>JASGLE010000034.1:0-1319120 GCA_030179965.1 Cyperus esculentus | reverse complement strand
GATTGTACTTTTCAATTCAGATCTATCTTCATCCACTCTGTTTTAATTAATCACTGGCAGGCAGCTGCTCTCGTCTCAGATCCCTCTGCTCGATTTAGTTCATAGTAATTCTGCATCTACCCCTTCAGATAATCTTGTGAGTTTTTTTTTTCTTTACAATTACAATGATAGATTAACAGTTCTTTTATTTTTGAGTTAGGAGGCATGGAACCTTGTTAAACTTCATCGTTGCTATGGTACTCATTATGTGAACATAATAGTAGAAATGATACTTGTGATAAATAGGAAAGCTTATAATACCTGGCCAGCCCATCAGATCATTTTCTTTTTCCGAGGAAAACCATCAGATAATAATTATCTCTAAGACAAGCAAATTTGGATTTAACGATCCGAAGATTAGATTGTACTTTCTAATTCCACATATAGTCTGATTAGATGTGGCATATTGTCGGATCGAGTTGGGTCGGGTCAGTTTGACCAAAATAGAAATGCCCGGTCGGGTTGGGTATTGGGTTGACGGTTGCTGGCATTTTTTCGGGTCGAATCGGGTTCAAGTCGGGTCGGGTCTCGGGTTGACGTTTGCATTTTTTTGGGTCGGGTAGGATCGTGCGGGTTTTTCAGGTCTGGTCATGTTTGGCAGCTCTATTCCCGGGTCAGTTCAAGTTCGGGTCGTTCGGGTTTGGGTCGGGTCGGGTTCTGGTCAGTTTGACTTTCCCTGAAACACGGGTCGGGTCGAGTCAGGCAGGTTTTTGGATCGGGTCAGATTTTGCCACCTCTAAGTGTAATGCATGGGTTTGGTCATAAAAAGCATAAAAAGCTTGACCTGCTGGAAATTTGGTGTCACATCAATTGACTATTTGTTAATCTAATGCATAAATTACACCCGAACATCAATCTTCGTAGGTTTATTAAATTAAATGGAAATAGTTATTGCTGATTTTGGGAATCAAGATAGCAAAATTAAATGAAAGCAGATGAAAAACTGTACAGATGACAAGTACAACCTGAACAAGATTGAGATTGGTTGAACATTTTAGTTGGAATTTTTGTTTGATGAAAAACTAAAACAATTTTGGCAAAAATATTCAACTAAACTTTTTTTTTAATTATGGAATTTCTTGATGTTAAGAAGTTTCTCGCTATTGTTGGCTCTGAATTTTATTGGGTTTTGTTGTAGATATAGGAGCAAGCATCCTCTGGTTGATTCAGACTTTCAGAGCATCAGTAGTGTGTTTTATATACTGCGTTTGTTGAAGTGGATTAATTTTAGGTGAGGCTCATGATTTTATTGGTAACTTTGTTTTGTTCCTAAGAAGATGTACTATATATAAGGATCTCAAGGAGTGCCAAAAAAAATATGAAGCACCCTGATTGAACCAGTACTACCAAGCTGATTGCAGAATCATGTGTGAAAAATGTGTGGCAACTTTTATCTAAAATTTTTTATACCTTTCCAAGAACTAATCTAAATAATCGATTCTCATTTCTTTCCCACATAGATTTGAAGTATAAGCATCCACTGTTGGAGTTGTGAACCAGAGAGCTTTGTTGGAATCGTAACGTTTTCATTTGGTATATAAATTTTCTATCTATAAGTTCTTTATTTTTTATTTTTTCATTTCAAATATCATTTTTAACAACAACACAAGTCCCATCAACTATGTAACTTTTCAGAATATTTGAAAATAGAAAGGGAAACTTTAAGTTGCAATGACAAATATATATAAGCCTTGACTGTATTCACACTGGTCATTTCTTTTTCCGTGCAACAATTATCTTATTATGTCAATTATGTCTGATTCACCGTTGTTTATTTGATTAATCGCTGGCAGCTGCTTGTCTCAGATCTCTCTAGCTAGCTACTCCGTTCATAGTTCTGCAGTTATCCCTTCAGATCTTGTGAGTAATTTTTCTTTACAATGATAGATTACTCGTTCAACTTTTCACTTCCCAATCATTTTAAACCTGACCCTTCAGATCTTAAATTTTGTTAAGGAAAACACATCAGATCATAGTTATCTAAAGGCTCAAACTTTGGATTTAACGACCTGAAGAATAGATTGTACTTTGTAATTCAATTTGATGCATAAATTAAATTTGTCATAAGCAACTTCATCTGCTATTCCTTAATCTGATGCATGAATTACACCCGAACATCAATCTTCCGTTGGCTTAATTTATCTATCATTTTCTTATTATTATTTCTTCCCTTTCATCTATCACCCAGCAAATTAATTAGAAAAATCTTGGACAAGAGCACCCGGCACAGCAAAGGAAATTAAGAAGCTTCTCCGGACCATTTTTCATCATTCCAAGCTGTAAGTTATTTACAATTGTAGAAATTGTATTGCCTTAATTTGGACTTTCCACCCCCAAACCACTATATATTTATATTTAATAAGTTGTTCCAACATTTAATTTTAGCTGCTTTGACTTGCCTATTACAGAAATTTAGTCATACAGAATAGTGGTGCTCCTAAATGTTAAAAAATGATTATAGTTGAGCTAATTAGAAATTCATTGACAATTATATTTAAGGACCTTGATAAGTAACCATCATATAAATCTTAAAAATAGAAAAAACAAATATTGATACTTGAATCTTGCTATCTGTAACGGCCCGGATTTTCATAACAGAAAACAAGCCGTTCGCCGCGCTTTTCAATGCAAGGCATCTAAACAAACAAGTCAACAAAATCCATTTCATGCCACAATATAATATAAAACCTGATTTAATTCAAAATACATTTATCAACGTAACCTACTTTTAATTAACATACATCAATTAATAAAAATACAGTTGAAGTACTCTTTCAACAAATTATAAATAAATTGTAAAGCATCATCAAAAAAATTCTTTATCTACGTGGCAATCCAACATTTCTTCCTCACCTACAAAAAAGTGCACAAAAGAGTGCATGAGAAACCCAGCGTTTTCCAGTGCAAACGAAATTCCAAACTAATATATAACAATCCAGATCAATATCAAAGTGCATTAATCGTTCAATTAAATGTCAATTTAATTCAATTAATTGTCAATTTGGAGTCTAGTAATTGGTCATACCATTATCCTATTGCTGGTTCTTTGTTTCACTGTCCCGATTCAAACATAACATAAGTCAAAGAATGCTAACGAAACACACTAACTAATCAATCAAATGCTAACATTGTCGGACCAATCCCTCATCTAGCGTCCCAGATAGATCACAAGAGAGGGGAAAGATGGGTACCGCAAATTTCTCACTATTGTGGACATAGTCGAGACTATAGTGACAAACGAAGCGAATCAAATCCATTATTTTGTATCAAACAAACGAATACCATTCTTAAAAAGCTTAAGGCTTAATTCTTTTATCGGATTTATATCCATAATTTAAATTAATATTCTTACCATCTAACAAAAAATATTTATCTAATAATCTCAAAATCATGATTTTTTTCGTACCAGATACGTATTAAATATTTTATGTATACATGTCAAATTGAATCTGCTACTTATTAATCTTATTACAATATACCAATTCAGCGTACATATTTTTGCTAACAAGCAAGTACACAGAAAGTACCACACTGAGATTTTCCTTAATAAATTTATCAGATTAAAAATGATAGCGAGATTTAAGTACAAGAAATCAAACATACTTGATCCATAAAAATATATCTGTATATCTATGTACTTTGTTTCGGTTTCAATCAATTATAATGATTTATTATTTTCTGAAAGCCTATGATCGGATTGATAATTTCAATTCTAACAACAAACAAATTATATAAAAGATATATAATGATTCTAATGCCAAACTAATTCATATATGACATCAATTTTCAGAAATTTCAATTAGAAGGGATGCAATGCATCGAATAATCATAATCAAAAGAAAGCATTACAAAATCAACGGATATTAGATTACTTCAAACAACAAAGTATTCAACACACAAAAATGGAATATAATTTCTAAAGGATGACACACATCATTGATTTTGCGGATTTGTCGGCCGCCATTTCGATTTGTGTCGTCTCGATGGCCGTTCCAGTGTCCGTCTTCCCTTCACGTGCATCACCGATCCTTGCACGACTTGACTCCTTTCTTAAGGAAAATAGGTTTTACTAGAGCTGTAACTCGAGCTTCACCCCGAAAAGTGATATCAAATAAATAACTAAGAATTTTATAATATTTTAAATACTTATATTAAACAAAACTTAAAAAAATTGTAATTTTTTTATGTAAGTAAATAATAATAACAACAACAACAACAGCAACAACAACAATAATAATAATAGTAATAATAATAATAATGATGATGATGATGATAATAATAATACAATAATTTATAAATAAGAACATATATAAAATGTTGTACCATTTTAAAGGTTAAAATTTGTTTTAGACATGTCACATTCATCTTATTTAATGAGGAGAGAAAAAAATACAAGCCATTGGATCAAAGTAGATGAAGAGTTTCAAACAAAATCAATGGTTAATAATAGTGATGATGTGGCATAGTTGAGGTGCTTAAAAATCTACTCCTCTCTATGGATTATAGATTAAAAGGGTTTTCAGTTTCTGTGCGTCGGTGGAAATAGATGGCGCAGAAGGATTGGGTTTTAATCAAGTTTTTCATGATTTTATTGACATGCAGTGGGTTTTATAATAAAAGGAATGAGTCAGGCATCAGGATATTTTTAATTTTCGGAAATCAATAACCAATGGATGGCATATATCACAAATTTTTTGACAGTGATCGATCCAAGAGAGATTTGCTCGTTACATTTATATCAAACTATTAAGGGTACTAAGTATTCAACAATTTTTTAACTTAATATGTTAATTATTCAACTTAATATCAATTTATATGTTAAATAATTATTTCAATACTTATTTAAGTTATATATGTTGTGATTCAAATGAAAAAACAACTAATTATTCAACTTAACATGCTAATTATTCAACTTAGAATGCTAAATATTCAACTTAACATTAACTTATAATTAGCATGTTAAGATGAGGCTATATATTTAACAAGCTAATTTATGTTGATATTAAGTTGAATATTTAACATGTCAAGTTAAATAATTAGTATATTATGTTGAATAATTAGTTCGTTTGACCAACTCAAATTATATGGTATCTCCAATGGTATCCTCAATGGTGAATTCATATCCCCTGCTGTACTACATTGTGCAGCTCACAACGACATCCGTTGGATAGTCTCGAGATTCATGCCAGTGCGGATCTTGAAACTATCCAACGGCTGATGCTGTGAATTGCACAATGCAGTAAGTTAGGGGATGAGCACTCTCTCAATGGGATCCCCATATCATTTTCCTTCTGTTAATATCTGAAATAGCAATCAAATGGAAGTTGATATATATAAATAGAGTAAAACTACCGTGTTCTTAAGCTCTCTGTGAACTTAACACAAAAAATATATCAAATCACATCCAAATTTTGATTTGTATGGCTCAAGAAGTTCTTTATATAAAAATTTTATAGCATGCAAAACTTTTTCATTTTTGGAGATTTTTAAGTATTTATTTCGAATTTTTAATACCAACTATACAATATTAATAATCAATGTTACATATGTAATTTTTAAAAAATCTCAAATAAATACTTAAAAATCTCTAAAAATGGAAAACTTTTGCATGTCACATGATTTTGATATAAAGAATTTATTGAGCCATATAAATCAAAATTTGGATATGGTTTGATACATTTTTGGTGCTAAGCTCACGGAAGGCCCCGTGAGCTTAATAACATGGTAGTTTTACTCTATATAAATATATAGTAATCAAGTGATGATTGATACTTAAATGTACTAACATATGAGGAAAAAAAAGAACAAATTCCATAAATATCAAATATGCAAATTCAAAATTACGGGTGTTACACTATTTAACGTTGAACAAGTACTTAATTCGTGCTGCTGATCATTATATTATCAACTTACTTCGTACACTATATATGTTTATTCAAAATAGCGGTAGAGTTGAATTGGATTGGGGAACAGTTTGGAATGCTTAATAAATAAACATACTCAAAAATGAAAATTTCATATCCATTATCGGGCATTAGATGCCAGAAGAACCAGGTTCTCTAGACCTGTACTAAGTAATATATACAGTCCATTTTAATAAATTCAATTGCTGAAATATATTTTGTTATATATCACAGCTCCATCTCTTTGCATGGAAGCCGGCGCTATTGTCGCGTCAGCACTTGTAAAATCATTATGTGGGAAATTAAATTCGGCGGTTCTAGATGAATTTAGTTTGTTATGGGGCGTCGAGAAAGAACAGGTGGCACTGGAAAAAACCATATCAACAGTGAAAGCCGTGTTAGAAGATGCCGGGAAGTGCTATATAACAGATGCACAGACCTACAATTATTTAAAGAACCTTAAAGAGATGGTGTATGATGTTGATGATCTTCTAGAAAGGTTATTCTTGGAAGCCCAAAGGCGAAAACGTAAGCCACGTGGTAGAAAAAGTAGGGTCATCATCAACTTTCTAACTAAACTAAACTTGTTTAAACGGTATCAGTTGGCCCACGAGATCAAATCCATAACTACAAAGCTAGATGCCATTGCAGCTAATAAAGGAAAGTTTCATTTGGATACTAACGAAACCATGCCCAGAGATAATATTAGTATTAAAAATCAGATGACATGCTCTAAAATTGATGAAGGTGAAATATATGGAAGGGAACGTGAAAGAGATGAAATTATGAAACAGTTGGTGCAAAATAATAATCATGAAAAATTATCTACCATTGCAATTGTTGGGTTGGGAGGACTTGGGAAGACAACCCTTGCACAATTAGCCTATACAAGTGCAAGGCATGAGTTGAAAGGATATTTCGATTTGACAATGTGGGTTCATGTCTCTCAAAGTTTCGATCTTGAAAAAATAGTTAAGTCAATGGTTGAGCAAGTTACTCAAAAGAGTTGTGACTACGAGAATTGGGAATCAGTTGTTGAACAGCTTAAAAGTGGGCTAGAAGGCAAAAAAATTTTGCTTGTCTTGGATGATGTTTGGAGTGAGAAGCATGAAGAATTAAAGAATCTGAATTTGGTTTTACAAAATGGTACATCTGGGAATAAAGTTATTGTGACAACACGATCAGTAGGAGTTGTAAATAAGATTGAAGCTGCCTTTAATATGATTCCCTTTAAAATTAACTTGGAGGGCTTATCAGACGATTGTTCAACAATCTTGTTTAACAAAAAGGCTTTTGGTCAATCTGAAAGGAGAGTTGATTCTCGGTTCCGAGATATTGTAGAGGAAATAATCAAGAAGTGTGGGGGAGTTCCCTTAGCCTTAAACATTTTGGGGAGTATTATGCGATCCAAAGATAGCATTGAAGAGTGGGAAGCTGTTAGAGATAGTGCTATTTGGTCATTGGCAGAGAATGGAGATCAAGTTATGAACTCTCTTAAATTGAGTTACATTAATCTACCACCATGTTTAAAAGAGTGTTTTTTGTACTGTTCCATCTTTCCCAAAGGAGAGTTAATTTATAAATTAGAACTGATTGATGAGTGGATGGCACATGGTTTAGTTTCTTTACAAGATGAGGGAAATAGATACTTTAAAGAACTGGTACAAATGTCTTTCTTCCAGAATGTAGAGGAACAAGAAAATGGAGAAGTGACATGTAAGATGCATGACTTAATTCATGATTTAGCTCGATCTATAAATCATGAGTTTTCAGTCCTAAATAATGATAGGGATATATCATCAAATATCAATGTTGGTTGTAGATACTTATCTTTGGCATGTTTGTCAAGTATTGCAGCAAGCAATATTAAAAAGGTGCGTGGACTTCATATTAAGGTTGTTGACGATGATATGATTCCTAAGGCAAAATGTTTGCGTTCCCTTGTTTTGGATGTGCTGAAAACCAATTATAGTTGGAATTTTTTCTCGGAGAAACTGATTCATCTAAGGCATATTCGTATTTCAGATTTCTTGATTAAAGAAATTCCAATTGATTTTCGTGCCTTGTGGAGCTTGCAATCATTGCATCTAAAAGGATGTTATCATCTAAGGAAGTTACCAGAATCTATTGGCAGTGCAGTTGGCCTAAGAACACTCAAACTAGACTGTAAGAGTCTAGAAAATTTACCAGAATCAATTGGTCAATGCCAAAGCCTTCAAAACTTAATTATTCAGTCTGCACAGCTAGAGAGTATTCCTAAGTCAATAGGCCAATTGGAGAATATCCGGTTGATAGTCCTTGCTGAATGTAATAAACTGAAGAGATTGCCAGATGATGTGTTCAAGAATTGTACTTCCATTAAAAGGATCATTTTCTATAAATGTGTGAATCTTGAGGAGATTCCTATCTCAACTGCAAGCCTTGTAAATCTTGAGAATCTTAACCTCTCCGGATGTACATCATTCAAATCTTTTCCAGATGGAATTTTTGAGAAGTGCACTTTTATAAAAAGCATCAATTTATATGACTGTCAAAACCTGAAGGAGATCCCAGCCTCAATTGGAAGCCTTGTAAACCTTGAGAGTCTTAACCTCTCCGGATGTAGATCATTTGAATCTTTTCCAGATGAAATTTTTGAGAAGTGCACTTATATAAAAAGCATCAATTTATATGACTGTCAGAACCTTAAGGAGATCCCAGCCTCAATTGGAAGCCTTGTAAACCTTGAGAGTCTCAACCTGTCGGGATGCAAGTCACTCAAATCTTTACCAGATTCTATCGGTGATGTGCAAAATTTGCATTCAATAGATTTGAGTTCTAGTGGAATCATGGTGCTTCCGTCAAGCATCCATAAGCTTGTCAACCTTGAGACTCTAAATGTTAGCTATTGTTATAAACTAAAAGAGCTACCAGGAAGTTTGGGAGAAATGAAGAAACTCAGGTTCTTGGATATGGAGGGGACCAACATGGACGGCATGCCTATTGGTATTGGTAAACTAACTGACCTCCGAAGGTTGCATAAATTTGTTGTATCTAAGGAGAGCAAATATGCACGTATCTCAGAGCTAGAACATCTCAATTTACTGGGTGGCAGTCTCAGAATCACTTATTTGAATAAAGCAAGTGACCCAAGGGAAGTTGTGCAAGCAAATTTGAAGCATAAGAAAGATCTAGAGGAACTACATCTTTATTGGAGTCGGGATGATGGGCCGGAGAGGGACTGGGATGTGGCTGTACTGGAGGCTCTCCAACCGCCCTCTGACATTAAGAGATTGGGGCTGAGCAATTATCCCGGGTCAGAGTATTCTAGGTGGATGATGCTTGAGGAGACAAACATATCATCTTTCCCATACCTCACCTCTGTTGTCCTTTCTGGTTACTTCAAATGTACACATCTTCCTCGCCTAGTTGAACTTTCTTCCATCAGACATCTATCGCTATGGTTCATGGATTCTTTGAGAAATTTTACTGGTTATTATTGTCAGGGATTAGTTAAATTAGAGCTTTGTTGTATGGAAGACCTGGAGGAGCTGACAACAACAAGGTTGGTCCCATGCGGAGAACATGGAATTAATTATTCTTACGAGTCAGCTTTTCCAAATTTATCCACATTGAAAATAGACAGCTGCCCAAAACTCACAATCAAACCTCATCTCCCACCGTCACTTGAGGAGTTAGAGTTATATGGAAGCAACGAAGAGCTGCTGACAGGAGCAGTCTTTTCTGGTGGAGAGGCCGCCTCTCAGATTTCTTTGCCATCTCTTGGCCTCAAGAAGTTGAAAATAAGTAGAATGGAACTACTAACAGAATGCCAATTGTTGGGGCAAATTAGTTCCCTTAGAGAACTCGAATTTTTTGAATGTCAGTTTGACAACTGCTTACCTATTGGCATGCGGCACCTCACCTCTCTCCTTGAATTGAGCATCAGTTCGTGCAAAGGTCTTAATTCGTTGCCAGAGTGGTTTGGGGAACTCAAATCTCTACAACGCTTGGAAATCTATAATACACCCTTGACTTGCCTTCCCCAGTCAATGCAACAACTCACATCATTGAAGTCCTTGGAAATCTGGGGTTGCCATAAACTTAAAAAGAGATGTGAGCGTGAGAGTGGTGAGGATTGGCACCTTATCTCACATATCCCACGTGTATCCATCTGGTGAACCTCATAGAACACGACAAGGTAAATAGATTCGATAAATGCATACATTATATTCTTGCTAATATTTTGTTTGTGTCCATTCTCATGTGTTGTCTCTTGTAATTATTTACAGGCCAGTATTGCTCAAGTTGTGAAGTCGACCTACATACTTTAGGCTGGTTTTTTAGTTAATTCCCGTGTCAAGCCTTATTTGTTTCCAGGCCAGTACTGCTCAAGTTGTGGAGTCGGCCTACATACTTTCGACCGAGTTGTTCATTAATTCCTGTGTTGAGCCTCGGGCTCTAATTTATTTTGTTTATTTTACCATTTGGTTTGCAGTTTTTCATTTTTTTTTTTGTTTTCAGCGTGATTTTAGATATTGCGAATACCTTTTTGGCACTCTGTAGTAAACAGCCACACATTTCTACTTTCTCTCTCTGGTTCTTTCTTTCATGGGATATTTTGATTTGATTTGTAATATTTGATATTTTTAACTTGATGACAATTTGACACGAAAATTGACATGTGAGATATGTCTAAGGTATTAATTTTAATTTCCATATTATTTAGTGGATCCCTGAAGTGCATAAAGATGATCAAACTTGATTTAATTATTATGTAATTTGCAAAGACATGGACCAATCTTTGTCTTGTAATGAATTTACTTTTTTTTTTTTTTGAGATAAAGATGAGGGTCAAGCCACTCAAATTTAAATGTCTTTAAAAACCCTCATCTAGGTTTCGAACCTGAGACCCCCCATCCGGGTTTCAAGCCACTCAAATTAACTTTTTATTTCAGCCATATGTTGATATTTACTGACAAAGTTTGGTCTATGATCGACCTACATTTTTCTTTTCGACTTGTCAGTTGTTAGCATGTTTGAGTATTAATTAGTTGCTAATGCTTGATGAATTTGTCTCAGATTCTCAGTATAAAAATTGCACGTTTCGTGGTGAAGGAATGAAAGATTTGAATGTCTTAATTAGAAGAGAGACGGATTGGAAGAAGCAAAATCAGTAAAGGACCATCAAACAAACATGGGCTTGGTTTAATGATAAACAGCCCAATCACAATTTTTAGTAGCTGCATTACAAACATGGGCTTGATTTATTAATTTATTAATTTGTCGCTCATTCTTTTACATCTCATATCCTCTTGTTACTAGCCCGGCCGTGAATTTGATCCAAATTTACAATTTTTGTGATCTTTTTTTTTTTTTTTTTATATTTAAACCCATTCAGTAATTAAGAGGTCCAACATATAAGCAAATTAAGTAAACCATAATTAATTTTATGATCTGTTTTAGTCTTTTAGAAATTTGAATAGTGGTGGATTATGGCTATATATATCACGCTATCACCCTTAATGTAACTCAGGAGATCGCCACGTGTAAGCATTGTAAATTGTTAGCCCAACAAATGGTACACGGCACAGATCAGTGCCCAATTCCTTTGCAGCCCAAGGTACTGTGCTATATATGCTGATTTTGAAAGGCCTGACTTGTAGTTTTTAATTTCAATCCAATGTGAAATAAGGAAGAGAATATATATTGAGAGTAAAACTATTTGTTGTAAGCTTACGGAAGACCTCCGTAAGCTTAACATTAAAATTATATCAAATCACATTTAAATTTTGATTTATATAGTTTAATAAATTCTTTATATGAAAATCTTATAGCAAGCAAAATATTTTCATTCTTGGAGATTTTTAAGTATTTATTTCCGATTTTTTAATAGCTACTATACAATATTAATAAAATAACCAATGTTTTATTTGTAACTTAAAAAATCCGAAATAAATACTTAAAAATCTCTTAAAAATAGAAAATTTTTGCATGACACATGATTTTGATATAAAAAATTATTGAGCCATATAAATCAAAATTTGGATATGATTTAATACGTTTTTGGTGTTAAGCTCACGGAAAGCCCCCGTGAGCATAAGAACCCACTAGTTTTAGTCTATATATATTGATGCTATTGTTGAGCCCAAACAGAGCTCAACCTTAGCCTGTTCGTACCAAAAACAGAGTCAAGAAATTGTAATGCTTTTGTTGACCATGTCAGAAACAAAATTAATTATTATTTAAACTGTCATACAGGAAATGAAATGAAGAAATAACATATACGGCCGGGAGGCAAATACTAGGTATAACAAGTGAAATGACAAGGAAGCAAGCTAGGTAACTAAGCTCCTGTTGTCTTGCTCGGACGCTCGGTTTATCACCACAATTTCAAATCCATTTCTAAGAACTTGCGTCGTACTTGTCAGTAAACTGGTACACGTTTTGTTGATACAATATGGATGCATTTAAATACAGGAGTCTCCAATTAAATTAAGTACAGGAGTCTCCATTTCTAAGAACTTTGCGTACATATATATTTGTTTCTTTGTGTCTTGTGAAAAATATTGTCGATTAAATATTATTTAGTATTTACACAGCAGCCAGCAGTATCCAGTCGATGATTAAAACATATTAAACTCTGGAGGGCTGCATAGATTAATAATGAGATATAGTTTCGTCACAAACTTGATGTGGTGTCGAAAAATACAATTGAACGGAGGAATACAATGAAGATATACACACTCAACAGCACATCGAATGGACATGTCCAATCGTATGAAATGGAGCATATACATATGTATACATAACATAATTTCCTTGCTAATCAAGTATTGTTCCCGGTAGTTAGTTGTTACAAAGAAGAAGAAACAATTAGAAATATCGTTATACATATATATATATAATGTCCATAAGCACCCGCGTTAAGTAATCTCTCCTCCCAGCTCAAACCCGGAACCTTTGGTAGCTTCTCTTCATATTGAGTTTGCCCTAAAACCATGGGGAACACCTCTTCCTGCGCCTGCGAAGCCAGCACACAGGTATTGTTAATTAAGATCTATATATATTGGCAACTTCGCCTTGAAAGTAATTAAGGTTGTGTGTTATTTTTGGTAGGGTTTAATTAACCAAAGATAGGCTTTTGATTCGAATTACGGGTTGCTCCAATGATCCCACCATAATCAAGGCTTCATTTATACGCCCTTAGTTGGTTAAGGTGAGATCATTGGAGTAATTAAATTCTTAGAAGAGAAAATGTCACCATCTCCGTAGTCCTGTCCCCGCTAAAATACCCCACCCTTCTAGGCCCGCTCGATCCCCCAGCCCTGTCATTTTCTGGACCCGATTAACGCGCAACCCATTAGCCCTCCGACGCCTCCGACGCCCGCAATCCCTCCATCGCCTCCGACGACTGCGATCCCTCCGTCGCCTCCGACGACCAATATAAACACTTATACTCGTCTAAATATATTTCTAAGAAAACTAAACATTTTCAAAGAAAAGTAAACACTTTTGCAACTAATATAAACACTTATTGGTTTTCATGTAAATGTTTTTGTAAAAAATCAAAACACTTTTGAAAGCTATATAAACACTTTTCAATTGTACATAAACACTTTTCAATCTTATCTAAACATTTTTTAAGTCATATAAACACTTTTTTTTCATATAAATACCTTTATGTAAAATTTTTGAATTATATATAAACACTTTTCAATAGTACATAAACACTTTTTAATCTTATCTAAGCACTTTTTTAAGCCATATAAACACTTTTTCGGTATAATGGTAACTGTTTCTGTGGGACAAATGGGCCTGTCAATAAATAGACTTTAGTTTTACATAAACAATTTTCAATAGTACATAAACACTTCTCAATCTTATCTAAGCAATTTTCAAAGATACATAAACACTTTTCAATAGTACATAAACATTTTTCAATCTTATCTAAGCAATTTTCAAAGATATATAAACACTTTTCAATAGTACATAAACACTTTTCAATCTTATGTAAGCACTTTTCAAAAATATATAAATACTTTTAGGGGAAATAGATGAGTGTTTTTATGGGCCTGTTAACGCGTCCTGAGAGCTAGCTAGTGGACAGGCTGGCAACGCATTTTCCGTTTTTGGCAAGTTCGGGATGCGCGCTGGGGCTATCTTTTAACCGAAAATGGAAAGTCAGTTTGGGGGATTTTTGTGGGGGATTTAGTTTGGGGTATTATTAGTCTTTTCCCTCTTAGAATTAGGGATTAATATTTGAAATTTGTTATTTAGGGTTTGTGGAACTTTTCTCTGCAATTGTTTTTCAAAAACCGTTGCTACTTAAAGCAACCTCGCACACCATTAGAGGTGGCAGAACCTGACCTGACCCAACCTGAACCCGACCCGACCAAGATCAAACAACATGCAATCCAACTCAAATCAACATACGATAAAAAAAAATTGATATTAAAATTGATCCGACCCGACCTGCCCATCACCCGGCCCGACCCAAGCCGAGACCTTCTAGAAGGTCAAACTGACCCGACCCGAACTCTAACCCAAACCCAAACCCGACCCGTCCGCCCGATCTGCCACCTCTACACACCATCAATGTATATATAACAGTTGCAATTGCATGATCGTTATTGGATACCTAGAACATATTAGTTGTGTAGAAAGTTTAGAACTAACCATTAAGTTGTTTCCACAATTAATTGAAGCCCCTCCAGCTCCTTCCATCTCAATTTCTTCAAGTATCATTACTCTCTCACCTTGTAACACCTTATTGTAACATATGTTCCAAACCACTATTTTTCACCTGTCCATGAATTAAAAAGAGTTAATTTCAAACACAATCTTGTTTCTGCAATTCCAAAAAGCACAAAATATAATACAATTAATACTCTCTAAGCAATTTTTTTTTTTTGTTGTTATCCAACCAGAAGTACCGTCCCATATATGCACATACCCACAACTGAAGATAAATCTAAATTGATATCCCTATGATTGTGTGCATTAAAAGATTCTTAAAATTTCAACATCAGTGGCCATTGAATGAACAATTGTTTAACATCTTCAATATTGATGTAAAGTTCGCAATGGTCTAATGGATATTATCATTCCAATCTCTAAGAAACATATTAGCTTTAGTAATAATCTATCCTGCAAAGCTATCCAAACAAAAGCCCTAACTATGAGAAACGTCGTTCTAATGGATATTATCAGTCCAATCTATAGTGGCCTAGTGCACAACTTTTGCAAATATACAGAGAAACGTTACACTCTTTGCCAGGTAAACTGACATGATCACATATCACAGGTGCGGCACGTCAGCAACGATCAAGATGGCTTGATGAACTTCAATGATCGAAGCAGGTACTTAATATCTGATCTAGCTATTATTTTTTATTGTACAATATATTCTGTGAGCAATGTGCTGGTTGAAATTAATTAAGCTGACAACAAATGTAAAGCAGAGACTATTGGAAACAAATAATATAATGTTATATAGTTGTATAAAGACTTTATCAGCCGCTATTAATAATATTAACAGTTCAGAAAGAATATATAGAGATTGGAGATGTGGTTTAACCCATTGCAAGAAAGCAATTTGCCATTGCAAAAGTGCATGGTTCATAAGTCATAACTTATTACCTGTTGTACATAATAGATGAGTAAAACCTAGCGTCTATAGAATATTTGTCCACAGTGTCTATAGGTTACAAAATCGGATGCATATAGACGTATATATGGATACATTTTCAATGGATGCAAGATGTTTCTCATAATAGACTAACCGCCAAATCTTACTTGTTTTGTTAAAGAGAAAAGATAGTTTGCAACTTTGAATTTTTATGAAGATTTAAATTAATTGTGCATGCAGAATACACAGGAACAATAATCACGAGGTCATTGAGGGCGATGACAAGTACTATCACACGCACGAAACGGGTCATGAGCTTCAAGAGAAGGATGACGGAATGATCTATGTGTGCTCAGGATGCAAACTGAAAGGTATTGGTCCCCGCTTCTCCTGCAAAAATGCACGGTGTACATTTAACCTCCACAAAGATTGCCTCGCTCCACGTATAGTACAAGAGCACAAGTTCTTCCGTGGCTCGAACTTTGTCTTCTATTGCTCGCCCAATGACACCTTGAGCGAGCCATGTAATGCATGCAAGCAGGCTAAGCAGCGCAGGTGTGATCATAAGGGGCGCTACTGCAATGCGTGCAGTATGGACATAAAAGGCTACTTCTACCGCACAGAAGGATACGATCTGCACCCTTGTTGTATCAATCTCCCACACAAGATTTGCTGTGCCGAGAGTGGGGCAACAATGAAGCTCAAACGCAGAGCAAAACGCGAATGCGATTCCTGCGGTAAGAGGAAGGTGAAGGTGGATGGTAAATGGACTGATCAGGTCTGGTCATACGTTTCGCAAGATAAATCCTGTCACCTGCATGTATCCTGCATGATGGAAACTTTGTCCGACCTAGGCGATGTTGTGGAGGACATTGACCGTGCTATTGTCAAGAGTGGATATCAGATAAGCCCCAAGGTAACTGTTGTAAGAGATGGAAATAAGCTCAATATCGAGATAGCGGCTTCAAACGCTAAGAAGAAATGGGAAAAGAAGTTTGAGACCATCATGAAGTACGCAAAGATTGTACTGGGAGCCTTAATATCTGTTCTTATTGGAGATCCGATAACCTTATGTATCAACTTAAGTTACTTAGTTATTAGTATGGCCTTCTAGTAAAGTAACTATTTCTACATTAAGATTTTTAGCAAGAATATTGCTTGCTATGATTTGTTTTGGAACGATTAAAAGTTTTGTATATGTACTTTAGTTTGTTTGTTAATTGTTTGACTTAAGACCTTATTTTTGTTTCTACAAAGATTTTTGTTTGTTTTGAAGATCCGATAACCTTATTTTTGTTAATATATACGAAGTTAATCAAAACTTGTTTCTTGCCAAAAGGATTGATAAAATTAGAAGAACCTAATTAATTACTAGTGCAAGCTTATCAATGATACAAAAGAACAAGGATCAAGGAACCATTATTTTCTCTTATAAATATATGTATAAACCAAAGATATACAACCTGAATTAATTATATTATATGTAGTAATTTACTCTTTTTTTGAGATAAATGTAGTAATTGTTCTCTTACTTGATACACATAATAGCCAGCTTTTATTTAGCTAGACTTGTTTGGTTTGTCCAATTCATTCATCTTATATATATGTAGCTTTAATTAATCCCAAATTAAAATGGTTTGTCAAACGCAGAATAGAGAGGATAGGTAGATATTTAGTCAAATATATTGAATTAATTTCTTAAAGTTCAAATTAACGACTGATTAAAGTAACTTAATTATTTTATCATGAAACGTAAGTTCTTGACATAAATGCAAAATTTTGTGCGTATAAATTATAATACAAGACGTGCAAAATGTGTACATCAATTAGAAATTAATATAGTTTATTATTTGTTTAGCCAGCAAGCTATACTGTTTGGAAGAATAGGACACCAAATTAACACCTATTTTATTGTCACAGTTGGAATATATATAGGGCGCACATGCATTGACCCCATTGACTTGTTAATTACTAGCGTTGGATCTAACTCCTCTGCTTTTCTTTTCAGAAAAGCATGCCTTGCTTTTCCGATCGGATAGTCGGGATCGGTTACCGCACGGATCTCAAAGCACTTTAGTATTTTGCACCGATCTCAAAGCACTTTGGTGTTTTGCACTTCGGTATTTTGCAACCGTCAGATCTCAAAGCAGCGGATACTGATCCTACTAACGTTAGCCAAACATGGGTGGGAACGATTTACTCTCCAATGTATGATGCATCTTTTCATGTGAATATAAATTCTAGTTGCAATGTTGCATTGACCGCATTGTAATTTTATTTACTCTCGCTATGATTTTCAGAGCAGGGGTACGCATTTTTTGCAGCTTTTATTTTCTTTATGTATGTATGTTCTAGGAACTTTTGAAGCAATTAAATTGCTGAAGAATAATGCAAGGAAAATGATATATGCCACAACTTAATTGCACAAACAAACTACTAATTTTGATATATTATATGTTGAGATTCATGAAAATTTGATTTGTGCTACTTTCCTAGCTACTTGTGGTGCTCTCACCATGTGAGGATTTTGTCGAGTCTTTCGGCTATCTCAATTCGGTAGCTCAAACCTTGCAGTGAATTGTGATTCAAACGAACGGATCGATCGAATCACAAATTCACAACGACTGGAAAACTCACGAAATATGTATGAAGGCATATTTCGATCACATGTGCAATTCTTGCATAGCTGTATATATTCTTTTTAATTAAGCCTACAAGAAATATGCATCCATGATTATAGCTAGGCAGTACTATCTTGATCATCTGAAACGAGTTGCCGAACAGAAATTATATATATATACTAGCTAAAAAGTTAAATTAACTTACAAGACTGGTAACTGCAGAGCTTGTCATATGTACATCTGCCGGTAGAAATGCAGCTGCTAGCTACTGATTAAGTGTACCAAACTGCCAGCAGTCTCCGTATAGATATGCATCGTCACAATGACGGCTGGTTGAGGAGCAGAACAACAAGCTAGCTAGCTCTAAGAAGAGAAGAATGAGGGATCTGGATCTGTTCAGTGGTCTGGGAGTAGAGTTAATTTTGTTTGTGAAGGCATAGTTGACGAAGACTAGCTAGCTAATGTATGTACCCAATAACGAAGAAAAAGAAAACAATGGCAAGTTGCCATAGCAATGGCCCAAGTGGACTACTTGAATATGTTTGCTTACAATGTTTGTTGACTCTTGTTATTACACTTTCGAGAGGAATGGAAAGCAAGCCGGATATTTTGAAGCGTTAATCAACTTCATATATATTATATATAAAGGCCCAATGCCATATATGGGCTAGGAGTGAGATATGATAACTAAGAGATGGGCCGAGTTCAATATTGGAACTGCAGTAGCT
The DNA here is from genome assembly GCA_030179965.1 of Cyperus esculentus. Taxonomy (NCBI): domain Eukaryota; kingdom Viridiplantae; phylum Streptophyta; class Magnoliopsida; order Poales; family Cyperaceae; genus Cyperus; species Cyperus esculentus. The sequence continues at coordinate 1,300,219 of JASGLE010000034.1, read as the reverse complement.
ATATATATGATCTCTCAGGTTTTTGCACAGATCTTGATGTGCATGGATACCTTGCTTAGATCAACCGGATCGGGATCATTTGCACAGACTCTGTTTTTCTTGATCCGACGGTTAAAAAACACCAAAATATATTGAGATTGGTGCAGCAAATATTGAAGTACTTTGAGATCTGTGCGATAACTGATACCGACCATCCGATCAGAAAAGCAAACCCTTTCTCAGAAAAGCAGCAGCAACCTCACACTCCACAACAAGGAATGAACGTACCCCATTGAAGAGAAGTGTAACAGTGTTACAGTGTATATATGGAATGAGAAACATCTTGCGTCCATTAAAAAACCATTCATACATTTATAGACTTGTATAAAATATAACGGATACATACCATAATATAACCTATGAACATATGAGTAGCTTTTCTATAGACGTTAGGTATTACTCATCTGGACCCGTCATTATTTTCTCCAAATTAAGGGCATTATCTTCTCTTCTTAATTTTCTTTTTCTTTTTTTTCATCTCTCTAATTCTCTCTGTGTTTCTTTTGTTTTTTTTTTTAATACACACCTAGCTCTAGTGAGTCATGATTTTTTTTTAAAAAAATAGTATTACATTACTCGATTCTTTTGAATTGATTGATCCCATAATTTCCTCAATCTGCTGTTGCTCAACAAATTAGACAATTCATTTTATAAACTTGACAGATAAGGAATTGGTTTCTGTATTATATATTCACCCCACCAGCTGGAAAGCAACGAGCGGATCTGATTCTTATCATCCGCACTTGGGCAAATCTTTTTTTGATCTCTGATCAAAAACCAAAAAATAAAATAAAGAACACAGTACAAGATATATAGGTTCGACATGGAAGAGGATAAGTGTGGCACGTACTCATGATCAATCAGTTGCATACTTGCATGAGCAGCACCTGGTTTATAGCAAAACCAGCAAAAGAAATTGAGAGCGCGATTGGTGGTATACTGTTATTCATCTCCTTTGCCCAAATCTTTACATTGAATTTGATCGATCCCCTGTCTGAATTAGAAGTTTATAATTAATGCGAGGCAACAAGTGATTCAACAGTCATTTTCATGACTCGCAACTAGGTCATGACCATTTTGTATAACGAATGGAAATTAACCTCATATTATCACTGGCATTTGAAAACTGCAAAGGCATTAATTTCGTTAGTTGCTACTTGCAATAGTTAATTATATATATATGGAGACTCTTGACATGGTATATATATGCTTGATTATCTAAGATAATTGTTATGTTTAATGTGGCCGCCTCATATATGGAATTTGGTAACTTAATTTGGTTGTATATATATAAATTTGTAGACTAAATATATAACTCGTCTAGAATATTTGAGGCTGCAAACAAATATCAAAACCAACTTGTAAGAAAATGAAATGTATCAACAACGCTTAAGCAATGGCTACTTGGGCTGTCTGTCTAGATCATAAGTAACTAATTAATTCCATAAGTATTCAGGCCTATTTTATTTAGAGAAAATTTGTTCCCACTTCCCAGTCCCACTATCAGTGAATTAGCCCAACCTTTGTCAGAGTTAAATATAACGATAATATACTAGTTCTAAAAAATGGATCACGTCATATATGTTAACAGAAATTCGAATTTTGATGTGAGAATTTTGTTGGAAATTATGACAAGCTCGAAATCTCGAAGGGAAACTCGAGTTCGGGTACAACCCGAAGAGGAAATTCGAACCTGAAGGGAAACTCGAACCCCACCCCGAACCCGAAGGGATTCAGCAACAACAGCAACAGTGAGAAGATTTTCGAGTCTCGGTGTCATGTCGAACTCGAGAAGGATGGTCGAGCAGGAGCTCGATGATGTTCCGAGTCAAAGACTTGAGGAACCTCGAGAAGTGGAATCTCGAGAAGGAAACTCGAACTACCAGTCTGACAGCAGGCTGCACTTGTTAGAGACAGTTCAGCAGGAGCACAGGACACTTAATTGGCAGCATTGTATCTAGGAGTACATAGTAGTAAACTTTTTTAATAGGTGTAGTTCGAAGTAGCAGTATATATAGGAGTTGTAGAGTAGTGTAAATTGTAGGAGAGAGAAAACATTGTAATTAATTTTCAGAGTTAATACAAAGAACAGTTTTCAGAAATTTTTCTTCCTTCTCCCGGATCAAAGATCTAGTTTTTAATTCTGTTTCATGCTCCCAAATTCCAGTTCATCACAGAGAGTATGTTCGAGTTAGTGAGTGAACTCCGAGTGCAATGTCCTCGGGAAAGTCAAATAGTGAGAGATACGCTCAGTTAGCAAAGCGCTGAGGTATTCTCGAGGTTAGCTCGAGCTAGTCCAAAGAAAAGTCAAAGTCAACAAATTTCAGTTAATTTTACATAAGTGCACCTCAAAACATTTTGAAAATAAAATTGTTTAATTTCGAGGTGGTCTTATAAATATTATTTAGTTTAAAACATTTATTTTAATAAATTTATTTTTGCATTAAAATTAAATAACTCAATTACATACAAAAATTAATCATTTAATAACGTGGGGCCTGAGCAGAAGAAGTCTAGGCCACGAATTTCAATTACTAGTTACTTGTGGCAAAAAATGCCTCCGTACAATGAAAATTAAAATGGAAAAAAAAAGTAAAGGAAAAAAATACACTATTATATATATTTATATTCACAATTGATCCATATACAAACACCAAAGTTTAACAGAAAAGAGAGCTCTGTTCTCTGAATTACACTTGTTACACAATGAAGGTGCTGTCATCCCGGTATAGGGGCGTGGTGGCGCAGCAGAGCGGCAAATGGGGTGCCCAAATCTACAAGAATGACAACCGTATATGGCTCGGGACATTTCTCACCGCGGTGGAGGCTGCCCAGAACTACGACCTCGCCGCACGGTGTCTCCACGGGACAAATGCCGTGACGAACTTCAACTCATTCACTGAATCTGACATTGATGCAGACGATGAAGGACAGTTCTTGAAGCTGCACACAACAACCGAAATCTTGAGCATGCTACGAAGGCAAACGTACCATGACGAATTGAAGCGCGGGCGGTATTTGAAGTGTAGCAATTCGACTAATGATACACTGAATGTAAAAGAAGCTCGACAGCTTCTTTTCGTCAAAGTAATCTCTCCCGGCGATGTCGGGCCACAGAACCGACTGCTGATTCCGAGGCAGCATGCAAAGAAGCACTTCCCGTGTTTCGATAGTGGTAATGGTGCTAATCGCACAGGAATGATGGTCAAGTTTGAAGATGAGAAGGGTAAGATATGGCGATTCCGGTACGCATTCTGGAGCAGTAGCGGTATTCGTGTGTTTAACGGTGGATGGGCAGAGTTTGTGAGGGAAAAGGGATTGAAAGCCGGTGACAAGATTAAGTTTTGGCGAGTGACGAACGAGCTTTGCAGAGTTCACTTCTTCATTGAATGTCACATCAAGAGAACAACAATCGAGCCGTCTCCGGTGCTGGATTTACCGGTAGATCAGCAACCGGCAGACAAGATAATCCGACTTTTTGGGTTCAACGTCTCAGCATCTGTTAACAGTAATTAGTGACGGTGTTTTAATTTAGAAATAGAAATAGGTATAATAATGTGACCTTGTCTCTGGCAAGGCAATTAAGTTCTAGCAAATTAAGCTGGTCCTTGTATCATATTTTCTAAAGCTTTGTGCTTAGCCTCCTTCCTGTGTTATAAATCCTATGAATCTATTAATGATGAATCCAATAAAGAAACAACGGTTGATTGTTTTGGCATGTTTTGGTCTGCAGCAGATATGCATTTCGGGATTGTTATCCTCTGACCAAAGTTACCTGCCTTACTTAAAATATGGACCGTTCATATAGATGAACGTCTCAGATTTGTTTTGATTTGCTTTCACCTGCAAAAACCACCCGACTCATCTGAGTCATCTCCTCTGCACTCATCCCTTCACGAAAAAGAAACCCACACTCCCAGTCCCCATGTCTAGGGGTGTCAATAGAACAAGTTTTTCCGTTGTTCCGTTCCGTTCCGTTATAACGGAACGTTCAATGGAAGGGATTTTGGTTCCGTCCGTTATAACGGAACGGAAACGGAAGAAAATTTGGTTCTGTCCATTATAACGGAACGAAAATAGAACAACCCATTTCCGCCCTAAGCATGTATTTTTCACGTATTTCCCACGTATTTCCGTTGTTCCGTTCTGTTCCATTCCATTATAACAGAACATTCAACAGAACGGATTTTGGTTCAGTCCGTTATAACGTAACGGAACCAAATCCGTCCGTTATAACGGAACGGAAACGGAACACCCATTTCCGCTACCGTTCCGTTCCATTGCCAACCCTACCCATGTCCCCCTCATCTCTACTCTCCTGTGTTACCAAAACTCAGTAATCTTACATGTTCATCACATCTGACAGACGTTAACCAACCTTCTACACTCATACCTCCACAGTCATCCCTTGTCAACCCTCAACCACACGGAAATAAACCTCAGTACAGTACACACACAGACACAGACACTCACATTCATTCACTCTTAGATAGTTTATTTGATTTGGCTTCAGGATCCCCTTTGCGTCGGCTTAAACCCTCTCAGGCGCGGAAGAGAGAAGGCGGACGTCAGTGGTCGAGCGTCAGTCGTCGGGCATCGAGCGTCGGTCAGTCGTCGGGCATCGGCTGTCGGTCGTCGGGCGTCGAGCGTCGACTCAAACTCCAGCACGAAGTACGGAATGGGTTCTGTACTTCAGTTGCTTAAAGGGAATTGGAAGAAAATAAATCAAAACAAATCTGAGACGTTCATCTATATGAACGGTCCAGATTTTAAGTATGGCATGTAACTTTGGTCAGAGGATAACAATCCGCATTTCTAGTATCATGATGCAAAGCAGAAGAAACAATATGATGATATCCAATCCAATTTCCACAGGAGACAAGTGCCAACCCTCGAACTCTAGTACTAAAAGCAGTTGCAGACTCCTTGTCTCCTTGGTTGTTGTCTCTGTATTTAGTATTTACCAACACAAGTATTTTTTATTTTGTTCATCGAATTAAACCGCTTTACTTGATTAACTCTTGGTCAACAAAAAAAATAAATAAATAAAAAAGACGAAAACACATTATGCTCTTATATATATTGAATCTTCTTATTTTGTATCACAAATTAAGTATCTTGCAAATACCAAAATAACAATTTTATTTGTGCCTGGGCTTATCCAGGACTTTGATCCCGCCCCTGGCTGTGGGGTTCTTACATGTTTCCTGGTATTGTACCAGCTGGTTATCACTATAATGCTGTACCAGGTGGTTGGCACTTGTCTCCTGTGGGGTTATTCCGGGTAATATGCTTATCTAGTTTCGGAATAGTAATGGAAGAGGTAAGCTGTATGGAAAATCTAAATGTAATTCAAAGAATTGAAACATTTTATAGTCTGTCTAATTTTGGGTAACATAATTGAATTTCGTGAGAGAATTAACTCTTTATTGTCGCTTAATGTTTTCTTTTGATGATGGGTATTCTAATGCAAGTTGTTTATTGTAACTCGATGAGGAAAGCTAATGCATGCAGTATATATATATATATATATGGAAAAATATAACTTGCCTCTTACAATGCCCCAAACTTCTATAATACGCTGGCAAGATATTTACAAAAATATCTTTTTTCAGAAAAATTTACAGAAATATCCCCTTTTGCAAAGATATTTTACGAAAATGACCCTATCTTGAAAAATATTTATGCAAATATACCTCATACATTTTTACAAAAATATACCTCCGACCAAACAAATTTACAAAAAAATGACCCTCCAACTCCATATGTCACCTCATCACAGGGTTGTGGGGGCAAAGTTGGAGGCATACTATCACTGTCCTGTATATATATAGCTGTTGTTGTTTCTCAGTTTGAAAGTTTCCTTTTCGTTTCATGCATGTTGTCCTAATTGTGCAAGATCAATCCAAGATATATATACTCCATGAATGTATATATTTTCGTTGAGTGTGGATTTTTTCCTGTGAATTGAGATCAAAAGAAATAACAAGAATAACTTGATCGTTTATATATTAGCTTCTCATTGCATCAATAGTACTTCTTATTAATTAAGGAAGTGTCCATACAATTTAGAAGTCTAAACAGAAAATAAAAAGAAACTGGAAATGGTTAGTTTGTATCTGCTAAATGCTAACAAAGGGGGTAGAGCGGAAATTGAACTCACAGCCATGCGCGCAATGCGTCATTTTTGTTCCTTGCTACAAAACCGAATTCTAGTAGTGTAAAATACAGTCGTATAAATTATATAAAAAGTAAGTTAAGTACAAGTAAAATCTTGAAGAACCGATGAGATATAAATTAGACGAATTCTAGTAGTGCATGCAGCTAGAGTACAGTCATCTAACTTATAACAACAGATGAATGTTATGAATGTTAGAATGATCTGATCATAGCATAACGGAATTGTGTAGTTATTTGGTGAGAACCGAAAGGCTAGCTACAATGACAACAATAGCATAATTCAATTAAGCCAGTAAGAAGAACTTGGTCACATATATATATTTCCGGAGATTACACACGAGAATTAGGAAGTTTTAGCAAGTACAATTTCTTCATTACAAGCTCTTAAAGATACTAATTCTTCTACACCAACTCTTTTAATTTGATGAGCTAACAAAGACATCGACACCAAAAAGCCTGATTATTTCAGTGGATTGTGGTATAGGCAGCTCTACTGTTGAAGTCTGCTCAGCCTCAGTCGTCGGAGTTCTCTTGTTGTTGGATTCAATGAAAAAGTGCATGTTGCCTAGCTCGTTTGTCACTCGCCAGAACCTGACCACATCTCCGGGCCTCAAGCGTTTCTCCCTGGCAAAATGCGCCCATCCACCATTCAGCACATGATGACCACTGCTGCTCCAGTATGAGTAACGAAACCTCCATATCTTACCAATGTCGTCTTCGAAATTTATCATCACCCCTCCATAACCAGAACCGGTGCCTCTTCCTAAGCACGGGAAGTGGTTTTGTGCGTCCTGCTTTGGTATCAATAGTCGGTTTTGTGGCCCAACATCGGCAGCAGAGACTACCTTGTAGAAGAGTAGTTGTCGTAATTCGCTTGCACTGATCATTGCACTACCAGAATTGTTACAGCGCACGTTGTCAATCTGACCCTTGCACAGGCTACGCTCGAATTCCTCATGGTATGTGTGCGTACGCAACATGTTGATAATCTCGGTTGTTGCTCGTGATTTCAAGAATTTTATCAGCTCATCTTCATTATCTCTTCTGTACTGTGAGAATGAATTGAAGTTGGGTACCGCATGCATCCCATGAATGCACTTTGCTGCAATATCATAGGTCTGAGCAGCCTCGACCTCGGTACGAAATGTACCGAGCCATATACGCTCATTCTGGTTATAAATCTGAGCACCCCATTTGCCACTCTGCTGAGCTACAACGCCTCTGTATTTGGATGATGGCAGCCTCATGTTAAGGATCTAGGGGGTTTTTAGAAATGAGATGTCTATTCTGTTTTATGGTTCATATATGAGTTGAGTGTATATAATGTGGTTTCTACTGTGTTTTTTTTCTATTGGAGGGATCCATTACCAATTCTTACTTGACAATTTGACCGTCTAAACAATATAACTTTTAGAAAATTTATAAAAAATCGTTAAAAAATTTCAAAGATATAAAAATATTTATAAAAGTATTGATTAACATATAGATTGATTAATTACCTTTTCAATTATATTCAATTTAAATGATATTTGACAGCTATTCAAAGCGTTATTAAATTAAGTATATAAATATTTTGACAGTACTTATCTTGAAAATCTTGATAATTTAAATTTACAAAAATTGTTAAAAAATTTTCATAAAAGGAAAAAAGTTTACAAGAATATTGTTTATCAGAAATTCTTGCAGCCCCAGTATCTGTCCCCCTATCTATCCCCGCAATGGAAAGTTAGTTAATTTTTCCGATATGTATTAATCCCATCCATCTTCCATATAAATGAAAGTATTATCTCCATTTATTTTAAAATGGAGTTGTTCATTCCTTCCATATATATTGGATAACTTTTTGTACGACTAATCTTCCATTAATTGCTGAAATGTATGATGGAACAAAAAAAGTGTAGCACATCATATTTTATGAAACTAACAGAAACAATGATTACAAAATTAATTATCAACTCTATATAATTAAGTAATTGTAATATTTTTTATATTTTAACAATTTCTGTGGTTCGGTGTTTAGATTTTTCTATGACACGCGTTGTGAATTGTGATAAAATCCTCAAGCAAAAATTTAACAAGGGATTTTTATAGGGGCTAATATTATGAAAATTAATATCTAGCAAATGTTTAAATAGCGCGGCTATCGGCCGCTATAGCGGTCGATATATCGTTTTGAAACCAAAACGCTACGACGCTATCAGTTTTTTCCTGCTATGTGATACTTTATATAGTAACATATAAAATATGGTTTGAATCATCTGAATTTTCAATTATTTTATGATATCTAACACCTAATAGTCATTATTAATTTATGTTTTACAATCATTTAACACATAATTAATTGGATTTATAAACAACAATCAATGTTATATAAACTTAGTATCCACATAAGAAAAATAGTGGGATTAATTAGTGAAACTGAAAGTCATATACTTGAAATCCATTAAAATGTTATATAACCAATAAATATTTTTTTACATAATGTTTTATCACGATTTGTGTACAATTTTTCTAGCATAATTTGTAAATTCTAACTTTTTTCTTGAAAAATGATAGGTAGATAATTTATTTTTGATAACTTCAATAGTCTATTCAATTTTTTAATATTTAGGAAAAGTAATTACTCAATTATTCAATTTGAAATCCTTTTGATAGGAACAAATTATACTTGTGCAATAAAAGACTGACCAACATGTTGTAGTACTATGTCAATATATCTGAATAAGAATGCTTTTGTTTCAAGAGAAATACAATAATTATATAATTTTTAAACAATTTGGTTAGAAACTGTATAAATTATTCTAATTATTCATCATTTTTATTAAATATTTTAGCTCATGAACCAATAAAATAGTTCAAATATATTCCACATAATAGGAACTGGTAGCGCCCACGATAGCGCCGATATCCGATATCCGCTATCAAATATACCCCACTGCGATGAGTCCGCTATCCGCTATTTAAACCTTTGATATCTAGTATAAAGACATTTCTTATTGATATAATAATTTTTAGGTTTAGTATAAACGATTTCATATTCAATATAACCACTTTTTATGTACATTTTTTAGGAATATTTGTAATTAGTGTAATCACTTTTTGTGCCTTTACTTTTTAATTTGTTAATAATTCAACATTAATTTGGAACTAATTTTTCAACATAAAACCGTTAGATATGACTAATATAATGTTATCTTCATGCATAACAAAATTATCCTTGCTTAATTCATATTATGTAAATCAATGAGTTAAAAAAAAGCACATCTAGAGTATCATCAAATTGGTACATTTTTTTGATGCTCTTGATATCAAACAAAATAATGTTTAATGATCACACCCAAAAATGCATACTTTTATAGCTTAGAAAACACCTACAGAGTTAATCCAAATAATTGGCATTTGTACCCGATTACATATATTATCTTGTGTTTTCCAGTTACTTCTCTGCTTTTAGTTGTTTTAGGTGAATCCTTCATGACAAAATGCAATATATCGGTGGTGAATAAGCTAAAGAGGAGTGGAGAAGTTGTCAACGGATATATATAATTGATGCCGAATCATATATATTCTCCCAATTGAACCCGTTGTTTTTGGCCTATTTTCTAAAATAAAAAATCTTATTTTTAAAAGTAAAAAAGAAAAAAACATATTTTCAAAGCTAGTAAAACTGGGTTCTGGGAGCCCAGCCTACGGGCCTAGGCCGGTTCCTGAGGACCCGGCCTAGTGCCTGAATTTTTTTTTTTTTTTGATATTTTCTTTAGCTAGATCTCGTTGTTAACTTTCCGTAGCGGCAAAGTTTGCTCCGATCAAAGTTTCCTATCAAAAATTATGCCCATTTGAATGTTGAGTGCCCGGAATATAGGATAAGATTCCGTATAAAACTCAAAACAATATACAGTGCATGATAACTTAAATTTTGTAACAAAGTACTGGACATGTGGGCACTAATATTGAGGAAACTAGATATGACCCTTATTTTTTTTACTGTTGAAAAGTAGGGTCTACTGTTTTCAATCGGACATCCTTGGTGACTTGGTGTCGTGGTGTGTGATGGCCACTGCCATTAGTGAAGATCTGGTTTAGTTTATAGGGGATATGAATACCATCGGACCTTTCTCTTTCTTTGCTTCAAACCGGGTAGTTTGGATGCAACTTGTATGATAATTGATAATGATGTCCAACTTGATGATTTAAATCCTTATACGTGCGTTTGTCTTCTTACTTAAAATCCTAAACGTACGTACAAGCTAGATCGATCACTCAGCGTGAGCTTTGTCGTATAAGCTATCTAATATATATATTGTTTTATTTTAATGTGATCGTATCAAAAATCTTAGTTTCTAATTGTTCATAATGCACTAATTATATTAGTACAATGATACTATGCCTCAAATTTTGCCTCCACAACCCTATGATGAAGTGACATGTAGGTCGGGAGGGTCATTTTTGTAAAAGTTTAATGTCGGAGAGTCATTTTTATAAAACTTTTTAGGGTCATTTTTGTAAATATTTTTATAGGTAGGGTCAATTTTGTAATTTTTTGAAAAAGGTTTATTTTTGTAAATTTTTTCTAAAAAGAAGATATCTTTGTAAATGTTTTGTCAGCACATCACATGGTGTGGAGGGCAATGTAAAGGTAATATATATTTGAATTTTACTCCAATATATATACTCCCACAAAAAAGAATTTTATTTTCGATTTGATAATTATAAATTAATACTACCCATTATGAGATTCATCTGTAATCGGTAGAATTATTTGGGCGTGAGCATGGAAGCAGCGTCCTATATATTTTTCCATTATATCAGTGAGTTTTGAGTTTTGTGGTATAAGCTATCTTGTGAACGGCGGCTCTCACCACTTGGCCATTAAATCCGTCAATAATATACTCCTGCCCCCCATCCGCCCAACACACTTTCTTTGTTCTCATCTTCTATATCAAGATTGCGACCTCATGGAAACTTCTGGAAGAAATTGTAGAATATATATGGGAATCAAGATAAGATCAATGTAGGTAGCAAGTAATACTGTGCAAAAGAAAGCGACCCAATAGAAAAGGAAGAAAATGATGTCTAGCATGCAGAAACAATTAACAATCTACCGCAGTTTGTTTCAAATACATATATATATATATATATATATATATGTATGTGTGTGTGTACGTGTGTGAAAATTAAAAATAAACAACCAATAAATTAATCTAGTTCTAAATTATATATCATACGTATTATATTGTTTCCTCGCTCTTGGGTCTGGATTGAATCTTAATTATTGAAGCCATTAATTTTTTTTTTTCCAAACAATCAGTTTTTTATGGAATTTATCAAAAAAAATTTCTATACGTAATTATTTGTAATTCATCAAATTGTTAATCCAATTGTAGAAATGGATCCATTTCATAGAAAATTTTTGTCATTAATTACATGGAACATCTCTACTTTACACATCTATTCTATAAAAGTTTTTTAATTTGTTTTTCTTAAACTTCTTTTGCTGTTTTGGAAACTTTAAAGGGTGACATTTGATACAAGCTTATCATCATAGTCGCCATAAATTAATCAGGATAAAACACTGCCTGAGCTTATTTAATTCTTATTTTTTTCTATAGGCGTGGAATTGAATAGTATTTATTATCAGTTTATTACCCAATTAATTAATCTATGCAAGAAGTTCAATTCTTGCACAGGTCTTGCCAAAAAAAGTTTGAAAATTAAATTAATAACATAACTTGGATACAATTTAATTATTTTTAATTTTTAATAGTAAGTAATTTTTTTTTAATTTAAATATCTAATTATGGATGCAATGACAGATTAAGATATCAAATTAAATTCTGATCCCATAAGGCCATAACTATGCATGTAACTCGTGTTGCTTGATTTACAGATATGAATGGAGGATTTCCACTCTCAATGGATTGCTGAAGAAGAACACATCCTGAATGATCTCTTGTCTGGTCCATCAGGCCGTCCCGGTCTCCAGATGCGTCTTATATCTCGAGTTTTATCACACTATGCGGAGTACAATTCTCGCTTGTGTTTGGCTTGCTGACCAGTACATTTTTCTGGCGTTGTCTGGTTACTGGGAAAAAAAGGCTTACTCCAATCGAACAGTCGTTATTCTGGCTGCATTTTATTTTGTTTCACACCACCGGATCTTAACGAGGCACAAAGAAGAGAAATTGAGACGCTGAAGCATCATACATTGCAGGGAGAAACCGAAATAGAGGCAATTATGCGAGAAGTGGAGTCGACAATGACGGCATTGGTGACAATTATCATTATTACCATTCAAATTGTAATTGAAGTATTTTATCTAAAAACATGATTCTTTTTACCGTAAATTTTACATTAAATATTATTGGAATTGGATGTTTTAATTAAAATGATATTATTGAATGATCAAAGGAGCAGCAAATGTTGATGGGAAGAAAAAAATCAAGTCTCATCGAATTAAAAATTTCCTATCAATTTGTATAGAGATAGGAAGTTATATGGGGATAAAATCCATTCCCACATTGATACAACTTGTCTACCGAACGGGTGCTTAGAATGTTAATCCACTGAGTCAAAATTCCCATCTATACCCGCATTTCCCACTCCATTTGGCCTTACTATGCTTTCAAGAGGATTGAAAGCTAACTAGTGGTAGCTCAAGTGGCCTAGTAGTTTAAGTGGTAGCTAACTAGGATGACTTCCAAGAGGTCATGGGTTTAATCCTCCATGGGCACGAATAAAAAGTTTCAATAAAACTGGTGGAGTATTCCACTTTCTTCAAAAAAAAAAAAAAAAAAAGCAAGCCGGGTATATTGAAGCATTAGTCAAAAGCCTCAAGACGACGTTCATATATAAAGGCCCAATGCCATATATGGGCTTGGAGTGAGATATGATAACAAAGAAAGATGGGCCGAGTCCAATGGAAGTGTATATAGTAGTGACGGTGCCTCGGCCTCACTGATTTCATTGCTTAATTAATTATTGAAAGGCCCAATGACGCCACATACATACCTATGCATGTGAATTGTCGGAGTCGATTATTATCAATGTTCTAAATAGCGATGCTATAGCGTTTTTCAGACTCAAAACGTAATACAATTGGCCAACACTGTGCAAGTTACGCTATTTCCGTTATAGCGGCAACAGCGTGCGCTATAGCGCATAGCGTGATAGCACTAAAATAGCGTGCTATGCTACATGTATTATTTTTTATGCATGATGTTGATGTTATGGAAGATGAGAGGAATGAGTGGGTGAGGACTGAAGAAGTTGCAGAATCAGAGCCTCAAACTGAACATAATGAATCAATTGATGCAGGATCTCAAGCTGATTTGTCCTCACAATGTAGCAAGAAAAGGAAACAAGTAAAAAAAATGGCAATCCAGTAAAAAAGAAAAAGAAGATCATTCCTGTTGAAGAGGAGGAAGAAGAGTTTGTCTCATCATCTTCATCAGAAGATGAGGATAATGAGCCGCCAGTTGAGTCTGATACTGAGCCAACAGATAATGAAGTGTCTGAAGAATCTATATAATAATACATAGTTTGACTTGAAATTAGAGTAAAACCTGATATATATATGATATTTTGTATAGGGTTGATAATAGGATTAGTGACTTTTTGTGCAGGAAATGACTTAGAATTAATGACTCTTTTGTACAGGAATCCATGCAGGAAATGACATAGCTTGTGACAGTTTAGATCATTTTGTATAGAAAACAATCCTATATCAGATATTTTGAGTAGCAACTCGGACTTTGTACTAGTTTAATGCAAAAACATTAGTTTGTTAATTATTTTGTTTTGATTATTTGCTCTATAGAATTCTTAGTAATGCTAAAATTTAATACAAAAATATAATACAATTCATAAAATTAATGGACACGCTACGTACGATAGCTTCCGCTATAGCATGCTATAGCGGCGATAGCTTTTCCGAAGACCCGCTGCGATGACGCTATAATCGCGATTTAGAACCTTGATTATTATTAGAGTTCTAAAAATAGACATGGCCTGTTCCGGCACGACACGGTACAGGTACGGATGGAAACGACATGGATAAGATTCGGGAACGGATACGGCACAGGTAAGGCACGGGAACGGATACGGTACGAGTCATTAACCGTGTCGTGTCTGAGTTTTGACAGTTTTGGAACGACATGGAACGACACGTATAGTGTTCCAGAAATGGCACGAATAAACGGTATGGCACAGAACAGTTGTCAAACACGATACGATAACGGCACGGGACACAACAGACACGGTAGAAATAATATAGGTGGCACGGTTGGGACACGGGTTGGTACGGTTGCAAGTAGGACACAGGTAATAACTCCGCCTATGTTTCAAACATAGCCGGTTCTAAATCCTGGAAAAAGGAGGGGTAATTTATAAAACATTATGTAATTATTAATTAACACAATTTTCATAGTATACGGTACTTTTTAATATTTTTTTATGTTTTCTAAGTTTATTATTTTAAATTTTGAAAAAAATAATTTAATGATTTTTTTGGTTAAATTTTAATTTATTTAAACTTTTTATGTCTTTTTTATTTTTTTATTTTTTATGTTAAGAACGAGTGAGCACGTTTAGCACGGTTAAGACACGTCGATACGACACGGTAGGTTACGTATCTGATTGGACACGATACAAATAGAGCACGAGACGAATAAGTCACGGCATGATAGATATGGTTAGTGTTGTGCTCCCCGCCCATCCCGGGCCACCCGCCCCCGCCCACCCGTGCCCGCCCGGGCCCACAATCCTCGTCCGCCCGTCTAGGGTCCAGGCGGGCGGGTCTCAAAGGGCAAGGGTATAGATATTTGTTGGCGCCCCTCGTCGCCCTTCTCATCCGTGCCCTTCGCCCGCCCGTGCCAGCCCCCCGCGCCCGCCCTTACCCTCCCTCCCCACGCCCCACGCCCGCCTACACCAATAAATACACCCATACATTCAAATTCATTTCACATAAACAGACTATCAAATTCTCTCAATCTCTCACTCAATTACAATTTACAAGTTTCTTAGTTTCTAAAATTATATTTTACTTCATTTCTTTTAAAATATCAAAATAAAAAAACATAAAACTTATTCAAACTTACAAAAGGTTGCAAATAATGTGCAAAGAAGTTTTGAATTTTTAGAAAAAAAAAGAAACTTATTCAAACATATAAAATAAAGTTATTGAAAAATCGCAGGAATCCGCCATAACCCGCCGGATTCCATCCTAACCGGCCGGCAACCCGCCCCACCGCCCGAGCTCTGCAGCGGCCCAACCCAAGACCTCCGGCCCGCCCTTGCTCACCAAGCCCGACGAGTAAAGGGGTGGGCAAGGGCATCCCCTCGGGATAAAACCCCCCGTAACCCGCCCGTCCGTGCCCGCCGTCGCCCGTCGCCCGTCGCCCGCCGTAGCCCGTCGCCCGTAGCCCGCCGTAGCCCGTCGCCCGTAGCCCGTCGCCCACCGGGCCCCGCCCGCCTGTGTTGGCATAACACTAGATACGGTGCATCTTACCCGTGTCGTGCCTCCTCTTTCCAATTTTTGCACGACACGGTACAAAGGCACGGCGTGTCTGGACACGATACGACACAGATAGCACGATTTTATAACTCTAATTATTATCAGATCAATGTAAAACATCAACCTTAGTTTCGCTGGCCTAGGAAGTCGTTCGATGGGAATGAGAAGAAACAGAATATCAATAAAATAAGAGTGGTTATGTTATGGATCGGCTAAGCAACCTTTCATTATAAATCAATCGGTTCTTATTAAACATGTCTCTTTAATTGTATCTAAAAGACATATCGTGACTATCCGATTATGAAAACTGAACGGCCCATATTTCATCAGATCTATAGCATAATTGGCCATAAAATAAGAACAAAATTGATGAGGGCCTTAAGTTAAGGAGCTCCTCGGTTAAGGAGCCTTTTGTTGTGTATGCCTCTCATCTCACCATCCATTGCAGCAGGCTTGATATGACAGACTGTCAAGTATAGCAGGCGCTAATTTGTCCATTATGTTAAGGAGGAAGATATTTCGCATTAATTACGTGAGATATTTTAGACTGGGTTTATTGTTATCAGGATTTCTTTTAGAGATTTTATTTAAGTTATAAATAGGTTATTTGTATCCATGTAATATCAAGTCAAGCAAAAGAATCTAGCTTCCTCATAAACCTTGTTTCAAGAGCTACTAAGGAAGCAAATTTCTTCAGAAGAAATAGAGGTGGCAGAATGTCGGGTCGGGTATTGGGTCGACGGCTACTAGCATTTTTTTGGGTCGGGTCGGGTCGGGTATCAGGTTGATGTCTGCCGACATTTTTTTCGGGTCGGGTCGTGTTCGGGTCGGGCGGGTCGGGTGGGTTTTTCAGGTTTGGTCAGATTTTGCACCTTAATTCCCGGGTCGGGTCGTGTTCGGGTCAGCCTCGCTTTCCCTGGAACGTGGGTCGGGTCGGGGTCAGGTCGGGTCGGGTTTCGGGTCGGGCGGGTTGGGCGGATTTTTCGGGTCGGGTCAGATTTTGCCACCTCTAAGAAGAAACATCTTATGCCTATTGAAAAACCGTCCATACATCCATAAACGTGTACGGAATGTAACTGATACATTCCAAAATGCAACATATACATTCTGAAATATAGGTTGAACTTATAGACGCTATGAACGGTTTTTCTATGGACGCTAGGTATTACTCTTTCCTAAGGGAACCCGGCTTATCTTTGACGCTAAGAAAGCAAATTTCTAAAGGATTGGAACAACGCTCTTAGAAGCCCAAGCCATCCCAAGGAAGCGCTATTTGGCATCCTAAGGAGAGATTAAACACATAATAAGCTCTAAGTCGACTTAACTTGGTGGTGCCGAATAGGTAGGGGCAGATCTAAGGGGGGTGTCAGGGGCACCCAACCCCCCCTTTCGCCCTGTAGAAATTGTTGAATCTAGTTTTTTTGGTTTAACTCAAGTTTATATTTAGTGTGAATTTTGGTTAATTTTATGTCAAATTTCATTTTTTTTATATCAAATATTGACCATGATGAATAAATTAAATATTGTGTTACTTAAATAAGCAACTAAATGTTAATTCAATAACTATTTTGTTGAATATATATAAAAGTCATATATTATGTAATTATTTTTGGGGAATTTGCATATTTGCGACTCCAAAACACTCTATTTGTAACTATGCCACTCCAAACTTGGAAATTGCAAATTTACCACTACAAACTTAAAAACATTGCATTATTGCCGTTAAAATTTTTAAATGACCAAACTGCCCTCAATGGCAGCCCCCGCATCCTCGGCAGCCCCTGGCAGCCCCCGGCAGTCCACCTCGCCCCCCCGACAGCTCCCCCGGCAGCCCTCGGGCGCGAGGGGGCTGCGGGGGGGCTGCCGAGGATGCGGGGGCTGCGGTGAGGGCAGTTTGGTCATTTAAAATTTTAATGACAATAATATAATGTTTTTAATTTTGTAGTGACAAATTTGTAATTCCAAATTTGGAGTGACAAAGTTACAAATAGAGTGTTTTGGAGTGACAAATATGCAAATTTCTCATTATTTTTTATCGTTTAACTATACTCTGGTCTCTCTAAATCCACCCCTGAATTAAATCTTTTGGAACCATAAATTGTCCCCGTGCCCTCTTTCATTATAATCATGGAATGGAACCGCCACTATGCACAAAGTTCCAAACATTAGCAAAGAGGTCACTCATGCGGTTGGAAGTGCCTGGAACATGGAAACAGCCTACACCACACCACAATGGAAACGAGATGAAATTTACAAGTCCATTATTTACGCGTCTGGTCCGTTGGCGTCGGCCAGTAATTGTATTTGGTTTCCGTCATTAAGAAAAGAAATATTAAATATATATAGATACCAACTCCAGGAAGTTACATTGCAGGAGCTGATTGCCAATTTGGTCAGTGATGCCAGCCAGCAAAGTCTAACACCACCAGTCCATCATCCCCAAATCAGATAGATATCAATCCATCCATTAATTAGCAGCCTTATACCCAATCAATCCACTGTATTGGAATCGCTAGCTTGTAGGTTGCTGCTCTCAATTCTCATCTCAGGTCCTCTTTCCTGGGGCCCTTGCTACTGCTTGGAATCACCGATCTCTTCAGCTTCTGTGAGTGTGAGGTAGTGTGCTTGCTGCGATTTGAGGAATTTTACTTAATTTGACTATATATATATTTTTTTTGAGGGTATAAGCTTGTAGGTAGTGTGCTTGCTGCGATCTATACAGTCAAATCTCTTCTTTCAAAGAAAAGCGGAAGAAATTGAAGCTTCCACATACCGCCACGTCATCCTCAAAAACATGCCATCTATATTTCGATCTCTTATGCATCCTTTCGTGCCGATATACAAAATATTAAATAAATTCACTTCAGACTGATTAATCCGTCAGTTCTCTCTTCAACGGACGCCTTCCTCACAGTGACTCGCACTGCCTTCATCCTTTTCCCAATTCTATATTGCCTTTACAGTATGTCAAAACAATCACGCCTTCCACTTCAAATATCATGTTCCATCTCTCTATAATCTCTTTCCCATCTCTCTCCTATCATCTCTCTATTTCTTTTGTCCTGTTGGCAAATTTTTCTTTCCGGCATGGGTCTAAATTAATGATCGGTTAAGGTGATTTAATTCGTTTGTTTTGCATGGCAAATAAATGACTAAAACTTCCTCCATAAGAGGAGTAATTAATGTATCAGCGGTTTCCAGTTTTTCATCTGTCAGTTGTTAATGTCTCATATATATCTATTTAATATTTGTTGACTTCTATAATTATATTGTTACCCAACATGTAGAGTTTATACTTAATTTTGTCAGTATTTTTGTGTTTGTATTGAAATGAGTACTCAACTGTAAATTACTGGCATATGTCTTTGATCATTCAGATTGAAATTGAATCATTTAAATACTTACACATTAAAAATTGAAAAATTGAAATATGCGTTATGCATTTATGCATTAAAAATTGAAATAATTTTCTATATATTTCATTTAACATTTTCTTTTTTTGTTTTTCATGACAAAGAATATTAACAAATAGGGGAAAAATTGAAAAAAAAAAAAAAAGACATTCATTGAAAGGCTTGAGTGGAAGAAGCAATAGAAATCTGATTCAATTGTCGTGAAACAATATGGGATGGCATCAACCTACATCAACATCTGCATTGTGCTTAATGTTATATTGTTTATGAAAAGGTAAATTCCAAATATATATATCAATATTTCTATAAATTCTTTTAATATGGCTAATTCTACTATGAATTGAAGGGAGATATATGATAAGGATTGCTCAATTCAAAATAAAATGTTGCTTAGCCAATCTATAGAAGAACAACTCTTTTAATATTATTTTATTCGCATGGCTACATGCATTTTTTGTACTGAAAATATTAGATTATTTAAAAGATGATGTTGTTATTGATCATTGACTTTAACAATTTAATTGGTTGATAGAATCAACAACAACATGTCAACATTCTTCTAACAAATTAACTTCTTCCGATTAATTAATTTTATATAGCAATGCATTTTCTTTTTTGATATTAACAAAATTTTTAATTCTAACAAATGCAAATGGGAATGTCATGCCGAGCAAGTGAAACGATAGAAGGAAGACAAAATTCATCTCGCAGATGTTATGTAGTGCATGAAGAATGAAATGTATGCTTTTATAATTCCTTACAATTTAATTATCTCACCTAATTAATACAATTGTTTAAATATTAGATGGTAAATACTGTGAAATAATTATTTTGATACATATATACTTAAATATTATTAAAATACAAAGGTGAGGAAACAATGATTATTTGTGTAGAAAAGAAGCAGAAATTGTGGGCTACTAGCTCCCTCAATCAAATTGAAAGGTGCAACTGCAAAGGCAATCTTTATTGTAACATCTTAAATTAATCTTACTTATTGAAAATGCAATTATAAGAAACTTGAATAATTATTTTGTAATAAATAATCCTTAAGTAGGAGAAGCGCAAATAAACGCGACAAAATGCTTCAAAGATTTATATTAACCATGATTATCATGTTGTTACTGAACTTCGACAAAAGTAATTACCTACATATAAAAAAAGTTACTAATAATTTCATAAAAATGTTGATTTTGAAACTTTGTATATTCATAGGGTGAACAATGACTTCATAGTATTTGAACATTTCAAAATTTCAAGGTAATCCCTAGAGAGATCCGGAAGAAATTAAAACAAAATTACCCTTGCAATAGCTAGCTTAACAACAGATGGGTTTCAAAAGATCAAGTTAGTATTTACTATGATATTCGGTACAATTGTCAAAGTTGGAATACCTTATTTTAATCATTTTATCAATT
This sequence comes from Cyperus esculentus, assembly GCA_030179965.1. NCBI lineage: Eukaryota > Viridiplantae > Streptophyta > Magnoliopsida > Poales > Cyperaceae > Cyperus > Cyperus esculentus. Next base: position 1,279,658 of record JASGLE010000034.1, on the reverse strand, counting down.
CTCAATGTATCTACAATAAATCATTTTATCAATTAACATTAAATAATATTATATTTTTGAATCCTGGGCATTGTACAGGTCTACGGCTAGTTTACTTTAATTTGAGATCCATTATCCAAAACATTTTGTTACAATTGTTTGTAAGGCGTGTTGTAGGTATACATTCTGTATGGTTCAATTGGGTAACCTTCTCAAAAAAAAAAAAAAATAAATAAATGAAAAAAAAATAAAAAAAATTGGGTAACCTTATCTCGTGGTCTTACGCACATAAAATTGGTTCTGGTCCCATTTATTTCTGTTCCGTTAATGCCAACAAGATGTTTGGAATGATTCTCTTAAACGATCCCCTGCCGACTAACTGTTAATTGTACATTAGGGCTATTTAGATTCTGGTATCAATCAGTTTTCTTGTACAGGATAGTGTACTGGTATATATGTGTCCACAGCTAGCTGCTGATTTACTGGCATACAGCTGGTATAGTTCTGATATCTGGTTTACTTTCCAGCTAAATCAGATCTCATTCGTAAAGATTAATCTGCAGCTGGCAACAGGATCCTGCTATCAGGTGGTTCAAAACAGAAAACTGATTTGTATCAGATTATTATAATATGTTTTTTTTTTTTTTAATTTCATTTATAAATTAATACTTCATGTATTTATTTTTTCAATTGCATGTGCATTTCATCAGATATAATAGGATCTTTGGAGTTAATTTGAGTTACTAGCTTGTTCTTTCTAGGGGCGCGGGGTGGGTAACTTGAAAGAATTCTAAAAAATCACAACTTCTGTGAATGACAGACAAAGGGTAAATTGTGCTTAATGCATTTAATTATCTACCTGACAGTAAGCAATATAAACCAGAACTCAATCAAATAACATTTCTTTTGGACAGAATAATATATAAAAGCAGTGGCGGGGCAAAATCGGAAGTTGTTAAGAGTCTGAGCAATTTGCCGTCATCTGTTGAATAAGCAGGTATCTTTGATATGAATCCATATTACATTTGATAAACTTTGCTCCTAATATCTTTGCATGGATCTCCTTTTCTCTCTTGTCAACAACCCTTTTCTTGGTTATACTGATCATTAAAATTTTCATTTTAGCTCCCGTTAATGATGGATGGCACAGTTGTAGTGTCTACACTTGTTAAGATCGTTGGTGAAAAGTTGGGCTCAGCATTCCTAAATGAGATTGGCTTGGTATGGGGCGTGAAAGGGGATCTAGAGGCATTAGAAAGTACAATATCAACAGTTAAAGATGTGCTAGAAGATGCTGAGCAATGCTGTGTAAACAGCAAGCAAGTCTACAATTGGTTAAGGAAGCTCAAGGAGGTTGTGTACGATGCTGATGACCTGTTGGACAAAATCCATTTAGAAGCTGAGAAACAGAAGCTTCTAAAACAATTGTCCTACGTAGGACATCAAAAACAAATCAGTAAGATTGATAGAATAGATACGGTCGACGCTCTAAAACAATTGGGATGAAACGAATGGTGCATGTTAGGTAAGTTGTTGCTAAGAAATGTAGTCTTTTTAGAAAAACAATATATACTTATGATTTTTTTTTTTTGAAAACGAAAAGCACCATAAAACTGGTGCTAGCCTTCATTACTTTTCCAAAGCTCATACAAGCTTTTAATATGCACAAGTTGTGCATACAGTATCATAGCAGTAGCAACTAAACAAACAACATAAGCATATTACAAAAACCAATTACTCATTCATTGACAGAAATTACTACCCAAAATAAAGCACAATTACTCCATAGATAACTCCTGTTTCCACCCCAAAAAGATACGGAACTGGAGTTAAGCTAGCTCACCCTTGATTTTTCAGACAGTTTCTTTCTACAGTACTGCGCGCATCGGATCTCAAAATTCAAGTCTCACGGCATTGGAGCCTTTATAATCCTGCAAATACAAATTCAGGGACACTTTACATTGAATGCGTATGTGATCAAGACAAAAATTAATAGTCCAGAACTCCAGATCATGCATGTCTTGAATTTTTTGTTCCAACAGATACTTTAACAAAATTTTAATACGCATTACTCTGGGCTGAATTGTTATTTCTTATAATAAATTTTTAAGATAATATGTAATGGGTCTTATATTGAGGAAATTGATATGGATCTTAAATTTTAATGGGCTGAGACATTAGCGTCAACGGGCATTAACGTAAATCAACGGTTCTGATCTATCCAAGAAAATGATCAACGGCTCAAGTTTCTTATTTGGGGAAGATAGCTGTCATTTTTTTCAATATGCTTTTATATATAGTAAGGATATGTTGAGAATACACATGATGAGAACTGATATTACGAAATCAGAAACAATTGCCATATTAGGAATTGTTCATAATCAAGCACAATTTAGTTAATTAAGTGCACTATATATATTGAGCTAAGATTAGCTAGCCCATGCCCTTAAATTTCTATTCAAACCAAGCTTTTAAAAAACTTAGTTTTAATTTCATTTAAACCGTTAAACCGTTTTTTAGACCCTCTTACGTTAAGTATTTGTAAGAAAAACCGTTATTTATGGAAAAACCGTTTTAACAAAGTTAAAATCGTTAATATCCGTTAAAATCCGTGTTTTGGAGGCGTTTAAATGCCATTAAAATATGTTTGCACATTATTAATGGTCTAGAAGTTCATAATAATGTTTATCCTACGCATATTAGCAATTAAAAATTTTAAATTCTTTATTACTGTTGTCTTAAAATTTTTCATTATAATATTTTAATGTCATAATTCCCGTTTCATAAGATTCATAACTTTTTATGTACTCAATAGTTTTGTAACTGTTATTTGTACTTAATAATTAAGTATAATTGTATAAGAGTGTATTGTGTAGCCTTTTTAAATATAAAAAAATATATAGAAAATTAGGACCCGTTTTTTAATTTAACGGCCGTGTAATTCCGTTTTAACGTCAAACCGTTAAATGGTCACCTCACCGTTAAGAGCCGTCAAACATTATATAAGGCAACAAACTTGTGTCCAGAGAGGAAAAAAAAAAAAGCAATATATATTTGAAAATTGAACTAAAATAAGATACTAAAATCGTACTTAATTACTCTCCCCTTATTATCTTTGTTGCGACTTCTTTTTTCCATCAGTGAAGAATATCAAAATCCTGACATTTTATATCAAAATTGCTTAATTAAAGACAGAAAAAGCCAGCAATCAATTAGCCTGGTACTACAAGCAAACAGAGATCATGACAAACAGTACTATAACTTCTCTATGCTTTCCCATTGTAGTTTGATATCCAAATTTTGCTTGCGTGAGGAGTGTTATCCTCTGCTGCGCAATATTTTACTGCGCACGATGAGGATTATATGGAGGCTTTTTTGAGATTGAGTTGCACGAATCTGAAAGCAGATCCAACAGTTGAAACGCTGCGCAGTATAACTTACTGCGCAGTAGATCGAGGGTATGAATTGGTCACACAAAAGAACTTTAGAGTACAAAGTATTCCGTAAGAATTTGCGGAATATTTCATGAAATATGATGGAAACACTTGGGATATGAAATATATAATTGTGTTAATTACCTTTGAAAGACGCTTCAACTTCTCCTGATAAAAGGTTGGAAAAATGATATTGAACATCTTCATGGCGAGATGATGAGGGCATCTCCATGGCCATGTCATGCTGGTGAAACATTTGAAACATTGGAGTTTCTATGGAGTGATTCATGTGTCGGCACGTCGGTGCGTGCGATGTCATGCCAGATCGCACACACATGGCCCTGTTCGTGCCACCATTATTCATATTCGTATTCGTATTCATATCTCTGCATGTATACCTTGATAGCATACAAGTTGATCCACAAGGGCACATCCATGGCCTTGTTGCACATCTCCTGGACAACATCTGCACCAAAAATGAAGAAAAAAAAAAAAAAAGCTTTATACCTTGGATATATATGCTGTCAAGATAGAAAATTGTTCAACAGTAGGCAATTGACATAGTAAATCAAGGTAGGCTTTGACGACTTGTCTGTGTTCTTAATAATGATATTGTCTACAATTCTCTCTGGGAGCCGATGCAAGTACCAAAATCGCATTTTGTATAATCATGGATATATATATGCCCACAGTTATAGACAGCAAACGTAATGCAGTTGTATATATCAGTATCACCAATGATGCAGAATGGTTAGAAAATGATCCAGCATTTTCTCACTGAACAAAAGAATGATTAATTATCTGAAGGTAATTAAAGCAACTAATATTATATGAACAAAGGTACAGTTCATCAGTTTTGGTCTACAGAGCATGCAATTAAAATGTCCATCAACGATGTCTGGTTTAATTAACGGAATAGAAACTGGTTGTAAGTATACCTTGACTTGCATTTGAAGGAACTTCACATATGCAATTGTTTCATCCAATACCGATGCTTTATCCAGCTAAATTTAAAGGTCAGATACTTCTTAAGATACTCATGATTTATTTTGCATAATAGAAAAATTGAATAGTACCTAATTAAATACATCTAAAAGGTTTCGTATCGGTAACCTTGTTGCTTCTTGGAATGATTTCCTGCAGAGCCTTCATCTTCTCATTTATCCTGTTTCTTCGCCTCTGCTTCATATTAATTCAAATAATCAGAAAAAGGCTTCAACTGGATTAATTTTTTATTTAAATGCTTGATACTTGATATCAGTTAGATTTTACAGTACTTATTGAATGTAATTATCTTTTTTTTCACAATAAAATTAAGAAAATATGAAAGTATGGGGCTTTCAAACTATCGCCCAACCAAAATCGTCCTGGCCTCACCTAGCAATCATTGTATGCCTCAATGCGTATGCTTTATATATCGGCAATTATTGATGAGAATTAAGACAAAATTTATGTTCTTCAGACAATCTCATGAAGGATATGTACAAGTGATTAATAGGAATTTCTCTGAGTGATAACTAGCTAGCTAGCTAACAATTTCTAAGTAACATCTGAGAACCTTAAAACTAAACCAAACACCTCCTATTTGTTTTTTCAATCAGAAGGTTATTCCTTCGAGTTAATTTCTTGCATGAAACAAGATATAGTGAGCGAAAGAAAGTCGTTGCATATGTAGAATATATACCCTCTCAGAAAGATTGTGGATTTCAGCTGTGCGGGGCTTTCTTGAACGATTGGATTGTAGATGGACTTCTTGGCTCTCTTCACTGCAGCCAATTGTGGACGACTTCGATTCAATAGAAGAGCCTCGAATCTTCGACTGTTAATTAAGAAACACATTTCACAGATTACACGATTTCTGGATTAATCATTGATTTAATAATTTAAACGATAGCACTGATCACTTGAATTTACCAGAATTCTGATGATGTCAGAGATATATTTATGAATTTTCATGTATTGAGCGAGATTATTCGTGTGCATTGGATTAACAAACCTTGTTACGCCCTACGAAATTACTCTGCGCATCGCCATTTCTGTTCAATTCCGAATCCTTGTCTGGTAAAACAGGTTGCTGAAGTTGGCAGTCTGTCGACTCTGCTGCCCTCCCCAGCAACTCCGATGACGGTATGTGACTGGACCCTGCCACTTCTTGTGTACAATCAGCTGTGTTATTTAGGCAGTGGAGCCATTCGGCCATCTCATTCTCCCCCATAGGCAAATCCTCCTCATTCTCCATTGGTTCAGACAGCGGACAATCGGTAACCGACGTTGGAGTGGCCCAGAGGGGCTGCTCTTCCACTGGACTTTTCCCCCGTACCAACTCGAGTGGCTCAAACTGATCTGACCTATTCGAGTGCAAATATCAACAGGGACATGCATGTTCTCAGGATATATATAATCAAGCAATTAATTATCAATAAATAGGATATATATATATATTATGAGTCCAGCTACAATAATATGCATATCACGGTTTTACCGTGCTATGCGGTCCATATCTCCGTTTTCGGTGTCCAAATTGTCGATCCGAACCGTTAAACTTAATCTTTATATCAAAACATACTAGCAAACCACAATTTATAATTTTTTAAATTTTTTTGCTATTTTTAATGATGGGGAGAAAATGGCTAGATCCGAGGATTCTGGTTCATAGAAAACAACAATTTTCTCCCCATCACTAAAAATAGCAAAAAAATTTTAAAAATTGTAAAATTTTTGTTTCCTAACATATTTTGATATAGAGATCAAGTTGAGCGGTTCGGATCGACTATTTGAACAACGGAAAATGGTGATACGGATCGCATAGCACGGTAAAACCGTGATATGTATATTACTGTAGCCTAACTCTATATATTATATATATATGTAAATAGAATGTTCCACAACACTGTATATTGGTTAAATTAAGTAATTAACATAATATAGACATAGCTTCAAGTAATACTCTTGTATGTGCACATATAGAGAGAAATCTAAATGAGGTATTAGAGAGAAAGAGAGGGAGATCAGGGGAGGAAACAGAGAGCTAACATGGAAGGAGCCAGTGGGCTGCCAGTGGAGAGAATGTGTACTGGGTTGCAGGTGTCAAGTTCTACACTTGCTGAATCCATGTATGCCACCAATGTACACTAGTTATGTACAAGTGACAAGCGAGGTGCCAAACACACAGACTATACCACCTCGCTATCTATCTATCTATCTATCTATCTATCTATCTATCTATCTATCTATCTATCTATCTATATATATATATATATGAGGAGGGATCCATTGACAATACCTATATTGACAATTTTGGCAATGATTATTTTTAAAAATTTGTAAAAATTTAAAGAAAATCGTAAAAATAAAAAACACTTTTATGGATACATTAGTTAACTTATAGAATGATATGTAGTGTTTCAAATTTCAATCAATTTGAACATCGTTTGATGCCTTATCAAAATTTTATTTATTTTTAATGGTTGTAATTTAACAGATCTTTAAAGAGCTATAAAATATCGTTCAAATAGAATATAATCGGAAACATAATTAATCAATAAGTTAAATAATACTTCCATAATTTTTTTCTTTTTTTAAGATTTTTTATGAACTTTTATAATTTTTTTAAAGATAGCATTGTCAAGATTGTCAGTATAAGCATTGTCAATAGATCCCTCCTCTGTATATATATAAGAGAAACATCTTGCATCCATTGAAAAGTTGTTCATACGTCCTTAGATGTACAAAGAATGTAACAATACATCTGGAAATGTAACCAATAGACGCAATAGACAGTTTTTCGATGGACGCTAGGTATTACTTTATATATAATATAAGATCAATATGAGAAAGGATAATGATGTATGTACGAGCTGAGAGGGAATTTATTTGCCTTTCCTATATTCCATTTTCTGCGGCCTTTTACAGTTTTACTTCTGTACCGTAAAACCTTAATTTTCGGATTTTTTTTTTCTTATTATTGGAAATGGTCAGGCTCTGTTAGACACTTCCGCTGCCTGATCTGGCTTCTCTCATCATCAAAAAGAAAAAAAAAATAAAAATAAACCATCAAAATATAACTAAGCCCGTTAACTCCATGCATGCTTACAATCAGGATTAATGTGGCCTTTCGGATTCTGTCGCACTCCTAAGGGCGATGAACTTCAACAATGGAGATGGGAAGAAAGAACAAGAGTGAATTTGGAAAAATTGAGCGTATTTGCAAGAAAAGAGTAAACTTCAGACAAGAACTGGAAATGAGGAATTAATTACCTCAATTTTCATTAAACAGCACATAATCTCTTTCCTACAATCCTTTGTCTATTTATAGGCGTTGCTAATACAGCAAAAAGAGTGAAAAAAAAAAAAAAAAAAGCAGATTGAACAGATGATTGAGACAACGCCACATCAGTCGAACGTGTTCATCAGCCACTAATGTGGCAATTTCAATTCTCTGAGCCGGCCGTTATCCTTCAATCGTCTCCATTTCAATTCTCTTTTCCATTGGTTAGACATATATTGAATTGTTAACAGGTTTTGTGGCAAGAATAATCACGAGGAATTAATTGTCGAGTTGGACAAGATAGAAGAAGAACCACAAGTTTCAGGGAAAATATTTGCAGTAAATATAGGAATTAAGACCTGTTTTGATGTTTTGTTTGATGTTTTTGATTGGTGAATAGTTTTGATTTGTGAGATATTAATTGTGCGAATTCAAGTTGTAGTTGTTTTGTAATAACCCCCCACTGGTACCGGGGTTTGTGGTACCAGACTAAAAAGACCAAGGTTTCTAAATGAAACAGCTGGCTATGCCACTCTTTTCCAAAAAAAAAAAATAAAGTCTCTTTTTCATTGTAACTGGACGGCATCACTTCCCCGCAAAATACTTCCTCTGTCCACAAAAGAATGAATTTGTAGCAAAAGTCAAAGAAAATAGTGGAAGAGTGAAATTACTTTTATATCCTCAATTAGTAGAAAAGTGAACATTCTTGGAAGGAGACGAGAGGCATTTTGAGAATTTCGTAATATAATATTTTTTGAGGAAGAAAGTGAGTTCAAACAAAGGGTATAAATTCATTTAATTGTGAACAAGTTGTAAATGGTATAAATTTATTTAATTGTGGACGGACGAAGTAGAAATTAAGTTCTGTATTGTGGGACCTGATAGTCAGCTGCTCTCAAACTCCCTCTTCTTCACTCTTGTTACCCTTGTCATTAACAATAATACCAGATGCTGACACTCCCCTCGCCATGAAATTCTTCTTGTCCTCAAAAATAAAATCTAAATAGTGTTGCTGTAACCAAACATAATCCTCCCACGAAGCATCCTCATGCGACGTATTAGCCCATTTAACCAATAATTGAGGAATTGGGGCATAACCATGTTTGACAATCCTTCGTGCCAGAATTGATTCTGGAGCAATTTTTATAGATGACCTCCAGAGCTTGTATTTTGGGAGATTTTGATATAAAGAATTTTAATAAGAACCATAAATCAAAATTTTGAGATAGTTAAGATGGTTTTTTGAGTTAGGAGTAGGGAAAACCTCCGTGCTTGTCTGAGTACCATAGGTCCATAGATTTGTTGTGATTGCTAAAAAGTTATTTATGTTTGTTGTGATTTATTAATGTACTTACATCAATAACTATTTAATAATTTGTGAACTATTTAAAAAAATGCGAACTTGATTAAATAAATTTTGACATATAATATTCTATTTATCATCCATTTGTAATGTTTGTTTTATTGTTTCAAGTAATATAGATTTATGTGTCCAAATAAAAAAAAATTGAAGGCACTTTTGACGAAACCCAAGAGATCGGAGGTCCCGATCATTATCCCTTATTTTTAATATATCTTCTGTTCAGTGTAGTGTACTGGTGTACATAAAGTAGCGGTGCAAATTTCAAATTGATGAATACAAAAGATCATGTTAGAAAATATTAAGCCTAATTAAATAAAATTAAATAAATAATACAAGTATTAACTTTAGAGAAGTATTTGTCCCCAAATGGTGCAATGGACTAATGACAATCTTCTCTCAAGATACTTCGACTCCTGCTTCTATTGATGCACGGTGCGCCTTGCATAAAGAGTGAACCCGAATTTGATTGCAACGGCTATATACCATTACACCACCAGCTATGTAAAGAAATCGTTCTTTATATATCTTTTAAATTCTTGTATATAGTATTATGAAATATTGTGTGCATCTCATTTTCTATTTTGTATTCTCTTTTTTCTCTTATATTTTCTCTGTTCAACATATCGGAATATATAGCAGCTTATGACCGAGTAATATTTAATAGGTATACTGCGTTTGGGAATTAATTGGATATTAATCATGAATTTAATTGCAATGGCTATATACCATTACACCACCAGCAAAGCACAATTAAAACTTACCCAATGAAGTTTATATGTGACAGTATCTAACCAATTAATCTTATCTATTGGGTCGCTTTCTTATGTACAGTACTACTTTACTTACTACCTTCATTGATCTTATCTTGATTCCCATATATATTCTACAATTTCTTCCAAAAGTTTCCATGAGGTCGCAATCTTGATATATAAGATGAGAACAAAGAAAGTGTGTTGGGCAGATGGGGGGCAGGGGTATATTATTTTTTTGAGGTGGGGCAGGGGTATATTATTGACGGATTTAATGGCCAAGTGGTGAGAGCCGCCGTTCATCGGATAGCATATACCACAAAGCTCACTGATATAATGGAAAAATATATATTATCTCTTACATTGCCCCTCCACACCATGTAATATGTTGGCAAAACATTTACAAAAATATCTTATTTTTCAGAAAAAACTTACAAAAAATATCCCCTTTCTAAAAAAAATTACAAAATTGACCCTACCTATAAAAATATTTACAAAAATGACCCTAAAAAATTTTATAAAAATGACCCTCCGACATTAAACTTTTACAAAAATGACCCTCCCAACCTACATGTCACCTCATCGTAAAGTTGTGGAGACAAAATTTGAGGCATAATATCACTGTCCTAATATAATTAGTGCATTATGAACAATTAGAAACTAAGATTTTTGATACGATCACATTCAAAAAAAAAAAAATATATATATATATATATATATATATATATATTAGCTGGATATGGCTTATACGACAAAGCTCACGCTGAATGATCGATCTAGCTTATACGTACGTACGTTATAAGCATTTAAATCATCAAGTTGGAGATCATTATCAATTATCATACAAGTTGCATCCAAACTACCTGGTTTGAAGCAAAGAAAGAGAAAGGTCCGGTGGTATTCATATCCCCTATAAATTAACCCAGATCTTCACTAATGGCAGTGGCCATCACACACCATGACACCAAGTCACCAAGGATGTCCGATCGAGAACAGTAGACCCTGCTTTTCAACAGTAAAAAAAATAAGGGTCATATCTAGTTTCCTCAATATCAGTGTCCACATGTCTAGTACTTTGTTACAAAATTTAAGTTATCATGCACTGTATATTGTTTTGAATTTTATACGGAATCTTATCCTATATTCCGGGCACTCAACATTCAAATGGGCATAAGTTTTGATAGAAAACTCTGATCAGAGCAAACTTCGCCGCTACGGAAAGTTAACAACGAGATCTATCTAAAGAAAATATCAAAAAAAAAAAAAAAATTCAGGCACTAGGCCGGGTCCCCAGTAACCGGCCTAGGCCCATAGGTCAGGCTCCCAGGACCTGGTTTTAATAGCTTTGAAAATATGTTTTTTTTCTTGTTTACTTTTGAAAATAAGATTTTTTATTTTTCTATTTTAAAAAATAGGCCAAAAACAACGGGTTCATTGGGAGAGTATATATGATTCGGCATCAATTATATATATCCGTTGACAACTTCTCCACTCCTCTTTAGCTTATTCACCACCGATATATTGCATTTTGTCATGAAGGATTCACCTAAAACAACCACAAAGCAGAGAAGTAACTGGAAAACACAAGATAATACATGTAATCGGGTACAAATGCCAATGATTTAGATTAATTCTGTAGGTGTTTTCCTAGGTAAAAGTGTACATTTTTTGGGTGTGATCATTAAAAATTTTTTTGTTTGATATCAAGAGCATAAAAAAAATGTACCAATTTGATGATACTCTAGACGTGCTTTTTTTTTAACTCATTGATTTACATAATATGAATTAAGCAAGGATAATTTTGTTATGCATGAAGATAACATTATATTGGTCATATCTAACGGTTTTATATTGAAAAATTAGTTCCAATTAATGTTGAATTATTAACAAATTAAAAAGTAAAGGCACAAAAAGTGATTACACTAATTACAAATATTCCTAAAAAATGTACATAAAAAGTGATTATATTGAATATGAAATCGTTTATACTAAACCTAAAAATTATTATATCAATAAGAAATGTCTTTATACTAGATATTAATTTTCATGATATTAGCCCCTATAAAAATCCCTTGTTAAATTTTTGGTTGAGGATTTTATTAACATGAAACCCTCTAGTATTTTGCTCTTAAGCAACAAAAAGTGATCATATAAAATGACAATTCTGATTTTACAAATTTTTAGTTGTGCATTAACTTAAAATTAACTATACTTCAATTTTTTCAAAACTTAAATTTGAAAAAATAGTTGACTTTAAGAGAGAAATTGAAGAACTTGAAGGGCTAAAAAAGTGGTTATATGAAAATACGGTTTTGACTATACAAATGGTTGAATGTTTGGTGAAATATTAGTAGAATTCTACATATCTTAAAAATTAGAGATAAGAAAGTTCATTTTAGGATAGAAGCTTGGTGAAAAAGTGGCTATACAAAACAAAGATTTTGATTATATATAAAGGGTTCAATATTTGTGAAGTGAAAACTAATTGTTTCTAATCTTTTACAACCTGGTGGTATAAATAAAAAAGTTTATCTTTGAAAAAGTGATTATATCAAATATGATCACTGATTATACCAATAAAACTGCGTATTTAAAATCATAAATATATAGCAAATAAAAAATGTTTAAACAAGACATCAAAATTGTATATATCACAATTTTACAACGCGTGTCATAGAAACATCTAAACACCGAGCCACAGAAAGTGTTAAAATATCAAAAATATTACAATTACTTAATTATATAGAGTTGAAGTATTAATTAATTTTGTAATCATCGTTTCTGTTAGTTTCATAAAATATGATGTGCTACACATTTTTTTGTTACATCATACATTTCAGCAGTTAATGGAAGATTAGTCGTACCAAAAGTTATCCAATATATATGGATGGAATGAATAAGTCCATGTTAAAATAAATGGAGATAAGACTTTCATTTATATGGAAGATGGAGGGATTAACACATATCGGAAAAATTGTGTGCTTTTTAAAATTTGTCTCTCTATATTAGTTTATCGGAACAAAATTAGTTAGATTATTGTTGTAAAAGATTTGGTTGATATTTTGCGTCATTTGGATTTAGATTGAGAAAGGATTTTATTTTTCTTGTGGATGTAATCTTTTTAAGTGAATGAATTAGTTGCCTACGGGCCTTTAGTGTTCAAAACAAAAAAAAAAAAAACTAACTTTCCTTTGCGGGGATAGATATATAGGGGGACAGATACTGGGGCTGCAAGAATTTCTGATAAACAATATTCTTGTAAACTTTTTTCCTTTTATGAAAATTTTTAACAATTTTTTGTAATTTTATAATTATTAAGATTTTCAAGATAACTACTGTCAAAATTTTATATACTTTTGTTAATTTAATAAGTCTTTGAAGAGTTATTTCAAATATCATTTAAATTGAATATAATTGAAAAGGCAATCAATCTATTTGTTAAGCATTACTTTTATAAATACTTTTAATATCTTTGAAAATTTTTAATGATACATAAAACATTGATTATTTTATTAATATTTCATAGTCACTTTTAAAAAATCTCAAACAAATACTTAAAAATCTCCAAAAATGAAATTTTTTTGTGTGCTATAAGATTTTGATATGAAAAATTTATTGAGCCCTTTAAATCGAAATTTGGAGGTGATTTGATATGTTTTTGGACCGTGACTAACGGAGCAGCCCGTGAGTCATGACTAACGGTAGCAAAATTCTATATATATATATATATATATATATATACACACACACACACACAACCAAATTAAGTTACCAAATTCTATATATGAGGCACCCACATTAAACATAACAACTATTTTAGATAATCAAGCATATATATACCATGTCAAGAGTCTCCATATATAATTAACTATTGCAAGTAGCAACTAACGAAATTAATGCCTTTGCAGTTTTCAAATGCCAGTGATAAATTGAGGTTAATTTCCTTTCGTTATACAAAATGGTCATGACCTAGTTGCAAGTCATGAAAATGACTGTTGAATCACTTTGCCTCGCATTAATTATAAACTTCCAATTCAGACAGGGGACCGATCAAATTCAATGTAAAGATTTGGGCAAAGGAGATTAATAACAGTATACCACCAATCGCCCTCTCAGTTTCTTTTGCTGGTTTTGCTATAAACCAGGTACTGCTCATGCAAGTATGCAACACGATGAAACTGATTGATCAGTACGTGCCACACTTATCCTCTTCCATGTCGAACCTATATATATCTTGTACTATTTTCTTTATCTTTATATTTCATTTTTTTGATCAGAGATCAGAAAACGATTTGCCCAAGTGCTGATGATAAGAATCAGATCCGCTCATTGCTTTCCAGCTGGTGGGGGTGAATAATACAGAAACCAACTTGTATATATGGAAAAATATAAGAACCCCCCTGCTCTGCCCCCTGCCCTCTTGATGCGCTGGCAGAGAGAGGGAGAGAGGAAGGGTTTTGCAGGGGGGTTTTCGTGGCAGCGCGGGGAGAGAGAGGGAGAGAGAGGGGAGAGAGGGGGGGAGGGGAGTATTTGTGAGGAGTATTTTGAGCATTTTTTAGTATTTTGCGGGGAATATTTTTAGTATTTTGAGAGGGATTTAAGAGTTTTTTTAGTATTTTGTAGGGACTATTTTTGAGTATTTTGAGTATTTTGCGAAATTTTTTTTTTAAGTATTTTTGAGTAATTTGCGGGAGTATTTTGACTATTTTACGGGGATTTAAGAGTTTATTTTAGTATTTTGCATGGACTATTTTTTAGTATTTTGGGAGAAGTATTTTTGAGTAATTTGTGGGAGTATTTTGAGTATTTTACGGGGGAGTATTTTGAGTATTTTTGCGGGAAGTATTTTTGCGAGAAGTATTTTTGCGGGGAGTATTCTCCCTCTCGAGAAGTATTTTTGCGGGGAGTATTCTCTCTCTTGAGAAGTATTTTTGCGGTGGGCAAAGCTCAATGCCTACCGTTACCGTGGTTGTTGCACCCGAAGACGATGGGCTGGTGGGCATCTATATATATATAATTAAGGTGTTTAATTGGTCTCAAGTTTTGCATTTTTATAAGTAGTGTCACCAAATTTTGTGGTTATCAGATCCCTACTCTTTTTATAAAGCTTCTATATTTTACATATACATATACCTATATATTGGGTGCATATATATTTTGGTCCAAAATGATAACACCTCAAAATATATATAATCTTTTGCAAAATCAGAATTATGATGCTCAATAAGCCCTTCATACAAAAGTATTGGGGAATACAATTTTTTTCATTTTAGGAGTTCATAATATTATATTTGAATTTTTGAAAATAGCTTAATATAATAATAATATACTAACAAGAATTTGCATTTGGAAAGGATGTAACTTTAATAAAACATAAAATAAGTACTTAGAAACTCCAAATATAGAAAATTTTTGATCCCCTAATACTTTTTATATATAAAGATTTTGTTGAGAACTATAAATCGTGATTTAAGATATGGTAACATATATTTTAAAGACCTAGCATTCTGATCTCAAATGCTAATATTTTCAGCTTAAATCAATTAACTCCATAAAAAATGTAACAGATTTCCAAATTTGATTTACAATGGATAGTACGAGGCTAGCGTTTTAGTCTCAACATACATATACATATATATGCATAATCAACATCCACAAATTACAATAGACTACATATTTGAGTTACTTAAAACTAAATAGCGTGTAGATTACAAAAAATCAGACTCAACCAATCCATGAATATTACACAACAAATTACAAAATAACACATCAACAACAAATATAATAAAAGGGTGGGGTCCGGTACAACTAGATTTGATGACAACCTCGACAGTGGAACCTCAAATAAATATAAATATAAATATAATTTCTCTAAAATAAAAAAATTTTGTACAAACATGTTGTGAAGCTTATAAATTGATTATATTTCAAATTTCAACCAATTTAAAAATCATTTGATACTATATATATATATATTCAAAAGTTCAAATTCATAATATTTTGAACCATTAGAATATTAAGAAATTTTGATAAAGTCCGATAAATTAATTTTATATATTTATTTAAGTATCCGTTATCTAGTCACCAAATTTAGTTGTCATCGGATGCTTACCCATACATAACAAAATTCCTTATACTTATTTTACAACAGCAAGCCACCATTGATCCTCTAGACAAGTGCCGAAATGGTGGTCCACCTGTCAGGAACAGTAAATAGATTACCACTTAAAATGCATAAGATACAAACGACATGAAGTAATTAAATGAGAACTAATTAAATCTAAAAGAATTAAATTCGGTATATGCATGCACAGTACCTCTCTACGTGAAGGCCACCAATAATAATTTGATAAATACTGTTGCAATTATTGCTGTAGGATCTCCAATCAAAACAGAGATTAGAGCCCCACAAACAATCTCGGCATACTTCGCGACTGTCCTGAACTTCTCTTCCAATTTCTTCTTGGCATTTGGGGCCTTAATCCGGATTTCCAGTTCGTCCTTATTTTTCCTTTTGATGGTTATTTTCTTGCGGCGTGTCCGGTCGCCACCCTCGACGATATCACGGTCAATTTCCACCAAAATGTCCTCGAAATCATGAGACAAAGTTTCCATCATCATGCAGGATACATGTAGGTGACACGATTTATATTGCGAAACGTAAGACCAGATCTGATCAGTCGGTTGGCCATCCACCTTCACCGTCTTCATACCACAGGAATCACATTTGTGTTTCGATCTGCGTTGGAGCTCCATTGTTGCACCACTCTCGACACAATGTATTGTGTGCGGGAGATTGATACAACAAGGATGCAGATCGTATCCATCAGCCAGGTAGAAGTAACCATCTATATCCATACCACATGCATTGCAGTAACTCCCTCTATGGATGCACTTGCGACTTTTATTATTCCTGCATTCAATACATGGCTCGACCGAGGTTCACTGGGAGAGGGATAGAACACAAAGGCCGAGCCATGGTAGAACTTGTTCTCCTGTACTATACGAGGCGCGTAGCAAATCTTTATGAAGATTGAACATGCACTCGAAATTCTTACAGGAATAATGCAGCCCGAAACCTTTCACTTTGCATCCTGAGCATGTGTAGATCTTCCCGTCATCCTTTTCTTGAAGCTCATGGCCGGGTTCGTGCTTGTGGTAGTAGTTTTCATTGCCTTCAAGGACATTGTGGTTTTTTATCGTCCTTGGCCTGCTGCAGAATTAATTTAAGTGTTCATCACTTCAAATCAAACTATTTTGGTAACGATCGAAGCAATATGCAAGCAAGAGTTTTACAGTTAGTCTATTATGTACTACAGGTATACATATAACGAACCATGCCTTTTACAATGGCTAATTGCTTTCTTACTAAAGTCTAAAATTCTCGCAGCTACAGACAACAAAGTAGGAAATCCACTAAATTGTTAATATTATTAATTGCGGCTAATTAAGTCTTTACAACTATATGACATTATTTGATTTATTTCCGATGATCCTCTGTACACTATATAATATCATTTTAATTAATTTCAATCAGCATATTGCTCACAGAATATATTGTACAACCAAAATAACAGCTAGATCAGATATTAAGTACCTGTTTCGATCATTAAAGTTCATCAAGCCATCTTGATCATTGCTGAAGTGCCGCACCTGTGATGTGATCATGTCAGTTTACCTGGTATATAACAAGAGCATTTCACATCCTCTGCCTTAAGGCACGGTGCCATGAATCACATGGACCGTTGGATCGCCTCGAGAGTCGAGCCTACATGTATGAGGCGAGCCAACGGTCCACATGTTTCATGGCACCGTTCCTTAAGGCAAAGGATAAGCACTCCATAAAGAGTGTAACATTTATCTGTATATCTGCAAAAGTTGTGCACTAGGCCACTAGAGATTGGACTACCTCCGTTAACTTGGAGTACAGGAAGTAACATTGGTCCTTAAGGCTATGCTCCAGAAGAGCGTAAAGGGTGGGAGGAAAATGGAGGAGAGGGGTGACCGGATTTCTCCAACTTTGTTAACTTCTTTTTTGAGTAGACAAGAGTCTACTGAATTTTCATTAATAAGAATAAAAAAAAAGAGGAAGGAATATTGGAGGTAAAATTTAATCTCCGTTTTTGCTTCCATCCCTTTCCTTTCCTTCCCTTCCCCCTCTCCTAGCAGTACTGGAGCACACCCTAAAGTTTTGCATATTTATCAAAGAGGAAGAATCTATTGACAATGTTTATTTTGACAATGATACTTTTTAAAAATTTACAAAAATTTATAAAAAATCTTAAAAATGAAAAATAGTTCATGGATGTATTTCTTACAGATAGTGTTTCAAATTTCAATCAATTTGAACATCATATATTAAGTATCAACTTATCAAATTTTTGCGCACTTTTCAACAGTTACAATTTAGTGGATATTTAAAGAGCTAACAAACATCGCTTAAATTGAAATAATAAGAAAAATAATCATTGTCAAGATTTTTTATGATAAACTTACATAAACTTTTTTTTAAAATAATCATAATCAGAAATATAATCAGTAAACTTACATAAACTTTTTTTTTAAGATTTTTTATAAATTTTTAAAAAATGCAATTGTCAAGATAACCATTGTCAATGGATCCCTCCTCTTTATCAAGTTGGCCATTGCATTGACTTTTTATTCAAAATTAGTATTTTCATTTGTCTTAAACTTATTTTAGCATTACAAATAGTGATTATATATCATTAAAATAATATAAAAATGTATAAACAGATATGTTGATGCTATCAAGTACTTATTAAGTAAACTTGACATCAACAGATAAATGACAAGCCTAATTTGTAGAGGTGGCAAAACCCGACCCGACCCAACTTGAACCCGACCTGATTTTTTAGATAGTCAAACTTACCCGAATCCGACCCGACCCAACCCGTCTTGACCCGATACCCGACTTGAACGACAGTTAGGCAACCCAAAACCCGACCCGACCCAACCTGAGACGACCCGAGACCCGACTTGAACGGCAGTTAGGCAACCCGAAACCCGACCCGACCCAACTCGAGATGACCCGAGACCTGATATTATTCTAGATTACAGACCCAAACCCGATTCGGACCTAACCTAAACCCGAATTACCGAGCCCTAGACAACTCAAAATTGGATGACTCGAAACGGCAAAACCCAACCCGACCTGAAATAGTAGGGTCAACCCCATATAACATAATCCAAACAGTCCGACCCGATGCGACCTGACTCGACCCAATATGATATTAAGAGCATTCAAATTTGATTGAGATAGAATTGAAAATGACATGTATCAACTCATATCAATTCATATTATCAGTGCGACTACAATGATTCTCTTATTTTTATCTTTGATTTTAATTATTGCTTACGACATGCTAAATTTTATTTCATAATTAATTGTAGATAAATAAATTAATTAGTAAAATTAATCAATCATATTTTATATAGTGAAAAGAGTGTAGCAGTTAATACCCAAAATGTGGCCATTCCCCTAGTGACTAGTGTACTTCCCCGGTCATACCAAAAATCCAATCAAAATCCGGCCATTCACCAAGGAGGAAAGGAGATGTGACAGAGAGTGGAAAAATGGTGATATGTCGGGTGGAGAAAGAAGGAAGAAAGGAAAAGGGGTGGGAAGGAGAAGGGGAAAGAAAGAGAACTGGCCGCATGGCACATGTGAGACCCAATGGAAAAATATATTTATGACTTACATGAGCTTATTTTTTACTATATGGCAAAAAATATTAATAGACGTTAGTATGGAAGAAACTTAATATTTTTGTGGTTAGTCACCGTTCGTTATATATATCTGGTGTATTAATATTTTGTGTTAATCAAAATTTCAATTATAAACAGATCTGTAGTAAAGTAACTGCTCAGTTATCTAGGTCTTAGACAAACAACAGTAGTTAGAACCAGAGATGACTCGAGAGGTCACTGCTAGATCAGATGACCCGAAAGCTAACCCAAATTGAAACCCGACTTGACCCAACCCGACTTAACTCTTGACCCGACAAAATGCGACACTTGTCGACCCGAGACCCGACTCGACCGGATCTGAACCGACCCGTGACCCGATAAATGGCGGCTACTGCTCACCCGAAACCCGACCCGCGCTGACCCGACTCGACCCGTGACTCAATAAATGGCGGCTACTGCTGACCCGACCCGACCAGTAACCAGAATTTTGTCTGGTCAAATGATACGCGTGGAGTGTATAGGCTTTTACCCTAAATTAATAGAGCTTTACCCTCAATAAAACAATCAATCGCAAGCGTACGATATTATGCAGTATAGTCGGGATCGTATCCACAGGGACGGAAACTAATTTTAGACAATTCCTTTTTCACTATTCTAATCCTAAAAGTAACCAATTCGTAACCAATTTGGGGGGGGGGGGGGTTTGTTTGAAGTTGTTTGTTCCTATATTAACAGAAAATAGTAAACAGTAAAAGATGCTAAAACAATGATTAAACTAGTGTTCCCAGGGTTTTCAGAATCAGTTTGATGTTTGGACTAACTGCCTGCGTTCCGCACCTGAGAGGGTGCGAACCGCAGGATGTACAAATTTGTGGTTCTCTGTCTGTTCTCTGCTTGGTACGGTTCGCACCTGTCACCAATGCTAACCGTAGGGAACAGATCAGAGGCAGTTATTATTCAGTTTCTATTGTCGATCAAAGTTATCGATCTCCAACTAACCCAAAGCAATTACAAGTCCCTCAACTCTCGTTTGTTGGTACTTTTAAACACTTTTAGATCAATTCGAAATCTTTAGATTATCTCTAACCTAAACCCAATTTGCTTTCGAACACAGGTACGGTTTAACTCCCGTTATAACCACAACTTCTCCTCTCGGATACAATTGGACAACAAGTTATCTACCCAAATAGTGCAAGTATTGAATCTCCATCAATTGATGTTTAGTTTTCCAACTAGACTATGCCCAATCCACAAGTCTATCAAAATAGGGTGAACTACTACAAGCGCACTCTCATGCAATTAGCAATTCTGGCCTAAGAAGATATAAATTAACCAACTAGATACGAACATACATCCACAGGATCATATCAAAGAACAAGAAAACAATTCAAGCACAATTTATGAATAAGCTCAAAGCAAATATGAAAATAACTTCAATGCATAAACGTTAAAAGCAAGTATTCAATTAATCCATACATACAAACATCATCCTAACCCCAAGAACAAAGGCGACTACTCACGCCTTGACATGACTAAACAACAAAATAAACAAAAGAGAAAAGATATCACCGAGTAAGCTTAGGAAGAGGCGAGTAACCTGTTAGTGTTTATGTACTAGAGAAACATACATATTTATATTTATATATATATGGTATTCGCTTGTTCATGGTTATTCTTATTTGGATGTTTTATTCATTAGTTTCCTTGAATTGATGTTACGTTATGGCTTGTGTCGTTTACGACAAGAGCAAGTGATATGCCATGATGGGTATGACGTCAATTCTAAAACTGCCCTGATCTATGATAACTAGCATGGTACTCTAGTTGGTCGGATAGGATCAGCATATGAGTCTAGCAGATGGGTTTGTATCACGTCCCATTGATAGCGCGGCTATCAACTAGATCATATGGATGCATGTGCACATTCTCTGTGACATGGCATTGGACTGACCGCGACAAGAATATGACAAAAGGAATGTGTTATGTCATTCATATTCTTGTCAGTGTTGGATTCACGGTTGAGGTTGTCATGATCAAATATCATGACTGCACACTGTGACTAGTTTCCTATCCCAACCGTAACAGGTGGCATAAGGGATTCCAGTTCGGTGTGTAGAATTGGTAGCTTGGATCATGGATGATCAAGATACTGGAATGTCTCTCATCATAGATGAGTTATGATATCCTCTGGGCCCCTTGACATTATGGATTACACACGCGCGCAATGATTAATCTTAGTCATGTGTTTAATCTATATGGACGTCAAGTAAATGATAAAGTCGTGAGGATGACACAATCCTGCCTCGGACTAATCTTGGATAATCATGTGACATAGAATCAACACAAGTAAGGTACACTTACTCAGGATCAAGATACTACGTGGACGTGCGTACTATCTGTATCATTTGGGGATCATCACGTGGATGGCTTGACACTGATGATGATCAGCATTGACCAGGTAGATGAGAATCACTGTTCGTGCAACCCAACATGATCCAGATCCCTATAAGGTCACACCTACAGAGGCTCTCGACCATTAGTCCTGTTCAGGTTCGTATCACGTCGGCGAACGTGTAACAAGTGATGACAATAGGTCAAATCAGGCACGGCCTGACTTGAGCTTGATTGGACATCATGATAACCTGAATATCATCTTGGCTATGATGTATCGATCTTATGTCTCGAACACATGAGGGGTAGGCCCAAGAAATAGATCAAATGGGCTCTGTCAGCAGTTGCGTTATAACGCAACATATGTTGCGTTATAACGGACTGTGACATCATAGTTGTCGATTGGTTCTGTCACAGGTTGCGTTATAACGCAACAGATGTTGCGTTATAACGCAATGTGACAGAAAGCCAGATTAGGGTTTCTGATTAAGGAAACACTAATCCTTGACAATTATAAAAAGGGAACTTTTTGCACGAATTTGGCAATGAATTTCCAGCAGTCATTTTCCTCTTTCCTTCTCATGTGTTGAGACCTCTCCCTCCATCAAACCTAGGGTTTTATTGTTGAGTTTGGAGAGTACCGAAGATCGAAGGACCCGCCGTCAACGTTCTTCTTGCCTAGACGGACGGTGGTGGTCGAACCTTTGGTGGACAAGGGTGACGCGCAACCGGACAGCACACCGAGCAACCGTTTACACGTCAAAGGTATAACTACTGCCTCTCTATGCATGTTATTGTGTAGATCAGCGATAAGTCGTTCGTTTGGCAAGATCTGATTGAACTGCACATGCTTTGGTTAGAAAAATTTTAATTTCCGCATCTCTAGCCATCGTGCTATTCCTTTCATAACCTTCTCCTTCACCGTACGACGATGAATTCCTCCCTTGACAAAACTAGACTCTCAACTAAACAATGACTATTGGCTAAAACTAATCTCAACACATGAGACCTATACAAGACTTGACAAGATGAGAGTACCCCACGGGGTCTCTTTTATAGGAGAAGATGTCTCAGATTTAGGCTCTAACTTCTGGTTTCTTGGAGTCCAATTAAGGGAAAAATCCCAAAAGGAGATTGCCAAAGATAGCACGCGCTGGAAAATAGGTGTTATGATCAGTTTTAGCCTTCCTGCGTTCCACAATTAGCAAGGTACGGTCCGCAGTTAGTCAGCCAAAAATAGCACTCCCTGGAAATAGAAGTTCTGTTCTGTTTTGAACTGAATGCGATCCGCAGAAATAGGAGTTCGGTCCGTATTTAGAAGTCCAAAGAGAACTCGGCCTTGAAATAGCATGTCTGTTGCTTAAATTGGCTCTCTGAGCGTTTTCTTGATTTAGATATGGCGGTTGTGCACTGAAATAGGCGGTTTTGATCTGTAATTAGATGCTCCTTTGTGCTCCTTCGCCTATTTTTGCTCCTTGCTCCAAATTTAGTCCAAATAGCTCTAAAAGCTCCGTTTACCTAAAAATAGGACCAAAACACAGAAGTAACTTGATTCTAGACAATCTTCTATTAAAATGCAAATGAACTTAGGATTTTTGGTGCAAATATAGGTGCAAGTCTGGTTAATATGCATATATGAAATAGGTGTATCATCAAACCCGCCAACCCGACCAGACCCGAACCCGCCCAACCCGACCCGATTGCCACCTCTGCTAATTTGGCATAAATAAAATACATCACAGACCAAAATGTTATGTTTGTGAAACTTTAAGGACCAAAATAGTACATTCGAAACTTAAAGGACTAAAGTAGTAACAAATTAATATTGAAGGACCAAACTACTAGTTTTAAAACTTGAAGAAAAGATCAGAGGACAACTTATTATAAGTGAAAAAAGATTGAAGTTGTGTAGAGATATTATCTATATCTATACTCTTATAAAAAACACGTAAGGATTGGGTATGTCCATTTGTTTTAAGCCTACCTCTTAAATGGAGAAAATTATCACACTGCTTCCGTAGATCGAACCGATGAATTTTCTATTTTTCTATCTATTCACTTCCAATACATTTCCCTTTGAACACACCCCCACCTCTACCTGTCCGATTACTTTTCTATTTTTCTCTCATTGTGATTGATGGAAAGAGAAAAAAACATTGCTATTCAGTTTTTACTTTTGTTCTTTGCAATTCGGTATGACTTTTCTCTTTGATCCATCGTCTCATATGAAGAAACGGTAGTTGTGGCAAATTGGGTGAGTGGGTCGAGTTTTGATTAGGGTCGGGCGGGTCGGGTCAGTTTGACCTTCTAGAAGATCTCAGGTCCGATCAGGTCGGGTCGGGCCGGGTCGAGTCGGGTTCGGGTATGGTTCTGCCACCTCTAAGAAACGGCCACACACTTCGCTCCTGCTCCAGCATACTTGACTAACAAGTTTTAACCTCGATTCTTTCTAAGATAGAGAGAATGTAACGTTTCATTCAATATTAATTCTATCTTTCATTTCTACTATATATTATTAAAAAACAAAATAATTTATTGTTTGATTTTGGTTTAAAAGGTTCGCCCAGTGGGTGAGTTAATTTGTTGCTAGTCTATGTGGTGTGAGGGACTCGGGCTGTGGGCTGTCCAGAAGACAATTATCCGACTTTGGGGACATGCGATAACCTTTTGGACCTTTCTCTATGGGCTCCAAGTGTTCCATTTTCCTCCATCAATTTATAAACACATACATACATATGAACTAGGTTGGAATGTTCGATTCATTTTCTGCTTCACCCCACATTCATAGCACGGAGGATACCTTAAGCTTGACATGTGAAGCTTTTTTTTTTTTTTTTTTCTGCTGCCAAAACCGTCTATTTTTTTTTTTTTTTTTTGTGTTCACTTCCATTGTTATCCCAATTTGGATAACAGGACCCTGTTATCTAAATTTGGGCCGTCAGATCAACAAATCAATGGATAAGATTAATTATAAAAAATACCTCCTATAATCTTAATTGGGCAGATCGGGCGTCCGTTATGATATGACTGTCTATATTAGACAAACAGAGTCCTACTATTCTCGAATAATAACAGCAGATTCAGACTCGTCTTTTTTTATAACTTGGATTCATTGTATTGTAGTAAAATGTGTCCAGCTTTTAATGCCTTAAATTTGGGTTTACGCTTTTTTTCCCCCTTACGCCAATTAGTTGTTATATTAGCCTGTTTTTACATTGATAGGCTTGTGTAGCCTCGTATATGCTTGCCTTCCAATCTGGACCCAAAATATATATATATATTTCGGCAGTGTCGACGCGGCAACAGAAAATTTAAAAATAAGGAACTATGAGAAGAGAAATGAACATCAATTCGCCCTGAACTTTATTTCCTTGCTCTGGTTTTTTATTTTTCCGATTTTACACGATTGTAAACGCATGATTTTACCTTTCAATGTTGGATTTTCTTATATGTTTTCGTGTGTGACCCATATGATTTATATGTTGTACTATTCTAATGTGAGTTGTTGTACGATTTGTAGAGGTGGCAAAATCTGACCCGACCCGAAAAACCTGCCCGACCCGAAACCCGACCCGACCCGAGTTTCAGGGAAAGTCAAATTGACCCGAACCCGACCCGACCCGTGTTCCAGGGAAAGTCAGGCTGACCCGAACCCGACCCGACCCGACCCAAACCCGACCTGACCCGGGAATTAAGGTGCAAAATCTGACCAAACCCGAAAAACCCGCCCGACCCGACCCGACCCGAACCCGACCCGAACCCGACCCGACCCGAAAAAATGCCGGCAGCCGTCGACCCGATACCCGACCCGACATTTTCCATTTGGTCAAACTGACCCGACCCGACCCGAGATTCTGCCACCTCTAATGATTTGTCACAAAGTTTTGCTATAGAAATTGATCAAAAAAGTTGTCTGTTTTTTTTTTTGTGTGGCCTACATATTGAAGTTTACATTTAGTTGATTTCCAGATTGCTGCATGGTGAGTTATACGGATTGATAGACATGTAGGGATCTGACAGTTAAATAAATCTGCTGTCAAAGTGCTATTTTTTTTGGTGGTCAAACGTGGCAACTTTTTAGCATGCGTTTTTTTTTTTTTTTTTTTTTTTTTTTTAAAAGACACTACTAGTAACCTGCCGTACCCGTATCAGACATGTGTCTGACACCGACTATCATACGACACCCTTTGACACGCATGTGATATGGTCAAATAATAAGGGCGACACGACCAGACCCATGACATGTTAAGGACACGTTTATGACACGCGTGTCTAAGGTTGAGAGCATTATAATGCAAATACTTTGAGGCGCAGGAAATAAGTACACATGGCAGCTTTTTTGAAGGACATGATTAGCTACATATGCATTGCAAAAATTATATCAGTAGATCAAAGTCAACCGTGGTATTACAAGGGTTGTCCAAACTGTAGAGCAAGCTACGCAAATGTCACTGGTGAGCAATGCAATAATTGTGGTCAAGAAGAAAAGGCAGCAGTTTACTGGTAACACAAATTTTAATAAAAATTAGAAAAATGGACACTATACATTCTGTTAATTTCAACTTTTTAATAACATTTCTAACACATTTCTTTCTTTATTTTTTTGAGAAAACTAACACATTTCTTTATTGCGGTGGCAATTTGGTACAAGCTTTTTTGCTAAACAACTATGACAGAATGCCAACAATTAGCTACATATGCATTCCCTACTAATGATTGAAAGAACTAGAGAATCTAATATCCATAGGTTCTCAAAGATATTCTACTTGTAGATTTTTGTAATATGTTTATATGTTTAAATCCCTAAATTATCTATTTCTGTAGTATATTCGTAAAATTATAAAAGGACGTAATATGAGAACATAACGCTAGGATCCTTTTTTTCTTTTTTCCTGATCTGTATTAAAATATGTAACAATCTTTGCTTTGAGAACCCGCAGTGAAGAAATAAGGAGATCTTCCTAGGAATGAGTGAAGCCTATAAAAAACTAGGAAGTAGGTTTTAGCCAACAGAAGTAGGCTTTTCTTGTATAATAGCAGAGATATGTAAAAAATAGCATATATAATAGTTATTTATTTTGTAAATATATTCATTTGTATCATTTCGCACAAAATCCACTAATTGCACACACTGTCCACTTAAAAAAAAAAAAAAACCCCTCTATGAAAATCTAGCAAACATAATTTTTTTTTAATCAAATACAACAAAACAATTTAAAATACAAAAATATAAAATAAAAACAAAATAACAAAACGTTGTCGAAGCAACGCGAGGCCTCGATCCTAGTATAATTATGAATCTCTGATTGTTACAAACTTGCAAAATCTACGGATAAGGAAAGTAAAACAACTCAAGTGTGTCTGTCTGTTTGTGACCACAGTTTCAGTCCCGTATATAGCTAGGAAAATTTTTTGTCTACCCCTTAAAAAAAAAATCTTAATACTATCCCTCTTTTCAAACAAATCTCAAAACTATCCCTGTTTTATGGGCGGCTACGGTTACAAGTCAAAGTGACTGTAGCGGTCAGCTCAGAATAATTTGTGTAATAATTGGTTAGACGTCTATCTGACCATTGCGGTCACTTTGAATTATGGCCGTGACTGCAGGTAACATAGAGATAGTTTTGAGATTTGTTTCAAAAGATGGATAGTATTTAGATTTTTTTTTTTTCTGGATAGACAAATTTTTTTTTCCCGAAGCTATCCTATGATATATAAACATATAATATATTCAAGTAAAACTTGGTTCAATTTTCCTATATGCAATGGAGGATTTCTACGCTCAGTGGATCACTCAAGTAGAGCATCTCTTCAGCGATCTGTCACGGTTCCCGCCGACCGTCCCGACCTCCATATACATCTCATACCTCGTGTCTTATCGAACTATGCTGAATACTATGACCGCCTGATTCCGCTTGCCGAACGAGACATCTTCCTGGTGCTGTCTGGTTACTGGCTTACTCTGACCGAGAGGTCGTTCTCTTGGCTTGGGGGCACAAGACCAGACATCTTATTTCGTTTCATACCGCAGGAAATTGATCAAGAACAGAGTGCGGAGATAGAGAGGATGAAGCAGCAGGCGGTGCGCAGAGAGCAGGAAATTCAAGGAGCTATGCGAGAAGTGGACGAGACGATGACGGCGTTGTTGACTATGACAACTATGCATGGTGAACCACTGAATGGGGAAGCCAGAGCAGAGGCGGAAACAAGGATGGTAGATATCATGTATACACTGTTTCGTGAGGCTGACAGGCTGAGAAGGCAAGTTGTGCTGAGCTTACTCGAGGTGTTAAACAGCACCCAGACGATACGATTTCTTTACATGGTCACAAATCACCAACTCTTAACCCGACAATTTGGTCTTCGTCTTATGGCACGGGTTTGATGTACTTCCTTATATAAAGTAAACTAACAATCATTTGAGGATAGGATTGTTATGCTCTGACCAAAGTTACATGCCATAGTTAAAATCTGGATAGTTCATATAGATGAACGTCTCAGATTTGTTTTGATTTACTTTTCCTCAATTCCCATTTCAAATTAAGAGATTGAACCCAGTCAGTACTCGGTACTTCGCATAGGAGATCGAGTCTAGATGTGGCAGATTGTCGGGTCAGGTCGGGTCAGGATGACCAAATGAAAATGTGGGGTTGGGTTGGGTATCGGGTTGACTGCAATCGGCATTTTTTCAGGTCGGGTCGGGTATCGGGTTGACGTCTGTCGGCATTTTTTCAGGTCGGGTCGAGCGGGTTTTTCGGGTCTGGTCAGATTTTGTACCTCTATTCCCGGGTCGGGTTCGGTTCAGTCTGACTTTCCCTGGAATACGGGTTGGGTTGGGTCGGGTCAGGTCGGGTTCGGGTCAATCTCACTTTCCCGGGAACACGGTCGGGTTGGGTTGGGTTCGGGTCAGTTTGACTTTCCCTGAAACTCGAGTCGGTTCGGGTTTCGGGTTGGGCGAGTTTTTTAGGACGGGTCAGATTTTGCCACGTCTGGGTGAGTCGATGACACCTGACACCCAACAACCGACACCCTACGCCTGACGCGCGACAACCGACGCCCGACGCTTGACGACCGTGGGCGTGATCCACTCGTGGGCAACCGACGCCTGATGCTCGAAGCCCCACAACCGATGCCCCACACCCAACGCTCGACGACCGTGGGCGTGATCCACTTGTGGGCGACGTACTCCTCCTCTCTGCTCTCACCATCTCCTTTCTCCTTTTCTTTTCTTTTATTTTCCTTGCTCACTCACTCACTACGCCTTCCCTCGCCTTCAAGCATAGCAAACCCTCCAAGTGGGTCCAGTCTAGAGGTGGCAGAACCCGACCCGATCCAACATTTTTCAGAAAGTCAAACTGACCCGATCCGACACGACCTGACCCGAACCCGACCCGACTTGAGATCAAATAGCATCCAAGCCAACTAAAATCAACATACGATCCAAACAAAGTAAATATTAAAATTGACCTGACCCGCCCCGCCTATCACCCGACCCGAGATATTCTAGAAGGTCAAATTGACCCGACCCGCTCAACCCGAACCCAACCTGCCCCCCGATTTGCCACCTCTAGTTCAGTCTCTTTGAAAAGGGAATTGGAGAAAAGTTAATTAAAACAAATCTGAGACGTTCATCTATATGAATGTTCCGGATTTTAGCTATGGCATGTACCTTTGGTCAGAGGATAACAGTCCTTTGAGGATATGGTCCTTCTCAAATTCTGAACTATATATGTGGGGATATTTTTTTTTTTTGAGGAGGGATCCCTTGACAATGGTAACTTTGACAATCTTAACAATGCAACATTTTAAAAATTCATAAAAATTCATAAAAAATCTTAAAATTGAAAAAAGACTTGTGGATGCACTAGTTAACTTGTAGATCGATAGTACTCCAAATTTCAATCAATTTGAACATCGTTTGATGGCTTATCAAAATTTAGTGTATTTTTTAACGGTTGTAATTTAACGGATCTTTGAAAGGCTACCAAATATAACTTAAATTGAATATAATCGGAAACATAATCAATCTACAAGTCAAGAAATAATTCCGTGAACTTTTTTCTGTTTTTGAGAATTTATATGATTTTTTACAAATTTTTGAAATATCAAATTGTCAAGTTAAGGATGTCAATGGATCCCTCCTCTCTTTTTTTTACATGTACTAGTCAATGGTGGATCCAGGATTGATCAATAGGATAGGGCCAGAGTGTTGGTTTGTGTGTAATATTATAAATATTAATTTTTAGTTTCTTATATATCCAGATCAAATGATAAAACAATTGCTATACTATAAAATTATTTTGTGAAATGAATATATTTATTTTCAACAAAATCAATATACAATTATGTGTTAATTGCATATTTAAGTAACAAAATACTTAATTAGTGACTTGTTGTCTATGTTTTAGTGCCAAAAATGAAACTTGATATCAAATTAACAAAAAAATGTCACTAATATATGGACTTGAGTTAAACCGAAGAAAGCCGGGGTAGACAATTTTTACCAGACGAGGGGCTGGAGCGCTGGCTGGCCCCCCTTAGGTCTTACCGTGATACTAGTATTTTTATTAAAAATCTGAATTCTGCGGGTGCCGGGGCGTTACGGTGCGGTATCCTGTGCATCCATCCGACGGTCCGTTCACCTATGTCGCAAACAAAAATAAAGGAAAACAACAAAACGGAGTCAACTAAAAAGCTCAGTAACCGGTTATTTAACGACGCGCTTCTCTATGACAAGTTTTGAATAACAAAGTACCTTAAAAATGTAGTTAAATTGATGCACATGACATGTAAAATTAAGAAATACAGATGCAATATTAAGAAATAAAACTAAACATGCCATGCAACGCATTTATCACAACATATATATATATATATATATATATATATATATATAGAATATCAGGCTATTGAATTTTAAGAAAAATTATCGATTGAAAACATTTAGATCTGTCTAGTATTGAACCGAGGTTCAGTTATGTCCTATTAAATACCTTTTTATCTTAATATATTAATTTTTCTCGTAATTTAAGAAGTCATTCATAACAAAGGTTTTAATCTGTCCCGTACTGAACCGTAAGTTCAGTTATATCGGATTAAATACATTTCTTTTAAAATAATCTGTCCCGTATTGAACCGTAAGTTCAGTTATGTCGGATTAAATACATTTCTTTTAAAATAATCTGTCCCGTATGTCACATCGTCCGTTCCCTAACCCGACTAGTATGGGTACCGTAAGGGACGTTCACTTAAGTACTTAAGATTCCGTAGTAATGAGAATATAATCGCGATATAATATCCGACACTTTTGTATATTCCCGAAGTGACATTTAGTAAATTTTTATTATTCTTAATTTCTTTTAGGAAAACCTTATTCCCTATACATCATCGCCTATTGCAAAACCAGTAAACACATATGCACATACAAACCAACATTTATCATGTATTTGTTGCAAATCTATTTTGTTCCAGAATCTTTGAAAAAAAAACCATTCAGTTTCAATATTAATCAATGAAATAAAAATTGATGCACGGAACATATAACATTTAGTTCTGCATATTTACCGAGTCAATCGTCGGTCTCTCAGATCAGCACACCGTCATTTACAGGAATCATTTTCCGGCCTTTCTGGCGATTCCATGTACCGTCATGTCACAGAACTATAAGACCGACGATTGGGCTCGATAAATACACCGTCATAAATCCCACAAAGTCCCAAATTCCTTTTTATGCACACAAAAGAAATACCATGACAAACCAATTTCATGCACAAATCGTTTTCTCATGCCACAAACCATTTTCCACATATATTTTTATGCACATAAGAAATTCATACTTTCAAGATCAAATAATATGCACGACTAATTAATATTAAGAACTACTAATTCACAAAATAGTAATTAATTATTAAACAATAAATCAAGTCATAGAGAAGTCCGGTTACCTTCAATCGGAGAGACAACAAATCGACAATTGAATCAACTCAGTTTCTCTAGCAACATCGATAATTCAGCTTGTACTCTTTTTTTCTGTTTTAGATCAATCGGAGAGAAGCAAAACTGATCAGAGGCTTAATAACGGAATGGTGCTCATTTTGATCAAATTGAACAATGTTCACAATAGAGTAAACATCGGGAAAATCAGTCATTTATTCGAAAACTTTCTTAACAACAGTCCAATTTTATTTTACAGACATTTGGAGGGGTGTTTTGGGAACCTTTTTCATGTAGAACACTTTCTAATTTGGTGCTTGTTTGATGCACTTTTGAACCAATTTCATCAGAGGGGTAATTCTGAAATTGTGCTGCTGTTTTCTTGAAATATTTATTTGGGGGCCTTAGACTTTGAATTTGTTCATGAAAATTTTTGTGCAAGTACAACTCAATGTGTACTTCAAGAATATAAAATAAAATCAGGTGGTCCAATTCGCAGGATGTAGCAGTTTTGCTGTTTACCAGCTTACCAGTCCTTTGACTGCACTTGACCCAGTTTTCTTTTTTCTGGTCTGAACTTTGGAAATTCATAACAATTCACAGAAAATTCAGAAAAATGTGAAATTTGGACCAAAACCTTTGTTTGATTGTTGTTTACATTTTCTGAAAACTTCAAGACATTTGGACAATCAGAACTTGCCTTTTTCATTTTTGGTGTGAATTATGCTTGAGAATAGTTCTGCTGGAAATTGAGGGAATCGATTGTGCAAGAGTTTGGAAAGCAATTTTACATTAAGTCTGATTATTAAACTGGGCCTCGTGTCATTATTGGAAACCAATCGATGCCATCATTGAAACCAAGCTAAATTAGAAATTTAGTGGCGTGCAAGACGCTCCAGCATCATATACTGTTTTCATTTTCAATTTCTTTCATTTTGGTATCGATTTTATTTCATCTTTAATCATGACATTTTGTTTCCTCTACACTCATTTAATCCCATTACATTGAGTACAATCATAAAGCTTAACCAATTATTGAAGTCAAAATGTTAATTATGCATTATGTTTGTTGTACCCAAATTGATTTGATGATAGTCGTCGGCTTAGAAATAGGGTACCACTCCAACACAAATTGAAAACATGTTGCCAACGTTAAGTGTCTAAGCCAATACCTACTGTACCGGGTGGAGACAATGAAGTCGCTGATATTCATAATCACTGCCAAATCGACGCACAAAGACAACAATAGGATACTAAGACCGGGTTGGAATCATACCAAAAGAATAGGTTGGGCAACATCAAGAAGTTGGTTGACGCCTTGCACATCATCCTGGGGTGGAGG
Source organism: Cyperus esculentus (assembly GCA_030179965.1). NCBI lineage: Eukaryota > Viridiplantae > Streptophyta > Magnoliopsida > Poales > Cyperaceae > Cyperus > Cyperus esculentus. Next base: position 1,246,492 of record JASGLE010000034.1, on the reverse strand, counting down.
CCGCACATTTACAATCATCATGGTGCTCAACACGTTAAAGGGATCGACAACGATCAATGGGTGGCTGGCGTGCGAACTCTCTCGCCTCGGATTTGGTCGGGCAAAAGAGACACAAAAAGGGTAGCAGCCGGGGTTGGTGGAAGTGGCGGCTCGGGGTGAAATTGGCGGTGGAGAGTTTGTGGAATAGGCTACAGGAGTAGTAGAGATGGTGTAGGTGCTATTAATTTGAAAGTTGGTGTCGATTTCCGGCAACCTCGGTTTTTGACAGTTCTAGGGTTGACGAGGGAAGAGGGGAAGAGGAGAATGGGAGGAAGGGCGCTGGGGTGGGGCTGCGGCACGGCGGATCCGGCGGTCGCCGGTGGTGTGGAGCGGCTCCGGCGAGTGGGGGTTGGGCTGGTGGTGCTTCCTACCCTCCTCCGTACAGAAGGAAAGAAAAAAAAGAACAAAAAGAAAAGAAAGACAGAAAGGAACGAAAAGAAAAGAAGGAAAGAAAGGGATGCCGTCTGGGTTTACTGTGTTTTACGGAAATTTGCATATGTAACCTTGAACTTGTCAAATATTATAAAGCTACTAAGTATATGCATTTATAATTTATATGCATCATACTTTAATTAAGAACTAAGAAAAGAAATGCAATATGCACATTTACTGACTTATAATCATTATTTTCTTAGAAAATATTAGTGAAATCTTAATTGCTAATCACCATATTCCATCATTCTTTTATTATTTTGCCAATAATTTTTCGATTAAAATATTTTTTGTATTTGCCGAAAATTTGGAGATGTTACAGCGGGGCTATTTTTGCTGTTGATTAATGTTTACCTTGCAAGATTTTTTTAGGGATAATGCCTCCACAATTCGTCCTTTTTTATTTTATACTTGTGACGCTTTGTCTCAATCTTGCAATTTTGATACCCCTCCCCCAAAAAAAAAAATAATAAAACAAAATAAAAGGCTATATAATTTTTCAATTACACCACAAAGTTTAATTAACTCTATAATACTCCATTAGCGGTGTAAATAGACCAAAAGGTCCTTGTGTATATATATATCATTAAATTTTGCAATATTAACGTTTCATAAAATTATAAATTACGATAAATCAAATGTTGTATAGAAATGTTAGTAGTACTTCACTAAACATTCAGAATAAATACTCTATATTTGCTATATTATTTCAGTTTTACATTTTAATACCGTACAATTACCATTATAAAAAATATATAATTATGTAAATAACTTAAAAAAATTATTAAAGATAGTAAAAATTGTAAACAAAATTATCAATTTCTCACGATATAAATTAAATACCTGCCCTTCCTCGTTTCATAATACCAACGGACAGGATTTAATGCTGTAATCTATTAAAGACTCAGATTAATTTTTGGAGTTAATTATAACCGTTGATTCCTCTTATGCTGATCCTGTAATGGCTCTGATTATCTCGCTCAGAAACTAACAGCTCAGATTACCTCGCCCAGCGCTCCCGCTTGAAATTTACACTTCCTTATTTCCGAAATCGGAAATCCTCGTCGCACCTTATTTTCAAAACCCTCCTCTCATCTCCCTCCCCTGCATAGATCTCACCTCGCGCACTCTTGTTTATGCACCATGCATGCCCACCTCTGCCTCTGTGTTTAGCCCCCATTTCGCCACGCTGCCCTCGCCTCTGCCTTAGAAGCCTTAAAACCCATAAACTCAATCTTAATTTGTTTTCGCTTACTTTTGAGCTAAATACTATTATTTTGATGTATAATTTATATAGAGGAAGTGAGGTTGATCGATGATCTAACTAAGTTGCAAACAAACTCGTCAAATGGAGTGATCACCTACAAGGTAATTTGATCGATAATCTTCGGGGAATTTAAATCGATCATACATTGTGAAGTACTATTTGTTTTGTTGTTCACACATATTTAAATTAAGAGAGATGCCTTAATACCACCATTAATTTCGGTTTGTTTATTCCTACGGTTACGTATGAAATGAACTTGTGTGCTCCTATGAGGAGTTCAATGTTCACCACTTCTTCGCCAGAACGAAATAAGGATCGATGCAGAGTCTTTTGATGTAGAGATGATCAATGCTATCACTTTAATTAGTGGATTCGTCATGTGTTAATATGCATGGAAGTAGTTACCAAAAATCTAATGAATTGCCTACGGGCTTTTGTTGTTCAAAAAAAAAAAAAATATATATATATATATATATATATCTTATACAGGGACCAAATTAAAACTACAAGTAATCAGTGTATAACGGTAATGTGAATCAACTCTTAGCATGTTTGGTCAAATTGGCAGATTTTGTTTGTTAACAATCTGACAGGACCAGTAGTAACTTAGTTTCAGGACAATGGATACCTAGTTTAATTTCTGTTTGATATTTCATCGAACAAACAGATTAACAAGTAATTAGTACGATTCCAAACGGTTGAGAGATAATAAACACCTTCGAGACTCGAGACTCGAGAGAGCAGAGGAGGAACCACATACCATGCGACGAGTCCAGTTATACCAGTGATAAACACCACATTGCGCTGCTTTTACGCTGATCGGTGGAGCTATAGTCGCCCATATATATATAGCAGCTATATATAATTGGTACCCTCAATTCTTTCTACAGAAAGAGGGGTGAGTTTGTTGAGTTTTTAAGCATGTCACATCATTGGTGTTTTCAATCATTGGATTAGCTTTTATCAACAATTAGATGGTTAGATATTCATTAACTTATCCAGAATTTGAAAAGATAAGAACTGTGATTAATGTCATGGCACAAATTAATTAATATAGTTATGCAATTTATTATAAGACACTTTATGCCAATATTGTTGACACCACGTCAAATTATGTTCAAATTTTGTTTAATATAAATTTTTAAATTTTTTTTAATATTTATTTGATACTATTTTTTGGGGCGAAGCTCGAGTTACAGCACTAGTATATCATAATAGAAGCACTGAAGCAGGGCATGATCAATGATCTATTGATGTAACTTGAAAGTAGAAAATAATCTCTCTAATAAATGTCAAACATTATTTAAAACTTCTATTTAGTACATACATCGCTATTCACTAGCTAGTTCTCACTTCCTATGGAATAGTAAATACTTGGTATGTGGTCATCAAAATACCACAGATCGCCTCCTACAGTATCCGGAGTGAAATCGCATTCACACCCATCCAGTAATCCATCAGACGCAAATAATCCGCAGAGAGATTCTTCACCGGACTCCTCGATGCTTCCTTCTGGAAATGCATCCAGATAAGAGCAGATATCAGACATGCTGGAGTCGGCCTCATTTTGAAGTGCCGGTGCCATGTCGATTGGAGATTGAAGAACCAAGTCATCGGATGGATTGTTGGTTAACTCATCTGAGGAGATAGTGCCGACCTTAGGATTGACATCGCTGAAGCCCACCGGTGGAGGGCTGGGGAATGACTGGGGATACTGGAAAGGACTTGACTTGGAAGGCCGGCTTTTCGTATCTCGGGTGGAACTGATCACTGGTGAAAGTACTGGGTTGTCAGAGAAGTTTACCTTCGCTTTCTTACCGTGTATCCTACAATTACGAAGAGTCGAAGACGACACATTCGTTATATGTTTCTGGTACAGTTTTACAACTAGTTCGATATTCACATTTTGATTTTGATTTTGCCCATGCTGGGTGCATTCCAATTTATTCTATATCATATATAGGAACTTTCTTTTTTTCTTTTTAAATAACTGTTGATTTTCTCATAGTTTTTATTTAAGAGTCATGTGAATAGAGGTGACAGAACCCGACCCGACCTGACCCGAACCCGTCCGACCCGAGATCAAATAGCATCCAATCCAACACAAATCAACATACGATCCAAAAAAGTTGATATTAAAATTGATCCGACCCGACCCGACCCGCCCATCACCCGACCCGACCCGATCTGAGATATTCTAGAAGGTCAAATTGATCCGACCAGCCCGCCCGACTTGCCACCTCTACATGTGAAGGCACAACTTTTTTTAATGTACCTGCGAGCTACATCATCATATGCACGAGCAGCCTCCTCGGCAGTGCGGAAGGTGCCGAGCCAAACTCGACATCCTTTTTGCGGGTCACAGATCTCAGCAGCCCATTTACCCCGCGGACGTTTGCGGATGCCCCTAAATTGGAATGTTCGATCTGCTGAGACAGGGTACTCCACAACCTCCTCCTCCTGAGAAGCACCTTTGTGATCTGTAACAGTAAATAAATAATCGGATAGGTCGTCCGACGAGACGTCCAACCAGATTGAGGCGAGGAATATAAACATATATGTGGGTTTAACTAGATATATATATAGCTCATAATTAAGTAAATTGATTTACAAAAAAGGAAAAAAGATATATATATAACCTTGAAAAATGTGGGGAGCAGCAGCGGCGACGAGTGCTTAGATTCAGCGATCTCCATCGCATCGATGCTGCGCTCGTCAATGTCACAGAACTTGTCGAATTCGGCATCGAAATATCTCTTGTCTTTGATATTCCTGATGTGCATTAATTTCTTGGCCTTCTTTGCCTCCTTCTTCATCTTCTTCACCTTCTTCATCTTCTTCACGTCAGGGTAGAAGTAATGATCTTTATTCATCTCTCTTGACTTCGCAGTGGGCAGGAACTCACCTATAATTGCGCCTCCACACATGTAGGCTGTACTAAAGAACAAATCTGTTGTTTCTTCTGTAGGAAGGATTAATTAGGCAGGAGTGGAGAGGAGTCCGGAGATTTTTATAAGTGATAAGGTGGCAGAAAAAGTGTCAAACTGATATTTTGATGGATTTTTTGATTGATTTATTTCGAAATGGAAATATCTAGAGTTAATATATTTTTGTTCTGTTGCACTACAGTATATACATGCATCAATATATATATATATAGAGAGAGTAAATCTAGGGTGCTCTTAGGAGCACGGAGACCTCCCGTGTTCCTAACTCAAAAATCATACTAAACCATCATGAAATTTTGATTTATCATTCTCATTAAATTCTTTGTATCAAAATCTCTTAGGATACAAAAATTTTCCATTTTTTGAGTTTCTTAAGTATATGTTTTGAAATTTTTTAGAATGACCTCAAATAATAAAATAATGTATAAACATATGTCATCTTTTAAAAATACAAAACAAATACTTAAAAATCTCAAAAAATGGAAGTTTTTTGTATCTTATGATATTTTGATATAAAGAATTTAATGAGACCCATAAATCGAAATTTCGAGATGGTTTAGTATGATTTTTGAGTTAGGAGCATGAGAGGCCTCCGTGCTCCTAGGAGCACCATAGTTTTACTCTATATATATATATATATTATTATGTTGTATTCACAATATATTTGAAAATAATGCATTAGTGAATATTTCAAATCATGTAAACGTTGAGCAAATTGGCTCCTACAAAATTACTCCAATAATAGTTTCTTCTTGACTTTTCTATTTCTTCCTTTTTTTTTTCTTTTTTGTTTTTCTTCTTTTCTTTTTCTTATCTTTTTTTTCTTCTTTTTTTATTTATTTTTTTTTTTGCTACGCACGTAACATATATGAATACTCAAAAATCAAAAATTTCTCAGCCATTTGTTGAGAAGAGCAATTATGTTTTAGTGTTCGATCTGGTTAAGGAAATTTTGGATATTCCAATAAAATATTATATTTTGTAACGTACTATAATTCTAAATTCCACAGTAATAGGAGTTAGTATCTCTAAGTTAACTCAAAATTTGAGTTTAACTCTGAATAGATCTGGGCCGTATGTTTCAGACCTCGGTCAGGATGATCAGGATGGTCAGTATTTAAAATTTATGAGGCCCTTTATAAAACCATTGTATGGACAAACTCATTTTTTGAGTTAACTTAGAAGATCTAGTGGGGGAAAATCTATTATTAATTGAGTGACTTGGGAGATTCAATAGTCTAAGGCCTGATCAGTTTAGATGAAGAATTTTCAAAATTCCAATTTTCATTATTTATTGTGTAAATGTTATTGAGATGATTTAGAATTTAGATTTATCAATGATTTAGAATATAGTTATTTAGAACTTAATTTTATGGTTGCCGATATGGCATCAAAACTTGTGGTGATCATTATTTCGATCCTCCCATTATAATACGAAACATTAGTACCAAAAATACCGAAATTAATTTATATATAGAGCGATACCTAGTATGAAACCTTTCTTGATAGAGTAAGATTTAATATCCATCCAATAGATGTACATCATAGACATAAGAGGAGTGACAAATGGGACTTACAATGTAACACTTATGTCTATGATGGATATCTATTAGATGGACGCAAAACGTTTCTCTTTTTTATATTCATTTTCCATGGCAAATTGGCAAGTGGGATTAAAGGGATAATCCCATCCGTTAATTTGATATTTATGTGGGCCTCACCAAGCGTCCGAGTCGCATCTTTTTCTGCTCACAGTGGCTCAAAGTAATCGAGTGGCCCCATCAAATTGTACCAAAAATAGTTGTCTACTGCTTAGCTTCTTGACTTTGTCGCCGAGGTACATTGAACAATAATAAAGAAACCTAACTGGCGTGTGCCATCTGGTAATCAATTAACTGCGTGTCGTACTCGTATCTACGTGGATAAGGATGAGCCCTAAAAAAGATATTTTGTGGACTAAGGGACCCACTAGATTGGTTGGTGAACTCTAGGTAGGAACTCATTTCTTATATACTAGAAGGTAGAGTTCTAAAATCGTACCGTTCCGTATCATACCGTGTCCAGACACGCTGTGCTTTCGTGCCGTGTCGTGCCGTGCCTTTTTTTATTAATATTTTTATCGTTTCGTGCCGTGCTGTGCCAAAAATTACAAGGAGGAGGCACGGCACGGATAAGATACACCGTGTCTATCGTGCCGTGACTTATTCGTGCCGTGCTCTATTCGTGCCGTGTCCAATCAGATACGTGACCTACCGTGTCGTATCCATGTGTTTTAACCGTGCTAAACGTGCCCACTCGTTCTTAACATAAAAAATTGAAAAAAATCCAAAAAAATAAAAAGTTTTAATAAATTAAAATTTAACCAAAAAATTATTAAATTATTTTTTTGTCCAAATTCATAATAGAAAATTTAGAAAACATATAAAAGTATTAAAAAGTACCATATTAAATGAATATTATCTTAATTAATAATTACATAATGTTTTACAAATTATCTCTCCTCCTTTTTCTGGGCTTTGGGACCTGCTATGTTTGAAACATAGACGTAGTTATACATGTTTTTTACCTGCAACCTATCCGTGCCTACCCGTATCCTATCCGTTCTTATCCGTTCCACCTATATTATTTTTGCCGTGTCTATCGTTTTCCGTGCCGTTACCGTGTCGTGTTTGACAACCGTTCCGTGCCGTGCCGTTTTTTCGTGCCGTTCCGTGCCGTTCCAAAATGTCAAAACTCAGACACGGCACGGTTAAGACACGGCACGGTTAATGACCCGTGCCGTATCCGTTCCCGTGCCTTACCCATGCCGTTTCCATCCGTAACCGTGTCGTGCTGTGCCGGAATTGGCCACGCCGTGCCTATTTTTAGAACTCTACTAGAAGGTTACCCACACACTGCTGCGGGTAATTTTAATTTCCATTCAAACTAAATATAAGGTGAAAGGGTTGAAAATAAAAGAAAAAATGAGTTTGTGACTTTAAAAAATAAGTCTGACAATTCGCCACTTCGATTTTATGTTGAGGCAAAAATAATTAAAGAGAAATACAATATGAAATAGATATGATGTGAACCTTTCATTATTTGATAGATGGAGATTAAGCTAACACCTTGTTAGTGAGAGTAAACCCGAGCACAAGGTAACGGGAATAGTGAGTGCAAGATATGCTCATAGCGAAGCATGCATTGACATGTTTTGAGGTTGCTTAGGGCTATAATTCTATAATTAACGAAAACAAAATTTTCATATTGGCTATATAAAACAACTCTCTACATTTAGGGGTTGTAATTCAGTAACATTGCTGGAGCAACAACTTTGAAAGAGAGCGTGGTAAAACCCTGTAGAAAATAAAATAATCTGAAAAGGATCTTGGACTTCATCTCAAGGATTCCAATCTGCCATAACTATGACAGAAAAATTATGGGAACTAACATTTCAAAAAAAAAAGAAAGAAAAATTATGCGAACTTGCTCTCATAGAGATAACTATGACAGCGGATGTGAATCCTTCGTGACAAAATGCAATATATATATCGCGCGGTGGTGAATAAGCTAAAGAGGAGTGGAGAAAAGTTGTCAACGGATATATATAATCAGGGGCGCAGCCAGACTCCGATGCAGGGGTTAAACTTTTTCGATGAAACATAGTTTTATAAATATGGGTATATTTTTGTAAAATTTTTAAGATACATTTGTGCAAATATTTTTCAGGGAAGGACCAATTTTGTAAATTTTCTTAAAAATTAAGTATATTGTTGTATTTTTTTTCTCAAAAAGAAGATATTTCACAAACTTTTAGAGGTATATTTTTGAAAATATTTTTCCAGGGTGCCCACCCCTGTAATACACTGGCTCCGGCCCAATATATAATTGATGCGGAATCATATTCTCCCAATGAACCCGTTGGTTTTAGGAATTTTCCGGGCGTCTTCATTTTAACTATCTACACGTCCACACATACAGAAAATTTGTAACTCTTATATATCTCAATTTGTGTAACACTTAACTTAAATTTTGTAATAAAGTATTGGACATGTGGACACTAATACTGAAGATACTAGATATGACCCTTATTAATTTGTTTACTGTTGAAAAAAAACAGAATCTACTGTTCTTGATCGGACGATTGAGACTAACCAAAATGCATCAATCATGTATCATAAATTCATAATGATCCTGATGGCGATCAAATGAAGAAAAACATACCCTGCTTTTGTGCCCAAAAAGGAAAAAAAAAAAATATATATCCTCTTTAAAGAGGGGGAAGAATAGAGCTATCTCCTTCATTTGGAGTTGGGAGCCGTTGGATGTGTAGATCCAACGCTCCGAGTTTATATAAAAACTCAAGATTTCTTTCTATTATTATTGATATTTTAAATGCGTGCAATGTAAGGATAATATTTATATTTTGTTTGTTTAAAATTTGAATAATTGTATGGGTGTTTTCACGCTATTTGTTTCTATACAACTTACTATGTATATATTCTAAACTTAGATATTATTAGAGACATCCGATATTGATCATACGCTTGCATTTTGTCTACTGGTTCATGTCATGCAACAAAAATTGTACATTAGTGTAGTTGCTTTTTGTGTATTAATTGTCAAAAAACATTGTTATGATATTCTATGTCCATTATTTAGGATCTTTGTGTGTCAATATACATATATATTCTATATACTACTTATTACATATAAACAACATAAATCATTATACATTTTTTTTTATATTGAACCAAAAAAAAGATATTCTTATAAAAGAGTGAGTCATAATTCAATTGCTTAAAATTTTTGTTACCACTATAATATATTCTATTAATTATATTATATTAGGTAAGATATTACACTTTATACTGCCATATAAATATTGTATAAACAACATTCTCTAAAAAGATAGTCACTAACAAAATTGTTTTGGGCATCCGACTAAAATATGATTGACCTGCCGCGAAATGCGGGTGAATAACCTAGTAAAAATAATAGGGGAGAGCATATTCGGACTAGGGGTGAAAACGGATCGGATAATATCCGTCCGTATCCGGATTCGTATTCGGATTTTTGCGGATACGGATATTCGGATACGGATATTTGCGGATACGGATATGGATACGGATAAAATTTATACGGATACGGATACGGATACGGATACGGATACGGTTTTGAATATGGAAACGGATACGGATAATTATCCAAATCCGGATATTATGGTAATTCGGATATCCGTTTCAAAGGCTTATTATATGTCTTTCAATTAGATTTTTTATGTAGATTTCAAATTTAGTGAAGTTTATATCTAATTAGACTTTGAATTCATCTCTTTTATAATTATTTACAACTTGTAATTAATAATATAATGAATATTATGGATTTTTTCTTAATTAACATGTTATTATTTATGATAATAATGATTCACGATGAACTAGTAACATATTTATGATTAGTGATTAATTTTTATAGTAATTTAACCATTTTAGTTAGTGATTTATCATGAAAAAGTTATATAAAATATATTTTTTAATAATAAGTCTAATATCTGAAGTATAGTCGTATCCGCATCCATATCCAATATCCGATCCGTATTCGTATCCGTTGAATATCCGATCCGTATTCGTATCCGTTGAATATCCGATCCGTATTCGTATCCGGAACTATCCGTATTCGTATCCGAAAAACTAAAACGGATACAGATACAATTTTGCCTACTATCCGTTGATATCCGATCCGTTTTCACCCCTAATTCGGACCCATTGGCATCCTTGGTGACTTAATTGGTGTCATGGTTTAGTTTATAGGGGATATGAATACCACCCGGACCTTTCTCTTTCTTTGCTTCAAACCGGGTAGTTTCAATGCAACTTGCATATATGTATGATAATTGATAATGATGTCCAACTTGATGATTTAAATCCTATGTTTGTCTTTACTTACATAGCAGCCAGGGGAAAAAAAAAAAAGGTTACGTACACAGACCAAATTAAAATCCGAAATGTACGTATAAGCTAGATATCATTCAGCGTGAGCTTTGTCGTTAGAGGTGGCAGATTCCCGGGTCGGGTCGGGTCGGGTCGGGTCAGTTTGATCAACTGGAAATATCGGTTCGGGTTAGGTCGGGTTCGGGTTGGGTCGGGTCAGGTATCGGGTTGACGGCTGCTGGCATTTTTTTCGGGTCGGGTCAGGTATCGGGTTGACGTCTGCATCCATTTTTCGGGTTGGGTCGGGTTCGACCGGGTCGGGTCGGGCGAGTTTTTCGTTTTTGGTCAGATTTTGTACTTCTATTCCCAGGTCGTGTCGGGTTCGGGTCAGTATAACTTTCCTTGGAACACAGGTCGGGTCGGATTCGGGTCGGATTGGGTTCGGGTCAGGCTCACTTTCCCTGAAACACGGGTCGGGTCGGATCAGGTTCGGGTCAGTTTGACTTCTCCTGAAACTTGGGTCAGAGTCGGACGAGTTTTTCGTGTCGGGTCAGATTTTGCCACCTCTATTTGTCGTATAAGCTATCTAATATATTGTTTTTTTTTTTAATGTGATCGTATCAAAAATCTTAGTTTCTTATTGTTCATAATGCACTAATTATATCAGTGAGCTTTGTCGTATAATAAGCTATCTGGTGAAGGGCGGCTCTCACCACTTGGCCATTAAATCCGTCAATAATATACCCCTGCCCCCCATCCGCCCAACACACTTTCTTTGTTCTCATCTTATATATCAAGATTGCGACCTCATGGAAACTTCTGGAAGAAATTGTAGAATATGGGAATTAATCAAGATAAGATCAATGTAGGTAGTAGTTCCATGTACAAAAGAAAGCGACCCAATAGAAAAAGGAAGAAAATGATGTCTAGCAGAAACAATTAACAATCTACGTACCGCAGTTTGTTTCAAAATTCAAATACATGTGTGTGTGTGTGTTCGTGTGTGAAAATTAAAAAAAAAATAAACAGCCAATAAATTAATCTAGTTCTAAATTATGATAAGTATTATATTAATTGTTTCCGCGCTCTTAGGTCTGGATTGAATCTTAATTATTAAAGCCATTAATTTTATTTTTTTTTTTTCCAAACAATCAGTTTTTGTTGGAATTTATCAAAAAAATTTTCTATACGTAATTATTTGTAATTCATCAAATTGTTAATCCAATTGTAGAAATGGATTAAAAATTTTTCTCATTAATTACATAGAGCATTTCTGCTTTTACATCTATTCTATAAAACTTTTTTAATTTCTTTTTTTTTTTTAACTTCTTTTGCTGTTTTGGAAACTTTAATTTGATACAAGGTTATGATCATACTCGCCATAAATTAGGATCATAAACCACTGCCCGAGAGCATTAACAAAAATCAACGGTTCAAATTTTATGATTTTTTCTTCTCTCTTGATGGTTATCGAAACAATGTTAAATTTTTATCATTTTTTTTATATATGTTATTAAGATGATTTAGAATACATCTAATTGTTTAGATTTATTAATTTATGTATAAATAATAATGTGGTTATCAAGGACACCAAATTTATGGTTGTTGGATCCCTTCTTTATTATTATTATTATTATTATTATTATTATTATTATTATATTATTGGTGTGTAACCACCTAATTAATTTGCTGAAAAGCGTGATTTATCCCATGACATACTATATCTAATTACTGGAATTAATCATGCAAGCAAACGAATTGACATATGTGAAATTATGGACTTAAACAGTACATATGGCATGCAGTAGTGGAAACATATATGGGGTCATATCTAATGTCCTAAATATTTGTCCACATAATATACAAAACTAGGGCTGTGAATCGGGCTTCGCCCCAAAAAATAATATTACATAATTAATAGATATTGAAAATAAATATATATTTTTTATAAATATATTTTATTAAATAAATATTGGACTTAATATATTTTCTATGTACTATATTTTTAGCTAATCTCAATTAATATAAAAGAATACAAAGATTGTAAATATTTTGAATCTTAAATTGTTCTTTAGGTACATCATATTATCTCTTTAATGAAAAAAAATGAGCCATTTGATTAAGATAAATGAGGAGAGAGAAACAAAATCAATGGTTGAGATTAATGATGATGTGGCATAGCTAAAAAGCTTGGAAGCTTAACCCTCTTTTTAGAGTACGAATTTGAGGAAAAAGCTATAAAATTTAAAGTAAGAGTTACAAAATTTGTATACGTGTGGATATGTAGATAGTTAAAATGAGGATGCTTGAAAATTTCCCGTGTGAAATTGGAAAATTCCTTTGTGAAACTACTAGCTAGCTAGATTTTTGATGGAAATTGTTGGAAGTTTCCTGTACAGTACAGCACAAGGTTCCATTTCTCCGTGGGAACAACCGAACAAGGCACAAGTACAATGTATCCAACATTTCAATTTTCAACTATGACAGTGAATGCACTCAAACAATGGGACCAATATATGGTGGAAATTTGCAACTTTCCAAACCCAACAGACCGGCTAATTTCCTATGGCTATCCTTTATATATACGATAAATATAACTTGCTACATACAGTGTCCTAAAGCACCCCAATGCATTTGAAAAATTTACAAAAGTATCTCTTTTTTCAGAAAATTTTATAGAAATATCCTTTTTTCTAAGAAATTTACAAAATTACCTTACTATGAAAAATTTTTACAAAAATGACCCTGACAATCTTACAAAAATATACCTCTATCCCACAAAATTTTACAAAAATGACCTTCCCCACCCATATGTCAACTCATCACAGGGTTGTGGGCTCAAAGTTGTGACATGGTATCATTGTCCTTATATATAAGACAACCCACTGATATTGGTTATCCTTAAATTTCCAATGAAGAAAGAAGAAAATAATCAATATTAATTTCAACACAACTTAATTATCTTTTTTTTTAAAAAAAAAAAAAAGCAAAAGGAAGTGCAAAATAAAATTTATTTCCTCTTGTTTTCCGTAGTTAAGAAGTCAAACGATATTTTAACAACAGATGTTTGTCTTGTGTTCTGCCTTAATTCATAATGAAACATTTTCAAATTAGAAGATCTCATCCCTACATATTCTGTCATTGGCATGCGCTTTTAGAAGGACCATTAATTGTTTAAACTTTAAAACAATTATAGGAAAGAAAAGGCCCAAATCTGAAACATTGTATATATTCTATTTCTAAATTAAAATACTGTCACTAATTATTTTTCAAGTGATGCTGTCATGCTGAGATATTGAAGCCAAAAAGTCTGATCATCTTGTCAGGTTGCTCTACTGGTAGATCCAGCGCCGGAGACGGCGGCTCGATTGCCGTCTTGTTGGTATGACGACATTCGATGAAGAGGTGCACGTTGCCGAGCGCATTGGTCATTCGCGAAAAGTGAACCGTGTCGCCGGGGCGCAACCCCTTCTCCCTTGCAAACTCCGCCCATCCTCCGTTCAATACGTGAGTCCCGCTGCTGCTCCAGAACGCGTACCGGAACCGCCATATTTTGCCATCCTCGTCTTCGAAATTGATCATCACTCCTCTGCGACTAGCACTGTTTCTGCTGTCGACGAGTGCGAAGTGCTTCTGTGCTTGGTGCCTGGGAATCAGTAGTCGGTTCTGTGGCCCGACATCGCCGGGTGCAACAACTTTGAAGAACATAAGCTGTCGAGCTTCTTTTATATCCAGTGTGTCGTTACTCGAATCGCTGCACTTCAAATACCGCCCGCGCTTCAATTCGTAATGATACGTTTTCCTTCGTAGCATGCTCAAGATCTCAGTTGTCGTGTGCAACTTCAAGAACCGAACTTCATCATCCGCATCAATGTCGGATTTAGCGAACAAGTTGAAGTTCGTCACGGCATTTGTCCCGTGCAGACACCGTGCGGCGAGGTCGTAGGTCTTTGCAGCCTCTGCCTCGGTGCAAAACGTCCCGAGCCATATACGGCTGTCGTTCTTGTAGATTTGGGCACCCCATTTGCCGCTCTGCTGCGCCACCACCCCTCTGTACCGGGACGACGGCATCTTCATTGTGTATCAAGTGAAATTTGAAGAACAGATGTAGCTCTCTCTAATTAGTCTCTAGTGTTTATACTTTCTGTTTACCGGTGGCCTTTGTATATGCATCAATTGTGACTTGTGAATAACTGAATATATAACAGAGTAATTCCAATTTCTTATCTATTTTTCCAAATTTAATTTTATTGTACGGAGGCATTCCTTGCCACAAGTAGCTAGTAATTGAAATTTCGTGGCCTGGAGTGCCTCTGCTCCGGACCCACGCTAAATAATTTTGAAGTTTTTTTTCTTTTAAAAAAAAGTTGATAGCGGCAACCAACGTTAAATAATTTTGAAGTTGAGAAAAGCTTTTTGGGTTTATCTTTTATAGGAGAAATCTTACTAATCCACTGAAATAAAATTCCATCCTGATTTATATTCTTTTAATGAAATCCAGTTATCTAATCTTATATTTGTGCAATAGTTAATTAAATCTATTAACAAAATATATAGTGTTCAGAATAAGTAGTAACTTAAAATTATTTACATAAAAGTTTCAGACTGAATTAATTAACAGAAGATTCTCATCACGAAAATAAACAATTTTAAATTTAAAATTAATATTCTAATATTGTATATATGTAATTAAGATCAACTGAAATTCTCAATTCTCAGACTAAAAACTTGAATCCGTTGACAAATGACATGATCTATTTATTAGAACAACTAATCAGCCTTCGTTATATTATCCACTGGTTAATTACCAAAATTATCTAAAATTATTTGTCTCAAGATTCATGTCAGTGCGGATCCATAGACGATCCAATGGTGGACGTCGTGAACTGTACAATGCAGTACGTTGGTGGACAAGTACTCACCTATATCTAGACAGGACAACTGGCCGTTCCTTCATCCTTATGCGTTGTTGATATATTTCGTTTTCGAAAAATGTTATCGAGATATAAAAAAATGGTAACAAATTCGACACCAACTGTATTAGTATTCATATTAAATATGTACATATTCAAATTATTGACTGTGTTAATTAGAATCCATATTAAATATGGATGTATACAAATTATTGATTCCACTATATATATACTTGTGAAAAGTCCACCCCTTGCTTTGGGCTGAAATTGTTAGTTATTTCTTATAATAAACTTTTAAGATAACATGTAATGGGCCTTAAATTGTGATAATTTATATGGGCCTTAATTTTAATGGGCTGAGAACGTCAACGGGCATTAAAGTACATCAACGGTTCTGATCTATCGAAGAAAATTATCAACGGCTCAAATGTGAGGATAGCCCTTTCATGTAATTTTTTTCAATATGCTTTTATTATTAGTAAGGATACGGCAATTTACTTTATACAATGTACTGAGATATACTTTAATTTGAATTTGTATGTAGTCTAATTATTTGCTTTACCATGCAATATACGCTATTCAAAAGTTGAATACTTTAATGAGTTAATTTGAAAATCAATGCATATCAATGTGCTTAATTATCTTAACAAAATTTGAGGTTTGCATTTGTCGCCTACGTTGAATCGGAATTGTCACGAGTCATGACCTAGAGATGACAACGGTTTTTGAAACGCTTGTTGCCTCGCATACACACGGCCAGTGCTCACTTTTTTCTTCCGCTTATCCTCTGTCTTAAGGCACGGTGCTATGAAGTACATGGGCCGTTGGATCACCTCAAAATTCGTGTAGTCTCAAATCTCAAGACAATCTAAGGGCCCATATGCTTCATGACATCGTGCCTTAAGACAGAGGATCTGAGATGCACAGGCACAGGGGAATCACATTCAACGTAAGAATTTGGGCGAAGGAGATGAATACCACCGGTGCTCACTTTTTTCTTCCGCTTGTTTGCATAAAACCAGGTGCTGAGCATGCAACTTGATGAATTCGATTGAGAAAGTACATCTTATCCTCTTCCAAACGTAGGCATGCCAACCCTTAATTAACCCTATGTGAAAAATGTCATACATATATCCTTACTACTAATAATAAAAGCATATTAGATTTTTTTACATCAAAAATTTATCTTCCCTGAGGAATAAATCTCAGTCGTTGATTGTTTATTTAGATTAATCACTACTGTTGGCATACGTTATGCTTGTTGACATTCTCAGCCCATTAAAATTTAAGGCCCATATAAATATCTCAATTAAACCCATTACATATTATTTTAAAAATTTATTATAAGAAATAACAATTTCAGCCCCAAAACAAAGCTATATATATACGTCAATATCAATTATATGCTATATGTGTTACTGATTTCTGTATGGAAGTGCATTATTGCATATACTCTATATAAAAAAAAATATGTTGCACACTAATTAAGTTAATCTGAATAGTAAACTTATTAATTTTAGTGCCTACATAAATGGTATGAATTTTTATCGGCTCTCAAACCATAGTAATATGACTCGCGAATAATCTGAGAATAATTCGTTTTTTTTATAAGAGCCAAACAAATCCTGCATAGTACTGTCTGATGATATATAATGTGTTTTATTCGCAAATAATTTGGGAATAAAATATTTTTTATGCTAGCTAGTAAAACACATTATATGTCATTTGGAAGAAAATTTTATACTATTTTATTTGGCTTTAAAAATATTGACACTTTAACATATTTCTTATTATATTATATAAACCAAACTATTTTCAAATTTGACCCAAACAATATCCAAATCACAAACTTATAACCTCGCAGAATGAATTCCCAATCAATCGTTTGTTACTATGCTCTCTCAAGTCTCAACTACATGTATCCTTCACTCTCTTTTTCTGTTTTGTGTTCATTTTCCATTGGAGATCAGAAAAAGCATTTTCCTAGTGCAGAATGCTGATGATAGGGATTAGATGCTCTCATTGGTTTCCAGCTGGCTTCGTAAATGATAAGAAGTACAACTTATTTTCAGTTAGTTATAATTGCTAAATCAATTTCTTTCCATCAAGTTAATAAAATATTAATTGTCTAATTCGTTGGTCAACTCATGATTAAGGGATTTATGGTTAATTGAAAAATAATCCAATGTATTCTTCAAGTCTTCTTCCTTTTTTTTTTCATCTTTTTAAATCATGACCAACATGGCACCTAGTAATTATATTCTTGTTTGGGAGGTTTCGTGTTGAAAATATTTGATGACGGCTGGTTGATTTAGTGCTGTCGCACAGCTTTCCACCTAAAAATTTGTTTTGTTGGGATACAACCCTCTGCGTTTTATTGTGCTGTTCCAACAGTAGCCTCTTGTTGCAATATAGTACTTCTTGTAACAATACTGTTCTGTTGGAACAGTTGTTGCATTCACAGCAAACAATGTTGCAAAGTTCAACAAAATAACAAACCAAAATGATAACATATAGCATATATACTAAACAGGGGCGGAGCCAGGAATCTAGCATAGGGGGGCCTGATCGCCAGAGTCAAAAGACAGACATATATATAAAAAAATTGTCAAGTATCGGTGAGAGCTCGAACACAAATAGTCATAACAAAAGACGGGACAGAAGGGAGGAATGAAGAGATGAATAAGAAAATTGTCACGTTTCATGTAATTAATAAAGCAATAATAATTGAATTTTTAAAAACAATGAATTTTTCAATTAATTTTAAGACCTTACTTAATGGATTTTTTTATAATTCTATATAAAGTCTAACTCCATATATCGAGAAGAGGCTTAGAAATGTTAGGAGTGAAAAGTCTGAGATTTCGAAACTCTTAGCAAACCTCGTCTCGATGAAGTATTGTAACATATGGTATTTTTACTTTTAATTATTTTATTATATAATTTATTTCGTAATTTAAAAAAAAAAGTCTAACTCCATATGTAATTTGAGGAGGGATTCAACAATCATGGTCATTGATATCCATGGTAGTCATTTCTTTATTTATACATAAATGGACAATTATAAACCGTTAGATATATTCTAAATCATTTTAATAACCTATACACAATAAAATAATAAATAATAAAGTATTAACACCATTTCGATAGTAATTAAGAGAGGAGAAAAATATAAAATTTTAACCATTGTTTTTGTTAATTTTGATGCACATTTAAATAAAATTAAAATGATATAATTTTTGTATATACATAAAACATAATATATTATAACATCAACTATCAATTAGTTTTGTTTATTAAGATTTTGAAATGTAGTTATTCAAAATTTAATGTCATGGTCACTGATCGGTCACCAAAAACATGATTATTTGATCCCTCTTCATGTAATTTAGGGAGTTAATAAAGACTTATACTAGTGTATGAAAATCATAGGGGGGGCTAAATAATTTTTTTTTTTACAAAAATACACTGACAAAATAAATGTCAGTACGTAATTTGGGAAATCATGGGGGGGGGGGGGGGGGGGGGGGGGTCTTAGCACCCCCCAGTCCCCCCTTCTCTCCGCCCCTGATACTAAAATTCAAATTACATTCATCAAACAATTGCCACTATGTTCAAGAATATTGCATTTGGCAATTACATATTTAATTAAAAAAATAAAAAAAAGTATCATATTATTGATGGTACAAAGAGCAAACTAGAAAACATTCCTTAAATATCTCACTACAACACAAATAGCCCTTTTACAACGGTCATTTTGTGCTGTTTACAATGATGAAATGGCCATTGCAGTTGATCGCATCACAAACAATATATAACGACCATTGTAAACTAGAATTGCAAGACCGTAACTTTACAACGGTCTTTAACAAATGAGCGTTGTAAGGTTTATCACTTTACCACGGTTATTTGTTAATAACCGTTGTAAACTGCTAATGTTTGCAATGGTTCTTAATAAAAAAGAGCTCATAAATATTAATAAAATATTGATGTTTGACATGCTATTTTCAAAAATACAAAACAAATACTTAGAAAACTCTAAAAATGAAAATTTTTTGTTTTCCCTAATATTTTCATATAAAGAATTTATTGAGCACCATAAATCGTGATTTCGAATACGATAACATAGATTTTTGAGGTATTAGAATTTCGGTCCTAAATGCTAACGTTAGTATAATAGTCTAACTATATATATATATATATATATATATATATATATGAGGAGGGATCCCTTGACAATCTTGACAATCTAATATTTCAAAAATTTGTAAAAATTCAAAAAAAACTTAAAAATGGAAAAAGATTTGTGGATGTATTACTTAACATGTAGATTGATAATGTTTCAAATTTCAATCAATTTGAATATCGTTTGATGACTTATCAAAATTTTGTGTACTTTTTAACAGTTGTAATTTAACGGATCTTTGAAAAGCTATCAAATATTACTTAAATTAAATATAATCGAAAACATAATCAATCTCTAAGTTAAAAAATATTTCCGTAAACTTTTTTCTATTTTTGAGAATTTATATGAATTTTTACAAATTTTTGAAATATTAGATTATCAAGATTGTTAAAATAGGGATTGTCAAGGGATCCCTCCTCTTTTTCAAATAAATGAATTGTCAGTGGCTTTCTATTATGGATCGGTCTTGTGCAACCGTTCATTTGTTTTAATCCAGCATTCCTCTTTTCTCTGATAGATCTCCCCTTTTTTATTATGCTTAGAAAATATATTGTAACCATCGGAATCCAAAAAATTCAATCGTCCATGTTTATTCTAATCCATAGCAAATCAACAAATTATTAATTAATAATTTATTTATTTAATACAACATCTTCTTTTGTGTATTACGAGTTTGAAAAACAATAGACCTTATTAGTTAATTCATGCATGGGTAAATAAATATAAGTATATTGCCAAGGGTTTGAGTTTTATTTAGGAGTAATCGGACATTTAATTATAACCAATATTTTAAATTTTTTAACCGTTATTATATAAAGAAGCAAAGAATGGAAGAAAAAAAAATCTAATTTGATCATTGCATTTTTTTTAATCGAAATTACTATAGTATTAATAATTTATTTGTTAAATAATTAGATGTTGCTATATGAATTATTACTTGTTGTTCTACACAATTTTGGCCATATAATCAAACTAGGTATTTAATTTGACTGGACAATTTTTTGAATAATTTTTTGGTCTGACCCTTAAAATAAAACAAATCTTAGTATTATTCCTAGCTATTTGCAAACAAAACTCACAACTATGCCTGACAAGTGGTCACAGTCACTATTCACTATGACTGCAACATTCAGAAAAAAAAAATTATCAAAGTTGTAATAATTAGCAAATGAACATGGCATCTGGCCGCAACGTTCAGACGCAACAGTCACATATTTTAAGGTTTTTGTTAATTGGATCATATAGATCTCATTACAAGTTTTTTATCGATAGGTCATACATCCAAATTGGAATTTCGTATACAAAATTATAATTGTTTTGATTGTGCATACAGGCATGAAGACAAAATACGGAGTTATGGACAACGTCTGAATTTCCTATCAGGAGAGTTGCATCTGAATACAGACACAATATATGAATGCATATTCAAACATTCATAACTTTTGATAGGAAACTCCAATTTGGGCATATGACCAATCAAACAAAAGCTAACGACGAGACCTATATGATGCCATTAATAAAAATATCAAAACATGTGAATGCTGCATCTGAATGCTGCATCCAAATGCTGCAGTGATGTTCTCTCGAAAGTGCACTACTTTTAAATCCCTACTAAACAACAAATCAGTCGCAAGTGTACGACTAATTTGTAGTGTAGTACGGGGTTGAATCCACAGGGACAGTTGGCAAAACCGGACTAGAGTTTGTTTATTCCTAAAACTACTGGGTTATTCGCAAATTGGGGGTGATTTTATATTTTCCTAAATTAAGCAAACAAATAATAAAAAGACTAAAACAATGGGATAACGGGCGTTTCTAGGACTTCGGACTAGTTATCACTTGGCCATCGGGGCACGCTAACTGTACCTGTCACGAATTCACACGACCACTGAACTGCGCTCTCACGTTTGTCAGATAGAAGTGTACCAGTCGTCGCTCTCGCGTACGACTGGTGCACAACACAAGTAAATTGGTATTTATGAATTCTTGGTATTAACACATTTAGTTATGATTTAAAACAATATCAGGCACCAAATCTCACCTCTCACTTGTTGGCCTAATTCCTAACACAATTCTAACCACCAAATGTATAGATCGCAGCTCTCACTTGTAAATCCAACCTATGTTCCGGTACCGCTACCCCAAAGTGTACCTCCCTCTCGGGTAGTGTAAGACTCAGCTCTCGCGTTTTGTCTGATTGCCCTCTCGGATCTCTAACCTACTCTGAATACAAACTAGGCCTGGTCACATGCGTACTAAGGCTTAAAACCTAGGGTACTAGCCGATACCTACTGGTTACCTGTTCGAGCACCCAACCCAAGCATAGAATGCAATATCAATTCCTACACAATACACAGAGAACTAAAATAAAGGATAATAACCAAGAAACTTCATAAAAACAAAAAACCAAGTTATAACATCGTCCTAATCCCATAAACTAAAGGTTTAGCCAGACAAGCCATAACAAAAACAAGCAAGCAAGTACAACAAACAACACAAAGTCATCGTGCAATACAAACAACACCAAACAATCACAGTAAATAAGATAAAGAGATAAAACAGTGCTGAAGTTCGACTCCCAGTGGTGCACGTGCGTGCATGTCTCGCTCGTCGTCTCGCCGGCTCATCCCTGTCAAGTCCCGATCGACTCCCATCCTTGGGTCGGCTTCTCCCACAAGAAAGCCTCTCCAAAAACCTCTCAAAGGTGGATGAAACGTGTAAAGCATGCGTCAAAACAGCGGTCAAAGATGACTATATAAGCACCCAAAACGACCTAGAAACACTCAGTCAATTCTGCAAATTCTGCTCAAATGGTATTTAAATTGATTGAAACTTGAAACACTATCAATCTATAAGTTAAGTAATGCCTCCATAAACTTTTTTTTTTTTATTTTGAAGACTTTTTATAATTTTTTACAAATTTTTGAAAAAACCCGTTGTTAAAATTCTCAAAATAAGCATCGTTAATGGATCACTCCTCATTAATTAATGTTATCACGTCGTTTCAAGTATATAAAATTCAGACCCCGGAGATAACAAATGAGTTACTACTTGAGTTCACCAACCAATCTAGTGGGTCCCTTAGTCAACAAAATATCTTTTTTAGGGCTCATCATTATCCACGTAGATACGAGCACGACACGCAGTTAATTGATTACCAGTTGGCACACGCCAGTTAGGTTTCTTTATTATTGTTCAATGTACCTAGGCGACAAAGTTGAGAAGCTAAGCAATAGACAACTATTTTTGGTACAATTTGATGGGGGCCACTCGATTACTTTGAGCCACTATATGAGCGGAAAAAGATGCGAAGTACGCCATGGTGAGGCCCACATAAATATCAAATTATCGGATGGGATTATCCCCTAATCCCACTTGCCAATTTGCCATGGAAAAGGAATATTAAGAAATTAGGTTTTTATACGAGGCATCGCTATATATAAATTAATTTCGATATTTTTGGTACTAATGTTTCGAATAATAATGGGAGCATCGAAATTACCACGAGTTTTGATGCCTCATGGACAATCAGAAAATTAAGTTCTAAATAACTATATTTTAGATTATTAAATTACAGAACTTATTGATGTAACGTTTGTATATATCATGTTTGAGGAGGGATCCATTGACAATGCTTATTTTAACAATTTTGACAATAAAATTTCTTAAAAGTTGATGGAAGTACTATGAAACAATTCTCAAAAATAGAAAAAAATAATGGAAGTACTATGAAACAATAGATTGGTTATGTTTCTGATCGATTTTATTTACACTCTCTAATTCCTATATAAGAAACATGTTAGACTAATAGTCCCTCAACAAAAATTCTCCCAACTTGTCCCCCCAGTAAGAGTTTGACACCTGTCAAAACGCATTGACCGTCAAACTCTAAAAAGCGTCGCTCACCAAACTCACGTCGCTCCCCTTCATGTGCAGCGCAAAGCACTCACATGTCAATGTAGGTTTTTATATATTAAAGTCAAGTGTTTATATTGTAAATCCAGGTGTTTATATTTCAAAGGTAGATGTTTTATCTACCAGGTGTTAATATTTTAAAGTCAGGTGGTTATATCTCAAAGTTAGGTGTTTATATCGTATTCATATTTCAAAGCCGTGTGATTATATTTCAAAGTCATATGATTATATCTTAAATCCAGGTATTTATATTTTCAAAAACAGGTGGTTATATCTAAAATCCGGGTGTTTATATTTCAAAACAAGATGTTTATCTCAAGGTCAGGTGTTTATTCAAAGCCAGGTAGTTATATTTCGAAATCAGGTATTTATGTTTTAAACCATGTGTTTATCATAAAGAAGTGTTTATATTTCAAATTCCGATGATTATATTACAAATTCGGGTATTTATATTTCAAATTTAGGTGTTTATCTCAAAACCAGGGTGTTTTATTTCAAAGTAGATTGTTATATTTCAAATCTAGGTGTTTATATTTACAAAACAGATAGTTATATTTCAAACCAAGTACTTATATTTAAAAATGAGGTGACACTGTGGGAAGAAAAAAAGAGAGAAGGGGAGAAGGCAAGAAGGAAAGGAGAAAGATGTAATTGCAAGGGTAAAAGAGAGAAAGGGAGCAAGAGAGACAGAGAGAAGGAGAAAATGAGAGATGGAGACAACAGAGAATGGGAGAAGGTTGAGATAAGATGGAGAGGAGTATCGTGTGGAGAGGTGAAATCGGAGAGCAGCGATGAGAGATACACGTAGGACTAAGATGGAGTGATGCAATCTGTGATGGCAAGAGTGGTGGCCAGAGCAACGGTTGGAGCAACAGTGGGGACAACCGGAGCATGAACGGGAGTAGGCTGAGTGGTTATTGTGTGGTGTCTGTCACCATGGTTGGAAAGAATGAGAGGATGAGAGAAGAAAGAATCTTGAAGAAGAAGAAAAACTTCACAGTCTTAACGGAGGAACAAATATGGGGACAAGAATTGAGGGATTAAAAGATTTTCACATAAAAAAAATTGTATGATATAAATCGTAGGATATTGCATTTTCAACTATTTAAAGATATAGTTTCAATCCTAGTATATATATGTCATATAATTATAATGTTAACATAATTATTTAATGTGTGAGAAAGATAGTTGCTTTTATTAGTTAGTGTAAATATATATATTAGAAAATATAATTATTTTTAAGATATTCTATTCTCAATCTTTACAGGATATAATATTATTTGTTTGTTATTATATTATCGCAAGATAAAAGTTTATGATAAGAGGTTACTTTATTTTTTAACAAATTAAGCAAATTGAATTGGATGAAAACTAGATTGTACCATTCAAAATTTTAATGATTAACATATATATTATATTATGAAAGTTATATCATACAATTTTTTCATGAAATTTTTTATATGTAAATAATAGGTTAAATAACAATATTAGATAAAAATATTTTATTAACATTTTTTTATTAAGGAAAAGTAACATAAAGTTAATATGGGTAAATAAATAATGGAAGTGGAAATAAATGGGACCATAAGGTATCTTGTTGAACTTTTACGGAGGCAAGAGCAATTTTAACAAATTTATAAAGTAGGGCAAAATTTTAAATTGCCCTACCAATACACCATTTGTATTATTTATGGATGAAAGATTTTCTTATACACTTTTTATCTTGACCTCATCTTTATCTAAAAAATAAGAGGACATATGAACACCCAAATACATATATATTTTTTAACAAAGCAAATCGAAAAAAAGCAAATTGATAAGAGAGATCCAATAACTATGGACAACGATGTCCATGGCGACCACATCAATTTTTATATATAAAATTATAAATTGATTAATCTATACTGTTAGATATATTCTAAATATATTCTAAAAATGAAAAAAAATTGCATGCTATAATATTTTCATATAAAGAATTATTGAGTCATATAAATCAAAATTTGGATATGATTTGATATGTTGTTGGTGTTAAGCTCACGGGAGGTCCCCGTGAGCTTAAGAGCACCATAGTTTTCCTCATAATTGTATATATTGTAGTGCAACAGAACAAAAATATATTAACTCTAGATATTTCCATTTCGAAATAAATCAATCAAAATATCAGTTTGACACTTTTTCTGCCACTTTGTCACTTATAAAAATCTCCGGACTCCTCTCCACTCCTGCCTAATTAATCCTTCCTACAGAAGAAACAACAGATTTGTTCTTTAGTACAGCCTACATGTGTGGAGGCGCAATTATAGGTGAGTTCCTGCCCACTACGAAGTCAAGAGAGATGAACGAAGATCATTACTTCTACCCTGACGTGAAGAAGGTGAAGAAGGTGAAGAAGGTGAAGAAGAAAGCAAAGAAGACCAAGAAAATGCACATCAGGATCAAAGACGAGATATTTCGATGCCGAATTCGACAAGTTCTGTGACATTGACGACGAGCACAGCGTTGATGCGATGGAGATCGCTGAATCTAAGCCACTCCTCACCGCTGCTGCTCCCCGCATTTTTCAAGGTTGTATACATCTGTTTTCCTTTTTTGTAAATCAATTTACTTATGAGCTATGCATCTAGTTGCCAATATATATACTTAATTTAGATCTATTTGAATGTAGTTCAGACTTCAGAGATAGGTACATATACTGAATACATAACAAAGTACAGAGAACTTGTTCTTACAAATTCAGATCAATATTTAGTCTATAACTAACATAGATTATATGTACATATGTACATACAATTGAGGGAATTAACTGCGTAAATATAAGTTTCAAACTCATAAAAAGTATTGAATACTTAGCGAGTTTATATTAATCTACCGTATGTTCATATATATATAGAGTTAAAGCCACATATATATATATATATATGTTTATATTCCTCGCCTCAATCTTGTTAATTAGACGTCTCGTCGGACCAATCTGATTATTTATGTACTGTTACAGACAAAGGTGCTTCTCAGGAGGTGGAGTACCCTGCCTCAGCAAATCGAACATTCCAATTTAGGGGCATCCGCAAACGTCCACGGGGTAAATGGGCTGCTGAGATCCGTGACCCGCAAAAAGGTTGTCGAGTTTGGCTCGGCACCTTCCGCACTGCCGAGGAGGCTGCTCGTGCATATGATGATGTAGCTCGCAGGTACATTAAAAAAAGTCGATCGATCTTTACCGACCAAATTATGAATTGTAAAAAAATAAAATTTTGGTAGCTAGAGCCTAGATAGTACAAAGTTGTGCCTTCACATGAATCTTAAATAAAAAATTAAAAACTATGAGAAAACAAACAGTTACTTGAAAAGAAAAAAAGAATGTTCCTATATATGATATATAATGAATGTGTCGTCTACTCGTCTTCGTAATTGTAGGATACACGGTAAGAAAGCGAAGGTAAACTTCTCTGATAACCCAGTTTCACCAGAAGTCAGTTCCACCCGAGATACGAAAAGCCGGCCTTCCAAGACAAGTCCTTTCCAGTATCCCAGGTCATTCCCCAGCCCTCCACCGGTGGGCTTCAACGATGTCAACCCTAAGGTCGGCACTATCTCCTCAGATGAGTTAACCAACAATCCATCCGAGGACTTGGAACTTCAATCTCCAATCAACAATCCAGCAATTCAAAATGAGGCCGACTCCAGCATGTCTGACAGCTTGTCTGATATCTGCTCTTATCTTGATCCATTTCCTGAAGGAAGCATCAAGGAGTCCGGTGAAGAATCTCTTTGCGGATTATTTGTTTCTGATGGATTGCTGGATGGGTGTGAATGTGATTTCACTCTGTATTCCATAGGAAGTGATCTGTGGTGTTTTGATGACCACATATATACCAGTATTTCTCGTCAGCACTGCCAATGACGGTACAATCGAGTGCTGATCAGAGTGAGAAGTGAGAAACTGAGAACTAGCTAGCGAATAGTGATGTATGTACTAAATAGAACTTCCAAATAATGTTTTACATTTATTAGAGAGATTATTTTCTACTTTCAAGTTACATCAATAGATCACTGATCATGCCCTGCTTCAGTGCTTCTATTATGATATAATATTGATGGTACCAAATACCAATTATATATAGCTGCCATAGAAAGAATTAAGTGCCATTGCCTTTTTAGGCCTTCGGATTTGATAAAACGGCCAAGATATTTGCAATGGGGGTGTTTTTAATACGGGTCCCAGCTGCATAGGTGGAAAAATTATAGCACTATGCTGATGTAGAAAAAAAAAACTATGGCGATGTGAATCCGATATTCGAACTGCAAACTTCCCCAACTAAACCTCCATAGCCGAATCGTATGTTTTCACTTCTTTTTCTCTCACATCTCGATGCGAAAAATGGAATTAATGGCACCAACGGACGAAGTGCTCCGCCAACGATGGGATCCAGCGCACAGGACGCACTTCCGTCGATAGCTCCTTCGATCGGCGTAAAAGCAGCACAATGTGGTGTTTATCAGTACTGGTATAACTGGACTCGTATGGTATGTGGTTCCTCCTCTGCTTTCTCGACTCTCGAGCCTTGAAGGGGTACGTACAAGGTACACGGGTTGATTCACAGCTCCTCGAATTTCAGCATGTACTGCTCGGCTTGACCATATCTACATCAACCCGTAAATTAGTCAAAAGGTGCGCATGAAGACGGCCACAGTACGCTGATTAATTTGCCAACTTCAGATTGCTGGTAAGTTTCTTGATTGTTCTTAGATGCTCTATTACAACATAACAAGAAACAAGGTGTTATTATCTCTCAACCATTTGGAATCGTACTTGCTGGTTAATCTGTTTGTTCGATGAAATATCAAACAGAAAAATAGGCATCCAATAATTGCCCTGAAACTAAGTTACTACTGGTATAGTCAGATTGTTAATTAACAAACAAAATTTGCCAATTTGACAGAACATGCTAAGAGCTGAACAATTCAGTGTCATCTAATATAAGTTTTATTTTATCATTATAATTCTTTAATTAGGAGCATATTTGTTGCAAAAGTACGTAGTTTATCTGTCTGTTTATTATGTTTCTCGTACTCATCAACTCATATACATCCATTGATTTATGTTTCAATGGTCCAGATTTTATTTAAATTTTTTGAATAAATATAAATCATCGGATGGACGTTTTAGATTTTATGTAGCAATTTCATGTGGAAGTTAATTGCAAGGTAATCACTGATTACTTGCAAGTTACACATTGATTACTTGCAGGTATCAAAATTGCAGGATTGAGACAAAGCGTCACAAGTATAAAATAAAAAAGGACGGATTGTGGAGGCATTATCCCTAAATAAATCTTGCAAGGTACACATTGATCAACAACAAAAAATAGCCCCGAAGAATTCAGATTTTGAATAAAACTATACTAGTGATATTTTTTGTTAATTTGATATCAAGTTTCATTTTTAGCACTAAAACATGGACAACAAATCACTAATAAGTATTTCCTTACTTAAATATGTAATTAACACATAATTGTAGGTTGATTTTGTCGAAAATAAATATATTCATTTCACAAAACAATTTTATAGCATAACAATTGTTTCATCATTTGATCTGGATATATAAGAAACTAAATATTAATATTTATAATATTACACACAAACCGGCACTCTGGCCCTATCCTACCGATCAATCCTGGATCTGCTATTGACTAGTACATATCATAAAAAAAATAGTCCCACATAGTTCAGAATTTGAGAAAGACCATATCCTGAAAGAATTGTTATCCTCTGACCAAAGGTACATGCCATAGTTAAAATCTGGACCGTACAAATAGATAAACATCTCAGATTTGTTTTAATTTATTTTTCCCCAATTCCCTTTTCAAAGAGACTGAACCCACTTGGAGGGTTTCCTATGCTTGAAGGCAAGGG
The DNA here is from genome assembly GCA_030179965.1 of Cyperus esculentus. Lineage (NCBI taxonomy): Eukaryota > Viridiplantae > Streptophyta > Magnoliopsida > Poales > Cyperaceae > Cyperus > Cyperus esculentus. Next base: position 1,216,970 of record JASGLE010000034.1, on the reverse strand, counting down.
AAGGCGCAGTGAGTGAGTGAGTGAGCAAGGAAAAGAAAAGAAAAGACAAGGAGCAAGGAGATGGTGATGGAGAGCAGCGAGGAGGGGGAGTACGTCGCCAACGAGTGGATCACGCCCATGTTCGTCGAGCGTCAGGTGTGGGGCGTCGGGCGTCGGTTGTGCACGAGTGGGGAAAAGTACTGAGTATTGACTAGTCTCTTTGAAATTGGAATTGAGGAAACCTGGGAAAGTAAATGAAAACAAATCTGAGACGTTCGTCTATATGAATGGTCCAGATTTTAATTATGGCATGTATTTTTGGTCAAGAGGATAACAATCCCCTCAAAGGATTGTAGTCTTTACTTTACATATATGGAAGTACATCAAACTCGTGCCATAAGACGAAGACTGAATTGTCGGGTTAAGAGTTGGTGATTTGTCACCATGTAAAGAAATCGCACCGTCTGGGTGCTGTTTAACACCTCGAGTAAGCTGAGCACAACATGCCTTCTCAGCCTGTCAGCCTCACGAAATAGTGCATACATGATATCTACCACCTTTGTCTCCGCCTCCGCTCTAGCTTCCCCATTGAGTGGTTCACCATACATAGCTGTCATAGCCAACAACGCCGTCATCGTGTCATCCACTTCTCGCATAGCTCCTTGAATTTCCTTCTCTTTGCGCACCGCCTGCTGCTTCATCCTCTCTATCTCCGCACTCTGTTCCTGATCAATGTCCTGCGGTACGAAACGAAACAACATGGCTGGTCTCATGCCCCCAAGCCAAGAGAATGACCTCTCAGTCGGAGTAAGCCAGTAACCAGACAACACCAGGAAAATGTCTCGGTCAGCAAGTAGAATCAGGCGGTCATAGTATTCGGCATAGTGCGATAAGACACGAGATATGAGAGGTATATGGAGGTCTGGACGGTCGGGGGGAACCGATGATAGATCACCGAAGAGTCGCTCTACTTCAGTGATCCATTGAGGGTAGAAAACCTCCATTGCATATAGGAAACTGAAATTGAACCCCGTTTTACTTGAATATATACGGGACTGAAACTGTGGTCACAAACAGACACACTCACACACTCTTTTTTTTTTTTTTTTTTATTTAAAACCCGTAGGTACACTGACACACACTCTTGAGTTGTTCTACTTCCCTTATCCGTAGATTTTGTAAGTTTGTGATAATCACAAATTCATAATTATATTGTTCATTTCTCTTCTTATTGTACTTCCTTAATTTTGAATTTTCTGTTGCCGCGTCACTGCCGAATTATGTTATATTTTGGGCCCGGATATTGGAAGGCAAGCATATACGAGGCTATACAAGCCTATTAATGTAAAACAGGCTAACCACTCATGATTTTCACAAGGGAAAAAAAGCGTAAACCCAAATTTAAGATATTAAAAGCTGGACACATTTTATTATGGCCGAGTCTTACTCTCACTATAATGCAATTAAAGGTGGCAAAACCCGACCCGATCCGAAAAACCCGCCTGATCCAAACACATCCAAACCCGACCCGACCCAAAATCAAACAACATGCAATCCAACTCAAATCAATATATAATCCAAAATAAATTGATATTACCCGACCTGAGATCTTTTAGAAGATCAAACTGACCCGACCCGCTCATCCCGAACCCGACCTGCTTGCCCCATTTGCAAGTTATAAAAAAAGATGGTTTCGGCAAGAAAAAAAAAAAGAAAAAGAAAAAGAGGCTTCACGTGTCCAGCTTAAGGTGTCCTGCGTGCTATGAATGTGGGGTGAAGCAGAACATTGAATCGAACATTCCAATCTAGCTCATATATTATATATATATATATATATATATTATAAATTGATGGAGGAAAATGGAACACTTCGAGCCCATAGAGAAAGCTCCAGAAGGTTCTTGCATGTCCCAAAAATCGGATAATCGTCTTCTGGACAGCCCACAGCCCCAATCCCTCACACGGTCACACCACAGATTTTCAATTTAAAAAAAAAAAAGAATGATCAACATTCGTTCTTTTATACAGATAATATCTCTACACATGCATCTTCAATCTTTTTCACTTATAAAAAGTTGTCCTCCAATCTTTTTTTAAAGTTTTAAAAATAGTAATTTAGTCCTGAAAAGTATTAATTTGTTGCTAATTTAGTTTCTTAAGTTTCGAATGTATCATTTGGTCTTTAAAGTTTCAGAAACATAATATTTTGGTCTTTGATATATTTTATTTATGCCAAAATAGGCCTGTCATTATCTGTTGATGCCAAGTTACTTAATAAGTACTTGATAGCATCAACATATCTGTTTATACATTTTTATATTATTTTAATGATATATAATCACTATTTTTAATGCTAAAAATAAGTTGATAAATGAAAATACTAATTTTGAATAAAAACTCAATGTAGTGACCAATTTGATAAAGAGGAGGGATACATTGACAATGGTTATCTTGGTAATTGTATTTTTTAAAAGTTTATAAAAAATCATAAAAAATCTTAAAAAAAATTATGTAAGTATGTATTACTTAACTTATAGATTGATTATATTTCTAATTGTATTCAATTTAAGCGATGCTTGTTAGCTCCTTAAATATCCACTAAATTGTAATCGTTAAAAAATGTACAAAAATTGATAAGTCGTTAAATGATGTTAAAATTGATTGAAATTTGAAACACTATCAATCTATAAATTAAATAATACATCCGTGAACCATTTTTCCTTTTTAAGACTTTTTTATAAATTTTTGCAAAACTTTAAAAAGTTCCATTTTCAAAATTGTCAAAATAAACATTGTCAATGGATCATTTTCTCTTTGATATATATGCAAAACTTTAAGGGTGTGCTCCAGTACAGCTAGGGAAGGGGGAAGGGAAGGGATGAAAGGAAAAGGGGAGGTTAAATTTTATCTCCAAATTGGCGAGTAACAAAATGGTATAATTTAAATAGAGGACTTCACCTTCTGTCCCCTCTTTCCCTCTTCTTGCCTCCAAAATTTGATATTATGAAGTAAGTTATCAAAATTTGACAAATCCGATCACTCCTCCCCTCCCCTTCCCTCCCTCTCTTTACCCTCTTCTGGGGCAAAGGGTAAGGACCACTGTACGCCAGGCTAACGTAGGTAGTAGGACATTAAAAACAAATCAATAAGATTGATAAAATAGATACGGTCGACGCTCAAGAACAATTGAGATGAAACGAATGGTCCAAATTAGGTAAGCTGTTGCTAAGAATTGTCATCTTTTTAGTTAACAATTTATACTTACGATTTTTTTTTTTTTTTGGTAAAAGAAAAGCACCATAAAACTGGTGTCAGCCTTCATTACTTTTTGAAAGCTTAATATGCACAAGTTATGCATATAGTATCATGAGGGATGCTAACTGTCCCCCACAAAAAATCCCCCTTAAATGTCCCCCGCGCGCATACTCTCGTCCACGTCAACTATGAACACCGAAGACTATTGGATATGAACACCCGCCAATAAGCAGTATGAATATCCGAGCGCGCTCCGATTTTCATCACGTGCTGAAATTGAATTAAGCACGTGCTTAATTTATTTTTGCACGTGGAAAATATGCCAACTCCCGTCCACGTCAACTATGAACACCAAAGACCATTTGATATGTACACCCGTGAATAAGCAGTATGAACACCCGCGCGCGCTCTGATTTTCATCACGTGCTGAAATTGAATTAAGCACGTGCTTAATTTATTTTTGCACATGGAAAATATGCTAAAAATTTTTTCTCCCAATTTGCATTGTTCATAGAGCTCTCAGAGGGTGTTCATACCGAATGTATCGTGGTGTTCATACCACTTGCCAACTAGTATTCATACCGGTTCCAGCAGAAACGGATGGGGGACGTTTAAGGAGGACAAATGATGGGGGACAAAGAGATTATCTCTAGTATCATAGCAGTAGCAACTAAACAAACATAAGAATATTACAAAAACCACTCAGACTTGACATAAATTACTACCCAAAATAAAGCACAATTACTCATTCATAGATAATTAACTCCTGTTTCCATCCCAAAAAGATACAGAACTGGAGTTAAGCTAGCTCTCCCTTGATATTTTCAGACAGATTCTTTCTACAGTAGTACTGAATCGGATCTCAAAATTCAAGTCTCACGGCTTCGGAGCCTTATAATTGATTCCTGCAAATACAAATTCAGGGACACTTTACATTGAATGCGTATGTGATCAAGACAAAAATTGATAGTCCAGAACTCCAGATCATGCATGTCATGAATTTTTGGTCCAACAGATCACATTTTAATAAGATTTTAATACGTATATATATAACTACATATACATGTTGAGAACACACATAAGGTCAGGCCTAATTAAGAACAGCAAGGATATTGTTTGGGATAGCAAAATTTTTTATTTATAGTATGATTTTCACATGCATATTTCCTTTCATATAATTCAGAGATTTTGCTGTCTTAAGTAATATGGTTGTTGTTCTTAGACCCGACCCACACATAATGAGGACTGATATTACGAAATCAGAAACAATTGCCATATTAATTAGGAATTGTTCATAATCAAGCACAATTTAGCTAATTAAGTACACTATATATATTGAGCTAAGATAAGCTTGCCTATATATGCCCTTAAATTTCTATGCAGACATTATAAGGCAACAAACTTGTCCAGAAAGAGAAAAAAAAAAAAAAAAAAGCAATATATATTTTTTAAAATTGAACTAAAATAAGATACTAAAATCGTACTTACTCTCCGCTTATTATCTTTCTTCCGTCTTCTTTTTTCCATCAGTGAAGAATATCAAAATCCTGACATTTATATCAAAATTGCTTAATTAAAGACAGAAAAAGCCTGCAATTAATTAACCTGGTACTACGAACCAGAGAACAGAAAACGGAAAACAGAGATCATGACAAACAGTACTACAATTTCTCTATGCTTTCCCATTGTATAGTTTTATATCCGAATTTTCGTTGCGTCACATAAAAGAACTTCGGAGTACTAAGTATTCTGTAAGAATTTGCGGAACATTTTGTAAAATATGATGGAAACACTTAGGATATATATGAAATATATAATTGTGTTAATTACCTTTGAAGACACTTCAACTTGTCCTGATCCAACATTGGTAAAATGATACTGAACATCTTCATGGCAAGATGAGGGCACCTCCATGGCCATGTCATGCTGGTGAAACATTTGAAACATTGGAGTTTCTACGGAGTGATCCATGTGTCGGCACGTTGGTGCGTGCGATGTCATGCCAGATCGCACGCACATGGCCCTGTTCGTGCCACCATTATTCATATTCGTATTCGTATTCATATCCATGCATGTATACCTTGATGGCATACAAGTTGATCCACAAGGGCACATCCATGGCCTTGTTGCACATCTCCTGGACAACATCTGCACCAAAAATGGGGAAAAAAGAAAAAGCTTTATACCTTGGATATGCTGTCAAGATAGAAAATTGTTCAACAGTAGGCAATTGACATAGTAAATTAATCAAGGTAGGTTTCGACGACTTGTCTGTGTTCTTATAATGATATTGGCTACAATTCTCTTTGAGAGTCGTACGATGCAAGTACCAGCATCGCATTTTATATAATCATGGATGCCCACAGTTATAGACGGCAAACGTAATGCAGTTGTACATATCAGTATCACCCATGATGCAGAATGGTTAGAAAATGATCCAGTATTTTCTCACAGAACAAAAGAATTATCTGAAGGTAATTAAAGCAACTGATATTATATGAACATATGTACAGTTCATTAGTTTTGGGCTACAGAGCATGCTATTAAAATGTCCATCAACAACGTCTGGTTCAATTAATGGAACAGAAATTAGTTATAAGTATATATACCTTGACTTGCATTTGAAGGAACTTCACATATGCAATTGTTTCATCCAATACCGATGCTTTATCCAGCTAAATTAGAAGGTCAGATACTTTTTAAGATATCCATTTAATTTGCATAATAGAAAAATTGAATATTACCTAATTAACTACATGTAAAAGGTTTCGTATCGGTAACCTTGTTGCTTCTTGGAATGATTTCTTGCAGAGCCTTCATATTCTCATTTATCCTGTTTCTTCGTCTCTGTTCAATATTAATTCAAATAATCAGAAAAAGGCTGATGATCAACTGGATTAATTTTTTATTTAAATGGTTGATATCAGTTAGATTGTACAGTACTTATTGCATGTAACTATCTTTTTTCACAATAAAATGAGAAAATATGAAAGTAAAAGGCTTTCAAACTATCGCCCAAGCAAAATTGTCCTGGCCTCACCTCGCAATCAGGGTATGCATCAATGCGTATGCTTTATATATATATAGGCAATTATTGATGAGAATTAAGACAAAATTTATGTTCTTCTGACAATCTCATAAAGGATTTGTACAAGTGATTAATAGGAATTTCTTTGAGTGATAACAAGCTAGCTAACAATTTCTCAGTAACATCTGAGAACCTTAAAACTAAACCAAACACCTCCTATTTGTTTTTTCTATCTTACGGTTATTCTTTCGAGTTAAAATGCAACATGAGATGTACAATTTAGCTACTAAATGAGCAAAAGAAAGTCATTGCACATATATGTACAATATATACCCTCTCAGAAAGATTGTGAATTTCAGCTGTGCGGGGCTTTCTTGAACGAGTGGATTGTAGATGAACTTCTTTTTGCTCTTCACTGCAGCCGATTGTGGACGACTTCGATTCAATAGAAGAGCCTCGACTCTTCGACTGTAAATGATAGCACTGATCACTTGAATTTACCAGAATTCTGACAGAGATATATTTATGAAATTTGGCATGTATTGAGCGAGATACGTGTGCGTTGGATTAACAAACCTTGCCGTTTCTGTTTAATTCTGCATCCTTGTCTGGTAAAACATGTTGCTGAAGTTGGCAGTCTGTCGACTCTGCTGCCCTCCCCTGCAACTCCGACGACAGCTGTAAGTGACTGGACCCTGCCACTTGTTGAGTATAATCAGCTGGGTTGGTTAGGCAGTGGAGCCATTCTGCCATCTCATCCTCCCCCATAGGCAAATCCTCCTCATTCTCCATTGGTTCAGACAGCAGACAATTGATAACTGATGTCGGAGTGGCCCAGAGGGGCTGCTCTTCCCCTGGACATCTTCCCCGTATCAACTCGAGCGGCTCAAACTGATCTGACCTATTAATTTGAGTACAAAAATCAAGCAATTAATTATCAATAAATAGGATATACATATATATATAGAAATAGAATGTTCCACAGCACTGTATATTGGCTTAATTAACATAATATATACATAGCTTCATGCGATTGTTATCCTCTGACCCGGGTCACGTGCACCGTTGGATCTCCTCGAGATTCGTGCACCAAAGGATTCAACCGAATCTCGAGGAGATCCAACGGTGCACGTGACCCGGGGCACGGTGACCCGGGTCAGAGGACAAGGACTCAGCTTCATGCATGTAATACTCTGTATATGCACATATAGAGAGAAATCTAAATGAGGTATTAGAGAGAAAGAGAGGGAGATCAGGGGAGGAAACAGAGAGCTAACATGGAAGGAGCCAGTGGGCTGCCAGTGGAGAGAATGTGTACTGGGTTGCAGGTATCAAGTTCTACTTCTACACTTGCTGAATCCATGTAGTTATGTACAAGTGACAAGTGAGATGCCAAACACACAGACTATACCAGTTACCACCTCGCTATCTATATATATATATATATATAAGAGAAACATGTTGCGTTCATTGAAAAGTTGTCTATATATACGTCCCTAGATGTACAAAAAATGTAACATATATATCTTACAATGTAACAAATACATTCCGAAATATAACCTATTGATGCTATGGACAACATTTTTCTATATGGGCACTGGGTATTACTCTATGATGATGTATGTACGAGCTGAGAGGGATTTCATAATTAGCCTTTCTATATTCGACTTTCTGTACCGAAAACCTTAATCTCGGATTTTTTTTTTCTTATTATTGGAAATAATCCGGCTCTGTTAGACACTTCCTCTGCCTGATCTAGCTTCTCTCATCATCAAAAAAGAAAAAATAAAATGAACCACCGAAATATAACTAACCCCGTTAACTCCATGCTTACAATCAGGATCAAAGGTTCAAATAGCGGATAGCAGATTCGTAGCGGTGGGGTATATTTAATAGTGGATGTCGGATAGCGGCTATCGCGGACGCTACCGGTTCCTGTTATGTAGAATATTTTAACTATTTTATTGGTTCATGAGCTAACATATTTAATAAAAATGATGAATAATTAGAATAATGTATAAAGTTTTATAACCAAATTGTTTAAAAATTATATAATTATTGTATCACTCTTGAAATAAAACATTCTTATTCAGATATATTGACACAATATAACATGATAATCAGTCTTATATTGCATAAGTATTATTTGTTTTTATCAAAAGTATTTCAAATTGAATCATTGAGTAATTACTTTTCCTAAATATTAGAAAAATTGTATGATAAAACATTACGTAAAAAAATATTTATTGATTATATAACATTTTAATTGATTTCAACTTTTCATGTATATGACTTTCTTTTTCACTAATCAATCCTACAATTTTTCTTATGTGAATATATACTAAGTTTATATAACATTGATTGTTGTTCAGAAATCCAATTAATTATGTGTTAAACAATTGTAAAATATAAATAACAACTATTAAGTGTCAGATATCATAAAATAATTGAAAATTCATATCATTCTAACCATATTTTATATATGTTACTATATAAAGTATCAAATAGCGGAAAAAAACCGATAACGTCGTAGCGTTTTGCTTCCACAACGCTATATCGACCGCTATAGTGGCCGCTATGAGCGCTATTTAAAACTTTGATCAGGATTAATGTGGCCTCTCGGATTCTTTCGCACTCCTAAGGGCGATGAACTTCAACAACGGAGATGGGAAGAAAGAGCAAGAGTGAATTTGGAAAAATTGAGAGTATTTGCAAGAAATGAGTAAACTTCAGACAAGAATTGGAAATGAGGAATTCATTAACTCAATTTTCATTAAACAGCACATAATCTCTTTCCTACAATCCTTTGTCTATTTATAGAATTGTGAAAATCTTTTTATACCCGGGTCTTCATCCCCCGGTAATATCCCCGCGGGCCGTGAGCCCGTGACAGTATACATTCTTCTTTTTTTTATTGCTTAATCGGACAGATAACGAACTTTGTACTGTACTTGATCGATCCAATAAAATTTGTCTTCCCATCTACAAGTTGAAGACAATCTCCCTCTTTGATGTCGCTACATCTCCGACCAACTTACGGTACTCGATCATCGATAGATGGTATCCTGTTGTACGCGTCACATATTATCTCTTGTTTACGAAAGATATTATCCGCATCTCTCCAAAAGGATCATGCTCCGACGATCTCTCCGTTCGGTATCTCGCTCCGACAGTATCTCCGTTCGGTATCTCGCTCCGACAGTATCTCCGTTCGGTATCTCGCTCCGACGATCTCTCCGTTCAGTATCTCACTCCGATCGCTCCGTCCGACATCTCAGACGGTTCATCCATTTGAGATCTTACTCTGACCATTTGTTTGAGATTTTGTACAACTCATACATCCATTGTTGCCACTTTCTTATTTCTATGAAATTATCTAAAAAATAAGAACACACTCAAGATATATAAATACTTGAGGAAAAAATATGAGCACTTGACATATTAATATAAATACCTTGTATAAAATGTTGACGTTTGACTGTAGATAAAGAAGAAAGAGAAGAGTCTAACAAGATGAAAATATAAATACGTAGTATCAAAATTTAACTGTTGGAAGTTGCATATGTATGCTTTCTAACCGTATTATATAAGTATAAACACTGTCTCATAAAATATAAATACCTAGTACTAAAATATAAACATTCTATAAGCAACTATTTGCTATCTAAGAATATAATTACTTGTTTTCAAAATATAAATACCGGCGTTCAAAATATAAATACGTATTGCATAAAACATGCTCCTTTTAATATATAAATACTTACTTCACAATTATAAATACCCACCTTAAAGATATAAATACTTGATACTGATAATTGTAGGGGGACAGAACTGGGGGATTTTTGTTAGGGGATTGTTAGTCTAACCCTTATAGAATTATAGTCGATGCTAATACAGCAAAAAGAATGAAAAAAACAAAAAAAGAAAAAAAGCAGATTGATCAAACGACTAAGAGAACGCCACATCGGTCGAACGTGTTCATCAGCCACTGATGTGGCAATTTCAGTTCTCTGAGCCATTATGTTTCAATCGTCTCCATTTATGTACAATCTCCAGTCTCTAGTCTTCAGTTATTAAGTCTCTTTTTCATTGTAACTGGACGGCATCACTTCCCCGCAAAATAGCAAGTTCTGTATTGTGGGATCTGATAGTCAGCTGCTCGCGAACTCCCTCTTCTTCACTCTTGTTACCCTTGTCATCTATCTATACTATTATAAAAGGCACGTAAAAATTGGACTCGTCCATTTGGTCACGGTTTTCATCAAATGAAGAAAAATGTTCCCTCTCAGTACTCGAATAGCCACTGCTTTAAATTACACACTCTCACGGATTGAACATATAAAGCTTCAGCTTATGCTTACGTGAAATTCTGTGCATATACAAACGAGCATGAATTTATTCTTCAGATATTGAAAAAACAATTCATCATTATATCGTTAGCTTAAATAAAAATTAAAATTCCTCGCCGCGATACACGGGTACGCTTCTAGTCAGTAATAATAACAGATGTTGACACTCCCCTCGCCATGAATTTATTCTTGTCCTCGAGAATGAAATCCGAATAGTGTTGCTGTAACCAAACATATCCTCACACAGGAAGCATCCTCGTGGGACAGATTAGCCTATTTAACCAATAATTGAGGGATTGGGGTGTTACCACGTTTGACAATCCTTCGTGCCAGAATCGATTCTGGAGCAATTTTCAGATGACCTACAGAGCTTGTATCTTGAGAAATTTTGATATAAAGAATTTTAATAAGAACCATCAATCAAAATTTTGAGATAGTTAAGAATGATTTTTTGAGTTAGGAGTATGGAAGACGTCCGTGCTTCTCTGAGTACCATAGATTTATTGTGATTGTTAATAAGTTCTTTATGTTTGCTGTGATTTATTAATGTACTTACATCAATAACTATTTAACAATTTGTAAACTATTTATAAAATGGGAACTTGATTAAATAAATTTTGACATATAATATTGTATTTATCATCCATTTTTAGTGTTTGTTTTATTGTTTCATGTAATATAGAGTTACATAACAACCAAAACAAAAATAAAAAATTAAGTTCATTTTGTTTCAATACGATATAATTAATTTCCAAAAGTCAACTAATAAATTTTCAATTAACATACCAAATTTGCATCTTTTACATGTAAATGAACTTTATCAAATATCAACTACAATTATTTGTTAAAATTCCGTAATAATAAATAAGTCATATAAAATCAAACCAGAGATGGCAGAAAAATATTTATTTATGATAAAAAAATAATTACCAATTCTACTTCTTTCAAGTAGCTATTGATTCTTGTAGATTAAAATTTTATAAAACAAAGTATTATGTGCATTGTGTATCAGTGTATAAAAGGATAATTTGGTCATTTTACAATCCATAACGAATTACTAAAGAACAAACTAGTATCCGTAAGGTCTTTATCACTAAACACATAGTTTACAAATAATTTATGTCTCTAAATAAAAAATTTGAAGGCACTTTTGACGAGTGTTTATCCTCTGCTGCGCAGCGAATCAACGATGAGGATTATAAAGGGGCTTATTAGAGATTGAATTGCACGAATCTCAAAGCAAATCCAATTGAAACTCTGCGCAGTAGAGGATATGAATTGACTTTTGACTTTGACGAAATCAATGTCTTTATCACTAAATACATAGTTTACAAGATCTGATTTCATATGTTAAATTGCGACATAATTGGTCAACGTCAACGATATATATATGGACTATAGACCATCTTGCATGTATTTCTAAATGAAGGTTTCAATTTTATTATGGGATTCATATTTGGTGAAGAGCTAGACAAGTATATATTGAACTTTATAATCATATGGGTGAGGCTATGGTACTATTAATAGTACAAAATGTACTATACTATGACAGCATATTGTAATTTTTAAAGTTTAATTAACCGATCCAAACCACTCAATATGATCTCCATATATAAATGTTATTGTAGACCAAAATTTATAATTTTTGGTGTTTTTTACTATTTTTTTAGATAATTAGAAAATGACTTAATGTAAACATTATAGGTCATTCAAAAATGTAGTTTTTTATATATCAAAATATATAGTTAAAAAATCTTAAAAATATAAAATTTGGTCTAGAACTACATTAACATATGGATATCACATTGAGCAGTTTGGATCGATCAATTGAACTTCAAATACCATAATATGGAGCCATAGTACAACTCATTTTGTACTATTAATAATACCATGCATAGACTCACTCTAATATATATATATATATATATGATGATTTTTTTTTTTTTTTTTTTTGAAACCAAAATTTCCTTCTTCTGACGATAAGACGATTAGGATACACTCCGCATGGATATATATGGTGCTGCGTTGTTTGTACCTTTTCCATAGACCCATTTGTCCCACAGATCTCTTTGTTCCCCGCATATATACTATTGAGTAATACTTAGCCTGCATATATAGAATGAGGAGGGATCCAATAATCATAGATTTTTGTGACCGTAGTGATCATTTCATTATTTATATATAAATTGACAAATATAAACCGTTAGATGTATTCTAAATCATCTAAATAATATATACACAAAAAATGATAAAGTTTTAACATCGTTTCAATTGTCATCAAGAGAGGAGAAAAAATCATAAAATTTGAACCGTCGATTTTTGTTAATGCTTGATGCATATGTAAAATAAAATCAAAATGATATATTTTTTGTATACATATAAAACATGATATATACAACACATTCTATCAATTAGATTTGTCATTTAACAGTTTAAATTGTAGTTATTTAAGATTTAATTTCATGGTCACCGATCGGTCACAAAAAACATGGTTATTTGATCCCTCCTCAATATCTGTCCATAGCGTCCATAGGTTACAAAATCACATCTATTTGTTACAAAATAGAATGTATTTGTTACACTGTAAGTGTGTCTATGGACATATAGATATATACATTGGGTGTTCAGTCCTTTCCACGAATGGAAAACAATAACATACCATAGAAAAGAACAAACCTACAAAAAAGTAAATTAACAACCGAGAAGTGAGCAATTAATGAGGAACTGTCTCGTTGCAAAATGATCCAGAAAGTTCCATCGTCCATTGTCAGTATATATATATATATATTTCTATTCATAGAATTCAATGTAATTCATTGTATATATCTTCTTCTTTTTTCTTCCGAGTTGTTCATTGTATCTCAAGAATGCAGACATAGCTACCTGCCTGCAGATTTCTCTCATTTAGACGTACGGCGGATAGATTTATTTATTTATGAGAGCCCACAAGTCACGAGAATACAGGAAAAAATGGCAAAATAACTCTAAAGTTACGCTAACTGGTTTGCGGCTGTTATAAAATTAGACATGACTCACATGAGTGATACAATATATTTTTGAGTAATACCTAGCGTCTATAGAAAAGTTATCCATGGCGTCGAGTTACATTTTGAAATATACATATCTGTTATATTTCGGGATGTATCTGTTACGTTATTTGTATCTTTATAGATGTATGGACGTATTTTCAGTGGACTCAAGATGTTTCTCTATATTTTTTCTCCTGGTCGCAAAAGAAGAAGAAAAAAAAATAAGTAGCGACCTACGTAGCGCGTTTTGGAACACAAGAAATTAAATAGCCAATTAAGACAAGAGTATTTTGGAATTGTCGTTTTGCAAAGTGATCCAGAAACTTCCATGGATCGTTTCACTGTATTTTAAGAATTGGATCAGACCAGACCTGACCATCACTGCATGCAGCTGATTCATCTATTCTCGCCTGATATAGCGGATAAATAATAAATAATAATGTCAATACATTTATCTCTTAGATATTTTTCTGTTTTTATATATACTAGGCCGCTGGTTGCGCCTTGGCGCAACTCATATAAAATGGACCCACGTTGCCTAATTATTTATCTGTTATGTGCGACTAAGAAAGTATACTAAAAGAGCAAATAACATGCCTGTAGTCTGTAGATGTAATGAGAAGTGATACCGAATAACAGACTGTAAAAGAACTTCAGACTCTATTATTAAACTTCATCATTCATAAGATACAAATCATACAATATACCGAATAAAATGAAATATGGAAGCAAATTTCACAACTGAAGTTCAACTGTGAGCCCCCCAAAAGTTCTTACATATGGAATTATGCCTATATTTAGGAATTTAATCTAATTCTTAGGACAATAGTATCACGGAAAGTAATCAAACCTTGAAAGAACAAAAGAAAGCATAAAAAATTCATTACAAAAGACTGTTTGTCACAATAGAATTTTCAGCTAAAAATAATTGAAAAAAAAATTCAACTGTCCATGGTGCTTGCATCAAAGCTATTAAACTAATAGTTGCCTCTCTCTTTTTCTTGGTTATACAGTTGGTCATTCTTTTTAGAGGGATGGCTTCAATCAGGTTTCTTGATCGATTTTCTTCGTCGGCGTTACTTGGTCTTACCGGTTGGTTATTCATCTGGGCTTACACGAAAGCCGGTTGGTTATTCATCTGGCCATGTGTTTCAGTGCACTACTACCATACTCCCCTTAATTAATTGCTCCCAAAAGAGCACAATTGCTTGGTTTGGATCCTTACCTATTAACTGAAAACATAAAATTGCTGAATTTCAAATGTTTGAGTGGTTAAACACAAAAGAAACTATGAGCGGACTTCTGGATACAACATATTTAGATAAGAGATTCAGTTTTTCATTTATACTCGTATCCCAATATAACTTGAGTAAGATCGTAACTGTTTACTAAATTCCTCCGACGATACATAGAATTGATGACGGCATCTTAGAAAAGCAGCCTTTTCCTTCCAAAATTATATACTAACAGTGATTGGTCTATGTAATTCAAGTACCAAGCCCGATGGGTGAGTCAACCGTGCCTTGCGACAATACTGGGAACATGCCAGACATTTCCTTCACCATTGCTGGCAAAATTTTCACCCTGACTCCTGACCAGGTCTGACAAAATGACTTTAATATATTGTATAAATCAGTTTGTGAATTCGAGAATTCAATTGAATTTGACTCGTCATGTACATCCTTATGCTATATATATTGTAGTGTCCAACTCAAATGCATATGTGTCTTTTGTTTGCAATATGTATTGAAGGTAGAAGAAGCAGGCCAGACAATGTGCATCAGCAGTGTTATGGCCTTTGATATACCAGCTCCTCGTGGTCCTCTCTGGTACAGACAATGTGCATCAGCAGTGTTATGGCCTTTGATATACCAACTCCTAGTGGTCCTCTCTGGTACAGCTTTTTTGGCCTTATTATATATCCGATTATTGTATTTGTTATCCATATTATACATGCTTGGAGTATTTGCAATTTTAGATCATTTAAGTACTTTTTTGATATTCATATTGAGCAAGTAATTTACATCAAAATGCAGGATTTTGGTGGTGTTTTCATGGGAGTATACCACACTGTGTTCGACTTTGGTGAGAACAAAATCGGATTTGCCAAGTCTGTGTAGGAGGCGCCCTTCACCATACTTCTCACCTCTTGTATATTGTTATGTAGGAATACTAATTATATAGTAATAGTGATTAGTCTATGTAATTCAGTAAATGGGGACAGTTCTCTTGCCATCTCCTCATGATGGCAGTATCTGCCATGATCATTAACAGTAAACAATATATGTTGCTTCTGTGACACATTCCATTAAGCATGTCATGTGCACATTAGCAAATTACTGTATTCTAATCAAATTGAACCCAAAATCCAACAGATGCATTGATGCACCGCATTTATATATGCATTTTACCAGATTTGCACTAGTATTTTAGCCTAAAATTCCTAAGTTTAATTGCATTTAGATAGTAAGATGTCTAGATTCCAGTTACTTCTTTACTTTTGTCCAAATTTCAGGTCAATCGAGCTTTTGGAGCCAATTTGGACGTGATTCGAAGCCTTAGACGACAAGTCAGAACTGGAATGAACCTCCTGCTATCCGCAGGACTCTTTCTGCGTGCAGCAAATGGTGGTTACAGCACGTTCAGACATTTCCTTGGCGCTGGAAACTTCCTTTGAAGTGAAAAGCCGCCATTTCCTTCTTCCTGCGGTCCGCAAGCCCGTGCCTGCGGTCCGCAGGGAGGTTACTGCACTGCAATTTAGTCGCCATTCCCTTCTTCCTGCGGTCCGCAACCCGTGCCTGCGGTCCGTGAGGAAGTTACTGCACTGCAATTTTCTATTTCTGGCGCCTTGCCTATATAAGGCAGTCATTGGGGACGGTTCCAGAGAATCTTCTCACGCCTTTTCATTCCATTTTCATAACCAGAGGGTAGAGGAAAGACCAAAGAAGGCCGTTCATCATTCTTCGAAGTGGATTTGAGAGAATTCTCGCACAGGAGTGAAGATCGTGTCGACTCGAGTTTTTCTTCGGTTCTTCTGCATCATGAACTGTTTAATTTCTTTGTTTTCTTTGTGTTTCTTGTGTCATGAGTGAGTAGATCTGTTAATTCTTAGGGTTGAATGATGAAGTTTGTGTTGATGGATTAGTTGTATGTGTAGACTTACGTTGTTTTCATGATCACTTGCAATTTTCATTATAACGTGTTTGCGATTTGCTTGTTCATTTGGTAAACCGTTAGGTTGTGGCCAGACCTAGTTGGTTCATAGAGTATCATTTGACCAGAACTTGTTGTTTGCACAGTTTGGGTTGATTTGTATCCGAAAGTACCCGAAAGGCGAAACTGCGGTTTCGACGAGACTCGAATCGGACCCTAGATTAAAAAGTGATATGAACGTAGTTTAAAACTTGTTCTACGAATTTCGAAATAATTTAGACTTGTTAGGTGTTGACCCCTAAAATAGTAAGGGTGTAATATAAAAAAAAATGAACTGACAAGATACAAGAAATTGTAATTCCTGAAATCAGACGACGCGTGAAATGGGCCAGCGTGTGGCAAGATTAATTCCCAAGATGAAACTCTGGTGCTAGGCTCAACTTCAAGCAAAATTCACTATTTGCTATATTAACTATTGGGCCGCAGCATCAATTGGGCTTCAAACAGCAAACAAAAAGAAAGAAGAAGGCGCGCCCATTGTTGACTTGGCCTGCTGCTCTTCTCCTCTTCTTGTGGAGCTGCTGGGCCAAAACAAAAAAAAAAAAAAAAAACGAAATAAAACAAAGAAGAAAGCAAGAAGATATGGCGACAGCAAAGCCCAGATCGCCCTCCCTTTTCTCCCTTCAACTCCTCTAACAAGCTGCGAGCAAAGAAGAAAGGAGCAGCAGCACATTAATGGTGAAGTGACAGGACGACGCCTGGAAATCTGAAAACCATCATCACCCCTACTAGTCCTCCGCTCTAGGTGTTGACAAATGCTCTGAAGCTCTGCCATCTTCTTCAGCAAGCCACATCCCAGCCGTTGGGGAAATGGACGCCCCTGATTTCATCACACCAGCAACCTGAAGCCCCAGCTGTTGCCCTAGTTCGGATGCTATAAAAGGAGCTCCAGAGCAGCAGTTCAGCACCCGACAAGAACCCCCCAAAGCTTGTACACAGAAATCCCTTTGATAAGGTACCATTTACTTAGGAAAAAGAGAGCCCTCAAGGTGTTTGTAAGAAAGAAAGAGAGAAAAAAAAACTAGAGGTAGTAGTAGGAGTGCTTGTAATTGTGAAATTGTGACAAAACCTTTAATTGAATCAAAGGTAATTGAGCTAAGGGTGTGCAATCAAGCTCATGGAGTGAACCGACTCGGTTTTGGTTCGTCGCATCGGCATTCGGCATAATATTTGCCAATGTCAGAATGGTGTAATATTCACCTTTGTGACGAGCTAGAATGGCTTCGGCTAGCTCCATCGAGTATCTCTCAAGTGTCGAAATGAATATGCGTTGCTTTTGTTATTTGTCTGTATCTTTTTCTTTCTTTTCTTCTCATTCCACTATTAGAGGTAAAAAGAATTGTTAATAAGTTTTATTCAAGCATTGTGTAGTTTGGTGCATAATATTTGCCCAACTCATACATGTGCAATCAAATGATCATAGGCTATGCATAATATTTGCTAGCTAAATAAACAAAAAAACGCCTCGCATACGGGTGTTCATTTAAACGCTATGTTGCTGCTTGAGCATAACATTTGCACGAGTTACACATATGTGATAAACCTTCCATTAGCATAATATTTGCTAAATGGATTTATACTCACCTTGTACGATATCTGTTGGTGATTTGGAAGCAAACAAGGCTTGCATAATGTTTGTAAGCTTGTCATGTGTAGCTCATGCACACATAAGCACCCAAATCAATTAACACAAATTGAACAAAGTGGATATAATTTCATTTGGCTAAATCATCTTGCATTTTTAACTTGGAATCACACAGAAACTCTTAATCGCAATAAATTTCCAGCAACACTATTTATGACCATCACTCACGCAAAAAATGAAGAAGGGTAGTTCGGGTTGTCTAAAAATTCTCAAACTTTTACCACATGTAAATAACACTCAAACAAAGGTCCCGTCAAAATTTTACCATTTTTGAAATTTTCTGTGAATTGTTATGATTTTCCGAAGTCAGAAAAAAGGTAGGAGAAGCCTAATTCGGCCCAGCAAAAGAGAAAAAAAAGAGGAAAAGGCTTAGTACAGAAAATAAGAAGAAAAGAAAAGGTCCAAGTCAATTTATCAAATTGTTTTATGGTTTCAAAACAAAATGATCATTTGACAAACCGTTTCAACTCCGAATTTCACGAAATTTGTTTCATAAATTTCTAAATTTAAAATAGAATTTTATGAAACACAAAAATCAAATTTTCAAAACTTAAAAGTTGGAATTTAAATGGACATCATTCGACTTCAACTTTAAAAGTTGTTTTATTGCATGAAAAATCTTTCAAAACACTACTTCATGCAATGAAACAAATTTTAAATTAATTTGGGTCCAAATTATACCAAAAAGTCTTTCTTACTTGATTCGTGGCCAGGTCAAGACCCAGCGTCAAATACCAAAGTCCAAGTACCAAAGAAGCCCAAATGCAAGCCCCGAGACCCAAGTATCCAAGCTCAAATCCAAAATTCAAATACCAAAATCTAAGTACTCAAAGCTCAAATCCAAAACTCAGATAACAAAGTCCAAATACTAAAACTCAAATGCAAGCTCCAAGACCCAAGTCCAAACTCAAATCCCAAATACCCAAGACTTCAAGTCAAATCCAAAGCCCAAATTCAAAGATCAACTGCCAAGAACTCAAGTCAAAGCCCAAATCCCAAAACTCGATTCAAAGATCCAATCGACTTAGCCATTTTAGATTGGATCAAGTTCAAAACCTCCAATCGTGACATAGAAGTCGACTAATACGCAAATGTGACATCAAAGTCAATCAAATCTCAAACGTGACATAGAAGTCAACTAAAACAAAAACGTGACACCGAAGTCGACTAAGCCGTAGCGTGACACCGAAGTCGACCAAGCCCAAACGTGACACAGAAGTCGACCAAGCCCAAAAGTGATACAGAAGTCCACCAAGCCCAAACGTGACACAGAAGTCGACCAAGCCCAAACATGACACAGAAGTCGACCAAGCCCAAACGTGACACAGATGTCCACCAAGTCCAAACGTGACACCGAAGTCAACCAAACCTAAACGTGACACCGAAGTCAACCAAGCCTAAACGTGAGCGTGACACCGAAGCCAACCAAGCCTAAACGTGACACAGAAGTCAATCAATCCCAAGCGTGACACAGAAGTCAATCAATCCCAAGCGTGACACAGAAGTCAACCAAGCCTAAACGTAACACCGAAGTCAACCAAGCCTAAACGTAACACCGAAGTCAACCAAGCCTAAACGTAACACCAAAGTCAACCTGGTCCGAACGTGACACTGAAGTCAATTAAGTTTAAACGTGACAGGGAGGTCAACTAAATTTAAATGTGACAATGAAGTCAAACCCAATTTAAATGTGACATTTAAATCAAATCCAAGTCATTGATTATTTATGTTTTACATTATAAATGCTTGCCCGACATCTAATCTCTTTGCTTAGTCTTAATCAAAGGTTCTTAGATTTCACTGTTCGGGGTAATTAACAGCGAGGGCTTGCGTTCGCTGGAATCTTAGAGTCCTCACAATCACTTAAAAAACCACTCAGAAGCGCACTCCCCAAATTTCCACCAAAGAGCGCATCTTGAGGGGTGACCGTGTCCTCTTTCAGCTTCAGACCGATCAGTCGGCGCGAAAAAGGGTCGCACATTAGGAAGACCAAAAGTGAAAACTAAGGACTTGTACCAAATCTGAATTGAATAGGAATTGACGACGTTAGTCAGAACACCAAAGCAGACCAAAACTGCCCTCTGTCAAGTGCCTGCGGTCCGCAAACACTTATAGAAGGTGTAAGACTGGAGTACGACACTGTCTGCAGATTATCAGAGACACCTGCGGTCAGCAGACAGTATCATACCTCTAACAAACTACTTACGATCTGCACGAGGAATCTTGCAGAATGCAAGCAACTGATCCAGAAACCAATCTGATTCTAAAATCCCTGAGAACGCCTTTTTATTAATTGTCTTTGAGTCTTTACTTGTTTTGTTACTGTTTCATTGTCTGAACAACCAACTTTGACAACACCCCCCCCCCTTTTAAACCCAAAAATCCAAAAACATCTTTCTTAGGATTTAGAAGTAGATTAAAGCATTATTTAGAGTTAACTCCGTCCCTGTGGTTCGACCCCGAACGTACTACACGAGATCGTACGCTTGCGATCGAGTGAATACCTAGGGTAATTTAAAGGCATACACATTTCTGTGGTCATCCATGTACCATCAGCCTAAAATCCGAGAACAACTTGCCCCAATCAAAGCACAGCACAACAGGCTAATTCAAGACAAGAAAAGGTAAGGAACAAACCTGCAAAGAGGGGAGGAAAATGCGAAGAGGACCGAGGAGCGACAGCTGAGAGGAACGCGAACTTGGCAGTGGCCGCAAGGCAGAGGCAAAGGCAGCGGAGAACGAAGAGAAGAGAGGGTGTGGCTCGTTGTCGTGGTCGGTGGTGCTGAAGCGCACCTCAAGAGGAAAGGCGGGATGGTGGACCGTCGATTTGAGAGAGACAATAAAAGGAGAAAGAATCCTTTTGTGGTCAGCGCCGCACCAAAAAGAAGAAGGCAGAGATGGTTCGTGTGACGGTGTTCCACCATGGGAAGCCTGGAAAAGAGAGGAGAGTCATAGCGATGAAGGGAAATTGAAGCTTCTGGAGAGATTGAGAGAAGACGATCCGAAAGAGTACTGTAGAATACTGTTGATTGTACAGTAGCGGTCAAGATGATTACGGTTCGGATACAGTGTCAACTGATAATCAACGGTGGAAATTTAAAGTTAGGCACTGTAGAATTTGTGATTTTCCCTTTATATATAGGGAAAATATCTATCATCTTTCTGTTGATACAATCTTCAGAGCCAGTTTTTTAATAGAAAATAATATTCAGGAGATACCAAAATATATAGATACCACCGTATAAAATTACTCCAGTTAATATGATCAAACATTCTACGATTAAAATGAAACTATGAAGTTAATCTGAAACCTAAATGAGATTAAAATGAAACACAAATATTGAAAATTCTTTTGTGTTACTCTTTGACTTCTTCCTCTCACATGTTCTCTCGACAATTTTAAAGTAATATTTTGTAATTTAACAGTGATTCAAGTAGAAGATCTAATTTTATATTTTTTTATTATTTAACTTAATACCCCCGTATTTGAAGTTAACACATTACTGCTTGAAGATAACTAGTTAATGTTTCAATTTGGATATAATATATATTATATATTGGTATCTATATATCTGAACTATTTTTCAAAGCCGAGAGCATACAGAGATATCCCTTATTCTTATTTTTTTCAGTTTTACCGGTAAACAATCAACATCCATTCCTTAAATAAAACGTACTCTTTATAAGCTAAAGTATTAGAAACATGAAGAGAGAATGACACCACACCTCCGAGCCTTTCTTTTGTGATAAGTTATCTCCCAAACTTTTTTGCTGACAAACCTTCCGAACTATCTAATTGATTTTGACAATCACACCTCCCAATAGCTAATAAATTATATGGTCCTCCATTTTGAAGTATGAAAAGACTAAAATACCCTTGTGTATATGTGTAACGGCCCGGATTTTTACAAAGGGCAATTTGAGCCGTCCGCCGCGCTTTTCAACGCAAGGCGTCAAAACAAGCAAGTTAACAATACAAATTTCATGCCACAAGTTCATACTACACTTTACAAAATAACATATTTTTAATATCATACATCAATTTAAACAAATTACAGCGGAAGTCTTTTCCTAATAACAAATAAAAAAAAACTTTAACTAAATCTTTAGAAGCAATTTCGAAACTCTTCATTTACGTGGCAACTCAGCAATTTTTTCCTCACCTGCGAAAAAGGGCACAAAGGTGCGCATGAGAAACCGAGTGTTTCCCAGTGCAAAAAAGAATTCCAAACGAATAGCATAACTGGTGATAAATCTCAAGGTACCAGATCTGAATCATTTTAATTCATATAATTCTTTTGGCAGACAACTAAAGTTTGAATTTCACTTTACATGTATAATTAAATTTTCCAAAATCCATTATTTTAGCATATACATTTAGATCAATCAAGCAATTAAAATCCTCATTAAAAATAAAATAGAACATATGTTTTCAATTCATACAAAATTATATTTTCACAATTTATCATTTTTTATTTCCAAAAATATCATATCAATCACATTTAATTAGTTACCTTTAACATAATGACGTCATCTATTATTATTATTTCATAATCTATTATTATTTACTATTAAATTTTCTCTATGTCAACCTCCGTCTCTAATTATCAATTTAGTCATGATACGAATCACAAGAATCAAATCGAACGAATCCCTCATCTAGTGTCCTATATAAGCAAAAGAGGGGGGAAAGACAGGTACCGCGAATTTCTCGACAAATGTGGTAAGACCACTGAAATGTGCCATGTCCCTGACATGGTCTTTTGCCTAGTCCCTGACTAGGTCTTTCGCCATATCCCTGATATGGTCTTTCGCCTAATCCCTGACTAGGTCTTTTGCCATGTCCCTGACATGGTCTTTCGAACGGAAGGTGCCTATGTGCGACCCTTTTCCGCGCCGCCTCCAAAGAGAGGGGCATGAAAGAGGACATGGTATTTAGATTTTAGATTTATCAAACGATTGTGTGGGACCATGATTCCAGCGAGCGCAAGCCCTCGCTGTTAATTACCTCGGGCTCCGAACCCTGAGAACCTTTGATTAAGACTAAACAAATTGATCAGATACAAACAAATAAGTAAATGCAACTTAATGACTAATTGAGAGTGTCACATTTTTATTTGGATTTAATTTGGGTTTGACTTCAATGTCACGTTTAACTTAAGTTTGACTTCAATGTCACGTTTGAGTTTGGATTGACTTCAAGGTCATGTTTGATTTGGGTTGACTTCAATGTCACGTTTGATTTGGGTTGACTTCAATGTCACATTTTGGTTGACTTCAGTGTCACGATTTGGTTCCAAACTGTGAATATGATGCGCTATGCCAATTCACAGTTCGAGAATGGATATCGGGAGCAGAGAGGATTTGGCCCTCTTGGTATGCTCCCTCGATCTTCCAAGCCATAGACATGAAGCGCTATGCCAGCCTATGACCCAGGTTTGGATCTGGTTGACTTCTATGTCACGATTTGATTTGGGGTTGACTTCTGGGTCACGATTGATTTGACTGACTTCTGGGTCACGCTTGATTTGACTGACTTCTGGGTCACGCTTGATTTGACTGACTTCTGGGTCACGCTTGATTTGACTGACTTCTGGGTCATGCTTGATTTTGGTCGACTTCTGTGTCACACTTTGAAAACTTGAGTTTCCTTGATCCAGTCCGATTAGGCCAAATCAATTGGGTTTTTGACTTAAGCTTCTGGTATTTGGGCTTTGCGTTTGAGTTTTAGTGTTTGGAATTTGGGATTTGAGTCTTGGATTTTGGGATTTGGAAGGGTTTGAGTCTTTAGATTTTGGGGTTCGGATTTGAATTTTTGGATTTGGGTTTTGAATTTTGGTTTTATGGATTTGGTATTTGAATTCGAGATTTGAATTTGAGTTTTCGGTGTTTGAGGCTCAAGTTTGGGTTTGGGTGTTTGGGTTTTGGATTTGAGTTTTTGGTACTTGTGGTTTGGGTCTTGTGCTTGAGTTTCAAGATTTAAATTTGGTGTTTGGGTTTTGGGTTTGTAGGTCTTGACTTGGCCTAATTAAGACATAGATCAAAGGAACCTTTCAGTATGACTCGACCCAAATTCGTGTTCAAATTCATTTTGTTGAATTCGTAAGAATTTTATGAGTTTTGAGGACTTTATTGTGTCAAAATCATGTTTGTTTGCTTGTTTGATCGAAAGTGAAACATTTGACCAAATTTTGATTTAAATGTTTGAATTCAAATTTAAAATGCCAATTTGAACACAATTTGATGACAAGCTGTCATTTAAGATTATTTCATGAGTTTTGGGGATTTTGATGAATCCGTAGAATTTTGATTTCATGAAATAATTTCAAATAACAAATTTGTTCATTAATTTTTAAATTCAAACTCCTAAGTTTCCAAAATTCAAATTTTGTGTTTCATAAAATTATGTTTGAAATTTGTTAATTTCTGAAACAATTTTTATGAAACTTGGATTTGAAATGGTTTGTCAAATACCGTTTTGTCTTGAAAAGTCATGAATCATTTGGTTAAGCCGAATTGGGCCCTGTTTTGGGACTTTTACCCTTTTTCTTCTTCTTTCCTGCTGGGCTGAAGTTGGGCCGCCCCTTTTTTCTTTTTCCTCATTTCTTCCTTTTCTTTCCTTTGCGTTGGGCTGCCAGGGGGGTTTGTTTTTTTTTTTTTTGTTTTGTGTTGGGGTTGCGCAGAAAGGGCTAAGATCCAGTACAACGGGGTGCACCACAGGGACGTGACTTGGGCCGCTAGATCTTGATCTGAGGGTGTACATCGCACTGTTATTTAAAATTTGGAATTCCTGCTTCGCTGGGAGACGTGGCAGCATCCTGAGCGTTGACGGTTGATCTCCGACAACCTGCCATCCGATTGGAGATCGGCCGACACCATTGGCATCACCCCGGCCAGGGGAGTGCGGCGCTGGGGTCGGACCGGGACGAAGATGGCCGGAGCAGGGGGCGGCACCACCACTGGTTTGGTGGTTTAGCACCAGTGAACTGCTCTGGAGTTGGTTTTGTAAATTATGACAATTCACCAAAATTTTAACTGCTTTGAGAAGGGAGTTTTACATTTTCCTTACCAGCATATTGACAGTCCATGTTGTGGTGCAATGCTACAAATTTTAAATGCTTTGAGAAGAGACCAGCACACTTTACTTGTCAAGATCATGACTACTTGGTGCAAGACTTGTGCTAGTTGGCTTTGAGAACTCATGTGTGTATGTCTTATGCAAAGATCGTGCATAAGCCATGCGTACATGTGTTCAATAGCAGCTTACAAAGATTATGCAAGATTTCATGCCCAAGCGGTCGGCAAAGATTGTGCCAAGCGGTAATGATCTCAACTAGTAAAGATTGTGCCAGATGAGGGACTTTGTTTATGTGCAATCTATGCAAAGATTACGCACAGATTACACATAGCCCCCTACTCCGTCCTTTGAAAATGATGAGTTTTAGTTTTCTTTAGTCCTTTTGCACAATATTATTACCCTTTTTATCATTTTACATGATTCTTTAGAGGAGCAAAGATTGTGCAACCTCATGAAGAAACATGTGTGTTAATCATAACAAGGCATTTAACCAACAGAAGCTGAGAGAAAACAAAAGAAAAAAGGAAGAAAATTAATGCAACAACAAAGACAGAATTGCAACATCAAACACAACAAACTTGTAGATTTCCATTCATCATTGATTTTGTACAGTAGTTCGAAATGGGCATTGAGATGCTCTTGGTCAACTCAGAGGTGAAGATTACACCTCTCCATCACGTCAAAGATTGTGACAGTAATGGTGAGTATAACCACAAGCAAATCAATGCCCCCTGAACCCCGTACCCTTTGATTTTCTTACAACAATGCTTGATCTTTCTTTCTTTTGCTAATTACTTTCCTAAAACAAAATTACAGAATTGAGGGAAGCAGAATATTGTGCGTGTGTGAAGCTTGGGGGGTGTTGTCGGCTTCTGGACATGCTGGTCTTGAGCTTCTTTTATAGGCAGCGGGGCTGAGGAGAGGCCTGCTAGTGTGGCTTGCTCCATGTGAAATGGGTCCAAACGCTTTGACCATTGCATCAAATCGTCATTGATCTCCTGTCCTGTTTTTGCACAAGTTGGCAGAACTATAATGGCCTGGGGGCATTGGAACTTCACAAGGCAGCAAGTTGCAACGACAATTTGCCTCCAGCTCTTGTCAAATCAGTCCAAGATTCGGTTGAATTTCTGTACCCAATTCCTTCTTTTCAAACTGGTTAAGTGCTAAGCACAGGGAGGCAGAAGAAGACTTGCCCAGAGATTGGCATAGGCTCGCAGCATGAGATCCCGGAACTTCGAACAGAGGACGATGCAGTGGCGACTAGACTTGCTTCTAGCTCGGCGCCTAGCTCATCTTGCCCTCCTGCAAGAGGTCGGTGGTGTTGTCTTGTCAGCACTTGTCCGATTTAATGAGCTGTCGGGAAGAGGGGAGGAAGGTTCTAGCTCCTGGCGGAAGCCTTCCTGGGCTTGGCTTTGCTGTTGAGGGGAGGAGAGCAGCCCAACGTCTTGCAAGACGGCCCGGTGTGCACCTTCGTTCTCCTTTGTTTTCTGTTTAAAGTCGAGTCCTGAGCTAAGGCAGCAACGATCCCCACTCTCGTTCTTTTCTGGGTCTCATTTGCTAAGGAGACAGCCCATTTTTTATTTTCTTTCTTTTCCTTTCTTTGGGCGTTGCTGCTCTGGTCCAGCATCAATTTCCTTTTTTTTTTTTTTTTTTTTTTTTTGGTGGCTGCTTTGATGGAAAACCAAATAGAATTGGTTTCTGTGTATCTCCATTACACACACAAAAGGAGGTGTCCATTCATGTGTTTTTATACCACTTTGACATAATATATCTTGATGCATTTTAATTACCACAATGGTTTGATCGCTCATGATATGTGGGTCCCGCTTGTTAGACAGTATCTGAGCAATCATGAAGGTTGAGAACATGTTTGGCTAGTCTTGGTATTTTTAAGGTTCGGTACCCAACTAAGTTACGGGATGAGCAAGTACTCAAAACATATATCATTTCAAGGATCAGTACCCGACTAGTT
Source organism: Cyperus esculentus (assembly GCA_030179965.1). Classification (NCBI taxonomy): domain Eukaryota; kingdom Viridiplantae; phylum Streptophyta; class Magnoliopsida; order Poales; family Cyperaceae; genus Cyperus; species Cyperus esculentus. The sequence continues at coordinate 1,189,422 of JASGLE010000034.1, read as the reverse complement.
TACGGGATGAGCAAGTACTCAAAACATATATCATTTCAAGGTTCAGTACCCGACTATTTTACGGGATGAGCAAGCACTCGAAACATTATATCCCGAATCGGGATTTCATTTCCGACTTGCCAATTTTTGCTTCTTATCAATTCAACTTTGTTTGTATTACACCTTAAGATATTTTAGAGGTAAACAGCCTAGTCCCTGACTGGGTCTTTGAAACGAATGGTGCCAAGTCCCTGACTTGGTCTTTGAAACGAAAGGGGTGTCATGGCCCTGCCATGGTCTTTAGAGGACTCGCTTTCAAATCTTATAATCTGATTTAAACTATACATTTGAACTCATTCGATTATTATCTTCTGTACATACATACTTTATCTAAGTAAAAGTTTCTGTTCTCAAAACATATCATCAACCCAATTTATACTCATGTCATATCTTATTCAGAGAGAAAATTAATTATAATCGGATCTTCATATGAATAATTATCTAAGTACTTCATCAATTAATAGGGATTCTATTCTTCTATAATCAGATAACAATAATCTACAGCCCAAATCGTATAAACTAAATTACGTGAGTCAACAGAATCAATATTCATTGAAAATTCAGTTTAAGTATAAAACGAAAATAACATTTACTAGATTAAATAAACTTAACCCATCATTTAACACGTGAACATGATTCAAATATTCAGACAATATGCAGATCGGTTACAAGTACTGCATAATCAAATTTCAGAAATTTCAAATGTATTTCAGATCGATGTTCAATCTCAGTTAGATATTTTGCAATGTCTCGAATAACAAATTAAATATTAACATTGCAATTCAATGGATAATTGATTGTTTCAACAACAAAACAATCATCAAACTTCAAGACAAAATTGATAGCCAAAGGAGGACCACGCACCTTCAATTCCGTTGATTCGTCGGATCGCTGCTTTGAGTCATACCGTCTCGATCGTCGCTTCGACACATGCCGTCTCGATCGTCATTTGAGCGTCTCGCCATCCGCACATGCAACACCTCTAACCGGCCTCCCGTCTACTCCCTTCCCTTCTTCTCCCGGCCTCTCTGTCGTTTTGATTGCGCCATGAGGGACGGGCCGCCAGGTAGTTTTATTAATGTAGGGGTCGATTTAATTGATTGAATACTGAGAGTCGGTTTAATTCATTGAGTACAGGAGTAATTGCATATATATAGGAGTTCGGTTATTTGATAAATGGGTGCACTAGAGTCTGATGAATATTGATTAATAAGTATCCTAGACGGCTGGAGTTTGATCGTATATAATTTGCATAGATTGACTCGTTGCTAGTTGGTTTTGGCTGTGCGTTAAGGGAAAAAGGGAGATGACTTATACAGAGGTTTCAGTTTTAATTGAAACAATTATGATCAATAGCTCGCAGGATATTGAGAACGGTTATTTGAACCCAGGCCAGGCGCTATAGGATCTAATTAATTAGGTGTTAACTCTTTTAAGGGTGCTTTACAGCATGCTTTGGTTAACCAATAAGGACAGTAAGCGGACCAAATATTTACTTTTTGGATGCAATGATTATTCTAATGATTACCTGTATTTAGATACATTCATAATGACCACGATGAATCATGGTTCATTTCGATATTATATATATTTTTTTCCCAAGTGATTTCCCTTTTTAAATGTCAATTTATTTATGCTATATATAATGTATACAACGATTACATAAAAAAAATAAGTTAGAACTTTTCCAATTATTATTATTTACACCTTATTTATAGCCTACTATTTCTTATCTTATTTTCTAAATTAAATATAACATTCAAGTGAAATCTACTAATATATGAAAATTAATTTAACTAATGAATTCAAATTATTAATTATGAAATTCAAAATTGTGGGATGTTACTATATGCATATGTTATCATAAGTCAGGTTTCAAAATTATATGACAGTAGAAATTTCTAATTTAGTTATTCCAAATTTTGATACAATTAGTTAATTTATTGTTGTAAATCATTCTCCAAATTGAATGACAATATTAAGTAATTAATTTTTAACTTATGAACTACTTGTTATGATCTTTCTCTCAATAATTTATATTCCTAATTAACATTTTGTTTTAAATTATGACAATTCTTTAAACATTAAAAATCACATAAAAAAATTCAATATTTAATGGACAAAAATGCCCTTTCACTCCCAAGTCCCAAACACCAAAGAGGCAATAAATCGTAACAGCAGTACGAACCTCAAGTACATCGATACCTAAATTTATTTGAGGCTGAAAAACATTGTTGGTAGTTAATTCAAAGGAAAATATGTTGAGTCCACTCTATAAAGTAGGTCATCCATCTACTCCTCTCACAGTTCTGACACATCGCGCGCACCCATGTGCTTAGTACAGTTGCATAAATGTTCACTGGAAACTGCAATGATCTGTTCATTAAAAAATGATATCTATTATTAGAAAGATATAAATGTTCGTTGAGAAATTATATTTCTTCACTGATAATACGGTGGACCGATGAATAATTAGTAAAAAGGGTAGACGCTAGCTATTACGTATTCTAATTCAAATACTTTTAGCCAAACCCCCGCCAGATCTCCTTTAACTCCCAACCTATGCTACCACTCCCAACCTATGCTACCACTCCCAACCTATGCTACCCGGATACTTCATATACCCAGAAGAATCCGTATCCAGTGCGTCTCGGGTGCGGGTGCGCGTCCGATACAGTGCGGCTGTCCGATTCGGTCACCGATACGGCTTCGATACAGCGTTGGGTGCGTTTTCTGGCTCCGATACGGCGTTGGGTGCATTTTCTAGCTCCGATACGGCGTTGGGTGCATTTTCTGGCTCCGATACGGCGTTGGGTGCGTTTTCTGGCTCGTACTAGGTGACACGCGCAGCCACATATAATTTGCCACAGCGAATCTTGTAAGACCATCCGCATCGGGCGTTTCTAATTTTCTTTCTGTTCCGGTTTGAAATCATTTCACCGATGCAAGCATTTCAACCCAACTTTCTAAATTAGAAAACTTTCTAATTAAGAAATTCTTTTCAAAGTTTCGCTCGCTCGTTTGAACCATCCGATAGATTTGGGCATTTCATCAATACATACGATTTTGCGATTTAAACCATTTGAAAATATCAACGACGCAGTACTCTATATTTGATTACCAACATCTTTTCTAATTTTCTCAAATAATTACTGCTTTACCCTTAAGATAACTGTTGGAAGTTTCAAGGATGCGGATGGTCTAAGGGCGCTGCCATTTAGGTATTAAATTGGAAAAATCAACACAAATGCTAAGGAGAGGATTCGAATCCGGGTCACTTGGCAGCACATCAGAGGGCATGACCACTACGCCCCAAGCTCTTTGCGTTACTTTACCGCTTCGGATAAAGATATATTAACATTAAGATATGATTTAATTTTCTCCATACTTTTATAATATTTATTAATATATTTTTTATATAATAATTTATTATATCTAGCCGCATCTGTATCTAAGATTTTTCAGAATTGCCGTATCGCCGCACCCGCACCGCACCGGATACGATACCTATACCCGCACTCAGGTAACATAGTTCCCAACCCACCAAAGTGGCGAAAGTCGACGTTCGACTGAGTACTGTCAAGCTAATTAAGCAATTCGTGTAGATATAATGGTGTGCATTCATGTTGAAGTCCAAATTATATTAATTTAGGTATAACATAATATGTTTGAAAGAAATGCATGAACTTAACTATTGGTGTTGTAAATAAATTGTGAGGAACTTCTGGTACTATTTATCTAATGGGCTGCGAATTGACTATTATGGAACTTTCCCTGATATGTGAATGTGAATTTAATTAGTACTAATGCTCGGTTGCAAGCTGCACACTCAAGGCTAAGGATAGTCGATCTTATGTACCATAAATCTTTATTATGCAAGGTTTGCTCCAGCTTGGGAGAGGAGAGAAGGATATTTTTGTCCATTAAATTTAGAGTGAATTTAACAGGTGTATGTAACATAAAACCATCGTTTTGTTCTCTTTACGTGACAGTGAGTTAGGCGGTAAACGGAAGGATATTTTATGTTCTTTCGTTTTATTTCATTCCAATAAAACAATTAACGGAACAATCAAACGAAATAAAATATTGTTTCGTTAATTTATTTCTGAAGGGGAGCCTTGGCGCAGCAGTAAAGCTGTTGCCTTGTGACCACGAGGTCACGGGTTCGAGTCCTGGAAACAACCTCTTGCAGAAATGCAGGGAAAGGCTGCGTACAAAAAGACCCAAAGTGGTCGGACCCTTCCCCGGACCCTGCGCAAGCGGGAGCTACGTGCACCGGGCTACCCTTTTTTTCGTTAATTTATTTCTGCAATACCGTGTATGCCCATAGACAGTTTGTCACAGAAAATCGATACAAAGCACTTAAATTTAAAACAAGAGCTTATTCAGCACGCCATGTCAATAAAGAAGTGAATAAAGATTCTTTTTTCTTAGAAACCTCCACCAGGCAATTTACGTCTGTACCCTTACCATTCCTTCCCTTTTCGCTGGCCCTTCTATCCTATTCCTTAGCAAAGAAATAAAACAGTTTTAATAGTGATTTCCTCCACCACCGCCATATCTCCCGAAACATGCCCTCACCTTCTCACCATATGTTTGCAGAGAAAGTTTGATGCCATCATCCTTGTTGCAAGCTGGTAACGAAAACTTAAACGTTTTAGTTGTCTTATCATTAATTTATAACGAAACGATCCACCGACTTAAAATTCCTTCCATTACAAGAATGAAACGGTTAAATAACGCAAATTAACTCTTAATCGTCGTGCAAACGAAGCAATTAACGACAGTTGATACTTTCGTGATCGTCTTCAACGTTAGACAACTCTATAGTGTGTGAATGGTTGTTGAATGGGCAGTTTGACACGCATGCATAAGAAGCGGAATGAAACTGATAATGAGGTATTATTAACAGAGAAACATCACGCGTCCATTGAATAACTTATCCATTAACTCACAATACACAAATTTTATAACAGTTATATCAATTTTGTAAATTTTACGTACGTATCAATTTTGTGATACATAATGTCTATGGACGCTAGGTAACGTTCTTATTATAGGCACATAAACATGTAAAATCCTCCCTATATAGTAAGCCACCCATCCACCCCTCTCACAGTTCTGACACACCACGTGCACTCATGCGCTTAGCACAGTTGTATAAATGTTTACTAGAAACAGTTATGTATCTGTTCACTGGAAAATGATATCTATTCATTAGAAAAATATAAATGTTCACTGAAAAATGATATTTGTTCATTGAAAAATACGATGACCGTTGGATAAGTGAAAAATGGTGGACGCTACCTACTACTCTTACTGGCAGGCACCAAACTGTCAAAGGCCCAAAGTTCTCATTGGTTATCCGTGGGCCATGGCCCGACCACAGGACTATCATTGGGCCATCACTACGGACGTCTTGACTCTTGACAGTCGTTGCTTATTAATAGTAGTAAATAAGAAATCAAACAGGTCCAAAATAAAACAGACTTCTTGGCACTGAATGAGGCCCATGAGAACCTGTCCTCCACAGCCCATTGATTGGACTTTATAACACTCATTCATATTGCAGTAACTGGAATTGCAACAACCAAAACTTAATTGGTACAGTATCATGAACTCCTAGATACTTTAATTCTGATAGAAGAATAAGAAATACCACCATTGTCGTTTTTCCTATTCATGGGTAAATTTCAAGAAGTAATTATTTTCTTTGTTTCTTCTTTGAAATAGGCTTGCCAATCGTAACCTTTAAATGATTGTTTGCTTGCTATAAATCTTGCTTCGCTCTTTTCCAACTGGTAATTGGTAAGCTATTCTTTTTGTTAGTACTTGCATTAAGTTTAGGTAAAGTGGTTTCAAACTGAATTTAGTAGCTTATATTCCCATTGCAGGTCAATAAAGATTATAAATTTGCAATCGTTTTTTTTTTTCTGAAATAAATGTCATTTTGAAACATCACATTCTAAATAATTTCATTTGTTCTTATTAAGGTAGATTTGGTCTTTGGGTTAGACCAATATTTAACAGGAATTAGCAATTTTTTTATTTAATATGCATTATAGAATGCATCCATAGTTCCAGACTGATTGGCATAGCAAGTATCATTCTGGACTCTTGTAGGTGTAAATTGTGTAGGCATGTCATGATTAGGTCCAAGCAATTCATACTATATCAACTTGAAATGTTTTTTATAAAAAAATAATATTATTTATTAGAAAGTGTTAATAATAATGGCCTATTGTTGTCTGTATGAGTGATCCTTGAGAATATATATCCTGTGAATTTGTAAAATATATGTGATATTTGTTTTAATTCCATTTGCATAATTGGTGGGTTTAGAAACTTTTCTTATTAGATACCGACTTGAGACTTGCTTGAGGGCAAACAAGAGCTTGGGTAAGTTGATAAGTCCGTATATTATACCATTTTAATATAGGAATTGCTCTAATACTTAATCAATTTTAGTTAGATTATATTGAATTTTATTTTATTTCATGTTAGATCGAGATACTGCTGCGGCTTCACTTTTATTGCAGATTTGGAGCAATTTTGAGCGACAACGGATCGAAATACCAAAACTTATCCTGATGTGTTGGATGAAATTATATTATATCATATCCATGTTGTTGTGCTTGTTCTAAGCTTTCCAACGAGTTTCAATCGTCCAATTTGAGTTAAAATGAGAAACTTATGACTAAAACGATAACATCAACCAGCTGAAGTTGTTAGGGGCGGTCCGCCCTCAGGGCGCCTAAACAACTACGAGAAGGACACGGCGGTTTGGCCTTGGCCCTCGGCGGTCCGCCCTCTTGTCCTGTCTGTTGGCCTCTCTCTCCGGTCTGCCCTCCTCTTGTGGTGGTTGGCCCCAAAACACGCAGAAAGACAGTTTTTAATATTTTGAGCGACTTTTGGTCTATTTTTGGGTCTGATTATGTATATACAATTACTTCTCTTTTCCTTCTCTCTCTATCTAGCACCCCTTAGAGATAATTAGAAACTGAACTAGGGATAGCGAGAAGATTTTGGAGAAGGTCTCGGGAGAGCAAATCAAACATCCAATTGGGAGTTGGGAGTATCTCTTTATTATCTTGTTCATTGCTTTTCTTTCTCTCTTTTGTGATGTACTGTTGTGAAATCCTCTCCATGAGAGGTTAGAACAATTTCTAGGGTTTGGCATACACTTGGAAACTTGGTTTTTAATCTTACTCGGATCTTTCTCACTTGTTTATTGTGATTTGCTTTCGTTTGAAGTGTTGAATTGTATGTTTATGTTTATGAATAGAATTGTCATTAGTAATCTGCTTGAGATTAACAATCGAAGGTAGTTTAGATTCTACATCATCAGATACTTCTTGACATGCAAAATTGATTAGTTTAGAAAATTTTCTAGATTCAAAAGCAAAACCGTAGGCGTAGTGAGGTATGTTATTTGACATTAGTAACATGATCATTAGCACTTTTATCATCTCTAAATGTGCAGTTCTAAGACGCACCATGAAAGCCCATAAGATCTTCAAACACCGTAAAAATCACATCAAGTTCTGTGAATACAAATCATAAAGTTACCTTTCCCGCTAGAATCCATGTCGGAGACTGTGATCGGATCGCCAGAAATCCTACGTGGCAATCCTCCCGGAGATTTCTCTCTCTTTCTCCTTTCCTTTGCCAATGGGTGCAAGAACTTTCTAGGAATCAGATTATTATCTGTTGGAGGAGAGAGAGGATCTGCCTGGAGTCTTTTATATGTCCTATTCGCACCTTTTCAGTGGCTGGACACTTTCTTTAATATGTCTCTAATTAATCCGCCCGTTAAAGATTAATTAAATTTGGAGAATTAATTAATTATTGAATTTTCTTACAAGGTACTTAATCGTGAAACTATAACCTAGTTTGGTAAACCAAAAAATTAATTAGGAATTGCTTAGAAGAATTTAAAAGTGCATACTCAGTTCTTGATTAATTAGGTATCGTACTATATTATCTTGATAGGAAAGGTGAAGAACTTAACCATAAAACCTGAACTATTTAGGCACGATATCAACGCACAAAAGTGTAAGTTGATATTCTTTGTAAATTCCCACATAACTAAACAAGCTAAAGATCGCGAGGTAAGATAAGATTAATTACCAGTTGAAAGTATTGCTAAACCCTAGTCCTTTAGATCATAGACTCAACCTTAAGATTGCTATTTACTTATGAATTAAATTAGAATCAAAACTGAAACTTGATTTGTTTAGATCGGAAATTAAGTTATGTTGAAAGGAATGTAATTTTGGGTTATTTGGTTAGTTAGTACAATTAATAGAAAGTCTAGGGTCTATTTTGTAAGTTTGTAATGGCTCATATATAAGCCATAACCCTTTGTGCAATTGAATAACTTTTCAAGGTCCTTTTGACAAAATTCCAACTCTTCTCTTTCAATTTGGTATCAGAGCCAGGTCTCTGCCCGCGCTGCCCTCGTCTCCGCCCGCGCCGGCACCACCGCCAGCTCGCATCGCCGGCCGCCGGCCTTGCCAGCACCGCCGTCCACCCGCCTGCCCGCACCTCCCGCCGGCCGCCGCTCGCACGCGCCAGCAGCAGCCCAGTTGCTTGCGCGCTGCTTGCTGTGGCTGCTGCTTGCTGCGGCTGCTCCTTGCTGCGGCTGCTGCTGCCTGCTGTGCTGCCAGCACCGGTACCGCCATCTGCCCGCCGTCCTGCTGGCTGGCCCTTGCCGGCTGCTGCCATCTCGCCGGTAAGTGATGGCTAGGGTTTGAAAAAAAAAAAAACAGAAAAACAGAAAACAGAAAACAGAAAAATGGAAAGGGAAGGATGTATGGTTTGAATTTGTATTAGCACTTGGTATTGATTGGTGCTTAGGTCAAGGGTTTGAGTTTGTACGATGTCGGAGAACACATTGGAGGTGTTGAAGGGGGTAGATCCGGAGGTACTGAAGGTGTTGGTAGGGCTCATACAAGGTGTGAGTGCTAAGGCTAGCACCTCGGGAGGCGATTCAGTACAGGTAAAGGTGGATCTGCCCCAGGTAGAACTCAAACTTGATGGACCCGGTACGTATTTGAGTTGGTCTCGACGGATTGAGACCGCTCTTGTCGGGAGAAAGCTGGAGGGGTATTTGATTTGGGATGAGGCAGCCGGTGGCGTGGGTGGGGAAGGGGAATGGAAAGCTACCCATGCACTGGTGAAAACCTGGCTGCTCAACTCCATGAAGCAATCGATTGCCACGTCCGTAGATGGCATTTTTCTGGTAAAGGATATATGGGCAAAGCTGAAGAGGACATATGGTGGTGCAGAGAACCATATGCGTGTGTTCCAGATTCAGCAGGAAATCAATGCAGTGGTCCAGGGTGACAGGACCATCCAAGAATACTCGCTAGAGCTTGCGAAGTTGTGGGGGGAACTGGACTACTTCTCACAAGTGTCAACCTGCTGTGACCCGAACTGCAAACAGAAGGAGTTTCTGATGCAGATGAGGACTATGCATTTCTTGGGTCACCTGAACTCGGCCTTCCATCAAAGGAGGTCAGTCTTATTGGCTCAAAAGGAGGTTCCCTCGTTGGATGAGGCCGTTGCAGCCATGATACAGGAGGAGAGCCGGATGCAGATACACACTGAGCAGAGTGCAGTGGTGAACGCACGGTCTGCACTAGGGGTCCATGCTGGTGAGGATGCACGGTATGCTTGGGGTGTATCAGGCACAGGCATAGGAGGAACACAAGGGGAAACCCGCAAGTGTTTCAACTGTGGAGAGGTAGGGCACTTGGTGAGGGACTGCCGGAAGCCCTTGAAAGGGAAGGACATGTTTGGCAGGGGGCCGAGTGGAGTCCGCGGGCGCGGCCGTGGAGGTAGGAGAGGTGGAAGAGGAGGCAACCGGGCAAATCTGATGGTTGCAGAGGAAGGAGAAGAGAGCGGAACGGGACTATCAGAGAAGGATACAATAATCAAGGCCGCTTCGCAGATAGTCATGAGGAGGCAGAGAGAAGCGGAGAAGGAGAAAGGGGGAGCTGAGGATGATGACTGGGTAGCGTACACAGCCGCCCATGCTCAGGATACACTTGCCTTGGCTACAGCTCCCTTTACTCGATCCTCCGATTGGATCGTTGATTCGGGTGCTTCTCGCCATGTGACTGGTACTGCTGGTGAGTTCTCCTCTTATACCCCTCTAGCAGTGCCAGAAAATATTCAGACGGCTGATGGTACGGCTCAGCCCGTAATTGGTAAAGGTACTGTTAATTGCACTAACACTTTGACTTTGTCTATGTTTTGCATGCTCCATCTTTTCCTGTGAATTTGTTATCTATCAGTGCTATAATCTCACAACTAAATTGTGTGGTGTTGTTTGATGACCCAAAGGTGATCTTCCGAGAGAAGGGGACGAGCAAGGTACTTGGGACTGGCACACTACATAAAGGGTTGTGGTACGTGGATGAGAGGAAGATGGGAGCAGCTCTTGCATCAGTAGTGGATAAAGTTAGTTTTGGGAAAGGGAATGAGGAGAAATTATTGATGATGTACCATAGGCGTTTAGGTCATCTTTCATTTCCTGTTTTGGAGAAAATGTATCCCGAGGTGTATAGAAGGGTGAACTCAGAAATGCTAGTATGTGATGCATGTAAGTTAGGTAAACATACTAGAAGCTCCTATGCTAGTTCCGGTAATAGGTCATCTCGTTGTTTTGAATTGATTCACTCGGATGTATGGGGACCTTGTCCCACAGCTACTTTAAATGGATTCAGATATTTTGTTACCTTTATTGATTGTTATTCTCGAGTAACTTGGTTATATCTGATGAAAAACAAGAGTGATGTCTTTTCTTGTTTCCGAGACTTTCATAAGATGATTCAAACTTAGTACAATGCAGTGATACAGGTATTGAGATCTGATAATGGAACAGAGTATACGAACAAGGCATTTGCCGATTATCTGTCATCTCAAGGGATACAGCATCAGACCATGTGCCCATACACCCCCGAGCAGAATGGGGTGGCGGAGAGGAAGAACAGACATCTCTTGGAGGTAACCCACAGCATGATGATCTCGATGAATGTCCCGAAGTTCTTGTGGGGGCAAGCGGTCAAGACAGCAGCATACCTCATCAACAGAATGCCATCACGGATTCTAAATTGGAAGTCTCCGAGGGAGATGTTAAAAGGTATGCCGAAAGATACCCTATCTTTGAGAATATTTGGGTGTGCATGCTTTGTGCACAACAACAGACCGAACGTGGGTAAGTTAGATCCGAGGTCAGTAAAATGTGTGTTTGTTGGTTACTCACCAACTCAGAAAGGATATGTGTGTTGGAGTCCGGTGGAAAAGAGGATGTTTGTAAGTATGGATGTCACATTCAGAGAACAGGAACCGTACTACCAACTGAAGGAGGCACCATCCTGCGGAGATCCATTGGATATGGAGAACCCGAGGCAAGGAGGTGAGAGTAGTGGTGGTAAGGGGGAGCCAGTTACGATAAGTGTAGAACCAAACATGGCCAGTGTTGAGCCAGAGTGTGAGATGATTGAGGCTAGAAGTACGGGGACTCAGGTCCAGGGGGAGTCCAGGTATGGTGAGGTGTATGTGAGGAGAGGAAAGCAGAAAGAAGGGAACGTGATGATACCATATGTGCCAAGTCCCTTGTCCCAGCCTAACCCGACTCCGGAGACACCTGCACCACATGATTCCCAGCCGGAACATACAGGTGATGTTGTTCCTCTCTCTCCTCTCTCTCTACCCATATCTCTTAGGAAAACTCCACGAAAGAATGCTGGAGTCCCTCCCAATAGATATGGGTTTCCACACGATATTGCTAACTCTGTCTCATACTCATCATTGTCACCGGAATATGGAGCATTCATTGCATCATTAGACACTGTTGCTATTCCAAAGTGTTGGCAGGTTGCAAAGGAGGATCCGAAGTGGAGAGCAGCGATGATAGAAGAGCTAGAGGCCCTCTGTAAGAACAAGACTTGGGATCTGGTGCCGCTACCACCAGGAAAGAAAGCTGTGGGATGCAAATGGGTATTCACAGTGAAGCAGAATCCGGACGGGGCGGTGGAGCGCTACAAGGCTCGGCTTGTCGCGAAGGGGTACAGTCAAACCTATGGTATTGACTATGATGAAACATTCGCGCCTGTAGCAAAGATGAGCACTGTAAGAACCCTAATCTCAGTAGCTGCCAACCAGACATGGAAGATGCACCAACTTGATGTGAAGAATGCCTTCCTTCATGGGGACTTGCTGGAGGAAGTGTATATGGAGATCCCACCTGGATTTGGCACAAATCAAACGGCGGGAAAGGTATGCAAGCTCCAGAAATCTCTCTATGGTCTAAAACAATCTCCTCGAGCTTGGTTTGACAGGTTCAGGAGAGTGATGGTAGGCCTGGAGTACAGACAGAGCAATGCAGACCACACGGTGTTCTTTAAGCGGTGTGGGAGTCACATCACAATCCTCGCAGTCTATGTGGACGACATGATTGTCACGGGTGACGATGAGGCAGAAATTGCTCGGTTGAAGGAGCAATTAAGCAAGGAGTTTGAGGTAAAGGATCTCGGTCAGTTGAAATACTTTCTCGGGATCGAGATAGCATATGGAGAGCAAGGGATTGTGTTGTCCCAAAGGAAGTATGTCTTGGACTTGCTCACGGAGACGGGTATGCTCGGGTGCAAGCCGGCAGTCACCCCGATTGATCCGAAGCTCAAGCTGTGTGTGGGTATGGGAGAACCCGCTGACAAAGAGAGATACCAGCGATTGGTTGGACGTCTGATATACCTCAGTCACACTAGACCGGACATCTCGTTTGCGGTAAGTGTGGTGAGCCGATACATGCATGACCCACGCAAGAGTCACATGGATGCCGTGTACGAGATCTTAAGGTACCTGAAGAATGCCCCAGGGAAAGGCTTGTTGTTTGAGAGAAACAAGCACCTGAAGATCGAAGGGTATTGTGACTCCGATTGGGCCAGTTGTGCCGATGATAGGAGGTCCACTTCGGGTTATTGCATGTTTGTTGGGGGTAATCTCGTCTCGTGGAAAAGTAAGAAGCAGTCGGTGGTTGCGAAGTCCACAGCCGAGGCCGAGTACAGGGCTATGGCACTGGGAGTTGCAGAAATGCTGTGGTTAAGGAGCCTCCTCAAGGAACTTGGTGTAAGTGAAGACGCCAAGATGAAATTATGGTGCGACAACAAGTCGGCGATCAGCATAGCTAACAATCCAGTGCAACATGATAGAACGAAGCATATCGAGATTGATAGGTTCTTTATCAAGGAAAAGCTCGATAGTGGACTCCTGGATTTGAATCATGTAGCAACGGGAGATCAAGCGGCTGACTGTTTAACGAAGGGGCTCAGTTCTCACGATTTAGAGAAGGGATGTAGCAAGATGGGCTTAATAGACATATTTCGCCCACCTTGAGGGGGAGTGTTGAAAGGAATGTAATTTTGGGTTATTTGGTTAGTTAGTACAATTAATAGAAAGTCTAGGGTCTATTTTGTAAGTTTGTAATGGCTCATATATAAGCCATTACCCTTTGTGCAATTGAATAACTTTTCAAGGTCCTTTTGACAAAATTCCAACTCTTCTCTTTCAATTAGTTAGAATCAGTGCATTACTTACTTGTCTCTGCGGAATCGGCACCCTTATATACTAAACAGTAGGTTCATGCACTTGTGAGCTGAACTAAATTGTAGTAGGAATTATTAGCAGATTTTCACATCACCTCTTTGAAGGTCCAAGCAACAACATCTTTGATCACCATGCTATGCACAATACTGGTATATACTATAAACCCATTCTCGTTGAAGGTTTGTCCGAACTGTCTGGACCCTTTAAGAGAAAGCAAGAAAGGAAATGTACGTTAAACAACATGGCAGAAAGGTGTCTCGGGTTGGTAGCACCTCTGTCCTTAATACATCTGTTATAAATCTAATATTGCTTTTACTTGTTCGAACTATAATAACTTGCTTGTCACTCTGTAGAAAAACAAGGATGACTTGAGGTTGTCAGCTGGCTCCAAATAGAGAGAATGAAACTGGAGGCCAATTGCAAGCGTCATGAAGGCATGCATGAGATGTGTCATCCTCGGTATTTGTTTTCCTCTCTTTTGTATTTTCTGGACTATAGTACACTACCTGTACATGGAAAAAATTGCTCACGTAAAAAGTTTTGAGCTTGTAGTTGAAGACTCAAAGCACAATTGAAAAACCCAATGGGCTAGCTTCCTTGGTTCTAGTTCACATTGGGCTTATGTGATTTGCGTTAGTAATTGGATGTACACGTTAGGCCATTAGGGGCAGTAACTAACAAACGTTGATTAGTCTTGAGTATCTTTTTTTAAAGTTGAAGTTCATTCTTTTGTCAGTATTGAGCTGAAATTAATATTAGTAAAGACAACAATATTAGCAATTACGTACAAAATATTTTATAATTTGTATGTGCGTTTTGCAAAGACTGTTCTAAACTTCTTATTGAAAACACAGGAACAAAAGCAGTGCTTGCAATTGCTGAAAGATCGATGTTATTTCCAAATGTTAAATGTGAGCGGTTGTCAACAAAAAACAAGCAATGATTTAACTGTTATTGATCTATAGAAGCTCTCTTGATCTCATATCCTTAGACATATATAAGTGTAACATAGATCGTAAGTTGTAACATAGATCTTAAGTTCTTAACCAATACAAATCATGCAACATAATTAATATTCAGAAATTTAGGCATATCTAATTCTTAGAAGTAGAACTACTTCCTATGAATTTTTAGACATCTAATTCTTTGTTGTCTTATTTAATTTTTAGATATGTATATATATACTGTAGATACAGAGACCAACTTGAGGCCAATTGGGAGGGACTGGTGTATAAGTCAGATCTGGTGTATCTTAGCATAATTATTAAAGAGCTGATTTAAATTTTACACAGCCAAATGTATGCTTCAAGGCCCGCAAACTCGGAATCGGACTCGGACTCGGCCATGGGACTGTGGACTCGGAATCGGCCGACTCGGCCGGAATCGACCGACTCGGCCGGACTCGGCCGACTCGTATCGGAAACTCGGATTTTTTCGGAAAAAGCTTATTTTTCACTTAAAAAAATCATAAAAAATGTAAAAAAAATACCAATCACAAAATAATGTTAAAACAACATATTACACACAATTAAACCACTAATTTAATTTAATAAAAATATTCAAACTAACCAGATAGTCTGATGAATTCTCACATATAGTACAAAAACATAAAAAAAAAATGCTCAAGTACATATTTATTTAATTACAAACTGCATATAAATATTCAAACTTAGATTATATAGATATAACAATTGAAACACACTCATTTACTACCAGAAACTGTGTCGAGCTGGCTAGATCACTTCGCTATCTTCTGTGTTGGAATACCAAAGATGATACTGTTCAACAGAGCCAATAATTGAAGAAACTGCAGAGCTAAATTGAGGATTATTGCCATATCCATGTCCTTCATTCGGGTTCCATGTGCTAAAAGTTTCTTGGCTGCTGCTTGTATTGTAGCCAGGTTGTACATCATCTTCCTACTTTAAAAAGCCTTGCTCACCATATAAAAGAACCATGACAAAAATAACAAAAATTCCAGATACTAAGTCTGAAGTATGCAAACTACATGTATTAATCAATTAAGCATCTTACATGTGACAAACAATGAAAAACAACTTAAAAAATAGCAGTCCAATAAAATCACATGAAAAAAAGAATATAAATAACGAAATTGTAATAATTAAGCAGAAACAAAGCAGAATTGTCACCATACTCGGTATGACTCGGATAACTCGGACGACTCGGATGACTCGGCGTCGACTCGGACGACTCAGCCTAGTTATCCGAGTTTCCCACCAAAAATCGCACAGACAACAGACTCGGATGAAATCGGCTCGGAATGGGCCGAGTCCGAGTCAACTCGGCCGAGGCCGATTTTGCAAGCCATGGTATGCTTTGTGGTTGTTTATGTCTATCTGGTGCATAGAGATTGTACATGCCAGTTTTAAAAGATCTTATTATTAATATTTTTTGTTGCAATTTTATTATAAATCTTTTCATAATTAAATTGTATTGCAGGTCGTTGTGGTTTTCTTGTGACAGCCAAAGAGATATGAATTCAAATTTGCAATGCTATTTTATTATTTTTTGTTAGATACTAATGTTGGAAAATTGAAATTGGTATAAAAGTTTGATTATTACATGAGTGAGGCAATTGCGCTTTCCAAAGCGCAGTGAGGTAGCGTGTTTTGGCTCGATTCGTCAAACCGTAGCTCAAATGACTAATCCAAGTTGCTCAACATAATCTACATATTGAAACCTTATAGTTTACCGATTTTTTTCATTATTAGAGTTTTCTAACTATTTTTTTGGATTTTGGAAAGTTGCATAGAAAATGCACAATAATTTGTACATAAAATGGGTCATTTTTTAAAATTAAAAAAAATAGTTAAAAACTCTAAAAATAGAAAATTTGGGTATGCATTTAGGTTTCAATATTAAGATTATGGTGAGTAACTTGGATTGGTCATTTGAGCTATGAGGCCGAAGCGCACCAGCCACTGCGCTTTGCAAAGCACAATAACCTCACTCTACATGACATTTTGCAAGGCTGATTGTTTGACTCGCATGTTCTTATGAATTGATATATCCAAATAGAGTATGAATGTTTTGTACATAAAATTTATTTTTATGCTGGAGTATGCACTTTAACAATCAAATATTATTCCACGTTGGTAGCCACTACCAACTTTTCAAAAAAACAATCAAATATTATTCATAATAAAATAATGATTATGAGTAGAGAATTGCAGTGATATCCGGAGCAAATGTATTGAATTTCTAGCAAAATAAATGAAACAAAATGTGACTAATCCATGCTGGGGTGAGTGCACTTAGTGCGACTTATTAAGCTGTGGTAAGACCACCTATTTGCGACAAACTAATCTGTGGCCAGAGCACTCAATGCGACGGAGTAAGCTAGGATAAGATCACTTAATGCGCCAAACAAAATTAAGCTGTACTACTAAGATCGCCTAATGCGCCAAACAAAATTTGAGGTATTTACAAACCAATTGCTGTCATACGTAAAGTCTACTTACTGCAACCAAGATGTAATAAATTGAAGTGACGTACTATTAGTGTATTTTCGTTGCGGTAACCTATTTCTGCACCACAGCACCTGCAGTGTTGCATTATTGTAGTTATAATTTAGGATTACGACTTCCTCTCGCAACAAATCATTCTATGCATGGTAATTGTTTTGTGTAGTGAGTGTGCCCTCAATTTTTTTAAATGAGTCTTGAAAAATACAAAATCACGAGTTTCGGCCTCATTACACACAATTTTGATATTTAGGACGGACGCTAGCGTCCCATCGAAACGCTGGGGTACAGCAGCGTCCTCTATCATCACTGGGACGCTGCTGAACCGAAGCGTCCTTGCCACGTCGCTCCCAAAATCATTTGACCTGCCCCAAAAGAGGACGCTGCACTACCCTAGCGTCCTCCTATTGGAGGGACGCTGAGATACCTCAGCGTCCTCATAAAGCAGGGATACCAAAAGAAAGAAATGGAACGGAAGAAAAAAAAAAGCAAGTGTGTTGCTTTTATTTCTACCCACGTGAGTCTGACATTCTTTCTCTCTTGACTCTTTATCCCTCCCATCCCCTCATTCTTGACTGGACTAATGAAGCCGAAACTTGTGATTTTGTATTATTGGAGGCTCATTTAAAAAAATTGAAGGAGTGTGCACTACCACATGCATCATGCATCCGGAAACAATATAATACGTATCATAATTTAGAACTAGATTAATTTATTGGTTGTTTATTTTTTTTTTAATTTTCACACACGTACACACACACATATATGTATGAGGAGGGATCCCTTGATAATGCTAACTTTGACAATCTCAACAATGAAATATTTTAAAAATTTATAAAAATTCATAAAAAATCTTAAAATTGAAAAAAGATTTATGGATGCATTAGTTAACTTGTAGATCGATAGTATTCCAAATTTCAATCAATTTGAACATCGTTTGATGGCTTATCAAAATTTTGTGTATTTTTTAACAGTTGTAATTTAACGGATCTTTGAAGGGCTATCAAATATAACTTAAATTGAATATAATTGGAAACATAATCAATCTACAAGTCAAGAAATAATTACGTGAACTTTTTTCTATTTTTGAGAATTTATATGATTTTTTACAAATTTTTGAAATATCAAATTGTCAAGATTGTCAAGTTAAGGATTGTCAATGGATCCCTCCTCTGTATGTATTTGAAACAAACTGCGGTAGATTAATTGTTAATTGTTTCTGGTAGACAATATCATTTTCTTCCTTTTTTCTATTGGCCCTGTTCGGCAATCCATGGAATAGAGGCAGAAAAGAGGAAAAGTGGAATTGAGAACTGGACACTCTTCCTTTTTTCTATTGGCCCTCTTCGGCAATCCTGTTCGGTGGGTATGACAATCGGAAAAGCATTACATATTTGAGTTAAAAAATAATTTTAGAAAGAAAAGACGATTATGACCTTCCGGTACTTTTGCTTCGTCTTCCAGAGGTTCAACGAAATGATTTAGCATAGCATGCGATACAAGTATATGAACCAATTCTCTGACAATTATTTGTAGTTAACAATCAAACACAAAAGCATGTTTATCATATATCTTTAATCAACATCCAACTAACAACTAAGCTATGCAACAACAAAAGAATTCATCCTGTACCATATCGAAACATTGATTAATTTCACAATATTAAAATAAATCAAGCTCTCACACATTATAAGATAAGAAACAAAATAATTATGCCACCTAAAATTAGTGCCATTGGAAATTCCACAAAAAAAGTAACATCTTGCCTTCTCTTACCAATAAATCGATCACAACAACAACTAATTTGATATTTAACTGCCTTATATTATTAACAAAAAAAAAAGTAACATCTTGCCTTCTCTTACCAATAAATCATGCTAAAGGATACTTTAATTGAAGATGAAAAATAAACTCGAGGCAAAATGACTAGAAAGATGGAGCCAGAAATTGATGTATCCGTAAAAACAATTAAACAAGGAACTCCTATATGAACTACTGATACAATGGCACTATCCTAATAAATCCTTAATTATGCATAAGAACATAACACTGGCTGGAAGATAACCAAAACAACATTGACGGAAACTAGGGACAAGGATTTTCAGAAATGAAATGTTACCTGCTTTTGTTATGGCGGACCGCATCCTACAGGACATCAAGCTATTTGGGAGATACTGCTAATAGATTTTGAGGATTATGGGTTTAGTGTTACTGCTTAGGATTTTTATTTACTGAGGGTTTCAGAGGATTGTTAGGCTTTTCTATCATTTGGTTTTATCTTTAATGTTGTACTGCTTATGTAATTTTTTCTTTTTCCCGTTGGTAGCTGCTACTAACTTTTCGAAAAAAAAAAACTAGGGACAAGGCACAAATGTTATAAAAGAGTACCTAGCCTAGTTTTAAACCTTCTTCTACTTACCATTCCTCTTCCGACCTTTCAGCAAGCAAAGGGAGTTCAAGGCAAGCTCTCAGCTCAAAATTTACCTATGAGAACATTTTGCAAATAAGTTAAATCAATGCCAAATTTTCTTGCCTACCATTTGATATTGCACTAGAAATCATACATATATGAAATAGCCTCATATCAATGCCAACATGAATTTCTCCAAAACTTCTGAATGGACGTAGCAATACCTAAAACATACAAATTGATTCAGAATCTTACTTCCAAGCTAATTTTTTTTCATAGGGAGAGTAATATAAAGAGAATTAGAAATAAGAAAGATCTGGCAGTATTTACCAAGCTAATTTAGTTCATTCAGAATCTTAGTTCCAAGCTAATTTAGTTTCAAATGAAATAATCACATAATACAGTTTCTTAATCATTGAAGTAATCACACAGTAGGTTCCATAAACATGTACCAGTATACTTCTTTTACTACTACAGATCTGGCACAAGCGAGATTTTACACAAGTTCTATTAGCTATACTAATAACATAATGCAATCTTGCACATATTTCAATTAAACTCACCTATATATAGGCAATTAGATTGTAATGGTAAGGATGCATGCTTCCAGATTTTGCTGGACAATTTTGCAAAAGAAGCATGATAAATTAAAAAAATAGAAAACACTTTGTTGGGCGTTGTTAATCTGGTACTGAAAACGAACTGTAGATGTGCTAATATGGACCAAAGACAAAGTTCAGTACTCATCATCTGACCATGGAAATAATAAAACACCTTGGAAGAGTACCTTGAAACATCGATCTCAAGAAGGAAGCGATCTACTGTACTTCCTCGTCCGGCAAAACCAAATCATTGATCTCTTTTTTTAAAAAGAATTTCTTAGGCGATATTGGTCTCATTTAAAAGAGAAGATCAAGTTTAGTACTCTTCCAACCAAAGGTTTAAATAGCGCTCGTAGCGGCCACTATAGCGTTTTGGAAGCAAAACGCTATGACGCTATCGGTTTTTTCCCGCTATTTGATACTTTATATAGTAACATATAAAATATGGTTAGAATCATATGAATTTTCAATTATTTTATGATATCTAACACTTAATAGTTGTTATTTATGTTTTACAATCGTTTAATACATAATTAATTGGATTTGTAAACAACAATCAATGTTATATAAACTTAGTATCCACATAAGAAAAATTGTGGGTTTGATTAGTGAAAATGAAAGTCATATAATTGAAAAGTTGAAATCCATTAAAATGTTATATAATCAATAAATACTTTTTTACGTAATGTTTTGTCATAATTTGTTTACAATTTTTCTAATACTTAGGAAAAGTAATTACTCAACGATTCAATTTGAAATCCTTTTGATAGAAACAAATAATACTTATATGCAATATAAAACTGACTATCATGTTGTACTATGTCAATATATCTAAATAAGAATGCTTTGTTTTAATAGTGATACAATAATTATATAATTTTTAAATAATTTGGTTAGAAAACTTTATATATTGCTCTAATTATTCATCGTTTTTATTAAATATGTTAGCTCATGAACCAATAAAATAGTTAAAATATTCCACATAACAGGAACCAGTAGTGCCCGCGATAGCACCACTATCTGATATCCACTATCAAATATACCCCATCGCTACGAGTCCACTATCCGCTATTTAAACCTTTGCTTCCAACCCTTGATTTGTTGTTTTCTTGGAAGAATCGGCGGAGTTCGGGCCGAGAACGATCATCGGAGAAGTCTTCCTCTCTTATCTGGAAGCGTGCACAAGTGAAGAAGGAGAACAATAAAAAATAGAAAAGGGATGCCACGTAAGGGTAAAAGCGGGTAAAATGAGGGTAAAATGGTCCGCCTTTTGCCTCTCTTCCAAGCCAATTCCCTATTCCATACCCCAGATGGAATTGAAAAATTTGGAAAAGCATCAATTCTATATTCTCTATTCCGAACTCTTCCAAATCTGTTCGTTAAGAATAGAGGCACTTTTCCAATCTATCTGCTATTCCGTTGCTGCCGAATAATGCCATTGAGTCGCTTTCTTTGGTACAGTACAGTACAGTACTACTACCTACATTGATCTTATCTACAATTTCTTCACGAAGTTTCCATGAGGTCGCAATATTGATAAGATGAGAAACAACAAAAAAAAGTGCATTATCGACGGATTTAATGGCCAAGTGGTGAGAGCCGCCGTTCACCAGATAGCTTATACCACAAAGCTCACTGATATAATTAGTGCATTATGATGAACAATTAGAAACTAAGATTTTTGATATGATCACATTAAAAAAATATATATGTCCTTACTAATAATAAAAGCATATTGGAAAAATTAAATGAAAGGGCTATCCTCACATCTGAGCAGTTGATTATTTTCTTAAATAGATCAGAACCGTTGATGTACGTTAATGCCCGTTGACATTCTCAGCCCATTAAAATTAAGGCCCATATAAATTATCTCAAATTAAGGCCCATTACATATTATCTTAATAATTTATTATAAGAAACAACAATTTCAGTCCAAAGCGAGGCGCAGGCTTTTTACTAGTATATATTAGATAGCTTCTTATACGTACGTTTAGGATTTCAATTTGGTCTGTGTACGTAACTTTTTTGTTTTGTTTTTTTTTTTTCTGACTGCTATATATGTAAGTAAGATGAAGACAAATGTAGGATTTAAATCATCAAGTTGGACATCATTATCAATTACTATCATACATGCAAGTTGCATCCAAAGATTCCAAACTACCCGGTTTGAAGCAAAGAAAGAGAAAGGTCAGGGTGGTATTCATATCCCCTATATATAAACTAAACCAGATCTTCACTAATGTCAGTGGCCATCACACACCATGACACCAAGTCACCAAGGATGCCAATGCATGGGTCCGAATCTACTCTCCCTCTATTATTTTATTTTTTTTTATCTTTTTCGGCGCAAAATTAAAGCAGGGTGTGTTTTTCTTCGTTTGATTGCGGTCAGGATCATTATGAATTTATGATACATAATTGATGCATTTAATGAGTCTCAACCGTCCGATCGAGAAAAGTAGACCCTGTTTTTTCAACAGTAGAAAAATTAGGGTCATATCTAGTGTCCTCAATATTAGTGTCGACATGTCCAGTACACTTTATTACCAGATTTAAGTTAAGTGTTACACAATTTGAGATAAAAGTTACAAATTTTCTGTATATGTGAACATGCGTTGGGAGAATATGATTCCGCATCAATTGTGTATATATATATATATCCGTTGACAACTTTTCTCCACTCTTTAGCTTATTCACCGTAGATATATGATTCCGCATCTTGTCATGAAGGATTCACATCTGCAGTCATAGTTATCTCTATGAGAGCAAGTTGCCATAATTTTTCTGTCATGGTTATGGCAGATTGGACCCTGGAGATGAAGTCCAAGATCCCCTTCCAGATTATATTCCGCATCAAATTGTTGCTCCAGCAATATTACAGACCCCTAAATGTAGACAGTTGTCTTATAGCCGATATGAAAATTTTGTTTTCCTTAATTCTAGAATTATAGCCCTAAGCACCCTCAAAATATGTCAATGCATGCTTCGCTAATGAGCATATCTAATGAGTGTGTGCATGAGCAGAGGGAAGAGGGAAGCGATTTATCTGAAAATTGTTTATATAGTGTGGAGGGTTCCGATGCTTTATTTTTTGTGCCTACATCATGCCTCCACTTTTTAATTTATAAATTGCAATTTGAAACTAATCTTTCAAAATAAAACCATCGGATGTGTTATCAATATCACGTACGTTTTTTATGTAATATGAAAGAAAATTTGAAATTTAAATATTATTTTGTTTGATGTCAAGAGCATAAAAAAAAATACCAATTTGATGATACTCTAGACGTGCTTTTTTTAACTCATTGATTTACATAATATGTATTAAACAATGAATAATTATGTTATGCATAAAGAAAATATTATATTGGTCATATCTAATGGTTTTATGTTAAAAAATTAGTTTCAAATTAATTTTGAATCATTAACAAATTAAAAAGTAAAGGCACAATGAAGACATAGGAAATGGTGACATTGATCTTATATATAATACCTCATATTGAAATAAACTTACCACAAATATCAAATATTAACTACCACAAATTTTCCAGTGATTATATTTGTAAATTAAAAAAAAGTAGTAAGTAGTATTATTCTACATATCTTAAAAATTAGAGATAAGAAAGTTCATTTTAGGATAGAAGCTTGAGGTGAAAAGGTGGCCATACAAAACAAAGATTTTGATTATATATATAAAGGGTTCAATATTTGTGAAGTGAAAATTAATTGTTTATTTTTTTACAACCGGGTGGTATATATATAAAAGTTTACCTTTAAAAAAGTGATTATATCGAATATGATCACTCATTATCCCAACGAAACTACGTATTTGAAATCATAATATTAATTTTATTCAGCCTTTTACAATAAGAAAAAGTATATGTACCAAATAAAAAATGTTTATACAAGACATCAAAATTGTATATATCACAACGCGTGTCATAAGAAATCTAAACACCGAGCCACAGAAAGTGTTAAAATATAAAAAATATTACAATTACTTAACTATATAGATTTGAAGTTTTAATTAATTTTGTAATCATTGTTTCTGTTAGTTTCATAATATATGATGTGCTACACATTTTTTTGTTACATCATACATTTCAGCAATTAATGGAAGAAAGGCTCAATTTTTCCGTCATATTAGTTTCCCTTTGATATGCTTATTTTCATGGAATTTGAAATCTTGTGCCAGTTGTTATGAATGGCTTCCGCAAATTTTTTAGTAGAAAACAAAATTCTTTTGGTGGGGTCCACACAAATTATCGCAGTGTAAGGATAATAAAGATATGGTACTTATATTTTATGAACAAAACAATGTTTTGATCCATATAGCGGGTCATTATTATGTTTTTCGTAATTCGCTACACCAAACTATTTATAGATAGAAGAACATTAATAAAATATCATCTTTTTCCTCCCATTTCCTTTCCGATAAATCAAACAATTAGATGGCAAAAAACATAAATTCGAGAAAGATGGATGAAAGAAAGACTGTTTCTGGGAAATTTTTAAATCCCTCAAATTCTTACGCATCAAACAGCCTCTATATGGAAGATGGATGACATATCGGAAAAAAATAACTAACTTTCCATTGCGGGGATGGATAGGGGGACAGACACAGGGGCTGCAAGAATTTCTGATAAACAATATTCTTGGTAAAATTTTTTCTTTTTTTGGAAATTTTAACATTTTTTTGTAATTTTAAAATTATCAGGATTTTCAAGATAAGTACTGTCAAAATTTTATATACTTTTATTAATTTAATAAGTCTTTGAAGAGTTGTTTCAAATATCATTTAAATTGAATATAATTGAAAAGACAATCAATCTATTTGTTAAGCATTACTTTTATAAATATTTTTATATCTTTGAAAATTTTTAACGATTTTTTATAAATTTTCTAAAAGTTACAATATTGTACGTCAAGACTATCAAGATTATCAAGGTAAGAATTGTCAATGATCCTTCCAATAGAAAAAAACACAGTAGAAATCACATTATATATACTCATATATCAACCATAAAACAGAATAGACAGTTCATTTCTAAATACCCCCCTAGATCCCTAACATGAGGCTGCCATCATCCAAATACAGAGGCGTTGTACCTCAGCAGAGTGGCAAATGGGGTGCTCAGATTTACAACCAGAATGAGCGTATGTGGCTCGGTACATTTTGTACCGAGGTCGAGGCTGCTCAGACCTATGACATTGCAGCAAAGTGCATTCATGGGCTACATGCGGTAACCAACTTGGATTTATTCTCACAACACAGAGAAGATAACGAAGATGATGAGCTCAAATTCTTGAATTCACGAACAACAACTGAGATTATCAACATGTTGCGTACGCACACATACCATGAGGAATTCAACCGTAGCATGTGCAAGGGTCAGATCAACAACGTGCGCGGTAATAATTCTGGTAGTGCAATGAACAGTGCAAGCAAATCACGGCAACTACTCTTCTACAAGGTAGTCTCTGCGGCTGATGTTGGGCCACAAAACCGACTATTGTTACCAAAGCAGCACGCACAAAACCACTTCCCGTGTTTAGGAAGAGGCACCGGTCCTGGTTATGGAGGGGTGATGATAAATTTTGAAGACGACATTGGTAAGATATGGAGGTTTCGGTACTCATACTGGAGATGCAATGGTCGTCATGTGCTGAATGGCAGATGGGCACATTTTGCCAGGGAGAAACGCTTGAGGCCCGGAGATGTGGTCCGGTTCTGGCGAGTGACAAACGAGCTAGGCAACACGCACTTTTTCATTGAATCCAACAACAAGAGAACTCCGACGACTGAGGCTGAGCAGACTTCAACAGTAGAGTTGCCTATACCACAATCCACTGAAATAATCAGGCTTTTTGGTGTCGATGTCTTTGTTAGCTCTTCAAATTAAAACAGTTAGTGTAGATATGGTGTTATGCATGCTTAGAATTAGTATCTTTAAGAGCTTGTAATGAAGAAATTGTACTTGCTAAAACTTCCTAATTCTCGTGTGTAATCTCCGGAAATATATATATGTGACCAAGTTTTGTTACTGGCTTAATTGAATTAATTATGCAATTATTGTCATTGTAGCTAGCCTTCCGGTTCTCACCAAATAACTACACAATTCCGATATGCTATGATCATGATCAGATCATTCTAAAGCATACTGTTATTATAAGTTAGATGACTGTATAGTACTCTGCACTACTAGAACTCGTCTAATTTATATCTCATCGGACATCGGTTCTTCAAGATTTTACTTGTACTTAACTTTTTATATAATTTAGATGACTGTAGTTTACACTACTAGAATTCGGTTTTGTAGCAAGGAACGAAAATGACGAATTGCGCGCATGGCTGTGAGTTCAATTTCCGCTCTACCCCCTTTGTTAGCACTTAGCAGATACAAACTAACCATATATATCCAGTTTCTTTTAATTTTCTGTTTAGACTTCTAAATTGTATGGACACTTAATTAATAAGAAGTACTATTGATGCAATGAGAAGCTAATATATAAATGATCAAGTTATTCTTGTTATTTCTTTTGATCTCAATTCACAGGAAAAAATCCACACTCACAGAAAATATATACACTCATGGAGTATATATATCTTTGATTGATCTTGCACATAGGGGCGGAGCCAGAGATCTGGCATAGGGGGGGACATAGTATAATATAATCGGGCTCCAACCGAGCCGAGAAGACAATCGGTGAGATTTGAGCATAAGTTTCTTGTTGTTGTTATGTTGGTCAGCCGAAGTGCGAGATAAGCTGCTAAAGTTGAAGAAATGCAAAGACAAAAAAAAAAAAAAAAAAAAAAAAAAAAAAAAAAAAAAAATCAAAGACTTGAATGAAGTCCCCAACGGTTAAAGAAATTAAGAAGACAGAGGAGAGGAGAGGAGCTGAAGAGTGAAGAGACGTATTGCAAACCACTCTCATTTAGTCATTTAATTAAAGAAACTAGAAAAACGCACGTCGCTTCGCAGCGAATTGTTCATTTATTCTAATTCTAATTAGACATAGTATGAATGAATTTAACATGAAATAGAAACACAAATTTAAACAGGAAGTATATTTTGTATGTTCTTCGAAGTACAAAAAAATAAATAAATAATATATCGCAGCAAATGAATTTAGGTCTCATGGTTGGAGGGGGCATGCCAGACTCAGCGAGAACACACTGCCATCACCACTACAACAGCTAATTATTATCCATGCTGGAAAATGAAGCAACAAAAACAATTATATTACAATTATAAGTTTTGGTTGAATATAACTAAAATAAAACAGTGTTGATAAGTACTATATCAGCTATATAGTACAGATTTAACATGATATCTTTTCTCTTTTCCTTTTAAATTTGTGCAGTAAACCTGATTTTGTCCTTTTTATAATTTTTTAATTTATAAAGCATATACTTTAGTTACATGATGAAAAATAAAAAAAAAAATGCACAATGTCAATTTGACATTATCAAGCAGCCTAAATATGCATCTTTAACTTGATTTTTTGTTGGAGCAAAAACTTGATTACCTACATTAATATGAGTAAGTACAGATTTGTGAATAAAATTCAATTGATATAAAAGTATGTAAAATAAAAACATACTTATGTGAACTTAATATAATCAATGACAGGGATGAACAAAGAAATAATAAGGCAATTTAGATCTCACATACCTTGATGAGCTTCTAAGTCAATTCCACATCAGCTTGGACTGTGAGTACACTGTTACCTACCAAAGAAATCTTCATTGCCAGAGTTGGATTCAATTAATCAGAGACAAATACTCAATTGCAGAAGATACAATTTAACAATTGGAAGTGCATATATCTATTGCTATACCAATGTACCAAACTTTATTTCAAAAAATCATCAGACTTCATTGCCAAATTAATTCTTACAAGTACAATTCAAATATGAAAAAATATTGACTATGGTGAATCGCAGGTATTTGCCATCAAAATTTTATCAAGGAATTGTATTGCAAGTCTTACAAACACACCCAAAGTTCGTCAACAGTTATGGTATTGCCACACTTTCTTTTATAATACAATTAAAGTTCATTAAGCAACCATTACAGTTTTGTTATTACCACTCCTATATACTCTTTTATTAGTTCAAAATAAAATGGCATCAAACCTCTTTAAACTATGAAATGTTGGAGTCTGAAGACATCACTCGATTATTATTTACAAGTTAAGATACTCTTTTGTTGATTAAGGAAGATACCTGACACTCACTTCTTTTACCAATGTTGGGTTCCCTCCTCATGCTCAGCCGGGCCTTGGTTTTTTGGGTCTGTATAATTTGAGGAGACGAAAGAAAGGGCATCAAAGCTAATATTGTTTATGCAGGGATCAAATTGAATAAGGTAAAGAGAAAATAAAGGCCTAAAGGGCCAGCTGTTGTTTACTTGGTCCCTGCAGTTCTTCCAAGTAGAGAAGTGAGATGTGCTGGAAAGTTCTAAACTCTAGTTTTGATTGACACATACACATAGCATAGAGCTGGAGTTGTAGCTATATTGTTCTCAGTTGTTGCCACATACCGTTGGATACATCAGAGAAAGAGGAGAAAAGGCAAAGGAGAAGGAGAGAAAGAAGACAACGGTGCCTCCTAGGTGCTGCTGCTGTTTGGTTTAGTTTAAACCTTTTCATTTCCTTCTTTGTTGTTGTTTCTAGCTATATCTTTCTATTTCTTTGAGTTTGTGTAATCCACCGAGTCGGTGAGAATTAGCTAGTGTTGTGTGTGTATTGGTGTGTTTGTACACTTCTCAAATTAGTTCTTTTGATGCTTGGGATCTTGAGGTTTTACTTGGATGAAAAATCTGTGTGCGTGCTGTTCTTGTTTTTCTGTTTATTTGGTACGGAACTGAAACTATTTCAGTTCTGATTTTAGTTTTCTGGTACAGCACTTAACTGCTGGTACAGGGTCTGGTACAGGGGTGTTGTTGCTGAATTTTCTGGTACTGTTCAGCTGATACTGCACCCAGCTGCTGCTGAAATCTGTTGTTGTGTCAGTTTTGTCTTTGGTATTGTAATCAGCTGAAGTTGATTTTGTTTTCCACTAATCAGGACCTAACAACCAAGTCAGTCATGAATGTATGGTTGGACCAAGGGTTTAAGTTGGAACTTTGCTGGTTGATAGATGGCAAAGGTTGCCAAACTTGCAACTCTCTAGATAGCGACTAAATGGATGACCGGACTGAGGGTTTAGGTCGTTACCTTGCTTGCTGATTCCTGGAGAAGGAAGGTTACCAAATTGCCGCTCTCTTCTTCTACCGAGACAATCACAAATGGATAGCCGAACCAAGGGTTTAGTTCAACGTCTTACTTGTTGAGTACTGATTTACGGAGAGGGGTTACCACTTGCCAGCCTCTCCCCTGAAGAGACGGAAGGGGGTGGCAGGTGCGAATATTTTGCTGGTCCCTCCATAATTTGAGAAGTGAAGTATCGAGAGGGAGAAGAGCGAGAGAAAATCTTACAAAGGGAGAAGAGGAAGGGACGAGAAAGTTCCAGAAAAAATAATAGACATCTGGGATTGAACACAATCTAATTTGACGGACCAGATCATTTCACTGTTCAGTACTGTTCTACTGTTTAAAGAACAGTACTAAACAGTAATGGTCATCCCATCAACGATCCAGATTTGCAGTCAATTACATTTCGACGGATGAGATCAGGGCATGACACTGTTAATTCCCCCCTTGGGACTTTATATACAAATACAATATGGAATAGGAACCTAGTTGGACTGCTTTACATTCTTCTTTCATGGACTTTTATTAGGTGGACTCCTTATGTTTTAACTTCTTCTAGGCCCATATATCTAATAGATTAAGAATTTTGGGGGGGCTACAGAAATCATGGGGGGGCCATAGGAAAATCCCTCACAAAATTACATGGAAAATCAACTACAAAGCAACATCCTTTATTGCAATTGGGAAATCATGGGGGGGTCTTAGCACCCCCCAGTCCACAATTAGGACAACATGCATGAAACGAAAAGGGAACTTTCAAACTGAGAAACAACAACAACTATATATATACAGGACAGTGATAATATGCCTCCAATTTTGCCTCCACAATCCTGTGATGAGGTGACATATAGAGTCGGAGGGTCATTTTATTGTAAATTTGTTTGGTCGGAGGTATATTTTTATAAAAATGTATGAGGTATATTTGCATAAATATTTTTCAAGATAGGGTCATTTTTGTAAAATGTCTTTGAAAAAAGGGATATTTCTGTAAATTTTTCTAAAGAAAAGGATATTTTTGTAAATATCTTGCCAGCGCATTATAGAAGTTTGGGGCATTGTAAGAGGCAAGTTATATTTTTCCATATATATATATATATATACTGCATGCATTAGCTTTCCTCATCGAGTTACAATAAACAACTTGCATTAGAATACCCATCATCAAAAGAAAACATTAAGCTACAATAAAGAGTTCATTCTCTCACGAAATTCAATCATGTTACCCAAAATTAGACAGACTATATATGTTTCAATTCTTTGAATTACATTTAGATTTTCCATACAGCTTACCTCTTCCATTACTATTCCGAAACTAGATAAGCATATTACCCGGAATAACCCCACAGGAGACAAGTGCCAACCACCTGGTACAGCATTATAGTGATAACCAGCTGGTACAATACCAGGAACATGTAATTAAGAACCCCACAGCCAGGGGCGGGATCAGAGTCCTGGATAAGCCCAGGCACAAATAAAATTGTTATTTTGGTATTTGCAAGATAGTTAATTTGTGACACAAAATAAGAAGATTCAATATATATAAGAGCATAATGTGTTTTCGTCTTTTTTATTTATTTTTTTTTTTTGTTGACCAAGAGTTAATCAAGTAAAGCACTTTAATTCGATGAACAAAATAAAAAATACTTGTGTTGGTAAGTACTAAATACAGAGACAACAACCAAGGAGGCAAGGAGTCTGCAACTGCTTTTAGTACTAGAGTTCAAGGGTTGGCACTTGTCTCCTGTGGAAATTGGACTGGATATCATCATATTGTTTCTTCTACTTTGCATCATGATACCAGAAATGCGGATTGTTATCCTCTGACCAAAGTTACATGCTATACTTAAAATCTGGACCGTTCATCTCAGATTTGTTTTGATTTATTTTCTTCCAATTCCCTTTAAGCAACTGAAGTACAGAACCCATTCCGTACTTCGTGCTGGAGTTTGAGTCGACAGTCGACACACTCGACGACCGACACCCGACGCCCGACGCTCGATGCCCGACGACCGACTCCCGACGCCCGACGACCGATGCCCGACGCCCGACGATCGACGACCGACGTCCGACGTCCGACGCCCGACGCCCTACGCCCGACGCCTGACGCTCGACGACCGACGACAGACGACCAACGCCGGACGACCGACCGACGCTCGATGCCCGACGACTGACGCCCGACACCCGACGACTGACGCTCGACGACCGACCGACGCCCGATGCCCGACGACTGACGCCCGACACCCGACGACTGACGCTCGACGACCCACGTCCGCCTTCTCTCTTCTGCGCCTGAGAGGGTTTAAGCCGACGCAAAGGAGATCCTGAAGCCAAATCAAATAAATTATCTAAGAGTGAATGAATGTGAGTGTCTGTGTCTGTACAGTACTGAGGTTTATTATTTCCGTGTGGTTGAGGGTTGACAAGGGATGACTGTGGAGGTATGAGTGTAGAAGGTTGGTTAACGTCTGTCAGACACTACAACACAAATGGGCCTTTAACAACGGTTATTTTGGGCCTTTAACAACGGTTATACAACCGTTGTAGCGTAGGGCGTTGCTAAATTGAATAAATAACCGTTGCAAATGCGGCTGCCAAGCTACTCAGCAGCTAAAAGTTTAGCAACGGTTTTTAGTTAATAACCGTTGTTAAACATGTCATTTTACAGCGGTTATTAGCAAAAAACCGTTGTAATTAGTTAATTTTACAACGGTTGTAAGTTAATAACAGTTGCTAAATGTCAAACTTAGCAGTGGTTCTAAATAAATAACCGCTGCTATTAGTTGTATTTACAGCGGTTATAAGTTAATAACCGCTGCTAAATGTCAAACTTAGCAGCTGTTCTGAATAAATAACCGTTGTAGAGGTGTTTTCCCAAAATAAAAAAAAAAATATGCGATATTTAGCTAGCCCACTGTACAAAACAACAATAACTAATATCAAAGATTTAATTTATTAATATAATTTAAATGTCTTACAGTACTAACTGATACAAAAAAAAAATTATCAACCACACTAATATTATTTAAAATACAATCATTTTGGGCAAAAAATTTTCTTGGTTTTCTTCTTGTACTCGGAACTTTTGTTTCCTTTCTTCACTCCTTCAATCATTATTGACCAGCATTTGTTTTTGTATTACAAGTTGCTCGAATGTGGTTTGAACACTGCAATAGATAATCAACAAAACTTAGTTAGATTAAATAGGACATAAAAACAAAAAATTAAATAGAATTTATGTTATCACAGGTTCACAATCTTCACTGTTCCCTTATTTGTCTTTCACTGCAACATTCGAGGGGAATTTTATCTCATGAAAACTTTTCTAATAGTATAGAGATTTGGTCAATTGCTATTGCTTCAACCATTGCACTAATATTAGATACAGAGATCTGAAAATGGAAAACTAGCAAACAACCATTACCATATATCACTCACTGTCCATTCCATATAATTGGAAAATAAGAGTGTGGTGTGGCAGTAGAGTACCTCTGAAATGAAGGGGTCAAAGCCACTGACGTCGCCACCACCCATACGGTACCACGAAAAAACAAACTCAGAACTGATTGTGCCCTCCATTATAACTTCAAAATTTTGAAGCTTCTAATCAGCAAAATTGACTGAAAATGCCATTGCAACTCTCAGTATATGAACATCCAGAAAATGATTCTCATACCCTTTTCTTCTATCAGAAATGAGTTACAAATTCACTAGCTGAAAAATCAAGTCCAGTAAGCTGACTCAACAACTGATACTGAAATTGGGGAAAGGGTTTAATCACAACAAAATAAACAAATTAAACTCGATTACAGCTGAACAATTAGCCAAACTTGGTACATTTGAAGCTGAAACTTCATTCCAAACCAGTTGATCATCCGGATAAAAATTAAACACCACAGAACCACAAGCTTCAAGCTTACTAAGCCCAAACTGGTACCTTCTTCTACTTTAAAAGGGGATCAATTTACCTGTCAGCAACACGGTAAGTCGGCTTAATCCATCAAAACAAGCTGATTCGACAGAATAAAATCGGTCTACGCGCACCCAATGAATCACATGTATTTTCTGAATCAAACATAAATGTAGGGTCAGAATATGGGCCAAAATTTTAGCACACAAATGGCAATGAGTGGATTAAATAAAGAGTCTTCCATTTCTCTTCTTTGTTGTGGGCACTAATAAATAATCAGATAATTCAAATTCAAGCCATATTGCTTTAAAAAAATAACAAGCTTTCGGAACAAGTTATTCCAAATTAAATATAAAAGTTGCAAATCTATAATGATAGAAGTTGATACAATTCATTTACAGAGCAAGAAGGGCATTACATTATTAAAAAAGAGGAAAAATGTACCTTCTACACATGATTAAATACAACTACACCAGTGTATAAACCCAAATGAATGTCCAGAAGCTTTCTGTCATCCAAAGGAGCACCATTGTAAGGAAGCTTTTTCCCTTCAGCATAACGTACCGTATCATATGAAAAGTAACCAACCCAACCCTGTAAATTAAATATATCCAATTAAATGAATTCAATACCATAGCCAGATCTGGTTGTCAGTTAAAAAAAATCCCAAATTCCCAACATAATTGAAAATGTGATTGGCCCGATCAGGAAGAGAACAGGGCAAAGGAGCAAAGGTGCAAAGGTGCAACTGGTGCCATCTGTGTTGTGATTGGCCCACCCAGAAGAAATGGTGATGGAGATAATTGCTGTTGTTGCTGCTGCTGTGGGAACAACAGGGATGCTGAAGGAGCACCAAATGCTGGAGTTGACGGTGTCCCGAGTGCTGGTGTTGATGAAGGTGCACCAAAAGCCGGTGTAGAAGCCATGCCAAAAGCCGCAGTCGATGATGGTGTACCGAATGCAGTGCCTGATAAATCATTGTGAGAGCCTTTGTTTAAAATTAATGTATACACATGAAGAATAGCACATGTACACTCCCCAACTCTCAGCCATGCAACTCATCTTTTCCTTCTTGTTAGCATCAACAGATCAGCAGCGAGAAAAGAGGCTTACATGTAACATTTATCCTCAAAAGGGCATTATTGATTCAAGCCTTTTGCACTTAATTTCCATGACATCATTGCTCATCAATTACATTTTTGGAAAATAACAACTTCCCGAAAATGGAATCACAATGCCGCACTAACAAGTAACAAACTAACAATAATACATTTCTACACGGCACAGTATTGTTAAACAACAACAAGAAACTAAGTACCAAGCCATACCAAAAGTTGGAGTAGTGGCGCCGAAAGCCCCCACCCCGAATGCCGGTGTGGTCGAAGGCATACCAAAGGCCGGGGTCGAAGGTGTACCGAAAGCCGGAGTAGAAAAAGAAAGACTTCGTCCGGCGAGCTAGGTTTCGTCACCTTCCTCTGTGCAGATCCTACTGGAGTTGCCATTTTTCCTCTGAGGAGACGGCGACATTGGCACTAGTCTAAAGGTTGGCTTATGGCACTGGGGTCTTGGCAGCAGTCATGCTGCCACGTAGATCCGCCGCCGCCGCCGCAGCCATGCGCAGATCAGCCCGCAACGCCGCAGGAGCGCAGATCCGCCGCCGCCGGAGCCACGCAGATCTGCCCCCCGCTGCCGACGCCGCCGCCGCACTCCACTGTTCCTTTTGAGCGCGGAGCAGTCGGCCGAGAGCAGAGGAGCGGAGAGAGGCCAACAACAGCGGTGAAGGTTTGCGATGCAGAGAGACGGGTAGAGGAGGAGACGAGTAGAGGAGGGGATCGATGTAGAAAGTGGAGGCGGCTGAGATTTGAGAGGCAGGAAAATGGGGCTAAGTATGGATTGATAGAAGAGCAACCCTAACTTTGTTTCCTGCATACTTATATTATTTATTATTATATTATAGTATAATATAAAAGGAAATCTTAAAAATTGAAAAATAATTCATATAAATCTTAAAAGGTTGGGGCTGGTTCGGATGAGAGGGAGAAGCAAATTCTAAATAACAACTTTTATAACGGTTATTACGAAATAACCGGCGTACATTTATTTAACAATGGTTATCTGTTAGCAACCGTTGTAGAGTTAACAAATTTTACAGCGGTTGTTGGTAAACAACCGGTGCTAAAGTCTGTCAGTCCATTTAACAGCGGTTTTTACCTAATAACCGTTGTAAATCCTACACATTTTACAACGGTTGTTTATAAAAAACCGCTGCTGAGTCTTTTCCAACTGTACGGATTCATCTTAGCAGCTGTTATCAACTAAAACCGTTGTAAATAAGGCGTTGCAAAAGGTCCATTTTGTTGTAGTGAGATGTGATGAACATGTAAGATTACTGAGTTTTGGTAACACGGGAGAGTAGAGATGAGGGGGACATGGGTAGGGCTGGCAATGGAACGGAACGGAACAACGGAAATACGTAGGAAATACGTGAAAAATACGTGTTTAGGGCGGAAATGGGTTGTTCCGTTATAATGGACAGAACCAAATTTTCTTCCGTTTCCGTTCCGTTATAACGGACGGAACCAAAATCCGTTCTGTTATAACGGAACGGAACGGAACAACGGAAAAACTTGTTCCATTGACACTCCTAGACATGAGGACTGGGAGTGTGGGTTTCTTTTTCGTGAAGGGATGAGTGCAGAGGAGATGATTCAGATGAGTCAGTCGGGTGGTTTTTGCAGGTGAAAGCAAATCAAAACAAATTTGAGACGTTCATCTATATGAACGGTCCTGATTTTAAGTATGGCAGGTAAATTTCATCATAGGATAACAATCCCGAAATGCATATCTATTGCAGACCAAAACATGCCAAAACAATCAACCGTTGTTTCTTTATTGGATTCATCATATACGGTTGTCGTTCTTGTAGGTCTGGGCAGCCTCCACTTCGGTGCAAAATGTCCCGAGCCATATACGGTTGTCGTTCTTGTAGATTTGGGCACCCCATTTGCTGCTCTGCTGCGCCACCACACCCCTGTACCGGGATGACGGACCTTCATTGTGTATCAAGTGAAATTCAGAGAACAGAGCTCTCTTTTCTGTTAAACTTTGGTGTTTGTATATGGATCAATTGTGAATATAAATATATATAATGGTGTATTTTTTTTCTTTACTTTTTTTTTCATTTTTATTTTCTTTGTACGGAGGCATTTTTTGCTACAAGTAACTACTAATTGAAATTCGTGGCCTATATTTCTTCTGCTCAGGCCCCACTTTATTAAATGATTTATTTTTGTATGTAATTGAGTTATTAATTTTAATGCAAAAATAAATTTATTAAAATAAATGTTTTAAACTAAATAATATTATAAGACCATCTCGAAATTAAACAATTTTATTTTCAAAATGTTTTGAGGTGCACTTATGTAAAATTAACTGAAATTTGTTGACCTCGACTTTCCTTTCGACTAGCTCGAGCTATCTCGAGAATACCTTAGCGCTTTGCTAACTGAGCGTATCTCTCACTATTTGACTTCCCGAGGACATTGCACTCGGAGTTCACTCACTAACTCGAACACACTCTCTGTGATGAACTGGAATTTGGGAGAATGAAACAGAATTAAAAACTGGATCTTTGATCTGGGAGAAGGAAGAGAAATTTCTGAAAACTGTTCTTTGTATTAACTCTGAAAATTACAATGTTTTCTCTCTCTTACAATTTACACTACTCTACAACTCCTATATATACTGCTACTTCGAATTACACCTACTACAAAAATCTACTACTATATATGTACTCCTAGATACAATGCTGTCAAGTGTCTTGTGCTCCTCCTGAACTGTCTCTGACAAGTGCAGCTTGCTGTCAGTCTGGTAGTTCAAGTTTCCTTCTCGAGATTCCACTTCTCGAGATTCCACTTCTCGTGGTTCCTCAAGTCTTTGACTCGGAACATCATCGAGCTCCTGCTCGGCCATCCTTCTCGAGTTCGGCATGACACCGAGACTCGGAAATCTTCTCACTGTTGCTGTTGCTGCTGAATCCCTTCGGGTTCGGGGTGGGGTTCGAGTTTCCCTTCAGGTTCGAATTTCCTCTCGGGTTGTACCCGAGCTTGAGTTTCCCTTCGAGATTTCGAGCTTGCCATTATTTCCAACAAAATTCTCACATCAAAATTCGAATTTCAGTAAACATATATGACATGATCCATTTTGTAGAACTAGTATACTATCGTTATATTTAACTCTGACAAAGGTTGGGCTAATTCACTGACAGTGGGACTGGGAACAAATTTTCTCTAAATAATATAGGCCTCAATACTTGTGGATTTAGTTACTTATGATCTAGACAGACAGCACAAGTAGGCATTGCTTAAGCCTTGTTGATATTTGTTTGCAGCCTCAAATATTCTAGACGAGTTATATATTAGTCTACAAATTTATATATATATATATATACAACCAAATTAATTAAGTTACCAAATTCCATATATGAGGCGGCCACATTAAACATAACAACTATCTTAGATAATCAAGCACATATATACCATGTGAAGAGTCTCCATAATATATATAATTAACTATTGCAAGTAGCAACTAACGAAATTAATGCCTTTGCAGTTTTCAAATGCCAGTGATAATATGAGGTTAATTTCCTTTCGTTATACAAAATTAGTCCAGATATTCGGATACCACTAGAGATACCATCGGGGATACCATGATCTTTGACCAATTCAACTAAACCTAAATATTCACCTTAACCTTCTAAATATTCAACTTAACACATTTTGCTTGACAACCAATAAAAATTCCACATAATAAAAACCTAATTGCAGCATTACACTTAACACATTTTGCTTTACAGCCAATAAAAACTACTCTTAATTTAACTTGCAGCATTACAATTCCTAACTATTCAGCTTATCCTCCTAAATATTCACCTTAACCTCCTAAATATTCAACTTATCACATTTTTTATTAGCAGTCAATGTTTAATGGTATCCCCGACGGTATCTTTTGCGGTATCCTCATAGCATTTTCCATACAAAATGGTCATGACCTAGTTGCAAGTCATGAAAATGACTGTTGAATCACTTGTTGCCTCGCATTAACTATAAACTTCCAATTCAGACAGGGGATCGATCAAATTCAATGTAAAGATTTGGGCAAAGGAGATGAATAACAGTATACCACCAATCTCTCTCAATTTCTTTTGCTGGTTTTGCAGTAAACCAGGTACTGCTCATGCAAGTATATATGCAACACGATGAAATTGATTGATCAGTACTTGCCACACTTATCCTCTTCCATGTCGAACCTATTTATATCTTGCACTGTGTTCTTTATTTTACTTTTTGGTTTTTGATCAG
The DNA here is from genome assembly GCA_030179965.1 of Cyperus esculentus. Classification (NCBI taxonomy): domain Eukaryota; kingdom Viridiplantae; phylum Streptophyta; class Magnoliopsida; order Poales; family Cyperaceae; genus Cyperus; species Cyperus esculentus. Next base: position 1,150,748 of record JASGLE010000034.1, on the reverse strand, counting down.
AGATCAGAAAAGATTTGCCCAAGTGCTGAGGATAAGAATCAGATCCGCTTGTTGCTTTCCAGCTGGTCGGGTGAATAATACAGAAACCAACTTATATATCTTCAGTAAGTTAGAGTTGCTAAATTAATTACTGTCTGTCAAGTTTATAAAATGAATTGTCTAATTTGTTGAGCAACAGCAGATTGAGGAAATTAGGGGATCAATCAATTGAAAATAATCTAGTAGGGTTATATTTTTTCTTAAAAATATCATGACTCACTGGAGCTAGGTGTCTTGAAAAAAAAAAAAAAAAAGAAACAGAGAATTAGGAGATGAAAAAAAAAAAAAATAAGAAGAAGATAATGCCCTTCGGAGAAAATAATGACGGGTCCAGATGAGTAATACCTAACGTCTATAGAAAAGCTACTCATATGTTCACAGGTTACATTATGGGATGTATCCGTTACATTTTATACAAGTTTATAAATGTATGAACGGTTTTTCAATGGACGCAAAATGTTTCTCATTCCATATATATACACTGTAACACTGTTACACTTCTCTTCAATGGGGTACGTTCATTCCTTGTTGTGGAGTGTAAGGTTGATCTGGATGAAAATCTGCTGCTTTTCTGAGAAAGGGTCTGCTTTTCCGATCGGATGGTTGGTATCAGTTATTGCACAGATCTCAAAGCACTTCAATATTTGCTGCAACAATCTCAATATATTTTGGTGTTTTTTAACCGTCGGATCAAGAAAAACAGAAACAGAGTCTGTTTTTCTTTTTAGAAAAGCAAGTGATCCGATCCAGTTGATCTAAGCAAGGTATCCATGCACATCAAGATCTGTGCAAAATTCAACCTGAGAGATCATATATATAGCTACTGCATTTCCAATATTGAACTCGGCCCATCTCTTAGTTATCATATCTCACTCCTAGCCCATACATAGCATTGGGCCTTTATATATAACTAGTAATGTGCCCATGCGTTGTAGTGAGATAACAATTAATATTGCTTTATGAAAATGCAAGATGATAATATTGAATTACTGTAATATTCATTGAAAAAACTGCAAAATAATACATAACTTCTTATATTTCTTAATCATATAATCAAGTACCAAAGATATAAATAACATACTGATAGATATTTGGGGTTAACAATTTTAAACTACATATCTATTTGTTAGTTACGTAGATTAAAGGGTACTGGTCTCTTAATTAAGTCATCATAAAATATCTCTCTCATCTATTGACTATGCAATACAAAATCCTTACCAAATAGTTATAATTATCCTAATGAGATCAACAGAAAAGTTAGATAGATGTCAATTCATTAAAAATATAAAAATCACTTGTAGATTGAAAAGAGCTCAATTGCAAAGTAAATATCATAGAAAATCATTATAATTTTGGTGGAAACTTACACACACAAATTATGTATCAGTGAGACAAATCAGCACAATTCTAATCATAAACATTATATGTACATAAATTTTGTTTACATGTATTTCATAATTCCAATTTTACCCTCCATTTCATCTCTTCACTTCAAAACAGATGGGTCTTATCATTTTGTAAACACGCACCAAATGCACCAGGTTAGGTTTATTCTCTTTTCTTAGAAATAAAGTTTGGTAGCTGATTTGGTTTGCTGACTAATTTACCTCAATAACAAATTCAGATACAGCATAGCTGCTGGTAGGGGATTCTCAACATGGATATTGGTACCGATAACACTTATACCACTGTACCAGTTCTGCAAAAGGTTTGTCAGATACTCTAGTTTCTATATTTTAACCAGCCACCATTAAATCTTATATTGCTTACCACAAATATAGTTATGTCAAATTTGAGTTGCACAGCGAGGCTGATCAGTTATAGTATGTTAGCATTGAGCTAACATCAAATTTAAGGGCATCCAATGATTTAAAATTGAAATGGAAAAAAGTACCAATATGAGATAGAGAAGTAACCTGAAAAAAAAATTATTTACATGAAACAAACATCAGAATTTTCACAAGATTTCCTGTCCTCAATGCTATCATGACATGCTATGACCTTCAAAATCTGACCTAATTACTTAAACTCCTAAAGTATGTGCCAAATGTTTTCCCATGATACTGCATAGAGAGCAACAAACAACAGGGGCTATAATCCCAAGCTAGTTGAGTAAGTTAGAAACGAAACCCAAGTAAAAATGCATAAAAGAGCAGTAGACCTTTATTTTTTTAGTTACTGCACCTCTTAATTGTAATTTTCAGCAATAAAACTAAACCTCAAGTTCATCCAACAAAATAAATACTTCAAGATAGAGTGTTAATTCCATGTGTAGATTTCAAAAATAAAAGGTGGATAACCAGGCACTATCAAAGTAATTTAAGCAAGAAAACGCTAAGAAAATTCTTGGAAATACATTGAGAATTCCATTAATGACCCAGAATGAAAAAGAATTCTTAAAAAATTTGAAGAAGTTAATTTAGAGCTAGGAGGTGAAAGGTCAACACCAAAACAAATAAAAGAATAAGTACACTAAATTTCTCGTACAGCCCCCCAAAAATTTTAAATTATGTCCCAAAAACATAGCATCAAAAGAAATTTAACAATCTGACCTTGTGGATCAATCATCTCAGCAAGTGCTACAGAGAATCCAGACCATATGAGAAAATAAATTGGAGTGAAAAAATAATTATGTTATCTGTAATATAAACCACGCAAAGTTAGAAAACTGATAATGAAAGATAAAGAAGAAGATAAAAGCAAATAAAAGTTTTAAGGGGCCTTTTTGCTAAATGAAAATTTATAATGTTTCATATGAGCTATCTGATGTTGTATGCATGTATTCCACTCCATCCTTTCTTCTTCAATCTTAGCTTTTTCTTGGATTTAGCTTCTTTTGTCTCATATATGCCAAGAGCTTTCGCACATGTTTACTATACCAATACAATTACTCTGATCCCATCAACAGTAATAGAGCTGATCTGTATTGGAAGTGCAAATCCGTCATTAGACAAATTAAAAGAACTTACCGTGAGCAACGAAGGTGCATGTGCTGATGGTAGCAGAAACCTCCTAGACAAGTAAATGGATCAAACCACAAACAAATAATGGATCAAACACAATCAAAATCACAAATCCTCAATAGTTCATTATATGAAACTATATTAGACAATAGGCATTAATACAAATCACATTGAAATTGTGCCCCTACTGTTTGTGACGTCCTTTGTTACAAAGGGAAAATGCCATGGTTACAATATGGACTACCTACCTTCATTTCTAGTAGCTTAACAAAAGCTTGCTTTTCATACATGTTCAATCATAATTGATCAAAGCAGAACAGAATTAAGTCTTTAGTTTTATTACAAAAAATGGTGAAAGAAAATTTACCATCTGGCCTTTTCAATTTCTTTAAATTTGAGATAAAAGGCAACAACTTCGGGTGTCATTAATATCATCTTTCAAATAAATAGAATTTCTTTATATTAATATGCAATCACATGCAACTTGTATATGATTTAGTTCATGAAGACTATTTGATGGATTAGCTTGGAACAAGCATTTCATCTGATTTTGATCCTCAATTGCATTTTTCAAAGTCTGGTTCAAAACATGGCTCAGCTTTGTCAAGAATAACAGGTCAGAGAGTCGAGAGCTGCATACGCTAAACATGCTTGTTTAATCAAACCAAACAAAGTTGAACTATTCACAATTTATTTTACCAGAATTGCTACCAAGTACCAACCCTGATTTAATGTACCAATTCAAGTTACCAGTACCCAAATTGCCGAAACCATTTCTGTAACCAAACCATAAAGCCGCACCTGCCGAGGATCCAACAAGAACAATCCCGGCGGGTTTGAGGGTTTCATTAACCCACTTACAAACAGCCACAACATCATTCACCTCGGCGAACCCGGTCAGCGAGGCCCGGCCCGTAGACCGACCGGCGCCCCGCATGTCGAAGGTGACGGCACGGTACCCCTTCTTAGCGAGCCAAGTGGTGATCCCCCTCAGCAACCCCTGGAACCCCCCGAGCACACTGTAAGGATGCACCAGCACCACGGCCAGGTCCTCCGGCGCCGGTTCGGATGGCTTGAAGAGGCGCTCGTGCAGCTTCGCGTGCCCGTCGAGTCCACCGTCGTCGACTCCGCCGTTGCTGATCCATTTTTAATTTCGGATGGCGGAGATGGCGTTGGTCTGAGAATCTCTCCATTTTTAGACTGGGTGTTTTGTCGGTAGGAGGGATGAAGAAAAGAAAGATAGAGCATTTTTAGACAGCTTCGAGGTTTTGTTTCAAAATGGCAAAGACAGAAGTAAGCATTAAAGTAACCATTAAAGGCTATATGGTTTACAGCTCGGAGCCGGAGAGAAGATGAAAATCGAAACAACGCTATGGACGTATCAACAGCCGCGATCGAAAGAGCGGATCGATATATTAAATAGCTGTGAACGGTTCAGATTATCCGATCGGATGGTTAGAAATGAGTATGAACAAAGACTCCTTTTGGATTTCAAAAGAACTCCTTTTATTATTAGTAGGGATATATATGAAGTTGATTAACGCTTCAAAATATCCGGCTTGCTTTCCATTCCTCTCGAAAGTGTAATAATAAGAGTCAACAAACATTGTAAGCAAACATATTCAAGTAGTCCACTTGGGCCATTGCTATGGCAACTTGCTATTGTTTTCTTTTTCTTCTCTATTGAGTACATTAGCTAGTTTTTGTCAACTATGCCTTCACAAACATTATCAACTCTAGTCTCCCATCAGCGCCGTTTTTCTCTCCACATAGCACCACTGAACAGATCCAGATCCGTCGTTGTTCTTCATAGCTAACTTGTTTGATCTTCTCTTCAATCATCTGCGTGATAGGGAGAAGAGCAGGCTAGCTATGTGACATCCCAAAAATTTAGCAAAATGTTTGAAAAGTATAAAATGATATATATTGAAGAATTTATTATTTAAATTAAATTTCTAGTTTTAGTTTGTCTAAGTCGGAAGTAGGGCAGAATAAGGAAATAAAATATTTAGATCGGCAACAACAAAAATAGGATAGGAGTACATATTAATATTTTGTGATCTGAAAATATTTTTAATTAGTTATGCATGCATACTAGTTGGATTAAAAATGAAAAGGGTCTATTCATGATTTAAGAGACAATAAGGTTAGGAGTACAAGAATGAATTAAATATAAGATGGGTTTGCCAAGTGTAGGCAGCATCCTTCTCCTTCTATACGTGGCATTGGCATGCTGCATGCAGCAAGGGGAATTAAAAAAATTTAAAAAAACAGAATGAAGAACAATAAAAAAAAAATGAACCTTCTTTAGGTGTGGCTTTCTCCTATTGGTAAAGGCTTATAATACTCATCCCCTTCCCTTTATTTAAGACAAACAAAGAAACTTTCTCCCTGCATTCTCTCGTATCCTCCTCTCTTCTAAGTTCTAAACCGAGTAACTCAACTATGGTCATGAGTGTTCACACCATATAATCAATACTTGTCTGAAGATGGGAAAGGAGAACATGCATGGATTTCGGTAAGACTCTTAGTACCTCTAATCTAATCTGCTCTCATATGATTTTGGTTTGGTTCGTTCCCATCTTGGTGTTGTAATGTTGGTTGAAAATGTTATTATACAAAGAATTCATGAGTAAGGCGCTGGGCCATCATTAAACCAAAATTAAGACAAGCAACATAATATATGTGTATGCAAGTCTAAATATATCTATTTCATACTTGGGCTGAACTTGGGTCTTGGAAACTAATAATTAATCATATATGGGTATTAAGTCAAGTTCTCAGGTTGGATAATCTGGCCAACGTAAATCATGGAAGCACCTGACTGGAAGTCAATAATTATTTGGACAATAATTAAGGCTCGTTATAACTATAAATGAATGACAAATTAATCATTGAAATATAGTTAATCATTACTGTGCTATGGTATACCCAAATGACTTGCTAGAGTATAACAAATAAATTATTATGTGGGGACATTCTCTGGTCTAAGTGAAATTAAGAAAAAGGCTTCTCGGTTAACTAGGAGAAATTACGCTTAATTAAATTATACAAATAGACAATTGATCAATCGGCTTTTCAGTTTGATAGGATGTATATTCTCGGATCGGCTTCCAAATCTGACATGTCGAGGTCAATTTATGTATTCATTCTGAATTTGGAGTGTCATCTATTGTTATTCAAGTATCCTTTCAGTGTCAATCATAAGTCAGAATCCTTCGTATCAGGTAACCGGACTTCTCTATAACTTGTATTTTATTTTGATTGCTACCAGGAGTTGTTTTACGTGACTTTCAGCATGGATCACTAATTGATCTGAATTATCAATTATTGTTTTAATATGTCAGTATTAGAAATGAATTATAAATGCATGTTTGATTGATTTAAACTGAAAATCAAGGACATAGTGTTTGAATGTTTTTACAGAAATAAAAAGGAATTTATTTTATTATGCAAGTTGGTTTGAAGCAAAATAAGAGTTATATTGCTAATAAGATATTTTCAGTAAGTTAAGAAAGAATTAAAGAATTTTGAGGGGATGTAACGGATGCTGGTTGACCAACACACGAGGAGAATGAATGTTTTGACCGGTACCAGGTTGGCGATTCCTTCGGGATTAGCGGGTCATTAGACGTAACGACAGTCGGTTCCTTCGTGGAGTTAGAAGGAACGTGTTTCCACTTTGGCAGGTGGAAATGCCACTCTTAGCGTGAAGGAGTGCGAAATGGGTCCAAACTCATAGTCTGATTGAGTGCGGGTCCATTCCAAAGTGTGGCCACTGAATGTTGTGCTGATATTATATCCCGTAAGAATGATAATTCTAAAATTATGAAAGATAGTTGAGTTTTTATTTTGTGAGTCTATGGAAATAAAACTCAACAAAGTAAGAATACTATAAGCAGGAAGAACTTGGTGTTTTTATAGTGAAAAGGACTTGAAATAAATAATTATCCATTGTATTTTATAGTTACAAATAGTAGTCGGATTTTCATACTAAACATTGAGATTTGAAATTTAGTTGTATTTGTTATAACCTTTTGAAATAATATTTAGCTTAAGGATTTTATTTAAGTGAAAACTTGTAAGGCATTCTTCTGGTATTTGACACTTATAAATATTTGCATAATAATTCATGATAACTATGTTAGAAATAAGAGCATGCATGGGTTCAATTTAGAATATAAATGACAAAGATATTTTGAATTCATGAGCATACTTTTTATTTTGGACATTCTGCATGTAAATGTGTAATGATAAAGAGCATGTTTTAAATAGCAGGTTTACATCTAGTCTCTTATTTATTTAAGATGATTAATTGCATATCATTGGTTTTCAAACCTGTTATAGAGAAGCTGCGTCGTAAAATAACTGGTTACTGAGCTTTATAGCTGACTCCGTTTCCTCTTTGTTGTTTCTTTTATTTTTTGTTGGCGACGTAGGTTGGCTGGCCGACAGATGAATGCGAAAGATATTGGTTTGAAGCACTCCGGGAGCGGGGTGCGACAACAGTGGTATCAGAGCATTTGTTCCTCGGTCTAGGTTGGGTCCCCAATTTTTGTTTGACTTTGATCAATTGACAGTTGTCTGTATTCTATCTTGATCGGTTTGACATTTCTGATGTCAGAATTATCTCGTAATTTATTTGAGTTTTCCCGTTTGATCATTCCTGATATCAATTATAACTCAAACCAGATTCTGTACCATATGTTGAGAAAAAAAAATATTTAAAATTGGATCTAGAGGATATATAAAACCATTTACGAAAAAAAAAATATATATATATATATATATTCAGTGGCAAAGATGATATAATTAGTTAATTTAAGCTTATTTGATATTTTAATTTCCTGTCACTTTCTCCATACGCGGCTCCTGAGTGTTGGCTTATCAAGTTAGGAATTAAAGATGATTATACTAGTGAACGACGAATATTCGTATGATTTAAATTGGGTTCTCGGCCCTTCTCCCTGATCTTCACATTATTGCCTTTGTTGTACAACCGAGTTCCATAAAATCTAAATTTATTCGAAGTGGGACTTCCTCACTCTTTCCTTATTTTTATGAACAAAAGAAAAACAAAAGTATCATACATGTAAATATAAGAAGCAGAATGTTGAGGTAGACCGGTAGACCAAGAAACCAAGTGGGGGTCTTGTAGTAGAGGGAGAGTACATGCCAAAACTCTATCATTTGATCTCCAAGTACGATTTCTATGTCTCAATTTGGTTTTCTTTCACTGATCGTGGTCGAGTCATTTGTAAAAGTGCGTCAGATTTCAGAATCCAAGTATTATTTGAAAAAGTGCTTCAGACTTCAGAAATACTTCAGAAATATGGTAAGCAATATATAATAATATAATATGGTAAGAAATATGGTTTTCTTTCTTTTATTTTTCATTTCAATCCCCTCTTTAGAAAACCCAAACCCTCCTCCTGTTGTCGTGACCACCCAAGCTGAGCCGCGTCGCCACCGTGCCGAGCCCGTGTCGTCGTCGTGCCGAGCCAGCGCCGTGCCAAGCCCGCGCTGTGCCGAGCCCACTCCGTGCCGACCCCGAGCCGAGCTCGCTTCGTCGCCGTGCCGAGCTCGAGCTCGCATCGTCACCGTGCTGAGATCATGCTGCTCCTTGCGCGACACCCTGAGCACCTTCCCTTTCCTCTCCCTTACGTGCGACCAGATTCAAGGTGTCAATCGAAGCCGTAACTCAGCCATTGAGGCGTCGGGCAGCGTCGAGCACGACCATGACCCGTAATGCCTTCTCACCACCATTCCGGTTCCTTTTCTAGCACCTACAAGAATCAAAACCCGTATCAATTCAGTTGAGTAAAACCAAATCCAACCCGTTTGGGGGCAGCCCCGATGGAAATTGACAAGTCGAGATCTCTCCTTTGTCATTGTTGTTCACTCTTTTTTTCATTAGCCGAGACAAATTCGACTCGAAGCCTAGCCTCTGCCTTGAGCACAATTGTTTCCCATTGTGCCTCTTGAGCTTGACTCCTCTCTGCTGTCATCATCAATTTATATCATGGGTAAGATGCTTCCTTTCTTTCTCAATCGAGTGTTGTTATTGAACCATTGGACAAGGTCCCTTTTATCTCGATTAACAAGAAAATTGGTTTAGTTGTTGTCAGTGGTTGTAACTTGGTATCTGTTTTGTGAATTTTATTACATGACCATTTTGTTGGACCCATTCAACATTTATTCCAGATTGTACAAGCATTGTTGCCCTTCTTTGTGTGAGTTTGCACAATGCTACTTAATTTTAGTGATTGATAGGTGAAATAATACAGTGAATATTGGGGATCCCAATTCTGGCTTTTGAGAATATCTCGGTTTGAAACCCTTGGTTATTAATGTAATATGTGTGAATTCCACAATCCTAACCAAATCTCAAATTTTTTATTTCTGAGGATATCCTATGAGCATGAGAGTGACTATCAAACAAGTTAGGAGGATCTTCTTGTTCTTGTTGTAAAGGTACAGGTTCCCGCTGAATTATACTTTTTGCACAACTGGAATTAATTGCATTCATATAAATAGCTCGCACTATATTGCATTGGTCAAGATTATAATCAATTGCTTTCCAAAGAGTGCAAAAGAAATAGATTTACAATATGCATGAGATTATTTATCATTTTGCTTGTTGATATATGTGTTTAATGATGGCTTATGATGCATGAGAAATAAAGTTTTTATAAAGAAAATTAAGAGAAATTAAATTTGAATGAATGTCACTACGGGAATATACAAACGGTCGGATATTATATCGCGATTATATGCACTACGGGAATATATAGACGGTCGGATATTATATTGCGATTATATTCCCATTATTACGGAATCTTAAGTACTTAAGTGAACGTCCCTTACGGTGCCCATACTAGTCGGGTTAGGGAACGGACGGTGTGACATACGGGACAGACGGTTTTAAAAGAAATGTATTTAATCGGACATAACTGAACAAAGTTCAGTACAAGTCAGATTTTATGAATGACTTCTTAAATTACAAGAGAATTTTTCTTTTATATTAAACTGTATTAAATACAACGTAACTGAACTTCGGTTCAATACAGGGCAGATTTTAAACGTTTTCAATGGATAATTTTTCTTAAAATTCAATAACCTAAAATTATTATATATATGTTGTGATAAATGCATTGCATGACATGTTAGTTCTATTTCTTAATAATGCATTAAGGTTGGACATGCATTAGTTATTTGTTCCTCTTAGAGAAGTTATAATTCTGTGGGCTGGAACTAATACCGTACTGAGAGATTATCTCTCACCCGTTCCATTTCATTATGGGTTCCAGGTGTTTAAATAATGAGGATCGGCTTAGATGTTTATGTGCCACTGCTTTTGGAATATATTAGTGTAATACTTATCGGAGACTGAAGATGGTAATCCTCATGATATTATCCAAAATTTGTATGTATTTATTTTGTTCTTTTCTGAATTTTCTATTCCATCATTTTGATCATTTGTTAGTTGTGGCATGTATTTATGAACTTGTTTTGTTGAGATAAATGGATGGATTGTCTTTATTTGAAGCCTTGCGTGTACGTGTCATTTGGTACACGCGGCGGCTGTCACGCTCGGACCATACCATTTTGGTTCGGGGTGTGACAATGCCACTCTTAGCGTGAAGGAGTGCGAAATGGGTCCAAACTCATAGTCTGATTGAGTGCAGGTCCATTCCAAAGTGTGGCCACTGAATGTTGTGCTGATATTATATCCCGTAAGAATGATAATTCTAAAATTATGAAAGATAGTTGAGTTTTTATTTTTTGAGTCTATGGAAATAAAACTCAACAAAGTAAGAATACTATAAGCAGGAAGAACTTGGTGTTTTTATAGTGAAAAGGACTTGAAATAAATAATTATCCGTTGTAGTTTATAGTTACAAATAGTAGTCGGATTTTCATACTAAATATTGAGATTTGAAATTTAGTTGTATTTGTTATAACCTTTTGAAATAATATTTAGCTTAAGGATTTTATTTAAGTGAAAACTTGTAAGGCATTCTTCTGGTATTTGACACTTATAAATATTTGCATAATAATTCATGATAACTATGTTAGAAATAAGAGCATGCATGGGTTCAATTTAGAATATAAATGACAAAGATATTTTGAATTCATGAGCATACTTTTTATTTTGGACATTCTGCATGTAAATGTGTAATGATAAAGAGCATGTTTTAAATAGCAGGTTTACATCTAGTCTCTTATTTATTTAAGATGATTAATTGCATATCATTGGTTTTCAAACCTGTTATAGAGAAGCTGCGTCGTAAAATAACTGGTTACTGAGCTTTATAGCTGACTTCGTTTCCTCTTTGTTGTTTCTTTTATTTTCTGTTGGCGACGTAGGTTGGCTGGCCGACAGATGAATGCGAAAGATATTGGTTTGAAGCACTCCGGGAACGGGGTGCGACAAACTAGCTAGCTATGCCTGTGTGGTGATGCAATAATACGGACCGTTGGTGTATATATATGCTTACTACCTGCTGCTGCCATTCTACTGCCAAATGTTCATAGCAAGCACTGCAGTCGACATCAGTCTTGTAAGTTGATTTAACTTGCTAATATATGTATATATATGTTCGATTTCTGTTTTGCAAGTCGCTGATCAGCTCAAAATACTCCCTAAATTCATAAATTCCTAGTTATTTTTCAGAACAAGAATATAATATTTTCATGAATTACGGTGTTTGGAAAGTGAGGCATTTTACTTTGCATATGCATGTCGATCTCATAAACTGGAACTTGAATGACTGATTTGATTCGACTGGTGCATTCAAAGTAAAACATATCACCAAGTTTCGATATACTTTGCAAGCTGCAAAAAATGTGTACTGATCTGAAAATTAAAGGGAGAGTTGAATTACAATGCGGTCAATGCAACTAGGAATTAAATTCACATAAAATATGCTTCATTACGCATTGGTGAGAGGGGAGAAAAATGCACCGAGGCTTCAACTCAGCTCAGCTTGGTTCACGCTAGTAAGTAGTAACAAGCCAATACCCTTAATACATGCATGTGCTGATGTGCTCCTACTTGACATCAATTATTAGTTTAGGAACGTTGTATAATTACTAGCATTCAACCCGTGACATGCACGGGAATTTGCCCCAGAAGACCTGTTCTGCTGTAGTTTCTCTAACTCTCTATCGAAGAAAACATGTAACTTCATCTTAATTTTCTCCTCGGCCTCGGAATGAAACAACTTGAAAACCTTTTCATACGAAAATCGTACCAGTTATTGTTGGAAATAATGGCAAGCTCGAAATCTCGAGGGATAACTCGAGCTCGGGTGTAACCCGAAGTGGTAGTTCGGGTACAACCCGAAGTGGTAGCTCGAGGTCGGGTACAACCCGAAGTGGTAGCTCGAGGTCGGGTACAACCCGAGGAGGTAGTTCGGGTGCAACCCGACGAGGCACTTCGGGTGCAATCCGAAGTGGAAACTGGAACTATGTGGGCAGCTCGAGTTTCACCCCAAACCCGAAGGGATTCAACAGCAGCAGCAACAGTGAGAAGATTTCCGAGTCTCGGTGTCATGCCGAACTCGAGAAGATAGCCGAGCAGAAGCTCGGTGATGTTCCGAGTCAAAGACTTGAGGAACCTCGAGATGTGTGCAATCTCGAGATGGAAGCTCGAACTACAAGTCTGACAGCAAGCTGCACTTGTCAGAGACAGCTCAGCAGGAGCACAAGACATTTGGCAGCATTGTATCTAGGAGTAGATAGTAGTAGACTTTTGTAGTAGGAGTAGTTCGAGATTTAGTAGTATATATAGTAGCAGAGTAGTGTAAATTTGTAAGAGAGATAAGAAGGGAAAAACATTGTAACATTCAGAGCTTTATACAAAACAGCTTTTAGCTATTTCTCTTCCTTCTCCCGGATCAAAGATCCAGTTTTATTCTGTTTCATTCTCCCATATTCTAGTTCATCACTGAGAGTGCAAATACGAGTGAGTGAACGCCGAGCGCAAGGTCCTCGGGAAAGACGTATAGTGCGAGATACGCTCGGTTAGCAAAGCGCTGAGGTATACTCGAGGTTGGCTCGAGCTAGTCCAAAGGAGGCCGAGTTTCAACAGATTGGTATCAGAGCTATGGCTAGTTTCGGAGGAAGTTCACTCGGGATGTCCATACCGAAGTTGTCAAAGTCGAACTATGACAACTGGAGCATCCAAGTAAAGGCATTGCTAGGGGCGCAAGACTGTTGGGAAGTAGTCGAGGAAGGATTCGCTGAGCCCGAAGCCGGAACAGTTCTCAACAATGCACAACAGAAGGCATTGCGAGAAAGAAGGATGAAAGACAAGACGGCTCTCTATATCCTGTATCAGGCCGTAGACGAAGCTGGCTTTGAGAAGATTGCTGGAGCAGTGACTTCGAAAGAGGCTTGGGAGATTCTCGAGGCTGCCTATAAAGGAGCTGAAAGAGTCAAGCAGGTGAGACTACAAACTCTACGAAGAGAGTTCAAGTCACTCACTATGAAGGAATCCGAAGAGATCTCGGACTACGTCGCTAGGGTGCAGGTGGTGGTCAACAACCTGAAAAGGAATGGGGAGAAACTGACCGAGAATAGGGTCGTGGAGAAGATACTGCGGTCATTGACAGATGCCTTCGAGAATGTTGTGTGCACAATAGAGGAGTCAAAGGACCTGCAAAAACTGTCGGTGGATGAGTTGCAAGGTTCCCTCATGGCACACGAATAGAGGAAGAAGTTGAAGAAGAAAGAGTCACTCGAAGAGGCTTTGCAAGCTAAGGTGTCTCTTGAAGAGAAGGCTATGTATGTCCAAAGGGGACAAGGACACGGCCAGTCCAGCAGTGGTGGAGGTCGTGGTGGAGGTAGAAGCTCGAGGGGCCAGTCGAGCTCCAACTCGCGAGGTCGAGGCCGAAGCCAGGAGGGCAAAGGCAAGAAACCCGATGTAAATTGCTACAATTGCGGGAAGCACGGGCACTATACTCGGGATTGCTGGGCAGACAAGAAGGTAGAAGGTAAAGCCAACTACGCAGAGGTGATGGGGGGCGATGAGGTGTTGTTGATGTCTCAAAGCACCTCGACTTCGAGAAGCACAAAGTGTTCTGTAGGTGATACAATATGGTATCTCGACTCCGGTGCCAGCAATCATATGACCGGCCTAAAGCACATGTTCGGAGAGCTGACTGTGAAGAGAGGATCAGTCGGGTTCGGTGACGACTCGAGGGTCTAGGTGGAAGGCCGAGGTAAAATCCAGTTCCTGCAGAAGAGTGGGAATGTTGGAATAATCGAGGATGTATACTACGTCCCGAAGATGACGAGCAACATACTCAGTATGGGGCATCTGATGGATAAGGGGTTCGGTGTATCCTCGGAGGGTACGACCCTACATCTGACTGATAAGATCGGGCGGGAGATAGCTCGAATCGAGATGAGTACGAATCGAATGTTCAAACTCAATCTCAGGAGAATCGAGGAGAAATGTCTCAAGGTAGACAGGGAGGATGAGGCCTGGCTGTGGCACAGGAGGTTCGGGCACTTGGGTTACACTGGACTCAAGGAGTTAGTCAAGAAGCAAGGAGTGCAAGGACTACCGAATCTCGAGTTTGAAAAGAAATTATGTGAAGATTGCGTGGTCGCGAAGCAGACGAGAGCTTCATTCAGGAAGGCACAGTTTCACGCGAAAAAGCCTCTCGAACTGATTCATACAGACATCTGCAGACCGATCACCCCAGGCTCATTCACAAGGAAGAGGTACTTCATCACTTTCATCGACGACTTCTCGAGGAAGTGTTGGGTATATTTCCTGAAGGAGAAATCCGAAGCGTTCCAGGCCTTCGAAGTATTCAAGGCCATGGTCGAGAAAAACACTGAACTTCGGATCCGGGCACTAAGATCTGATCGAGGTGGAGAGTACCTGTCGAAGCAGTTCATCTCGTACTGCGAGAAGGAGGGAATTCGAAGGTATCTCACAGCCCCATACACACCACAGCAGAATGGAGTTGCAGAAAGAAAGAATCGGACCATCTCGACATGGTTCGGTCAATGCTGAAGACGAAGAGCATGCCCAAGGAGTTCTGGGCCGAGGCTGTGTCGAGCGCAGTGTACATTCAGAACAGGTGCCCACATGCGATTCTCAAGCAGAAGACCCCACAGGAGAAGTGGAATGGCAGAAAGCCGAATGTTGCTCACTTGAGAGTATTCGGGAGTGTGGACTATGCGAAGGTCCCCGAAGAGAAGAGGAAGAAGCTCGATGACAAGAGCAGAAAGTTGATGCTTGTCGGCTATAGTGAGAAGTCGAAAGCATACAAACTGTATGACCCGAACGAGAAGAAACTCGTGGTTAGCAGGGATGTCGAGGTGAATGAGGAAGCTGGATGGGATTGGGAGTTAAACCAGCCACAGGAGTTGGTGAGTGGGGAGGACCGAACTGTTCTCGAGACTCCAGTTCAGCTCGAACATGCATCCACCTCAGGGAGTTCGGAGAGCTCCGAAGATGAAGAAGAGGGTGAAGGCGAGTATATGCCGAGAAATGATGTGAAATATCTGCTAATAATCCCTAACACAATTTTGGTTCGGTTCACAAGCGCATGAACCTACCGTGTAGTATATAGGGGTGTCGATTCCACAGAGACAACTCGTAATACACTGGTTTCAATTTAATCTACCGATCTAGACAATTCGATTTTCAGAGTTCTAAAAGAGAATTTAATCCTAAATTAAGACAACTGCTAGCAACAATTGGTTTGATTCAATTAGAAGTGACCTAGGGACTTTGGTTTCGCTATCCCTTATAGATGTTGTTTACCCGACTAATACTTTTAATTTTATCGTTGTGAGAGAGTATCAACAATTATTGGTACTAAACTACAATTTCTTGGCTTAATACCGTACCTAAATCCTTGGATTTCACGATTAAGTTCCTCACCCTACAAGTCTATGGTTCATTAAGTTAATGATACAATTAATCAACTATCATTCATACTTTACGGTTAAGTACATCGCATGGTCTCATAGTCAATTAACGAATTCCCTTAGGTTCATGATTTCACGGTTAATTATCTCACCCTAACCCTAATTATGCTTCTTCAATTCCAAAACTAAGAGTTTCACTTGTCAAGTTCTAACCCTAGTTTCTAAGATATCATGCATGGCTATTAAACAACACATAAGCAATTCAACAAAGAAGCAAAATCACAACTAGCATAAAAAGTAGCATCCGAGTAAGACTAACAACTACAAGTTCAAACCACACCTACATCCCTAGAGAGGGGATTAGCCTCTCATGGCTACAAGAGAAAAACTAAAGAGTTTCATGTCCAAGAAAAGCATAAACAAGAGTAGAAAAAGAGAAGAAAGTCAAACACCAAGATCTCGCTTGAATCCTCGATCCAATCTCCCAAAATCTCCCTTGAGTTCTCTCTCTAATGCTCTAGATCAATTCTAACTCCCCCCCCCCAAGAGTTGTCTGCCAAATTCGTGGTTTCTTCTCTCCAAAGTCTCCCCCAATCAGTTCCAACAGGTCCCCCTTCAAAAGAGCTTTCTAAAGAATCAAACAAATCTAAATTTGGAGCCCGAATGAGCTCGTAGCGCCAAAATTAGTCGAAGGTGCGCAGAAAAATCGATTCTGCTGAACTGGGCTGCGTGCTGCCTAAAAGAAGGCCCAACAACTACTGAAATGCTCATATCTTTTTCGTCTCTGGCCCAAGTCGCGCCCCGTTCGCACCATTTGCTTTCTTTCTTCATTTCCTACAATTTAAAGAGCAATTCACGGCAGTAACATGATCTTTGACACAAACTTAAACAAATTAAAACAATTCGGTCTGATTTTCTAAGTAAACCCTATTGATTCCTATCTAAAATGCATATGTCATTGGCGCTTATTAAATTCCCCCAAGCTTGAACTTTTGCTTGCCCTCAAGCAAGTCTCAAACTAGTATCTAATGAAAGATCTCTAAACCAACAAATTATGCAAATGAGATTAAACTAAATGCAAAAGAAAGATCGCGGATATCATACAAAATCAAGGGCCATTCTCAAGAATCACTAACATGTTTTCTCATGGGTTCGGGTTTTTGGAATTCGTCGTGGTAATTCTCGGTTATTTTCCTTTTCACTCCACAGTGCCCTACTTTCGAAACAAGTTTTCCAAACCTTCTTTACAATTATAGATCATGGTGAGTTTCCCGTTCGGATGAGATTACTAGACCTATCTCCCCTGGATATACCCTATTGTTTCTAGTCAACCCAATCGAAATTTTTGACGATTTTTTTTTTATTTATTTAAGCCCTGCAGACATCCTGGTTCAGAATCTAAATCTACTTCATTTTTGTTTGTTTGCCTTTTGGTTTAGATCCCATGTCGGAATCGATTTTGCATAGCATTTATTCTCTCAATTGATGTAAATGTGCAAAGCACTTATTTTTCTTCACTGTGCGAGAGTTGCATCTATATTCTGCCGCACTTCACTCATTTTCAAATGAATCGCTAAACACCAAGAACGTCTACCTAGGGTGTCAGACAGGTCCGGAAATCTCATCGTCACAAAATACCTCACCTTTCACACAATCACATTTTAGGGCAAGGGTTCCAATTTCTGACACTATGGGTGAATTTGAAAAAATTTTGAACAATTTCCTTTCTTAATTCCACGAAAAGCCCGTTAAAGACACTTAAGTGTCACCCAATCAATCCCTTGCTTCGATCTCCTATATTGAATTTCCCACAATCAAGCAAAAATTCGCTAAAATTTGAAGACTAAAAAATAAATTCCTAAATGCAAATTAAAAAAAAGTGCAATTCCTAAATGACATGAATGCAGATACCCCCAAGCTTGATCATTGCATCGACCTCAATGCAACAAAACCGAAAATTAAAGACAAGGAATCAAAGGAATAAGAGAGCTCACAAAATCATCGAGGCAAGTTCAGGTCTAAAGGTGGATAATGTCCTTGCGAGACATGGTAGTTGTATGTCGCTTCTTGCATTCGCATCATGTGATCAAGTTTGGCTTGTAAGCGATCAATGGATGAGACAATGGCCTTTTGTGAAGAAGAAATTTCATTGACTTGAACTTGAAGATGTCCATACAAGTCACGGAGTTCATTCTGAGCCACTCATATTTGTTGGAGTTCAGAATTGGCATTTGGATGTGGCTCTTGGCTTGTCTGTTGTGAATGACCACGAACTGCACCCTCAATCAGTGGTGGCGTCAGGTTCTTCAAGTTTTGAATTGTGGTGCATTCGATGTTTGGAAATATGAGCGGGTCGGTGGCAACTGGGTATGAAAGGAGGTTGACAAAGGTGTGATCTTGTTTAACGCGATCGAGAAAAGACATCGCCATCAATGTGTCCAGCAACTTTGGTTTGAGAGTTGTCATGCTGGATGGAATCTTCAATTTGAAATGCTTCGCTAGAATCGTTGCAATGAATCCGCCGGCAAGGTTTCCCGTCTTTTTGGTTCCTTGACTCGCGAGGTGTCTCATCATTTCGCGTCCAATGTCTGGAGATGGTGCCCCGTCGTTCTTCCCAAAAAGCATGAACCAAATGAGATACAATTCCTTCATATTAACCAATCGAGTGCTCTCACCACGTGGGTAAAGCATTGAACTCATTAATATCTGCACAAATTTAACAACTGGGTTCCAAATAAGAGAAGATTGAATATTTCCCGAGTCAGTATAATCATGAGAAGTCAATATTTTCCACATGTTCTCTTTATGAAATCGGTGATTCCTAGCAACTTGATTATTGTTAGGAAAATTCATAATGGCATTAAACTCAGATGGATAAAGTGAATAGTCATTGTCAAGTAAACGAAATCTCATGTATTGACCACCAAATTCATGTACCATTTCAACCGAGCTAAAAAATTCTAGCGACAATTCAACATGTGTGACATATGTTTTTTTTCACATAATCCCAAATTCCATAATTATCAAACATATATTTCACATCATCAAATAATCCTAGCTCTTTCAAAGTTTTAGAACAAGCAAACCTTGTTGGCTTCAATTTGCGTGTAATAAGAGTGTTGTACCGAGCTTTGTGTTCCTCATTGCGAAAACGAAAGCCATGGTTGCTTAGCATCGGGTCGGTGGAGCTCGCGTCGACAATTGCGTCCTTTGATGTGCCGCATCGAGTCCACTTTGGTGCCATGATGGTCAAGCAAACAAACACACAATAACCGATTCACACAAACCCAATACTCGAACTATCCCACACGGCTCGAGTCAATTATCAAGCCGTCACACACGGCAAGTAAACCAAACCCCAAGAGACTCAACCATCACACACGGCGAGTCAAGAAGCAAGAGCGTACCTTTCACGGAGACAAGTATGCACAAAAGTCAATTGATCGAACACCTGGCGTGCGTGTATTGTGATGCACGGCTTGGACTCCAACGAAGGTGATGAATTGGCTACCGATGGCGACGATGTAAGTGGCAGCAGAGGTGGGTTGTGTGGCTTGCGTTGCAGCAGCAAGGGATGTGCCCGACCAGAAGCGGGCGAGGGCCGGGTGGTGCTCGTGTCTGGGAGAAAGAGGGGCAGCAAGGTGGAGTAAGGCTTGCCTTAGGTGTGGGCTGTGATTGGGGCGCGTCGGTGTGGTGGCGCTGGTGGCTTCGCAGGCCAGAGGTGCGGCTGCGTCGTGGCCGTGGCAAGGTCGGTTGGGTGATGCCGGTTGCAGCGATCGGAAGTCCGAAGGTCGGGTGGGGATGGTGTGCTGTTTTGGGTGAGGGGAGGGGAAGGCAGGTGAGGTAGGGAGAGGCCGGCGCGGGTGTAGGCTGGCCGGCGCGTTGGCCTGAGGAGGGCGGCACGGTGGGTGGGTTTGGTCGAGCACAGGAGAGGGGGTTTGGGTGCAGAGGGAGGAAAAGAGAAACAGTTATGTTTGTTAACGGGTTGGTTTGGGTTTAACGGGTCAGATCCGCAGTGACTTTCAATCCAATTAGATGAATACAGAGATTCAAACAGAGAGATGTGCGGTCCGCGTCTGAGGAATGCGATGCGCAGGACTGTCTGGTAGAATTTGATTTGGTTGCACGCGATGCGCACCTGGAGTCCAACATGGAAGGATGCGCTTCCCTTCCCTTCTTTCCTTTGTTTTTTCTGTCTTTGGTTGAATACGGCTGAGGGTCATGCCTTCAGTCCGTACAACCTTTTCTTAGATTTTTTTTTTTTTTTTTTTGGGAAGAAACAAAACAAAATGAAAATAAATGATTAGGAAACTTAATAATTATAAAATAATACTAAACTAATCTAAACTAAAAGTAACCCTCTTAATCCTTGTTTTAACCCTGTTTTCATCCGGTTACTCAATTTTAATCCTAATTTTTTTTATTATCATATTTTTCAGATTTTTTTTTTTGTGTTTTCAATTTTTTTTTAATTTTTTTTTAAAATTAAAATCTAAATGAACAAAAATAAAGAATAAAGAATAAAAGAAAAAGAAATTTGGGTTGCCTCCCAAAAAGCGCTTTATTTAACGTCGTTAGCTCGACGAACTCCCTGTTTTTGGTCAGTTCGTCGGTGCATCAGTGAGAGAGACATCCATCTTCTCTCCAATTTGCTCTCCATGAATGTAATGCTTGAGTCTTTGTCCGTTCACCTTGAATGCACCTGTCTTCTCACTCCAAATCTCGACCGCTCCATGGTTGAACACCCTTTGCACTTGGAACGACCTGTGCCACCTTGTTCTCAATTTTCCCGAAAAAAGTTTGAGTCGGGAATTAAACAAAAGCACCCAATCACCAACGTTAAAAGACCTTCGGAGGATATGCTTGTCATGCCAACGCTTGGTCTTCTCCTTGTACAACTTTGTATTCTCATACGCCTCAAGACGCAACTCATCCAACTCATGCAATTCCAACAATCTTTTCTCGCCAGCGGCTTTGAGATCAAAATTCAAGGCCTTGATTGCCTAATACGCCTTGTGCTCCAACTCAACAGGGAGATGACATGGCTTCCCATAAACCATTTTGAAAGGAGTCATACCAATTGGCGTTTTGAATGCCGTTCGGTACGCCCACAATGATTCATCAAGTTTCAAGGACCAATCCTTCCTTGTTCGCCCCACCATTTTCTCCAAAATGTTTTTGACTTCGCGGTTTGATACCTCCACTTGACCGCTTGTTTGGGGATGGTACGGGGTGGCTACCTTGTGCTTGACTCCGTACTTTGTCAATAAATTCTCAAGATGACGGTTGACGAAGTGAGAGCCACCATCGCTTATCACAACTCGGGGAACCCCGAATCGAGGAAATATCACCTTTTGAAAGAGCCGCTTAACAACGGCAGCATCGGCGGTCGGGTTTGGAATTGCTTCCACCCACTTGGATACATAATCAACCGCTACCAGAATGAACTTATTGCCACAAGAACTCAGAAATGGCCCCATAAAATCAATTCTCCACACATCAAACAATTCTACCTCCAAAATATTATTGAGGGGCATCTCGTGGTGCCTTGAGATATTCCCCGATCTTTGACACTTGTCACATGACATCACAAAATCATGTGCATCCTTGAATATAGTTGGCCAATAAAAACCCGATTGGAGTACCTTGGCCGAGGTTTTGTTGGAGGAGGCATGACCGCCATATGGTGTAGCATGACAATGAAACAAGATCGAACTGACTTCCTCCTTCAGAATACACCTTCTATGGATCCCATCGACCCCGAGCTTGAAGAGAAAGGGGTCATCCCAAAAGTAGTTCTTCACGTCAGAAAAGAACTTCTTTTGTTGGGCGGTTGTAAGATCGGCGCCGAGATGAGTGCTTTCTTCAACCTATCAAAAGCATCAATGCATTCAACGTTAAAATCAAACTCGACGTCTTTCATGGTCAAGTTAGTTAGAGGCTTTGCTATCTTAGAGAAATCCTTAATAAAGCGGCGGTAGAATCCTGCATGACCTAGAAAGCTTCTAACGTCCTTGACAGTTTTTGGTACCGACAATTTTTCAATTACTTCAATTTTTGTCTTGTCCACTTCTAAACCATTTGCCGATACAACATGACCCAAGACTACCCCCCCTCATACCATAAAATGGCACTTTTCCCAATTCAAAACCAAATTCACTTCCTCACATCTTTCTAGAACTTTCGAGAGGTTGGACAAACAAGTTTCAAAAGATGTACCATACACAGAAAAATCATCCATAAAAACCTCCATGCAATTCTCAATTAAATCAGAAAAAATTCCCATCATGGCCCTTTGAAAAGTGGTCGGTGCATTACAAAGACCAAAGGGCATCCTACGATATGCAAATGTGCCATAAGGGCAAGTAAAAGTGGTCTTTTCTTGGTCCTCAGGATGAATCGGTATTTGGAAAAACCCGCTATAGCCATCTAAATAGCAAAAATAGGAATGTTTAGCAAGTCTTTCAAGAACTTGGTCAATGAAGGGAAGAGGAAAGTGGTCTTTTCGCGTGGCGGAGTTGAGTTTCCGGTAGTCGATGCACATGCGCCACCCGGTCACGACTCGTGTAGAGATGGGGTTCCCATCCGCGCCCTTCACAACGGTTGTTCCTCCCTTCTTTGGCACCACGTGCATGAGACTCACCCATTTGCTATCTGAGATTGGATAGATGATCCCAGCATCCAAGAGCTTGTGGATCTCCTTCCAAACGACTTCCTTCAAATTGGGGTTGAGCCTTCGTTGTGCTTCAATGGTCGGCTTGTGGTCATCCTCCATGTTGATTTTGTGCATGCAAACGGAGGGGTTGATGCCGGTGAGTTCATCAATCGTGTAGCCAATCGCCTTGCGATGTGTTCTCAACTCCTTCAAAAGTTGCTTGGTTTGATCTTGATCGAGAGATGCGCTGACGATCACAAGGTATGTCTCATCGGGTCCCAAGAACTCGTATTTGAGAGTAGGCGGAAGAGGCTTGAGTTCAACGTTTGGTGCCTTGGAGTTTGCTTTAGTTTCTGTAACTTGCTTCCGTTGAAAGAATCGTCTCCTGCTGAAAATTGGCCATCTCTTCAAGCACATCCTCCAAGGTTGCGCTTCCTTCCGTTTGCAAGATAGTGCGCATCATGGGATCATCAATGATGATATCTTCTAAGCAAAGGTTTAAATAGCGGATAGCGGACTCATCGGGGTGGGGTATATTTGATAGCGGATATCGGATATCGGCGCTATCGCGAGCGCTACCGGTTCCTGTCATATGGAATATTTTAACTATCTTATTGGTTCATGAGCTAAAATATTTAATAAAAATGATGAATAATTAGAATAATTTATAAAGTTTTCTAACCAAATTGTTTAAAAATTATATATTTATTGTATTTCTCTTGAAACAAAAGCATTCTTATTCAGATATATTGACATAGTACAACATGTTGGTCACTCTTTTATTGCACAAGTATAATTTGTTTCTATCAAAAGGATTTCAAATTAAATAATTGAGTAATTACTTTTCCTAAATATTAAAAAATTGAATGGATTATTGAAGTTATCAAAAATAAATTATCTACCTATCATTTTTTCAAGAAAAAAGTTAGAATCTAAAAATTATGCTAGAAAAATTGTAAACAAATCATGATAAAACATTATTAAAAAAATATTTATTGGTTATATAACATTTTAATGGATTTCAAGTACATGACTTTCATTTTCACTAATTAATCCCACTATTTTTCTTATGTGGATACTAAGTTTATATAACATTGATTGTTGTTTATAAATCCAATTAATTATGTGTTAAATGATTGTAAAACATAAATTAATAATGACTATTAGGTGTTAAATATCATAAAATAATTGAAAATTCAGATGATTCGAACCATATTTTATATGTTACTATATAAAGTATCACATAGCGGGAAAAAACCGATAGCGTCGTAGCGTTTTGTTTCCAAAACGCTATATCGACCGCTATAGCGGCAGATAGCGGCGCTATTTAAACCTTTGCTTCTAAGTGTTCCGCAACGAGAGCGTCAATTGTCTCAATCCTGCAAATTGAATCTTCATTAGAAGGGTATTTAAAAGATTTTCCAATATTAAAAACAACTTTTTCTTCTCCCACTTCTAAAGTCAATTTTCCATTCTTAACATCAATTAAAGCTCCGGTAGTTGCAAGAATTGACGCCCTAAGAGGAGAGGGGTTTGCGTGTCCTCTTCCATCTCAATTACAACAAAATCGGTAGGGATGAAAAATTTACCGACTTGGATCGGTATGTCCTCAGCAATGCCCAATGGCAACCTAACAGACCTATCGGCCAATTGCAATGAAATTCGTGTAGATTTCAAATTGAACTACAAAGTTGGTATCCCGATTGTGTTAACCCACAGTGAACAACCTTCTCAACCTTTCTATTTCCATTAACCTTGAATTGCCTTATCAAAAGAAAATTTAATTTATTATTTATTCTATTTTTTTTCTTTTTCTGTTTTTCTGTTTTTCTGTTTTTTTTTTTTTTTAAATCAGACACCCAAAGCCCAAGTCAGTCAGATGACAAAATAAAAGGGGTACACTCGTCCTACCTGACTGCGACCTCGAAGTGTCATTTTTATTTTTAAGACAATCTAGGCTAAAACTTTCACTTCATCAGACCATGTTCACGTGGATACCACAAACCGGAAAATTACCCTTCGTCCTCAATCAGATTTTCGGTTTGCTACTTTTTCCAATTTGATCATACTTTATTCATGGGACTAATCACTACAGAACAAGATTCTCCGACCTTAACACAAATCTCATAAAGTTATCATGCGCAATTTTCCACAATGCAAACTTCAAAAATTCCTATATGCCCTTGAGTTTAACAATTTCACAAAATTTTTCAAAAATGCAGACATGAAAATGAAAAAGAAAACCTAAAACTCAGACGTACTGTCCTCCCTCCCCAAGCTAATCTATGCACTGTCCTCAGTGCATTGACCCATATATGTAAAAATGAATGAGAGAGAAAAAAGATACAACCTGAGGAACTCATGGTGCTGGACGAGGAGCAATGTTACGAGGATGGTTGACCCCTAGAGCGGCCAGAATCCGCTTCCTCTTCTCCTCTAACTGCTCCTTGCTCGCTGGTTGCTTCATGGTCTAAGTCGTGGCACGGCGCTGCTGCACCAGAATCCTGCTGTCTGGATGGAGCCTGCGGATCGCAGGTAGGTTCCTGCGGACCACAGTATGTTGGTTTCGGCTTGGCAGGGGTCTAGTGGCTGACACAGCGGGGGGGGGGGGGGGGGGGGGGGGCAGTTACAGTTTTTAGCTCAAAATGTGGAGAAGAAATCGGATTGGAGCGCAATGACACGAAGCGACTATGGCGCGAGATGCGTGGAGGAAAACACCAACGCGACGGGGCAGCGGCGCTGTTGCACGTGCTGCTGCTGGTCCGTGGCCAAGGTGGCTGTGCTTCTAAGAGGAGAAGCGGGGTGCAGCGATGGTGGTTACGGCAGTGTGAGGAGAGGAGGGGAAGATTGGATGAGTTGGTTGCTTAATGGGGGAAGAAGAAGATAGAAGAGAAGGAGTTCTGGTCTGTTTTATAGAGTTTTAGGCGGTTGGAGTCGGCTTCAAAACCGACTTAAACCCCTAAATCGGCAGTTCTAAATTTGCTCCTCGTTCTGCCCAAAAATAGCAACTCCCTGCGGACTGCAGGCACGACCCTGCGGACCGCAGTATGCTATAACTTCCCTGTCCTGCCCGCGCACAGATTTGCTGCTCGTTTAAACTTCCTGCGGACCGTAGTGTCGACTCTGCCGACCGCAGGATGCTGACAGAACCTCGTTTCTCCATGGTTTCGTGCCCCAATGATCGCCGTTCTTTCGAGTCTGCTCCTTAGCACTGTACAAACAAAACTAAGAACACCTAATGCAACATGAGAATGAACTAAAATGCTAAAAAAAATTATGCCAAAGAGAAAGTAGATCTGACAAAAGAAAAGAAAACATAAACCTAAAACCTTGGGTTGCCTCCCAAGAAGCGCTTGTTTTAGGTCGCGAGCTTGACCATACTAGCATCTAAATCTCTGCTGGTGGTGGGTGGGACAGATGCAAGGCGAGGCGATCCTCCTTGTACTGGTCAGCCACGTACACCTTGAGACGCTGACCATTCACCTTGAAAGCGACGCCGTCCTTGCCTGCAATGTCCACCGCTCCAAATGGGTAGACCTTCTTGACCTCGAAAGGGCCGGACCACCGTGACTTGAGCTTGCCCGGGAAGAGACGCAGACGCGAGTTGAAGAGAAGGACAAGGTCGCCCTCCTTGAAGTCGCGTCGCATGATCCGGTTGTCATGCACCCTCCTGGTGCGCTCCTTGTAAATCTGGGCATTGTCGTAGGCGTGGAGCCGAATCTCCTCTAACTCATGCAAGTCGAGGATGCACTTCTCACCTGCTGCTTGCAGGTCAAGGTTGAGGATGCACGTGGCCCAATACGCCTTGTGCTCGAGTTCGACCGGCAGATGGCATGGCTTGCCATAGATCAACTTGAATGGGCTCATGCCGATCGGAGTCTTGAAGGCCGTGCGGTAGGCCCAGAACGCGTCATTGAGCTTGAAAGCCCAATCATTCCTCGATCTCGCCACGGTTTTCTCCAGAAAGGCCTTGATCTCCCTGTTGGAAACCTCTGCTTGCCCGTTGGTCTGAGGGTGGTAAGCGGTTGATACTTTGTGGTGCACAGCATGTCTGCTCAGGAGTAACTCAAACTGACGGTTGATGAAGTGCTTGCCTCCATCACTGATCACGGCACGAGGAATGCCAAAACGAGGGAAGATCACATCATTGAAGAGGCGCTTGACGGAATTAGCATCCGCCTTGGCGCAAGCTAGCGCCTCCTCCCATTTGGACACGTAGTCCACTGCCACCAAAATATACTCATACCCCTTCGAAGAAGGGAACGGTCCCATAAAATCGATGCCCCAAACGTCAAAGATCTCGACTTCTTGAATGGGCTGCTGGGGCATCTCACTCCTCCGCGAGATGTTGCCGGTCCTCTGGCACTGATCGCACGACTGCACAAGAGCATGTGCGTCTTTGAAGATGAGGAGGCATGGCCTCCGTAAGCAGAAGAATGACAATGAGAGAGTATAGAATGTACCTCCTCATACGGCACGCAACGCCGGTAAATACCGTCGATACCTACCTTGAAGAGAAAGGGCTCCTCCCAATAGTAGTACTTGACATCAGTCCTGAATTTCTTCTTCTGCTGGAAGGTCATGTCAGCAGGAAGAACACCCGCGGCAAGAAAGTTGACGAAGTCTGCGTACCATGGCAGCTCGGATGAGCCTCCTGCGGACCGCAAGGGATTTCCCTGCGGACCGCAGGATGCTGCCGGGATGCTGTTCTGCGTGGGCTAGGGGTAGCTGTACGAGCGTGAGCCAAGGGAATAGAGCTGCTCCCCCGGGATCGAATCATCGATCGGAATGATGTTCCGCTCCTCTCCCTTCCAATGCAGGCGGGACAAATGGTCTGCTACAGAGTTCTCGGATCCTTTCTTGTCTCGGATCTCGACATCAAACTCTTGCAGGAGCAAAATCCAGCGGAGGAGACGGGGCTTGGCATCTTTCTTGTTGAGCAGATACCGGATCGCTGCATGGTCGGTGTAGATAATGATCTGAGAGCCGACCAGGTAAGAGCGGAACTTCTCCAACGCGTACACCACGGCTAGCAGCTCTTTCTCTGTTGTGGTATAGTTGATCTGCGCGGAGTCAAGGACCTTGCTTGCATAGCAGATGGCCACGGGTTTCTTGTCCTTCCGCTGTCCGAGAACCGCCCCCACGGCATAGTCGCTGGCATCGCACATGATCTCGAAAGTCTGAGACCAGTCGGGGGGCTGCAGGATCGGTGCTGAGATGAGGGCCTCCTTCAACCTGTTAAAAGACTGAACACACTCATCAGTAAAATTGAAATCAGAGTCTTTTACAAGCAGGTTGGTCAGCGGCTTGGTGATCTGGGCGAAGTCCTTGATGAATCTGCGGTAGAAACCACAGTGACAGAGGAAACTGCGCAGGTCCTTGACGGTGGTAGGCGTGCACATCTGCTCGATCACCTCGATCTTCGCCTTGTCAACCTCGATGCCCCTGCTTGTGACGCGGTGGCCAAGCACGATGCCCTCCTGCACCATGAAATGGCACTTCTCCCAGTTGAGGACCAAGTTGGTCTCCTCGCACCTCTGCAAGATCTTGCACAAATTCGCTAAGCCCTCATCAAATGAAGTGCCAACCACAGAAAAGTCATCCATGAAAATCTCGACCTCTTTCTCAATGTAAGGAGAGAAAAGTCATCCATGAAAATCGCCCGCTGGAATGTAGCAGGCGCATTGCACAAGCCGAACGGCATCCGCCGGTAGGCGAAGGTACCGTAGGGACATGTGAATGTCGTCTTCTCCATGTCCTGGGGGAGGATGGGTACCTGAAAGAAGCCGGAGTACCCGTCAAGGTAGCAAAAGTGAGAGTGTTTGGCGAGGCGCTCCAACATCTGGTCCACGAATGGCAGCGGGAAGTGGTCCTTGCGCGTGGCCACATTCAGCTTGCGGTAGTCTATGCACATCCACCACCCAGTCGTGGGGCGCATCTGGACCTTCTCGCCCTTGTCGTTCTCAACGACAGTGTAGCCACCCTTTTTCGGAACCACATGCACCGGGCTCACCCACTTGCTGTCTGGAATCGGATAAATGATGTTAGCATCAAGCAGTTTAAGGATCTCCTTTTTCACTACCTCTTGCAGGACTGGGTTGAGCCTCTGCTGGTGTCGCACGGAAGGCTTGTGGTCCTCCTCGAGGTGGATCCGGTGAGCACAGATGGACGGGTTGAGTCCCTTGATGTCCTTGATTGAGTACCCGAGGGCACCCTTGTGAATGCGCAACTTCTCCAAAAGTTTGGAAGTCTCATCAAAGCTCAATTGAGCGCCAACGATGACAGGAGAAGTCTTCTCAGAATCCAGGAACTCATACCTGAGGTTGTCGGGCAGTGGTTTCAGGTCTACCTTGCTCGGAGCGTCGAGCGGTGGTGCCTTGTCAGTTCTGCCCTCGGATGCTTCCTCCTGCAGACCGCAGGAGTCGTCCAGCGGACCGCAGGATGCTGAAAATACTAGCTGGAGCAGGGGGCCGTCTGGGTACCCGCTGTCTTCATTGCTGAGTGCGGCTCCGCAAGAGATGTCTTGCGGCCCGCAGAGAATGGTATCTGATACATCTTCATCGCTGGTCAGATCGGGCGTCTGCTCCAGCAGGTCTTCTTGAACTTCCTGAACCAACAGATCAATCACATCCACCCGGTTGCAGTCCTCGTAGAAGTCGGGGTACTTCATGGCTTTGGCCACTTGAAACTGCACCTTCTCGCCCCCAACGTTCATCGTGAGCATGCCCTCATACGTGTCGAAGACTGTCCGGGCTGTCCGGAGAAACAGTCGGCCTAGGATGATCGGCACATCCTTGTCCTCCTTCATATCCATAACAACGAAGTCTCCGGGCACGAAAAACTTGCCGACTTGAACCGGCACATCCTCAACAATACCTGGCGGCAAGCGGACGGAGGTGTCTGCTAGCTGCAGGGTCATGCGCGTGGGCTTCAACTCACCAACCCCGATCCTCTGGAAGACGGCGTGTGGCATGAGGCTTACGCTGGCTCCTAAGTCGCACAGCGCCTTCTTAATGTCCGCCTTGCCGATCTTGCATGGGATGGTGAACTTCCCGGGATCTCTGAGCTTCGGAGGAAGCTCGCGACTCACCACCGCGCTGCATTCAAGATTCAGTTGCACGCTCTTACAGTCCTTTAAGCCCCGCTTGTTGGACAGAATGTCCTTCAAGAATTTTGCGTAAGTCGGCATCTGAGTCAGCGCGTTGGTGAATGGGATAGAGATTGTCAGCTGCTTGAGGACGTCCATGAATTTGGAGAACTGCTCGTCTAACCGGTGGTTGGCGAGCCTTTGCGGGAATGGTACCCGCGGTCGGTAGACCTGTTGCTCTGCTGGCGCCTTCCCCTTGTCGCTGTTCGGCTTAGACTGCGCGACGGGTTCGGAGATTGGCGCAGTCTGTCTGTCTGCCACCGCGTCCTGCGGACCGCGAGCCATGTCGTGCGGAACGCAGAGAGGCGGCTGGGAAGCTGCCTGGTCTGATTGGGCGCCCGGCTTAGTGTCCTGCGGACCGCAAGACCGATCCTATGGACCGCAGGATGTGGCGCCTGATGTGTTGTCTGCTGCCAGCGGGTCTGATCTGGCACTCGCGGGTTTGATCACCAACGGATCCTCATCCACTGGCATGGGAGGGCCAGAATACTGTGTCCCACTCCTCAGAGTGTGGATCGCCTTCACCTCGCCATTCGGGTTCGTCGGCTGGCTCGGTGATGTCCTAAAACGTATAGGCTTTTAAATTTGTTACTCGAAGCAGAACACTCGATCGCAAGCGTACGATCTCGTGTAGTACAATCGAGGTCGAACCACAAGGATGGGAATCAATTCTAAACCAGACTTCAATCGCAATTCAAATCCTAAATAAAGTGGGGGTTTTTGAAATATTGGTTTAAATAGTAACAGATGCAAACAGTAAACAACAAGTAAATACTGGAAAACAACTAATTAAAAAAGGCGTCCTCAGGGTTTTCTGAATCTGTTTGGTCTCTGGATTAACTTCTTGCGGCCCGCAGGAAGGTCTCTTGCGGGGCGCAGGGATTGGTTAGAGATTACAAAACTGTTTGTGATTCACAGGAGTTATTCTGTGGGTAACAGGTAGTTTTGGAATCTCTGTCTTACACTTTCTGCAGATTCTTGCGGCCCGCAGGATATCTCTTGCGGTCCGCAGGAAATCTGACAGAGAGCAGTTCAGTTCTGGTTCAATGTTCGACTCACGTTATCAATTCTGAATCAAACCAGCAACAGTACAAGTCCTCAACTTTCGTATTTTGGTTCTTCTAACAATACCGGTTCGACAGAAATTCGTGGATCTATTTCTAAATCTACGTTCAAGTTACTTTTATATCTAGGATTCGGTTCCACTTTCGTAAGAACCGCAATTTTACCGTTCGGTTACTCTTGGACAACAAGTTAATAACAATTCTTGCAAATATGATACTCTATTGACCAACTAAACCTTGTGCCTAATCTACAGGTTTACCATACAACAAGCATGATATTCTATTAACCAACTAGATTTTGCTCGCAATCTACAGGTCTATCACATCAACAAGTCAAGTCAAACACACATAAACATGAAAATCACAAGTAACATGAAAATAACGTAAGTCTCACAACAAGAAGTCAATCCATTAACACAAACTTCATCATCTACCCTAAGAACTAAAAGACTACTCGCTCATGGCGAGGGAAAACAAAGAAAACAAAACAAAGAAGAAGTTCATGATACTAAAGAACCGAAGAAGAACTCGCGTGGCTTCAATCTTCAACGTCTCCTCGAAGTCCTCTCGAAATCTCCTCGAAAGATGGTGAAGATTGACTCCCAAACACGCTCCCTTCTGGTCCCTGGCGGCTAGGGTGAAAGAGACAGAAAGTAAGATGCCAAAACCGTCCAAAAGGATGGTTTAAATAGCCAAAAAGGCGGCAGAAACAGAAACAGCGCTGGCCGCGGGTCTTGCGGCCCGCAAGAAGTAGGTCTTGCGGCCCGCAGGAAGTGAGTTCCAGTGCAGACTTGCTCTCCAGGGCTTCAAATCGCGTCCAAGTGGCTCCAAAAGCCCAATTTACCTGAAACATGGACATAATTGAACAAGTAACTGGAATCTAAGAATTCTAACACTAAAATGCAGTTAAACTCGGGATTTTAGGTCGAAAACAAGGTACAAGTCTGGTAAAATGCATATATGAATGCAGTGCATCAAATCTCCCCAAACTCAAAGTCTTGCTTGTCCTCAAGCAAAACCTAGAACCTAAGGAACAAACCGTACCTAGACCTAAATCCCTGAGTGACCTAAATGCAAAGAAAAACTTTGGGAAGATGCTAAACCGAGAACACATGGGCAAGTTTGAATTATTGAATTGTAAATAAGTGCGCATGACAATTTCACAAAACTCGTGTTAGGGCACAGAAAATCAAGACGAGCGACTCTTGTTCCATGAAACGCAACCTGTATTACAAGTAGGACCATCGTACTTTTTTGGACCCTAGGTCTTTCGATTGAACTACAAAGTTGGTATCTTGGTTATGTTGACCCCACAGTGAGTAACTTTCTCAACCAATCAAATCTATAGACCATGAAATGCTTATTAGAAAGAAAGACTATTTATTTGATTTTTTTAATTTTTTTTTTTTTTTTTTTTTTTTTTTTTTTTTTAGAAAGAGTGAAGCCCGAATCAGACGGATAGGAAAAATAAAAGTGCATACGTCCTATCTGATCGCGACTCCAAACCCCCTTTTAGAAAATTTGGACATTCAAGGATCAGCCAGTCGGATGAAAGAAAATAAAGGGTGCACTCGTCCTGCCTGACCGCATCCTTGAAATGCCCGTTGGTTTTGGTTTTGGATTTTTAAGACATTTCAGGCTATGACTTTCCACATTTCCCAAACCATACTCACATGGGTACCACAACCGAGAAATTACTCTTCGTCCTCAATCAGACTTTCGGTTTGCTACTTTTTTCCAATTAGTGCCTACTTTACTCATGAAACTAGTTACTACGGAACAAAATTCTCTTCCCTAACACAAGTCTCATAAAGTTATCAAGCACAATTTTTCACAATTCATTCGTCAAAAGTGCACATGTGCCCTTGAATTTAACATTTCCCCAAAATCTTCCTCAAAATGCGAGCATGAAAAATGAAAAAGAAAGAAAAAAGATAAAGAAAAAGAAAAAGAAATATCCTAAAACTCAGGTTTGTATTTCCCCCCTCCCCAAGCTAAACAAAGCACTATCCTCAGTGCAACAAATCAAAGATATGACGATAAAGCGAAAAGAGGAAAGATACAACCTGAGCGAATCACGGTGCAGTGTCGTCGTCGCTTGCTCTAGCGGGACCTCTGCTGGTACCCTCCCCCAACTGGCCTGCTTGCAGGGCAGTAATGGCATCGTGCATCTGATCCTGCCGCTGGCGGAATCGTCGCTGCTCCAGCATGATGCGATCCTGCCGCTCATGAATCTCTGAGATCCGAGTGCTGTCGCGAGCGCGGCCCGTCTGTAGGTCCTCGAGACGCCGAGACTGTCCAATCTGGACCAACTGCATGTGGCGAAGCAATGTCAGGGTGTCAGAATGCATCACATGCACCTCCTGCACTCGGGTGCACATCTGCGTCCACTGATCAAGCATATACTGTGGAAACTGCGGGTATGAAGATGATCCAGTGGGCTGTCCGGCTCCTCCTGCCGATGTGTCACCACCTCTTGCTGATGTGTCTCCATGTCCCGCTGGCCAGCTGTCCCAGCCGGTGGATCCTGCTGACTGCCCTGCTGCTCCTGCTGACCAGTCACCGGCTCCTGCTGACCAGCCACCCCAGCCGGCTGACCCTGAAGGCTGCAGGCTCATCTGCTGTGTCCTCCATATGGATGTCGTCTGTCGGTGCATCGGGGCTGTGCTGGTGTGGCTGTGCTGGTGGATCCTGCAAACGCCATGTATACTCTAGGTCGAAATCGATCGGCGGGTACTGCAAGGGCAAAGTAAACTCACCATCGCGAGAAGTCCACCTCCTGGTAGCGGGCTCAGCCGCAGTCTCCTCAGCATAGTAAATCCAGCCCCACGTTCGAAACTGCTCCCGATCAAGAGTCTTTACCGTGGTGCACTTGTGATGGTAGCTAACCTCGCCACCAGCCATGGTGATATCTACCCCGAGATGAGAAGCGATACGGGTAACATAGGACCCCATGGCTACAACACCCGTCGACTTCTTCGCGCTAATGATGGAAAGCCAGTACCGGACCATGGTCAGAATCAGATGGGGTCAGTGCATGTGGGTATCCGGTCGGAGCATAGTAGCGAGGAGCTGGAGCTCCTCGTGGCGAGGTCGGAGCGAGGACTCTCCGCGGGCACAAAGCGAGGAAGCAAGAGCTCGGCATATGAAGCGGAGAGCGGGATGTGTGATGGCATTGACCCGGGGGTTCGGGCCTGTCAGAGGAAGCTCCTGGCCACTGATACGGTACCAGAAGGAGGCACGGAGACGGGACTGAGAGACGGGGTGCTCATCATCAACCTGATCCGCTGGGATGTATCCCAAGTAGTCGGTCTGGTGAGGTCTAAGATGAAACAGATGGGCAAGGTCGGCCAGGGTCATGCGGTAAGTAATGCCCCGGAGGCGAAAAGAGATGGAGTATGACTCGTCAGGATGCTCCTCGAGGTCTAGCGAAGCTAGAAAATCCAATGTCGGCTCGAGATAGGCGGGGTACTGAGACGGAATCTCCCAAAAGGCACGGGAGAATCCCACCCGCTCAGTGAGACGAGTGAAATCATCAAGAATACCGATCTCCTCAAGAAACTCAAAATCGACAATAGATGTAGAGATAACAGTTTTACCGTCGAGGAGCTCGCGTTTACGTGCAATCCGCAGGTCCTCCGCGGATGGTGCCGGGTCTGCTGCGCGACGAGATGCCTCTGGTTTCCCGACAGCCCGTTTTGCGGGTGACATGGAGAAGTTTCTGGCAGAGAGAGGTTCTACCGGCGCAGGGGTCAATCCTTGCGGGCGCAAGGGGCGATTCTTGCGGGCGAAGGGGCGGCTGCTCTGGCACGGGGTCGGCTCGACGGAGGAGGGTTCCGGCGAGGGCGAGGGCTCTGGCGCGGCGGAGGTCTGGCAGACGGCGCCCGCGCTGGCGGTGCGCTGGCAGGCTGGCCGGCGCGCTGGTGGTCCGACGGGTGGCGCACGGGTGGCCGGCGTGGTCGGCTGGAAAAGTGGCGGGAGGGAGAGGAAAAAGGAAGAGGAGGAAAAAGAGAAGGAAGAAGAAAGAAGAAGAAGAAGAAGGAAAGGGAAGAAAAGGAGAAAGAAGGAAGGAAAGAAAGAAAGGGAAGAAAAGAGAGGAAAGAAAAGAAAAGAAGGAAAGAAATAAAAGAAATAAAACCGGCCCTACTTACCTTAATTCCAAACCACCAGTTTACATCGGAGTCCGTGCCGAACTGGAAACTCTTGCTGGCGCAAGGAGAAATTCCTGCGGACGCAAGATTCTTTCTGAAGATTATTTCGCCTTAGATTTGAACCCCGATTACTGCCGTTTCATCATGAAATGCTCTGCGACACTGCACATACACAACTAAAAAAAACATCTTATGCAATATGAGAAATAAAATAAAAAATGCAAAACAATGTGAAAGAACTAAAATAAGGAAAAAGAAAAAAGAAGAAAAGAAAACCAAAAGTCTTGGGTTGCCTCCCAAGGAGCGCTTGTTTTAGGTCCCGAGCTTGACCATAATGCATCTACGTATCTGCTGGTGGGGGGTCGGACAGGTGCAGGGACAGGCGTTCCTCCTTCTGCTGATCAGCTACGTACACCTTGAGGCGTTGACCGTTCACCTTAAATGCTACGCCGTCCTTGCCAGCAATGTCTACTGCGTCGAATGGGTAAACCTTCTTGATGATAAAAGGTCCCGACCATCTGGATTTGAGCTTACTCGGAAAGAGTCTCAAGCGCGAGTTAAAGAGAAGAACGAGGTCCCCTTCCTTGAAGTCGCGGCGCGTGATGCGGTTGTCATGCACTCTTTTAGAGCGCTCTTTGTACATCCGGGCATTATCGTAGGCATGAAGCCTTGCTTCCTCCAACTCATGCAAGTCAAGGATGCGCTTCTCGCCTGCTGCTTGCAGGTCCATGTTGATGGTGCGCGTGGCCCAAAACGCTTTATGCTCGATCTCGACCGGCAAATGGCAAGGTTTGCCATAAACCAGCTTGAATGGGCTCATGCCGATCGGGGTCTTGAAAGCCGTGCGGTACGTCCAAAGTGCGTCGTTGAGCTTGAAAGCCCAGTCTTTTCGTGATCTCGCCACGGTTTTCTCAAGAATGATTTTTATCTCCCGGTTAGAGACTTCTACTTGCCCGTTAGTCTGAGGATGGTAGGAGGTGGAGATCTTGTGAGTCACCCCGTGTTTGCTCAAAAGCTGCTCAAACTGACGGTTGATGAAGTGCTTGCCGCCGTCACTGATCACGGCACGAGGCACCCCAAAACGAGGGAAGATCACATCATTGAAGAGGCGCTTAACTAAATTCGCATCCGCCTTTGCACAAGCGAGCGCCTCCACCCATTTAGACACATAGTCCACTGCCACGAGAATGTACTCAAATCCCTTTGAGGAAGGGAATGGCCCCATGAAGTCGATGCCCCATACGTCAAAAATCTCGACCTCCAAGATGGGCTGCTGTGGCATCTCGCTACGCCTTGAGATGTTGCCCGTCCGCTGACACTGGTCGCATGATTGCACAAGGGCATGTGCATCCTTGAAGATCGTTGGCCAAAAGAAACCTGCTTGCAAAACCTTGGCAGCAGTTTTAGATGAGGAGGCGTGGCCTCCATAAGCAGAAGAATGACAATGAGAGAGTATAGAGTGTACCTCCTCCTGCGGCACGCATCGACGATAGATACCATCAATACCTACCTTGAAGAGAAAAGGCTCCTCCCAAAGGTAAAACTTGACGTTAGCCCTGAACTTCTTCCTCTGCTGAGAGGTCATCTCAGCAGGCAAGAGGCCTGCTACGAGGAAGTTGGCGAAGTCTGCGTACCATGGAAACTGCTGAGTGCCTCCTGCGTCCCGCAAGAAACGGCCCTGCGTCCCGCAGGATTTCGGCAGATTGTTGATTTGCTCGGATATGGGCTGTGGTTGGGTTCCCAGGACGTAGAGCTGTTCCCCTGGAATTGAGTCGTCAATCGGAATGTTGCTCTGCTCCTCCCCTTTCCAATGCAAGCGGGACAAGTGATCTGCGACTGAGTTTTCCGATCCTTTCTTGTCCCGAATCTCAATGTCAAATTCCTGCAGAAGAAGAATCCAACGAATAAGACGTGGTTTCGCATCCTTTTTGGAAAGAAGATACCTGAGTGCTGCATGGTCGGTGTAGACGATTATCTGAGAGCCGACCAGGTAAGAGCGAAACTTCTCCAGCACAAACACCACGGCTAGCAGCTCTATCTCAGTTGTGGTGTAATTAACCTGCGCGGAGTCGAGGACCTTGCTGGCGTAGCAGATGGCTACGGGTTTGTTGTCCTTGCGTTGCCCCAAAACCGCGCCTACGGCATAGTCACTGGCGTCGCACATGATCTCAAAAGATTGAGACCAGTCGGGAGGCTGCAGGATCGGGGCGGAGACGAGGGCCTCCTTTAACCTGAGAAAAGACTGAACACACTCGTCAGTAAAAACAAAATCAGAGTCCTTTACCAGCAGGTTGGTCAGGGGTTTGGTGATCTGAGCGAAGTCCTTGATGAATCGACGGTAGAATCCGCAGTGTCCGAGAAAGCTGCGCACGTCTTTGACTGTGGTGGGCGTGCACATCTGTTCGATCACTTCAATCTTTGCTTTGTCCACCTCGATGCCCTTGCTCGTGACTCTGTGACCGAGCACAATGCCCTCTTGTACCATGAAATGGCACTTCTCCCAATTGAGGACCAGATTGGTTTCCTCGCACCTCTGTAGGATCTTACACAAATTTGCCAAACAGTCATCGAAAGAAGTTCCAACAACAGAAAAATCATCCATAAAAATCTCGACTTCTTTCTCAATGTAAGGAGAGAAAATGGCCATCATCGCCCTCTGGAATGTAGCAGGCGCATTGCACAAACCGAACGACATTCTTTGGTAGGCGAAGGTACCATAAGGACAAGTGAATGTCGTCTTTTCCATATCCTGAGGGAGGATGGGTACCTGAAAGAAGCCTGAGTATCCGTCAAGGTAGCAGAAGTGGGAATGTTTGGCGAGGCGCTCCAACATCTGGTCCACGAAAGGCAGCGGGAAGTGATCCTTGCGGGTCGCAGCATTCAGCTTGCGGTAATCAATGCACATCCTCCATCCAGTGGTGGGCCGCATCTGGACTTTCTCGCCTTTGTCGTTGATGACAACGGTGTGCCCTCCCTTTTTCGGGACCACGTGCACTGGGCTCACCCACTTGCTATCTGAAATAGGAAAAATGATGTTAGCATCAAGTAATTTAAGAATCTCCTTTTTCACTACCTCTTGAAGCACGGGGTTAAGCCTCCTTTGATGCTGCACGGAAGGTTTGTGGTCTTCCTCGAGATGTATTTGATGGGCACATATGGCAGGACTGAGTCCCCTGATGTCTTTAATCGAATACCCTAAGGCACCCCTGTGAATGCGCAACTTTTTCAAAAGCTTCGAAGTTTCATCAAAACTCAATTGAGCGCCAACAATAACTGGAAAAGTTTTGTCGGAGTCAAGAAACTCATACCTGAGGCTGTCGGGCAATGGTTTCAGGTCTACCTTACTTGGCGCGTCTAATGGCAGTGACTTGTCGATTTTCGCCTCTGGTCCGTCTTCCTGCGGGCCGCAAGAGTGGTCTTGCGGGCCGCAAGAACTGTCACCTGCAGACTTGGAGAGCGAGAGAACCGGTTTGACCCTGGTGAGTAGCGGTTCCTCATTATTTGTGGGATCGCGGGGCATGCCC
Source organism: Cyperus esculentus (assembly GCA_030179965.1). Lineage (NCBI taxonomy): Eukaryota > Viridiplantae > Streptophyta > Magnoliopsida > Poales > Cyperaceae > Cyperus > Cyperus esculentus. Next base: position 1,112,308 of record JASGLE010000034.1, on the reverse strand, counting down.
TGCAGGCTGCAGGCAGAACCCCCAAGCGGACCTTCATCCTCCTCAGACACCTCATCAAAAGAACCTAATTCATTTTGCAAGGAGGAAAGAAAGTCGAGATGATACCTGAGTGCGATCTGATGCTCTTCCAGCTGATCCTCCTGCGCCTCCCAAACGAGCTCATCAATGATATCCAACCGGTTGCAATCCTCCGAAAAGTCGGGATATTTCATTGCTTGTGCAACCTGGAATTGTACCTTCTCGCCGCCAATGTTCATGGTGAGGGTACCCTCGTACGTATCGAAAACAGTCCTGGCTGTCCGCAGAAAAGGTCGACCAAGGATGATCGGTACATCCTTATCCTCCTCCATATCCATCACTACAAAATCACCAGGCACAAAGAACTTGCCTACCTGTACCGGCACATCCTCGACTATCCCCAGCGGTAAGCGAGTGGAGGCGTCTGCTAGCTGCAAGGTCATGCGGGTGGGTCTGAGCTCACCTACCCCGATCCTCTGAAAAACAGTGTGAGGCATGAGGCTCACACTGGCGCCCAAGTCGCATAACGCCCTTCTGATGGTTGCCTTCCCGATGGTGCAAGGGATGGTGAACTTTCCCGGATCTCCAAGCTTGGGTGGAAGATCCCGACTCACCATCGCGCTGCATTCATGATTGAGTTGCACGCTCCTACAGTCCTTTAAGCTCCGCTTGTTGGACAAGATGTCCTTCAAGAATTTTGCGTAAGACGGCATTTGTGCGAGCGCATCGGTGAAGGGGATGGAGATAGTCAGCTGCTTGAGGACCTCCATAAATTTAGAGAATTGCTCATCTAAGCGGTTCTTAGCGAGCCTTTGTGGGAATGGAACCTGCGGTTGGTACGGCGGCGGGGCCGTTGTCGCTTTACCCTTGTCCTTCGCTGGCAAGACAGACTCGGCAGGCATAGAGTTCTGATTTGCTTGCCCCTCAGTGACCACCTTCTGAAATCCTTGAGAGATTGGCAGAGGGTCTGTTTGCGCCTGCTAAAGAATTGGTTGACTACTGGGGAAATCCTGCGGGCCGCAAGAGGTGTCCTGCGGGCCGCAGAAATCGGCGACAGGATGGGTTTTCGCTGGTTCTGGCTGGGATTCGGCGGCTGCTGGTTTTGTAACAGCCTGGTCCTCCTCTTCCGGCATTAGGGTTCACTGGCTGACTTGGCAGTGAGGCTGCGGTCCCGGGACTCGATGTTGCGCCTACACCTCCTCTCGACATCCTTGCTAGTTTCTCATTAAGAGCCTGCATCTGCTCGAATATCATCTGGTTCATCTTACCCTGCTCTTGCATGAAGTTGTCGACGACGGCGGGCACAGCAGGTTCGGCAGGTTTGGGCAATTGGTGGGGAGGCACATACGGTTGACGGTAGGTGTTGTTCGGCTGAGCGTTTCTGTTCTGGTTTTGGAAGTGAGCATTGCTGTAGAAGTTTCGGTTTCCACTTCCTTGGCCTTGGCTTTGGAATTTCTGAAGAGGGTTGTAATTGTTGGTACCGAAACTGGGACGGTCTGGTTTCTCTCTCCAGCTTTGGCGGTCTGCTGGGTCATTGGAGTATGATCGCGAGAACGGAGGTCTGGGGAAAGGGAGGGCTCGTTGTTGAGAGAGTGCACGTGCTCTTCCTCCCCCTCAGGTTGACGCAGCGGGCAGTGGTCATAATCATGAGAGTCCTCCCCGCAAAGCGTGCAAGGTTCAACTTGTACCGCCTTGGCAGATGCCTTCTGCTGGTCTGTCTGCTTGTCCATCCGAAGCTGCAGGGCTTCTAGCTTGGCTTGTATGAGGGCAAGTTGATCCACCTCGTACCGCCCTTTCGATTCTCTACTGGACTCCCTGCTGGACTCCCGGTTGGACCACTGCTGCTGGTGGGCCGCCTTCTCAATAAGCTCCAGGATTGCACGCGGTCGCAAATCTGCTATCGATCCACCTGCACTATAATCAACTAAAGCGCGACTCTGCGCAGTCAGTCCCTCATAAATAGCATCAACAAGCATCCAATCAGAGAAATTATGGTGAAGGCAGGACAGACATAATCGGTTAAACCTATCCCATGCCTCGCTTAGAGACTCATCATACCCTTGTTTAAATGAGGAGATTTCAGCGCGAACTTTGGCAGTTCTCCTAACAGGGTAAAATTTCTGTAAAAATTGAGCAGACATTTCGGCCCAGGTACCAATTGAGCCTTTAGGGAGAGAGTTGAACCAGAATTTCGCTTTGTCCTGAAGAGAGAAAGGGAACAAGGCTAGCTTGACGTAGTCTGGCATCATAGCGAGGTGCTTAACGGTCCGGCAGGCTTGGTAGAAGCTGTTCAGATGGTCATGAGGATTCTCGGACTCCAGCCCGTGGAAGCAAGTTCTGCTGGACGAGTGTAACTGCACCCGAACCGAAGTTGGGAGGGTCTCCTTGCAACTCCGGCAGAACGATGGGACCTTCTGAGTCGTCGACTCTGGGACTGTGGTAATCTCGGAGTGTCTGCGGCTCTGCTTGTCTTCGCTGCCGCTCGGCTTCTGCCTCTCGCCGGAGTTGGCGGACTTCCTCTTCAAGCTCTCGCCGAGCTGCTTCAGCAGCTTGCCTCTGCATTTCTGCTTCTGCGGCTTGCAGCCTGAGCTGCTCCCGCTCCAAGACGTTGTCACCCATGTCAGATGACGATGTGGTTTCTGAGTCAGATGAGTCTGGGTTGACCCTCGCTGGCAGCGGATGGAATTTCGGGCTCCTGCGTCCACTTCTGAGAAAGTAGTCACCAAACGGGGGGTATTGTGCCAGTGCCTGTCACCTAAAACAGAAAAAGAGAAAAAAGAAAAAGAAAAATCAGAATTCGAAAAGAAAATAAAGTAAGGTTTAGAACTAATGTCGCCGTCCCCGGCAACGGCGCCAAAAAGCTTGATGTCCTAAAACGTATAGGCTTTTAAATTTGTTACTCGAAGCAGAACACTCGATCGCAAGCGTACGATCTCGTGTAGTACAATCGAGGTCGAACCACAAGGACGGGAATCAATTCTAATCCAGACTTCAATCGCAATTCAAATCCTAAATAAAGTGGGGGTTTTTGAAAGATTGGTTTAAATAGTAACAGATGCAAACAGTAAACAACAAGTAAATACTGGAAAACAACTAATTAAAAAAGGCGTCCTCAGGGTTTTCTGAATCTGTTTGGTCTCTGGATTAACTTCTTGCGGCCCGTAGGAAGGTCTCTTGCGGGTCGCAGGGATTGGTTAGAGATTACAAAACTGTTTGTGATTCACAGGAGTTATTCTGTGGGTAACAGGTAGTTTTGGAATCTCTGTCTTACACTTTCTGCAGATTCTTGCGGCCCGCAGGATATCTCTTGCGGTCCGCAGGAAATCTGACAGAGAGCAGTTCAGTTCTGGTTCAATGTTCGACTCACGTTATCAATTCTGAATCAAACCAGCAACAGTACAAGTCCTCAACTTTCGTATTTTGGTTCTTCTAACAATACCGGTTCGACAGAAATTCGTGGATCTATTTCTAAATCTACGTTCAAGTTACTTTTATATCTAGGATTTGGTTCCACTTTCGTAAGAACCGCAATTTTACTGTTCGGTTACTCTTGGACAACAAGTTATCAATCCAAACAGTGTAAATAACAATTCTTGCAAATATGATACTCTATTGACCAACTAAACCTTGTGCCTAATCTACAGGTTTACCATACAACAAGCATGATATTCTATTAACCAACTAGATTTTGCTCGCAATCTACAGGTCTATCACATCAACAAGTCAAGTCAAACACACATAAACATGAAAATCACAAGTAACATGAAAATAACGTAAGTCTCACAACAAGAAGTCAATCCATTAACACAAACTTCATCATCTACCCTAAGAACTAAAAGACTACTCGGTCATGACGAGGGAAAACAAAGAAAACAAAACAAAGAAGAAGTTCATGATACTAAAGAACCGAAGAAGAACTCGCGTGGCTTCAATCTTCAACATCTCCTCGAAGTCCTCTCGAAATCTCCTCGAAAGATGGTGAAGATTGACTCCCAAACACGCTCCCTTCTGGTCCCTGGCGGCTAGGGTGAAAGAGACAGAAAGTAAGATGCCAAAACCGTCCAAAAGGATGGTTTAAATAGCCAAAAAGGCGGCAGAAATAGAAACAGCGCTGCCGCGGATCTTGCGGCCCGCAAGAAGTAGGTCTTGCGGCCCGCAGGAAGTGAGTTCCAGTGCAGACTTGCTCTCCAGGGCTTCAAATCGCGTCCAAGTGGCTCCAAAAGCCCAATTTACCTGAAACATGGACAGAATTGAACAAGTAACTGGAATCTAAGAATTCTAACACTAAAATGCAGTTAAACTCGGGATTTTAGGTCGAAAACAAGGTACAAGTCTGGTAAAATGCATATATGAATGCAGTGCATCACTCGGCAACTTGGTGCCCGAACTCGATGGCGCGCCTACGTCTCCTCTTGCGATTCTGGCAAACTTCTCGTTGAGGGATTGCATCTGCTCGAATATCATCTGGTTCATCTTGTTCTGCTCAGTCATGAAGTTGTTCACAACGGCGGGCGGAAGGCATTCTGCTGGGCAGGTCTGTTCTGGTTCTGAAAATGGGAGTTGCTGAAGAAGTTGCGGTTCCCACCTGCTTGCCCCTGATTCTGGAATCGCTGAGGAGGGTTGTAGTTGTTGTTCCCGAAGTTGGGACGGTCTCTCCAGCTTTGCCGGTCTGCTGGGTTGGCATACCCCTGCGCGAATGGAGCATTGTTGAGAGAGTCGACCTGCTCCTCCTCCTCCTCGGGCTGCCGTAGCGGACAACTCGCATAGACATGAGAGTCCTCACCGCAGAGCATGCAGGGCTGAGCCTGCACAGCCTTCGAGGTTGCCTTCTGCTGGTCCAGTTGCTTGTCCATCCGTAGCAGCAGTGCCTCTAGCTTGGCCTGGACGAGGGCGAGCTGATCGACTTCGTAGCGCCCTTTCGTGCCCCTGTTGGACTCGCGGCTCGACCACTGCTGCTGCTTGGCGAGCTTGTCAAAGATGTCCAGGATGTCTTGCGCCTCTAGGTCAACGATGGACCCACCTGCACATGCGTCAACCATGACGCGGTTCTGCTGAGTCAGTCCATCATAGAAGATATCTGCTAGCATCATGTTGGAGAAGTTGTGGTGGGGGCAAGACAAGCAGAGGTGGTTAAACCGATCCCATGCATCTCCCAGCGACTCGTCATATCCCTGCTTGAATGTGGCAATCTGAGACCTAACCTTGGCAATTCTCCTAATTGGGAAGAATTTCTCGAGAAACTGAGATGAAAGTTCGGCCCAGGTACCAATTGAGCCTTTTGGGAGAGAGTTGAACCAAAATTTAGCATTGTCCCGAAGAGAGAAATGGAACAAAGCAAGGCGAACGTAGTCGGGGTTCGCGTCTGCATTCTTCACGGCCCGGCAACACCCAAGGAAGTTATCCAAGTGATCGTGCGGGTTTTCGTTCTCCAAGCCGTGGAAGCAGTTCTGCTGGATTAGGCTCACGGCTCCAGTTCTGAGACTCGGAGGACCTCCTGGCACATCTGGAAGTATGATGGGCCCTTGTGCGTCAGCAACCCGTGGGCTGTGGAATTCCTTGAAGGTCCGCGGCTCGAGGGCTTCTCTTGCGATTTGCTGCCTCAGCTGTCGGACTTCCTCTTGCAGCAGTTGCCGAGCTTCTTCGGCTAGCCGCCATTGTTTGTCGAGCTCCTCGGCCCGAATCCGGAGCTGCTCGCGCTCCGCGTCGTCTGCCATGTCAGACGACGAGTCTGAATCAGCGAGGACGACGCTAATCCCCGCTCGCGGAGATCTGAATATCGGACTCCGGGGTCCGCTCCTCAAAAAGTAGTCGCCAACAGGAGGAGGGAATCCGTCCAGCGTCGTTCTCCTGAAACAGAAAAAGAGAGAAAAGAAGAAGAGAAGTTAGAACTTAGAACTAAAGAAAAGCAAAATCTAGGGTTAATATCGCCGTCCCCGGCAACGGCGCCAAAAAGCTTGACCGCGCGAACGGGTATAGGCTTTTAAACCTCTATAAACGACTTGATCGCAAGCGTACGATCTCGTTGAGTATTTGAGGGTCGAATCCTCAGGGACGGAGTTAACACCAGATTTTACTTTACTCTACCTCTAAACCCTAAGAGAATTTGGATTAAAGAGGGAATTGTTGGGGGGTTTTAACAGGGTTGGTTGACAAACAAGTAAAACATGACTAAAACAAGTAAATAACTGAAAAGACAATTAATTAAAGGCGTTCTTAGGGTTGGCAGAATCAGATTGGTCTCGGATTGACTGCCTGCGTTCCGCAAGATATCTCTTGCGGACTGCAGGAGGTGGTTATTTAGCAGTTATAGAACTGTCTGCGGATCACAAGTGTCCTTGTAACCATCAGGCGATCCACAACTACTGTCTTACACTCTTGGTAACTAACTGCGGACCGCAAGATGACTCTTGAGGACCGCAAGAAGAAGAACCGAGAGCAGTTTTGGTTCTGGTTGTGTTTCGACCGATGTCGTCGATTCCTATCAATTCAGTTCTGGTACAATTACAACAATTCTCACTGTTGGTCCTAATAACAGTTCTAAACTGAATCAAAATCTGTAGAATACGATATAAACTACGATCATGTCACTATGGTTCTATGGTCCGGTTTAAGGTTAATCAAACCGCAGTTTCGCCTAACGGGTACTTTCGGATACAATATCAACCAAGGCTGTGCAAGCAATCAAATCTGGTCAAAAGATACTACATTAACCAACTAGGTCTGGCCACAACCTACAGGTTTATCAATCGAATCAAACAAAATGCAAACACGTTAAAAAGCAAATCTCAAGTGATCATGAAAATGACATAAATCCAAACATACAGTCAATCTGTCGACACAATCACCGTCATTCAAACCCTAAGAACATATAGATCTACTCACTCATCGCATAAACAGAAAAGCAAAACAAAGAAGAAGAACTCATTGTGTAAAGAAACCGAAGAGGATGTCGGGGTTGACACGATCGTCACGTGAGAAGGCGTTCTCTCGAATCTCCTTCGACGGGCGATGAATCGGCCAAAACCTCTTCCTTCTTTGCCTCTGGACACTCTGAACCGAAGGGGTGTGAGAATGAAAATGAGTCAAAACGTGGATCCAACCGTCCAGGGCGCTGGTCCCTTTAAATAGCAGCCTGGCATAACTCCCTGCGGTCCGCAAGAACGGTGTTGCGGTCCGCAGGACGAAGGGAAATGGCGGTTTTTTTGCTGCTCTGGAAGTTTCAGGCGCCCTTTGGATGGTTGAACATGCTCTAACCAACGTCTGCTGGCCGCAGGAAGTGACTTGGGGTCAGCAAGAAGCCGAATCCGGTCCTGCCTTGCCATCTAAAGCTCCAAATCGCGTCTAATTGGCTCCAAAAGCCTGATAAACCTGAAATATGGACACAAGTAGACAAGTAACTGGAATCGAGACATATTCTTAACTAAATGCATGCAAACTCGGGATTTTCAGGCCTAAATACTAATGCAAGTCTGGTAAAATATATATATGAATGCATGGCATCAAAGAGGAAGATGCTTGTTGCGCCACTTGGGTCTCCAAGAGCCTATTTTGGGTGGCGAGCATGTCCACCTTGGCACCAAGATTGTTTAAAGTGTCGGTGAGCTCATTGTTTTTCTTGTTTTGTGCCTCGATGAAGTTCTCCATCATCTTCTCAAGGTTGGATTTTGGAGGTTGGTTGTTCTCAAAATTCCGCTGCCCGAAGTTCTGAAACGGCCTCTGTTGGTTTTGGTTGGGCTGCGCTTGGTCATTCCTCTAAGAGAAGTTCGGATGGTTCCTCCAACCGGGGTTGTAAGTGTTGGAGTATGGATTGTTTTGTGGCCGGAAGTTGTTCAAAGCGTTGGCCTGCTCCATGTCTCCTTCGCTACTTGACCCCAATTGGCAATTGATGGCCAAATGATCCGTGCCGCCGCAAATCGAGCAAGGGTTGAGTTGATTCACCGCGGACACACTGAGCTTGCTCAATCTCTGCTCCATGGCATCCATCTGTGCCGCCATCCTTGTCATCAAGTCCGTCTCCAATCGTCCCGAAGCCTTTGGAGCGCCTCTCTCATTCGAGTACTGGATTTGGTTGAGCGCCATCTATCAATGAGTTTGTACGCCTCATGTTGATTCCTTGCCATCAAACTTCCACCTGCCGCTGCATCAAGAGTCATCCTAGTATTGTAAGTCAAACCATCATAAAAAGTTTGCAAAATAAGCCATTTTTCAAGACCATGATGGGGACACTAATGTAACAACTCTTGATACCTATCCCATGCCTCACTAAGAGATTCATCCACCTTTTATCTAAAACTCGTTATTTGATTCCTATATGCTGCAGTTTTGGACGGAGGAAAATATTTAGCAAGGAATGCGTTTGACAATTTAGCCCATGTGGTAATAGAACCCGATGGTAATGACCTTAACCAATTCTTTGCCCTATCTCTAAGGGAAAACAGAAAAAGCCTAAGCATAATAGCGTCCCTAGAGACACCATTTATGATGACATTGTTTGTAATTTCCGCAAAATTGGTCAAGTGATTGTTTGGATCGTCATTAGGTAACCCTGAGAATTGGTGCTGAGCGGCGGCGTTCATGAAGGCCGGCTTGAGTTCGAAGTTGTGCACATTGATGGCGGGCACGGTGTAGCCCATGCGGAGATCAGTGGCCTTAGGCGCGGCAAAGTCCTTCAGAGGACGAGTATCGTTGTCGATGTCGGCCATGGCGGGCGGGTCGTCAAAAACCAGTCGCCGAGGTTGGGCTGGATTTGTCGAACGCCAAGGTTGCCTTCTTCGTCTTCTATACACAAGGAGAGGTGTGTTGAGAGCCAGTGATGGATCCTACAAAGCAAGAAAATCAAGAAGAACAAGTGAGATCACAAAAAGAAAAAGAAAATAAAGGAAAAGAAAAGTGTCTAGTCTCAGTTTTCAAATTTTAACCAGGACTACCGTTGTCCCCGGCAACGGCGCCAAAAAAGCTTGATGTGAAATATCTGCTAATAATCCCTAACACAATTTTGGTTCGGTTCACAAGCGCATGAACCTACCGTGTAGTATATAGGGGTGTTGATTCCACAGAGACAACTCGTAATACACTGGTTTCAATTTAATGTACCGATCTAGACAATTCGATTTTCAGAGTTCTAAAAGAGAATTTAATCCTAAATTAAGACAAGTGCTAGCAACAATTGGTTTGATTCAATTAGAAGTGACCTAGGGACTTTGGTTTCGCTATCCCTTGTAGATGTTGTTTACCCGACTAATACTTTTAATTTTATCGTTGTGAGAGAGTATCAACAATTATTGGTACTAAACTACAATTTCTTGGCTTAATACCGTACCTAAACCCTTGGATTTCATGATTAAGTTCCTCACCCTACAAGTCTATGGTTCATTAAGTTAACGATACAATTAATCAACTATCATTCATACTTCACGGTTAAGTACATCGCATGGTCTCATAGTCAATTAACGAATTCCCTTAGGTTCATGGTTTCACGGTTAAGTATCTCACCCTAACCCTAATTATGCTTCTTCAATTCCAAAACTAAGAGTTTCACTTGTCAAGTCCTAACCCTAGTTTCTAAGATATCATGCATGGCTATTAAACAACACATAAGCAATTCAACAAAGAAGCAAAATCACAACTAGCATAAAAAGTAGCATCCGAGTAAGACTAACAACTACAAGTTCAAACTACACCTACATCCCTAGAGAGGGGATTAGCCTCTCATGGCTACAAGAGAAAAAGTAAAGAGTTTCATGTCCAAGAAAAGCATAAACAAGAGTAGAAAAAGAGAAGAAAGTCAAACACCAAGATCTCGCTTGAATCCTCGATCCAATCTCCCAAAATCTCCCTTGAGTTCTCTCTCTAATGCTCTAGATCAATTCTAACTTCTCCCCCCAAGAGTTGTCTGCCAAATTCGTGGTTTCTTCTCTCCAAAGTCTCCCCCAATCAGTTCCAACAGGTCCCCCTTCAAAAGAGCTTTCTAAAGAATCAAACAGATCTAAATTTGGAGCCCGAATGAGCTCGTAGCGCCAAAATTAGTCGAAGGTGCGCAGAAAAATCGATTCTGCTGAACTGGGCTGCGTGCTGCCTGAAAGAAGGCCCAACAACTACTGAAATGCTCATATCTTTTTCGTCTCTGGCCCAAGTCGCGCCCCGTTCGCACCATTTGCTTTCTTTCTTCATTTCCTACAATTTAAAGAGCAATTCACGGCAGTAACATGATCTTTGACACAAACTTAAACAAATTAAAACAATTCGGTCCGATTTTCTAAGTAAACCCTATTGATTCCTATCTAAAATGCATATGTCATTGGCGCTTATCAAGAAGCCCGAGGTACCGAAGTGTACATGACCTATATCAGTCAACTGGGGAAGTACACCTAGTGTGTCTGTTAGCCGATGCCGAGGGGGTCTCATTCGAGGAGGCTGCCCGAGACCCGAAGTGGAAGGGAGCCATGGACGAAGAGATTAAGGCAATCGAGAAGAATGACACTTGGGAGTTGGCCGAACTGCCCAAAGGGAGTAAAGCCATCGGTGTCAAGTGGGTGTACAAGAAGAAAATGAACCCACAAGGTGAAGTCGAGAGGTACAAAGCTCGGCTTGTAGTCAAGGGATGTCGGCAGAAAGCCGGGATTGACTACGATGAGGTATTCGCGCCAGTAGCACGGATGGAGACAATTCGGCTACTGATCGCACAAGCAGCCCAGTTCGAATGGCCGATCTACCAGATGGACGTAAAGTCGGCATTTCTGAATGGCATACTCGAGGAGGAGGTGTTTGTCGAACAACCTCTCGGGTACATGAAGTTGGGCGAGGAGCACAAGGTGCTCAGGTTGAAGAAGGCACTGTACGGACTGAAACAAGCTCCGAGAGCATGGAACTCGAGGATTGATTCTTACATGAAGAAGAACGGGTTTGAGCAGTGTCCTTACGAACATGTCATATATGTGAAAGTGCACAAGGAGGAGATGCTGGTGGTCGCACTTTACGTGGACGACCTGATCTTCATGGGAAACAGCCAAAGGCTTGTGGACCAGTTCAAGGTGGCGATGACCGGGGAGTTCGAGATGACTGACCTCGGACTCATGAAGTACTTCCTTGGTCTCGAGGTGAGACAAGAGAAGGGCGGAATCTTCGTCTCGCAGCAAGGATATTCTCAAGAAATTCCGCATAGAAGGATGCAACTCGATAGCAACCCTGATGGAACTCGGGAATAAGCTTTTGAAGAACGAGGGCGGCGAGGCCGTAGACTCGAACTACTACCGAAGCATCATTGGCAGTCTGAGGTACTTAACTTGCACGAGGCCGGACATAGCATTTGCTGTCGGCGTGGCAAGTCGGTACATGGAGGACTCGAGGTATCCTCACCTGAAGGCGGTGAAGAGGATACTCCGATATGTCAAAGGGACAGAGGGACTCGGGCTCTATTATACAAAGACTGACCAGTTTGAACTTGCAGGTTATGTGGACAGTGATTGGTGCGGCGACATAGATGATCGCAAGAGCACTTCGGGTTTTGCATTTTTCATGGGAGGCACAGCCTTCACATGGTTGTCGAAGAAGCAACCCATAGTGACCCTGTCAACCTGTGAGGCCGAGTATGTGGCAGCATCACTCGGTGTGAGCCATGCAATCTGGCTCAGGAGATTGCTGCAAGTGTTGGGAAACCCGCAGCTGGAGGCAATCGAGATCCGAGTTGACAACAAGTCGGCAATCGAGTTGGCCAAGAACCCTGTGCACCATGAGAGGTCGAAGCATATTGATGTTCGGTTCCACTCAATCAGGGAGCACATCAAGGAAGGGGAAGTTCGGGTGGTACATGTGCAAAGCCATGACCAAGCTGCAGATATTTTCACTAAGGCTCTGGCAAAGCCTTTGTTTGAAAACTGTAAGCAAATGTTGGGGATGATGGATGTTCGAGATTTGAGCTTGAGGGAGGATGTTGGAAATAATGGCAAGCTCGAAATCTCGAGAATAACTCGAGCTCGGGTGTAACCCGAAGTGGTAGTTCGGGTACAACCCGAAGTGGTAGCTCGAGGTCGGGTACAACCCGAAGTGGTAGCTCGAGGTCGGGTACAACCCGAGGAGGTAGTTCGGGTGCAACCCGATGAGGCACTTCGGTGCAATCCGAAGTGGAAACTCGAACTATGTGGGTAGCTCGAGTTTCACCCCAAACCCGAAGGGATTCAGCAGCAGCAGCAACAGTGAGAAGATTTCCGAGTCTCGGTGTCATGCCGAACTCGAGAAGGATAGCCGAGCAGAAGCTCGGTGACGTTCCGAGTCAAAGACTTGAGGAACCTCGAGATGTGTGCAATCTCGAGATGGAAGCTCGAACTACAAGTCTGACAGCAAGCTGCACTTGTCAGAGACAGCTCAGCAGGAGCACAGGACATTTGGCAGCATTGTATCTAGGAGTAGATAGTAGTAGACTTTTGTAGTAGGAGTAGTTCGAGATGTAGTAGTATATATAGTAGAAGAGTAGTGTAAATTTGTAAGAGAGATAAAAAGGGAAAAACATTGTAACATTCAGAGCTTTATACAAAACAACTTTCAGCTATTTCTCTTCCTTCTCCCGGATCAAAGATCTAGTTTTATTCTGTTTCATTCTCCCATATTCTAGTTCATCACAGAGAGTGCAAATACGAGTGAGTGAGTGAGTGAATCCCGAGCGCAAGGTCCTCAGGAAACACGTATAGTGCGAGATATGCTCGGTTAGCAAAGCGCTGAGGTATACTCAAAGTTGGCTCGAGCTAGTCCAAAGGAGGCCGAGTTTCAACAGTTATAATTAAGGAGCCGTACTTCCATGTACTGTTATATCCATGGAAAAAATAAATATGATATGAACAGTACTATAGCAGACAAATACTTCTCTTAGGAATTAGAACAGACAGTTTATAGGCATGCAGTATAATGATATTAGTCTGATAGTTTCAGCAAATATATATCCGATCATACAACGTACTATGAATTAATGAATTCAATAAAATATGAAAGGTTGAATATTTACATAAAATGAAAAATTTTATTACATTAAGTATTGATGTAAAGGTCGAACTCTGTGAAGTTTCAACATAATTACAATAAAATTGCTTGTCACATGAGAAAGGATGTAAAGGAACATATTATCCATATACATACAATGCTGGTGATTGACCAAGAATGGTTTCAAAACTCCAGTTGGCAGCATTGCATGTCTCATGTGATGGAGCATCTCGATCCTATGCTCTCTCGAAGGACTTCAAGTTGGCGTCAGAGCCTTTCAACGGGTCAGGTCTAACTGGTCATTGATAAATGGCATGGGCACTTGCATCAGGATCTCTTCGGCCTCAAATATGCGTCCCTGAAGCATGAGGCAGAGACCAAGGTTGCACATATAGTTATTGTTAGGTTCCAATTAAGAGGGCCTGCTTGTATATATGCTGCCTCAGCTTTTGTATAGTTCTCCTTTTATATGCACATCCCAAGTTACCCAATGAAACACAGAGTTCAATTCAGGATATATTTTAATTAGACTGCAGATTAAGTTAATTTACCCATTATTGCCTGATCCTCTTAATTACTATTTTTTTCAAAAATACATATTATTATATAGGTATGATCTAATTTCTAAAAAATCATCTCAAGGAGATTGAATCTCCATAAAGAAATTTACCAGAAATTTCGCTTCCTGTTCAAACATGATTTGGAACTTTAACCCTTGAGATCAGGCTGTCTTGGTGCGCTTACCATTAAATGCACGACCCTGCTTGATAAGCCTTAATTTATCTTTTAGCAGTGCTATCTCCCCAACCATATCTCTGCAACCATAAGAAAATAACAATCAATCGGCTTATATGTTTCCTGATTTTGAATCAGGTTTCATTTGTCGCTTAACTTTAACTCAGGTAATTTGCCAGTAAACAAAGGATTCTTGAGACATTAAAAAGATAATTCACATAAAGTTCAAGAATCTAGCTGTAATTATAAAATTAACTACATTGCTAGGTACACCTGTTCACCTACAACCAATCTATATCACTATCCCCTCAGTCATTGATATTGTCGTGTAATCTCTAAATGGAAGCAACAATTACAGCTTGTTATGATAGCATGTACCACAGAAAGAGTAACACCCAGCGTCCACACGATGGACGTCCATCACAGACACAAACTGTCACGTGGTGGGCCCCACGTGTTACACTATGTGTCTGTGATGGACGTCCATCGTGTGGACGCATGAAGTTTCTCCCACAGAAAAGTAAGAATTCTGAGATCATGACATAAAATAATGTATAACCTTGTAGAGATCCAAAATAATATTGTCAAGTGAATCTTGAGCATGATCAGAGCGGCGATCTCTGAGTGACTTGATTTGCCTTGATGGCTCCTTCGCCTCTATTTTTGTTGCTTCATGACTATGGCCATGTCTTTCAATGCACTATCTACCCGATCCCCTTCATTAATTGCTGCCAAAAGAGCACAATTGCTCTGTTTGGGTCCTTGTCTATTAACTGAAAACATAAAATTGTTGAATTTCAAACATTTGAGTAGTAAAATACAAAAGAAACTATGAGCAAACTACTGGATACAACATATTTAGATAAGAGATTCAGTTTACATTTATACTCCTATCGCAATTTACACAAAATTAATCTCCTCCAAATATCTCATGTGGAAGTCTCATTTTTTTTTTTTTTCTCCTAATTCATGGATACAATCTTTGCCATGAAACTGAAGTATGCATTAAAGGTAGGTAAAGATACTATTATGTCATTCACAAAAGAAGCCTACGATAGTTCTAATGAAATTTGTAAAATTAATTACTTAATTAGTAAACATAACTAAAACAAAGAGGAAAGAGGGAGAGTTTCGTTGGCAGCCTGTACTGGGCTTACCAAGAAAGAGCAAAAGAGATACCTGTAGCCAACTTCTTGGCATGTGAAGCATGAGCAATATAATATTAAAAAGATCTGATTGAAGGAGGCGGCAAAGTAGAAGTCAGGGGTGGACTGTTGTCTCCAGAACTCAGGATTACGTTTTGCTCTTTTGTTTTGTGGAAGAGAGACGAAGGGATGGCAAATGGGCAATTCTCACTTTCGTGTTCTTCGCTATAACCTTCTGTTACTTGAGAAGCGCCTCTTCGTTACCAAAGGACTCCTCATCTTTTTTATTTCCTTTCATTTATTTGCTTGAGCGACCAGACGCGCTTATATTATCCCATATATTCTTTGATGACGTGGCCACCTAGAAAAGCAGTTTTTTAATTTCTTCAAAAATTATATAGTAACATTGATGTGGAAGTTTCTGCAGAAAATAACTTGGACAATACACACAGATTGGGGAAAAAAAAAAAAAAAAGTCAATCTTTACCAACCAAATTATGAATTGTAAAAAAATAAAATTATGGTAGCTAGAGCCTAGATAGCACAAATTTGGGATTAATTAACAACCTGATCGAACTAGTTGTAAAACTGTACCAGAAATATATAACGAATGTGTCGTCTTCGTAATTGTAGGATACCGGTAAGAAAGCGAAGGTAAACTTCTCTGATAACCCAGTACTTTCACCAGAAGTCAGTTTCACCCGAGATAAGAAAAGCCAGCCTTACAAGACAAGTCCTTTTCAGTATCCCAGGTCATTCCCCAGCCCTCCACCGGTGGGCTTCAGTGATGTCGTCAACCCCAAGGTCGGCAGTATCGGAGAAGTTGTTCAGCCAATGGCAGGCATGATATCAATCTCCTCAGATGAGTTAATCAGTAATCCATCCAATGACTTGGAACTTCAATCGCCAATCAACATGTCTAATATATGCTCTTATCTGGATGCATTTCCTGAATGAAGCATCGAAGAGTCCGGTGAAGAATCTCTCTGCGGATTATTTGTGTCTGATGGATTGCTGGAATGCGATTTCACTCAGGATTCCGTAGGAAGTGATCTGTGGTGTTTTGATGACCACATATATACCAGTATTAATTTCTCGTCAGCACTGCCAATGACGGTACAATCGAGTGCTGATCAGAGTGAGAAGTGAGAACTAGCTAGTGAATAGTGATGTATGTACTAAATAGAAGTTCCAAATAATGTTTTACATTTATTAGAGATATTATTTTCTACTTTCAAGTTACATCAATAGATCACTGATCATGCCCTGCTTCTATTATGATATATTGAGGGTACCAATTGTAGCTGCCGTGCTCATCCTCTACTGTGCAGCATGTTGCTGTGCAGCGATCCAACGATGGGGACTGATAGAGGGGTTTTTGAGATTCAGTTGCACGAATCTTGAAGCAAATCGGATGGCTAGAACCCTGCGCAGTAGAGGATAAGAGTTGCCCCATATATATAAACAATGACAGCTTTTGTAGGCCTTTGGATTTGATTTAAACGGCCCAGATATTCGCAATTGGGGTGTTTTGAAATTTTAATACGGGTCCCAGCTGCAAAGGTGGAAAAATTATAGCACTATGCTGATGTAGAAAAACAGAACTATGGCGATGTGAATCTGATATTCGAACTGCAAACTTCCCCAACTAAACCTCCATATATACTTGAATCTTGTGTTTTCCCTTCCTTTCCTCTCACATCTCGATGCGAAAAATGGAATTAATGGCACCAACGGATGAAGTGCTCCGCCAACGATGGTATCTGGCAGGACGCACTTCCATCAATTGCTCCTTCGATCGGCATAAAAGCAGCGCAATGTGGTGTTTATCAGTACTGGTATAACTGGACTCGTATGGTATGTGGTTCCTCCTCTGCTTTCTCGAGTCTCAAGTCTCGAAGGGGTACGTACAAGGTACACGGGTTGATTCACAGCTCCTCGAATTTCAGCACTGCTCGGCTTGACCATATCTACATCAAGCCGTAAAATTAGGCAAAAGGTGCGCACGAAGCCGGCCACAGTACGCTGATTTGCCAACTTCAGATTGCCGGTACGTTTCTTGATTGTTCTTGGATGCTCTATTACAACATAACAAGAAACAAGGTGTAATTATCTCTCAACCATTTGGAATCGTACTTGCTGGTTAATCTGTTTGTTCGATGAAATATCAAACAGAAAAATAGGCATCCATTAATTGTCCTGAAACTAAGTTACTACTGGTATAGTCAGATTGTTAACAAACAAAATTTGCCAATTTGACCGAACATGCTAAGAGCTGAACAATTCAGTGTCATCTAATATATGTTTTATTTTATCATTATAATTCTTTAATTAGGAGCATATTTGTTGCAAAAGTAGTTTATCTGTCTGTTTATTATGTTTCTCGTACTCATCAACTCATATACATCCATTGATTTATGTTTCAACGGTCCAGATTTTATTAAAATTTTTTGAATAAATATAAATCATCGGACGGACGTTTTAGATTTTATGTAGCAATTTCATGTGGAAGTTAATTGCAATGTAATCACTGATTACTTGCAAGGTACACATTGATTACTTGCAGGTATCAAAATTGCAAGATTGAGACAAAGCGTCACAAGTATAAAATAAAAAAGGACGGATTGTGGAGGTATTATCCCTAAATAAATATTGCAAGGTACACATTGATCAACAACAAAAAATCGTCCCGCAGAATTCAGATTTTGAATAAAACTATACTAGTGATATTTTTTGTCAATTTGATATCAAGTTTCATTTTTGGCACTAAAACATGGACAACAAATCACTAATTAAGTATTTTGTTACTTAAATATACAATTAACACATAATTGTATATTGATTTTGTTGAAAATAAATATATTCATTTCACAAAACAATTTTATAGCATAACAATTGTTTCATCATTTGATCTGGATATATAAGAAACTAAATATTAATATTTATAATATTACACACAAACCGGCACTCTGGCCCTATCCTACCGATCAATCCTAATCCGCTATTGACTAGTACATATCATAAAAAAAATAGTCCCACATAGTTCAGAATTTGAGAAGGACCATATCCTGAAAGAATTGTTATCCTCTGACCAAAGGTACATGCCATAGTTAAAATTTGGACCGTACATATAGATAAACATCTCAAATTTGTTTTAATTTATTTTTCCCCAATTCCCTTTTCAAAGAGACTGAACCCACTTGGAGGGTTTGCTATGCTTGAAGGCAAGGGAAGGTGCAGTGAGTAAGTGAGTGAGCAAGGAAAAGAAAAGAAAAGAAAAGGTGAAAGGAGACAGTGATGGAGAGTAGCGAGGAGGGGGAGTACGTCACCCATGAGTGGATCACGCCCATGGTCGTCGAGCATTAGGTGTGGGGTGTCAGTGTACCTACGGGTTTTAAAACCCGTAGGTATAATGACACACAGATCTTGAGTTGTTTTTACTTTCCTTATCCGTACACTGACACACACGCTCTACTTCAGTGATCCAGTTTGCCACCTCTATATACAATGAATGCAAGTTATAAAAAAAGATGGTTTCAGCAAGGAAAAAAAAAAAAAAAAAAAAGATAAAGAAAAAGAGGCTTCACGTGTCCAGCTTAAGGTGTCCTGCCCTGCGTGCTATGAATGTGGGGTGAAGCACAATATGCATCGAATATTCCAACCTAGCTCATATCCCTTTTATAGTATACTAATCTTGGATGGGTTTGAACAGTTCCATGAACAGTGTTTTCTACATTTTTTTTTTTTTTTTTTGTGGGTAAGATTGTGTACAATGGACCAAAGTATAGAGAGTAACTATGAGACAACCATTTGCACATTAATATTTATCCTTTTTTCCTTCCTTTTCTTATATTGAATCTTTCTTTTCTTCATTAATTATTTTATTTTTAATTATTTATAGTGTAATTTTAGGTCTTCATATGACTCTAAAGACAATGTTTTTTTTTTTTTTTTTTTGAATGTTCAAAAAAGTGATCATAAGGAATATAGATGTATCAACAATGATTGATTTTATATATAATTAAATTTAATTTGCAATAAATTTAAAAATATAATAGTTTATATAAATATTGACTTCAAACAAATTTTATATAGAGACTATTTAATTTAATATTAACACATCACAACAAACTAAAAAATATTATTTTATTTGGCACTACAAAGGGTAGGGTTTTCTTGAGAATTTTTATTTTAACAATCTTACGAACATAAATTTTTTTATTTGTACATTAATTATATTTGAATTGCTCTTTTGAATTTCACTAGAAACTCAAATTGTTTAGAACAAACAAATGATATAGCTCAATATTTACTGCCGAAGCAAACCGAGGCACTCTTTCTAGTATATATATATATATAAATTGATGGAGGAAAATGGAACACTTCGAGCCCACAGAGAAAGCTCCAGAAGGTTCTCGCATGTCCCGAAAGTCGGATAATTGTCTCCTGGACAGCCCACAGCCCCAATCCCTCACACGGTCACACCACATAGATTTTCAATTAAAAAAAAAAAAAGAATGATCAACATTCGTTCTTTTATACAGATAATATCTCTACACACCTTCAATCTTTTGCACTTATAACAAGTTGTCTTCCAATCTTTTTTTAAAGTTTTAAAAATAGTAATTTAGTCCTTAAAAGTATTAATTTGTTAGTGATTTAGTTTCTTAAGTTTTGAATATACCATTTTGGTTTTTAAAGTTTTAGAAACATAACAGTTTGGTCTTTCATATATTTTATTTATGCCAAAATAGGCCTGCCATTATCCGTTGATGCCAAGTTTACTTAATAAGTACTTGATAGCATCGACATATCTGTTTATACATTTTTATATTATTTTAGTGATATATAATCAATATTTGTGATCCTAAAAATAAGTTGATAAATGAAAATACTAATTTTGAATAAAAACACAATGTAGTGACCATTTGATAGAGTGACAATGGTTATCTTGACAATTACATTTTTTAAAAGCTTATAAAAAATCGTAAAAAATCTTAAAAAATTTATGTAACTATTACTTAACTTAAGCGATGTTTGTTAGCTCCTTAAGTATCCACTAAATTGTAACCGTTGAAAAGTGCACAAAAGTTTGATAAGTCGTTAAATGATGTTCAAATTGATTGAAATTTGAAACACTATCAAACTATAAATTAAGTAATACATTCATGAACTATTTTTCATTTTTAAGATTTTTTTTATAAATTTTTGCAAAACTTAGTCCCGATTTCAAAATTGTCAAAATAAACATTGTCAATGGATCCTTCTCTCTTTGATATATATGCAAAACTTTTAAGGGTGTGCTCCAGTATAGCTAGGGGACGGGGAAGGGAAGGGATGAAAGGAAAAGGGGAGGCTAAATTTTATCTCCAAATTGGACGACAACAAAATGGTATAATCTAAATAGAGGACTTCATCTCATCTCCCTCTTCCCCTCTTCTGCCCTCCAAAATTTGATATTATGAAGTAAACAAAGTTGAACAAATCCGGTCACTCCTCCCCTCCTCTTCCCTCCCTCCCTGTACCCTCTTCTGGAGCAAAGAGTAATGACCACTGTACGCCAGGCTAACGTAGGTAGTAGGACATTAAAAACAAATCAATAAGATTGATAGATACGGTGGAAGCTCTAAAACAATTGAGATGAAACGAATGGTCCAGATTAGGTAAACTGTTGCTAAGAATTGTAGTCTTTTTAGAAAAACAATTTATACTTATGATTTTTTTTTTCTTTTGAAAAAGAAAAGCACCATAAAACTGGTGCCAGCCTTCATTACTTTTCGAAAGCTCATACAAGGTTTTAATATACACAAGTTGTGCATACAGTATCATAGCAGTAGCAACTAAACAAACAACATAATTTAGCATATTACAAAAACCACTCAAACAACATAATTTAGCATATTACAAAAACCACTCATGAGACTTGACAGAAATTACTACCCAAAATAAAGCACAATTACTCCTCCATAGATAACTCCTGTTTCCATCCCAAAAAGATACAGAAATGGAGTTAAGCTAGCTCTCCCTTGATATTTTCAGACAGTTCCTTTCTACAGTACTGCATCGGATCTCAAAATTCAAGTCTCACGGCTTCGGAGCCTTATAATTGATTCCTGCAAATACAAATTCAGAGACACTTTACATTGAATGAGTAAGTGATCAAGACAAAAATTAATAGTCCAGAACTCCAGATCATGCATGTCTTGAATTTTTGGTCCTACTCCGACAGATCATATTTTAACAAGATTTTAATACGTATATATATATATATATGTTGACAACACACATGATGATAAATGATATTACGAAATCAGAATGTTTCAATTGCCATATTAATTAGGAATTGTTCATAATCAAGCACAATTTAGCTAATTAAGTACACTATATATATCGAGCTAAGATTAATTAGCTAGCCCATGCCCTTAAATTTCTATTCAAACATTATAAGGCAACAAACTTATGTCCAGAAAGGGAAAATATATATATATATATATATATATATATATATATATATATATATTTGAAAATTGAACTAAAATAAGATACTAAAATCGTACTTACTCTCCGATTATTATCTTTCTTCCGTGTTCTTTTTTCCATCAGTGAAGAGTATCAAAATCCTGACATTTTGTACCAAAATTGCTTAATTAAAGACGGAAAAGGCCTGCAATTAATTAGCCTGGTACTACTAATCAGAAAACAGAAAACAGCAAACAGAGATCATGACAAACAGTACTATAATTTCTCTATGCTTTTCCATTGTAATTTGCATATCCAAATTTTGCTTGCGTCAGGAGTGCTTATCCTCTGCCTGCGCAATATTTTACTGCACAGCGAATCAACGATGAGGATTATATGGAGGCTTTTTTTGAGATTGAGTTGCACAAATCTGAAAGCAGATCCAACAGTTGAAAGTTGAAACGCTGCGCAGTATAACTTACTGTGCAGTAGATCGAGGGTATGAATTGGTCACACAAAAGAACTTTAGAGTACAAAGTATTCCGTAAGAATTTGCGGAATATTTCATGAAATATGATGGAAACAAAACACTTGGGATATGAAATATATAATTGTGTTAATTACCTTTGAAGACACTTCAACTTGTCCTGATCCAACATTGGAAAAATGATATTGATTATCTTCATGGCAAGATGATGAGGGCATCTCCATGGCCATGCCATGCTGGTGAAACATTTGAAACATTGGAGTTTCTATGGAGTGATTCATGTGTCGGCACGTCGGTGCGTGCGATGTCATGCCAGATCGCACGCACATGGCCCTGTTCATGCCACCATTATTCATATTCGTATTCATATTCATATCCATGCATGTATACCTTGATGGCATACAAGTTGATCCACAAGGGCACATCCATGGCCTTGTTGCACATCTCCTGGACAACATCTGCACCGCAAATGAAAAAAAAAAAAAAAAAAAAAAGCTTTATACCTTAGATATGCTGTCAAGATAGAAAATTGTTGAGAAACGTCTTGCGTCTATTGAAAACTCATCCATACATCTATAGATGTATAGAGAATGTAACAGATATATCCCAAAATGTAACAAATACATCCCGAAATATAACATATAGACGCTATGGACAGTTTTTCTATGGACGCTAGGTATTACTCAAAATTGTTCATCCCGAAAGGTAGGCTTCGACTTGTCTGTGTTCTTATAATGATATTGGCTACAGTTCTCTTTGAGAGTCGCACGATGCAAGTACCAGCATCACATTTTATATAATCACGGATGCCCACAGTTACAGACGGCAAAACGTAATGCAGTTGTATATATCAGTATCACCAATGATGCAGAATGGTTAGAACACGATCCAGCATTTTCTCACAGAAAAAAAGAATCATTTGAAGGTAATTAAAGCAACTAATATTTATATGAACATGCTATTAAAATGTCCATCGACGGCGTCTGGTTCAATTAATGGAACAGAAACTAGTTGGAAGTATATATACCTTGACTTGCATTTGAAGGAACTTCACATATGCAATTGTTTCATCCAATACCGATGCTTTATCCAGCTAAATTAAAAGGTCAGATACTTCTTAAGATACTCATCTAATTTGCATAATAGAAAAAATTGAATAGTACCTAATTAACTACATGTAAAAGATTTCGTATTGGTAACCTTTTTGCTTCTTGGAATGATTTCCTGCAGAGCCTCCATCTTCTCATTTATCCTGTTTCTTCGCCTCTGTTTCGTATTCATTCAAATAATCAGAAAAAGGCTTCAACTGGATTAATTTTTTGTTTAAATGGTAGATATATATCAGTTAGATTGTACAGTACTTATTGCATGTAATTATCTTTTTTCACAATAAAATTAAGAAAACATGAAAGTAAAAGGCTTTCAAACTATCGCCCAAGCAAAATCGTCCTGGCCTCACCTCGCAATCAGGGTATGCCTCAATGCGTATGCTTTATATATAGGCAATTATTGAGGAGAATTAAGACAAAATTTATGTTCTTCTCAAAATATCATAAAGGATTTGTACAAGTGATTAATAGGAATTTCTTTGAGTGATCATAACTAGCTAGCTAACAATTTCTCAGTAACATCTGAAAACCTTAAAAGTAATTAAACCAAACACCTCCTATTTGTTTTTTCTATCTGACGGTTATTCTTTCGAGTTAAAATGCAACATGAGATGTACAATTTAGCTACTAAATTATGAGCAAAAGAAAGTCATTGCAGATCTATGTACAATATATACCCTCTCAGAAAGATTGTGGATTTCAGCTGTGCGGGGCTTTCTTGAACGAGTGGATTGTAGATGGACTTCTTTTCTCTCTTCACTGCAGCCGATTGTGGACGACTTTGATTCAATAGAAGAGCCTCGACTCTTCGACTGTAAAGAAACACATTTCTCAGATTACACGATTTCTAGATTAATTATTAATTTAATAATTTAAATCATAGCACTGATCACTTGAATTTACCAGAATTCTGACAACGTCAGAGATATATTTATGAATTTGCATGTATTGAGCGAGATTATTCGTGTGCGTTGGATTAACAAACCTTGTTGCGCTCTACGAAATTACTCTGCGCATCGCCATTTCTGTTCAATTCCGCATCCTTGTCTGGTAAAGCAGGTTGCTGAAGTTGGCAGTCTGTCGACTCTGCTGCCCTCCCCAGCAACTCCGATGACGACGGTAAGTGACTGGACCCTGCCACTTCTTGTGTACAATCAGCTGTGTTGGTTAGGCAGTAGAGCCATTCTGCCATCTCATCCTCCCCCATAGGCAACTCCTCATTCTCCATTGGTTCGGACAGCAGACAATCGATAACCGATGTCGGGGTGGCCCAGAGGGGCTGCTCTTCCACTGGACATCTTCCCTGTACCAACTCGAGTGGCTCAAACTGATCTGACCTATTAATTCGAGTGCAAAAATCAAGCAATTAATTATCAATAAGTAGGATATATATATATATATACACACACGCACACACAAATAGAATGTTCCACAACACTGTATATTGGCTAAATTAACATCATATATACATAGCTTCAAGCAATACTCTTGTATATGCACGTATAGAGAGAAATCTAAATGAGATATTAGAGAGAAAGAGAGGGAGATCAGGGGAGGAAACAGAGAGCTAACATGGAAGGCACCAGTGGGCTGCCAGTGGAGAGAATGTGTACTGGGTTGCAGGTGTCAAGTTCTACACTTGCTGAATCCATGTATATATGCCACCAATCTCAATGTACACTAGTTATGTACAACTATATATATACGAGTATATAAGAGAAATATCTTGCGTCCATTGAAAATTTGTCCATATATATGTCTCTAGATATACAAAGAATATAACAGATATATTCTAAAATGTAACAAATGCATTCACGCTATGGACAACTTTTCTATGATCGCTAGGTATTACTCTATAATCTATATATATATAATATAACCAGATCAATATGAGAAAGAATAATAATGTATGTATGAGCAGAGAGGGATTTCATGTTCCTTCCTATTTTCGATTTTCTGCGGCCTTTTACCTCTGTACCGTAAAAACTTAATCTCGGATTTTTTTTTCTTATTATTGGAAATATATAATTAATCAGGCTCTGTTAGACACTTCCGCTGCCTCATCTAGCTTCTCTCATCATCAAAAAAGAGAAAAAACCGAAATATGACTAAGCCCGTTAACTCCATGCTTACAATCAGGATTAATGTGGCCTTTCGGAATCTGTCGTCGCACTCTTAAGGGCGATGAACTTCAACAATGGAGATGCATGGGAAGAAAGGACAAGAGTGAATTTGGAAAAATTGAGAGTAGTATTTGCAAGAAAAGAGTAAACTTCAGACAAGAACTGGAAATGAGGAATTCAATAACTCTGAATTTTATTAAACAACACATGATCTCTTTCCTACAATCCTTTATTAATAGGCGATGCTAATACAGCAAAAATAATGAAAAAAAAAGAAGAAGCAGATTGATCAAATGACTAAGAGAACGCCACATCCTAGTGGCAGAGGCAACACAAATATTTAGTGGGGTCAATACATATATTTTTTTGTTAGTGTTGTAAAGATATCAACTAAATTATATATATTTGAAGGGGAATTCACAAAATTTTGTGGTATCATTTGCACCCATTCTCACTAAGGTAGCTCCGCCACTGCTATATCAGTCGAACGTGTTCATCATCACTGATGTGGCAATTTCAGTTCTCTGAGCCGTTATGTTTCAATCGTCTCCATTTCTATACGATCTCCAGTATTTAGTCTTCAATTATTAAGTCTCATTTTCATTATAACTGGACGACAGATCACTTCCCCGCAAAATAGCAAGTTCTGTATTGTGGGACCTGATAGTCAGCTGCTCCCTGACTCCCTCTTCTTCACTCTTGTTACCCTTGTCATCTATCTATACTATTATAAAAAGCACGTAAAAATTGGACTCGTTTATTTGGTCACGGTTTTCATTAAATGGAGAAAAACGTTCCCTCTCAGTACTCGAATAGCCACTGCTTTAAATTACACACTCTCACGGATTGAACAGATAAAGCTTCAGCTTATGCTTACGTGAAATTCTGTGCACATACAAATGAGCATGAATTTATTCTTCAGATATTGAAAAAACAATTCACCATTATATCGTTAGCTTAAATAAAAATTGAAATTCCCCGCCGCGATGCACGGGTACGCTTCTAGTCAGTAATAATACCAGATGTTGACACTCCCCTCGCCATGAATTTCTTCTCGTCCTCAGAGAATAAAATCCGAATAGTGTTGCTGTAACCAAACATAATCCTCCCAGGAAGCATCCTCGTGCGACAGATTAGCCTATTTGACCAATAATTCAGGGATTGGGGCGTTACTACGTTTGTCAATCCTTCGTGCCAGAATCAATTGTGGAACAACTTTCAGATGACCTTCAGAGCTTGTATTTTGGGAAATTTTGATATAAAGAATTTTAATAAGAACCATAAATCAAAATTTTGAGATAGTTAAGAATGATTTTTTGATTTAGGAGTATGGAAGACCTCTGTGCTTCTTTGAGTACCATAGATTTGTTGTGATTGTTAATAAGTTCTTTATGTTTGCTGTGATTTGTTAATGTACTTACATCAATAACTATTTAACAACTTGATTAAATAAATTTTGACATATAATATTGTATTTATCATCCATTTTTAGTGTTTGTTTTATTGTTTCATGTAATATAGAGTTACATAACAACCAAAACAAAAATAAAAAATTAAGTTCATTTTGTTTCAATACTATATAATTAATTTCCAAAAGTCAACTAATAAATTTTCAATTAACATACCAAATTTGTATCTTTTACATGTAAATGAACTTTATCAAATATCAACTATACGTACACAATTATTTGTTTCCCGTAATAATATATAAGTCATATAAAATCAAACCAGAAATGGCAGAAAAATATTTATTCATGATAAGAAATTAATTACCAATTCTACTTCTTTCAAGTAGCTATTGATTCTTGTAGATTAAAATTTTATGAAATCACCCAAGAGAAGGGGGTCCTGATCATTATCCCTTATTTTTAATCTTCTGTTCAGTGTAGTAGTGTACTGGTGTACATAAAGTAGCGGTGCAAATTTCAAATTGATGAATACAAAAGATCAGATTTCATATGTTTAATTGCGACATAATAGTTCAACGTCAACGATATATATATGGACTATAGACCATCTTGCATGTATTTCTAAATGAAGGTTTCAATTTTATTATGGGATTCATATTTGGTGAAGAGCTAGACAAGTATATATTGAACTTTATAATCATATGAGTGAGGCTATGGTACTATTAATAATACAAAATGCACCGTACTATGGCTCCTTATTATCATTTTTAAAGTTTAATTAACCGATCCAAACCGCTCAATATGATCTTCATATATAAATGTTATTGTAGACCAAAATTTAAAATTTTTTGGTGCTTTTTTACTATTTTTTTAGATAATTAGAAAATGACTTAATGTAAACATTATAGGTCATTCAAAAATGTGGTTTTTTATATATCAAAATGTATAGTTAAAAAATCCTAAAAAATATAAAATTTGGTCTAGAACTACATTAATATATGGAGATCACATTGAGCAGTTTTGATCGATCAATTGAACTTCAAATACCATAATGTAGAGCCATAGTACAACCCATTTTGTACTATTAATAGTACCATGCATAGACTCACTCTAATATATATATATAATGATTTTTTTTTTTTTTTGAAACCAAAATTTCCTTCTTCTGACGATAAGACGATTAGGATACACTCCGCATGGATATATATGGTGCTGCGTTGTTTGTACCTTTTCCATAGACCCATTTGTCCCACAGATCTCTTTGTTCCCCGCATATATAGTATTGAGTAATACTTAGCGTGCATATATAGAAAATCTGTCTATAGTATCCATAAGTTACAAAATCAGATCTATTTGTTACACTTTGAGTGTGTCTATGGACATATGGATATATACATTTGGTGTTCAGTCCTTTCCGCGAATGGAAAACAATAAAGTAAATTAACAGCTGAAAAGTGATCGAGCAATTAATGAGGAACTGTCTCGTTGCTAGTGTTGTGCTCCTCGCCCGTCACGGGCCGCCCGCCCGCGCCCGTCCGTGCCCTTCGCCTGCCCGTGCCCGCTCTCCGCGCCCGCCCGTGCCAGCCCCCCATGCCCGCCCTTGCCCGCCCGTAACTTTTTTGTTTTTAATAAAATATAATATTATTTCAATTACAACTTACAAGTTTTTTAGTTTCTAAAATTATATTTTACATCATTTCTTTTAGTATATCAAAATAGAAAAACATAAAACTTATTCAAACTTACAAAAGTTGGCAAAGAATTTACAAAGAAATTGTGAATTTGTAGAAAAAAAGAAACTTATTCAAACTTATAAAATAAAATTATTTAAAAAATAAATTGCTATTTTTTGTTTTTAAAAAACAAAATTATTCTAAAAAAGTATGTTTAAAAAAATTATATAACTTTTCTTGTTTTCTTTAATCTTCTTCTACTTCTTCATCTCTTCTCCTCTGTGGGCTGTGGCTCTGTCTCACCCTCATCTCACGATGCCCTCACCACACTGACCGCTCCTCTGTTGTTAAACAAGAAGAGATTAGAAGAGAATGGAGCGCCTCAATCCTCAGCCCCTCAGCGCCCAAGTCGCCCGCAGTCCCCCGGCAACACGCGCACGGTCGCCCGCAGTCTGCTGGCAACATGCCTGAAGTCCGCCGACAACATGCCCACACCAAACCCCTCGCCCGCCCGTTGCCCGCCCTTGCCCGCCAAGTCCGACGGGCAAAGGGGCGGGCAAGGGCCTCCCCTCAGGACGAAACTCGCCGTCGCCCGCCGTAGCCCGTCGCCCACTGGGGCCCGTCCGCCCGTGCGAGCATAACACTACTCGTTGCAAAATGATTCAGAAAGTTCCATCGTCCATTGTCAGTAAATATATATATACTAGTGTTTTTCCCGTGCGTTGCAACGGTACATTATATAAGAATTTCCAAACTAATAATTACTCAAAAAAATACATATTTTTCCTCAAATGACATACTTTTCATAGGAAAAAAAAGTGCATGCGCAGTGAGTCAGGAAATTAATCCTTCATTGATGTCCATACACAACTTTAAATATTTTTGTTCAAAATCGAATTCATTAACAAGAAAAAAAAAAGTTGGTACAATGAAGCTTAATCATAAGTAATGTCAACTTAAAGCAAATTATATATTCATAGTTCTAGCTTGCTCTATTATAGGACTTGTTATCGTATTTGTCAATACGAAAATAGATCCATTCTCTCTCAGAGCTTCCCTACAGAAACAGGAGACACTACTGACTACTTGCAATATCTACATAGTGGTGAAGAATAAATATAGAGGACAGAGTTTTTTCCATCTTCAAGCTGTATAAAAGGCAACAGGAGACCATGAACAACAAGCATACATATGAATAGTGCTTCGAATTTCAATCAATTTGGGTATCGTTTGATAGCTTCTCAAAATTTTGTATTCTTTTTAACAGTAGTAATTTAAAGATATTTTGATAGACTATTAGGCAATACTTAAATTGAATGTTGTTAAAAATATAATCAATCTATAAGTTTAACAACACGTATATAAACTTTTTCCTATTTTTCAGAATTAAAATTTTTTTTTTCAAATTTATTAATTGTCTCATTGTCATGATTGTCAAAATAAAAATTGTCATAATTTGAAACAATCCAAAGGGAAAAAAAAGGCCTACCGTTTAAATGACTCGATCGTTATTTCAAGCTCATTTTATATTGACTATTCCTTTTTTTGCCCCACTCGGTCCATTTCCTATAGTAATCAGATATTTAGATTTTAGTTAAAACTTAAAAACGTATCAGTAATCAGTTAATTACAGAAATATCTTTAAATAACATCAAAAAAATGGAAAGAAATTAAATATGACAGTACCAATGGTTAAAATTGAACATGTACTAATCTTTTCAGCACCTTGATTAATTGCGTTCATCAATGAGATCACTCATTAGATTAGCCAAACCTGCTGCTATCTTGGCGCTGGCAAGATTTGGAAATTAATACGGGGTGAGAGAGCGAAAGGGAAAAGGAAAGAAATTGTGGGTAACTTTATTTGTTTTCGTGTAGCGATCGAAGTTTGTTCTAAAGGGAGACTTCTACACAAATTAACGCCGTATAAAATCTAGCAGGTGATCTGATGGTGGTGGTTTGATCCGAAATTGTGAGATTAAATCCTGGTCGTTGGCGGATCTGGACATCCAAGACGCTTAATAAGGAGTAGAGATAGAGATATAGAATTTTGCTACGGTGAGTCATGACTCACGGGCTGCTCCGTGAGTCACAGTCCAAAAACATATCAAATCACCTCCTTGAGATACAATGAACAACTCGGAAGAAAAAAGAAGAAGAAGATATATACAATGAATTACATTGAATTCTATGAATAGAAATATATATATAGAGTCTAGCTACTCCTGGAAACTACTTTCCTTAAAACGGTGAGTCATGACTCACGGGCTGCTCCGTGAGTCACAGTCCAAAAACATATCAAATTGATTTATATGGCTCAATAAATTCTTCATATCAGAATCTTATAGCACGCAAAAAATTTTCAATTTTGGAGATTTTACGTATTTGTTTGAGATTTTTTTAAAAATGACTATACAATATTAATAAAATAATAATGTTTTATGTATCATTTAAAAAAATCTAGAACAAATACTTAAAAATCTCCAAAAATAAAAAAATTTTGCGTGCTATAAGATTTTGATATGAAAAATTTATTGAGCCATATAAGTTGAAATTTGGAGGCGATTTGATATGTTTTTGGACCGTGACTCACGGAGCAGCACGTGAGTCATGACTCACCGTTTTAAGGAAAGCAGTTTCCAGGAGTAGCTAGACTCTATATATATATTTCTATTCATAGAATTCAATGTAATTCATTGTATATATCTTCTTCTTCTTTTTTCTTCCGAGTTGTTCATTGTATCTCAAGAATGCAGACATAGCTACCTGCTTGCAGATTTCTCTCATCTCGACGGCGGATAGATTTATTTATTTATTTATGAGAGCTCACAAATCACGAGAATACAGGAAAAAAGGGCAAAATAACTCAAAAGTTACGCTAACTGGCAGTGTCGGAGCTTAGTGCAACAGATCTGGTCCCCTTTCCGTCCAAAAATATGTGGAGAGGTAGTGTATCTTCTGATATTTTTGAAGGATCTAGCTTCAATTGGCCCCCCCTCATCCAGCTCCAGCTAGCGTGTCATCTTGTAAGCTAACTCAGATGTCAGAATGGTTTCCATTGCCGTTTGTTTCTTTTGTCTCCATGTTCATGTGATATGCCGTAATTGTTATCTATTTCTTATTTCCTTTTAGATATAGACTACAAAGTATAGAGCTATAGCCTCATCTAGAAGTGTTAAACGGAGAGACACGTTGCTCGTAGAAATTGACGAGAATAAAGTATAATAACAAATATTCATTTGCATTAAGCGTACTCATAATTAATGAGTTCGACTATTATTTAGTATTTCGTACCGAAATACTAACACCTCAAAATTTGTTTTATCGTGTTTGAAATCATGATTTATGGTGTTTAATACCTCATTTATTTATATATCAAAGAAAAAAAAAACAGAAGAGTTTATAAAATTTGTTGGTGCGTGTAATCATTATTCTTTTAAGTAGTTTCTTGTAGCCACAATAAAGTTATGTTATCCATTTTCACGTACCATTTTATTTGTTTATAATTTGTTCGATAAATGTTCAATTGAAAAAAGTTACTTAAAATATTACTAGAACTTTATTAAAAAAAATATTACTAGAACAAAGTTGACAACTAAATAGCCTGTTTTACATGTTTTTCTTCTCATAGACTTATCAAGATGACATTGTCGTTGTATTATATTTTTAGACATAATTGTATAGCTCACATCGGCTCGTTTTGCTCTGAAGATTCAAGACGATGAATTGAAAAAAAAAAAATTTAAAACAATCAAATTCACTTCACTTGTTGGCCCCCTCCTGAATTTGTGTGAAGCTCCGCTACTGCTAACTGGTTTGTGGCTGTTATAAAACCAGACATGGTTTGTGGCTGTTATAAAACCAGACATGACTCACATGAGTGATCAATATATTTTTAAGTAATATCTAGCGTCCATAGAAAAGTTATCTATGACGTCGAGTTACATTTTGAAATGTACGTATCTGTTACATTTCGGGATGTATTTGTTACATTATTTATATCTCTATAGGGCCGTGTTCGGTGTCCCTGGGAAACAACATTTTCCAAGGGAAAAAATAAATTTGGTAGAGACCAAATTTGTTTTTTCCCTTGGAAACAGTACATTTCCAATGTCAACCGAACACGCCCTAGATGTATGAACGTATTTTCGATGGACGCAAGATGTTTCTCTATATTTTTTTCTCCTAGTCGCAAAAGAAGAAAAAAAAAAATAAGTACCGACGTACCGAACCGTGTTTTGGAACACAAGAAATTAAATAGCCAAGAGAAGAGTATCTTGGGAACTGTCGTCTTGCAAAGGGATCCAGAAAATTTCATGGATCAGACCAGACCTGTCTGACCTGTCTGCATGACTGCATGCAGATTCATCTCGCCTCTTCTCAAAAAAAAAAAAAAGATTCATCTCGCCTGATATGGCGGATAAATAAATAAACCTATCGTTCACAATTCACGAGAACAAAGAATAATGTCAATACATTGCTCTCTCAGATATTTTTCTGTTTTTATATATCTATCATCCTTATGTTGATACAATCTTTAGGGTTTGCTACACAAGGGGGGAGAGGAGGGGAGGAGAAAGGAGAGGAGAGCTGATCAAATTTGAAGTTACCTGCCCAAAGTTATGTTAGTTGCTCCATAATTATAATTTGTGTCTTGTTACCTTCATTTCTCTCTAGTAATTGTAGTTTGGAGCAAATAACATGACTTTGGGCAGGTAACTCCAAACTTGGTTAGTCCTCTCCTCCCCCTCGTCTCTCCCATTTTGGAGCAGACCCTTAGAGCCAGTTTTTCAATGGAAAATAATATTTAGGAGATACCAGAATGTATAGATACCACTATATAATATTAATCCAGCGTTAATATGAAACATTCTACGATTAAAATGACACACTATAAAGTTAATCTGAAACCTAAATAAGATTAAAATGAAACACAAATGAAAATTCTTTTGTGTTGCTTTTTGACTTCTTCTTGCTCTCACATTTCCTCTCAACATTTTTAAAGTAATATTATGTAATTTAATAGTGATTCAAGTAGAAGATCTAATTTTATAATTTTTATTATTTAACTTAATACTCCCATATTTGAAGTTCAGACGTTAATGCTTGAAGATAACTAATTAATGTTTCAATTTGAATATAATGTATATTATATATTGGTATCCGCTTTGGTATGTGTATCTAGGCGTGTCAAAAAGTGACCCGACCCGACCCGAACCCGACCCGACCCGACCCGACCCGACCCGACATGACCCGAACATAAATGGGTCGGGTATGGGTCAAGATTTTTTGACCCGTCACGGGTCGGATCGGGTATGGGTCAACCCGACCCGACCCGACTAACTTATGTATTTACTTTAACACTTAACATTAATAACGTCTTATCTATACATTAGTTAAGATTAAGAATGTTAGATAGCAATAAATACAACTCAAAATGCTATCTTTTTTTCATTTTTATGTTAATTGACTATACGTAAAATATATTAACATAATATATGATTATATATACATTAAATACCACAGGTTTTGATAAACATGTACGTGCAATAAATTATAATATAGATTGTACGTAATATATACTGTCAATTTCAAAGGTTAAAAGTACACGATGAATATCATTAATACGGTAAACAAAAAAATTTGTCGATGTCTCATCCTACTAAATTTTTATATTTACTATAATATCAAAAATGATTAAATTTTGTTTGCTTGAATTTTTATATGATGAAATTGCAGTGACTCTAAGAAGTTAAAAAAAAAAGAGGTAAGAGCTGGTCTTTTTCTTAAGTGTTAATTATTTTTGATCATGATAGTACCATTTAGAGCACATGAACAGGACATGACAATATGCAAAATAAGACAATCAAAGGTTTTGATGCAGCAAGCTCTTTCAGTTTTTCAAATTAACAATTTAAGAAACAAATAGCACATATTTGTTCTTCATTATAAGAGAAAACAAATTATGATGATATTAACAGAAGAAATTAACAACTAATTTGATACTATGTAAACCTTATTGCCAAGAGTACTTCCCTGGAGAGACAAATACCAGAGTTCTTAAATCACCAGTCTCAAACTTCAAGCTGCCCAATCTTTCCCCTAGCTCATTTTGCTTGCATACTAAGCATAGTTTGCGTATGGATTTCCTTCAATAATTACTCGTTAGGTGGGGATCAACTGGTCCAAGGACTTTCTTTGCCAACACTGGAACACCACAATCAACACCGAAGCGCAGATGGATTCTTCTATAAGGATATTAAGCACCACATTCCACCCTAATTTGGTTGCATTTGTTAAATTTTAAGGAGAAAAGGAGCAAAGCTATAATGAATATAAAATTGATTCTTGTGTTTCGCAATATATTGGAAAAAGAGTGCATGTTGAAAGAATTCCCATGGTAAACAGCTAGCAAACATATACTATTATACAACCAAATATGCAATACTTAATTACCAGCTCAATGATACGTTATTTCAAGACAGGTATGGTAGCTTTCTTATATAATTTAAACTGTGAATTCATCAAGACATCAACAGTTCATGATCTATATCGGAGTCAAATCAGCAACATAATTTATAAAATGATGATTACACCTTGTAATGATGACACAAAGATAACGTAACTGCTTTCGCTTAACTTTACAACTATATATGCAGCTAAATAAATTGAAGCAATCAGACAACACCATGAAAAAGACTCGTACGAATCGAATTAATTATTTTCCCAATGATGCTAAAAGGATTTCCATGGTGAACAACTACACTTATCACAATAGCTCACCTGTACTTATTACAATGATATCAATTAACCTCGTCAGTAAACTAATAGCAAAATTGGTCGACAAATCTCAAAACTTATGACAAAAGTAATTGGAAGAAATAATTAATATGACTATTGTGATAATAATGATAAACTACCCCATTTTAACGCTGGGAATCATGAATACGTAACACAACTTAAACACCTAACAAAGAAATAGAAACAATAACCTGATGTGGCAAATGATCCCACCTCTTTCTCAACTATAATGTCTGTAACTTGCATCTCATACAACGCTCCTACTTCTTCCACCATCTCCCTCACTTTATTTTTTTTCCTCTCCAATTTTCTACTTGAGAAAAAAAAAAATTGAGGTTACCTACTGGAGAGGTCAGTTTCTAGTTTGTGGCATTGTTAAACTGTAGAGAATAGTATCTTGGGGTGAGAAGAAGAGGATCAGCTGCACGATATAGTGCTCATCAGTTTAATCAACCACCTAAGTCGGCTCAAGACGACAAGGGATGGCGCCATCAAGGTAATCAACCACCTAACGTTTCAACCGCCTAAGTGTTCATGAACACGATCATGTTTGATATTGAGTTAAAAGAAGACATTATTTTACTGGTACTGGCACCATATACACTATAAACAAACCGTAATTCCAACATAATTTTACATTTCCTCATCCATTAAGTAAATCTAGCTTCAATTTATGCCAGTAACCATTCAATCAATAAAAAATTCCACTAATCTCCCAAACCCCAGCGGAATATACAGCTCCCAAGTCTACGAATCACTTCCTGAACGACATATTCAGAAGAGTACCTGACCTGGGAGTGGGGTTTCTTCATGAGGTCCATGAGGCACCGAACGGCAGCGCGGGTCTCGGCGTCCGGCAACCGCACGGTGGACTTGACGGCCTTGAGGAGGTGCGGATCGACATCGGGCTCGGTCGAATTGGTCGCCCGCTCCAGACAGCGAACCTGCCGCCGACATGGGGCGCGTTCATCCGCACGCCCTGGACGCCGCCCCTCATCTGCTCGCTGTTGGGGGAGTTTGTAGGGGCCCTTGAGGAAGTGGAACGCGGACCCGCCGACGGCGCCCATACCGAAGGCGCCCCTTTCAATCCCCTTTATTAATACCAGAGCTGTAACTCGGGCTTCGCCCTGTAAGTATCAAATAATAATTAAGAATTTTGTAAAAATTTAAAAAATTTATATTAAACAAAAAAAATTGTAAATTTTTTATGTAAGTAAATGATAATAATAATAATAATAATAATAATAATAATAATAATACAATAATTTATAAATAAGAACATATATGTTGCACCATTTTAAGGGTTAAAATTTGTTTTAGGCATGTCATATTAATCTTATTTAATGAGAAAAGAAAAAAAATACAAGCCATTGGATTAAAATAGATGAAGAGTTTTAAACAAAATCAATGGTTAATAAGAATGATGATGTGGCATAGTTGAGGTGCTTGGAAATCTACCCCTCTTTATGAAGTATAGATAAGAATTAAATTTTTTTTTTATATTATGACAATTCTTTAAACATTAAAAATCACATAAAAAAATACAATATTTAATGGACAAAAATGCCCCTTTTTCAATCCCAAGTCCCAGAACACCTATGTTACCTGAGTGCGGGTGCGGGTATCATATCAGGTGCTGTGCGGATGCGGCGATACGGCAATTTTAAAAAATCTTAGATACAGGTGCAGCTAGATATAATAAATTATTATATAAAATATATATTGGAAAACGAAACATATCTTAATCTTATTATATGTTTATTCGAAACTGTAAGGTAACACAAAAGAGTATGCAGCGCAGTGGTTAAGT
This sequence comes from Cyperus esculentus, assembly GCA_030179965.1. NCBI lineage: Eukaryota > Viridiplantae > Streptophyta > Magnoliopsida > Poales > Cyperaceae > Cyperus > Cyperus esculentus. Next base: position 1,075,570 of record JASGLE010000034.1, on the reverse strand, counting down.
GCGTTGTCATTCTACCAAGCAACCTGGGTTCAAACCCCCATGCCCGCAATTTTTGAAGAATTTTCCAGCTCCAGCCGTATCGGTGCCGAATTTTCCTGCTCCAGCCGTATCGGGGCCGTATCGGTGACCGAATCGGGCGGTCAAACTTGATAAAATAATCCGATACGCCACGCATCGAACCCGATACACACCAGATTCAGATTCTTCTGGGTATATACCGTATCCGCGTAACATAGTAAAACACCAAAGAGGCAATAAAGTACGAACCTCAAGTACATCGATACATAAATATATGGACAATGATATCATGTCATAACTTTGCCCCCACAACCCTGTGATGAGGTGGCATATAGGTGAGGAGGATCATTTTTGTAAATTTTTGTGGGGCGGAGGTACATTTTTGTAAAATTGTGAGGGTTATTTTTGTAAAAAAATTTTAGGGTAGGGTAATTTTGTAAATTTTCTTAGAAATAAAGGATATTTCTGTAAAATTTTCTGAAAAGAGGGATATTTTTGTAAATTTTTTTCAAGTGTATTGGGGTGTTTTGGGGGCATTGTTTGTGGCAAGTTATATTTATCCTAAATATATTTGAGGCTAAAAAACACTGTTGGTAGTTAATTCAAAGGAAAACATGTTGAGTCCACCCTATAAAGTAGGTTACCCATCCACCTCCTATCACAGTTTTGACACACCACATGTACCCATGTGGTTAGCACTTACATAAATGTTCACTGGAAACTGCAATGATCTGTTCACTGAAAAATGATATATCTATTAATTAGAAAGATATAAATGTTCATTGAAAAATTATATTTCTTCACTGATAATACAGTGGACCGGTGAATAATTAGTAAAAATAGTAGACGCCAGCTATTACGTACTCTAATTCAAACTAGAAGAATATTCGCGCTTCGCAGCGAACTGATGGAATTCTTATATTAGTTATGTCTGATTGTCATGTTGCACTATCACATATAAGTTTGGATAAATGTAGAAGATATATGTGAAAGATTAAGCAGCAGCCATTAATTACTGTAGTTTTATTCATTTACATATGTTTCATTTAAAAATCTAGAAAAGATGTAATGCAAAAAGTGCATAACCTTGGTCTTACCCTGCGTTCATGTCTGTTCGTTCACTAAATCTAAACTATTTGTTCGTTGAAACACATGTTGCTTATCTTTTTCATTTTCTTTTTTTAATTAATGTCGAATGAGTACCGGACATTAAGCTATTACATTGTTGAGTTACTAGAGTATTTGAGACTTGAGAAAATAGCAGACCAATGTCGAATGAGTACCGGATATTGGCTATTACATTGTTGAGTTACTTGAGTATTTGAGACTTGAGAAAATAGCAGACAAATTCACGTATTATATACTTCTTATTTCTTATTTCTTCCAAGTACAAATCGATAAATGATCCAAAACATGAGTACATACTTAGTAATTTTCATCAAAACATACATTCTTTGATCAAAATATCTATTCTATTGTCACACCATAATCAACCTAGTCCTTTTGGGAGCAGAATAATCTGCTCTGGCTGTTCCAAAGTCCCGATAGGAACTTCATTCTTTTCCTATAACCAATTTGCTATGAATTCTACATATCATTTTGCTATGACTTATTCACATGCCGACTTCACACGACACACCTAGAAGAACGGATTGTCTCGCTGGTCATCCAATTGACACCAAACTTGAAGTTCATTTTAATTAGCCATATCAGGATAGGTTGTCTTCAAGCCATCATGTATGAACTTCTTGTTGTTGAAAGGTATGAGCTTGTTGTCTACAATATACAGAAAATCAGAATATAATTCAAATGGTAGGTCTGCCCTACAAATGTATCAGCAACTAAGAAACACTAATTGCCTTTATCCCATCCATATGAATCTACAAATGTACCAGCAAGTAATAAACATTAATTTGTTTTACTCCATCTATACAAACTTGTAAAAGACAGAAAAATCATACCTTTTCTCCCTTTTAATTTATCCATATGAATTTGGTACTGACTAATAGGAACAATTATACTAACATCGCTGACTGATGTGACAATTGAAGTTAATTGTCCCGAATTTACTTTTCTCCCTTTCTCTAGTGACACATTTTGTGACCTAAATACTTATTCTATTGTTAACCAAAAATATTCCTCCAATAATTTTGGTAGTTCAGAGCTCAAACACCTATATTCTCGGATTGCCAACTTGGTGCCTTCACACACACTGCACATTCTGTGAGTAAGGCTGTTAGTCTGAGAAAAAACCTAGCTTAAGAAAAAAAATTGGCTGAGATCAAGCTGAGCATATGGCGTCCAGCTGCCCAAACTCATCCCCATTTGGAGCCTAAATGATAAATTGAAAGAAATGCGGAAAGCCCTAAGGGGTCAGGAATCCTTAGAATTGCTGCCATCTTTTCTTCTCTATTGGCGATTATTTACACATACAACCCCCGAAATGCGATTAGATTTTAGAATTACCTACGCTCAAGCAGCAGAGGCAGAGAAGCAGCGGAACGGGGGCGAGTACGGCTGGGAGGGGGGTGCGGGTGGACGATTAGACCACATAGGAGCATCCATCTGATCTGGGCCTCGTATATGCAGAACAGAAGTGCTATGGAAGGTTTTTGCATCCTTGGTCCACATTGACGTCATCCTGATCTTCCTCCTCCTTGGCCGCCGGATCGGGCCGGGGAACCGCCGGATCATCGACGGCCGGGGGATGCGACAAGATCTCGAGCCTGATCGCGAGCAAGCCGGAGTTCGGAGGTCCAAATCGGTGGGGTTCCCGCTGATGCAGTCTGGATCGATTGCGGTCGCCGCGAGCGGCAAGAAGAAGTGGTGGTGGAAATGGGCGGCGATCTGGCCGTTCAGGGGATCGGACGAGAAAGGGGCGGAGAAGGGGATCGGATGAGAAGGCACTCGCGGAGGCAGTTCAGTCACCGGAGTTCTCATTCTCCGGAGAAGTGAGGGTTTGTGCTTTCTGCGTCTCACGAGCTCCCTTCTCATTCTGGAACAGATTAATTGAGAGAGAAAGAAGGAGAATGTTCTGGAAAAGAACCCACGGCTGAGATCAAAATCGAATGGATTTAACGGACGAGATGAGATTTACTGTTGAGTACTGTTTATATAACAGTACCAAACAATACCACTACCTGTTTGGACGGCTCAGATCTTCAGGCTGATGGAAATGGATGGCACAGATTCAATTTGGGCTACTGTAGATTGGCACCTTCCAAACTTTATATATAAAATATAATACGTAGCCAAACCCCCGCCAGATCTCCTGAGTACTGTCAAGCTAATTAAAGCAATTCGTGTAGATGTAATGGTGTGCATCCATGTTGAAGTCCAAGTTATATTAATTTAGGTATAACATAATATGCTTGAAAGAAATGCATGAACTTAACTGTTGGTGTTGTAAATAAATTGTGAAGAACTTCTGGTACTATTTATCTAATGGGCTGCGAATTGAGTATTATGGAACTTTCCCTGATATGTGAATGTGAATTTAGTACTAATGCTAGGTTGCAAGCTGCACACTCGAGGCCAAGGATAGTCGATCTTATGTACCGTAAATCTTTACTATGCAAGGTTTGCTAGTCCAGCTTGGGAGAGGAGATCAGAAGCATATTTTTGTGCATTAAAATTAGAGTGAACTTAACAGGTGTATGTAACATAAAACTTTTAATGGATCGTTTCGTGCATTTTACGTGATGTCAGTGAGTTAGGGCTGTAAACGGAAGGATATTTTATGTTCTTTCGTTTTATTTCGTTCCAATAAAACAATTAACGGAATGATCAAACGAAATAAAATATTGTTTCGTTAATTTATTTCTAAAGGGGAGCCTTGGCGCAGCTGTTGCCTTGTGACCATGAGGTCACGGGTTCGAGTCCTGGAAACAGCCTCTTGCAGAAATGCAGAGAAAGGCTACGTACAAAAAGACCTAAAGTGGTTGGACCCTTCCCCGGACCCTGCGCAAGCGGGAGCTACGTGCACCGGGCTGCCCTTTTTTTTGTTAATTTATTTCTGCAATACCGTGTATGCCCATAGACAGTTTGTCACAGAAAATTGATACAAAGCACTTAAATTCAACACAAGAGCTTATCAGCACGCCATGTCAATAAAGAAGTGAATAAAGATTCTTTTTTCTTAGAACCTCCACCAGGCAATTTACGTCTGTACCCTTACCATTCCTTCCCTTTCCGCTGGCCCTTCTATCCTATTCCTTAGCATAGAAATAAAACAGTTTTAATGGTGATTTCCTCCACCCACCGCCATATCTCCTGAAACATGTCCTCACCTTCTCGCCATATGTTTGCAAATAAAGTTTGATGCCATCATCCTTGTTGCAAGCTGGTAACGAAAACTTAAACGTTTTAGTTGTCTTATCATTAATTTATAACGAAACGATCCACCGACTTAAAATTCCTTCCATTACAAGAATGAAACGGTTAAACGCAAATCAACTCTTAATCGCCGTGCAAACGAAACGATTAACGACAGCTGATACTTTCGTGATCGTTTTCAATGTTAGACAACTCTATAGTGTGTGAATGGTTGTTGAATGGGCAGTTTGACACGCATGCATAAGCAGGGGCGGAGCCAGAGTTTTGTTATGGGGGGTGCTTAGTAGTACAAAACTATATATCCATCAATCATGGGGGGGCCAAACGGCAATTACTGACCAAATTACACAGAAAAATGACATATATTCCTTGAAGATGCAAAATCATTGGGGGGGCTTAGCACCCCCGTGTCCCCCCTAGCTCCACCCTTGTGCATAAGAAGCGGAATGAAACTGATAGCGAGGTATTATTAACAGAGAAACATCATGCGTCCATTGAATAACTTATCCATTAATTCATAATACACAAATTTTATAACAGTTATATCAATTTTGTAAATTTTACGTACGTATCAATTTTGTGATACATAAAGTCTATGGACGCTAGGTAACGTTCTTATTACAGGCACATAAACATGTGAAGTCCTCCCTATATAGTAAGCCACTCATCCACCCCTCTCACAGTTCTGACACACCACGTGCACTCATGCACTTAGCACAGTTGTATAAATGTTTACTGCAAACCGTTATGTATCTGTTCACTGAAAAATGGTATCTATTCATTAAAAAGATATAAATGTTTACTGAAAAATGATATTTGTTCATTGAAAAATACGATGGACCGGTGGATAAGTAAAAAAGGGTGGACGCTACCTACTCCTCTCATTGGCAGGCACTGTCAAAGGCCCAAAGTTCTCATAGGCCATCCGTGGGCCATGGCCCGACCACAGGACTATCATTGGGCCATCACTACGGACGTCTTGTCTCTTGACAGTCGTCGCTTATTAATAGTAGTAAATAAGAAATCAAACAGGCCCAAAATAAAACGGACTTCTTGGCACTGAATGAGGCCGATGAGAACCTGTCCTCCACAGCCCATTGATTGGACTTTATAACACTCATTCATATTGCAGTAACCGGAATTGCAACGACCAAAATTTAATTGGTACAGTAGTATCATGAACTCCTAGATACTTTTTGATAGAAGAATAAGAAATACCACCATTGTCGTTTTTCCTATTCATGGGTAAATTTCAAGAAGTAATTATTTTCCTTGTTTCTTCTTTGAAATAGGCTATTTACTCATCAAAAAAGGAGTATTTTGTTAAAACACGTCCAGGAGCAAAAAGTCAAAAGAGGAATGCTAAAATTAAATGCAATTGTGCAAATTAGTAGAGTTCAGAAAATAGTAGCAGAAATTGTTCCGAATATCCAGAAGCAAAAAGTCAAAAGAGGAATGCTAAAATTAGAAGTAATTGTGCAAATTAGTATTACTCTTTTGAAGTGTAGCAATTCGACTGATGATACACTGAATGTAAAAGAAGCTCGAGCTAGACAGTTTCTGTTCTTCAAAGTAGTTGCATCTGGCGATGTCGAGCCACAGAACCGACTGCTGATTCCGAGGCAGCATGCACAGAAGCACTTCGCACTCATCGACAGCAGCATGCAACAGCGCTAGTCGCAGAGGAGTGATGATCAATTTCGAAGACGAGAGTGGCAAAATATGGCGGTTCCGGTACGCATTCTGGAACAGCAGCGGGACTCATGTATTGAACGGAGGATGGGCGGAGTTTGCGAGGGTGAAGGGCTTGCGCCCCGGCAACAAGGTTCACTTCTGGCGAGTGAGGAACAAGCTCGGCAACGTGCACCTCTTCATCGAATGTCATCACATCAACAAGACGACGATCGAGCTGCCGTTTCCGGTGCTGGATTTACCAGTAGAGCAACCTGATAAGATAATCAGACTTTTTGGCATCAATATCTCAGTCTCAACATCACTTGAAAAATAATTAGTGACAGTATTTTAATTTAGAAATAGAATATGTACAGGAAACTTCCAACAATTTCCCCTCACAATCTAGCTAGTAGTTTCACAAAGGAATTTTCCAATTTTACAAAGGAATTTTTCAAGCATCATCATTTTAATTATCTACATGTCTACACATATACAAATTTTGTATACTCTTACTTCAAATTTTGTAATTTTTACCCCAAATCTTGGACAATGTGGATATGTGGACACAAATATTGAAGACACTAGATATGACCCATATATGTTTCCACTACTGCGTGCCATATGTACTATTTAAGTCCATAATTTCACATATGTCAATTCGTTTGCTTGCATGACTAATTCCAGTAATTAGGTATAGTATGTCATGAGATAAATCACGCTTCAGCAAATTAATTAGGTGGTTATACATCAATATTATAATAATCTATAATATATTATAAAGCACGTAAGTACTGGACCCGTCCATTTTTTTTCTTCTTCAAACTTTCGTAATACCCAAATTGCCCTGCATCAATGATTAAGAATAAATTTAACTAATCCAATGATCTAGATTACGTCCATTTCTACATATTCTTCTCCATTTTGTTTCCAATGTGAGCACTCTCCCCATTTAGAAGGATTTTGCTTGCCTTTTTTTTCCCTCTCCAAATTTTAACTCAAAAATATACATAACTCTGTGCATAACACGGGTTCTCTGCTACTAATAATAATTGTAATAATTATAATTATAGAGAAGGGATCCAATAACCACAAAAATTGGTACCTTTGATAACCACATTATTATTTATACATAATTTAATAATCTAAACTGTTAGATGTATTCTAAATCATCTCAATAACATATATAATATAAATTACGAAAATTTAACATTGTTTCGATAGCCATCAAGAGAGAAGAAAAGTTCATAAAATTTGAACCGTTGATTTTTGTTAATGCTTAATTCACATGTAAATAAGATCAAATTAAATGATATAATATTTTATTACACGTAAAATATGATATGTACAAAACATTCCATAAATTGGTTTTTATTATTTAACCGCGGAAACAATATAATTAATAGTTTAATACTTATCATAATTTAGAACTAGATTAATTTATTGGCTGTTTATTTTTAATTTTCACACACGTACACACACATATATGTATTAATATTTGAAACAAACTGCGGTAGATTGTTTCTGCTAGACATCATTTTCTTGCTTTTCTATTGGGTCGCTTTCTTTAATTTGTACATGGTACTACTACCTACGTTGATCTTATCTTGATTAATTCCCATATTCTACAATTTCTTCCAGAAGTTTCCATGAGGTTGCAATCTTGATATATAAGATATTAAGATGAGAACAAAGAAAGTGTGTGTTGGGCGGATGGGGGGCAGGGGTATTATTGACGTACGGATTTAATGGCCAAGTGGTGAGAGCCGCCGTTCACAAAAGATATATAGCTTATACCACAAAGCTCACTGATGGAATTAATTAATTAGTGCATTATGAACAATTAGAAACTAAGATTTTTAATACGATCACATTCAATATATATATATATATTAGATAGCTTATACGACAAAGTTCACGCTGAATGATCGATCTAGCTTATACGTACGTTTAGGATTTTAATTTGGTCTGTGTACGTACGTCACTTTTTTGTTTTTTGTTTTTTGTTTTTTTTTTTTTTTTTTTCTGGCTGCTATATATATATATGTAAGTAAGATGAAGACAAAACGTAGGATTTAAATCATCAAGTTGGACATGATCATTATGAATTATTATCATCCAAGTTGCATCGAAACTACCCGGTTTTGAAGCAAAGAAAGAGAAAGGTCAGGGTGGTATTCATATCCCCTATAAACTAAACCAGATCTTCAGTAATGTCAGTGGCCATCACACACCATGACACCAAGTCACCAAGGATGTCCGATCGAGAACAGTAGACCCTGTTTTTTTCAACAGTAGAAAAATAAGGGTCATATCTAGTGTCCTCAATATTAATGTCCACATGTCCGGTATTTTGTTATAAAATTTGAGTTAAGTGTTACAGAATTTAAGATAAGAGTTACAAGTTTTATATATGTGTATAGACGTGTGGATAAATAAAATGAAGACACTTGGAAAATTCCTAAAAACAACGGGTTCATTGGGAGAATATATATGATTCTGCATCAATTATATATCCGTTGACAACTTTTGTCCACTCCTCTTTAGCTTATTCACCACCTATATATATATATATATTGCATTTGTCGTGAAGGGTTCACATCCGCTGTCATAGTTATCTCTATATGAGAGCAAGTTCCCATAATTTTTTGTGTCATGACAAATGGGACCAACAAAAAAATGAAAAAAATACACCACCCCCCACCCGGTTCAAATATATCTTGAGCGGTTTAAGCTAAATCTGTCGTTTAAAAACTGTGGCAGCAAACGTGTCATAGTTTTTTATGGCAGATATACAATTGGAACCCTTGCGATGAAGTCCAAGATCCTTTCAGATTATTTTATTTTCTACAGGGTTTACCACGCCCTCTCTAAGTTGTTGCTCCATCAATATTACTGAAGTACAACCCCTAAATGTAGAGAGTTGACTTATAGCCGATATGATAATTTTTTTTCCTTAGTTATAGAATTATAGACCTAAGCAACCTTCATCATGCCTTCGCTAATATTGCACTAACTATCCCGATAACCTTGTGCTCGGGTTTACTCTCACTAACAAAGTGTTTAGCTTGAACTTGCTCTCGATCGGTGTGGATGAGCTGAATTATGAAGAATTTAATTAACCATAATATTTTGATGTGGAAGAGGAAAGCGATTTATCTGAAAATTGATTATATACTGTGGAAGGTAAGGTTCTGATGCTTCTATTTTTTTGTCTCCGTCATACCTCCACTTTTTAATTTATAAATAGCAATTTGAAACTAATATTTCAAAATAAAAACATCAGATGTATGTGGTCAATATCACGTTTTTTATGTAATATGAAAGAAAATTTAAAATTTAAACATTATTTTGTTTGATATCAAGAGCATAAAAAAAATGTACCAATTTGATGATACTCTAGACGTCCTTTTTTTTTTTTTAAATCGTTGATTTACATAATATGAATTAAACAAGGATAATTTTGTTATGCATGAAGAAAACATTATACTGGTCATATCTAATGGTTCTATGTTGAAAAATTAGTTTCAAATTAATTTTGAATTATTAACAAATTAATTAAAAAGTAAAGGCACAATGCATAGAAAATGGTGACATTGGAACGTATTGAAATAAACCCTCCTCTTATATAATACCTCGTATTGAAATAAACTTACCACAAATATCAGATATTAACTACCACAAATTTTCCAGTGGTTATTTGTAAATTAAAAAATTGTAGCTATAGTATTCTACATATCTTAAAAATTAGAGATAAGAAAGTTCATTTTAGGATAGAAGCTTGAGGTGAAAAAGTGGCTAAACAAAACAAAGATTTTGATTATATAAAGGGTTCAATATTTGTGAAGTGAAAATTAATTGTTTCTAATTTTTTACAACCTGGTGGTATATATATAAAAGTTGTGATTATATCAAATATGATCATTGATTATACCAATGAAACTGCGTATTTAAAATCCTAAACTTAATTTTACTCAGCTTTTAATTTACAATAAGAAAAAGTATATATAACCAATAAAAATGTTTATACAAGACATCAAAATTGTATATATATATATCACAACGCGTGTCATAGAAAAATCTAAACACCGAGCCACCTAAAGTGTTAAAATATCAAAAATATTACAATTACTTAATTATATAGAGTTGAAGTATTAATTAATTTTCTAATCATTGTATCTGTTAGTTTCATAAAACATGATGTGCTACACATTTTTTGTTACATCATACATTTCAGCAGTTAATTATGGAAGATTAGTCGTACCAAAAGTTATCCAATATATATGGATGGAATGAATAAGTCCATGTTAAAATAAATGGATATAAGACTTTCATTTATATGGAAGTTGGAGGGATTAACACATATCGGAAAAAAAAATAACTAACTTTCCTCATTGCGGGGATAGATAGGGGGATAGATACTGGGGCTGCAAGAATTTCTGATAAACAATATTCTTGTAAACTTTTTTTATTTTTATGAAAATTTGTAACAATTTTGCAATTTTGTAATTATTAAGATTCTCAAGATAACTACTGTCAAAAGTTTATATACTTTTGTTAATTTAATAAATCTTTGAAGAGCTGCTTCAAATATCATTTAAATTGAATATAATTGAAAATGTTATTAATCAATCTACATGTTAAACAATACTTTTATAAATATTTTTATATCTTTGAAAATTTTTAACGATTTTGTATACATTTTCTAAAAGTTATATTGTCAAGGTAAGAATTGGTAATGGATCCTTCCAATAGAAAAAAAAACACAGTAGAAACCACATTCTATATACTCAACTCATATATGAACCATAAAACGGAATAGACATCTCATTAATTTCTAAATACCCCCTAGCTAGATCCTTATCATGAGGCTGCCATCATCCAAATACAGAGGCGTTGTACCTCAGCAGAGTGGCAAATGGGGTGCTCAGATTTACAACCAGAATGAGCGTATATGGCTCGGTACATTTCGTACCGAGGTCGAGGCTGCTCAGACCTATGATATTGCAGCAAAGTGCATTCATGGGATACATGCGGTACCCAACTTCAATTCATTCTCACAATACAGAAGAGATAACGAAGATGATGAGCTCAAATTCTTGAATTCACGAACAACAACTGAGATTATCAACATGTTGCGTACGCACACATACCATGAGGAATTCAAGCGTAGCATGTGCAAGGGTCAGATCAACAACGTGCGCGGTAATAATTCTGGTAGTACAATGAACAGTGCAAGCAAATCACGGCAACTACTCTTCTACAAGGTAGTCTCTGCGGCTGATGTTGGGCCACAAAACCGACTATTGTTACCAAAGCAGCACGCACAAAACCACTTCCCGTGTTTAGAAAGAGGCACCGGTCCTGGTTATGGAGGGGTGATGATAAATTTCGAAGATGACATTGGTAAGATATGGAGGTTTCGCTACTCATACTGGAGCGGCAGTGGTCATCATGTGCTGAATGGTGGATGGGCGCATTTTGCCAGGGAGAAACGCTTGAGGCCTGGAGATGCTGTCAGGTTCTGGCAAGTGACAAACGAGCTAGGCAACACGCACTTTTTCATTGAATCCAACAACAAGATAACCCCGACGACTGAGGTTGAGCAGACTTCAACAGTAGAGTTGCCTATATCACAATCCACTGAAAAAATCAGGCTTTTTGGTGTCGATGTCTTTGTTAGCTCATCAAATTAAAAAAGTTGGTGTAGAAGAATTAGTATCTTTAAGAGCTTGTAATGAAGAAATTGTACTTGCTAAAACTTCCTAATATATTCTCGTGTGTAATCTCCGGAAATATATATATGTGATCAAGTTCTTGTTACTGACTTATTAATTGAAGTACGCGATTATTGTCATTGTATAGCTAGACTTCCGGTTCTCACCAAATAACTACACAATTCCGGTATGCTATGATCATGCATGATCAGATCATTCTAAAGCATAGTGTAATAAATTCAGAACATTCATCGAGATCTGTTGTTATAAGTTAGATGACTGTATAGTACTCTGTGTGCTGAAATCGGCTACGATCCAAATCGGATCGGAGGACCCTCCAATCTCCATCGGACGGCTGAGATTATTTCAAAAAACTCCTCCTAAAAATCACAGTCATCAGATCAGGGATTGGAGGGCCCTCCAATCCGATTTGGATCGTACCTGATACGGACTCAGTACTCTGCACTACTAGAACTCGTCTAATTTATATCTCATCGGACATCGGTTCTTCAAGATTTTACTTGTACTTAACTTTTTATATAATTTAGACGACTGTAGTTTACACTACTAGAATTCGGTTTTGTAGCAAGGAACGAAAATGACGCATTGCGCGCATGGCTGTGAGTTCAATTTCCGCTCTACCCCCTTTGTTAGCACTAAGCAGAGACAAACTAACCATATATATCCAGTTTCTTTTTAATTATTTTCTGTTTAGACTTCTAAATTGTATGGACACTTCCTTAATTAATAAGAAGAACTATAAACAATCAAGTTTAATTCTTGTAATTTCTTTTGATCTCAATTCACAGGAAAAAAAAATCCACACTCAAAGAAAATATATACATTCATCGAGTATGTATATCTTGGGTTGATATTGCACAATTAGGACAACATGAAACGAAAAGGAAACTTTCAAACTGAGAAACAGCAACAGCTATATGCTATATATATATATATATATATAGTCCGGCTACAATAATATGTATATCTCAGTTTTACCGTGCTATGCGGTTCGTGTCTCAGTTTTCGGTGTTCAAATAGTCGATCAGAACAGCTCAACTTAATCTTTATATCCAAGGATTCTGGTTCATACAAAATAACAATTTTCTCCCTATCACTAAAAATAGCAAACAAATTCTAAAAATCGTAAAATTTAGTTTCCTAGTATATTTTGATATAGAGATCACATTGAGCAGTTCGGATCGACCATTTGGATATCAGAAAAATAGAAGTACGAACCACATAGCACGGTAAAACCGTGATATGCATATTACCGTAGCCTAATTCTATATATATATAGAGTAAAACTATAGTGCTTGATGCACCGCATTTATATCTGCATTTTTACCAGACTTGCACCTTTATTTTTACCAAAAATTCTTAAGTTCATATGCATTTAGGTAGTTAATTATTTAGAATCCAGTTACTGCTTTGTCTTGGTCCTATTTTCAGGAAAACAGAGCATTTGGAGCTAATTTGGACAAGATGTGAAGCAAGGAGCAAAAATAGGTAAAGGAGCACACATGAGCACACTATTTGCGGACCGCAACTCTCTATTTGCGGGCTGCAACCGACATCACAACCGCCACATCTATTTCTTGCCAGCTCGCAACCGCTAATGCTATTTCAAGGAAATCCGCAAAGTGCTATTTCAAGCGACTGACATGCTATTTCAAGGGCTTGCGACCCGCAAGACCCTATTTGCGGGCCGCAAGCAACACAAAACCGATTGGAACTACTATTTTATGGCGCATTCGTTTCTTTTAGGCGATCTCTTTTTGGGATCTCTCCTTAATTTCGCCTCAAGAAACCAGAAATCGGTTGTTTATTTTTGGGAACGTCCTTGCCTATATAAGCATCATCTTTGAGGGTTCTCGATATCTTGTTAAGTTGTGCCATATAAAGTGGTATTAGTTGTGAGAGTCAAGAGAAGGTTTGAACGCCGCTCAAGGGAAGAAGACGGTTACTCGCGCCTTCTTAATCTTCATCGGTGTTTTCTTTTTCTCTTATTTGTTGTTTTTATTTACTTTAGTCATGTCTGAGTAGTTTTTTGTTCTTAGGGTTTAGGATGATATTTGTTTGTATGGATTGATTGAATACTTGTTTGACTTTAGTTATTTTCAATTTGCTTCGCGTTTAATCATAATTGTGCTTGTATTGTTTCTTGCTTGTTTGGTAAACCTGTAGATTATGCGCAAATCTAGTTGGTTAATAAAATATCATCTGACCAAGAATTGATATCTGTACTAATTGGGTAGATAACTTGTTGTCCTCGAGTACCCGAGAGGAGAAATTGCGGTTTGAACGAAAGTTAAACCGGACCCTAGAACAAAAGTGAATTGAATTTAGGTTTAGAGATAATCCTATAGATTTCTAATTGAACTAAAAGTGTTAAAAGTACCAAAACACGAGAGTTGAGGTCCTTGTAACTTCTTTGGTTTAGTTAGAGATTGGTAACTTTAGTTAAAACATCAAAACAGAACCAAAACAAACTCTTTGTCAGTCACTTGTGGACCGCAAGTGACAATTGCTGCCCCGCAAGGAAGTGACAGTTGCTGCTCCTCAAGCAAGTGACCGACGGAGGTATCCGACTCTCGAGCAGTTACTCGCGGATCGCAAGTGACCCTTGCGGACCACAAGCAAGTAACCGAAAGAGAGGTGTCATCTGTACCTCTTGCGGACAGCAACTAACCCTTGCGGGTCGCAAGCAATTGATCTAGACAACAAATTGATTCCGAAAACCCTGGGAACGCTTGTTTAGTAATTGTTTTAAGTCTTTAGTTACTGTTATTTACTTTTACTTGTTGTTAATTGCTAGGAAACCAATCTTCAAACAACCCCCGCCCCCCCCCCCCCCCCCCCCAACTTTTATACCAAAAATATTCTCTTTAGGATTTAGAATTGAATTTAGAGTCTAGTTTAGAAGTAATTTCCATCTCTATGGATTCGACCCCGACTATACTGCATTAGATCGTATGCATGCGGTCGAGGACATTATTTAGGGCATCAAAAACCTATACCGTCTGAGCGTGTCAGTGCTCCTAGGAGCACGGAGGCCTCTCATGCTCCTAACTCAAAAATCATAGTAAATCATTTTGAAATTTCGATTTATGGGTCTCATTAAACTCTTTATATCAAAATATCGTAGGATACAAAAATTTCCATTTTTTGAGATTTTTAAGTATTTGTTTTGTATTTTGTAAAGATGACATAGTTTTATATATTTTTTTATTATTATTTTGATGTCATTCTAAAAAATTTCAAAACATATACTTAAGAAACTCAAAAAATGAAAAATTTTTGTATCTTAAGAGATTTTGATATAAAGAATTTAATGAGAATGATAAATCAAAATTTCATGATGGTTTAGTATGATTTTTGAGTTACGAGCATGGGAGACCTCCGTGCTCTTAGGAGCACGCTAGATTTACTCTCTCTATATATATACATATATACTGCATGCATTAGCTTTCCTCATCAAGTTACAATAAACAACTTGCATTAGAATACCCATCATCAAGAAAAAATTAAGCTACAATTAATAAAGAGTTCACTCAGCAATCTCATGCACAATCTCTGGCATGCAGCACGCAAAAACTTGTAACTGTTCGCCCACATAATAACATGCACCTAGATTTTCTTCTACAATACATGCAATCGGACGAATTATTATGTTACCCAAAATTAGACAGACTATCTTTCAATCCTTTGAATTGCATTTAGGATATGTTTGGTATGTTGGAAAATGATAGGGAAATGACGGAAAATAACAAATTTTTTAGGATCTTAATTTGACGCTGTTTGATGACAAAAATTTTTGGGATAGATGATTCTTTACCTCTCCTCATTTCCAGCTAATCAAACACAGGAAAAATAACTCTGGAATCTAAGTTTTTTGTACATCAAACATTCTTAATGGAAACAAAGAATCTGAAAACTGAAATGATTGAAACATATTTCTGATAATTTTTAAAATTCCCGCATTTTCTTGTTGGTCAAACAGGCCATTAGATTTTCCATGCACCTTACCTCTTCCATTACTATTCTGAAACTAGCTAAGCATATTACCGGGAATAACCCCACAGGAGACAAGTGCCAACCACCTGGTACAGCATAATTATAGTGATAACCAGCTGGTACAATACCAGGAACACATGTAAGAACCCCACAGCCAGGGGCGGGATTAGAGTCCTGGATAAGCCCAGGCACAAATAATTAAAATGGTTATTTTGGTATTTGCAAGATAGTTGTGACACAATGTGTTCTTTTTTTTTTTTGGTGTTGTTGACCAAGAATAATCAAGTAAAGAAGTTTAATTCGATGAACAAAAAAAAAAAAAAAAATACTTGTGATGGTAAATACAGAGACAACAACCAAGGAGGAAAGGAGTCTGCAACTGCTTTTAGTACTAGTTCAAAAATTAAAAAGAAAAAAAAAAATCTGTTTTAGCTCTTTTATTTACTGGATAATTGCAATCAATAATCATCATATAGAGAGAAAGAAAGTACTAGTACGGTGGAAATTGGACTGTAATCATATATATATCCTTCGTGTTGATGTCTAGTTAAGTTAGGAGTCACTCATGCATGCTGATTAACTAGAGGTGGCAGAACCCGACCCGACCCGAGAAACCCGTCCGACCCGACTTGACTCGAACCCAACCCGACCCGGAATTTTTCAAATAGTCAAACTGACCCGACTCGACCCAACCTGATCCGAACCGACCCGGCCCAAGATAAAATAACATCCAATCCAACTCAAATTAACATCCGATCCAAAAAAAGTAGATATTAAAATTGATCCGACCCGACCCGCCCATCACCCGACCCGACCTAACCCGAGATATTCTAGAAGATCAAACTGACCCGACCCGCCCGACCCGAACCCGAACCCGACCCGCCCGCCCGATTTGCCACCTCTATGATTAACTACTTGTATATCAAAAAAAATGTTCATGTAAAATTCAACGGATAAATGAAAAAAAATTAAATATATATTATAAATTTAAATTAAAATAAAAATCAAATGATAAACCAACATGACAGTAATAATAAGTTCATAAAAGAACAATGGAAACTACATTTGGTGAGGCATTAAATTTTTTTTTTTTTTGAGATAAAGATGAGGTCATCAAGCTACTCAAATTTAAATGTCTATAAAAAATTTTTCATTCGGGTTTCGAGTTCTGCGATCTCCTACACGGAGACCGTTGCCTTAGCCACTAGGTCTGTCCTTTCAAAATCTTGTTATATTGTTTCTTCTGCTTTGCATCATGATATACCAGAATGCATATCTGTTGCAAACCAAAATATGCCAAAACAATCAACCGTTGTTTCTTTATTGGATTCATCATTAATAGATTCATAGGAAACACAGGAGGAGGCTAAGCACAAAGCTTTAGAAAATATGATACAAGGACCTGCTTTGCTAGCTAGAACTTGCCTTGCCAGAGACAAGGTCACATTATTATACCTATTTCTATTTCTAAATAAAACACCGTCACTAATTACTCTTAACAGATGCTGAGACGTTGAAGCCGAAAAGCCGGATTATCTTGTCCGCTGGTGGCTGATCTACCGGTAAATCCAGCACCGGAGACGGCTGGATTGTTGTTCTCTTGGTGTGACATTCAATGAAGAAGTGAACTCTGCCAAGCTCGTTCGTCACCCGCCAAAACTTAATCTTGTCGCCGGCTCTCAATCCCTTTTCCCTCGCAAACTCTGCCCATCCACCGTTAAACACACGAATACCGCTACTGCTCCAGAATGCATACCGGAATCGCCATATCTTACCATTCTCATCTTCAAACTTGACCATCATTCCTCTGCGATTAGCACCATTACCACTATCGAAACACGGGAAGTACTTCTTTGCATGCTGCCTCGGAATCAGCAGTCGGTTCTGTGGCCCGACATCGCCGGGAGAGATTACTTTGATGAAAAGAAGCTGTCGAGCTTCTTTTACATTCAGTGTATCATTAGTCGAATTGCTACACTTCAAATACCGCCGGCGCTTCAATTTGTCATGGTACGTTTGCCTTCGTAGCATGCTCAAGATTTCGGTTGTCGTGTGCAGCTTCAAGAACTGTCCTTCATCATCTGCATCAATGTCAGATTCAGTGAATGAGTTGAAGTTCGTCACGGCATTTGTCCCGTGGAGACACCGTGCGGCGAGGTCGTAGGTCTGGGCAGCCTCCACCTCGGTGAAAAATGTCCCGAGCCATATATGGTTGTCGTTCTTGTAGATTTGGGCACCCCATTTGCCGCTCTGCTGCGCCACCACGCCCCTGTACCGGGATGACGGAACCTTCATTGTGTATCAAGTGAAATTCAGAGAACAGAGCTCTCTCTTCTGTTAAACTTTGGTGTTTGTATATGGATCAATTGTGAATATAAATATATATAATAGTGTATTTTTTTTCTTTACTTTTTTTTTCATTTTTATTTTCCTTGTACGGAGGCATTTTTTGCCATAAGTAACTACTAATTGAAATTCGTGGCCTATATTTCTTCTGCTCAGGCCCCACATTATTAAATGATTTATTTTTGTATGTAATTGAGTTATTTAATTTTAATGCAAAAATAAATTTATTAAAATAAATGTTTTAAACTAAATAATATTTATAAGACCATCTCGAAATTAAACAATTTTATTTTCAAAATGGTTTGAGGTGCACTTATGTAAATTAACTGAAATTTGTTGACCTCGACCTTCTTTTCGACTAGCTCGAGCTAACCTCGAGAGTACCTCAGCGTTTTGCTAACTGAGCGTATCTCTCACTATTCGACTTTCCTGAGGACATTGCACTTGGAGTTCACTCACTAACTCGAACACACTCTCTGTGATGAACTGGAATTTGGGAGAATGAAACAGAATTGAAAACTGGATCTTTGATACGGGAGAAGGAAGAGAAATTTCTAAAAACTGTTCTTTGTATTAACTCTGAAAATTACAATGTTTTTTCTCTCTTACAATTTACACTACTCTACAACTCCTATATTTACTGCTACTTCGAACTACACCTACTACAAAATTCTACTACTATCTACTCATAGATACAATACTGCCAAGTGTCTTATGCTCCTACTGAACTATCTCTGACAAGTGCAGCTTGATGTCAGACTGGTAATTCGAGTTTCTTTCTTGAGATTCCACTTCTCGAGGTTCCTCAAGTCTTTGACTCGGAACATCATCGTGCTCCTGCTCAACCATCCTTCTCGAGTTCCGCATGACACCGAGACTCGGAAATCTTCTCACTGTTGTTGTTGCTGCTGAATCCCTTTGAGTTCGGGGTGGGGTTTGAGTTTTCCCTTCTGGTTCGAGTTTCCTCTTCGAGTTGTACCCGAGCTCGAGTTTCCATCCGAGATTTCGAGCTTGCAATTATTTCCAACAAAATTCTCACATCAAAATTCGAATTTCCGTTAACATATATGACATGATCCATTTTGTAGAACTAGTATATTATCGTTATATATTTAACTCTGACAAAGGTTGGGCTAATTCACTGACAGTGGGACTGGGAACAAATTTTCTCTAAATAATATGGGCCTCAATAATTGTGGATTTAGTTACTTATGATCTCGACAGACAGCACAAGTAGCCATTGCTTAAGCGTTCTTGATACATTTCATTTTCTTACAAGTTGGTTTTGATATTTGTTTGCGGCGTCAAATATTCTAGACGAGTTATATATTTAGTCTACAAATTTATATATATACAACCAAATTAAGTTACCAAATTCCATATATATGAGGCGGCCACATTAAACATAACAACTATTTTAGATAATCAAGCATATATATACCATGCCAAGAGTCTCCATATATATATAATTAACTATTGCAAGTAGCAACTAATGCCTTTGCAGTTTTCAAATGCCAGTGATAATATGAGGTTAATTTCCTTTCGTTATACAAAATCCAGATATTTGGATACCACTAGGGATACCGTCGGGATCCATGATCTTTAACCAATTCAACTAAACCTAAATATTCACCTTAACCTCCTAAATATTTAACTTAACACATTTTGCTTAACAACCAATAAAAACCTAATTACAGTATTACACTTAACACATTTTGCTTTACAGTTAATAAAAATTATTCTTAATTTATCTTGCAGCATTATACTTCCAAACTATTCAGCTTATCCTCCTAAATATTCAACTTATCACATTTTTTATTGGCAATCAATGTTTAATGGTATCCCGATGGTATATTCTGCGGTATCCCCGTAGCATTTTCCATACAAAATGGTCATGTCCTAGTTGCAAGTCATGGAAATGACTGTTGAATCACTTGTTACCTCACATTTTAATTTTACAATTGGGGATGTCGGGACCCACATGAGGGTCCATCTCAAATGAATAGTGGCTTATCAATAGTGTTTTCTTTATAATCTAGGCCGTCCGATTGATATCTAACGATTCTTATCAATTAAGCTGACATCATTGGTCATCATGTTACTTATTTGCTTTGAGCCCCCACTTTGCACCCAACCTGTTTTTTTTTTCTTTTGTAACCCCACCTTGCATGCACTAGTCTCTATAGCAAATTGAATTAAATAAAAAAAGGGGATGTCGGGACCCACATGAGGGTCCATCCCAAGAATAGTGGCTTATCAATAGTGTTTTCTTTATATCTAGGCCGTCCGATTGATATCTAACGATTCTTATCAATTAAGCTGACATCATCAATGGCATCATGTTACTTATATGCTTTGAGCCCCCACATTGCACCCAACCTTTTTTTTTTTTTTTTTACTTTTGTAACCCCACTTTGCACGCACTGGTCTCTATTAACTGATCATCTTTTTTCGTCTCTGTTGTTGATTTAATAGCAAATTGAGTTAAATAAAAAAAATTAAATCAAACAAAAAATCACATAAAAAACATATAGCTTTTTTAATGCCACCATGTTATGTCTCTAGACATTGATATTGAAACAAACTTGCAATAATAGACAAAAAATAGAAAAATATATATACATAAAATATGAAATATCATTTAAGTTTGAGTTAGTATTGTTATTGCATTAGTAGACATAAATTGTTGGCTGTCATGAGGCCAAAGTAGAAAATATTGTTGTAAGCATAAAATTACAATTTACCAAATATTTTTTAATGGCAAAATAAATATAAATAAATAAAAAAAGGTGAAGAGAGTATTTTATGCAATTAGTTAAAATATCTAGTAGTTATGAATCATAGACAAATTATTATTCTTCATTTGTGTCGAATGCAAGCTTTTAAGAAATGTGTCGTGACTCTTAACAGTAAGATGATCATTTAAAGGGTTTACGTTAAAGTGGAATTACATAGTTGTTAAATATAAAGGCGGCTACTCATTTATATTTTACATTTAAAATGGCTAGACAATACACTTTCATACAATTGAGTTCAACACATTATTTGAGCAGCTCGAGTTTCATTCTTTTTTTATTATTTCTTCCCCAATTTATTTTATTTTTTTATTTTGTCAAGTTCATTTAGTAATTTGGTTTGAAAGAATAATATAAGATACTTGAGTTTCACAATTCAATGAAAATTGAGATTGTATAGTTATAATAAATTTATTTTATTTAGCCACTTAATTGTACACTAATAATATTTGAATGGATAAAAAACTGCATCTGTTGCATAGAAGTGAGGATTGTGCCGAAGGCACAACTAATTAACCTAGTTAATTATAAACTTCCAATTCAGACAGGGGATCGATCAAACTCAACGTAAAGATTTGGGCAAATTAAGGGAGATGAATAACAGTATACCACCAATCGCCCTCTGAATTTCTTCTGCTGGTTTTGCTATAAACCAGGTGCTGCTCATGTAAGTATATATGCAACTGGATGAAACTGATTGGTCAGTACGTGCCACACTTATCCTCTTCCATGTCGAACCTATATATATCTTGTACGTACTATTTTCTTTATCTTTATATTTCATTTTTTTGATCAGAGATCAGAAAAAGATTTGCCCAAGTGCTGATGAATAAGAATCAGATCCGCTCGTTGCTCTCCAGCTGGTGGGGGTGAATAATACAGAAACCAACTTGTAAATATATCTTCAGTAAGTTAGAGTTGCTAAATTAATTACTGTCTGTCAAGTTTATAAATGGCGTCTAATTTGTTGAGCATCATCACTAATCAGATTGAGGAAATTAGGGGATCAATCAATTGAAAATATCTAGTAGGGTTATATTATTTCTTAAAAAAATCATGACTCACTAGAGCTAGGTGTCTTGAAAAAATAAAAAAATAAAAAATAAAAACAGAGAATTAGAGACATGAAAAAAAAAAAAACAAAGAAAAGAAAATTAGGAAGAGAAGATAATGCCCTTCAGAGAAAATAATAACGGTTCCAGATGAGTAATATCTAGTGTTGTGATAAACGGGCGGGTAAGGGTCCCACGGGTGAAGGGTCCGGCGGGCGACGGGTCCGAAGGGTGAAGGGTCCGACGGGCGAAGGGTCCGACGGGCGAGGGGAAAAACCCTCGCCCTTACCCGCCCCTCGCCCTTCGGGCGAGAACGGGCACGGGCGGGCAAGGGCGGGCGGGGGGCGGGTGGGGGGCGAGGCGGGTCGTGTCGGCTTCGGGCGGATCGCTGGCGGTTTCCGACATTTTCCGGCGTTTTCGGATGGATTCCGGCGTATTTTTTTTTACATTTTTTTAGGAAATGTTTAAAATATTTTTTTTAAAAAGATAATAGTTTAAAAAACAAAAAAAAAGAAATAAATTTTTAAAACAAAGTTTTTTTAAGAATCCGAACTCCGAAGAATGTTAAAAACCCGAAACTTTAAATGTAAGGGTGTATTTATAGGTGTGAATTGGTGGGGGAGAAATTAAAAAAAAACTAGCCATTCAGCTTGGGGGGGGGGGGATTTTTCAAAATTTAAGTTTCGGACGGGTCTGGCGGGTCAGCTCAGGCGGGTCACTCGGGTCGCCCGGGTTGGGGGGGCAAGTGGGGGCGGGTGCGGCGGGTCGAACGGGCACGGGTCTGACGGGTCCGAAGGGCGGGTAAGGGTGGGCAACGGGTACGGGCGGGCACGGGTTTAGACGGGCGGGCGGGTTACGGGGGGCGAGGTCCAAAACCCGGACCCTTACCCGCCCCTTACCCTTGACCCGTCCGACCCGTCCGAACCCCACACGGGCGGGTAAGGGCGGGCGACGGGCACGGGTCGCCCGGGCGGGTCACGGGTCCGACGGGTTTTGTCACAACACTAGTAATATCTAATATCCATAGAAAAGCTACTCATATGTTCACAGGTTACATTATAGGATGTATCCGTTACATTATATACAAGTCTATAAATATATAAACGGTTTTTCAATGGACGCAAGATGTTTCTCATTCCAGATATATACACTGTAACACTGTTACACTTCTCTTCAATGGGTACGTTCATTCCTTGTTGTGGGAATTCCTAAGGAGGTATCCATGCACATCAAGATCTGTGCAAAAACCTGAGACATCATATATATATAGCTACTGCAGTTCCAATATTGAACTCGGCCCATCTCTTAGTTATCATATCTCCCTCCTAGCCCATACATGGCATTGGGCCTTTATATATGAAGTTGACCAAGGCTTCATAATATCCGGCTTCCTTAATTTCCATTCTTCTTAAAAGTGTACGTAATAATAAGAGTCAACAAACAAACATAGTTTTGGAAAAAATACTCCCAAAACACCCCAATACATTTGGAAAAAATTTATAAAAATATCTCTTTTTTCAGAAAAATTTATAGAAATATCCTTTATTTCTAAAGAAATTTACAAAATTATCCTACCATGAAATTTTTTTACAAAAATAATCCTCACAATCTTATAAAAATATACCTCTTCCCCACAAAATTTTACAAAAATGACTCTCCCCACTCATATGCCACCTCATCACAAGGCTGTGGGGGTAAAGTTGTGGCATGGTATCATTGTCCATATATTGAAGTAGTCCACTTGGCCGCCATTGCTATGGCAACTTGCTATTGTTTTTTTTTTTCCTTCTCTATTGGTTACATACATTAGCTAGTCTTTGTCAACTATGCCTTCACAAACATAATTAACTCTACTCCCAGACCACTGAACAGATCCGATCCAGATCCGTCATTCTTCTTCATGGCTCGCTTCTTGTTCGATCTACACCTCAACCAGCCGTCTTGTGATCGATGCATATACGGACTGTTGGTAGTTTGGTACACTTAGTAGCAGCTGCATTTCTACTGTGTCAACAACAAGCTCTGCAGTCATCAGCCTTGTAAGTTCATTTAACTATTGCTAGACGTTCCAGCTCAAAAAATACTGCCTAGCTATAATCATGGATGCATATTTCTTGTAGGCTTAATTAAAAAGAACATATACAACTATGCAAGAATTGCACATGTGATCGAAATATATATGCCTTCATACATATTTCTTGAGTTTTCCAATCATTGTGATTCGATCGATCTCTGTTTGTTTAAAACACAATTCACTGCAAGGTTTGAGCTACCGAATTGAAATAGCAGAAATTAAATTAAGGACTTGACAAAATCTCACATGGTGAGAGCACCAACAAGTAACTAGGAAGTAGCACAAATCAAATTATCATGAATCTTGACACATATAATATATATTAAAATCATTAATTTGTTTGTGCAAGTTGCGACATAATTTTCCTTACATTATTCTACTGTCAATTAATTACGTCAAAAGTTCCTAGAACATGCATATAAAGAAAATAAAAGCTGCAAAAGATGCGTATCCTGCTCTGATAATGGATTTCATATATCCTGTGTACCGCTACGGTGTAGTGTAGAATGTGAACCGTTAGATCATCTCTAGATCTCGAGATGATCTAACAATTCATATTCTGCGCTACACAAATATATGCACCGCTACAGAGGATGAGCGAAAAAATGAGAGGGAGAGTAAAATTACAATGCGGTCAATGCAACATCGCAACTAGAAATTATATTCACATTATAAAATTCGTCACACATCGGAGTAAGTAAATTGTTCTTACCCAGGTTCCATCCCAGCTCCTGTTTGATTAACGTTATTTTTTTTTTTTTTTTTGAGATAAAGATATGAGGGTCAAAAGCTACTAAAAATTTAGATGTCTATAAGAGACTCTCATTCAGGTTTCGAACACACAACCTTCCGTAGGTGTGGAGAGCGTATCCCTTACTCACTAGACTAAAAGGCTGGTTTTTATTTGCCTAACGTTAGTAATTAACAAGTCAATGCGGTCAATGCATGCATGTGAGCTCTATATTCCAAACTGTGACGATAAAATTAATAGGTGTTAATTTGGTGTCCTTTTCTTCCAACCAATATAGCTTGTGGCTAAACAAATAATAACCTATATTTCTAATTAATGTACACATTTTGCATGTCTCGTATTATAATTTATACGCACAAAATTTGCATTTATGTCAAGAACTCTCGTTTCATGATAAAATAATTAAGTTACTTTAATAAGTTGTTAATTTGAACTTTAAGAAATTAATTCAACATATTTGCAGGAAAAGTGGGGGCCGATACCTTTCAGTTTGCATCCTGAGCACACATTCCGTCATCCTTTTCTTCAAGCTCATGATGATAGTACTTGTCATCGCCCTCAATGACCTCGTGATTATTGTTCCTGTGTATTCTGCATGCACAATTAATTCAAATCCTCATAAATATTCAAAGTTGCAAAAAAAATTTCTCTTTAACAAAACAAGTAAAATCTGGCGGTTAGTCTGGTATGAGAAACATCTTGCGTCCATTGAAAATACATCCATACGTCCATAGACACACCTAAAATGTAACAACTACATCCAATTTTGTAACCTATAGATGCTATGGACAAATATTCTATGGACGCTAGGTTTTGCTCGTCTATTATATACTACAGTTATGAACCATGCACTTTTGCAATGGCAAGTTGCTTTCTTGCAATGGGGTAAACCACATCTCCAATCTCTCTATATTCTTTCTGAATTGTTAATCTATAAACTAGAAAGAGGGGTAACTCTTCAAGCACCTCAACTATGCCACATCATCAATATTATTAGCCATTGATTTTGTTTAAATCTCTTCATGCATCTACTTTGATCCAATGGTTTATATTTATTCTCTCTCCTCCATTTAATAAGATGATATGATATGTCTAAGACAAAATTTAATCTTTAAAGTGGTCTAATATTTAGGTGTTATTATTTATAAATCATACATCATCATCATCATCATTATTCACATCAAAAATTTTAAAATTATGTTTAATTTTTAAAATAAATATTTTTATTTTATAAGCTTTATTATTTTTTTGTTATCATATTTTGGGGCGAATCCGGAGTTACAGCTCTAGTATTATTAATAGCGGCTAATAAAGTCAATATACAACTATATAACATTATATTATTTGTTTCTAATAGTCTGCGCGCTTTACATTTGTTGTCAGCTTAATTAATTTCAATCAGCACATTGCTCACAGAATATATTGTACAACCAAAATAATAGCAATCTCAGATATTTAAGTACCTGTTTCGATCATTAAAGTCAGTCGGATCGGAGATTGGAGGGTCCTCCAATCTGACTTGGATCGTAACCGACACCGACTCCGAACGAACAGGCTAAGGCTGAGCTCTGTTGGGCTCAACAATAGCATCAAGGATGCTCTAATAAGTATGGATCTAAGGAAATATATCTATGGGCTTAAGTGATTAGAGGTATGGATTTCTATAATTCTCTATGGTAATTCGTGCATCCTAAAAGTGATTCTGGTTGTTAAATTAAACAACCGATTCTATGTATGAGGAATTCTCGCAACTAAGATTGTGTGGCCCAAATTTGGAAAACTAGGTTGGGTCTCCCGCGCTTCGCGGCGGGAAGTTGAGCTTTTGATAATTTTTTTTTTTTGGTTTCCTGGTCTTCTTTGGAGGCATTATTATCTAGAGCTAAAAAGTTTTGAATCGTAGTGATTTGGTGTGGATATTATTTATGTATGTTTTTTTTTTGGTAAAGCGTATGTTTCTAACGGTGTAAAATTAACAGAAAAGTAATGATTTGTTATTTTTTTTTTTAAAAGAGTGATATGGTTGTGGAAGGAAGTTAAGTTTGTTTTTGTTTATTTGATGGTGGATATAATTAAGTCATTGGTTCTTATGTATATATTTTTTTTAATGAAACAGGTCAAAAGGGAATGCTGACTATGTGATAATTTTTTCGTTTTTCCTGGCGTTTTAAAATGGGAGGATGGTGACCCTTTGTGCATTTATTTATATTTGATTTAAGATGGAACCCCTTGTTAAATTTCTCCACCCACTTCTCCTTTTCTCTTCTCCCTCTTGTATTTGTCTGCTCAAGCAAGCAAAGTAACATAGTAGAGCTTACAACTTCATAAACTATTTACCAAGAAGAAATCAAGCTAGCATCAATAACCACAAACCAGCTCAATTTAAGATCAGAGAATTATAAAAAAGATAGAATCGCTTTGACCAGTTGACTGCGCTACTTTTTTATACAGAAAAAGAGATACAGTCTTCTATCCTATTCTAAGGTAAAAGGCAGAACCAAAATTTAAACAGAAACAATATAAATATGTCCTTCAATCTAAGTGAACAAAAGCTGAAAGATGATTTAATTTACCTGCCCAAGGTGAACCGCAAGTTGTCGGAGTTCTTTGTAGTACCTAGGAGATGCGGTACAGTAGTTACTCGCTATTTCCTTTCCAGTTTTAAAAAATAACATATCAGATTAAAAATGCCAAACAGAAATACAAAAATTAAACATAATATGAGTTTGCCGCCATAAAACACCAATCAATTTTATGGATTCTTTTTGCCAATATTGTGGCATCTTCCCTTTCCAAATAAATGTGATCAATATTGTTCTGAAATCTATCAGAAATTTCAAAATGGAACAAACAAAGGGTCGATTGATGAGGAGGGAGCCTCCTCATGTCTCGCTAAATTGGAAGTCACTATCTAGAATAAAAAATATTAAAAGGTCTCAAAGAAAATATTGTGTTTGTACAAGCTATTTTAAAAAATGCAAAACAAATACTTAGAAAACTTTAAAAATGGAAAATTTTTGTATTCCCCAATATTTTCATATAAAGAATTTATTGAGCACCATAAATCATGATTTCGGACACGATAACAATAATTTTGAGCCGTTAGCATTTCGGTCCGAAATGCTAACGTTAGTATAATAGTTTAGCTCTCTATTCATTAGGAATATATCAATGTTCACTGAAAAATAATATTTGTCATTGAAAATACGATGGACCGGTGGATAAGTGAGAAAGGATGGACGCTACCTACTACTCTTATCGGCGGGCACCAAACTGTCAAAGGCCCAAAGTTCTCATGAATTGGTCATCCGTGGGCCATGGCCCGACCACAGGACTATCATTGGGCCATCAAAACGGACTTACTGGCACTGAATGAGGCCCATGAGAACCTGTCCTCCACAGCCCATTGATCGGACTTTAATTATAACACACATTCGTATTGCAGTAACCGGAATTGCAACAACCAAAATTTAATTGGTACAGTTTCATGAACTCCTAGATAATTTTTGATAGAAGATCAATAAGAAATTAATACCACCATTGTCGTTTCCTGTTCTGGGGCAGCAGCGGGACTCACGTATTGAACGGAGGATGGGCGGAGTTTGCGAGGGAGAAAAGGTTGCGCACCGGCGACACGGTTCACTTCTGGCGAGTTACGAATGCGCTCGGCAATGTGCACCTCCTCATCGAATGCCATCACACCAACAAGATGACGATCGAGCCACCGTCTCCGGCGCTGGATTTGCCAGTGGAGCAACTTGAGAAAATGATCAGACTTTCTGACTGCAACATCTCAGCTTGACAGCATTTTAACTTAGGAATAGAAATATACAATGTTTCAGATTTGGGCCTTCATTAATTTCCTATAATTGGTTTAAACAATTAATTGGCCTTCTAAAAGCCCATGCCAATCACAGAATATATAGTGATGAGATCTTCTAATTTGAAATTTTAAAATATTTCATTATGAAATAAATAAGGCCAAACAAGACAAACATCCTGTTGTTAAAATATGGTTTGACTTATTAATTAAAAATAAATTTTATTCTATTTTTTGTTCTAATTTTTCGCATTCATATATTCTTTTATAAAATCAATTAATTAAGCTATCTGAAATATATATTTATTATTGTCTTCTTTATTTACTGGAAATTAAAGCTGCATGAGTGCTTGGCTGCATATATAAAGGATAACCATCGGAAATTAGCCGGTCAGTTGGGTATTGAAATGTTGCAATTTTCCACATATATTGGTCCAATTGTTTGAGTACACTGTCATAGTTGAAACTTGAAATGTTGGATACATTGTACTAGTTCGGTTGTTCCCCGGAGAAATGGAACCTTGTGCTGCATGCACAGGAAACTTCCAACAATTTCCCTCACAATCTAGCTAGTAGTTTCACAAAGGAATTTTCCAATGTCACACAGGAATTAATTTTCCGAGCATCCTCATTTTAACTAGAGTAATACCTAGTGTCCATAGAAAAACCATCCATAACGTCTATAGGTTACATTTCGGAATATATCTGTTATATTTCGAGATGTATTTATTACATTCTATACACCTCTATGGATGTATGGACAATATTTCAATGGACGCAAGATGTTTCCCTTTTAACTATTTACATGTGACTTTTATTTCAAATTTTATAACTTTTACCTCAAATTTTGTACAATGTGAATATGTGGATACAAATATTGAGGACACTGAATATGACCCCATATATGTTTCCGCTACTGCATGCCATATCTACTTTTTAAGTCCATAATTTCACGTATGTCAATTCGTTTGCTTGCATGATTAATTCCAGTAATTAGGTATAGTATGTCATGAGATAAATCACGCTTCAGCAAATTAATTAGGAGGTTATGCACGAATATTATAATAATAATAATTAATAATAATAATAATTATTATAATGATAATTAGGTTACCGTGTTGTATATGCATAACAAACTGACATCTGTGTTATGCGCTCGTATCTCGATCAGTAACCGTAACTCCGATGGCTTATCTAATTCGACCGGTGCATTCGACATATAGAAATCTCATTGGATACAAACTTTTTTCCATTTTTGGAGACTTCTAACTTTTTTTTAAAGATTTTTGAAAAAACAACCCTGAATTTGAGTTTCAAATAGATTATTTTTTATCCATCTTTCAAAAATAATAATCATGAAAAAAAAACAATTGTTCATTAAATAAATTTTCCTGTAATGCAAAAAGCAAATGTGATTCAACCTCTTTTATCATAGGATCAGTTAGCCATTTCTATATATATTATTCCTCCACATATATAAGACATCAAGATAGATATATATGGAGCAAATATACTGTGAGCTTAACCTCCAAAAACCTATCAAATCACTTTCAAATTTTGATTTATATGGCTCAATAAATTCTCTATATCAAAACCTTACTAGATACAAAATTTTTCCATTTTTGAAAATTTTTAAGTATTTGTTTTAGATTTTTTAAAAATGACTATACAATATTAATAAAATAATCAAGTTTTATGTATCACCTTTAAAAAATCTTAAACAAATACTTAAAAAATTTTTAAAAATGAAAAATTTTTGTTTCCCGTAAGGTTTTGATATAAAAAATTTATTGAGCCATATAAATCGAAATTTGGAGGTGATTTAATAAGTTTTTGGAGGTTAAGCTCACGGTATATTTGCTCATATATATGAATCTCTCCTCACAAAGTTCAGAGCTAGCTATCTCAGATCCAATATCACAACAAAAGTTACAAAACTATCCATAACTTACAAGCAGGTAAGCAACTAAGGATAAATATAACTTGCCACAAACAATGCCCCCAAAACACCTCAATGCACTTAGGAAAAATTTACAAAAATATCCCTTTTCTAAGAAAATTTTACAGAAATATCCTTTATTTCTAAGGAAATTTACAAAATTACCCTACCATAAAAAAATTTACAAAAATGACCCTCACAATCTTATAAAAATATACCTCCGCCCCACAAAATTTTACAAAAATGACCCTCCCCACCTATATGCCACCTCATCACAGGGTTGTGGGGGCAAAGTTGTGGCATGGTATCATTATCCAAGCAACTAATCAACTATACATGCAAACTTGCAAAGGGTGTAAGGAAACTATATATAGAAATAACCATCATGACCAGTAGCTAGCTTATATACACATATATACATCGATCGATCAAACCCACATCGCTTGATGCAAACTAAATCGATGAGTCGAGATTTGGTTGTTCGCCACAAAGGCGAGGAACTGCACTGCTTGCGTGGTGCTGAGCACCTCGAGTTTCCTCGACAAAACATGCTTCCGCAGCCTGTCAGCCTCACGAAACACAGCATTTGCAATATCCATCACTCTCGTTTCCGCGTAACCTCTCGCCTCTCCATTCTTCGGATCGCCATGCAAAGCAGTCAGTGTCACCAATGCCGTCATTGTCGACTCCACTTCCCGCATAATTGCCTCTATTTCGGTTTCTCTCTGCACGGTATGCTGCTTCAGCATCTCAATTTCTCTTCTTTGCGCCTCGTTAAGATCCGGAGGCGTGAAACAAAATAAAATGATAGGTTTCAGGCCCCCCTGCCAGAATAACGACCGTTCGATTGGAGTAAGCCAGTAACCAGACAACGCCAGAAAAATGTACCGGTCAGCAAGCTGAAACAAGCGGGAATTATACTCCGCATAGTGTAATAAAACTCGAGATATTAGACGCGTGTGGAGATCGGGACGGTCGGATGGAACAGACAAGAGATCATTCAAGATGTGTTCTTCCTCAGCAATCCATTGAGAGTGGAAATCCTCCATTCATATCTGTAAATTAAGCAACACGAGTTACATACATAGTTATGGCCTTATGGGATCAAAACTTAATTTGAAACTAAAAAACTAATGCTTTTTATTGTGTGTTTTTTTTTCAAAAATTTTCTTAATCCGTCATTGCATCCATAATTAGATATATAAATTAATAAAAGTTACTGACTACTAAAAAGTAAAAATAATTAAAGTGCATCATCCAAGTATTGAAATAATTGCACAGAATAATTAATGAAATTAATTAGCTAGGTAGTAAACTGATAATGAATACTATTCAATTTCTTTTTTTTTTCTTTGATTTGAAACCCGTAAGTATACTATTCAATTTCTAACCGATAAAAAAATAAGAATTAATTAAGCTAGGGCAGTGTTTTATCCTGATAATAATAATTTATGGCGACTATGATGATAAGCTTGCATCAAATGTCACTCTTTAAAGTTTCCAAAACATCAAAAAAAAAAATAATAATAATAATAATTTAAAAAAATAGAATATATATGTATAACTAGAGAGATGTTCCATTTAATTATTGACACAATTTTTCTATGAAATGGATCCATTGCTACAATATATTAGATTAACAATTTGATGAATTACAATTAATTACGTATAGAATTTTTTTTTTTTTTGATAAATTCCATCAGGAAACTGATTGTTTGGAAAAAAAAATGGCTTCAATATATAATAATTAACATTCAGTCCAGACCCCAGATATGCATGCACTTGGCAACACACACATCCATCCTTTGCTTAAAAAAAAAGGAGATGCTTGTACTTATTCTCCAACGTGTTCTATATATATAGTGCAGTTCATGATGTGATCCGTCGGATTGTCTTGAGATCCGAGCTAGCATGAATCTCGTGATAATCCAACGGTTCACATCATGAACTGCACAAAAGAGAGACACACACAAAAATTATAACGACAACGACGACGACGATGATGATATCATATTAATACTAATATTGTTATAATAACAAAAAAAATAACAACGATAGAAATAATGTAACATTTTTTTGAGAAAAAAACAAGGGTAAATAATGCAAATAACTATCAAAAGCACAAATAGCTAGACAACAATTTAAATCAACATCAGATTACCTCCTTTGAGCACCGAGGGGGCTGATATGAGATTGAAGGAGGCTTCGGACATTGAAAGAAGAAACTAAAGAAACGTCGAACAAGAAAGCAAGAAGTGGAGATTCAAATTCAACATTATTTTCGATCGATCCCTTTATTATATATATATAGGGAAAATGCGTACAATGCTTATCGAAATTAAAATGTATTTTATTGTCCCAAAGATACCTCAACCGATCGATCGATGGACGATTAATTAATGAATTAAAGTTGCTTTGTCGTCCTCAACCGATCGATGTACATCATTCATTCCCATTCATTTTATTGTTTTATATATATAGCTAGATGTAGATATTTTTATATATGTCGCTTTTCATGAAAAAAATATCTTGTAGCTGATAGCTAGAATTCACTGTTATCCTAATTAATAAGAATAACAAGGTCCTGTCATCTTAATATGGGGCCGTCAGATCAAAATCAACGGATGAGATTAATTCCAGAAAGGCCTCCTACAATCTAAATCGGGATGATCATGTTCGTCTGTTTGGATCTAACGGTCCAGATCGAAATAACAGAGTCCTGTTATTCTTAAAGAATAACAGGACTCGGAGCTGATATATAGCACAACGAACCATGCGAAAGCTCGAACACAGCAATTAACAGTACGTGTCAAGCATGGCTGTAATCTGTAGACGTGTACAAGATCTTTACCTTCTGTCTTAGTGGCCGAAAATAATCATTTCTTATATTATATATATTTCCTGTGGCCATTTAATAGGGCCCAATATACTGGTTTATGGGCCTATAGCTGGGTTTCTATGTTTTGGGCCTAAGTCGGCTCGGCCCAGAGAGCTCGCCGACATCCCAAGAAGGAAGGATCCGTGATTAGCTCCAATCACAGATCTCTTGCCTTATTTCGGTCTCCTCCTCCTTGCCATAAGAAGGTCTTGGACTTCAACCTATAAAAGGCGAACCTGAACACAGAGTGGGGGTTGGGACTTAAGCAGATATGATAGCCATTTCAATATTGTACTTTAAGCTTGTAATACAGTTGGACTTCGGCATTCGGCACCCGAACACCAAGGCACATCACCGTTGATGTATGGAATTCTTATCCCCTGACATACTGCATTGTGTAGTTCATGACGTCAGCTGTTGGATTGTTTAGAGATTCGTGTCAGTGCGGATCTCGAGATGATCCAACGGCTGACGTTGCGAACTGCACAATGCAGTACGTCAGGGGATACCTATCCTTGATGGCGCTGAAATCGACTGAGATCCTAATCCGACGGTTCTCAGGAACCCCGAGATCCGGACTCAGCAGATAAGGGCCCTGACAACCGTCGGATCGGGATCTCAAGGTCCTGAGATCCGATTTGGATCTCAGCAGAGACGGACGCACCCTTGATGTATGATGTACCCCAATTACATATGTGACTGGAACAAACCTAACCAGGCCCCAACTTTCCGAATACATATTTGCTAAACGAGTCAATCTCACTATTTCTGAAATTAGCAAAATAATATTCCAAATTAAATATTTATTTAAATGATAAATAGATTTTGAGATATACTCCTTACAGATCTGGCTGTAGTGAGGCATGCCTTTGACACCTCGAATCCAACAGTAGAGAGGCGTGAGACAGGTAGTCTTGAGGCGTCCTCACGCCTCTCTACACGAAGTCTTGAGGGGTGATACAGTACTCCTCTCCCGCTGTATCAACCCTCAAGACTTCCTGTAGAAAGTAAGAGGAGTATGAAAGAAAGGGAAAGGCAAGTGGGAGGAGTACTGTATCACCCTTCAAGACTTCCTGTAGAGAGGCGTGATGACGCCTCAAGACTTCCTGTAGAGAGGTGTGAGGGTGCCTCTCTACTGTTGGATCCGAGGCGTCAAAGGCACGCCTCAATACAACCAAATTCTTGGAAAGTATATCTCAAAATTCATCTAACATTTAAGTAAATATTTAATTTGGTATATTATTTTGTTTACTTAAAAAAATTTCGGCACTATTTCACTTGGGATAATTTGGACCCTAGGGACAAAACACAAAAATAATTAGGATTATTTCAATACTGTGAAAGACAGTAATTTATTGGATAAATATGAATCCCACATATCAGTGTGGAGTATTGGCTGGAAAATTCCGGAGTGCTTTTCCTCTACTTTAAGTACGGTGCCATAAAACACGTAGACCATTGGATAGCCTCAAGATTCGTGCAGACTTGAATCACGAGGCAATCCAACGGTCTATGTACTTTATGGCATCGTGCCTTAAGGCAGAGGATGTGAAATCAAAATTCCGCCCACCCGGGCTCCAGATCTGGTTCCGGCTGAATGCAGCCTTTGAGTACCGTTGCTGGAAGCCTACAAATGCCTTTTAAGTTTTGGTAGCTGAAAAGGTACCACCGATTGGCGATTGTCCTTGTCCTTGAAGGGTCGGCATGGACACTAATCTGGACGTGATTGTCCTCTACTGCACAGTACGGCGTAGTATACAATGACGATTTTTAGATTGATAGGGGGATTTTGAGATTGTAGTCAGCACAAATCTTTAAGCAATCAGACGGCTCACCTACTGCGTCGTAAGGTACTGTGCAGTAGGTGATAGAAATCCCTAATCTTGTACAGAAGTTGTCAGAAGAAATTTTAAGGAAAAAAATAACCCGAGCAATGTTCATTATGCTGGAACGGAAAATTATTTGCAGTTAGCCCAGACAATCAATCATCAAGTTCTTAGTGGAAACTGGAAAAGCCTGTTTGTAGTTCGGATAACTGTGCATGTATTATTTATATCAGAGGAGGTGATCGGTTGACAATGCTTATCTTAACGATCTTGATAAAAGTTCTTCAAAAAAAAAAAAAAATTGTTTAAAAAATCTTAAAAAAAAATTATACAGGTATTGCAAAGCCTATAGATTGACTATGTCATTAATCTAATTTAATTTAAGCGTAATTTAATGGTTCATCAAGGATTCGTTAATTTTTTATCATAAAAA
This sequence comes from Cyperus esculentus, assembly GCA_030179965.1. NCBI lineage: Eukaryota > Viridiplantae > Streptophyta > Magnoliopsida > Poales > Cyperaceae > Cyperus > Cyperus esculentus. The sequence continues at coordinate 1,039,901 of JASGLE010000034.1, read as the reverse complement.
AATATACAAAATTTTAGCCATCAAAATGATATCCAAATTTATTGATAGTACATATTATCTCATATTATGGCTCCATATTATTATTTTTGAAGTTTAAACGGTGGATCTGAACTGTTCAATATGATCTCCATTTGTTAATATTGTTACATACCAAATTTTATATTTTTTTAGAATTTTTAAAATATTTTCTTAGATAGATAAAAACTATCTTTTCGAATGGTTCATAATGTTTAAATCAAGTCATTTTCTAATTATCAAAAGAAATAGTAAAAATGTACCAAAAAGTATAAAACTTTTTCCACAATGATATTTGTATATAGAGATTATATTGAGCGGTTCGGATTACCATTTGGACTTTAAATACTATAATATGAGAGCCGTAGTACGACTGTACTACTAAACCATAGCCTCACTCTACAATATATATATATATATATATATATATATATATACCGCTTATTATATAACTTCGAACGAGATAAAAATTTTGTGATAAACAATTCATTAATTTATGTCAACATACAGAATTTATGTTTGTAATTATGCAGCTCGCAGTCGGAATAATGTTTAATTGACAATATTTTTTTAACAAGAAACAAAATTGTACCACATAGACATATACACTTATTTTACATATAAAAAACAAATGAAAAACAAATTGAGTCCAGTATTATCAATTAAAATGCATTCATATCTGAACAGTGGCGGATTTACATGGACAGAACGGGGGACAATGTACAACATATTTTTCCCCAAATAAACATTTTTATATAGTAATTTTAATGATATATAAGTATATTCTTAAGAAAAATGTATATTTGAACCCCATAAAATACAAGAATTGTTATACTATTGACCCCCATAATTATAATTTTTAAGTTTTATATAACTATTATACCAACATTGACATTTGATGTGACAACTTAAACCCCATTTGAAAATTTTCTGGCTCCGCCAACCTGATCAACAAAGCACATCACATTGCACAAGCACATCATTGGCATGAAAATTAAGATAATGGGCGACTACACTTCAAAGTTCCTGCCTGGTGATTGAAACTGGTAACCAAATGTTGAAATCATTTTAATTACAATTAATAAGTAACATTAATGTTAAAGATGAAAATCCAAAAGAAAAACTAATTCTGTTAAGAAATGTTTGAAGAAAATTAACTTGTGTTGAATCCTTCCAAGAAGAAATGTACCCGAAATCTTACATTCTGAGTCAGAATTCAGAAAGCCATCATGAGCATTGAGCTGAAAATAGTTACAATAAGCAAAATTTTTAAAATTAAATAAACTTCCAAAAGCTTGAAAATATTAATAAGCATTCTATATTGCATGCATTTACCTTAGCAAACTGCTTTCGGTTTATAATATGTACACATTTGGGACATGGGAGATAAGGTGCCAATCCTCACCATTTTCTCTATCACATCTGCTCTTTAGTTTAGGACAACCCATAATTCTCAATGCTTGCAAGGCTGTGAGGTGCTTAATGGACAGGGGAAGGCGGGTCAATGGGGTATAAGAAACTTCGAGTCGTTGTAGAGACTTAAGCTCCCCCAGGCCCTTTGGTAATTTATGAAGATTTGGGCAGGAGTGAACACCTAGTGCCTTCAGAGAGCTTAGGTGCTCTATTGATTGAGGAAGGGAGCTCAGTAAGGTCTGCCGGATTTGTAGCCGTTCTAGAGATTTAAGTTCCCCAAGCCAGTCTGGTAATTCACGAAGATTATTGCACTCTTCAATCTCTAGAACACGGAGAAAACTGAGGTTCTGCATTGACTGAGGAAAAGTTTGCAGGAAGGTGTCCACTATTTCCAGCTGTTGTAATAATTTAAGTTTCCCCAGCCAGTCTGGTAGAAAAATAGCATCACAGTCACAGCTATGAATCTCCAATATACGGAGAGAGCTAAGGTGCTGCATGCTCTCAGGAAAGCAACCATAGTCAAACTCGCAATTAGAAACTTCAAGTTCCATAAGGGAGCTAAGCTGTCCTAGTAGTACACAATTTGATAATTTCATGTGCTTCATTGTGAGTTTCCTAACTCTAAAATATGATGAAGCAACCTTAGAGAATGACTCTCCATCAGAAACATATGCTCCCGCCAGTAGCTCATCGTTGCTCTGCGATATCTCTAGCTCCACAACAGATGGTGGGAGGTAAGGTTGCACTCTTAGCTTTGGGCAGTTGCTTATTGTCAGTCTGGATAAGCGAGGCATGGCTGGCACATAATCTTCATCATTTTCAGTTGTCTCATTAATGATCAGTTTTGTTGTTATCAAGTCTTTCAGATTAGGCATACTAAAAAGCTCGAGTTCATCCAATGAAGGAAAATAACCACAGATGCTTACAAGATTTGCCATCCCATGAAGATCTAATCTAGACAATGAAGGAAATTCACCACTGAAATTTATCAGAGAATCCATTCCCACTAGCTTTAAGTCCCTTAAGCAAGGTAGCTCGACAAGGCGAGGAACAGCAGTACAGTTTTTCAGAGAATACAGGGTCACACTTGTCAGGTATTGGAATGACAGGTTCGTATCCTCGAGCTTCATCCACTTTGAATACTCTGCCCCTGGATAATGATATAGCTCCAAGCTCGTAATTTTAGAAGGTGGTTGAAGAGCATCTAGCACAGCCACATCCCAGTTCCTCTCTTGTGTACGGTGGCTCCACTGCAATTTCAGGTGCTCCAGATAATGTTTCTCCTTCAAGTTTGCCTTTGCTGCTGTTACAGGATTATTGACATTATGCAATCTAGAGATCTCAAGACATCCACTGAGAAAATTAAGATGTTCTAGCTCTGAAATGTGTGCATATTTGCTTTCCTCACCTATAACAAAGCTATTTAACATCCGAATCTCGCTTAATTTACCAAGACCAACAGGCATGCCTGCCAGTGGACAGCCTTCAGTATTCAAATGCCTAAGTTTCTTCATTTCACTCAAGCCTGCTGGAAGCTCTTTTAGTCTATAGCAACTACCAAGATTTAGAGTCTCCAAGTTGACAAGCTTACAAATGCTTAATGGAAGTATCACAATTGAAGACATCACCAAATTTATAGCACGCAAATTTATTAGATTTCCTATGGTATCTGGTAGAAACCGAAGATTCTCACACGATGATAGATCAAGGTACTCCAGTCTTGTAAGGTTTCCAATTGAATCAGGGACTTCAACAAGACTGTCACAACCAACTAAATAAATACTTCGGGTAGAATGGGTTACACAAAAAACATCCACAGGTAATTTTTCAAGGAAAAAACACCGTGAACAATTAAACAACCTGAGATTCTCAATTTGCCTTACAGAATTGGGAACATACTCAAGCATTGGGCAGTTTACAATCAAATTTTGAAGATTTAGACATTGACCGATGGATTCCGGTAAATTTCTTATACCAGCACAGTTTAATTGAAGTGTTCTTAAACTGACAAGTTGACCAATAGATTCTGGTAAGCTCGTGATTTTGTCACATCCTCTCAGATGCAATGCCTGTAAACTCCAAAGGTTGCAAATAGATTCTGGAAGCACTGTAAATGTGCCATTTGAAATGCTTATGTACCTCAAAATGTACTGACTTTGAGAACAGAATAGGTAATGTATCACATTGGACAGATTCAATAACAAGGGATCGTAAACTTACTGCGCTTTCAACATTATTGACCAGACTGGAATCACCTTTATGAACATGCAGTGCACGCAACTTTTTGGCTATATTTTCTTTCAATTTCTCTGAATAATCGATCAAAGACAGATATCTACAGGTGCTATCAGTAACTGGCATCACTTCTTTACCCTTAATGACTGAAACTTCATCAGCAATAATAGATCGAGCCAGGTCGTGAACAAGGTCATGCATCTTGCATATCACTTGTCCTTCTATACTTTCATCTATGACTTGGACGAAAGATATCTGCACTAGATAATTAAAGTATTCATTTCCCTTTTCCTCCATTAGCACTTTACTATCAGATACAGGTATAAACCCATGTGCTATCCACTGATCAACAAGCTCCAATTTTATAATCTTCTGTCCTTTGGGAAAAATTGAACAGTATAAGAAGCACTGCTTCAAACAAGGAGGCAAATGCATGTAACTTAATCTCAAAGATGCCATAATCTGATCTCCCTCGTCACCTGATTTCCAAATATTACTATCTCTTACAGCTAACCACTGGTCAATGCTCTTCCTGAACAGCATAATACTCCCTAATGCTTTCAAAGCTAGTGGTACTCCCCTACAGTTCTTCACTATCTCTCTAGCAATTTCTAATATCCGATGGTCCAATTCACACTCAGATCTATCAAAAGCCCTCTGTTCGAATAAGGCCCATGACATCTCTTCTGATAAGCCCGTCAAGTTGAAAGTAAAGCTAGCTTTCATTATTTTGGAAACTCTCATTGATCGTGTTGTCATGAGAACTTTACTTCCCATAGCACCAACGATTAAAGCAGATTTGAGTTTCTCCCATTCTTCTTGATTCTCATTCCAAATGTCATCCAAGACGAGCAAAAACCTCTTTCCATTCAATTGTTTGCCAAGTTTTTCACCAAGAGGATCCAAATTCTCAAGTTCACATTTATCTTGGGTCACCGATTCAATCATAGATCTCACAATCCTTCCTATATCGAAGTTCTGGGATACATGCACCCAAATCTTGAGATCAAAGTACCCCTTCAACTCATTCTCATTGTTATATGCCAACTGTGCAAGGGCTGTCTTCCCAACTCCACCTAACCCAACAATTGAAATGATAGAGACATTTTCATCAGTATCAATTTGTACTAACTGGCTTAAAATCATTTCTCTCTCTCTCTCTCTTCCACATATAGTATCTTGGTCTATTTTAGACCATGTTACCCTGTGTTTAATATCAATCTCTTTAAACTCAACATGCTGCCCTTGTAGATGGAATTTTGCCCTCTGTGCTGCTATCGCATCGAGCTTTCTATTTATTGCTCTGATCTTGTGGCCCAACTTTAAGCGCTTGACAACACTTGATTCGGATAAGAAGTTGCCAATAACTTCACTTATATGACCATGCGACTTCACCACTAGCCTATCTTTCTCAGCAACCAAATGGATTTTGTCCAACAAATCATCAGCATCATATACAACCTCTTTCAGCTTCCGTAGCCAACTGTAGAGTTGCTTATTGTGTATGGAACATCGCTCAGCATCTTCTAGCACATCTTTAACTGTTGATATGGTGCTTTCTAATGACTCTAGCTCCCTATTCACGCCCCATACCAAGCCAATCTCATTTAGGAATGCTGAGCCCAACTTTTCACCAACGACCTTAACAAGTGTGGACACTATAACTGTGCCATCCATCATAAACGGGAGCTAGAATGAAAATTTTAATGATCAGTTTAAGTGGTATAACCAAGAAAAGGGTTGTTGACAAGAAAGAAAAGGAGATCGATGCAAAGATATTAGGAGCAAAGTTTATCAAATTTAATATGGATTCATATCAAAGATACCTGCTTATTCAACAGATGATGGCAAATTGCTCAGGCTCTTAACAACTTCCAATTTTGCCCTGCCACTGCTTTTATATATTATCTGTCCAAAAGAAATGTTATTTGATTGAGTTCTGGTTTATATTGCTTACTGTCAGGTAGACAATTAAATGCATTAAGCACAATTTACCCTTTGTCTGTCATTCACAGAAGTTGTGATTTTTTAGAATTCTTTCCAGTTATCCCTCCCCGTTAGAAAGAACAAGCTAGTAAACACATTTATAACAAATTCTCAAATTAACTCCAAAGATCCTATTATATCTGATGAAATGTACATGCTATTGAAAATATAAATACATAATGTACTTATGAATTACAAATGAAATTTTAACAAAAAGCAACATATAATAATCTAACACAAATCAGGTTTCCATTCTAAACCACCTGATAGCAGGATCCTGTTGCCAGCTGCAGACTAATCTTTACGAATGAGATCTGATTTAGCTGAAAAGTAAACCAAATTTCAGAACTATACCAGCTGTATGCCAGTAAATCAGCAGCTAGGACACATACCAGTACACTATCCTGTACAAGAAAACTGATTGGTACCAGAATCTAAATAGCCCTAATGTACAATTAACAGTTAGTCGGCAGGGGATCGTTTAAGAGAATCATTCCAAACATCTTGTTGGCATAAACGGAACAGAAATAAATGGGACCAGAACCAATTTTATGTGCGTAAGACCACGAGATAAGGTTACCAAATTTTTTTTTTTTTTTTTTTTTTTTTTTTGTTTAAGAAGAAGAAGAAGAAGAAGAAGAGGAAGAAGGTTACCCAATTGAACCATACAGAATGTAATAATGTATACTTACAACAAGCCTTAATTACAAACAATTGGAAGCAGCTTTTCACCTACTACCAGCCCATGTAACAAAATGTTTTTGGATAATGGATCTCAAATTAAAGTAAAACTAGCATTTGACCCGTGCAACGCCCGGGATTAAAACTTAATCAAGTATTGAATATTACTTCATATAAATTCTTCAATAAGAAAATTGATTGTAAATTTAATATTACATTTGTATTCAATAATTGCAGTTTCGATAATAATATTGATATCGTTACTGCATTTTTATTAGATTAAATGTATTTACGATTTAAGAACAAATATAATTTTTAAGGTTTTTTTTTCACCATGTATACGGTGCACTTTACCGTTAGCTTAATAAGGATAAAGTTTGATACCGAAACATTCTTTTGATGGAAGCCTAGGGTTGGAAAGTTACCGATTTGAGATATGCTCCAGTTCATCGATCACATGCTGAGACTGAGACGCCGAACATCTTCACTTCAGAAAAATAAACGCAAATTTAGTATATGGATTGTATTTTCTTTAGCTCTAACATATTAGAATAGACTAAACTGCTGGATACATACCAAAACATAGAGATAACGAAGATAAAGCACTTACAACAGAGAAAAACTTGAAGTTTCTCCGGGAGATTAGACATATCCTTCCATGCCATTAATTAACTTCAACTTCTTTAAAATATCAATGAGGCCAGGAATCTAGTTTGTTTTCTTGCATCAACAGAACCCTATAAAACTATTAGGAAAACAGATATAAAATAACAAAGAAATCAATATGCACACATTTGAACAACAGACGGTTATCATGGAAGATTGCAAATTGAAAAAAAAAAGAACATTGTACTAACAAATTGAGATTTTTCGGGCTTTATTTATAAATTTTAATAATTAATCGTTTGGAATACTAATTTACGCGAGCAACAAAATGATCACAAATTCATTTTCAAAGAATAAAAAATCAAATTGTGTTTAATGTCACAGATAATTAATTGCACAAAAAATCAAATTGTGTTTAATGTCACAGATGATTAATTGCACAAGGTTTTGTGATTCTCAATTTCTCATATATAATAAAGAAGGCATTTGAGAAAACATAATTTTAACCATCGAAAACATGATAAAAGGGATAATTGATGAGGCACATAGAAGATTTCAGAATCTAATAACCGCCGCATAAGTTTACTTTGGTTGATCAGACGCACAGACAACAAATCATATTGGTGCAAGGAAAATTTCAACGGTCAACTCTACGATCAAAGTACTGAGAGGAATTGGTTTGGAAAGCCTTGTATGTAGTGCATTCAAATTGAAAGAAGCAATAAAAAAAAGTATGAAATTGCAATTAGATTGTCTTAAATGGATGTTGGAAAGCAAAACTCTCTGTCGGACTGTGAAAGTAGAATAAGCCGGTAGAAAAGGAAACTGTTGAGCGTGAGAGAGAGAGAAAATCATGGAAAGATGGAAAGAGAGAAATAGTGAAATTAAAAAAAGTTGGAATACAAACCTCTGTGTTGGCAACCTGGCACTGCGGAAGAGAGTAGTCAGAAAAGAAAAATGCCTATTGATGGAGAAAGCGCCCTTTGAGTCATTGACAGAGTGACGTCTATTGATGAACTTTTTTTTTCGTTTTCTTTTTAAAACAATGCAATTCAGAATGTGGCGAAGCGAAGCGATGCATTACAGAAAAAATGAGATCCCTGTATTTAGAGCTGACGTGGCGGCCTATTGAAGCAGGAATCTCTTCTGCTTTTCTTTAAAGAAAGAGATTTGACTGTATAGATCGCAGCAAGCACACTACCTACAAGCTTATACCCTCAAAAAATATATATATATAGTCAAATTAAGTAAAATTCCTCAAATCGCAGCAAGCACACTACCTCGCAAAAGCTGTATAGATCGGCGTTTAATTCCAAGCAGTAGCAAGGGCCCCAGGAAAGAGGACCTGAGATGAGAGCAGCGACCTACAAGCGATTCCAATACAGTGGATTGATTGGGTATAACGCTGCTAATTAATGGATGGATCTCAGTCTCACTGCTTGTCAAGAGGAAGGAATGATATCTATCTGATTTGGGGATGGTGGACTGGTGGTGTTAGACTTTGCTGGCTGGCTTCACTGACCAAATTGGCAATCAGCTCCTGCAATGTAACTTCCCGGAGTTGGTATCTATATATATTTAATATTTCTTTTTTTGATGACGGAAACCAAATACAATTATTGGCCGACGCACACGGACCATAGGTTAGAGGATAAGCACGGGGTGTGCTCCAATTGAGGTGAATGGAGGAGAGGAGAAGGGAGAGGAGGGGAGCAACCCTCTTTTAACTTGCTCCCAAGTTTTTTTTAGGGGGTGAATGGATGAAAATGGATGGGAATGGATAGGAATGGAGGTTACACCCTCTATTCATTTTCTCTAAATCTTGTAACCTCCCAAATTGGGGTGTACAAGAGTTACCCTCCCTCTTAATTCCATTCCATTCCATTCCATCCCCTCAAAACTCTGGAGCAAAGCCTAAAGTTCGTATGAGTGACCTCTTTGCTCATGTTTGGAACTTTGTGCCTAATCTATAAGTTAAATTGAATATAATATAAAATGCAATCAATCTATAAATTAAATAATGTCTCTATAAACTTTTTTCTATTTTTTAGAATTTGTAATTATTTTTATAAATTTTTCAAAATCCACATTGTCAAGATTGTCAAGATAAGTATTGTCAATGGATCCCTCATCTTAAATGTCCGCATAATTAACTAATATATACTGGATATATATATATATATATGAGTTAGACTATTATACTAACGTTAGCATTTCGGACCGAAATGCTAACGCCTCAAATTTTATGTTATCGTGTCCGAAATCACGATTTATGGTGCTCAATAAATTCTTTATATAAAAATATTGGGGAATACAAAATTTTTTTATTTTTAGAGTTTTCTAAGTATTTGTTTTGAATTTTAGAAAAGAGCTCATAAATATTAATAAAATATTGATGTTTTTACATGCTATTTTAAAAAATGCAAAACAAATACTTAGAAAACTCTAAAAATAAAAAAATTTTGTATTCCCCAATATTTTTATATAAAGAATTTATTGAGCACCATAAATCATGATTTCGGACACGATAACATAAAATTTGAGGCGTTAGCATTTCGTTCCGAAATGCTAACGTTAGTATAATAGTCTAACTCTATATATATATAATCTGCACGATAATTTAATAATATTATTATCTATTTTGTAAGTAGATAATAAATATTGTTGTATAAAAATTGCAAATATATATAAATTAAGTGTAAGAAGAATTAATAATTAAAAGCATAACGTTCATTTTATTCATAATATTTAAGAGAAATCTGCATGCTTGAACAGATTAATTAAGAGGGTATGAATGTTTCAGGAGTATTCGAACACTATTACACTTGTTCATCAAGATTTGAGAGCATATGGTAATTAAAGATATTTAACATGGATTACATATGGTGACAATCGACCGTACATATGCGAAAGCTCGGAATTTTTGAAAAAAAAAAAAAAAGACAATCACCCCTACATTTATTCCATCTTCACAATTTTAATAAGTAAAGAAAACGATTATGTAACTGTAGTAAAAATAGTCTAATAGAATTGCTCAAGACTCTCGAGTACATCTCTACTCCCCCGGCCCACATCAAACCACAAAATAAGAGCAACCAAGTATTAAGTCAGCAACCAAGCATCACTATCTGTATAATTCACAGGTCCATTCCAATGTGTTACCATGGTACCAACACAAACTGAAAGGCCCAAAAGGGCCTACGGGCCTCATTGTGGGCTTAATTAACTTAACTAGTCAAACTGTCAGAAGTCAGAGCCTTCTTTATCACTGGTTTGGCGCCATCCGACACTGCATCTTGACCGTCCATGTCTTGATACCTTTACAAGCTCACATGCCGACCGAATCTTGACGCACTGCGAGCCGTTGGATTTGAGCAGATGCCAATCCGTTGTTGCTCTTAGCTCTCTCACTCTCACTCTCAGCCTCACATATCTTTTCATTCATTTCCTCCTCAAAAAAGAGTGAACAATTGTTGAGAATTTGTGCTCTCCACAGAGGGAATTCACTAAAGATGGAAACAATGGCGGTTGTTTCTCCATCCCTGCGCTTCGCCGGTGCCAAATTCTCACTTCAAAAGACTTTCTTTGTCTCTGCCTCCCTCACTTCTACCAACCCAGTATGTTTAAAGAGCTCTGTGAGAAATCAAGCTGCATGCCTTGTTTTGGGGAAAGGAAAGAGGCGAAGTGGATTGAGGTGTTGGGCGAGTAACGGGGCGTCGGATGGTTTGACAGAAAGGTGGATTCTTGAGCCCACAGGTTTGTTTTTTTTCTTATCTTTTTTTTTTTTTTTTTTCACTGCTGCAATTGTGGTAATTACCAATTATTAGCTGAATGTTCAGTTGGCTTTCTGTTCTCAGAAAAAGAACAATTTAATTTGAACTTCTATCTTCGGAGTACCAGTATCTCACATTAGTATTGAACAACGAAATGGCATCAACTCAACAGTATTATTATTACTTATTCCTTATGTTTAAAAAATGGTGAATTCTTCTATGGATTGGAAGAGATATGGACCGTTTATTGTCTGAATCGGATGGTTATGATATTTTTTGGAGCACAATTAAAGAGAGATACTTGATCTGTGAAATCCGAATCGCTCGATTAGGAATGAACGGTTGTCCATAAAAGAATAACTCTTATAAAATTTTGCACCTATTAATGTTATCTGTGACCAATACAGGTGATGGAGATTTTAGCCACATTGGCTATAAAGTCGCAAGGCCAGGTGCATTCGAAATAGAGTCAGTAAGTTTCCTGTTTTCAGATATGAAATTTAATTTTTCAGTTAATTTTATGTCACTTTTAATACAATTAATTCTCTCAATGAAGGATTCAGTGATTGTTGGTCGGGTCTCGGACAAAGCAGATGTTGTACTTCCTGTTGCTACTGGTATTAGATTATTTTCTACTTATTTGATTACCAGATTACTTTTTTTTTTTTGTGGGTTTACTACTATTTTCTACTTTTTGTGTATTAATGTCTTATAAATTTCTCTGTTTACGTACTACAAATGCAATCGTGGTACCTACAATAGGAAGTCCGAAAAATTAGTCTGACAATAGCACCTCAGTACATGATAGTTGAAAACTTGAAATGAACTTCGATTCCCCCTTATAAGACATATTAGAAATAAATTTTTACACAGAGAAAACTACAATTAATTAACGGTCACAATTTTGTAGCAGACGAAACTCTTCATATTCTTCAGAACTACCAAAATTGCCCTTGTACTCCTAGCAGAGATATATAGTAAATTTGAGTTGTATAATGGACACAAAAGTGTATAGGACTGGAATGGGTACAGAGAATATATAATTTTCCCCTTTTTTTAATTTTAAGACCATACATTGAGATGCAAATGTCACACCCCCATATTTTGCAAGGATATGAAAAAAACTGTTAAAGAAATTCTTCTTTCGTAACTTTCAATTTTAATTAATTCAAACTTAGTGATTTTTGAGCAGTATCTGGTATGCATGCCCGGCTAGAGAAGAAAGATGGATTATTACTGGTCACCGATTTAGGGAGCACAAATGGCACATTTATCAATGAAAAGAGGCTAAAACCGGGTGAGGTTACATCGGCACCGCCTGGCAGCTGCATAGTATTTGGTATTTTGGCAATTACTCTGAAAATTATTTTTATTGCCTTTAAAGGGTTCAATCTGGTTTCTAGCATCCTTGCATTGCATAGTTCAGGATGAAGCTGTGTCAGATCACCAAATTGCAGTAGTAATTTAGTGTTAATCCAACAGGAAAATTTAGATAGTTGGATCAGCTATGTCACAGATTTTAATAGAAATTTAGTATTACTACTTTAAATGCATGTTGCAGGAAGTACCCGAATGCATAAATTTCTTGTACAACATAAAAAGCTGCTATATATGAACTTCATTGAATTTTCATGATATTAGGTGACACAAATCTAGCAATTTTTCGGGTTATAAAAGCTGAGGTCGCATCAGCAAGCACAAGTGAAGACTCTGAATCAGAGCCAACCAGTGAACCACAGGCTGTAACTTCAGAGACTACAAGTTGATACTTCGATAAAATTGTCAAGTTTTTAGTGACATGGTTGAGAACTTGAGATTTGGGCAATCTTTTATGAAGCGATGTCATTTGAGTATTTACTTGTGTACAAGGTTTGAATGGAATGAGTAATCTTCTTGTTGTTCTTACATAGTGTAAATGGGTATGCATGCATAAGCAATATAGGATGTGCGAAATCACACTCGTCTTGCTTTCAAATATTTTCTACTGATTACGGTTCGAGATACTGACCGGTAAATACCAGTATTTTAGTGTACTAGTTTCAGTTTGCGAGTTAATTAATGAAGTTGATAACTTTAGTCAACATCATCAAGTACAAACAAAGGGAATGAAAATATAGAAAAAGCTGACCGGTATCTGATAAGTCGTACCAGACTACCAATTTCACTCAATAAAATATAATAATTTATAATTACAAGTTGTACCAACTGGTACAGTATTTTTTTTTCTTGGTACCTTAAATAAAATATAATAATTTATAATTAGAGGATAGAAATTTTGAGAAACAAAATGAAAATCCGACCAACAGAAAACTGCCTTCTGGTCTTGTTCTAGCCTTCTTGGTACCTTAGCTACAAACTAGAATGATGAAAAAAGTAAAGATAAGGCAACATGAAAATTCCAAATTGTACAGGGCAAAATTGAGTGCAAAAGTAAAAACATAATGAAAATAAATAGTTATATATGCTTATTCTGCATTCTCCATCATGTGTTTAAACTCATTGAAGCTTATTCTCCCATCACCATCCATGTCATAAACCTGAATCATTTTCTCGCAATCTTCATATCTGACTTGTGCACCTAATCCCAATTTTTCCATTAAAACCCACAATTTGTACAGTGTTATGAACCCGTCCCCATTATTATCAAAAACCCCAAATGCTTCTTTCAGTTCTTCTACACTAGCTACCTTCTCCTCTAAGAGCACATTAACCTCTTTTGTTATGCTGCAACTTTGGCACTTATTGTCAACTTTAATACCTAATCTTTTCATAACAACACCGATATCATCGTAACTAACCTCTAAATCTTCTTTCAATATGCACGATGCGCATTGCGTTTTTGTACGAGGCTCTCGATCTCTTACATTTTTCACACAGACGAACTCGGTTTCGACAATGTACTTGAAAGAAGAGAGAAGTAACTGTATCAACCTCAAGATGAACCAGTGAACCATCTTCAGCTGGATAAAAATGATTTTATTGTGAGAATATAAGAAAATGTAATAACCAGCAAATGGTAGTTAACTGAAAGAATCATTCTGATTAAGGATTGACAAGAGTGTTATATAGAGAGAGGAGCAAGAGTGAGCTTCTTCTCTCAGTGTGTAAGTGTTGTCAACATTCATAGTTTCATAGTAGGTGTGAAGAAATTACATCATGGAGTTAGGTAAAATAACAGCTTTGTTGTCTCAATTTCTTTAGTTAAAAAAAGATCTCAGGAGTTTCCAGGAAAAATCCGACAGAATGTTGTCTCAATTTCAACTTTTACTGGACATTTCCTTACTCTATACTTAATCCGACAGAATGTTCTTCATATATCTTTTTTTTATTAAAAAAAAGTGGTAAGATAGTATTTCATATATCTTAATACATTTATAATTAAAAGTCCCCTTTCAGCGTAATCTCCATGACAATATATATCTTTAATTAGCTGAAGCAATGACTAATTAATTAATTGAGGAGGGATCAAATAACTATGTTTTTTGTGACCGATCGGTAACTATCAAATTAAATCTTTAATAAATATATTTCAAATTCGTAAATAACAAAACTAATTGATAAAATATGTTGTATATATCATATTTTATGTGTATGCAAAAAATTATATCATTTTGATTTTATTTACATGTACATCAAGCATTAACAAAAATTAACAGTTTAAGTTTTATGATTTTTTCTTCTCTCTTGATCACTATCAAAACAATGTTAAATCTTTTTTTATGTATATGTTATTGAGATAATATAGAATACATCTGACAGTTTAGATTTTTTATGCATGAATAAAAAAATAGTTACCATGGATATTGATGCCCATGGTTATTGGATCCCTCCTCTCAATTAATATTGAGGAAATGGGGATACTGGAAATCTCCAGTTGTTCTAACCGGAGGGAAGATGGGAAACTCTGATGCCAAAGTCTCCTTGGTCAATGAGGAATAATTAGTCAATAACTACTTGTTTATTTAAGAATTTAGGAAACAATTTAAATATCATGGAAGAAGAATTAATTATTTGTTTATTAATTCGTCCCCATGAAGTTACGTTTGAACGCATGCAGCTGGCAGAAAGTAATTACAACGGTTAATTAACTAGTAGTAGTTCTCTTTCAAACAAGCAAATTAATTAATGAGGAGGGATCTTTGACAATGCTAACTTTAACAATCTTAACAACGGAACATTTTAAAAATTTATAAAAATTCATAAAAAATCTTAAAATTGAAAAAAGACTTAAGGATGCATTAGTTAACTTGTAGATCGATAGTATTCCAAATTTCAATTGTTTGATGCATTAGTTAACAACGGAATATTGTTTGATAGCTTATTAAAATTTTGTGTATTTTTTAATGGTTGTAATTTAACGGATCTTTGAGGAGCTATCAAATATAACTTAAATTGAATATAATCGGAAACATAATTAATCTACAAGTCAAGAAATAATTCCGTGAACTTTTTTCTATTTTTGAGAATTTATATGATTTTCTACAAATTTTTGAAATATCAAATTGTCAAGATTGTCAAGTTAAGGATTCTCAATGGATCCCTCCTCTTAATTAATTCCACTTAATTGACACGTAATTTACTAATCAAAAGTAGGTCTTCATCGAGATTGTTGGCTCATAAAGTGGAGATTGGAGTAATTTAATCAGCCGAATTTCAATTAATTCCCTTTTAACAATTATGTAGCTAGTAAGAACCAGCTTTTGATCTAGTGGCTAAGGAGCAATGCTCTCCATGTGGAGGTCGCGGTTTCGAAAATCGGATGAAGGTCTTTAATAGGTATTTAAATTTAAGTGGCTTGACCCTCATCTTTATCTAAAAAATAAACAATGAGGTAGTGTGAAGTGTGAACTCTGAAGTCCTGAAGTTAATTTGAACGTTTTGATTTGAGCTTAAAGACTTCCTTAGGCATTTCCATGGACAGTACACTGTGGGGATCACTAATAGTCATGGATCCTTTGAGAAATGTGAGTGGACTTGGCTACAACAACTGTTGAACACTACAGCAATATTCTGAATCTCCAATACGTAGAGGTGGCAATCTCAGGTTGGTCTGATTCGGATCGAATCGGGTCAGATTTAGCTTCGGGTTAGTTCGATTGAGGGGATTTCCAGGCTGCGGGTCAGATCAAGTTGAGTTTCACGAGTTGGGTCGTGTCTGGTCGGGTTTCGGATCGAGTCAATTACTGTTAATTTATTGGGCCGCAGGTTACATTGGGTCAGGTCGGGTTTGAATCACTAACGCAGCCTTTTATTGGGTCACGAGTCGGGTCGGGTCAAGTGGGGTTAGGATTCAGGTCAAGTTGAGTATTAGGTCATCTAGTCTCGGTGACCTCAAATGTTGTGATCTCAGATCATATTATCTCATGTTATTTGATCATCTAAAGTTGTAATTTTTCTCATTTTGGGTCGGATCATATCAAATTTCAAGTCATCTAGTTTTGGGTTGTCTCGGAAATCGAGTCAGGTCGGGTTCAAGCTAGGTTAGGCTAGGTTTCATGTTGTCTAATTATTGTTGTTCATGCCGGGTTTCGAGTTGTCTCGACCCTACTCAAGTCGGATTTCAGTTTGTCTAATTGTTGTTCATATTAGGTTTTGAGTCGAGTCAAGATCTGATCAGGTTTGGACAAATTTGTCAGATCAGATCGAGTTTTGCCACCTCTACCAACCAATCTGCCGGTGTTTTGCAACTTTGCATATCGCCACAAAAATTAATATTTTCAATGTTTGCATGTCTAAAATAGACTATTAGCATTTACAGTGGTTCATTATTTGATGCCGTTGTACATGAATCACATTTATTACAGATACAACCTGCAAAAATAATAAGACGCTAACATTATTAAAATTTACAAATAAGTTTTGAATCAGTTTTGGTGTCCTGTGGAATTTTTTTTTATTTTTTTTAACAAGTACTCATTCTCAATTTTTTTTCATTATTTTTTTTTTCGAAAAGTTTAAGTAATATAACGTCTTGCTTTGAATTTTTTTTTTTTTTTTTTTTTGAGATAAGAGTCGAGTCACTCAAATTTAAATGTCTATAAAAGACCTTTTATCTGGGTTTTGAACCCGCAACATCCCACACGAAGAGCGTTGATCTTGCTTTGAAATTCTATAAAAACCTCATCAATTAGAATATTAAATTAATCAATTAATAAATTAATTTTTTACTCAACCTGCCTACGCGAGCAAGTCAATATCAAATATCAATATATATACTATTAATGATGGTCATGCATTCATGATGACAATGTAAGATGATGGCGATGATGATGACGATGATAACTTGATATATACAAGTCCAGTCAATCTCATTCTACTGTGAGAATGGTATTTCAATATATATATTTTTTTTTTCTACTTGATGTATCAAGCATTACATAGCATAAATCTCGGCATTTTTCATATTTAAGCCTTTTGATAATAATTCAACGATCATAAGCCCATGTGTATGGAATTTTCAATTTTAAGCCCCAACCTCATAATTTGCTGTGGCAAGAGATTTATAGCATTTGTGTAGCGGTAAACAACTAAAATAAGCTGAAACTCTAAGTTATGTCACAAACAGTTAAACAATTCTATACAGAATTAATACATTCATTTCTTAAATACTGAACTAGGATATCTTAATCTGCCAATATACTGAAATCTTTTTCTCCTTTTGCAAATTAAAAATTACGTATGAGCGACTGGTTAAACACCAAGAGAACTGAAATCTACAAAGACGCGTTAAAGGCAACCGAATCTATTGAAGGACCTCCTGAAGGCTTTGTCAAACCAACAGAGGTCAACCAAAAGGCCACTGCAGCCCTGATTAAACAGAACAACACAATTATTCAACTGCTGATCAAGATAAGCGAAAACCTCGACGACTGTTTGGAGACAGTCAAAGATATTAAGAAGGTCGTAGCTGAGAAATCAGCTGGGACGTCTTCTGATATCTCCGCAAAAACCATTGAAGATCTGGAGAAGAATCTCCAAAAACTCAATCTCGGAGAACCAATTCGTAAGCCAAAACCAAAGCCTGCACCTTTCTACGTCTTTAAGGATCCACAGAAGGTCTTTGAAGAAGAAAAGCAAAAAGCATCAAAATGAGCAGAACTCAAACCCGAACAGAGATGGCGGCACGACCATCTATAAGCAACCGAGACCAACAGAATCAAAACCGTGAACAAACCCCCACAGTAGAAGATCAAATAAGAGGCTACAGACTTGGACAGCGAGCGCGACACTCATTAAGCCGTGTGATGCCCAGGAGACAACGAGGGTATCAAAGAACACTCGAGTCTCAAATGAACCCAGATGCAGAGCTCAACCTGTCACAATTCAGAAGAGCACAAAATGTTCCTGCTGAAGTACTTTACCAAGCAGGAAGTCTTTTCCAAACCCAGCATCAGGTTTATCAGCACTATTCAGACCAGAGAATTTCAGTTGTAGACAACCAGCAACTAGGATTACCATTCATTACACAACAAGGATTTGAGAGACTGCAAAGAGAAGGCCTACAACACCTCCACATGGGCCTGATCATGATCCGTCTCTTTACTCTCCACAGAGTAGCTGCAGGGGTCAATGCCCTTGTAGTCATCCAAGACACGAGATGGTCTGATGATAGATCCATAATTGGTACTATGGAAATGGATCTAACTCATGGGTCTCAATTGGCCTATATTGCCCCAAATATGATGCTATCCATAAGGGATTTCTATAATCATATCCAACTGGTGATTCAAACTCATGGATATGACACATGGCGAGCTGGCGAAAGCAACTTACTGCTGACGAGATCACTCATTGGGAGGCTTTCAAACACTAACTTCACGGGATTTAGATACAACATCAACAATGTATCTGATTATCTCACAAGTCATGGAGTTCAAGCTATCCCAGGGCAAAGGCATACCACTGCAGAATTAAGAGGAAGGCAGTGGGTACTCCGACCAATGCAGCAGCCTGAAGCTCAACATCCTCAAAGAGCAGTGACACAAATGCGAACCGATGGTTCATTACTGCTCAGATTTACAAACTATAGTGCAACGCCGCCACCTCAAGAACAATCAAGGGGTGAATTTGATGAAGAACAATTAGAAGAAGAAATCACAGCAATGGTCATTTGCTATGATGCAGAAGAAGAATCTGAAAATGAGGATGAAACAGAAGATGACATTTTCTGGGGAGCCCTATCTGTTACCGCGCAGTTGATAGAAGATCCAAAAGATGACTGTCCTATCTGGGATAGTTATAATGAAGCAGAAGCCGAAATGGATTTTATCAATCCATTTTCTGTGGAAGGTGGTGGGAAAGAACAAAAACAAACCGAAACTGTTTTCATGGTGCATGATCAAGAAGAGGAAGAAACAGAATACCCAAAACTGAAACAATTTTTACAAGAAAGAGCTTTTTCTAGTGCAACATCTGGTGTTTATCATCCACCCCCAGAGCCTCTTATGGGACAAGTGTCCTATACACCAGCTAGGCTCGAAGCTAAACATGGCGAAGCCTCAACCTCTCAGCAACCCGTATTAAGTTGGCAAAGACCCAAGAACTTGAGTTTACCAGGAGGAGTTGGTCATCACCATAATGAAATGTGGAATTTACCAGCAGCAATGCAACAACAAGGCGCTTTACTGGTATTACCCGAAGATATTGGTCTCTATAATGATACCATATCAAGATGGGAATCAATCACTCTAAATCTCTTGAGTGAAAGAACCTTTGATGACAACAAGGCCAAGATGATGTTCATTGAGAACCTCCTTGGTGAAACTGAAAAGAAGATTTGGATCCAATGGCGAATGGCTTTCAAAGAACAATACGCTATACTTACAAACATTGCCGATGATCCCCAAAATGTTATATCACAAATCCGAAGAGTAATGCTATTGGAGGATCCCTACCAAGGAACAACAGATGAACAAGATCGTGCATATCATGATCTTGAAAGATTGAGCTGTAACAATGTGAGAGATCTCTTCTCTTACATGAATGATTACAAAGTTCTAGCAGCAAAATCTGGGAGGATGTACGTAAATGAAGAACTCTCAGCCAAGTTTTTCAGAAAAATGCCCTCCCTTATTGGCAATGAACTTGAAGAGGCATTCTAGAGAAAATTTCCTGGTAATACAATTGGTGTCATGCCTAGAATACACTTCTCTTACCAGTATTTGGCAGAGATGTGTAAGAAGGCGGCAATGCAACGCAGCCTTAAAGACCTAACTATATGCAGCCGTATACCAATACCAGGAGAATACCATAACAGCCGAAAGAAGTATGGTCTTAGAAAAGCCAAGACCTACAAAGGAAAGCCACATGACTCACATGTGCGAGTGTTCAAGCGAAAACATGCTGACCGAGTCCGCAAATGCAAGTGTTTTATATGCGGAGAAGAAGGTCATTTTGCACGAGAATGCAAGAGGAATAGAGGAAATATCGCAAGAGCAGCGGTGTTGGATAATCTGGACCTACCAGATGACATAGATGTAGTGTCAGTTGATCTAAATGAACCCGACAGTGATGCCATATGCAGCCTCTCAGAAGGAGAAGCTGGCAACACGGAGGTCCATGTGCGAGCTGCAATTGAAGAAATTCCTTGGGAAGGCGCTATGATGCTGCAAATTGAGTATTACGGATGGAGAAGTAAAGTTCAGCTTCCTGAGAAGCAAGAACAGTGCCAACACCAATTCAGCACTGAAGTCCGAATCGATGGTAACTGTAGTTTTTGCAAAATTGAAACAAACAAAAACTACTGGATAGGCTGTGAAGATTGTAAACTTCTAGCCTGTGCCATGTGCTCACCATTCTATCTGGGAAAAGAAATACAACCAAAGACTCAACTTGAGCCCAGACAATACTCCAATAAAGATACTCTTATAAAAGAACTCATAAAATATGTTGAGTTCTTAGAAGCTGAAAATGAACGATTGCGAAAACTTCTACAAGAAACCCAGATACAAACTCCCGAAGAAGAGTTGGCAAAACCAGAACCTCTACAAGAAAACCAGATAAAAATCCTTGAAGAAGAATTGGCAGAAGAATTCAGAGAACTGGCAATCTCTGATAAAGGAAAGGAGAAAGTAACCAATCCAGAAGAACCAATAATGGAGGAAGATGATGAAGATGGTGAAGCTGCACTTGTAGTCTTCATTGACTATGCAGCATACAAAGCAGAGGTTCTAACACAAGTTCAACAGCCTAGACAGCACAAAAAGATTGATAATAGGCTGTATAACCTGATAGTATCCATTGAAATTCCTGGAGTCAAGAGATTTGATATCCGAGCAATCCTCGATACTGGTGCATCAACTTGCTGCATCTGTCAAACCGCCATCCCAAATGAGGCACAAGAGAAAACATTATACCCAGTCCAAATCACAGGAGTAAATTCACGACAAGTTGTCAATACAAAACTTAAGCAAGGACAACTCGTGATCGGAGAAAACAAGTTCCGTATTCCTTTCACCTATTGTTTTCCAATGGGCATGCGTGAAGGGATACAGATGCTCCTTGGGTGTAATTTCATAAGATCAATGGCAGGAGGATTAAGAATTGAAGGCAAGGTGCTTACATTCTACAAGAATGTAACAGAGATCCATACTACAACAGAAACAATAGCAGTTCCTGCTGCTATACAAGAATTGGATCTAGAAGAGCATGAATACCGACTAATCCAAGAAGCTGTCTTTTACCAAAACCCAATTACCAACAAAAATTTTGAGAAAAGGTTCGGTCCACTAATAGCCCGCCTAAAAGAACAAGGCTATATCGGAAGCAACCCACTTCAGCATTGGGCCAAAAACAAGGTTGTTTGTAAACTGGAGATCATCAACCCAGACCTTACAATTGAAGATAAACCACTCAAACACGTGACTCCGGCTATGAAGGAACAATTTGACCGCCATGTTAAAGCTTTACTTGAAATCGGTGTAATCAGGCCAAGCACAAGCAGACACCGAACAATGGCGTTCATGGTCAATTCCGGGACTTCAATTGATCCAAAAACCGGGAAAGAGATAAAAGGCAAGGAGAGGATGGTTCTCAACTACAAAACCCTCAATGACAACACCTACAAAGACCAATACTCTCTGCCAGGTATCAATACAATTTTGAAAAAGATCAGTAACAGCAAGATCTTTTCGAAATTTGATCTGAAGAGCGGCTTTCATCAAGTCGCTATGGATCCGGCATCTATACCATGGACCGCTTTCATAGTCCCTGGAGGATTATATGAGTGGTTAGTCATGCCATTCGAATTAAAAAATGCACCTGCCATATTCCAAAGAAAAATGGACGACTGCTTCAGAGGAACAGAAGCATTCATAGCAGTCTACATAGATGACATTTTAGTCTTCTCACAAACAGAGGAAGAACACGCAAAGCATTTGGAGGTAATGCTTTCTATTTGTGAGAAGAATGGACTCGTGTTGTCACCCACAAAGTTCAAAATAGCTGTACCTGAGGTGGAATTTCTTGGTGCAACTATTAATCGGGGAAAGATTAAACTCCAAGAGCATATAATCAAGAAGATTATCAACTTTGATATGGAGTCTTTGAAAGAAAAGAAAGGGCTTCGCTCCTTTCTTGGTATTCTCAACTATGCAAGAGCGTATATTCCAAAACTGGGTACCAAACTTTTGGCCCTTTGTATTCTAAAACCTCTCCCCATGGTGACAAGAGGCTGAAACCGTCTGATATTAACCTAATTAGACAAATCCAGAATGAGGTTCAAAATCTTCCAGACCTGGAGTTTCCCCCGGAAAATGCCTATATTATCCTCGAAACTGATGGATGTATGGAAGGCTGGGGAGGTGTTTGCAAATGGAAGCCAAAGAAGGCGGATCCTCGCTCAACCGAGAAAGTGTGTGCATACGCAAGTGGCAAATTTCCAGTCATAAAATCGACGATAGATGCAGAGATTCACGCCTGCATGGAAACTTTAACGGCCATGAAAATCCACTATCTAGATAAAAGTGAAATAACGCTTAGGACAGATTGTCAAGCGATTATTAGCTTTTATAATAAAACTGCTAACAATAAACCCTCTCGGGTCAGGTGGATTAAATTTACTGATTTTGTGACAGGAACAGGTGTGCATATCAATTTTGAGCATATTGACGGAAGGCACAACACCCTTGCAGATACACTATCCCGACTGACCACCTACTGCACAACAAGATGTCTCAACCCAGAGCAAACCGCGTTCATTTCCATGTTGGAGCCAGTTCTAGAGGAAATTCAGACTGGAATGCTGAACGACGCCAGCACTATGCTTCTATGCACTCGTATTCAGACAGTATTCCCCTGTACACAACTGCAGACATCCATGACATACACTACGCCAGAGAACGCAATGGCGGATCACTCACAAATGCCGCTATCCACAGAGGCGTCATGCGTGAAGTCAAGGAACTTCAAGCAAGGATGGCCTTTGCACAAATCAATGTACTGAAGATCATGCTTGAACGTGAGTATGAGACTGCACGTCCATACAGAAACGTTGATTGCATGATGGGTGATACCTGTTTACTACTTGAAGAACAAATTCCAAAAATTAAGAAAATCGAGAAGGACCTTGACAACTTAATTACGCAATTTGTCAGGTGGTGAACGGTATTAAGGAGCGTGATGGACCCAACTACTGTCCTTCACAACCTTATCTAATAATTAAGTGTGATGAATAATCTGGTGGTGATCTACGGAAAACCACTATTTGCTTTGTGTGGAGTGCGCTCAATTATATGAGCATCCTTTCTTTTTCAAACTTTTGGCCTATCTGTTTTGGCCAGTAGTGTGCTTTTTCGCTCAATTATATGAGCATCTTTTCTTTTTGAAATTTCTGGCCTATCTGTTTTGGCCAGTAGTGTGCTTTTGAGTTAGTGCAATCCACTTTCGGTGAAGTGGTTGTACTATCTCCCTTTTTCTTTAATCAGTGCACCTAACTTTGGATAGTAGGTGAACTGAGTGGGAGACAAAGGATTATGGAAATCCCTTTATTCACATGACGATGGGGCCCAATGAGCACCCGGTGTGATAATTGAGATTCCATTCTTGAGTCTATATAAGTGCGTTTTATCAGAGTTGCAAGACAGCTGAGTTCCAGCAAGTCTTACTTCTCCCTTTTTGTAAGATATCCTCTAATAAGAACTTTCTTTCCTCTTAAACTTCTAGTCTAGTATCTTTTAGCAACGAAGTTTTGGAGTTGAGATCCTAAGAACGGGCGTTTTCTTACTGGTATCAGAGCGAGGTTCTCAAAATTCTTAGAAGAGAAGATTATAGGTATGGCAGCTTAAACCACTTTTAAGATATTCTAGTTAGTAGATTAGGAAAGGGTATATTAAAACTGTTAGAATTGTTTGATTGTTTGTCCAAAACAAAGATATTGCTTTATAAGTTGTTTATAATGGTGTTGAACTTAAATTGTGGAGTTCTATATACGAACGTGGTGCTTCATTAGGTGAAGTATAAAATCCGCTATAGTATATCATACTTCAAACAAATGTTGAAAGTAAAGACTGTGTAAATAAGAACAATTTGTACAAACTAGAACAAAATACCAAATTAGGTTATAAATCAGACTAAAACAAAAGACCAGAATAGGCCATAGATAGGCGCAGAGGCCTGGGAGCCGTTAAGCCTTGTTGGAACCCGTCTGGGTGAGTTAAAGTCTGCATTTAAAACCTGTCCGGATGAGTTAGAGTTTGTACTAAAAAAAAAAAAAAAAAAAAAAAAAAAAAAAAAAAAAAAACCACAGCTGGACGCTAGCGTCCAGCTTATTTCTCAAAATAAAACCCAACTGAGCTCAGTCTCGTGAGACTGAGTCAGTCAAGTTTTATAATTAAAATTAACGGCATAAATCTTAAACCCTAAACCCTAAACTCTAAACCCGAAACTGACTCCGAAACTGATCTAATGCGAGCCTTTTTCGCACATGCATGGTTGTTGAATTGACAAGCCAAGAAGGAAGCGATCTATTGTTGAACTTACAACTTACTATTATACAGTTCGCATCCTTAAAAAACTAAATTCATATAAGACTTTTTCAAACATGCATTTCACATAATCTTGAAGAAATCGATGGTGCATATTTATTTTGAATTTTAAAGAGTACATGTGAAATTTCTAAACCAATAAATTTATGAAACACAAATACTTTGATGGGAAAGGCCAAATTTAGGTCACTTAACTGTTGTATTTGGTTAAAAAATAGTCTCTAAAATATTTATTTTTTTGGTTCAAATTAGTCCTTAAAAATAGTCCTGTTATTGTATTTGGTCTGAATTGATCACTGAGAAAAATTTTGGTTCAAATTGTTCTTAAATTATTGATTTGGTCCATATTGTCCTTACATATGTTTACTTTTGTACTAATTAATAGCAACTTAGTTTCCTGAAAAATATATGGTAATTAGTACTAATGAAACTAAATGGAAGGGGCAAAACAAATCAATTCTATTAGCTTAGAGACCAATTTTACTAAAATAGTTTACAGACCAATTTGAACGAAATGTACTAGTTAAGTAATCAATTTGAAGCAAAAAATAGTTTAGAACTGATTTTAACCAAACACAATAGGTTAAGACATATATCGAACGTTCCTCTATTTTAAACAATATTTTTTAAACTTTCCTCTATTTTTAAGTAGCATCTCAAAAATAATATATTTTTTTATGTCATGTCTTTCTTTTTTTTAAAAAAAAAAATTGATCTCTAATTATCGATTTGTGACCTCTGTGAAGTGTATAGATTTTTAATACCCTAAATAATGTCCTCGATCGCAAGCGTATGATCTAATGCAGTATAGTCGGGGTCGAATCCACAGGGAGGGAAATTATCTCTAAACAAGACTTTAAACTCTATCCTAATCCTAAAGAGAATATTTTTGGTATAAAAGTGGGGGGGGGTTTTGATTTGAGATTGGTTTCCTAATTAACAGCAGATAAAAAGTAAATAATAGTAAATTAAAGACTTAAAACAATTACTAAATAAGTGTTCCTAGGGTTTTCAGAATCAGTTTGTTGTCTGGACCAATTGCTTACGGCCCGCAAGGGTTAACTTACGGTCCGCAAGGGGTACAAAATACACCTCTCTTTCAGGTACCTGCTTGTTGAGCCCGCAGAGGTTAGCTACGGTTCGCAAGTATCTGTCCGAGAGAAGGATACCTCTGTCAATCATTTGCTTGCTGGGTTGCACCTGTCACTTGCGATCCGCAAGTGAATGACAGAGAATAGGTTTAGTTCTGTTTTAGGTGTTTTAACTCTAGTTACCAATTCCTAATCAAACCAAAACAATTACAAGTCCCTCAACTCTCGTGTATTGGTACTTTTACACTTTTAGTTCTATAGAAATTTATAGGATTATCTCTAAACCTAAATTCAATTCACTTTTATTCTAGGGTCCGGTTTAACTCTCATTCAAACCGCAATTTCTCCTCTCGGTTACTTTTGGGCAGTTAACTATCTACCCAATTAGTGCAAATAACAATTCTTGATCAATTGATTTAATCCACCAACTAGATTTGTGCATAATCTACATGCTTACCAAGCAAACAAGAAACAATTTAAGCACAATTTAGTACATATCAGTTATTTGTCAAGTGATTTAATTAACCAACTAGATTTGTGCATAATCTACAGGTTCTTACCAAACGAACAAGAAACAATTATAAGCACAGTTTGATGAAAGCGCAAGTAAATTGAAAATAACTAAAGTAAAACAAGTATTCAATTAATCTATACAAACAAACATCATCCTAGACCCTAAGAACAAAGACAACTACTCAGACATGACTAAAGAAAACGACAACAAAGAAAAGAAAATAAAGATCATAAGAAAGAAAGCACCGATAAATGTCGGATCGATGATGATTGACTCGGGACCTTCTTCTCCTAGTAATCTCCATCTTCTTATCGACTCTAAACTAAACTAAACTTGACTCTCAAATACTTGGACTAACTCTACTAACTCTAACTTGATAGTTCGCTTTATGCCTAGAACCCTTCAAAGATGATGCTTATATAGGCGAGGAGGTGCACAGAAATAAGCGCCTGACTTCTGATTTCTTGGGGGGAAATTAAAGGAAAATCCCAAAATGAGATCGCCCAAAATAAGCGCGTCACCAGAAAATAGATGTTCCAATCTGTTTTTAGCATGGTGCGTCCTGCAAATAGCAGAGTGCGGTCCGCAATTAGCATGTCGGTCGCCAAAATTAGGAGTTTGCGTGTTTCCTTGAAATAGCATAGGCAGTTGTGAGCTGGCAAGAAATAGAAATAGCAGTTTTCTTCATGCTTGAGTCCCGA
The DNA here is from genome assembly GCA_030179965.1 of Cyperus esculentus. Taxonomy (NCBI): domain Eukaryota; kingdom Viridiplantae; phylum Streptophyta; class Magnoliopsida; order Poales; family Cyperaceae; genus Cyperus; species Cyperus esculentus. The sequence goes on along the minus strand of JASGLE010000034.1, from coordinate 1,012,904 downwards.
AAATAGGAAGTTGTGACCCGCAAATAGATGCTCCTTTGTGCTCCTTCGCCTATTTTTGCTGCTTGCTCCAAATCTGGTCCGTAATAGCTTCAAAAGCTCCGTTTTCCTGAAAATAGGACCAAATAACAGCAGCAACTGGATTCTAGACAATTAAATAACTAAATGCACATGAACTTAGGAATTGTCGGTCAAAATATAGGTACAAGTCTGGTAAAAATATAGATATAAATGCGGTGCATCAATTTGTCCCACAATTATTATTATTTTAAACTTTGAATTTCTATATTCTAAATGGTATGCAATAAATAGTACCAATTAATGAATAACATGTATAATTAACTCGACCAATTAAAAATTGATTATACATACGTACCTATACAAAGAACCTAGCTTTCACATCCAATGTATCAATCAATCAGTACCAAAATAAAACATCAAAAATAAAAAATAAAGAGACAAAATTGGCTAGTTTTTTTTTTTCCCCCTTTTTAAAAAACAATAACCGTCAGATCTAAATCGACCAATTATTTCCGTTAATAACGGGATTTTCTGCTTTAATTAGTTAGACCAAATTATCCCATTCCCTCTCCAGTCCAACCTCTCCATTTACCGTACTTACACCACTAACCCCGTTAATTCCAAATAGACTACCATACCAATGGGTATCTCCAGTTCAGTAAAACTGGAGGTGGGAGTGAGACAAAGGGACACGAGTCCGTTTGAATTCCGGTTCAGTAAAATTCAATTGAATTGAATTCATTTCTAATTCTGTTTCCTTCTTTTGTACATTGTACGCCACACCGGCAGTTTCTCTTTTTAATTAGCACAAGAAAGAAAGAACCCCACTTTCATATATATCCTTATTAAACCTTCAATTGACATACAAACTGATTGATCATTTTGGGTCATGGAGAATGTTGATGATACTGATGATGTGATGTGTGAGAGGGAGAACGGGGACGGCGGGGAGGAGGATGGTTATGGTGGTGGTGAGGGAGTTACTAGGGTGTTGAGACTCAGAGGCCACTGGACACGGCACGAGGACGACACCCTCAGGCGGCTCGTCGCGGAACATGGTGCGCAGATTTGGAATGTGATCGCCCAACATCTCCCCGGTCGAACTGGTAATGATTAATTAACAAGAAGTCGTAAAGTCGAAAACTCGAAAACCCACAACTTGTTTTGTGTTATTTTGGCATGTATTGTGTGGATTGTTTAATTAATTTGGATTGATATTATTTTTTGGGGGGTTTTTGGGATGATCAGGGAAGAGTTGTAGGCTTAGGTGGTACAACCAACTCGACCCCAAGATCCGTAAATCGCCATTCACCGAAGCCGAAGACGAGCAGTTGCTTGCGGCGCACGAGTTGTACGGAAATAAATGGGCTTTGATAGCGAAACAGTTCCCAGGCAGGACGGACAATACCATCAAGAACCAATGGCATGTTTTGATGGCTAGAAAGAGGAGGATCGAGGAAGCGGGCAGTGATCAAAAGAGGATGAGGTTGGCTGACGGGGGGTACCGCAAGTGCCGTGCTAGGGTTACGAGTGTTGGGCCCAGCTCGAGTGGCGAACATTCGGGCGTTACTGGTAACAGCGACACTCAAGTTTCTGTTAACACCGATCTATGTCTATGTTCGAGCTTTGTTCCAGGTATTCATTCGATTTGTTTTGTTATTATTAGTAGCTAATTAGTTAGGAAAATTTAGCAGATTGCAGTGTGTTCTGATTTAGATTGTTGGTTTAATTAGAGATTGTTTATATATTAGGTTATAAGTTTATTTTAGTATTCTATTTTATTAGGCAATTTTAATTTGCCAAACATATATCTACAAATATTTGGATAAAAAAAAAAGAACCCGACATTTCGTTGGTTCGTTCTTGATGCATACAAATTGAGTAGACAGCATAACCGCATTTCGATTCAGTGTACTGATAGACTGATAGTAGTGTGATCGATACACCGTAATTTTGTTCTTCATTTTGTGTGTTTCTGTTTAATTGCGGAAATAAGATTTAATTTCGGATGAAAACGATTAAGAATTGCTCTTAACATTTGTTTCTTCCTCCATTGTGTTACAGTTCATGATGAAGCATCGATCAAGGAAGATGCTGGTATCCCTCTGTCAACTGGTACGGAATCGTACCAGTGTCCCGCCGTCCAATCCCTGCGCAACTTCGTGATTGTGAACTTGGCTTCCGAATTGCATTATTGCAGAGTTAGAAAGGAGAATGTGCCGTTCTTCGATTTCATGGGAGTTGGGGATCAACTGAATCTGACAGATTAGTTAATTAGTGAAGTGAGTTTTTGGTTTCATAACAAAAAGCCATTATAGTGAAAAATGAAAAATTAATGAGATATTGAGATGAAGAGAAAATTAGTTGTATAGCTAGAAACACCATTTTTGTTAGATGCTTAAACAGTGCTTGTGCTTTTGTTCATTTTGTTAATTAATCAGCAGTACAAAGGAACAAGCAAGTTTTGATAATTGCTCTGATTAGTTAATTCTAAACTAATTAGTGTTATTTTTAGTTTCTTTTTTTTTTGTGCTTATTGTGCCCAAATTGTCTTGGCAAATGATAACTTTGTTTCCTATAATATTTACTATCCTTATTGCTTTGTTATATATATAGAGCAATTGGTTAAATGTTTACAATTTGCCTTAGTTATGCTCACCAATTTTACTAATTCAGACCAAAATTGGTCTTGCTTATTATTTATTGCTCCATATATATATAGATTGTGCTTTTGCTCATAGATTGCTTAAAACATAACATCTAATTGTTTTCCTTGCAACAATATTTGAAATTAAAGACCATGTTTGTGAGACTGAGATTATTAACAACAATTAATAATTTTATTATAAGCACCAAATTATACAAAACATTTGCTGTTTGTAGAATAAGGGGCATCAAATAAATAGACACTGAGAATATATGTTGATAAAGAACAAATTTTGGTGGAAAAACAATTCAATTCTGCTTAGTATATATCTACATCTCCAACTATGGCAAAATATATATCCTTTTAATTCTCATTGATTATCAAGCTATCATTTGTCAAGCACATCCGGATCCGAGTGATCGGACTCCGGATCCGAGTGATCGGAATCCGACGGCTGAGATATTCTCCACAAAATGTGTTGCAGCAACAGGTACAGGAGGTGGAACCGTTGGTTGTTCATGCATTGGTACGGCATGCATGTTGTGGGGGTTGAAGATATATCATCAATATGTAGAACAAGTGAAGTTGTTAGACCATACGTTGGGGTTGCACAAAAACAAAAGAGAAATGAAGTTGTTATGTTTCACCAAAATCATGTCTAATTGGATGGAATTATGTATCAACTTTTGATTAAGATGGTGTTGTCTGATGCAAGATGGCAAGTATTGGACTTCTGATTGGAACTTGGTTAGATCTCAAAAGTGCATTAGATTTAGCTAAACCACTATTTTATTACTATACAAGAGAAGATGTTTAATTAAATCACGCCTCTATTTTTTGTGATATCTAGCAAGAAAAGTGATGTTTGTGAATTGTGATGTTCTTTGTACAATATATATGCATGCGTGCATATACGGTGGTATCAACACTAATTACTAATTAGTAATTAATCTTCTTGGATTAGTGGGAGGGAGTCGAGTCAAACATCCCCACTTAGTATACAAATTATCTCATATATATGTTTGTATATTACATTATTTCCTCACCAACCGTCATTTAATATTTTGACTATATGAACAAACTTTAATTCTCCCCACCATCTAAAGTGATTCAGTAAATTTTACAAAAAAAGAATAAAAAAAAAACAAAAGTTCATGGAAAATATGTCACATAAGCAACAACTGAAGTTGTGCGACTGCTGGGATGGAAAGGTCGATATTTATCAAGAGGAAATATGAGTAGAACTATTAGCAAACCTAGCAATTTCGGACTGAAATGTATATTTTGTTATCTCCAAAATTTTGATTTATGTTTCTCATTAAATTCATTATATAAAAATACTTGGGCATACAAAATTTTTTTCATTTTTGGATCTTTTTAAGTAATTGTTTTGGGATTTTCAAAATAACTCTAAAATATTAATAAAATAATATATATTTTGCTATGTGATGTCATGCATTCATATATATATTTTACCAGACTTGCATTAGTATTTAGGCCTGAAAATCCCGAGTTTGCATGCATTTAGTTAAGAATATGTCTCGATTCCAGTTACTTGTCTACTTGTGTCCATATTTCAGGTTTATCAGACTTTTGGAGCCAATTAGACGCGATTTGGAGCTTTAGATGGCAAGGCAGGACTGGATTCGGCTTCCTGCTGACCGCAAGTCACTTCCTGCGGCCAGCAGACGTCGGTTAGAGCATGTTCAACCATCCAAAGGGCGCCAGAAACTTCCAGAGCAGCAAAAACCGCCATTTCCCTTCGTCCTGCGAACCGCAACACCGTTCTTGCGGACCGCAGGGAGTTATGCCAGGCTGCTATTTAAAGGGACCAGCGCCCTGGACGGTTTCATCCACGTTTTGACTCATTTTCATTCTCACACCCCTTCAGTTCAGAGTGTCCAGAGGCAGAGAAGGAAGAGGTTTTGGCCGATTCATCGCCCGTCGAAGGAGATTCGAGAGAACGCCTTCTCACACGACGATCGTGTCAACCCCGACATTCCTCTTCGGTTTCTTTACACAATGAATTCTTCTTCTTTGTTTTGCTTTTCTGTTTGTGCGATGAGTGAGTAGATCTATATGTTCTTAGGGTTTGAATGATGATGATTGTGTCGACAGATTGACTGTATGTTTGGATTTATGTCGTTTTCATGATCACTTGAGATTTGCTTTTTAACGTGTTTGCATTCTGTTTGATTCGATTGATAAACCTGTAGGTTGTGGCCAGACCTAGTTGGTTAATGTAGTATCTTTTGACCAGATTTGATTGCTTGCACAGCCTTGGTTGATATTGTATCCGAAAGTACCCGTTAGGCGAAACTGCGGTTTCATTAACCTTAAACCGGACCATAGAACCATAGTGACATGATCGTAGTTTATATCGTATTCTACGGATTTTGATTCAGTTTAGAACTGTTATTAGGACCAACAGTGAGAATTGTTGTAATTGTACCGGAACTGAATTGATAGGAATCGACGACATCGGTCGAAACACAACCAGAACCAAAACTGCTCTCGGTCCTTCTTCTTGCGGACCGCAAGAGTCATCTTGCGGTCCGCAGTTAGTTACCAAGAGTGTAAGACAGTAGTTGTGGATTGCCTGATGGTTACAAGGACACTTGTGATCCGCAGACAGTTCTATAACTGCTAAATAACCACATCCTGCGGGCCGCAAGAGATATCTTGCAGAACGCAGGCAGTCAGTCCGAGACCAATCTGATTCTGCCAACCCTGAGAACGCCTTTTAATTAATTGTCTTTCAGTTATTTAATTATTTTAGTCCTGTTTTACTTGTTTGTCAACCAACCCTGTTAAAACCCCCCAACAATTCCCTCTTTAATCCAAATTCTCTTAGGGTTTAGAGGTAGAGTAAAGTAAAATCTGGTGTTAACTCCGTCCCTGAGGATTCGACCCTCAAATACTCAACGAGATCGTACGCTTGCGATCAAGTCGTTTATAGAGGTTCAAAAGCCTATACCCGTTCGCGCGGTCAAGCTTTTTGGCGCCGTTGCCGGGGACGGCGATATTAACCCTAGATTTTGCTTTTCTTTAGTTCTAAGTTCTAACTTCTCTTCTTCTTTTCTCTCTTTATCTGTTTCAGGAGAACGACGCTGGATGGATTCCCTCCTCCTGTTGGCGACTACTTTTTGAGGAGCGGACCCCGGAGTCCGATATTCAGATCTCCGCGCGCGGGGATTAGAGCCGTCCTCGCTGATTCAGATTCGTCGTCTGACATGGCAGACGACGCGGAGCGCGAGCAGCTCCGGATTCGGGCCGAGGAGCTTGACGAACAACGGCGGCTAACCGAAGAAGCTCGGCAACTGCTGCAAGAGGAAGTCCAACAGCTGAGGCAGCAAGTCGCAAGAGAAGCCCTCGAGCCGCGGACCTTCAAGGAATTCCACAGCCCACGGGTTGCTGACGCACAAGGGCCCATCATACTTCCAGATGTGCCAGGAGGTCCTCCGAGTCTCGGAACTGGAGCCGTGAGCCTAATCCAGCAGAACTGCTTCCACGGCTTGGAGAACGAAAACCCGCACGATCACTTGGATAACTTCCTTGGGTGTTGCCGGGCCGTGAAGAATGCAGACGCGAACCCCGACTACGTTCGCGTTGCTTTGTTCCATTTCTCTCTTCGGGACAAGGCTAAATTCTGGTTCAACTCTCTCCCAAAAGGCTCAATTGGTACCTGGGCCGAACTTTCATCTCAGTTTCTCGAGAAATTCTTCCCAATTAGGAGAACTGCCAAGGTTAGGTCTCAGATTGCCACATTCAAGCAGGGATATGACGAGTCGCTGGGAGATGCATGGGATCGGTTCAACCACCTCTGCTTGTCTTGCCCCCACCACAACTTCTCCAACATGATGCTAGCAGATGCCTTCTATGATGGACTGACTCAGCAGAACCGCATCATGGTTGACGCATGCGCAGGTGGGTCCATCGTTGACCTAGAGGCGCAAGACATCCTGGACATCTTTGACAAGCTCGCCAAGCAGCAGCAGTGGTCGAGCCGCGAGTCCAGCAGGGGCACGAAAGGGCGCTACGAAGTCGATCAGCTCGCCCTCGTCCAGGCCAAGCTAGAGGCACTGCAGCTGCGGATGGACAAGCAGCTGGACCAGCAGAAGGCAACCTCGAAGGCTGTGCAGGCTCAGCCCTGCATGCTCTGCGGTGAGGACTCTCATGTCTATGAGAGTTGTCCGCTACGGCAGCCCGAGGAGGAGGAGGAGCAGGTCAACTCTCTCAACAATGCTCCATTCGCGCAGGAGTATGCCAACCCAGCAGACCGGCAAAGCTGAAGAGACCGTCCCAACTTCGGGACCAACAACTACAACCCTCCTCAGCGATTCCAGAATCAAGGGCAAGCAGGTGGGAACCGCAACTTCTTCAGCAACTCCCATTTTCAGAACCAGAACAGACCTGCCCAGCAGAATGCCTTTCGCCCGCCGTATGTACCTCCACATCAAGAGCTCAAGCCTGCCGTTGTGAACAACTTCATGACGGAGCAGAACAAGATGAACCAGATGATATTCGAGCAGATGCAAGCCCTCAACGAGAAGTTTGCCAGGATCGCAGGAGGAGACGTAGGCGCGCCATCGAGTTCGGGCACCAAGTTGCCGAGCCAGCCGACGAACCCGAATGGCGAGGTGAAGGCGATCCACACTCTGAGGAGTGGGACACAGTATTCTGGCCCTCCCATGCTAGAGGACGAGGATCCGGCGGTGATCAAACCCGCGAGTGCCAAATCAGACCCGCCGGCTGATGCACCGCATTCATATCTGCATTTTACCAGACCTGCACCTTGTTTTTGGCCTAAAATTCCTAAGTTCATATGCATTTAGGTGTTAATATGTTTAGATTCTAGTTACTTGTTCACTTTTGTCCATATTTCAGGTAAATTGGGCTTTTGGAGCCATTTGGACGTGATTTGGCCCTGGAACGCACTGTCTGCTGGCAGCAGACGAGGCCCTGCGGGCCGCAGGACACCTCTTGCGGGCCGCAAGCCCGTAACTGCGCAGACAGCTTTCTGTTTTGACGCCCTAGCCTATATAAGGCAGTCTTTTTGAGCGGTTTTGATATCTTTTCGACCTGGGGGCGCCGCCCTAGCCGCCAGGGACCAGAGGAAGGCGTTTTTGGGAGTCGATCTTCACCATCTTTCGAGGGGATTTCGAGAAGACTTCTTGGAGACGCTGAAGATTGAAGCCAAGCTAGTTCTTCTTCGGTTCTTTAGTATTATGAACTTCTTCTTTGTTTTACTTTCTTTGTTTTCCCTCGCCATGAGCGAGTAGTCTTTTAGTTCTTAGGGTAGATGATGAAGTTTGTGTTAATGGATTGACTTCTTATTGTGAGACTTACGTTATTTTCATGTTATTTGTGATTTTCATGTTTATGTGTGTTTGACTTGACTTGTTGATGTGATGGACCTGTAGATTGCGAGCAAAATCTAGTTGGTTAATAGAATATCATGCTTGTTGTATGGTAAACCTGTAGATTAGGCACAAGGTTTAGTTGGTCAATAGAGTATCATATTTGCAAGAATTGTTATTTACACTGTTTGGATTGATAACTTGTTGTCCAAGAGTAACCGAACGGTAAAATTGCGGTTCTTACGAAAGTGGAATCGAATCCTAGATATAAAAGTAACTTGAACGTAGATTTAGAAATAGATCCACGAATTTCTGTCGAACCGGTATTGTTAGAAGAACCAAAATACGAAAGTTGAGGACTTGTACTGTTGCTGGTTTGATTCAGAATTGATAACGTGAGTCGAACATTGAACCAGAACCAGAACTGCTCTCTGTCAGATTTCCTGCGGACCGCAAGAGATATCCTGCGGCCCGCAAGGATCTGCAGAAAGTGTAAGACAGAGATTACAAAACTGTTTGTAATTCATAGGAGTTATTCTGTGGGTAACAGGTTGTTTTGGAATCTCTAACCAACCCCTGCGACCCGCAAGAGACCTTCCTGCGGGCCGCAAGAAGTTAATCCAGAGACCAAACGGATTCAGAAAACCCTGAGGACGCCTTTTTAATTAGTTGTTTTCCAGTATTTACTTGTTGTTTACTGTTTGCATCTGTTACTGTTTAAACCAATCTTTCAAAAACCCCCACTTTATTTAGGATTTGAATTGCGATTGAAGTCTGGTTTAGAATTGATTCCCGTCCTTGTGGTTCGACCTCGATTGTACTACATGAGATCGTACGCTTGCGATCGAGTGTTCTTCTTCGAGTAACAAATTTAAAAGCCTATACGTTTTAGGACATCAAGCTTTTTGGCGCCGTTGCCGGGGACGGCGACATTAATTCTAAACTTTGCTTTAATTTCTTTTCTAAGTTCTAACTTTTTCTTTTAGCTTTTTTTCTCTTTCTTTCAGGTCAACGCTTCTTCCGATCCGACATGGCCGACTACTCTCAATCATCCAGACCGTGCACTTTCGGAGATTACCACAGATTGGCTCAACAGCAACAATGGTCAAACCGCGAGTATTGCAGAGGCTCCCGAGGGCGCTACGAGGAGGATCAACTCGCCTTGCTGCAAGCTAAGATAGATGCTTTGCAATTTCAAATGGACATGCAGGAGGCGACCTCCAAGGTGGTGCAAGTTCACGTTTGTGATCTTTGCGGGGAGGACTTTCATGACTACGACCACTGCCCCTGGCGTCAACCCGAGGAGGAGGAATGCCCAGTGAATTCCATCAACAACGGGCCTCCGTTCTCGCAGCCGTACAATGCTTACCACCAATCATACGTGCCTCCTCATCAAGAGCTCGAGCCCGCCATACCTGTCGAGTTCAACAACTTCATGCTCGAGCAAATAAAGATGAATCAAATGATATTCGAGCAGATGCAAGCCATGGATGAGAAGTTGGCGAGGCTTGCGGAAGGAGACGCGGGTGCTGGATCGAACTCGGCAGAGGAAACCGACCCGACGGCTGCAGATCCAGCGAACACCGAATCAGCCGAGAAAGTGGCGAAAACTGCAACTAGCACAGGGACTTGTGATATGCAATCCTTACCTTGCGACCCACAAGGCCACCAGCAGGCTGACCCAGTGACTCTTGCGGCCCAGCAAACATCAGGATCAACGGCGCAAACAGGGCAGCCCAGCACTTCTTGCAACCCCACAAGCAACTCTTGCGATCCGCAAGGAGTTGAAACAGAGGGGCGGACAGATCAGAACTCCGAGCCTGTTGCACACACCGCTTGCATCCCGCAGGACTCTGCTCGCGACCCGCAAGCCGTTTCGCAAGGTGCCCAGATTGCACAGACAGACCCCCAACCGCCTACCTGCGGCCCGCAGGATACCTCTCGCGGCCCGCAGGAGGTGGTGACTGAAGGGCAGACCGAACAGAACTCCGAGCTTGTTTCGCACACCGCACCAGCAGAGATCAAGGGTGCAGAGTCTTTAGAGCCAAAACCCCACCAGCTGCCAGCACCATTCTCAGAAAAAGTGGGTAAGAACAACTTGGATGAGTGGCCTAAGATGATTGGAGAGTGCAACAGACTACAAGGGAAAGAGAATTTGTTGTTGCTCGACGGGAAGCTCGGCTCACTCCCGAGTAAGCGTGAATTGGGGCGGTCAGGCCTATTAGTCGCAAGGAAGAACAGGCGCCCGTCTGGACAAGGGCGTGCTTGGAAGAGCAAGAGGAGCAGGTTCGGGAGAGACAACCATGGTCCCCAAGCCAAAGGGACTCACGGCAAAAAAGTGGCCAAATAGGGTCAGGCTCGGGACCTAAAACAAGCGCTTTTTGGGAGGCAACCCAAGATTTTGGTTTCTTTTCTTTTCTTTTGTCTTTTCTTTTCTTTTCTTTTGCCTTTTCTTTTATTTCTTTTGCATCATTTACGGTAAAATTGCGGTTCTTACGAAAGTGGAATCGAATCCTAGATATAAAAGTAACTTGAACGTAGATTTAGAAATAGATCCACGAATTTCTGTCGAACCGGTATTGTTAGAAGAACCAAAATACGAAAGTTGAGGACTTGTACTGTTGCTGGTTTGATTCAGAATTGATAACGTGAGTCGAACATTGAACCAGAACCAGAACTGCTCTCTGTCAGATTTCCTGCGGACCGCAAGAGATATCCTGCGGCCCGCAAGGATCTGCAGAAAGTGTAAGACAGAGATTACAAAACTGTTTGTAATTCATAGGAGTTATTCTGTGGGTAACAGGTTGTTTTGGAATCTCTAACCAACCCCTGCGACCCGCAAGAGACCTTCCTGCGGGCCGCAAGAAGTTAATCCAGAGACCAAACGGATTCAGAAAACCCTGAGGACGCCTTTTTAATTAGTTGTTTTCCAGTATTTACTTGTTGTTTACTGTTTGCATCTGTTACTGTTTAAACCAATCTTTCAAAAACCCCAACTTTATTTAGGATTTGAATTGCGATTGAAGTCTGGTTTAGAATTGATTCCCGTCCTTGTGGTTCGACCTCGATTGTACTACATGAGATCGTACGCTTGCGATCGAGTGTTCTTCTTCGAGTAACAAATTTAAAAGCCTATACGTTTTAGGACATCACCGGCAGCAGACAATACATCAGGCGCCACATCCTGCGGTCCGCAGGATCGGTCTGGCGGTCCGCAGGACACTAAGCCGGGCGCCCAATCAGACCAAGCAGCTTTCCAGCCGCCTCTCTGCGTTCCGCACGACATGGCTCGCGGTCCGCAGGACGCGGTGGCAGACGGACAGACTGCGCCAATCTCCGAACCCGTCGGGCAGTCCAAGCCGAACAGCGACAAGGGGAAGGCGCCAGCAGAGCAACAGGTCTACCGACCGCGGGTACCATTCCCGCAAAGGCTCGCCAACCACCGGTTAGACGAGCAGTTCTCCAAATTCATGGACGTCCTCAAGCAGCTGACGATCTCTATCCCATTCACCGACGCGCTGACTCAGATGCCGACTTACGCAAAATTCTTGAAGGACATTCTGTCCAACAAGCGGGGCTTAAAGGACTATAAGAGCGTGCAACTAAATCTTGAATGCAGCGCGGTGGTGAGTCGCGAGCTTCCTCCGAAGCTCGGAGATCCCGGGAAGTTCACCATCCCATGCAAGATCGGCAAGGCGGACATTAAGAAGGCGCTGTGTGACTTAGGAGCCAGCGTAAGCCTCATGCCACACGCCGTCTTCCAGAGGACCGGGGTTGGTGAGTTGAAGCCCACGCGCATGACCCTGCAGCTAGCAGACACCTCCGTCCGCTTGCCACTGGGTATTGTTGAGGATGTGCCGGTTCAAGTCAGCAAGTTTTTCGTGCCCGGAGACTTCGTTGTTATGGATATGAAGGAGGACAAGGATGTGCCGATCATCCTAGGCCGACCGTTTCTCCGGACAGCCCAGACAGTCTTCGACACGTATGAGGGCACGCTCACGATGAACGTCGGGGGCGAGAAGGTGCAGTTTCAAGTGGCCAAAGCCATGAAGTACCCCGACTTCTACGAGGACTGCAACCGGGTGGATGTGATTGATCTGTTGGTTCAGGAAGTTCAAGAAGACCTGCTAGAGCAGACGCCCGATCTGACCAGCGATGAAGACGTATCAGATACCATTCTCTGCGAGCCGCAAGAAATCTCTTGCGGAGCCGCACGCAGCAATGAAGACAGCGGGTACCCAGACGGCCCCCTGCTCCAGCCAGTATTTTCAGCATCCTGCGGTCCGCTGGACGACTCCTGCGGTCCGCTGGACGACTCCTGCGGTCCGCTGGACGACTCCTGCGGTCCGCAGGAGGAATCATCCGAGGGCAGAACTGACAAGGCACTACCGCTCGACGCTCCGAGCAAGGTAGACCTGAAACCACTGCCCGACAACCTCAGGTATGAGTTCCTGGATTCTGAGAAGACTTCTCCTGTCATCGTTGGCGCTCAATTGAGCTTTGATGAGACTTCCAAACTTTTGGAGAAGTTGCGCATTCACAAGGGTGCCCTCGGGTACTCAATCAAGGACATTAAGGGACTCAACCCGTCCATCTGTGCTCACCAGATCCACCTCGAGGAGGACCACAAGCCTTCCGTGCAACACCAGCGGAGGCTCAACCCAGTCCTGCAAGAGGTAGTGAAAAAGGAGATCCTTAAACTGCTTGATGCTAACATCATTTATGTGATTCCAGACAGCAAATGGGTGAGCCCGGTGCATGTGGTTCCGAAAAAGGGTGGCTACACTGTCATTGAGAACGACAAGGGCGAGAAGGTCCAGATGCGCCCCACGACCGGGTGGCGGATGTGCATAGACTACCGCAAGCTGAATGCGGCCACGCGCAAGGACCACTTCCCGCTGCCATTCGTGGACCAGATGTTGGAGCGCCTCGCCAAACACTCTCACTTCTGCTACCTTGACGGGTACTCCGACTTCTTTCAGGTACCCATCCTCCCCCAGGACATGGAGAAGACGACATTCACATGTCCCTACGGTTCCTTCGCCTACCAGCGGATGCCGTTCGGCTTGTGCAATGCGCCTGCTACATTCCAGCGGGCGATGATGGCCATTTTCTCTCCTTACATTGAAAAAGAGGTCGAGATTTTCATGGATGACTTTTCTGTGGTAGGCACTTCATTTGATGAGTGCTTAGCGAATTTGTGTAAGATCTTGCAGAGGTGCGAGGAGACCAACTTGGTCCTCAACTGGGAGAAGTGCCATTTCATGGTGCAGGAGGGCATCGTGCTTGGTCACCGCGTCACAAGCAGGGGCATCGAGGTTGACAAGGCGAAGATCGAGGTGATCGAGCAGATGTGCACGCCTACCACCGTCAAGGACGTGCGCAGTTTCCTCGGTCACTGTGGTTTCTACCGCAGATTCATCAAGGACTTTGCCCAGATCACCAAGCCGCTGACCAACCTGCTAGTAAAAGACTCTGATTTTAATTTTACTGATGAGTGTGTTCAGTCTTTTAACAGGTTGAAGGAGGCCCTCATCTCAGCACCGATCCTGCAGCCCCCCGACTGGTCTCAGACTTTCGAGATCATGTGCGATGCCAGTGACTATGCCGTGGGGGCGGTTCTCGGACAGCGGAAGGACAAGAAACCCGTGGCCATCTGCTATGCAAGCAAGGTCCTTGACTCCGCGCAGATCAACTATACCACGACAGAGAAAGAGCTGCTAGCCGTGGTGTACGCGTTGGAGAAGTTCCGCTCTTACCTGGTCGGCTCTCGGATCATTATCTACACCGACCATCCAGCGATCCGGTATCTGCTCAACAAGAAAGATGCCAAGCCCCGTCTCCTCCGCTGGATTCTGCTCCTGCAAGAGTTTGATGTCGAGAGCCGAGACAAGAAAGGATCCGAGAACTCTGTAGCAGACCATTTGTCCCGTCTGCATTGGAAGGGAGAGGAGCGGAACATCATTCCGATCGATGATTCGATCCCGGGGGAGCAGCTCTATTCCCTTGGCTCACGCTCGTACAGCTGCCCCTAGCCCACGCAGAACAGCATCCTGGCAGCATCCTGCGGTCCGTAGGGACATCCCTTGCGGTCCGCAGGACGCTCATCCGAGCTGCCATGGTACGCAGACTTCGTCAACTTTCTTGCCGCGGGTGTTCTTCCTGCTGACATGACCTTCCAGCAGAAGAAGAAATTCAGGGCTGATGTCAAGTACTACTATTGGGAGGAGCCCTTTCTCTTCAAGGTAGGTATCGACGGTATTTACCGGCGTTGCGTGCCGTATGAGGAGGTACATTCTATACTTTCTCATTGTCATTCTTCTGCTTACGGAGGCCATGCCTCCTCATCTAAGACCGCTGCCAAGATTTTTCAAGCAGGATTCTATTGGCCAACCATCTTCAAAGACGCACATGCTCTTGTGCAGTCGTGCGATCAGTGCCAGAGGACCGGCAACATCTCGCAGAGGAGTGAGATGCCCCAGCAGCCCATTCAAGAAGTCGAGATCTTTGACGTTTGGGGCATCGATTTTATGGGACCGTTCCCTTCTTCGAAGGGGTATGAGTATATTTTGGTGGCAGTGGACTACGTGTCCAAATGGGTGGAGGCGCTAGCTTGCGCCAAGGCGGATGCTAATTCCGTCAAGCGCCTCTTCAATGATGTGATCTTCCCTCGTTTTGGCATTCCTCGTGCCGTGATCAGTGATGGAGGCAAGCACTTCATCAACCGTCAGTTTGAGTTACTCCTGAGCAGACATGGTGTGCACCACAAAGTATCAACCGCTTACCACCCTCAGACCAACGGGCAAGCAGAGGCTTCCAACAGGGAGATCAAGGCCATTCTGGCGAAAACCGTGGCGAGATCGAGGAATGATTGGGCTTTCAAGCTCAATGACGCGCTCTGGGCCTACCGCACGGCCTTCAAGACTCTGATCGGCATGAGCCCATTTAAGTTGATCTATGGCAAGCCATGCTATCTACCAGTCGAACTCGAGCATAAGGCATATTGGGCCACGCGCATCCTCAACCTTGACCTGCAAGCAGCAGGTGAGAAGCGCATCCTCGACTTGCATGAGTTAGAGGAGATTCGGCTCCACGCCTACGACAATGCCCGGATTTACAAGGAGCGCACCAGGAGGGTGCATGACAACCGGATCATGCGACGCGACTTCAAGGAGGGCGACCTTGTCCTTCTCTTCAACTCGCGTCTGCGTCTCTTCCCGGGCAAGCTCAAGTCACGGTGGTCCGACCCTTTCGAGGTCAAGAAGGTCTACCCATTTGGAGTAGTGGACATTGCAGGCAAGGACGGCGTCGCTTTCAAGGTGAATGGTCAGCGTCTCAAGGTGTACGTGGCTGACCAGTACAAGGAGGATCGCCTCGCCTTGCATCTGTCCCACTCACCACCAGCAGAGATTTAGATGCTAGTATGGTCAAGCTCGCGACCTAAAACAAGCCTTTCTTGGGAGGCAACCCAAGGTTTTAGGTTTATGTTTTCTTTTCTTTAGTCAGATCTACTTTCTTTTTGGCATAATTTCTTTTAGCATTTTAGTTCATTCTCATGTTGCGTTAGATGTTCTTAGTTTTGTTTGTACAGTGCTAAGGAGCAAACTCGAAAGAACGGCGATCATTGGGGCACGAAACCATGGAGAAACGAGGTTCTGTCAGCATCCTGCGGTCGGCAGAGTCGACACTGCGGTCCGCAGGAAGTTTAAACGAGCAGCAAATCTGTGCGCGGGCAGGACAGAAAAGTTATAGCATACTGCGGTCCGCAGGGAGTTGCTATTTTTGGGCAGAACGAGAAGCAAATTTAGAACTATCGATTTAGGGGTTTAAGTCGGTTTTGAAGCCGACTCCAACCGCCTAAAACTCTATAAAACAGATCAGAACTCCTTCTCTTCTATCTTCTTCTTCTCCCATTAAGCAACCAACTCATCCAATCTTCCCCTCCTCTCCTCACGCTGCCGTAACCACCATCGCTGCATCCCGCTTCTCCTCTTGGAAGCACAGCCACCTTGGCCACGGACCAGCAGCAGCACATGCAACAGCGCCGCTGCCCCGTCGCGTTGGTGTTTTCCTCCACGCATCTCGCGCCATAGCCGCTTCGTGTCATCGCACTCCAATCCGATTTCTTCTCCACATTTTGAGGTTTAATTTCACAACTCTACTTTCAATTCCAAATTTCAATTTGGTTGATTTGTGAAACGAGAACCCGACTTCGGATTAGTGAAAATCATAACTGCCCCCTATGCTGTCAGCCACTAGACCCCTGCCAAGCCGAAACCAACATACTGCGGTCCGCAGGAAACTACCTGCGATCCGTAGGCTCTATCCAGACAGCAGGATTCTGGTGCAGCAGCGTTGTGCCACGACTCAGACCATGAAGCAACCAGCGAGCAAGGAGCAGTTAGAGGAGAAGAGGAAGCGGATTCAGGCCGCTCTAGGGGTCAATCATCCTCGTAACATTGCTCCTCGTCCGGCACCAGACTTGACTCCTGAGGACAAGCGAATCAGAAACAATCGCCTAACCCTTCAAAACAAGACCGTAAACTCCACGCCGCGCATCGATTTTGGGTTTCTTGAGAAGATAGGGATCCTTGGCGAGTTTACTCGCCTCACTGAGCGGGTGGGATTCACTCGCGCGTTTTGGGAGATACCCTCGAAGCATCCTGCATACATCGAGCCGACGCTCGAATTCCTCGCATCATTGGCCCTTCAGGATCTCTCTGACGGGATTCAAGGTATATCTTTTCGCTTAAAAGGTCACACTTACAGGAAGAGTCTCGTTACACTTGCGGAGTGGTTCCACTTCGACCCTCACCAGACAGACTATCTCGGTTACGTACCGGAGGATAGGGTCGACTCAGATGCTTCTCAGGTTGATCTCCGCGCTTCATTTTGGTTCCGTATCACCGCACAGCGTCTTCCGCGGACCGGCCCTCAGGATCCACGGGTTACTTCGATCATCCATCCCGTCCTCCGTTTCATTGGCCGTGTCCTAGCGCTCTCGATCTTTTCACGTGGGGAATCGTCACTTAGGCCCAGACATGACGAGTTCCAGCTCATGGCAACCATGCTCCGCCGAGATGACCAGTTGCAGCGGCCCCATCTGATGCTGCTTATGGTTAGATATTGGCTCTCGATCCTCACCACGGGCAAGCCTACTGGTATCGTCAACATAGGCTCCTATGTCACATTCATCACTTCCAAGTTGGAGGTGGATCTACGTGGTGAGCCCGGAGGTGTTCTCAGTGGTACGGCATGTCATCCGGGTAAGCTCCTCGACAAGGATGCCTTCACGTCTTGGTCATGGCTTTCACTCAAGCAGCCCAACGTGACCGGCCTACAAGTTACACATGGAAGACAGAGCTCGGCGACTTCAGGCTCCCGCTCCAGTATCCGCTGATCGATTTCACACGAGGTTCTACATGGCGTTTGGAGGAGCCGCTAGCAGCCCCGCCCCAGCAGCAATCCGCACAGCAAGCAGATGATGTTCGCTTGAAGGACGTGGACACGGAGTTGCCAGCAGGTGTAGGAGCTGCTACAGCAAGAAGGAGGGCTACTACAGCAGGTGCAGGAGCTGCTTCAGCAGGAGATGCCACGCCTACTCAGCAGGTACCGTTCCAAACTCAAGAGCACCAGTGGATGCAGCTTTGCAGCCAAGTCCAGGAGATTCATGCCATGCAGGCCGACACACAAGCGATCGTCCGCCAGCTGAAGATTGGGCAGACTCGAGACCGTGGCCGCATTTCTGAGATATATGAGCTGCTTTCTGCCATTCGAGCTGCTCAGTCCGGCGGACACCCCGTTGGCGCTCCAGACGACACCGACGCACCATGAGTCCCTCAGGTTGTATTTTTTTTTCTCTCTCATTCATTTTTACATATATGGGTCAATGCACTGAGGACAGTGCATAGATTAGCTTAGGGAGGGAGGACAGTACGTCTGAGTTTTAGGTTTTCTTTTTCATTTTCATGTCTGCATTTTTGAAAAAATTTTGTGAAATTGTTAAACTCAAGGGCATGTGGGAATTTTTGAAGTTTGCATTGTGGAAAATTGCGCATGATAACTTTATGAGATTTGTTTTACGGTCGGAGAATCTTGTTCTGTAGTGATTAGTCCCATGAATAAAGTATGATCAAATTGGAAAAAAGTAGCAAACCGAAAATCTGATTGAGGACGAAGGGTAATTTTCCGGTTTGTGGTATCCACGTGAACATGGTCTGATGAAGTGAAAGTTTTAGCCTAGATTGTCTTAAAAATAAAAATGACACTTCGAGGTCGCAGTCAGGTAGGACGAGTGTACCCCTTTTATTTTGTCATCCGACTGACTTGGGCTTTGGGTGTCTGATAAAAAAAAAAAAAAAAGAAGAAAAAGAAAAACAGAAACAGAAAAAGAAAAAAAATGGAATAAATAATAAATTAAATTTTCTTTTGATAAGGCAATTCAAGGTTAATGGAAATAGAAAGGTTGAGAAAGTTGTTCACTGTGGGGTTAACACAATCGGGATACCAACTTTGTAGTTCAATTGAAAGATCTAGGGTCCGAAAAAGTACAATGGTCATACTTGCAATTTAGGTTGCGTTTCATGGAACAAGAGTCGCTCATCTCGATTTTTTGTGCCTTAGCCCATGTTTTGTAGAATTATCATGCATAATTATTTACTACTCAAAAATTCAAACTTGCCCATGCACTCTTGGTTTCACATTCTCTCAAAGTTTTTCCTTGCATTTAGATCGACTTGGGAATTTAGGTTTAGGTCTAGGTATGGTCTGCTTCTTAGGTTCTAGGTTTTGCTTGAGGACAAGCAAGGCTCTAAGCTTGGGGGGATTTGATGTCATGCATTCATATATATATTTTACCAGACTTGCATTAGTATTTAGGCCTGAAAATCCCGAGTTTGCATGCATTTAGTTAAGAATATGTCTTGATTCCAGTTACTTGTCTACTTGTGTCCATATTTCAGGTTTATCAGGCTTTTGGAGCCAATTAGACGCGATTTGGAGCTTTAGATGGCAAGGCAGGACTGGATTCGGCTTCCTGCTGACCGCAAGTCACTTCCTGCGGCCAGCAGACGTCGGTTAGAGCATGTTCAACCATCCAAAGGGCGCCAGAAACTTCCAGAGCAGCAAAAACTGCCATTTCCCTTCGTCCTGCGGACCGCAACACCGTTCTTGCGGACCGCAGGGAGTTATGCCAGGCTGCTATTTAAAGGGACCAGCGCCCTGGACGGTTTCATCCACGTTTTGACTCATTTTCATTCTCACACCCCTTCAGTTCAGAGTGTCCAGAGGCAGAGAAGGAAGAGGTTTTGGCCGATTCATCGCCCGTCGAAGGAGATTCGAGAGAACGCCTTCTCACACAACGATCGTGTCAACCCCGACATTCCTCTTCGGTTTCTTTACACAATGAATTCTTCTTCTTTGTTTTGCTTTTCTGTTTGTGCGATGAGTGAGTAGATCTATATGTTCTTAGGGTTTGAATGATGATGATTGTGTCGACAGATTGACTGTATGTTTGGATTTATGTCGTTTTCATGATCACTTGAGATTTGCTTTTTAACGTGTTTGCATTCTGTTTGATTCGATTGATAAACCTGTAGGTTGTGGCCAGACCTAGTTGGTTAATGTAGTATCTTTTGACCAGATTTGATTGCTTGCACAGCCTTGGTTGATATTGTATCCGAAAGTACCCGTTAGGCGAAACTGCGGTTTGATTAACCTTAAACCGGACCATAGAACCATAGTGACATGATCGTAGTTTATATCGTATTCTACGGATTTTGATTCAGTTTAGAACTGTTATTAGGACCAACAGTGAGAATTGTTGTAATTGTACCAGAATTGAATTGATAGAAATCGACGACATCGGTCGAAACACAACCAGAACCAAAACTGCTCTCGGTCCTTCTTCTTGCGGACCGCAAGAGTCATCTTGCGGACCGCAAGAGTCATCTTGCGGTCCGCAGTTAGTTACCAAGAGTGTAAGACAGTAGTTGTGGATTGCCTGATGGTTACAAGGACACTTGTGATCCGCAGACAGTTCTATAACTGCTAAATAACCACATCCTGCGGGCCGCAAGAGATATCTTGCGGAACGCAGGCAGTCAGTCCGAGACCAATCTGATTCAGCCAACCCTGAGAACGCCTTTTAATTAATTGTCTTTCAGTTATTTAATTATTTTAGTCCTGTTTTACTTGTTTTTCAACCAACCCTGTTAAAACCCCCCCAACAATTCCCTCTTTAATCCAAATTCTCTTAGGGTTTAGAGGTCGAGTAAAGTAAAATCTGGTGTTAACTCCGTCCCTGAGGATTCGACCCTCAAATACTCAACGAGATCGTACGCTTGCGATCAAGTCGTTTATAGAGGTTCAAAAGCCTATACCCGTTCGCGCGGTCACTATGTCCGAAATTTTGATTTATGTTTCTCATTAAATTCATTATATAAAAATACTTGGGCGTTCAATTTTTTTCATTTTTGGAGCTTTTTAGTAATTGTTTTGGGATTTTCAAAATAACTCTAAAATATTAATAAAATAATGCTTGTTTGTACATGAATTTTAAGAAATCCAAAATGAGTACTTAAGAAACTCAAATATGGAAAATTTTTGTATTTTCCAATTATAAAAAGATCATCAGAGTCACTTCAAATTTTGGAGAATAAAGTTACAATTATAAAGATATTAAATAGAGATGTGCTAAAGGTGCCGAAAGTTTTTCTTTTTTAAACTTGACATCGGCTGCCAAGTATAATATCATTAATTAAAACATAAATTATAGCCGCACTTTACATCCCTAACATCATCTAAACATCATCAACACATCTAAAATCACATCCAACAACAAACACACATCACAACAGCTCTAATATCTAATCAACATCCAACGACGATAACTCTAAACAACAATAACAATCGCACCAGACAACATACATCAACTACATCAAACAACATACAGCAAGTGAGTGTGGCCAACAACAACATCTAATTCCTGAAAACCTGCAAATTCTTGTAGAACTTCAATTCTCTGATTCGAACTATCGAGGTGATGAAGATGGTACCAATCCGATTAAAGTCTTGACAGCGGCTACCAAAAAACTCATACCTCTCTTTTGCAGAGCAGGTTGGATGGTGTTGATAGAACTGACGGACAGCATCGACGTCGACCATTCTTCCCTTGAGCACTCGGTAGAAAGCATCGAAAAGAAAGACACCACAAAAATGTCGGGTTTCAAGGATTTTTTTATTTTTTAATTTTTTCGCCAAGGTGGAAACCAATGGCAAGGGGAGGCTGACGCTAGCCTCCCCCGCCTATACTATCAGGAGTTTAGTGCTTGTTGGAGGAGGAGGTAGGGGGTAATGGAGAACGAATGAGCAACGGCTGTAACGAGAAAGATGGCTACTGAGACGAGTGAAAGGGGTCGAGGAGAGCCTGGAGAGGTGAGTTTGGAGAGGCGAGGCGCAGGAGGGCCGTGGTCAATGGTCGGTGGTCGGTGGTGCGAAATGCGGTGGCGGCGGCTAGGGTTTCAAAGGGGCTAGGTGAATTGCCCCTTCTGAAGCGCTCGTGAAAGGCTTCTAAAGCGCTCCCAAAAATGAAGTGCCAAAAGTTGGGAGATAATAAGGAGGATTAGACGATGAGGAGAAAGTTTTTTCTCCAAAAAATATCACAATAACAGCGACCAATTTTCTTTTCATTTTTAGAAGAAAGTCCATATGTAACACACATATTCATGACAAATTATTCATTATGATAACCAGTTTCAAATAAATTTATAAAAAGATCCTACAAATTGAAAATTTTTTACAAAACTGTTTATATACTCATAGAATCATTGTGTTTCAAATTTCAATTAATTTGAATGTAATTTGATACTCCAATAAAAGCCATTAAAATTATTAAGGAATTTTAACGATTTAAATTTAATGATTCTTGATTGAGTATTAAATAACATGGGTAAATTTAAGATTACATAACTTATTAATCACTTATTAAGATGTCATATAATTAGAGAAAATTTAATAAAATTATATCATACAGTGACAAGTGTATATATAAAATTTGATATCGTTGCCTTTGAAGTTTGAACTATATATAAGTCCGATCTCAAAAGAATTATCTGTTAAGTCAGTGTTAACTGCGACGAGAACCATGAAGCCCAAGATACCAAGAAGATGAGCCCAAGTAACGCTAGGAGTTCTATGTCAGGCGTCATTGCATAAATCAATTGCGGCCTACCATACCCCAAGATCGAACTTGTTCTCAAATTAGGTCGGCTAGCTGCGGCCGGGCGGCATATATCTCATCTCAGTTCAAACAATTCTTTGTCGCATCGTCTCCACTTGATGATCCTTTCCGCCGCTGCTTCAATATAGAGGAAATTAAGGCACGGAGCGGATATAGGGATACCGTAAACGATACCATAAACGATACCATAACAGTTGATTGGTCAAAGCTTAATCTCACGGTCATATTATGATGAAACAAACTACATAAAGTGAAACACAATAGCAGTTTATATGAAACCTGAAGATATAATTTGAATAAAAGGTACTTTATTTGTGTGGTTTTTCGTGTGTTAGATCTAACTCAACCAGACGGGTTCCAACAAGACTTAACGGCCTCTTGCCTTAGTGTCTATCTATGGCCTGGCCTGATACTTTTCTTCAGATCTTTTCACAGTTTTTTTTTTTTTGAAATATTGACAAAGGCTACCAACCGGATCTTTTCACAGTTATTACCACCTATTTAAGTTCTTAGCTTAAACCTTGGGTTATGATATACTATAGTGGATTTTATACTTCACCTCATGAAGTACCACGTTTGTATATAGAATTCCCAAATTTTGTGTTCAATACTTTGGCATATAGTATACTAATTTTGAGCAAGCAAGTAAACAGAATAACAACCTTAGTACAATACTTCCTTACTTACTACCAAGAATATATAGAAATTTAGAAAGCCATTAATACCTTGCTCTGATACCAGGTTGGGGAACAGGATCACTCCAGACTTCAAAACTTTGGTTACTAAGAACACGAGTTTTTAGAAGTGGAAAGTAGAAATTTTATTTCACTCAGAGATATGATACAAGAGAGAAGAGTAAGACTTCAGATGATTTCTGCCTGTCTTGCATCTTCTAAAACACACTCTTATATAGGCAACTCAGGCTAGTATCTCAATAATGCATCGGGTGCTCATTGGGCCCCATCGTCATGCAATTATTTGGATTACCACAAACCTTTGTCTGCCACTAAAAAGAATCAACCACCAGGCTGATTAGAAAAAGATAAAATTCGTACACCTACTTCACCGAAAGTTAGGCGCACTAAGAAAAAGCACACTAATGGCCAAAACAGGTAGGCCGAAATTTAAGGAAAACTAGGGGTGTAAACGAGTCGGGTTGGTCGGGTTTCACATAGAGTGACAATCCAAGTTATTCTAGTCGGGTTGCACAAATTTCAATCCATAACTAACCAACAAATAATAAAAACCGTTCAATTCGGGTTTCAAGTTTGACGGTCCGGTTTCGCGGGTTTCAATTTAAGATATTAGTTGTCAAAAAATACAAGTGAAACTAAGTTATGATTAAAAAAAATACAACAAAAAAATTCAATATACACTAACTAAAAGTAAAATAAAATAAGTTTAAATTAAAAATTTGAAGTATAACAAAAAGTTATTACATTTCTATAAAGATATTGTAATTTTATTTAGAATGATATAAATTATTTTAAAAAATCGAAACAAATTGGTTGGGTCGGGTTTTACCCAATATATTTTGCAAAATCCGTAACCAAACTTTAAACATTGGGTTGCTCAAAATTCAATCCGTACCTAACCAACTATAATAAAAATCTGTGATTTTTTGGGTCGGGTTGGTCGGGTTGGTCGGGTTGAACGGGTTGAACGGATTGGACTTACACCCCTAAGGAAAACCACACAGCTGGGCAAAAGTAAAGATGCCCTGCATTATTTAGTTCAATAATGCAACCTACTTCCTCAATAATAGAGGATGACTCACACAAAGAAACAAAGATAAAAGTAAAGACAAACAAAAACAAGTGGTTATCTATCCTCTCTGGCTGAATTATTGAAGCACAAAAAGTGAACAAGTGGTCACCAACATGGGTCCACTAAGAGCTAATCAGTGGAATTATGTAAGTTCCACTAAGGCTCAAGATAATTATCTAAATTTGCAAACCCAATTTCGTCCAGTCCCACTGAACTCCATGGGTCACTATCATAATTAACATTAGGTTCTTCCGAAGTAGGTTCTTCTAGAACAGGTTCTACTGGAATAGATCTTCTATGCCTTGCATCTGAAATTAACTCATTTAATATATTCTCTCATTGCTCTATTCTTCCGAAATGATCCTTAAAGATGGGCAAGTTAATCTCCCAATACGCAATCACTTCTGCTATATGGGGAGGCTTCCTGCACTTCCAATTGTAATATGAACCTTAAGTCCTAGATTGCCAAGAGAGCTTTTTGCATTTGCTCTCCTTTGAGACGCTCGCGGTCATGACCGAGCTCACTGTATTTGTCACAATCGATGGGTGTCTTTTGTCTTTGCATGCACTTTTGGTACCTTCGGGCAGTTTCTCCAATTTGAACAGTGCTGGTAGAACTGCTGCCAATTGGTCTAATGGGGTGGTACTTGTGCCTTCCTTTGTTGTTTCCGTGATGGCCTCTTCTAGGAGCTGAAGACTGGCTTCTTCTTCCCCTATTAAACATCCTGCAAAACAGAAATTTGTTAGTCTTGATAATGAATCAGCAAGGACATTTAACTTGCCATCAATGTGCTCAAAGTGCACACCAACACCGATTCCAGTTACAAAATCTACAAAATTAATCCACCTAACACGAGATGGTTTATTTTGAGCCGATTTATTGTAAAAACTAATAATCACTTGGCAATCTGTACGGAGTGTTATCTCATTTTTGTCCAGATAATGGATTTTTAGCGACTTTAGTGTTTCCATGCATGCAAAAATTTCGGCATCAATGGTTGATTTGATAACCGGGAACTTCCCGCTTGCATAGGCACAGATCTTCTCAGAGCTTCTGGGATCATTTTTAAAGGGTTTCCACTTACATACCCCACCATATCCTTCCATACATCCATCTGTTTCCAAAATGATGTATGATCCCTGAGGTGCCATCTCTAAATTTGGCAAATTCTGCACATTTTCTTTGATTTTTCTGATTAATTCATAATCAGAAGGTTTGAGTCTTTTGTCTCCATGTGGGCTGGTTTTTGAATAAAGGGGGCCTAACAGTGTGCCCAGATTCAGGATGTAGGATCTCGCATAGTTGAGTATGCCTAACCAGGAGCGAAGCCCTGATTTTTCTTTCAATTTTTCCTCACTGAATGAGATGATTTTCTTGATGATGTGAGGTTGGAGTTTGATTTTTCGGTTGCCAATAATTGCGCCAAGAAATTCAATTTCTCTGACTGTAATTTTCATTTTGGATGGACTAAGGACAAGTCCATTGGCCTCACAGATTTGAAGCATCACCTCCAAGTGTCTGGCATGCTGCTCTTCAGTTTCTGAGAATACCAGGATATCGTCAATGTAAACAGCAATGAAATCACTGGTACCAGCGAAGCAGTTATCCATTTTTCTTTGAAATACTGCTGGAGCATTTTTCAATCCAAACGGCATCACCAGCCATTCGTACAACCTGTTTGGGACAACAAAAGTTGTCCACTCTATGGACCGTAGGTCCATAGCCACCTGGTGGAATCCACTTTTCAGGTCGAACTTTGAGTAGATTTTTGAATTGCCCACTTTCATTAGTATGGTATTGATACCGGGTAAAGAGTACTGGTCTTTGTGAATGTTGTCGTTGAGGGTGCGGTAATTAAAGACCATTCTTTATTTTCCTTTCACCTCTTTTCCACTGATAGGGTCAATAGAGGTACTGGAATTTACCATTATTGCCATAGTCCTATGTCTGCTCTTACTAGGCCTGATTATGCCTATCTCCAGCAGGGCTTTGGTATGCCTTTTGAATTGTTCCTTCTGAGCAGAGGTGCCATACTTTAGTGGTTTATCTTGAATGGTTAAGTCTGGGTTGATGATCTCCAATTTGCACATCACTTGGTTTTTGGACCAATGTTTTACCGGGTCATTCCCGATAATCCTTGTTCTTCTAATCGCTTCAGGAGTTTATCAAAGCGGCTTTTGAAAAACTTGCTTTCTTCCCCAAAATTATAGAATACCGCCTCTTGAATTTCAATATACTCCTGTTCATCGAGTTCTAATTCAGGAATTGAGGTTTTGTTGACGAACTCGATGTCGGCTTGAGTCTCGATAGAGGTCACTCCTTTGTAAAACGTGACCGTGTTGCCTTCTATGCGTAAGCCTCCTTGTACAACTCTGATGAAATTGCAACCAACCAGCATTTGGATACCATCTCCAGTACCCATATCAAAGCTGAATGTGAAGGGGATTCTGAAACCGTTATCCCCTATTCTCATAAGACCATTCCTTAGTCTGAGCTTTGACTCTTGCCGTGAATTAACTCCATTTATGATAACTGGATAAGCGCTAAGTTCTAAGGCATCTGGAGGTATGGCACGTTGATTGACATAGCAGGTTGAGGAACCTATATCAAGGATAGCTCGTAATTCAAAGCTCTTCACACTAGGAATCTCCATGCATGACTGCAATGAAATTATACAGCCTGTTGACTACTCGCCTTGATTCTTTGAATTTTGGAACATCGGTTGTGGCTGTGGTATGGATTTCAATTTCTTCGAATACCACTTTGGCAAATTCTTCATCAACCTTGGCCTTCCCTTTTAGCTTGTCATGAATGAGCAAATTTTTAAAATCCTCTTCCAGATTTTCCATAGTTAGCTCATCCAACTGCTTTTGCAGTCGTTCATTTTTTGCTTGCAAATAGTCGATGTATTGCAGCAGCTCCTTTATTAGGAATCTTTCCCAGAAAACACCTTGGGATTGCTCTGTACTGGTTTGATCTTCTCCTTGATGTAATGCCTTGCGCACATAGGACATGCTGTAATTTCACAATTCCCACAGAAAATTCTCATGTTTCTGGCTGTGAGGAATTTGCTAAATGTACAACGTTCCTTCCCCTTTGGAACTTCATCATTGTGTTGCCATAAATGATGGCAATTCTTCTGAGCATCAGTCAGTTCAACTTGTGGTCTCCAACTACTGACTGTTAGCATAAAAGCATCTTCATAGGGGTATGCTTTGATAATAGTTTGCGCCTTTAATGAGGTTATACCAGTCTCTCCTTCAGACATACTGCAAATTGCGTCTGAATCAGGCTCATCTTGATCTACTGAGACAACATCCCAATCCTCCAGGATATCCAAATTTTCAAGAACTGCGGCTCTAGTTATGTTGCCACGATTCTTCTTGCATTCTTTAACAAAGTGCCCTTCTTCTCCACAGATAAAATATTTGCACTTTCTCACTTTGTCTGCATATTTTCTTTTGAATATGTGAACATGAGAATCATGTGGTTTGCCCTTGTATGTTTTGGATTTGCGAAGCCCATACTTCTTTGAGGGGTTTTTGCTGTAATACCCTGGTATGGGTATCTTTGAGCAGAATGATAAATCCTTCAGGCTTCGTTGTAGGGCTGCTTGTTGGCACATTTCTTGCAGGTACTTCTGACATAAATAGATTCTCGGTACGAGACCTATTACACCTCCTTCTTGCTGGCCTAGATACTTCTTGTTAAAGGCCTCTATTAAGATAGTGCCAATTGGGTCCGGCATCTTCATGAATAGTTTGTTGTTAAGGTCCAGGTCTATGTAAGCTCTGCCAGATCGGGCTGCTAGTACCAAATAATCGTTTAGGTACTGCATGATGTTGGCCATGCCTGGGCATGTGAGACACTCAAAGTCTCTGATTGTCTTGTTTTGTTCTTCTGTTGACCCCTGAGTAGGGTCTTCGAATAAGAACATCCTTCTGATTTGGGAGGTGACATTTTGAGGATCTTCAGCTATGTTAACCAATTGTTCATAATCCTCCGGGTATGCTGCTCGCCATTGCATGAACAACATTTTCTCTACCTCTCCAAAAGGTTTTCAATAAACATGACTTTGGATCTGTTGTCATTCCATACTCTTTCATTTACAATGTTAAGAGTAATGGACTCCCATCTGGATATGACATCTGGGTAGAGTGAGATGTCTTCTGGTAAAACTAGTATCGCTCCTTCATTTTGTTGTGCTGAAGGGAGATCATACATCTCATTGTGCTGTTTTCTGTAGCCACCTTTGAAACGACTACCTCCAGTGAGTCCTTCAGGCCGAGTTGAGGTTTCTCCTCGCTCATAATGGCTAGGTGGATAATTTGCTTGGGACATAATTGGCTCCCTTGGTATACCTGTTATCTCACTTGTAGCAGTTGAGTACGCCTTTTCAACTGGCATCTGCTTTTGGGCTGCTACCTTCTCCAGTAACTTTTGCAGCTTTGGGTACTCCATTTCTGCTGAAAATGCGAAAGAATTGGGTATACTCCCACCAACTTTCGCGAATGGATTGACAAATTCATCTTCATCATCGGACATATCCCGTGCTGGACCATAGTCAGGTTGGGACACAACTTCTCTTGGTAAGGCTGCTAGTGTTTGGATAACTTCCAGGAAATCATCCTGCTCGTCATCTTCTGGGTCATCTTCTAGCTCGTCATCCGTAAACTCTCCTTCCAGGAGATTTACCAATTCTTCTTCATCACTAAGGATATCTTCCCCAGCTGCACCTTTCTTGGCCTCTGTTTGTGGCTTAGTTGGGGCATAATCTCTGAATTGTACTTGAACTGAACCATCTGTTCTTGCTCTAAAGCGTGCACTGTGTGGGTTTTGGATTTGTGCCACTTCGGGTGGTCGTATTATCCACTGCCTTCCTCTCAGTTTGGCAGCACTTTGGTTTCTTCCAGGTATTGCTTGTACACCATGACTTGCTAGGTGATCAGCAACATTTTGAATTTTATAGTTAAACCTGGTGAAACTATCATTTGACTGTTTCCCAATCAGAGATCTAGAGATAAGCAAATTGCTCTCTCCAGCTTGCCAATTTTCGTATCCGTGAGTTTGCACCACCAGTTGTATATGATTAAAGAAATCATGGATACTCATCATCAGATCAGGTGCAGTGTACGCCAGTTGAGCACCTCCCGTAAGATCAATCTCCATTGTTGATATGACAGATCGATCATCAGACCACCTTGTATCACGGAATACCACCAACGCATTCACACCTGCATTTCTCCTATGCAGCGTGCTCAGCCTCACCATTATCATCTCGATGTGTAGGTGCTGAAAACCTGATTGCCTGAGCCGTTCATACGACTCATTTGTGATGAATGATAACTCCAGTTGCTAGCTACCAACCACCAAGATTCTCTCATCAGAGTTATGCTGATAAACTCTGTTTCAGGACTGATTCCATCCGACTTGATAGAGAACTTCAGCCGGAACATTTTGAGCCTGTTTGAAATTAGACAAACTCAGCTCAATATTAGGGTCCATCTCTGACTCCAGAGTTCGTCTGAAGCCATTATTTCGCCTTGGCAACATCCTTTGGGCTTGGTGACGGAGTCTGTGACCTAGTCTGTAGCCGCGTATCTGGTCCTGTACTGAGGGGTTTCTTTCATTCTGAGCCTCACGGTTAGAGATTGAGGGTCTGGGCTCAACAGTTTGAGTCCTGGTTGAACTCATTTTGACCCCTTCTTCTTTTCTTCTGCAAGTATTTTGAGGGGATCCTTGAACACGTAAATTGGACCTTTGGGACGAGGTTTCAGCTTGGGTGGCTCACCTAGAGACAATTTTTGCAAATTTGCCTCAAGGTTTGAGATGGCATCTGTTATGTGGGACTCTGGTTCTTTTTGTGCTGCAAGTTTTCGCTGAATCTCGTTGATTGTGATTTTGCAATCATCCAGATCTTGTTTTATTTGGACCAGTAGCTGGATGAGGAGATTATTTTGTTTTATGATTGCTTTTACTGCTTCGGTTCTGTCAGTCACGTCTTCGAGCTTAATAAAGCCGGTTGCAGGGGCTCCAAGAGAGGTTGTTGCGGTTAGAGCGTCCTTGTAATCGTCACTGCCAGAGGTTAAGCGCCAGTCTGTCATGAATTGTCCTGAACGAGTTTTGGTTGTAAGGGATAATATCCCCTGGAGAGGTTTTCGTTGAATTGGAAAATTAACAGGGTTTTTATGCAAAAGGTAAGGAAATTCTTATATTAAAACAGAGTACAAAGACTTCTTAATTCAAATATTCTAGGTTCGTAATTTAGGAATTATCATACTAATGTTGCATATTCTGTTCAAATTCTTGCAACATAATTAGAACACTTGTTTGTTACACCAAAGTTATAATGTGACTTATTATGAAACACATTGGTTTGGAAAATTAAACCGGACATTAAACCAAACCGGTTCAGTGGTATCTCTTGTGGTATCCTTTGTGGTATCACCGTAACCTTTTCCATTAAGGCAAGCAACTGTCACCTCCCTCCCCTTACAAAAAAAAAAAAAAGAAATTATTGCCTCTTTTTTGTTTGAGTTTGATCAGTGGATTCTTGTTACTGACTGTGTTATAACTTCTTGTTAGTTTTAGTTAGATATATATGGTCTTCTCCAATATAACTATGAACCTGTTATTGATAAGTGTATTTCTTATTTCCTTCAAGTTTGCCAAGTGCTATTGTGCGATCCTGATACAATGCTAGATGAGGATCTCGATTTATTGGTGTAAATATATAGGTGGATAATTAGTTTGAATATATTAATTTGGCTAATTCTGCAATGGATCAGATGAAATATGGGCCGTTCATTTTTCATAATCGAATGGTCACGATATGTCCTTTAGGTATAACTAAAGATGTATGTTTGATAAGAACCGCTCGATTCATATTGAAAGCTTACCTTACCCGATCCATAGGTACCCAGTGGTTGTAAGATGTCCATTTTTTCTTTGGAAGGGGCTGATTTTTTTCATTTGTAATAGCACATGGTGGTCATCTATGTTTTGGTTGGTTACACATTTATAGGTTGAAAAACACTGATATATATTACTTGTTACTCTTTTTCAGATTTGACCGGTACAAACTGTTTTTGTCTCTACTTGGCTCACTGCATGTCACCTTTGCTGGGAACTCAAGCAGTCTAAGGTGAGTGAGTAGCAGACTCTGATCATTTCTAGCTACTCATGGAGACGGAGAACGCTATAGAGAGAGATTGATCTTTGCTTCTACCGGAGGTGTTAAATCTCATTGCCAAAGGTCTTCGTGATGTCTTTGATTTTATCCGGTTTCGTGCTGTTTGCATGGCATGGCGCTCCTCCACCCCTGTCACTGACCTACCCCCTCAGTTCCCTTGGATTATCGAGAATAATTCAAGACTCAACTTCTACTCCATATCTACTGAAAAAACCTATAATATCCATGCTCCAAATTACGTTGGCGGGCTGATTAATGAAATAACTGAAGGGTATTTACTTTTCGAGTTGTGGGACCAAAGTAAGCAAACCAGCCAGTCTTTTATTCTGAATCCGCTTAATAATCATAAAATCTCTCTGCCTGCATGTGATAACTATCCTAGATGGCTTGGCCAACGACAAAATCAAATAGGGGAAAATGGGATTTGTTGTGAACTTGTTTGTCGACATTCCAGTCATAAATTGGTCTTATGTCGCCTTGGCCAGGACCAATGGTTTGAACTTAAGTTGGGCTACAACAACATGGTTACGAGCACTTTTATCTCAAGGGCATGCTTTTCAGTCTAGAGAGAAAGACTGGATTTACAAAGGTTGCAGATATTACTAATGGTACACCTTCCTATGTCATCCCACCTATTGAGGGTTACTCAAGAGGAGAAACAATTTTTCGTATTTTAGAGGCTTATGAGGATATTTTAGCAGTTATGAGATATTTTAACGAGCAAGAAAATTTGTTTTATGAGGTCTATCGTCTTGATGCAATCAAGATTGGTTCCCCATGCTGGGTCAAAGTTAATAATATCGGTAATAATGCATTATTCATGGATTTTTCTGGTGGGTTGATGCTTAAAGCCAATGATATGGCTGGGATTAGAGCAAACTGCATCTATTATTTCGAACATAAATATGTGACAGCTCTCGGAGAGCACATATTTGAAATGGTGAGAATGGACATAAAGACTGGCTCTAAGGAACATCTTTTGTGTCAACGTACTTTTAAAGATAGAGTAGGATGATTTGTTCCTAATTTATGCCACCTTCAAGCACAATGATTGTTGCAACCAAGGAATACATATTAACATTTTTTTTTGTCATCTGGTTCTGAACTATGGGTTAGTATTATAATCAGTAGAAGGATTGTCTCTCTTTATATATGTGCATGTATCGAAGTCCTCTCTTGTTTTGTCATCTGGGAGCACAATTAGATGAAGCAGGCTAATTTGTTTTATTTACGTGATATTATCTTTCAGAAGATCATGGATCATGTTTTCCCGATATACATGTTGAATTTTTACATGGATATTGGGAAATTCGTTGTGGCTATAATTTGTCATTCGCTAAGGTATCCAGTAATTTATTTTATTTTGAGTAAAAATTTAATTTGGTGAAGCATGCATGGAAATCAATTCCTGAAACCAGCATTTAGACTTTAGAGTTGAATCATTTTAGCTTTCAGTTTAGTAATTCGTTTCTTCTAAAACTTTGTTAGATTTAATTGGCTAACACTGGTGTCGTCCATTACTGGTTCGTCGTTTTAGGAATACTCTAATAATGAAATTTGCATTTCTTTTTACTTGATTGAAATTGTTAGGTCAACTGGAATATAACTTGAGTTCTCTATATAATAAAAAGTTTGATTCTCGTTTGCATCTAGCAAAAAAATTGAATAATTTCGGAAATATGACGTAATTTCATATAGGGTCTGTTTAATCAACAAAAAAATGTAGGAATTTTAAAAATAACTGGAAACATGTTTCAATTATTTCAGTTTTTAGGTTATTTGTTTCCATCGCAGATGTTTGATGTACAAGAAATTTGGATTCCAGAATTATTTTTTCTTGTGTTTGATTAGCTAGAAATGGGGAGAGGTAAAGTGGAAGAGATGAGTTTTTCGGAATGGAGGAGAAATAATGAAGAAAAATTTTATTTTCGGGTGAAAATCAAGTAGAAAACAAAGTGAAGGAAAATGGGATAACAACCTCCAGACAAGAATCATCTATCCCAGAAATTTTTGCCATCAAACAACAACGTCAAATTAAGATTCTAAAAAAATTATTATTTTCCGTCATTTTCCATCATTTTCAAGCATATCATGCCCACAGTGTTAAATTAAATTCCTGACAATGATAATGAATAATACCAGTCAGAAATCAAACCAGAAAGCACTAATGAGTGACATCAAATAGATTTTACCCTTCACTACTGATTGTTGCTGGTAAGCAAGCAAGCAACCAAAATAGAAAAGCACGCCCTTGTTTTATTGTAATTTTTTAATGGACTTCTGAAATCAATATATGTGTAGGTAATTAACTAATTATGGTGCATACGATGGAAAAACTCCAAGAATTTGACAACTTTAGGTATATCTGATCAACCTGCTTAAATTAGAAAACTACAGCAATCAAAACAAGAACTCATCCGGTAATAATTAATTAATTTTCAAAATAATTAATTAATTAACCACTGGAAATAAGGACAAACTATATAAGGGCCTTTTCGGCAGACACATTATGTAAGTTTCTATAGAAATTGAGAGTCTATAGGAAATATTTTCTATTCATTGTTAGGTAGACTATACTATCAATTCTTAATAGGAATTTATTCCTCTAAAACACTTGTTTTTAGAGAAAAAAAATATTAATTAAGTTGGACGGTATTATTTTTTTCTTATCAATGATGGGCTCTTCGTAGATTTTTACCAAATGCAATTTGATTCGTGTTCTAAAAGAAAAATTTTCTGTAGAATTAGTAACTACCGAACATGCCCTAAAAATCTCAAATAAAGGGGAACATTATACTGCTGTTGTCCATTTATGTTTCTTTGTCTTAGGAATATTCCAGTAGTCAAATATGAAATATCTATTTCGAATTATAGATCAGCTGTAAAAATTTGATTCAAATTGAAACAAACTTTCAATTTAGGATAAATTTGAACACAAAAAAGATAATTTAAGGACCAATTTGAATTAAATGTAACAGTTTAAAGACCAATTGGAACTAAGAAATAGTCTAAGGACCAGTTTGAACCAAATGAATAGTTCAGAAACTAAAATTAGAGTTCCTCTAGTTCTAGTAATTCTTATATACTAAAGACAGCTCTAATTTTCTTTTCTTTTTTTTTGTTTTGTTGTCCATATATTGGAAATGGAGTAACCAGCTCGATTAAAAAAAAAAAAAAAAATCTAACTTCGTAGAAAATAGTATCATCATCTTATTGCCTCTGCTCTTAATTAATTGCTCAATATATGTGCTTATAATTTTTCTAAAATCCGCATCTCAATTTTGTCATACATATACATAGAGTACTATATAATTTTCAAGTAGTAGTTGAGGATCTATTTGAATTCTAATTCTAATCATCAACAAGAGGAAAGGAAAATCATAATTGTTTTGTCTTAAGGAGCATTAATTGAGTCTAAAACTGAAACGTTTGAAGCGAATTATCTGTCAGCCCATATATATATAAAAGACAGTCCAACCGCAGAGAGTTGTGTAATTCTATTCAGCCGATTGACTTTGCTAAAATTAAATTGCGACTTAAAAAACTTGTTCTCAAATTAGGTCGGCTGCGGCATCTCAAATACTCAATTCTCCTCACGCAACAATTGAAGGAAGCACATAGCTGCCTAATAGAGAGGAAAGGCAAGCAACAATTAATCACCTTTATTTTTGTTTCATCAATTCAATAACTTTTCTTATTGACTGTCTATTGACATCTTCCAGTTAGTTTCAAATTTTCAATTGTTGATATTTGATTCTGATCTTCAATCTGTGGATGATTTGTTCTTCTCCAGAGTAAGTAAATAGCTATGATGTATGAACATGTAACTAGTGTATTTGTTATCTTCAAGTTTGCCAAGTTCTATTGTGAGATCCAGACACAGTGTTTGCTTACCACCTTGTTTTATTAATTTTATTGGTGTAAATATATAGGTGAATACATATTTACCTAATTATGTTTAACATGTAACATGTAACCTAATTTGCTTACCACCTTGATTAATTATGTTTAACAGCAGCTGTCAAATGTCCAAATTTCTTTGATAGCAGCAATCTTTATAGTTTGTAATATCACATGTAATCTTCCATTATTTGGTAACTAGGTTACACATTTATAGGTTGAAAACTATTGATATTACTTGTTACTCTTTTCAGGCATGACTTGCATAAGCTGTAATTTTTTGGTCTCTACCTTGCTCAATATACCTTGTTTCTGTAGGATACTCCGGTAGTCGAAGCATTTGGTGCCATGGAAGCAAAGAAAGCCATAGCGAGGGACTGGTCATCACTTCTACCAGAGGTGTTGAATCTCATCGCCAAATGTCTTCATGAAGTCTCTGATTTTATTCGGTTTCGAGCTGTTTGCACAGCATGGCGCTCCTCCACCGCAATCACTGATCTACCCCCTCAGTTCCCTTGGATTCTTGAGTATAATTTTCATAGTCTGAATTTCTACTCTGTGTCTACTGGTAAAATCTACAATATCATGCTCCGAATAATTATGCCGGTCAGGTGCTTTATGAAATAACTGAAGGGTATTTACTTTTTGGATTGTCAAACATACGTAAAAGTACCACCGAGTCTTTTATTATGAATCCGCTTAATAATCACAAAATCCCTTTTCCTACATGTGATAACTATCCTAACTGGTTTCTCCAGCGACAAAATCAAATAGGGGAATATGGGTTTTGTTGTGAACTTGGTCGAATGAATTCTAAACGTCCTAAATTGATCTTATGTCGTCTTGGCCTGGACCAATGGTTTGAACATAAATTGGACTTCAACAACAGTAAGTACAAAAACTTTTATCTCAAGGGAATGCTTTTCAGTCTAGCGAGAAACACTGGAGTTACAAAGGTTACATATATTAGTAATGGTACACCTTCCTATGTCATCCCACCGATTGAGGGTTACTCAACAGGAGAAACAGTTTTCCATATTCTAGAGGCTTTTGGGGATATTTTAGTAGCATTTGTACATTATAACGAGCATAAAGATTTGTTGTATGAGATCCATCGTCTTGATGCAATCAAGATTGGTTCCCCTTGCTGGGTCAAAGTTAATGATATCGGCAATCATGCATTATTCATGGATATGTCTGGTGGGTTCATGCTAAAAGCCGATGATATGGCTGGGATCAGAGCGAACTGCATCTATTATTTTGAATATAAATATGTGACAGCTTTGCTAGATCGTAGATTTGAAATGGTGAGAATGGACATAAAGACTGGCACTAAGGAACGTTGCATGTGTCCACGTACTTTGGGAGAGAGTAGGATGGTTCGTTCCTAATTTATGCCGCCTTCAAGCTCAATGATTGTTGCAAGTTGCAACCAAGGAATTCATATTAACAATTTTTCTTTTGTTGTCATCTGGTTGTGAACTATCGTTTAATATTATAATCAGTAGAACTGTAGAAGGATTGTCTCTCTTTATATATGTTCATGTATGAAGTCCTCTTTTTTTGTTCTACCTTATTTTTCAGTGGCTTGCTTTCCTGGGAGCAAAATTAGATGAAGCAGGCTAATTTGTTTATTTAAGTGATATTATCTTTCAGAAGATCGATCATGGATATATCATGTTTTCCTGATATAAATGTTGAATTTTTACATGGATATTAGGACATTCTTTGAAGCTATAATTTGTTATTTGCTATGTTATCCAGTATTTTCATTTCCAATAAAAACTTAATTTGGTGAAGCATGCATGGAAATCAATTCCTGAAAACAATAATTAATACTTTAGAGTTGAATCAGATTAATAGCTTTCAGTTTAGTTCGTTTCTTCCAAAACTTTGTTAGATTTAATTGGCTCATACTGGTGTTGTCCATTAGTACTGGTTCCTCGTTGCATTGAAGGGATACTCTAGTAATGAAATTTGCAATTCTTACTTGATTGAATTGTGGGTCAGCTGGAATACCGTGAGCTTCTTCAACTGAGAATTTTTTTTTTTGAATTACATAAACGCTTTTAAAGAGTAACATGCACCTTATAATCATTGGATGTTCTGTCCACATAAATTATATTGTGAAGCTATATATATATGGTACGATTTGTTTTCTGTTGCCATTCATTTATATAATTTTCAGAAATCAAACACAATGATTAATTGATTGAAAGGTATGCAACAATCAGTGTCTCCATGCATGACTTCTTCCTGTTAGTTATTAATTAGACTAGGGCTGAAACACGCGCTTCGCGGCGGATTCAGTAACAAAGTAATAAATCAAGAAGGTCACGGTCCACTCATATAAAAATTGTTGATACTGCAGTATGTATACTTAATTTTAACAATTATAAGTTTCTTAAAATTTTCAAACAATATTTATTTTCATCTTTTATGTATGATGCGCAAAATTATTTTTATTGAAGGTCTAAAAGTTTTGCTCAGCTAATTTATTTTGTAGTTTTTTTGTAATAAATAGAGAAGACCTAAGGACAAATTAAAAGCTATCAAATACAATTAAAACGTTAATTATAAGATTCATCTTTGTGTATAATTGGCTAATAGCTTTGTTGATGTGGCATGCTTGAAAGGCTAGAAGTCCTACCCCTCTTTCTAGAGGTAAGATATGGTCTCTATGTACTGTAACTTTGGCTGATTTCTGTTTATCCAAGCTAAATATGGACTTGTAAAAAATTAATTGTGGGTCTGTTCTCCCCCAACTGCTATTGTGAAGATTCTGACAAAATGCTTGATGTGATGTTAGAATTTCAAATGAAACAGGTGGCAGCATTGGTGATCAGTTCCTTCAAAAGAAAATTAGTTCAAGACAAATTACTTATCTTGAGTTTTCATAAGACCAAACAACCAATTGCAGCACAAGTGATAAAAAATATTATCATTAATTCTGGAAATCAGTCAAGGATACATCAAGTGATCACGCAACATATCGTTTCTACAAATCAGACAGAAAATCAGAGTACTTGATAAATCCATATAACATATATATATACAGAGCAACGCAATCAGACTACCAAAATGCATCACAGTACCTAACAATTTGCTACCAATTAGAACTAAATACCAATTGAGCTCAAAGACGACGCAAATTAGGGACAAACCAGCTAATATAAGTATCAAAAGGAAGTGGAATGTGGTCTGTACTGCCGTTCTCTATGTCGATCGTCTCCAATTGACATACCCATCGACCATTGCTTAGTAACGTTTCCACCAAGAAGTAGATAACATTTGCTTTGATTCCAGCCAATTCATTGGCTTCGAGCACAAATCCAGTGTCACGATCAGCGAAAACTGCACGGTTGCCAATATTTTTAACCTTGACCCAACCTCTTGAACCATTTTCATTTACATCCAGTCGATGGATATCACACAAATGTTTGTAGGGCGGTGGAAACTTTGCTTTGTGTCGAGAAAGCCTCAAAATATCTCCTGAGGCTTCCATAAGATAGACACTTCCCTTTACCGCATCATCGACAGGTGGTATAACATAGGCAAGAGATTGAGTAGCGATATCTCTAACCTCTGTGGCACCAGTGGTACCATGTACAGTAAAAAGCTTATCATTGAGATAAACTGGATAATCATAAGGGTCAAATTTTAAACGATGCCAGTTCTCCTGACCATCATGGTAGAAAAACAAGTTTCTTTCAGATTCCGGACCGCAAACAAAACAGCAAACAGCAGATTTTCCCAGCCAAGGCATAAAAAATACAGGACGGTAATTAACATCAAATGTTGGGAGAGTGATCTCATGACCGCTAAGCGGATTCAGAATAGAATTCTGACTGATTGGCAGGGCAGCCAAGTACCCTTCTACTGCTATATGGAGGTCCTTGTTCTCAAATTTTGGAGAGCGGACGGTGTAGAGTTTGTCAGTCTGTATTGAGTGGAATGTCAGACCTGTTTTATCCTCACTTCTCCATCTCACAAAAATCCAAGGAAATTGCGGGATGAAGTCGGTGACCGCGGTAGAGGAGGACCATGCCGGACAAACAGCACGGAATCGTACAAAATCAGAAATTTCACCGAGCCTTTTGGCAATGATATTCAGCACTTCAGGTGGAAGAGAGGTCCAATCCCTCTTTAAAGCTTCCTTCGATTCCATGGCAGCAAAATTGGTATTTGGTAGATTTGCCCCTGGCTTATATAAATAAAGAAAAAGTAGTTAATTTGGCTGAAATAAATTTTGGACCAGTCCAATATTGAAAAAGAAAACAAAATAATTGCAAAGTTATAGCAAATTATAATTAGCATATGTACTGGTACTGATACATATGATGCTACAGAGGTGGAACCAAACAACAAGAAATGCATCCTATGTAATTACAGCTCTTAACCCAAAGGAAAGTAAAAGGGTTCAGATGTCAGAAAACCCCTAACACATATTATCTAGCCAATAACAAAACTAACCAATTTAGTAAGAAAATAAACAAATGATCTTGCCTAAATACACAGTGCAGATCAGCGGTGCTGTTTTGGGGCAGTGACTAAAAACTCCCCAAATACTCCTAAAAGTTTAAAACAACAAGATTGCCCCTTCCAACTTTCAG
The DNA here is from genome assembly GCA_030179965.1 of Cyperus esculentus. Lineage (NCBI taxonomy): Eukaryota > Viridiplantae > Streptophyta > Magnoliopsida > Poales > Cyperaceae > Cyperus > Cyperus esculentus. The sequence continues at coordinate 973,167 of JASGLE010000034.1, read as the reverse complement.
CCATTAAGACAATTAACATGTGTCCCGATAACACTTTCCGTATTCTCTTTGAAAGGAGTCTTTCTTAGAAACAATTTATCCTAATATATGATCTATAGACAGCTCTTCAAATATCAGCGACACTACTCGGGATAAAAAAACAAGCTGTTACAGTTCCACTAGGTTTGGTAGCTGCCCAAATCAGAAAGCTGATGAAAACAAATACACTAAATAGGGTTTCATACTTTAAGAGAGGAATCGGCTAGAAGTTGGAAATAAGAAAGAAAAATCTACATATAAGAAGAAAACTACAGTACACTCCCACAACTACTAGTACCCAATTTATTTACTACAACCAACTAGGGTTTCATCCTTTTCTTAGCTACAAGTCAAAAATCAGCAGAAATGAACAGTAGACACCCACAACTACAGCAAAACCAACAAATTAACCTAATCTAAGTACAATTACAAGTACCATATTCATTTATTTATGTAGTTTAGAACTTGGGGCTAATGCAGAATCACAAGAAATTCAAGCAATGTAGTAAAATAAGCATCAGAGTAAGAGAGTGAGAGACCTCCCAGTTTAAGGCACAAGAGGGGAGGCTGAGAAGGAGCTGCAGCAAAGTGATCAATGGTTGCTGCCCCAAATCAGACCTTACCCAACACAACAAAAAGGAGACGCTGTCTAAATGTATTGCAGGTGGCTGCGATTCTTTATGGGCCTTTTACCTTACTAGGCAGTAGAATGTCTTGGATGTGGGCCTTTGAATACTTGTAGGAGCTTTAGTTTGATGTATTTGATTTTTTTTTGCTTTGATTTTTTGTTGGTAAGATGGTTCTTTTTTTGATGTCATAGGGAATTAAATCCAGTTCTTCCAATATTTGTATCGTGTATAAGATAATAATTAGTAATTATCAATTAATAGTTCTATCTAATTTAATATCTTGTATCAGTTCTACCTAAAACAGGCTAATCCAAATATGAAATTATTAGGAATGTAAGTAAATAGCCGGACCCCTATTGCTAGCATGCAGAGTCTGTTCTTAGTTCCTTTCGAGACAATCGACAAATCTGAGATTCTAAGTTGTGATCAACTGAACTACCGCTATAGCTTCAAATCCCTTGAATCGTATAGGTATGTACACAGGCCCTCTTTCTCTGATGTTCATTGATCAGCTCATTTAGATTTACACTAATGATTTTCACTATATATGTGCCATGATTTGTATCAGTACTTGAATGGATTCCAGAAGGATATATATACCTTCAGGTTATTGTATCACAAGTTCACAACCATACTGGTTTTTAATTGGATATGGTAGCTATTATATTCTTCCCCAATTAATGAACTTTCAGTTAGTCGATTTGCTTTGTTCAAATCTACGATCTGCTGTCTGCCAAAATTTTGATCCAACTTTTTTAGTCGGTGCAGCAGAAGGATTATTCGATTAGTTTGATCATATTTACCAGAAAGTTGTCAAATCAATCCTCATATTTTATCCTTAGATGCAGCAACCAACAACTCATAATAAAAGCACTATTTTTAGGTTTTATAATTTGCCCCATCTACTTAGCACAACTACAAATGTAATTATCATTAATCAGAATTTCAGAATTGTTACAAAAATCGATATTAATTGTTCTCTCTTTTCCAGATTAGGCCTCCTTTTATATATACACCCAACATCCACACTGTCTTTGTAGGGAATTTCACTGAATTTAGAAGTCTTCTTGACATGACAAAACGTCAAGAGATGGATTGGTCTTCTATGCTGCCAGAATTGTTGAATGTCATAGCAAAAAAACTCAGTGATATCTCAGATTCTGTTCGATTCCGTGCCGTTTGCAAAGCATGGCGCTTCTCTGCTCCAATCGCGGACCTACCCCCGCAGTTTCCTTGGATTCTCGGGGAGAGGAAACATGATAAACGAGCTTTGAGGTTCTATTCTATACCCTCTAACAAAATCCACACCATCAATGCTCCAAGTTTTGTGGACAAATCGATTTGCTCAAGAGCAGAAGGACATTTAATTGTACTTCAATTTAGTAGTCGCTCATGGCAGTTATCTCTTAGAAACCCGCTCAACAATGAAGTTATATCACTCCCTGAATGGGGCTCAATCGGTTTGCCGCCTCAATGGATCGGTTACCTGAAAGATCAAATGACGGATAATCGGGTTGGTTGTGCATTTGTTGCATGGATTTATAATCGATGCAGATTGCTTCTCTACTATTTTGGCCAAGACAAGTGGTGTGAACATGAATTGGAGTCGAACGTCAATATTTGCAGTTGCTTATATCACAAGGGTATGATTTTTACTGTGGAACAAGGTACAGGAGTTACAAAGGTTAAGGACATTACTTCTGGTTCGCTTTCCTTTTCGGTACCACCGGTCGATGATCCTATTGGAGCGAGATTAGTCTATCTTGTAGAGATCTCTGGGGATATTTTCCGAGTCGTTAAACAGTCTGATTACAATAACCACTATGAGAATGTTTCATTTGAGATCCATCGAATGGATGCTAACGGGAGTGGTTCCCGACATTGGGTGAAGGTAAAAAGCATTGGTAATTATGCATTGTTCGTAGATAGCCGTTGCTTTGCAGTTAGGGCCAGTGAATCATGTGATATCAAAGCTAATCACATTTATGCTTTCACAAAAAGAAATAATGAACTTGTGCTGGTGAGGATAAACATGGAGACTAATGCTTGTGAAAGTCTCCCTTGTCCCGTCGGAGGAATTTGCTGGTTTGTTCCTAATTGGCACCACTTTTTAGCTCAACAATAATTATTTGTGCACCAGAAACGTAACACGCGCGCCTGTACTATGAATATGTTTGATGGTGTATGCATTATTCATTTGTTGTTCTCCTTGGTTTAAATAGATTTCCAGGATACTCTTTTTTTTTTTCAGGAAGTTCGTGGCGGTATTTTGGTTTTTTGGGTGTTTTACCAGCTATATTGATGTAATATACACAAGATACACAATACTATTTTGTCATATTATTATTAAGTATGAGAGGCTAGTAAATTAGACAAGCTTTGGTAGTCAGTTACTATAGGTTTTGTTGACCTTTCATATTTAAACTGTTATTTGAAGCATATTGCTGTTTGCCTGTATATGGTTTACATTGGTTTATGTTTCTGTTCCTAGTATCATCATATAATCACATCGATTTTATTGGGATTGTGGAAACTTTAATTAAGTATAATTTTAACACTTGCAATACTACCTGATAAAATCGATTAGAGAAACATGAATAAACCAGGAAACAATGAAAACCAGGACTACTGTTCGACTTTTGCATATTTTTTATGTAATTAATCATGTAGTGTCCAAGGACCAAAAAGCTTTTTGTGTCATGGAGGTAAATTAAGCTTCAGAGTGGGTTGCTTGCTCTTCTCTTGCACCAGGAATATTACAAAATCTCCACCAACTACCTTGGTAAAATCTTTGTTTTGCTCAGTTTTTGAAGCTATTGCATAATTAGGCACTCCTTTGCCTCATCACAGACCAGCTTGTACAAGAAAACCTAAACAGTTCATGCTCCAAAATCTTGGGCAAAGTGGTTAATTCCTGCCAACATATTAATTTCACAAATCAGTGTTCTGTTTAATTTGTTGGTTCTGACTGCTGAGGAAATGCATATCAGAAGAAGTGAAAAGGGACACTGAAACCAACCAAGGCACCATTTGTTTTCCTTTATTGAGGTTTTTGTGTTAACAATTAACAGCATTTTGATTATAATATGTACCTACAATTCAATTAGTTTTCAGAGAATTGTTTTTATGTAACATGGGGTAAGCAACATAACTTCGATTTAGAAAATTCAAACTGCCTACATCAGTACATCCTAACAACACTCTAATAATAAGCCGACGAACTGGCTGTAGGCAATGCCAGCAGAAGCACTATTTTCAAGTTAGGAGTGCATTGATGGTAACTTAGAACAACGTGTATGACCCAAAGACCAAATGATGACAACCAAAATCCAATATATAGCACAACTGGTAAACAAGAAATATAACTTCGTATCAACAATAATTGACAATTTGACACCATTTACCAAAATCACTGACTAGGCATTTCAAATATCAAGTGATCATCATCAATTTATAAAAATCAAGTAAGCGTATATCAATTGATCATGCACCATATCAAGAACACCTATATAATTATCAAAAGACAACCAACTAATTCATACATACATAGAACATATTTATAGAGACAATCAAACTGCTAGATGCCTAGATCGCATGCATTCATATAATCCACTATCAAACATAACTAAATATCAATTGAGGTCACTGATGGTATTGTGCAAGATAGGGACAAACCAACCTGCCGGACTTTTGAAAGGAAATGGAAGAAGTTCCGTAGCACTGGTCTCTATGTCAATCCTCCTCACTTGATATATGTATCCCCTGCTATTGTGCAGAAATATATCCTCTAACAAGTAGATAGAATTCGCCTTGATTCTGGCCAACCTATTGGCTTTAAGAACAAATCCGCCTCTCATATCAACGAAAAACGCATAATTGCCAATGTTCTTAACCTCAACCCAGCATGATGAACCATTTTCACTAACATCTAATCGATGAACATCAAACAAATCATTGCGGGAGAAAACACGAGACTGATCATAATGTTGAAAGAACCTCAAGATACCTTCAGAAGTCTCTACAAGGTGGACTGATCCCAAACTCACATGATCCTTTACTGGTGGTATAACATAAGCAAGAGAACCGGTAGTTACATCTATAACCTTTGTAACACCAGTATACCTCTCTACAACAAATAACCTGTTATTGAGATAAAATTGATCGCACTTTTGGATATCTGGGTTCAAATTTAAAACATGCCAGTTCTCCTGACCAACATTACAGAAAACCATTTTAAATTCAGATTCCGAGTTGCAAATTCCACAGAAGACCACAGGTTTCCCCTTACAATTCATCTTCTGAGTAAACCACCTATCTTCCGTCGTATCAAAATCATACGATGGTAGAGGAACCTTATGGTTGCTAAATGGATTCAGAAGGACAAGCCGACTGTTCTGCAGGACAGGCATGTACCCTTCTATCAGATTAGAGTTATCAAAGTGTGCAAACTTTGCGGAGTTGACGGTAAAGAGCTTGTCGAGAGGTATGGAGTAGAACCTCAGATTTGGGCCATAACCTTCCTCGAGAATCCAAGGAAACTGCGGAGGGCAATCGGTGAATGGGGTAGAGGCAAACCATGACGTGCAAACAGCACGAAATCGAACAAAATCAAATATTTCACAGAGTTTCTTGGCAATGAGATTCAGCACCTCGTGCGGCAGAGTGGCCCAATCCCTCTCTACTGTTCTCTTCCCTTCCATGGCAAAAATCTGCAAAAAGGGAAAACAAATAATAGTAGTTGTTAAGGTGCTATAATGAATTATACTTTTTTTTTTATACTGGCATGCACCCAATAATCCAGTTACAGTACTAGTGAAATTTTTCAATGAATTTAACTAAAAACTCTGTCAAAATCTCACAATGCAGACCAGAATTCATAAGGGCACAAAAAAATTAACCAAATTTTCTTCCTTTTGAAGGGAAAAAAAAAATAAAAAAAATCTGAAATCTATAGTACACTCTTATGACTCCAGTTACAGCAACTAATGTAGAGTAAAGAGGGAGACTTGCCTGAGTGCTTAGCCGGGCGGTGTCCTGCCGTGTCGGACACGCAGAGAGAGCGGGAAAAGAGGTGCCGCTCTTTGAGAAGGGCGCCGGCGGGAGAGTATACAGTCTATAAACTGCTGCAAATGAAGGTTTGTATACCGGGCGGTACAAGTCTTGGGCTTTGTTGGGCCTTTGAAAACACTTTTGGGGCTGCAGGTTGATTTATTTGAAAGGTTTTTATACTGTTGCGCTTGGAAATATCGAATTTTATTTGTTATGTATTAATTAGAGTTAAGTTATCGTGTTATGGCAAATGGTACAGTAGCTCACGTGGTAGCTAACTAGGATGACTTCTAAGAGGTGATAAGTTTAATATTCCATGGATACAAATATCTCCTAAAGAAATGGGAGACGGTGGAAAATATCCACTTAAATCTGCATAACAAAATGATGTGGTGTTATGCCCTCGTATATCAGCAACCGTAACTCCGATGATCGATTCGATTAGACTAGTGCGATCTACATATCGAAGTCTGAAATCTCGTTGGATACAAAATTTTACTATTTTTGGGGATTTTTAACTATTTTTAACGATTTTTTAAAAAACGACCTTGAATTTGAATTCCAAAGAGATTATTTTATTATTATTTTTTAACAATCTTTTAAAAATAGTTAAAAATATTTAAAAATCTCCAAAAATTGTAAAATTTTGTATCCAATGAGATTTCGATATGTAGATCGTACCGATCGAATCGAATCGATCATCGGAGTTACAGTTACTAAGATACGAGCGTATAATACGAAGGTCATTTTGTTATGCATAACACTTAACCTAACTCGTATTAATTAATGTATATATTTTATGATTGACAATTGAGATTCGAAATAGCAATATGATTGGTTCTGTTTGTTATATGGGATATGGTTTCATGTAAAAACAAGGCTTAATATCATGTATATTCTTAAAGTCTTCTTTCATTTTATATTTATCCCTTTACTCTTTAATATATCAAATATCTCATTCACCTGACCTTTAAAACATATCATATTTATCAAATAAACCTTTAAACTCTTTAGAACCTATCATATTTACCCATTAAGTTACTAAATTAGAATTATAATCTACTAGAGGTGGCAAATCGGGCATGCGGGTCGGGGTTGGGTTTGGGTCCGGGTCGGGCAGGTCGAGTCAGTTTGACCTTCTAGAATATCTCGGGTCGGGTGATGGGTGGGTCGGGTCAGACTAATTTTAATATCAACTTTTTTTTTGGATCATATGTTGATTTGAGTTGAATTGGATGCTCTTTAATTTTGGATCAGGTCGGTTTTCGATCAGGTTAGGTCAGTTTGACTTTTTTGGAAATGCCCGGTCCGGTTGGGCGGGTTTCTAGGATCGGATCAGATTCTGCCACCTCTAAAATTTACCAATTTCATAAAATTAAATTCTCTTGAAAACAACTTTCCAAATTTTTTCCCGACAAACGAACATACCATAAGGAATAAATCTCAGCCGTTGATTGTTTACTTAGATTAATCACTACCGTTGACGTACTTTAATGTCTCAACCTATTAATTAAAACTTAAGGCCCGTATTAATTGTCTTCATTACATATTATCTTAAAAATTTATTATAAGAAATAACAATTTCAGCCCGAAGCAACGCATAATCTCTTTACTAATACTAACATCATGTATACTAATATACTAATAAAAAAAATACTATAAATAATTTTTAATTTAGATAATTATTTAAGGCTAAAATTTCATTTGGGAGGGTGCCCCAAATAGGAGTCCGGATCTGCTGGCGCACTGCCAAATCTGCAGCACAGATCCGACGATGCGCTAGACCTCGAGATTAGGACTCAGTGCTTTTTACGGATCCCGAGGTCTACCGCGGCAGACGATCCCGAGTTCCCAAGTAGCTCCCCGTTTCAACGCCTCTCTTTGCAAAACTTGTCCCCCGATATCTCTCATATTTACCATCCTGCCATCGCTCTCTCCTCCTTTCTTTCAACCCTCCGTCCGTCGTGTGGGCGAGATCGATTCCTTCTCATCTCCTCTCCACAAACCCCAACCCCGACCCCGATCGGACTCTTGCTTCTCCTAATCTGTGAGTACCCTCCCCCCTCCCCTCTCGCGCGATCTTCGTGTCCCGATCGGATCGGCGGAGATCCGATCATTAACTGATCGATTAACTAATTTACTAACCGACTGTTTTTGTTGAATTTTGGGGGGCAGGATCGATGGAGCGGACGGTACTCGCGATGCTGTTCGTAGTTGCGCAGATTGCGCAGGGGTTGGCGGTGCCGACGACGACTGCCCCGGCGTTCCTCTGGACGCCCCGCGATTACGGGTATACTTGTCCGATTCGATTCGATTCGATTCGATTGATTGGTTTGGTGCTTGTGTATTCAACCAGATGGATTTTGTTTAATAATTACGATTGACGATCTGAGATGGTTTACCTTAGGTTATGAATCTGAGTAGTTGATTGATCGATTGGGCTTGATCTCAAATTAGCTTAGATCAGTACTGGTTTATTAGTAACTTGGCAATTGAAGAGTTTGATTGGTCTGTAAGATAGGTTTGGGTGCAGAGGTTGCAGTAACTACTATCAATTACGAGCTGATTGTTATGTTATGTTATTGTTTGTTTGTGTTTATTCAGATTGTCTTATGGAAATGGTAAAGATTCGATTACGTACAAGACGATTTCCCCGAAAGATCGATCGGGTACTGATCCGATTCGATCGATCGATCGGTTGATTGGTTCGGTGGTTGTATGTGGTTGTGTACCGATTGTTTTGTTCAACCAGATGTGGATAAGGATTTTGTTTGTTCAAGATTGGGAATCTGAGATGGTTAATCTCAGGTTTGAATCTGAGCAGTCGATCGAATTGCTTAGATCAGTACTGTGTTATTAGTTGCCTGGCTAATATGTAAAGTTTAATTGTTTGTAAGATAGGTTCGGATGCAGAGATTGCAGTAACTACATCAATTATGACCTGATTGTTATGTTATTGTTTGTTTGTGTTTATTCAGAGTGTCTTATGAAAACGCTAAAGATTTGATTACGTACAAGACAATTTCCCCAAAAGATCTTGCCAAATCAGTCCTCGATGAGGCTGGCTGGTCAAATTTAGTTGTGAGTTCTTCCCCTTGTTTTTAATTGTTTCAAAATTTAGATGAGGGTTGAGGCCCTTAAAATCACCCATGACGTAGTCTCATGGGATAGTTTCTTTGTATCTGAAATGTTTTATAAAAGCTTTCTCGTTTGCCCTATTAGTGTTCTGGAGGAAATGGCAATGCCAAGGTGGATCTTGCTCTGGTGTTCATTGGCAGAAAGGTGCTCATCTTTTTATGTTGTGTATGATCATTTATAGTTTCTATATGATTTTGTTCTTTTTATTGTTAATTTGGATTTTATTGTGTTATTTGATATGTTACAGTTGCACTCCTCTGACCTGTCTAAGAATAAGCAACAGGACCACGTACTCACCGACACCTTGAAGGTAAGTACTTATTGTACATAATAGTAATGATGTTTATGTTATTGTCCTCAACAAGATTAAGCCATTTAGCATGCTTTTACTTGTTTGGGACTAAAGGCTTTGTTCTGGTAGTTGTTGTTGTACTTGTGACAAGTTTAAACTATGCATATGATGATTCTAGATTTCAGTAGTAAGTTTAATTAAAAATAAAAGATTTCAATACTAAGTGATATCTGTGCCACTTTTCTGAAGCAATTGTTTTGACTACCTAGCTGCACATTACCAATTATACTAACAAGTACACTGCTGTCATGTAATTGTTTGTTTTCGGTGAGGACACATGCTGTTTGTACTGTGGTATGTACTGAAATTCATTTTCTGTATTCTTCTTTTGGTATGTACCAGACGTCGTTTACAAGCTCAAAGTTTTCAATGGCTTTCCCATATGTGGCTACCGCTGATGGGGAGGAAACTGTAGAAAGTGCGTTGTTAGCTGAATTATCTGATAAATGCAGCAATGGTTTCAGTGAGGGTCTTTTGAAAATCAACGAGATCGATGGAATCCAGGTTAATGACTTTCAAAAGTTTATTCTTGCTTGATCTATTTGAGCTCTCTGTGTATTATTTTGTGATATCAACCTTTATCAGAAAGTTGGAAACATTGCCAGTATTTTCATAAGCTTCATTGCATTTAAATATGAATCTGAATTTTATTTCAGGAACATGTGGCTAATATTATGGAAAGGAAGACTGAGAATGAGAGAACAGATGTGGTTCTTTTCAGCATTGATGGTCTCAAAGAATTAGATGGTGGTAAATCAGAAGGTAAAATCTCTGGTTTAATGAGCTTTGTTACCTATATTTTGCAAACTGTGAAAGTTATACTAGTGAGAATCGATGAACCTTCACAAGGGCCTGTTCTCTCGCGTTGGTTATCCAGAAATTGCAAATGACCATCGGTCTTGAATATGAAGTGTTAACAAGATTGAGATTTATTTTCACATTTAAAATAAAATTTTTAGGACATTTTTATTCTTTTTGTTTTGTATCTCACTTCAAGTGTATTCCACATGCCGTACAGAATCATCTAGCTAAGAAAATATAGTGAGATATATGTGGACAGAAGCTTGTTTCTTTTTTAAAGAAAAAAAAAAAGAAACAGAGAGATTCTCTGATAACTGGAACATAGAAGAAAACAGTTGTTGGCATGAATAATATTGGTCTGACATGATATTTAAAAACCCCACAACCTTCTTGGTCCTACTTAGCATAGGAAAGAAAACCATTGTTGGGAGAAGAACAATGAGCACACAATGGCGCTATAATTATGGTTAGTTAAGGCTTTGCAAACCTGTCTCATAACCCCAAAAGCAAGACCTGCTGTTTGTACTAACTCAAAATTGCCAACAACTTCTTGTTAGCTATCAGCTTATCGTTCTTTGTACCTAGGCTTTAGTAGAACTGTTAGGGTGTGCTCCACGATCGTCGAGGGGAGCGGAGGGGTGAGATGGGTAGGCTACCTTCAAATCTGGGTGTAGGAATTGGAGGGGAATGTTATTCATTTTTGTTTTTTCATTCTGCTCCTCTTCCTACCTACAGCTTGGTCATCCTTTATATTTGTTTGGATGTGCCTGCATCTTGTTAATCAGAATTCTGGGTGGTGTTAGACACCTAATTGTAATTTAAAAGCATGGGGTTGCTGGGAGTTTAAATTAAAAGAAAGTGGTATTATAGGACCTGCATTGAAAATATATAGTAGATTTCATAAACTATCTCAGAATTGCTATGGAAGTTTCATAGTTAAGAGTTGGATTGTTGACCCTGCTTCTCTTCATCTACCTATTTCACATGTATTAACTTTGTGCTTGTTATATTCAATTCAGGTGAAATTTTGTCAGACCTTGTAAGTGTGTTAGAGAAGTCAGGCGCCAGGTACACTGTCCTTTATGCCTCTGAGCCTTACAATGTTGGTCAGCGTGGCACTAGTGTACGACTGACTAGATTCCTTGAAGAAACAAATAACAGCACTTCAGCTAAGACGACAAAATGTGATGAAACGTGCAAACTCAAGGCATCACTTCTTGAAGGTTTATTTGTGGTATGTTCCCCCCCTTTTGCAACATTTTGCTGATGATTTATTAAGAAAAAATGTTAAAGTGATTCTATAATGCATTCTGAATATCAAAATATTTGTATTCAAGATCATTCAGTTTTGACTTGGAGATAGTCCTTTCTTCTAGCTAGTCATAATTTGTACCTGATATTCTCATTTCAGGCAATAACATTGCTGATAATATTGATCTCGGGTCTGTGCTGTATGATGGGAATCGACACCCCTTCAAGATTTGAAACACCCCCAGAATCTTAAGCCGGTTCCATATGAAGCAACTGTAGAGGCGATCTCTTATGAGACATGGTTATTCGGTTATGCTGATGTTTATTGAATGCTTTATTTGTTGATATGTATATTTGCCATCTTGCGACCATTTGCAATGGTTTTTGGTTTGGTTGTATAAGTTGTCGAAGGTGACCCATTTGTCAGACACTAGCATTAGATTATTTTTTTTTCTCTTTTATTTCAGTTCTGAATAAGAGCATATGTAAAAGCTTCACATATTTTTGAACATTTTTTCTTTTTATATTGTTTACTGTCCTCTATGTCTTGTAACACAGTTACAGGTACCACTTCATAAATCATATTACTTTTCTTAATACCACATTTTTTACTTGACGAAATTATACCTGACCATTACAGTGAAGTAACAGATTGTGGTATTGTTGCTTCCATTCAATTCTTGTTAGGTTCATTCTGGGTTTTTATTAGGTCTTCTGTTTTGGGCTTGGGCCATAGTTGGGTGCTTTTAGTATAAAGTTTGGATTTGAAATTAGTCTTACCTTACATACTGTGAGTCTGTGACGATTGATTTTGTTGAAGTCAAGACAGTTCTATAAGTCCGTACTTCCTTATTGTTACATACTCCCTGACGATATATCTTTTGTTTTACAAGTCTAAACTGCAAGTGCAAGTCAAACCGCCGAACGTATAAAATTCCATAACAGTGTACATACACATACTTTTCAAATTTATAGTTCATTCAGGACAATATTGTACAGAAGAAAAATGTAAAATTAAATATTATTATAAATTGATTTTGTGTAAGAATTATTAATTTTGTTGTCTTCTCAATCCATACCTCAAAAAGAAGGGTGGATTTTCTTGCTTCCTAGCTATGCCACCTCAGCAAGTTTTATTATTCTCTTATTTTAAAATTTACTGCTAATAAAGACAGTGCAAAATGTAAACATATCGATTATAATTCTGGACATTAGTAGTATCTCTTCAGCTTTTCAACTTTCATCCAATTAATAGCTGATGAACATTAATTAATCAGTTTTTTTTTTTGTATTTCTTTGGCTTTCTTCTAATTAAAAGATGAGCAGTTTTTCATTTGTATCTTTTCAGTTCTCCTTTAATTAATACTGGTCATTTGTATCTCTTCGGTTCTCCTTTAATTAATACTGGTTGGAGGGCAGCAGTGGTGGCGCAATATATATATATTGTAAAAAGGTGGGGCGGGCATCAGATTTTATGAAATGGCATTGTCACAAAGACACAAACTCTCGCTATTGGCTAAAAAGTTAAGACAGCACAAGCTTTTTTTTCTGAGGAGAACAAGCAGGGCAGATGACCCAATTAGTTAGCAATGTAAAGGACAAGCATAGCAGCCTATTGATGATAGAGTTCTTCACCAGGAAATTTTGAATGGGAGGCAGGTGATAAATTTTATGCCGTGGTCTTTGTCCAAGACTCTCCGTTATTACAATTTAGCTTTTTTCTAATATTTGTATTCTTAGTCTTCTTTAGAGTAGCTCTTTTTTTAGATCCTATGCTTATTTATTTTAGGATTGGATGTAAGCATGATACTCTTTTATTATTAAGTAAAATGCAAGCTTAAGGACATTCCAACTTCCAAAATAAAGAAAATTGAGGCTTTCATAGTTACTGTACTTCAACGTTCGGTTTCCGGGGCGAAGCCTGGGTTACAGCCCTAGTTAATTATAAATTTTGTAATTATCAGGAACTATTATCCGTGAGGACCGTGACATGTAAGGATTATAATAACTTGAGTTTATTAATGGAATCAGCCCACGATTTTGAAATATTGGCTTATAAAACTAAACATCACATCATCTGATGAATGATAGGACACAAGTAGAATATATATTTTTTTTGAGAAGATATGTATATATATTTTTATTTTGTGAATGTATGTAGTGATGCTTATATATTGTTTCACTACGGAGTAACTAAACGAAACGTTCATGCAAGCTAGACCACTATTGGAAGTTATCTGATTATCATTCGATAATATGTAAAGTTAATATAAATTAATATAAAAAAATATCAAAATTGTTACTGACTGTGTCAGTATTCATATTAAATGTATTCATATTAAATGAGTTAATATTTATATAAATCCATTTAATATTGAAGTTATTCGTTTTATTAATTAGTATATAAAATACTAGCATATAGTAGTCATTAATTTAAATAGCTTTCTCTTTTATTTTGAATACTAGTACAATTTTATATCAATTTTTATATTATTTGACATTATTTCTCTAACATTTTTTCAAAAAAAAAAAAAAAAAATAGTGTTGACCACCGATATCGCTAGATTCGCTACGCTTACTAAAAGAAGGATATGATATTTACCTTTTCGAGTCAAAATTAAAAGTGTATATTTCCTGTATTTCCACATGTCAGTCATATCATATGCACTGTGCCCACGAAGACATCAAGTTAATATATGATGGAAATGGTGCCACATTAGCTCAACTCCAAGTCCATTAATTATATATACGTATGTCATGAAAATGCCTAACTTAATTATGACTTTGCGTCCCATCCATGCATACATACATACATGTAATAGGAACATATAATACATGACCAGATGGCCTAGTTCAATTTGTCAATGTCTAGCTTCTAAAACAGCCCTTTTCACTAATGTCATATATATATATACCGGTCAAAATATTTGTTGTACAATTAGGCGAGGTTGGTCATGTTTTACGGCGTCTTTTTAATGGCACTGAAAGTGACAAATTAATTAATTAATTTGTTCCTTTATTTCTTATAAGTTTGTAACTTTGTATCTTACTAGTGTGTTATACATAAGGATTTTGAGAAGTTGCTATTATTAGTGTCAATAATCAGTAGTGATGATATATTTTCGAAGTGTCGGTACCAGTACTGCAACCAGATGTGTTGCAGAAAATGGTGCCACATATATGGTTCTAATTTTGGGTATTATAAACATGTCATTGTTCATTAATTTGTTGTATTCTTTTTGATGCCTACTACTTCATGACTTCAATTAAATCTACACTCAATAATGGAACAAATTAAAGGTCCATTTCATTTTCACCTTTAGAGAATTCGGATATTAAATAGCTTCCAAAATTAAAAGAGCCTTTCGCATTGATTGGGAATATTAGAGAATAGAGATAGCTTCCAAACTGAGCCTTTTTAGCATGTGGTATAATATATGTGATTGGCATATATCGTCACATGCGTTGTCATTTTCGAATTTGCTGCATGCTGGCAAGAACTAAAGTGCAACTCTTTGACTTTATTTAATTTTAACATAGTTACTTCCATAATTTCAAGTTGCGGTGTCTATTTGAGAAGAGAAAGTATACTAAGTATACTGACTATAAACTTCTTTTTTACCAATGATAAAAGTTAATTAATGTCCCCAAAACCTCAATCCTAACAGGCAGATATAATGGTTAATTAATTAATTATTGTTTATTGCTCAAATAAAAATCTATAATATTTAAGAAAATAAATTTATAATTTATCATTGTTGAAGAATATTTTAATTTTAATTAAAAGTAAATTCCAAATTAATATCTTAGTTACTTGCAATCAAATAAAAATCTATAATATTTTAATTTTAATTTTAAGTAAAACTATATATAAAAGTTAATCTTTATGATAAATATTCAATGGATCCATATAACAGTTTAATTTTTACCATCTTGTTATTTATTTGTAAAATCCGGCAATTAAATTTCAAATTTTCAATAATATAATGTTTTTCGGTCTTAATTATTCTCATATATTTATAAGATGATACTTTAAGAAAAAAAAAAGTTCGAGATATATACAGACCCATAACAGTGCACCAATAGAACAATATCACTTTAATTATTAATTAGGTCAACTATATATTTGTATCTTTGCATATATATATATATAGCACGTGCAAATTAAACCGACTCTAAATTCTCACCGCGTATTCATGAGAAAATTAATTTCTTTTTATCATTTATTTCTTTTCAATTTGCTTCCTCTCTTTTTCTCACTTATTTTGTTTTACACAGGCGCCACACTAGCATTTCTCTGATAAAGATAGTTCTGCTAGCATTAAATATATATATATCGTTATCTCAGAAAATTAATCACTCGCAAGAGATTAATTTGGTGGCAATAGTTTTGAAAAAAATGTACAAGTAGTTGAATTATATTGAATAAGCGATAAAAGCAAAATTTGATTAGTCCTCCTGGCCGGATATATAGTTTTGTTCATATTTTCTTCAATTAAATTACCCATATTATCTTAACTATATCAGAGCAATTGTGTAATAATTAAAATACTAGCAATTAAAAAAAATTAATGTCTTATATAAGAAGATGTATGATTTACTTCTAAAATATTGTAACATTTAATTAGTACAACCGAAAATTAATTAATCCCATTCACATAACAGACTAGTCAACTTGAATTAATGGCAGAATTGGACATTGACTGATCTGATTTTTTTTTTTTTTTAATTTAGTTGATGGGCAGGAGTTTTATATATACTCTTTGTCATATCAGTTTAATTAATTGGTAGGAAGTATATATGAGCATTCGATCCTGACAGTTCAATTTAAAACAAATAATTTGGAATTAGTAATTTACAATTGTACGTACTTAATTAAGAAGGAATCACATAACATTAATTATTGTATGTTGGGATGAAGAATTAATCTTCTAATATTTACATTTAAAATAAGTAAATAATTAAACACAACCCCAACCTTAAATATTATAGTATTATTAAAATTAATTATTATTATTAACCCGGAGAATTAATTTTTATTTCTTTGAAAAATATTGAGTGCGTAGTTATTGCAAAAAAAAATTATTACTGAAATTAACCACTGTAGCATGCATGCATGAGTACATGATATATGATATGCTTGTGCACTCCAACTATATTTCGCTGTAGCTGTATATATATACGTAGATTAATTAATTGATTCAAGCTGTACATGGATCAGCTAGCACTTGACACAGTATAATCTCCACTTGGTATATATATGTATGTATGTATTGTCATGCATATATATAGATTTGGATGTGATCATATATATATATGAAGACAACATGAAGCTTGTATATATATGTGTGTGGAAATATATATTAAGATTTATTAATTTTGTCTCTGTCATGCAAGAGCATGCACAATTTAATTAACAAATGAAAAATATAATATATATATATATATATATATATATATATATATATATATATATATATATATATATATATATATATATATATATATATATATATATATATATATATATATATATATATATATATATATATATATGTAGGAGTTGTTTAAAATGCATGTAGAGTTAATTAACTTGTCCCCCTGTTGTCAAGAATATTTCCAAAGTTAAGTCTAATGCTGTTCATTTGATTTAATTAATTAATTGATTAAAGCGCGTAATTAATTAATATGTTCCACTTACACAATGATTTTATTATATTTGGAGAGTATTATATTTTCTACAAATTAATTAAACTTGGATTTGTACATATTAATTATTTAACATTTCTTTTACTAACTACGCGATGATTTTGCGTGTTTCAATTAATTTGGTAGGAATTAACAACAATAAAGTTCTTTTTATCAACTATAAAGTCAGTCAACAAGTATTAATTATGTATATATGTTTCATATATATATATGAATAATAATTGTGCCCTCTTAATTATCAACAACTCGTACCACATATATCATGTGTGCTCACAATTTTTTAAAGTGCTTTAGTGTGTGTGCATGAATACCCAATTACATATTCAAATACCAAAATAAACAAATAAATAGTATATTTTATACACTTGTTCAGTAGCTCAATAGTCTTAATTCTTCTTGAACTATCTTATGAGATCACCACACAAAAAATTAAGTTTGAAAGTCAGAGAAAGAATTAATGGTCGTTTAATTAATTATAGACATTTAAGTCTAGCTAATATATATTTATAGAGTGATTCTTCTACGGATCGGCTGAGCAGCCTTTCATTTTGAATCGAGCGGTTTTATCAAACATATCTCCTTAATTGTATCTAAAAGACATATATATCACGACCATCCAATTATAAAAAATGAACGGGCCATATCTAATCTGATCCATAGCATAATTAGCCATATTTTTTATATCCACTTTTATTAATGAAGATCTGTACAGTAGCACCCTTGGTTAATTGGTTCTTCATTTTTTTTTTTTATATAATTATAATTTATTAGTTATTACAGATACTTCCATTTGTATGATTTACACATCTGACCCCTTCCACATTAGTATGTGGGTCTGTGGTCGGCTAGCTTCATCAATCATCATACCACATTTTGTGGGGGTCTGAATTAAGTTGGCTCCATCGTTCACAACGCGTTTTTGACTGATCTAAGATTTACATGCATGATCCACTGACATATATATATTGTTTAATAGAAACTAACAAGCAAATCATATATATATGATAGGTGATATAGATAGGTGGTCTTTATTGTTTTTTGTATTGGATTTTGTAATTAAGGTTTCATATATATTAATGAAACGGGCATATAAATATGCCTTTTATCAAAAAAAAAAAAAAACAAGCAAATCATATATACGCTGTGCAAGAGGGGAGGTATATATATCTATCTAGGAAGACGTCATAACTAGGTTGCACCGTCTCAAAATTTATAACCCAATAAATTAAAAGAAAAACATTAACTAAAGTTGAAAGTGGTAGATATATATAATCATCATGCATAATTAATTAACGCAGTAATTAGGATAAATATCTAAATAAAATAATAAATTATACAAAAATTCTTAATAATGAAAGGATATATAAAAGCTTGCAACTGAAAACTAAAACATCCAAAGTGACTTCTTAATTATATAATTACATATATATATGAACTTACAAAAAAATGTTGGCACTTGTGATATATGCACAAGACTAAAAATACAAAACAAATAACACTACATGGCCAAATTAATGGAAGCATATCTTCAAAAATCCACACCCCCATTCCCTAACAAAACCACTAAAAATTCAGCAACTACTCTTTCCATATATAATCCAATTGATTGAACCAATTAATTAAACCTTAAAAATACAAAACAAACACTATATATATATTGGGCATTAGGGTTTTCATTTAATTCCAGAACGTTAGGGTTTGTCTAGCAGTATAACTACTGGTAGCTGTTGAAGTTATTCATCGGAGCGTAACTTGAATTAGTCGCTCCCTGACCTCGAATCCTGAAGGTGTCGTACGTCTCGTATCCAAGGTTGCCATTCAGAGATTGATTAGCTCCAAATTGGTTGCTGCTCGAGTAATTGTTGGGGGTAAAGAGAACCGTGTTCGGTTGAGTTATTGTACCCGGCATGCCAGAGAAATTTGAAAACTCAGGCATGTTCATCACGGTACTACTTGTGGCAAAATTTGTTGTAAACCTTGAGCTTGACAAGTCATTTTCGTACAAAAAGTTCGGATTGGCATATAAATTGAAAACATCTTGATCATCGAATGAGGTCGATGGATCCATTTTAACTGCTTGGTATGAGGTGGTCGACGCATTCACCGGATTGTATGAGCTGGATAGATCAGTTCCGGCTGTTTGGTGTAAGCTGGATGATGGGTCTGATTCCGCTGGCTGGTTGGAGCTCGACGGGTCTGCTTCTGCTAGTTGGCTTCCCTTGTGAACAATAGAATTCTTCTTCTCATTGACCCGGCACACGACCCATTCATCCTATAATAATGTTATATAAATTCAACGTTAATAAACTCAATTTCACTCAGAAGAATTTGGTAAAATTATGTGCAAAGAAATGAAAATCATTAAATTTGTTAATATATAGGTTTATGGATGCAATAACAATTTCATATTTATTGTCGCATGTAAAAAAATAATTAAGAAGATAGAGAATGGAAGAAGTCAAGGATCTGCTAGGCAATCTTTTTCTGAAAAGAACCAAGTAGCCAAACTCAAGAACATCACTTTCATGACCAAGACAATTCTAAATTAAAAAAGATGAATATATCCATATTATTCCAAAGTTCATACCATACAGAAACAGAAGCCAAATCAATATCTATATGGGGAAGGTAAATTAATTACTTAGCTCAAAAGCCTCAAACAATGTATTCATATGCTTAATCAAATGTAATCACTAATTAATCAAACCTCAAACTCGATCGGTAATTACAAACGGGAAGATTTCATCAATACAGATCGAAAGCCTATATTTATCATGCTTGAAATCATGAATCATATGTATATATGTAGTTTCTTACGTACCCTTGCGGTGATCTTAGAGCCGGCAGAGTCCTTTGACGCGCCTTCGAGCCTGAACTCATGCATGACCCAGTTGGTCTTCACGCCCTTCGGCGCCCGTCCCGTGTAGAAGACGAGGGTCTTCTTCATCCCAACGAGAACCTTCTTCTTCATGTTTCCAACCGTCTTGATGCTGTATATCTCCTTATCCTTTCCAGTTGCCTTCCAATACCCATGCTTTGTGGCCCTGTTGGCTCTTGTCCCTGTTGGGTACTTCATGTCCTTCTGGCAAAAGAAATACCACTCTTTTTCCCCCATTTTTGCCATCCCTACAAGGTTTATATCAGATTAAAGAACTCATTATGAACAAGTCAAAAAGCTGAAAAATTCATGTTAGAAAATTAGAATTGAGATTATAAATTTATAATCAACAATTGAACAAATTAATTAAAGCTAAGAAATTACTTGGAAGCTCCCAGGGTTCACACTTGTTGAGATCCACATCTCCCATGGCGACCGTGGTGAAATTAGGGTTCTCAATTTTGACAGCCAGGTAGTCCTCGATGACCTCGTCGTCCCGCGGATGGAACCTGAACCCCGGCGGCAAGAACAGCTGCCCCTCCTCATTCTCAGCCACTGCAGGCATCTGAAAGAAGCTCCCTCCTCCTCCTGACATCAGCTTCAAAAAGTAACCCTAGCTAATTGACCAAACTAAAGACTAACAGTAAAAAACTAGCTCTATAAAATTGAAAAGGAGGTGAGATTGGTGAGATTGTGTGTATATCAGTATCTGTGTTTGAACTTTGAAGGAAAATATGTAAAGAGGATGTAGAGAAAGTAGAGAAGAGAAGAGAAGACCGGTTTAAATAGGGAAAATAGATGGAGGGGGATGGATTGGTTACGTGCTGATCAAGGAACTTCTCCAAGGCAGAACTGATGTGGAGAAAGCTGCAGCATGCCATTTGTGTTAAACTAATAATAATGCTTTTGTTTATGGACAGTGATACTATATATGCCTCAAATTTTGCCCCCACAACAATTCTGTGATGAGGTGACACGTGAGTCGAGAGTCATTTTTGTAATTTTTTTGGTCGGAGGTGCATTTTTGTAAAATGCTTAAGGTATATTTGCATAAATATTTTTAAGGGTAGAGTTATTTTTGTAAATTTTCTTAGAAATAAAGTATATTTCTGTAAATTTTTTCCAGCGCTTCACATGGTGGGGGGCAATGGTAGGGAAAATATATATTTTTTCTTTGTTTATTATTATGTGGCTGATGCTGCTGATGCGTAATTAATTTGTTCTCATCTAAATCATCAGTATATTCGACCTAGTTTGGCCGGGTCTTTCCTTTATCACTATTGTATTATTATTCTATATCAAGCAATATTATTATCCAATAAAGTTTCAAACTTTGCTAGATATCTTCCACATGTCTATGTATCTTAATTTACTTCAAATAATACAGTGTATTTCTTCATAGTAGAGATCACTTTTATACAATAAACACAGAGCTAAATTAACTAATATGCATTAAAACGTTTGCATTTCACTGCAAAATGCTAACGGTCTACAAATTATATTTTACCACACCCGCAATTTTGATTTATGGTTCCTATTAAATTCATCATATAAAAATACTAGGAGATACAAAAGTTTTCTATTTCCGGAGTTTTTTTAGTATTTGTTTTGGATTTTTCAAATGACACTAAAATATTAATAAAATAGTGCTAGTTTGTAAATGGATTTTGAAAATTCCAAAACAAATAATTAGAAAACTCTAAAAATGAAAAAATTTTCTATCCCTAAGTATTTTCATATGATGAATTTAATGGGAACCATAAATCAAAATTTCGGATATGATAAAATATAATTTGAACGGTTAGCATTTCAGAGTGAAATGCAAACGTTTTCACGGTAGTTCTACTCATAAACACAATATATATAATAGAGTCAACAACAATTTCTTGGCTAGATATAGTTCACAGGTTAAGTATTTTCTTAATAAAATTATAATATTTATGGACAGCAAAAACTGGTCAAAACTATGATAAAATGAGAAAGTACAAATAATAGATATTTTGTTTTCGTAGTTTGAAAAATGTGTACCATGTCTTAAGGCAGAGGACATGAAAGAACCTTTAAAATATTCCAATTTAATTTGGAAACATACATAACTTGCATGTTTTATGTGTAACGACCATATAATTGTTGTACCAATTATCGTTGTAAAAATCTGATGAAAAAAAAATATATTATGATAAAATTAAATAAAACCTACAATTTGTAGTTGGTCATTAATTTAACATCATGCAAAAATATTGCAAATATATAAAAAATAATGAATACTAATTAATTGTTGTACACTAGCTAGGTTTTATATAGTACAATTTGTAAATGACACAGTGCTGGAGATACATATCATATATAGCATTAAACTTTATATGCGTGGCTTCTTAGAAAAAACACACTTGTTTACATTACATTACAAAAATATATATATGATCAAGAAAACGTCTTTAACCGACGGCCTAATCCTAATCCTAATCCTAATCCTAGCTTAATTCGCTTTGTTTCCAATCAGGAAGCATCGATCGTTTGTATCAGTTTTATTTTATTGAAGTATATATATATGAATCACGTATTACGCCTTCAAATCTTTATTATTTAACCATATCCTTCATACTTCGGCAAGACTTGACGACTCTGCCACTTAATTAATTAATTCAGCCCAAATTGTTGATTTGACTTTTCATTAGTTGATCTTGTTATATGCTAATAACATTTTTTGGGATCTTGTTAAGGTTAATTATTTTTTTAGATGAAAATTGGATTATGCCTAAGTTTCTATTACAACTTTATATTGAAACTTTTAAAACATATTTACGTTTAGTTATTCTAAAGATGAAGGTCCAGCTACTCAAATTTAAATTAATGTTTATGAAGAATTTTCATTTGAGTTTCCGATCCATTGGATCGACCTCTAACACGGAAAGCAACTCATCAAATTTAAGTATCTTTAATAATGATTATTAACTTTTATGTAAACATTAAATCGCTACGAAATATTATCAAAAGTTGTACATCATAAGATTTTATACTTTCAGAGTTTATCTGTAATTTTCATATGATGATCAGAATAATTTTTTGTGAAATATATAGTTAAGAGAAGGGATATATATATATTAAAAAAATTATCTTGACAATTTTGACAATAGAATATTTTAAAAACTTATGAAAAATCATAAGAGAATCTTAAAAATGATATAAAAAGTTTATGGATGCATTACTTGTAGATTCATAATTCTTCAAAATTCAATCAATTTGAATATTGTTTGATAACTTATCCAAATTTTGTATACTTTTAACGGTTGTAATTTAACGGAAATTTGAAATGCTATAAAACATCGTTTAAATTGAATATAATCAGAAATATAGTCAATCTATAAGTTAAGTAATACTTATGTAAGCTCTTTTCTATTTTTGAGAATTTTTAATAATTTTTTTTACAAAATTTTGAGAAGTTCCATTGTCAAAATTGTCAAGATAAGCATTATCAATGGATCCCTCCTCTATATAGTTAATACATACAATTGCTGATATATTGAAAAGACTTTGGACGAGTTATTAATTGGTTGTGCTACAATATACACAAATTAATTTTTCTTTTTGAAAGAAAAAAAAAAAGTTGGAATGTTCTTTTATGATGTACCTACCTATAAAGGGTACTATATATATGTGTGTAAAAAAAAATGATAACTCTACAAGTTTTAGGTTACTGAATTGAAGAAACACTTTCCGTTTCTTGATATATATTATGATCATGCAGTTCAGAATATTCTAAGTTTCTAACTAATTTATTTTCAAAATAAAATTGGTGTGTATATATAGCTAGGCAACACTATAAAATTCCATGACGTAAGCCTATCTAGCTCACTCTTTCAATTTTATAAATTTAATTAAAATACATTTCAATTCCGATTGCATGGCTATATTATATGTAAGGAAATAATATTTTTGAAGATTTCTTCATGTATTATTATTTATGTCCCATTTAATTTAATGTATTAATTAATTAATTGTATGAAACTTCCCAGAAATCGACAGTCAGCGCGTGAAAATAAATTGAATATGTAAAGCACCAGAATAAAGTCTCTACATATATATGTTAAAATAAATAAATATTTGCTGCTCACTAGCTAGGTTTTTGTTTAATCAGTACTGGCTTCTTTTCCTTGTAATAATAAGAAGAAAAACCTTCAAAATAAATTTACTTTTGCCCCTTGTTATCTTTCAAAGAATTTAAAAAAAAAAACCTATACAGTATGGACACTGCAAAAATTAGAAAGAAAAAAAAACTTTTATAATTAAAATGACTAGTATATGTAGATCAAGATTCTGATAATTCATACAAAACAACGATTTTCTTCTTTCACTAAAAATAACAAAAAATTTCTAAGAATTGTAAAATTTGGTTTCCTAATATATTTTGATATAGAGATCACATTGAGCGGTTCGGATTGATTATTTAGACACCGAAAATGTAGGTACGGACTGCATAGCACGGTAAAAACGTGATATGTATAGCACCGTACCCTAATTCTTATCATATAATAATTATAGCATTGAGAATAGAGGAGGGATCCAATAACCATTGGTGCTCATGATAACCATTTTTTAATTTAAGTATAAATTGAAAATCTAAACCGTTAGATGTATTCTATATTATCTCAATAACATATAGATAAAAAATGGTAAATTTTTGGCATTGTTTCGATAGTCATCAAGAGATGAGAAAAAATCATAAAACTTGAACCGTAGATTTTTGTTAATACTTGATGCACATGTAAATAAAATCGGAATGATATAATTTTTTGTATACACATAAAATATGATATATACAATATATTCTATCAATTAGTTTTATTATTTAAGAATTTAAAATGTAGTTATTTAAGATTTAATTTCATGGTCACCGATCGGTCACCAAAAACATAGTTATTTGATCCCTCCTCTTGATAATAATGCCCAGAATCATTTAAAAAGTTTTAAAAAATAAAAGGGTGAAATATGTAAAATTAATCATAAATAGGACTAATTAATTAACTTATTATCAGTAATGAGACCAGCTGGCGAATGGTAATACGTACAGTCCTAACCAGAAATTGCACCGAGAAAATAAGAGGAACTTTGTCAGAAACACGTGGTAACAAAGACTGCATGAGGAATTACAAGCTGTGTATAGCTCACATCCAGCTCAAACTGTTTGTATATTTTTTTAAGGACAGTGATATTATGCTGCAGACTTTGCCCACAAAACCCTATGATGCAGTGACATATGGATCGGAGGATCATTTTGTAAAATTTTGAGGATCGGAAGTATATTTTTGTAAGACTTTAAGGTATATTTGCGTAAATATTTTTCAAGGTAGGGTCAATTTTGTAAAATTTCTTAGAAATTAAGTATATTTTTGTAAATTTTTCTGAAAAAGGAATATTTTTGTAAATTTTTGCTAGCGCATCACATTGTGAGGGGGCAATTGCAGCGGAAATATATATATTTCCATTTTTTAATTAAAATTTTTCATCTTGCTTACTATATCTTCTCTCTTAAGCTAACTATTAACGGCCATTTATAGGTCGGTGGATTATATTATTTTTATTTAATAATTAATTAACTGACTAATCTAAATTAATTGATTACAAGTAGAATTTAGACTTGGCATTGTTGTTATTTTTGAGTTTTTTTCTATGGGCGAAAGCTTCGTGAATTCAACAGAGGCATCCTGGATTTTTTTTTCCCTAATAAAAAAATAATGAAACTATTTGAGTGGAATTGTGATGGAAATATTTCACTTTTAGTGCGAAATACCGAAACCAAATAAAAAGGAAAAATAAACAAGAAAAAGAATTGTAAGAAAATATCAACTATATATATATTTGAAGATAATATATTTTCCTATTTTGATTTTGCTGCAACATTGAAATATAAGTTTCAGAAATATGACTTAATATATATCAACATTGAATTTGCTGCAACATTCACTTTAATTAAAAACTTCATTTAATTTTGATCTTAGAATATTCCTTTTCTATTTTTGCACCTTTATGTGTGCTGCACTGCTGCGTATTCATCACCTTATTCATATATATATTAAGATGTTGAACTTAGAAATATAAAACTTGGTCAAAATGCACAGTCATAATTTTGTACCTACAAGGTAAGCATGATTTGGCATGCAAAACAACCAGCTCATTCCAGAACAAATATTTGACAGTTTCTTTCTTTTAGTCTGGCAAAATTATAATAATATATATGCTGAGATCAGAAGAATTTTATTAGACTGCACTAGTACTTGTTGGATAGCAATTCCCATGTGGCATCTTCAATTGAATAATGTAATTAAAATAATAACAATTATATAAGAATTTTACTTTAATACTCTCACCCTAAAATAATTTTTTTTTTATCTAACGATTATAAATGAATATTACTATTATGAGATTCATCTGTAACCGATAAAATTACCTGGGTGTGAGTACGAAAGCAACGTCCATTATATAATAAACAGAAGGTATATCCTGGAAGGCTGGAACACTGTTACCTCGTAATAGCACTGTACACGAAATTGAAACTTCACCAGTGCTAAGTAGACGTATATAATATATGGCTGCATGTGTGGCCCGTACTACACTACAGTATACTTAATTGTGAAGAAATATACTTTATTTTTTTCATTAAAAAATCATGTTGTTTAACAGAAAATTCGGAAGAAATTAAAATTTTTTTAGAACTATATGTTTATTTATTTATTAATAATAATGTCAACACTCAACATACAAAATTATTATATATATTGCATATGAATAGTAGTTACAAATACATAGAGGTGGCAGAACCCGACCCGATCCGGAATTTTTCAAATAGTCAAACTGACCCGACTCGACCCGACCTGATCCGAACCCGACCCGACCCGAGATCAAATAGCATCCAATATCCAACTCAAATCAACATACGATAAAAAAAAAAGTAAATATTAAAATTGACCCGACCGACCCGCCCATCACCCGACCTAACCTGACCCGAGATATTCTAGAAGGTCAAATTGACCCGACCCGCCCGCCCGATTTGCCACCTCTACAAATACATCTTTCAAATTTTGATTGGGTAAAGGTAGGTCTGCAAAATTTTATCTATGAAAATAACACAGTTGCAAATGAAAAATAAGGTTGCGGTACGTACAAGCAATTAGTATAATTAATAAACATGATTATGCAAATTAAGCACCTTTTATTGGTTGTTTGTTATTCAAATTATTTATTTTCTTTCTCGAACGGGTGATATTTTTTGCATGTCGTGCATATCATATGGTATACATATGTTGCTAGGTTGTTAGCTATTGTCTATTTTACTTTTCTCGTGTCTGGTTACAAGACCCATGCATTCCCACAAAAGTAATTTTGTATGTACCTGATACATTCTGGGCCAAATTGGCCCATTACTTAACTGTTAGAAGTCCGAAATCGACTTATATCTGAATATTGTCATGTTGTATACTTGTATTCTCATAACACAAGGCTAGCCCGTATATATATTGTAAGAAAGCCTATATATAGGCCACATGAAATGAGCCCAATAAGAGAACCAATTAGCTAGGAAGAAAAACAATCCAAAATCAGCAGAGATGAGAGCTGAAATGGCACTGCAGAGCAAAGAATATACAAATTTTGACTGATTCTGCTGTAGATCGGCTAAGTAACCTTTCACTTTGAATCAAGCGGTTCTTATCAAATATATCTCTTTACTTCTATCTAAAAGATGTATCACGACCATCTGATTATGAAAAATGAACGGCCCATATTTCATCCGATCCGTAGAAGAATTAGCCATCTACAATTTTATATACACATTTCAATTGTTGAAAACTTGAAATCAATTGACATAAACATGAGATAACCCCAAAAAAAAAAAAAAAAAATGCACATATATATAACAGCTTAAACAAACCAAGTTTCACATACCAAATACTGAAAATTAAGTAAATGCAGGCATACAAGATCCAGCCAATACCTAGCCAGCCCTGATAAACAAACAACAAGAACAAACAAGCAGCTAATGAGAGTCAACAAACTTCTTGATTTCCTGAACAAGGTCTCTGGTCCGTTCGCCGGTCACCGGATCCGCCTCGACGGCGAACTTGTTGAGGTAGAAGACATGCTCCATGCCGGGGCTCACAACCAACCTCACATCGGTATTACAGGCCTGCGAATTCATCGCTTCGAAGTACTCCAACTGGCGGTCGCGTAGCAGGTCCAGCTCCGCCACGGCCACAAGGAGCGGCGGCATTTTTAGCCCTTCGATCGGCGGCGCTTCTTCACCCATCGGGTATATGTACGGGTGATCTTTCGTTCCGCCGACGGGTACTGCAAGGAGTAACAGCTTGTCGATCATCTCCAGGTTCATGAACGGGCCCTGGGGGTTCTCGATCTCCGACCTGCTTTGCTTCTCACTGGCAAATCCTGGGTCGAGAAGGATACCTCCAGCGACTCGGACCGGGTGTAACAAAGCCGACCCGACTGCACCGGCTCGTGCACAAACTTCGTGCACGACGTTTCCGCCGGAGCTATCGCCAATGAGAAAAACACGGGAGAAGTCTCCGGTTTCACGCAGCTGTTCGGTCACCGGCGTCGCTTCCGCCTCACCAATGGCGACTGAGCGGAGCCAGAGAAGTGCCGAGAAGGCGGCATCGATGGCTGCTGGGAGGCGGTGCTCCGGAGCTAAAGGAAGCACAGGAGAAACCACCGCAGCGGCTTCTACTTCAGCCGGCAACTTCGCGTAGAATTCATGATACAGAGCCCACGACGGGTGCGACAGACAGAAGGCACCGCCGTGGAAATGGAGAAAGATCGGGAGGCGGCGGCTTTGGCTCGGCTTATCAGCCACTTCGGGTAAATACACGCGTACCGGAGGGTCGGTGCTGCTCAAGTCGTGTACGGTGACGCCGTTGCGGGGCTCGTCGTATGGAGCAACCGGCATCAACAGCGGTCCGGCCTGCGGTGGCCCCGTACGCTCGACCGTGCCATCGCTGTACAACTTGAGCCAGTTTGTGACCTCCACAACTATGGTCCTGGTGGAGCCTGAATCCTGATCAGAGGCCATTGATGAATTAGGGTATGGAGATAATTTGGACATGAGAGGATTCTAGAATTAGTGGAGCATTTTTTATAGCGTAGAGCATTTTTTATAGCGTAGTAGGTAGGCAGGTAGCTTCCAGTCTTTCACCATTTTCACATATCCACCGATCTATTGTATTTTCAATGAATATTTTTCAGTAAATATTTATATCTATCTAATGAATAGATATCATTTTATAGTAAACTAATACATAACGGTTTCCAGTAAATATTTATGGAACTGTGCTAAGCACGTATATAGATGTACATGGTGTATCAAAACTGTGAGAGAGATAAATGGGTAGCCTACTTTATAAGGTAGATTTTACATGTTTCTCTATTTTTATAATTAAGAGGGAATACATCATATATGCATTGACATTGGAGATATGATTTTCTTTTCTTAATATATAGTTGAGATCATGTAATTCTGTCCTTGAATTTTAAAATGTTTTTCTGTGTTTATATGATGGCTACCAAGCAATTATTGAATTAATTCCAAACAGAGAGGATAGGCATGAATGAACTGATCATATATGAACATTATTAATATATATTGTTGTTGTCATTCGAAATATTCAATTAATATAAGGGTTACTTGAGTGTATGTTGTTTTGACCTAATTTCCGTTGCTGAATCGATCTCTCATATTTCTTTTCTAATGATGTAATCAATTAATTCACTTCTTGTTTCTAATTAATTTTATTATTACAAATTAATTAACTTTTTTGGCAGTACTTAAAGTAATTTTATTGTTTTTTTTTTTTTTTTTTTTTTTGCTTTTAAGAACCTTTCACAAAGTAATTCGAAGAATTTGTTGGATTGTTATTTAAAATATGTTTTAAGTTCATAATACTTGGGAAGTTGGGAGCACTCCATCTTAATAAAAATAAAGTCAAAGGGTGTAGACCAATTCAAAGATTAAAACATATAAATATGAGGAGGGATCATTGACAATCCTTAATTTGACAATTTTGACAATAGGAATTTTAAAAAATTTGTAAAAATTCACAAAAACTCTTAAAAATGAAAAATGATTTATGGATGTATTATTTAACTTATAGATTGATAGTGTTTCAAATTTCAATCAATTTGATCATCGTTTGATGCCTTATCAAAATTTTGTATATTTTTTAACGGTTGTAATTTAACGGATCATTAAAGAGCTATCAAATATCGCTCAAATTAAATATAATCGGAAACGTAATCAATCTATAAGTTAAATAATAGTTCCGTAGTCATTTTTTTATTTTTAAGATTTTCTATGAACTTTTATAAAATTTTGAAAGATATGATTATCAATATTGTCAAAAAACCCATTGTCAATGGATCCCTCTATAAATATAGGGAGGTGATAATTGTCCCTTTAAGAATCCCTATCATCCATCCCAATACATTATTAATTGAAAATTCTTTTTCAAATGCAACAAATTATTTTTACTGGTTGTAATGTACAGTCTTAATTAATCGTGCAAAATACTCATACATATACAATAAAAATATAAAGAATAAGAAAAAAAATACTTAAATTTTATGAGAGCATGAAAGAAAAAGAAAAAAAAATATAAATATAGCTTGGAAGATAGATAAGCGGGAAAGTTAATTAAGATGGACAAAGATAATTTATCATAAGTATATTGCGTTTCGTTGACAGCCTCTGTCAACTTCTCAAAAAAAAATATTGCGTTGATGTAACATGCTATATGGTATATTATATAGCTGAACTGTCTTTGCCTGGTTGATGGAATTTCAACGTGTATTTTAAATTTTTATGTGATTAATTAACTCATCCAAATTAATTAGTGTGTGATGCGCGTTTCATAATTTTATTTATAATTAATGAATAACTCCATCCGCATTATTTAGCAATTTGTATTAAGTCAATTAGAAATATAAAATACACATTGCTGACATATATACATTGTTGATAACAGATGCAAATACTAATACTAAAATAAAAAAGAAATTGAATTAAACATTCCTTCTGAATGCCATCATGCATGTTACTTATATACCATAATAAAATAGCAAGCTTATATAATTATACCAGTGATCTCATTAAAATCATTAGTACTAATTTTAAATGAATTATATTGAAATTAACTACTTTGTTAATAATTATTATTTGTATTAATTTGGAGATAAAGATGAGGGTTTATCAAGCAACTTAAATTTAAATGTGAATAAAAAACTCTAATCCAATTTTCGAATCTACCACACCTCCCGTATATATATAGAGATCGAACATTGTCTTTTATAACTAGACCAAAGATCAATTCTCGAACTTTTAGTAACTTGTTACTCGAATTGTTTTGAATAATGCTATAATATTCAACTTACATTGAGTACCATTCATATCATGTTTCAATTATAGTTTTTGATGAAAATGAATACTAATTTTGAGCTGAAGAAATTAAAATGGTGTCTCTGATGCATGGTACCTATTATGATATATGATCCCTGCAGACAATCATATTTTTCTATTTATTTTCTAATTGGAAGCCTATATACGTACTCTGTTTAAAATATATTCACAACACGGTACAACAAATTATTTTTTTTTTCATTCCATATATTATTATCTGATGATGATATAAAGATTTTCAAAATTTGGTAAATCTGTGTTCCACTTTGGACGACTATATATCCTCCGACAAGATAAACATGGGAAACAATTGGCAGTGGCAGCATGCAGCTTTGTTCAACTTCAACGGAACAACGCGGTGAAGAGTTCTTAATTTGCTGGAAAGTGGAAAACCAGGACAGACAGACAACATATATACAAGACAGCTAGAGAGAGACGTGTACAAAACAACAAGCACCTGTCATCGTCCACAGAAGTAACACATAGTATAACAAATAGACTTTATATGAGCCCAGATGTAAGTGTAACTTCTATGAACAGTCCATCAAGGGACGCACAAAGTTCCTGAATTAGTATCCCTGCTGTACTGCAATGTGCAGTTCACAATGTCAGCCGTTGGATTGTTTAGAGTTCCGTACCAGTGTCAAGTGTGCTCAAGACGTTCCAACTAGGGGTGTAAACGAGCCGAGCCGAGCCGAGCTAGGCTAAGCTCAAGCTCGGCTCATTTAATTAACGAGCCAAAAACACAAGCTCGAGCTCGACTCGTTTAATTAACGAGCTGACCAAGCTGGCTCTTTAAGCTCGTTTATTTTTTAATAATAAAATTTTAAGTATGTTATATCAAAATTATATACAAATTAATATAAAAAGACTAATAAATATATGTTCATACACATTTTACATGACAATTTCATATATATTTGACTATATGTTGTATAATATATTATTTAATTTATGATAAGAGCAATACAAATTGCAATTAGTAATAGTTTATCGAGCCAAACGAGTTTAACGAGCCGAGCCATGCCAAGCTCAAGCTCGGCTCATTAGCCTAACAAGAGAGCCAATAACGAGTCGAGCCCGAGCCACTAACGAGTGAGCCACAAACCACGAGTTTTTTTGCCACTCCTAGATCCAACAGCTGACGTTGTGAACTGCAAATGCAGTAAGTCAGGGGATGGGTAATTACTCCCTGACTTTCAATATTTTCATTAAGTTGTTTATATGCTTGCATTGACTTGGTATAAAATTAAATTAAAATAAACATAAATTTATTTAAAATTATAAAATTATCGAGTATCGTAGTCCAAAACAATAGAAGTAATTAATGTGCCTTTCAGTACAAACAAAAGAAATTAGAGGAATTAAAAGATATATCTATAGCACATTATATTATTCTACTGAATGAGAATGACATACTGATCAAATTAATTATACAAGAAAGTCCTATAATTAAATCTATTTAATCAATCATCGCCTCAATTTGCTCATCAATTATCTCACAATTTCTTTTTTTTTTTTTTTTGAACATTCAAGGTCCGTAAGCAACTAATTTCATTAACTTAAAAGATCTACGAGAAAATAAAATAAATTGTTTCTCAATCTAAATCCAGAAGACACAAAATATCAACCAAAACCTTCTACAGTATTATTTTGTCCCGATAAACTAAGACAAATTTTGAAGAAGTACACAATTCATTTTTAAAGTTACCGTCTCGGTTGTGATGAATTCATCGCCTCAATTTGCTTAACAAGTTTTTCAATCTCACAATTTCCATGAGCTAAATTATGTATGATTGCATTTAATTAATTAACTCGTTGTCTCTTGGTCTTAAATTATAGTTTGAATTATGTCCGACATGTGACTAAGTGGTACAACACGTTATCAAAATTCGATCCTGTTTTGGCCGTTTCCATCCTAAATAAACCAAAAATTACCAATAAAATATTTCTCTTTAATTTAATTTGATATGCAACTTTTTTATTCCGCCGGATATCAATTGACACTTGACTTTGTAATAACCAAGCTTCCCTTTTGTTTAGGAAAGATATTTTTGTATATAATCATTTGCCGTAATATTTTTTTAGATGTTTTACTTTAGTTAGAAGGGACAAAAAAAAAAAAAAAAATTTAAATCTATTGAGCTATAGATTTGAAAGATTTAAATACATAGATTGCAGTTACCATTCTAATTTCGAAAAAAAATGGTATTTAATAAATACCAAATATCATAAACAATAATGTTCGAAATACAACATGACAATATATTTGAAATCAATCCTAAATCTTGAAATGACAATTTTATTTTTACATGAAACCATATCCCATAGAACCAACAATATTTTTACATGAAACCATATCCCATAGAACCAACAAAAGTACAGAACCAATCATATATATTCCTACATCGAATCTCAATTCTCAATCATAAAATACATACATTAAGTCATTAACACACCACAAACAAACAAAATACGACATTTAATTCCAAGCACAAAAGCTTCCTTCCCAATAAATAAATCAAATCAAAGAAACCAAACTGCAGCCCCAAAAGTACCAAAAAAAGGCCCAAAAAAGCCCAGAAAGGCCCAAAAAAGCCCAGAAAAGCCCAAAAAGGCCCAAAAAAGCCCAAGACTTTGTACCTCCTCGTAAGTGGTAAACATAAACAACCGCCCGCCCATGAATCTGTCAGTCAGTATATATAGATCATCCTGCTCGAATTCATATCGTCTGAACCGGGTACGGTGACCCGGGTCACGTGATCCGTTGGATCTCCTCAGGATTCGGATTTGTCTGAATACCGAAGAGATCCAACGGATCACGTGACCCGGGTCAAAGGACAAACACTCATCGTGCTCATCCTCTATCGCGCTGCATTGTGTAGCGCGGGATGTGAACCGTTGGATCATCTCGAGACGTGCCAGCACAGATATCAAGATGATCTAACGGTTCACGTCCTGCGCTACACAATGCAGCGCTACAGAGTACAGAGAATATGAAATCATAACTCAGTATACAATATATATACACTGCCTTCAAATGTTCGCGGGCCATCTCATTATTAAACCCTAACCCTAACCCTAACCCTAATCCCGAGCCGAGAAGAAGAAGAAGGAAAAAGGGAAGCGAACCGATGGGGAGCTCGCATGATCTGACATGGAAGGTGGCGCCGCAACTGGACCGGCATCTCGTGTTCCCGCTCCTGGAGTTCCTGCAGCGGCGGGAGCTGTACAACGACGAGGAGATCCTCAAGGCGAAGATCGACCTCCTCGGCGAGACCAACATGGTTGATTTCGCCATGGACGTCCACAAGTCTCTCTACCGTACCGATCAGGTCCCTCAAGGTACTACTTACTTATTTACTCGCATGCAGATTTAATTGCTAGGTTAGGTTTTCAGTGTTCCACAAATCTTACTTATATTTGCCTGCAGAGATGGTGGAGAGAAGGGTGGAGGTGGTGGCACGGTTCTCGGCCGCCCCGCTCGTCAACTACCAGGTTTATCGATCATTTCCTCTTTCTCCCATTCAACCGATTACCACAGTACTGTTTCTGTTCAGTCTAGTCAGGGGTGGAACCAGAGTTGTGACATGTGGGGTGCTTAGCAATATAAAACAACACATCAATCAGTCATAGGTGGTGGGGGGGTAAACTGAAATTACAGATCAAATTACACTGAAAAATAATATCTTTTCCATTGATTAGCAAAATCATGGGGGGTGCTTAGTACCTCCGTGTCCACCCCTTCCCTCCGCCCCGGAGTCTACCTATATATAGGAGATGACATGTGAAACTGTAATCTATGTTTAAAATTAATTTGCAGATGGGTGCTGATCAGATAGAGGCACTCTATCAGTATGCCAAATTTCAGTTTGAATGCGGTAACTACTCCGGTGCAGCTGATTATCTGTTCCAGTACCGTGCGCTCTGTACCGACCCCGAGAGAAGCCTTAGTGCTCTCTGGGGAAAGCTCGTAGCGGAGATCTTGATGCGGCATTGGGACATTGCTCTAGAGGAACTTTATCGGTTGAAGGAGATCATCGACTCAGAGGTCTGTCTGTTATACCGCGCGCCCCTCTTCTTAAATATCTAGTCTGGTTATTAATTCATGTACCAAATTAACTTAACAGTGATGCATGTGTTGGCTGATATTGAAGTTGTCTGTTCTTGTTTTTAATATGAATATATAGAACTTCACCGCGTCTCCATTGAATCAACTCCAAAATAGGATATGGTTGATGCACTGGAGTTTATACATATTCTTCAACCATGAAAATGGAAGGAATGGTATCATTGATCTCTTCTTCCAAGACAGGTTAATTCCCTTCTTCCCCCTCTATATATATCTTAATTTTGAAATGTCAAATCATTGCATGCGGTTTGTATTCTTAATTATCCCGTGTGTATGATGTGTTTCGCATGTTTTAAACTTTCTTACATCAGGTACTTGAATGCCATCCAGACAAATGCGCATCACCTTCTTCGGTACCTTGATACCGCAGTTGTGGTCAACAAGAGGAGAAAAATGTACTTAAAGATTTGATAAAGGTCATTCATCAGGAGCAATACTGCTACAAGGACCCCATAACTGAATTTCTTGAGTGCTTGTATGTAAATTACGACTTTGAAGGTGCCCAGAAGAAACTCCGTGAGTGCGAGGAAGTAAGTTTCTATGTTTCTTGTAAAGTAATGAAAAGAGTTATCTTATTGAAATCGAATTTTGCCCAAAGGACACACGTTTGGACCTTGATGTATAGTTTTAAGTTTTAACACCAAATTTTCGACATGTTTATAAAAGATATAAGCAATTTCCACTTGTGGTACCCTATTTCCAATTGTTTAAGCTCCTTGGCATAGGTCCATAAAAACTTGCTGAAGATGCTAACATTTTTTAATCG
Organism: Cyperus esculentus; assembly: GCA_030179965.1. Taxonomy (NCBI): domain Eukaryota; kingdom Viridiplantae; phylum Streptophyta; class Magnoliopsida; order Poales; family Cyperaceae; genus Cyperus; species Cyperus esculentus. The sequence goes on along the minus strand of JASGLE010000034.1, from coordinate 936,986 downwards.
TTGATTTATAGATCTTTAATGTCTTCTTTAATTAATTAACAAACCTCTTTTCGTCCCTTCGACTATATCTAATTTGTCTACTCTGTTAAGTGTTAAGTAATTAAGCTGTTGCTTTCTTGTTATAACAGGTGATCTTGAATGACCCTTTCCTCGGAAAATATGTTAAGGATGGTGACTTTGTCACGGTGCCCTTGAGAGATGAATTTCTTGAGAATGCACGTCTTTTCATTTTTGAAACTTACTGCCGCATCCATCAGTGCATAGACATCAGGTTGGTCACCACATTTTAGTGCCCGATTCTCACGTCCTCTCTAAGCTATGTTTCAGGGTCTATTCAGTTCAGTAAATTTTAAAAAATATCAAAGTGGAAGTGAGGTGAAGTTTGATTTATTCTTCAGGGAAACGGATAGCACGTAGAGTTTTATTAACCATAATAGCAAGTTTGTTAGGGACTTAGGGAAGTTAACAAATTGAATAACCATTAGAAGTTGAAAAGTATCCTTTGGGTTGCATCTTCAACCTAGTATTAGTAAGTACAAAATGTATTGCTATATAGAATGTAGCAGCCAGCAGGTATTAATTGTTTTTTCATAGCAACCATCTTACTGAATTCTGCCACTGATTGTTTGATGTCAGCTCTCTTGCTGAGAAGTTGAACATGACCTATGAAGAGGCTGAGATCTTTGTTAAGAACTCAAAACTTGATGCGAAGATTAATTCTGTGTCTGGGACTCTTGTTATGACCACCAACCGTATCAATGTGTAAGTTTCTCACAGCAATTTATAAATCTAGTCTCCTTGAATTACTTAGCTTTAAATGTTCGGTCCCAGTTAGTAAATAAAGGCGGATTTTTGTTGCACTTGTGCCTTGCAATTTCTCACCATAGCCTTCTGCAGTCCAAAGGCAGGCTTTTTGTGGATGCCTAAGTGCTTTGATTATATACGTATATGGTTATTGAAATAACTGGCGATTTAATTTGTTCCAATTTTTGACAGACATGAACAAATGATAGAAAGCTTGAAGAAATTGAACTCTCGTGCTTATATGTTGGCAAAGAATATAGTGGAGCCAGCCCAAGTGGCAGCACAAGCTTCAGCTGGTGCACGGTAGAGGCACACTACTAGAAAACATGGGTATCAACGTGCATAAGTTAGAGCCTTAGCGTGCAAACATGAAGGATACACGCTGATTTAAGGTAGTGGGCCCCATCTAGTCTGTTAACGTGCTTAGCTTCACCCAGAACATATGCACGCTGTGGAATTTGGGGTGTCCTGCCCTTTGTGAAAGAGATAAACTATATTTTATTCAATAAAATAAAGAAAAAAAAAACAAAAAGTGTGCAAGCAGTGGGATCCGAACCAACACACCCTCAGTCCCATTCGGACTCCCATCCCCTACTACAACAACACCTTGCCGCACAACCTACGAACCGTCCGATATGCTTTGATTCGTGCAAATTTCAATCTAAACGGTTAATATCTCTCAGAAGTATTACCGCACAGTACAGGACCACTCCGTCCTTCACAAACGACGACGGGGAAGTAGTAATCTAAACAGTTAATATCACCTACTTTTCTTTTAGAAAAGTACGGCCCTACTATTCCAATACGGACCGTTGGATTAAAAGAAACGGATTGGATTTATCCAAAATAGACTCCTCAAATCAACTTTGAGTTGATCTGGTCCATCGATTTCGATCCAACAATCCAAATTAAAATAACAGGGTCCTAAGTGTCTGGTTTCCTTCCATGTTAGGCCGGCTGTTGTATGTGTTGCTTTGCACAGTGTGCATGTTTCAGAGTTTTGTCTCCTTTTTGGATGGAAATGGAGGCCTACTTCACGATGACAACTCTCTGATTGAAATCTAACGGACCAAATGACCTGAAAATTAAAAACATGCTTATAAAATAGAATAAAATATATAAAAATAAATTAAAATTTATAAATCAAAACTTTATGCTCATATATGCTTAACTATAAAATTTTGCCCAATTTCGTTTTAATTTGATTAGTCAAATACATCAAAAATATCTAAGACCATTAAATTTCGACGAAAGATCGCATCGGTAAAACGTAATCCGATTAATTTTTTTTTTTTTGATATAAGACCAGAAAAGTATAAGAAATATGATTATAATGTTTACTTGATCTCACACCTTATATAATTCTTCGATCCGTTACGCACAATTATGTCCATTGAATAGCGTGTTTTTAAAGTTAGTTGATCGACATCCTCCAAAGCTTCAAACCCGACAAAACTTATATGGTGTGCAATCAAGATGATTATTTAGCATATGAGTAGAACAGATCGCTAATTTGTTATCTTTTAAGTATTAGAAGGCACAATAGTGAACACTTCTAGTTTATGTTCAATGCATTAGTATCATGGCTATATGTCAAAATGCTTTTAAGTACATCTAAAATGATGTATGATCGATCAAAACCGTTCAAATTGAAGAACACTATATAGATCGTGGAAAACCAAGACATGATCAAATTTAAAGTTAGTTTGATCATTGATCATATAAAAAACAAGTGCTAAATATAAATGGTTACGAATTAATTACTATGATTGATGCAATATAAAAGTTGCAACACCCAATTAGGCTATGCTAGAATAATAATCTAACTAAATAGTATGTGTAGATGAAAAATTAAACTTTTTACTAAAAATTTCACCGTTAAATCTTTCATTTTAATTTTGTGCCGTTCCTTATAAAAATAACAGTATATGTTGCAAAATAAAAATATGCTACTTTTCAAAAAAAAAAAAATATATATGCGGATCCTCTACAATGAGGATTGTATATAAACTACAAGAGATTCATAACTTCTCTTCCGATCTAATGATTTTGCTCATCAATGATGAAAATCTAACCGACCAAACTTCAATTTTATTCTTTAAGTTCAAGCATCCAATCACGACATATCCCAAAATCCTGTAAATTGCGCCTCCCTTCTCCACAGCCTTCCCCTTCCCTCTACACAGCCGTCTGATCTGATCCATCTCCCCCCTTCCCCTTCCCCCTCCGCCACACTCGTTTCCCACTCGCCTGTCACTCACTCGCTCCACTTCCAACATGAGCAGTGCGCTCGAGAGGGTGGTGGAGGCGGTGCGGGTGCTCAACCACGACCCACTCTCCTGCAACCAGGTCGCGGCCAACCAGTGGCTGCTGCAGTTCCAGCACTCCCCCGCCGCATGGGAGGTCGCGACCTCGCTCCTCGCCGCTTCTTCCTTGCCCCTGCCTCCCGATTACAACCTCGAGGTGCATTTCTTCGCTGCCCAGTTCGATGGAAGAGGAGACGAGGAATGAGGAGAGGGAGACAGTACCATCTCCGGCGGCAACTCCCGCCTCGAGTACCAAATCCAAGGTCACTCGATCCCAGTTGGACAAATTCAAGGTCTCTCCGCCCCCACCATTCTCTGTAATTAGCTAATGGTACTGGTTTAATTGTCATGCTGTATAACCGTGTGGATCATCACTGTTTGAACTTTGACAGTGCTGTCTCAGATCATACCATCTTGCAAGTTGAAACTGGTACATGGGTCCATAGATACCATCTTCAGATTCTGGTACATGATTGTTAGATAGGCCAAATCGTAATCAGTGTTTGTTCATAATACATACTGTACTGAACCTTTAATGCTTAATTGAAGACCTTTTTTAATGCACCATGTGTAATTACTAATTTACTATTAGGGCTAGTTTTTCTGTAACGGTACTGGGAGTGGGGTGTACCGATGCAGATATGGTCATTCAATATCGTGATAATTTGTGTTAATCTCGTCGCAGGAACTGAGTCAGAAGCTACTGCAGATTAGAGATATAAATTTATCAGGTTTATGCTCCCAAAACTACTGCGGTAAGGGTCTCAAAAGTCAGTAGTCGAACTGGCCATAGAAAGTTAGAAGAGATCTCAAACAAGTTTTTTGTAAGCAATGTCAAAAGGGTGGTGCAGTGAGGTTATGGTATATTTGATATTTGTTCAAGCTTTATGAACTGCTAAAAATGCTCAGGGTCCTCAGTAAACAGTTGCTGCCTTTCAATACAATGCAATTATATAGAAGTCTTTCACAAAATGACTTGGATATTGATTTAATTCCATGATCAGGTCATAGCAGTTAAAAGTAGACATAGTTGTTGTGAGTGTTGGTGGCAGGCCTCTAACAGCTCTCTTCAACGGTCAAGCTGCTGAAGAGAAGGGTGTGCTGCTGTTCCTGTCAACAGCTCTCGGCGACTTCTTCAACGCCGGTGCCTCAATCATCCATGGCAAGAACCTCCACGCCGTTTGCTTCGCCCCGCTCCTCGTACCTGTAACTGTACCGATCACTGTGGGTAGTACCAATAAATGGTTTGTAGATGACTAAATGTGCCGATGGGACCTTTCTATTCTTCTTTTGAGTTAGGTGTTTCAGAGGTTAGTGTTGAGTGCCTTACTGTATGATAATTAAATTAGTGTCAAATTAATGCCTTTTTGTAGATGGTAATCATTTGGTAGATATCTGGTACCGACCCTAATTGCTGGGAACAAAATGCTTGTACATTACCACTTTACCAGTTAGTATAGGTATTTGTTGTAGTGAAGTCCTGATTAATATTGGTAGTTGTTTTACTCTTAGTTTATAAATACATAATAACTATTTATTAGAGATTTCTATAAGGACTTGGCATTACTGTTCCTTCCATGACTGGTATAGGAAGAGCATTTGAAACCTGTAGCTGAAGGAAAACTATGGGAAGTAATTTTTGTCCGATATTTGTTTGATATATGGAAAACTGGCAGGTGGTCTGCAAGGGCATTGAAGTCAGTTACCTTGGCAGAAGTGCAAGCTCGAAACTACAGGAGGACTGAGTTGGCTTCAGATATACTCCTACTGGGTGTCTTGGTTGATGGTAGGATATCTTTTCCAAATCTTCCTTCTGAAAATGCATTGAAGATGGCACATAAATTATAAAGCCATGATTTTAGTTTCAATTGTCATGAGTGGAAGAGACGGTTATTTGGTTAATTTCACCTTTTTGCATTTAAAGAGATTTCAGATAGCATGAGAGATACCTCATAGTGATTTTTATTTGTATTGTGATTTTTAAAACATAATTTTATATTGTGATTTTTAAAACATAATTTTACACTAAACTCAATTTTGTATAATGGTCAGGAAACTTTAGAAGATTCCAATGGCTGAAAGGTAAGAGCGCGCAAAACTGAATATTAATTGCTTTTCATTTTTTGACAGATATATCAGTGTAATTAAACCAACTGTTTAATCTCAAAGCAAGATTTTAATATAATGAGGGGAATACAATCATAAATAATGGTTAAGGTTCATGGAACAAGAGGTAACTAAGCAATTAAAGATCCGCTACTATGGTTTTACTTTATTAGATGTTAATTTTAAGATAAATTTTTACTAGGGAGCTAGATGCAAAATATAAAAACTTAGAGGTATGTTGGAGATTTTTCATATGAAAGGTTCTGTTTGCTCAAAGGAGTGGGACAATTTGTTATTTAAAAGATTTTTCAGTTGTTTGTTTCTTCTGTTTTTATTTTACATTACACATGGCATACAATTAATTAAGCCAAGAAAAAGCAACATTTGACTAAGCTTTTGTTTGACAATCATAGGCAGTGCCCATAAAACCATATCTGCTCTGACAAAGACCAGACTTTAATTGTAAGAAAGATAATTGTTCTATGAGTAATTTTTCTTAAATAATAACCGCATTTCGTACACTTGCTTGCAGGTTCTAATGTGGGGCAACTACAACCTGCAATATTCTTGCAGATAGGATCATATAGCAAAACTTCATGACTGAGAATAATGGAAAACTCATTGTGTAAGTGATTTTTTTCCATTAAATATTGCATGAATTTATAGAACATGTTATCTGCCATTGTTGGGTTTTTTTTTTTATATTTTCAGGGGATCATCAAAAAAATATGATGATTTAGGGGTGCATGAGAGATGGCACTGCAAGAACTTCAAGATGTGTGGTTTATAGTTGTTGAATTTTGTTTGGATTTATTTAGTTCAAATATTGGATAAATGTAAAATTATATTCTAATATTGTTCATTTTTTTTTTTACATTTATCACTGTACATTGGTTGTGAAATTAATATATAATAATTAATGTTTTGTTATTGGCTCTGGTTATGTCTTATGTGTATATTTGAATTACGATACAAATATTGATGCTCACATAATTGAATACTATAAATTTAATATAATATAAAAATGTCATATAATAAAACTGGTGGGGTAGTTTTGTTCAGAATTGTGTTAGAAATTTGCGTGGTTAGATTCATGTTCTAGTATATAGAGTTAAGCACGTAGGGATGGGTTTAGCTGAGTTGGCAAGCCACAAAATTTTGCGTGCATAGTTGCACGTGAGGGTAGAGAATATACCCACCTTGTTGTGATTTGCGTGCATATAGAAAAAAGTCCCACCCAGTTGCTCTATTAGAATGGGAGGCACCTGCCTGCTAAAGTTAGCGTGCCTAGGTCCACGTTAACGCCACACAGCGTGGACTTAACCACGCAGATCACCTATTTTTTAAACACGCTGATGCTCTTTTTTCTAGTAGTGGCAAGACCAGTAATTTCGGCAAATCCAACATTTATTGAGCACTATATATAATTGAGGGATCGCTTACTGGCCCTCTTTTGAGTAGTAACCATAGTCCCGGTGTCTTGCTGTCCCGGACTATCCCGTTTTTCCTTCTCCATTTCACATAATTTAATAGTTCATCCATTTCCTCGTTTTATGTGCTGTTTTTTGCTGATAGAAGAAAGCCTCGGGACCATATTATATGCAACCAAATTAAATTACATCACCGGATCAATAACTCAAACCTCTTGGTCTTCTTCATCTATTTGTAGACAATTATCTTTTTTAAAACGTTTAATTGCCTGTTTGTTTCGGATGATTATCTCCTGCCATATGGCATGTGCCATTCGGCACATGCCATATGGTAGATGATGCCGATTCGTTTGTTTCATACTAGTATAATACCCGTTCCAAAGCACGGACCATTATTTGTTGTGAATATAAAGGAGTAATTAATGGGCATTGGGTATTGGACAGCGCATAAAGGAGTAATTAAGGATATGCATCTCCTTGGGTTGAAAATCGAAAGTACAAAATTCATATGTCAATGGACATGATTGAGCCAAATCAATTAATCCAACGGCTAAAAGTTGTTATGAACAAATAGTATTTTTAATGTGTAAAATCAACTCCTCCTTTTATAAGGAGTAAGGATGTAGGGATAGTTTTAGAGATATGAATATGACCTGTTCAATAAAGACGTATTATTCGTATCAAGAGGCTTCTGCTGTTGTTCTCTTGAGACGTATTATTCGTACCAAGAGGCGCACATTTGCGCAATGAGAAGAACAAAAAGAGCAAAGAGGGGTACGCTTGCGCCTTGTTTGTCCAGGCCTAAGGGGGTGGTACCAGTGTAAGCTATGCACGGGTGCGTATAATCTCATGATAGAGTATTCAGTAGTATTACATTAATCAAATCCTAAATCCTATCTGGTACCTTAATTTTGACTTTCTGCACATTCTCATCATATTAATATGAGATGTTGAATATAATAATATATTAATGTGCTGTTGGATCGATCCAAGAAGAGCAAAATTTAAAAAATTGAAGGCATCTGACAAGATTTTGGATTTTCGAAGATTATATAGTTATCCTAATTGCAGGTATATATCCTATTAGATTATGATTTTTAAAAGAAACTTTCTATAGTGCACTAAAAAATGACCGGCCTCGATAGTTTTGATCAGACGGCTGGCTTTTGATTTCAAAGTTAAAAAAAATTACAGTTTAAATGTAACAGTATCCATATTGCAAGGAGAACCATATTTACAGAAAAAAAATAAATTCTCATAATATTGATTAAGAATTAAGAAATTAAGCTCTGCTTTTGAGCCCACATTGGTCCAAAGTTAAGATTATAGGCAATCATGGTCGGGCGGTTTCAGGTAGGATCGAGATGGATCAAGTTAGTTTGACTCAAGAGGAATCTCTGGTAACAAGTCGTGTCAGGTTTTGAGTCAACAAGTGCCAACTATTATCGAGTCAACAAGTGCTCTGATTTTGGAGCATGAACTGTTTAGGTTTCGTTGTACAAGCTGGTCGATGATTGAGGTAAAGCCGTAAAGGAGTGCCTAATTATACAATATAGCTTTAAAAACTAAGCAAAACAAAGATTTTATGAAGGTATGTAGTGGATATTTTGTAATATTCCTGGTGAAAGAGGAGCAAACCTCTCTAAAGCTTATTTCATCTCCATGGCACAAAATGCTTTGGTCTAGCTAGGGACACTGCATGATTAATTATATAAAAAAAAATAGCAAAATACTAACAATAGTCCTAGTATTGCAAGTGTTAAAATCTCCCCTTAGTTATAATTCCCACAATCTAATAAGTTAAACTATTTTTTCTGCTATCTGTCTAAAGTTAAGTATCTCTAAGATGTGATATAGATTATATGATGATACTAGGATCAGAAACATAAACTAATGTAAAACCATATACAGGCAAACAACAATATGCTCCAAATAACAGTTTATATACGAAAGGTCAACAAAACCTATTGTAACCGACTATCAAAGCTTGTCTAATTTACTAGCCTCTCATACTTAATACATGCCAAAAATACTGAAATAGTATTGTGATCTTGTATATGTCATACGACTAGAGATTTGAAAGAACATCTTCATAACAGATTACAGCAATATAGCTGGTAAAACAACCCAAAAAACCAAAAATACCGCCAATAACTTCCCGAAAAAAAAAAAGATTATCCTGGAAATCTATTTAAACCAAGGAGAACAACAAATGAATAATGCATACACCATCAAATATAATTGTAGTACAGGCGCGCGTGTTATGTTTCTGGTGCACAAATAATTATTGTTGTGTTAAAAGGTGGTGCAAATTAGGAACAAGCCAGCAAATTCCTCCGATAGGACAAGGGAGACTTTCACGAGCATTGGTCTCAATGTTTATATTCTCTACCATAAGTTCATTATATCCATTTGTGAAAGCATAAATGTGATTAGCTTTGATCTCACATGATTCACTGGCCCTAACTGCAAAGCAATGGCAATCTATGAACAATGCGTAGTTACCAATGCTTTTTACCTTCACCCAGTGTCGGGAACCACTTCCGTTAGCATCCATTCGATGGATCTCAATGAAACATTTTCATAGTTTTTACTGTAGTGAGACTGTTTAGCAACTCGAAAAATATCCCCAGAGATCTCTACAAGATAGATAAATCTCGCTCCAATAGGACCATCAACTGGTGGTACCGAATATGAGAGAGAACCAGAAGTAATGTCCACAACCTTTGTAACTCCTGTATCTGGTTCCACAGTAAAAATCATACCCTTGTGATATAAGCAACTGCAAGGATCGATGTTCGGCTCCAATTCATGTTCACACCACTTGTCTTGACCAAAATAGTAGAAATGCAATCTGTGTCGTTCATAAATCCATTCAACAAATCCACAACCAACCGAATTATCTGTCACATGATTTTTCAGATAACCAATCCATTGATGGGGGCTACCAATTGAGCCCCCTGCAGGGAGAGAAATAACTTCATTGTTAAGCGGGTTTATAAGAGATAATTGCCATGCACGATTGCTAAACTGATATACAATTAAATGTCCTTCTACTCTTGAGCAGATCGATTTGTCCACAAAACTTGGAGCATTGATGGTGTGAATTTTGTTAGAGGGTATAGAATAGAACCTCAAAGCTCGATTATCTTGTTTCCTCAACCCGAGAATCCAAGGGAACTGCGGGGGTAGGTCGGTGATTGGAGTAGAGAAGCGCCATGCTTTGCAAACAGCACGGAATCGAACAAAATCTGAGATTTCACTGAGTTTTTTTGCTATGACATTCAACAATTCAGGCAGAACAGAAGACCAATCCATCTCTTGACGTTTTGTCATATCAAGAAGACTTCTAAATTCAGTGAAATTCCCTACAAAGACAGTCTGGAAAAGAGAGAACAATTAATATTGATTTTTGTAACAGAACTTTAATATCGATTTTTTTTTAAAAGTATGAAATTCTGATAAATGATAATTACATTTGTAGTAGTGCTAAGTAAATGGGGGCAAATAAAACCAAATAACAGTGGTTCATGAGTAGTTGGCTGGTGCATCCAAGGAAAAATATGAGGATTGATTTGACATCTTTCTGGTAAATATGATCAAACTAATCAAGTAATCCTTCTGCCGCACCGCGACTAAAATAATTAGACCAAAATTTTGGCAGACCACAGATCGATCGTAGATTTGAACAAAGCAAACCGACTAACTGAAAGTTCATTATATTGGAGAAGAAAAAAGTAGCTACCATATCCTATTAAAAACTAGTATGGTTGTGATTCGTGAACTTGTGATACAATAACCTGAAGAGATATATATCCTCCTGGAATCCATTCAAATACTGATACAAATTGGCACATGTATAGTGTATGTCTAAGTGGGCTGATCAATGTACATCAGAGAAAGAGGAGCTGGGTACGTACCTATACGATTTAAGGGAGTTGAAGCTAGCGGTAGTTCAGTTGATCACAATTTAGAATTTCAGATTTGTCGATTGTCTCGAAAGGAACTAAGAACAGACTCTGCCACCGGTAGGGGTCCGGCTATTTACATTCTATTTTGATATTTTCTCTTTTCATATTTGGATTAGCCTGTTTTAGTTAGAACTGATACAAGATATTAAATTAGATGGAGCTATTAATTGATAATTACTAATTATAATAGACAACATAAATATTGGAAGAATATATGGACCAAATTCCCTATGACCTTTATATTTTCTATAACATCAAAAAAAGAACCATCTTACCAACAGAAAATCAAAGCAAAAAAATAAAATAAAATAAAATACATCAAACTAAATCTCCTATAAGTATTCAAAGGCCCATACCCAAGACATTATACAGCCTTCCTTCCTCAAAGAGCATCACCTTTTTCTTTGATTCTTTCCAATTTCTACTTGAAAGAACCTCCAACGGTTTCCTGGGGCGTCTTCCACAAAGAGTGGCACCTCCTTCTCGCTCCCAGGCAGGTGTCTCTTTCTGATCTCTTTGAGTCTTTTCCCATGTCTCTGTTGTCTACATTGTAGCTGCTATAACCATATAACCATAGAAGTGAAGTAAGAGTGTATTGTGAACTGTGTACTGTACTGCTATGTTCTTCTGGTTTTGGATTTTATACCTGATAACTTTATTTATCTAAAGAAACTAAGAAAGTGAATGCAGTTAGTTTATTTTTTCTACCAGCTTCTGATCTGTATCATTTGCAAAATTGGTTTAATAAGTTGTGTATCGGCAATCGGCGTACCAGTATAAATAAAAATTGTTAATGTTGTATCAAATTTACTGCTATTTTTACTGTACAATTGATGTAGTTCTGTGTTTGGTTACTGGTACATATATAAAAATTGTGTACAAGTTAGTATAACTTTACAATTGTTAATTTCTCTTTAATTTGGCAGAGCTGACTGGTACACGCTGCTTTTGTCTCTACCTAATTTGTTACCTGTTTTCTCCTTGTTGAAAATAGTGGCACATTAATATTGCCAATTTTGTTGTCATCGAAGAGAAGAAAATTCAAGAGAGGGACTGGGCCTCTCTTCCACATGAGCTGCTGAATCTCATTGCCAGAAACTCAGTGAAATCTTCGATTTTGTTCGATTCCGTGCCGTTTGCACATCATGGTTCTCCTCTACTCCAATCACCGATTGCCCCCCGCAATTTCCTTGGATTCTTGAGAGAAGTATGGGTGAACCAAATCTGAGGTTCTACTCCATACCTTTTGACAAACTCATTACCGTCCACGCCACTCCAAATTTTACTAACTCGGATCTTTTTGGGCTGATAGAAGGGTACATGCCTATCCGGCTGAACAATCAGTTTTTCCTTCTCAATCCACTTTGCAATCATGAGATTCGTCTACCACCATATGATTTTGGTGCCGCATACAAATATTGGTTTACACATCAGGTAAACCGTATGGGAAAATCTGTGGTTTTTTGTGGGATTTTTTACCCCAAATTTAAAATGGCTTTTTGTAATGTTGGTCAGGATAACTGGCGTGTTTTAACTTTAAACTCAGAAGTTGGAAAGTACGGGTGTTCACACTATTATCTCAACGATATGCTCTTTTTTGTTGAAGATGATACTGGTGTTACGAAGGTTGTTGATATCACTACCGGCGCTCTTGCTTATGTTGTACGACCACCAAAAGGCCATGTGAGAGGGGGACTTGTATACCTTGCGGAGACTTCTGGAGATATTTTAAGGTTCTATCAACACTCATACGAGTCGCGTGCTTCTTCCAGCAATGATTGGTTTGATGTCCATCGACTGGATTTAAGTGAAAACGGTTCACCATGCTGGGTGAATGTCAAAAATATTGGTGATCATGCTTTCTTCTTTGATATGAAAGGTGGATTTGTTCTTAAAGCCAATGATTTGGCCGGTATCAAGGCGAATTGTATTTACTTTCTAGAGGAAATATATCTTGATGCTAGTAGAGGACGCATATATCAATTGAAAAGGATTGACATAGAGACTGGCGCTACAGAACTTCTTCCATTTGGACCATTTCCTTTCAAGAATCCAGCAGGTTGGTTTGTCCCCATTTTGCACCATTGCTGACCGCAATCGGTATATATTTGGTTACCTTTTGATGGTTAAGCAATCTAGTAGTTTGATTGTGTTTCTCTATCTGTATGTTATATGAATGTCTAAGTTGGTTTGGTTTTCTTTTGATAATACGATATGCTGCTTGATCAATTACTGTATGCTGAACTGCTTTCTAACAAATTAATGATGAATTTTGATATTTGGGATTATAATGGGGTCACTTAATGTTGAATTCTCTTGTTGCCAGTTGTAGTGTTTCAATCAAAGGTTTAAATAGCGGATAGCGGACTCATCGCGGTGGGGTATATTTGATAGCGGATATCGGATATCGGCGCTATCGCGGGCGCTACCGGTTCCTGTTATGTGGAATATTTAACTATTTTATTGGTTCATGAGCTAAAATATTTAATAAAAATGATGAATAATTAGAATAATTTATAAAGTTTTCTAACCAAATTGTTTAAAAATTATATAATTATTGTATTTCTCTTGAAACAAAAGCATTCTTATTTAGATATATTGACATAGTACAATATGTTGGTCAGTCTTTTATTGCAGAAGTATAATTTGTTTCTATCAAAAGGATTTCAAAATAATTTAGTAATTACTTTTTCTAAATATTAATAAAATGAATGGATTATTGAAGTTATCAAAAATAAATTATCTACCTATCATTTTTTAAGAAACAATTTAGAATCTAAAAATTATGCTAGAAAAATTGTAAACAAATCATGATAAAACATTATGTAAAAAAAATATTTATTGGTTATATAATATTTTAATGGATTTGAAGTATATGACTTTCATTTTCACTAATCAATCCCACTATTTTTCTTATGTGGATACTAAGTTTATATAACATTGATTGTTATTTCTAAATCTAATTAATTATGTGTTAAATGATTGTAAAACATAAATTAATAACGACTATTAGGTGTTAAATATCATAAAATAATTAAAAATTTAGATGATTCAAACTATATTTTATATGTTACTATATAAAGTATCACATAGCGGGAAAAAACCGACAGCGTCGTAGCGTTTTGGTTCCAAAACGCTATATCGACCGCTATAGCGGCCGATAGCAGCGCTATTTAAACCTTTGGTTTCAATCATAATATGAATTCCCTTTGTCTTACAACTGGATTTCATGATCACTGGAAATTTTGGTGTATCTTTATCAGGGAAGAGATATGAAGTAACAGGCAAACATGTAAACACAGGATATATTTGTGTGTTTATTGGGGCTGTAAAACGATTATCTACCACGTTTTCATTATCTGCAGTTATATATTATACAAAACATTTGAAAGTCTTTGCTGATCAAGATTGAAAGAGTCCACTGAAATAAGTTTACTTTGTACTAAAATCTCCTGATACATACAATTCAATTTAATAATAGTCAATAAACTACTTGAACAACCGGAATGTAAATTAAAAAAGTTACCATTTTTTAAGAGAAATAAATTTTTATTTATGTAGATAGATAATTTCGAAAAAAAATAGTTTATTAACTTATTAACCATGATATCTTGTGGCTCAAACATATTCATAAATCATAACCCACAACTTCTCAAATAAATCAAACTTCAGCTGGCACAGTACATCAGGCCCAAGCCCAAATTGAACACTGAAGCAAAGCAGCCCAGTAAAGAATCATAAATAAATCATAAATTCCTTTGCTGTACAGAATAATAAATTCTCCTTTTTTTTTTGGATAATGATGGCATGCCCCTTACATTGCCCCCATGACTCTTGATAACTAGGACTTTCAAGATCAAGTGTGGTTATGAATTATGTAGTATTCGTGTAATGGTAAACAAAAAAACTAAGTAAATGGTCTAGTTATGTCACAATAATTTGAACAAAATTTACAAATTTGGTGTAATCATTCCTAGACTACCAACCTAGAATATTTGAACCAAGAAGTTGCCAATCTTACTATACGTAATCTAGGAGTCGTAATTAATAACCTTGTTTAATAACATTTTTATTTATTAAAATCACATATGAACGACTGGCTTATCACTAAGAGAACTGAAATTTATAAAGACACGCTAAAGGCAACCGAATCTATTGAAGCACCTCCTGAAGGCTTTGTTAAACCAACAGAAGTCAGCCAGAAGGCCACCGCAGCCCTGATCAAACAGAACAACACAATTATCCAATTGTTGGTCAAGATAAGCGAAAACCTCGACGACTGTTTGGAGACAGTCAAAGATATTAAGAAGGTCGTAGCTGAGAAATCAGCTGGGACGTCTTCTGATATCTACGCAAAAACCATTGAAGATCTGGAGAAGAACCTTCAAAAACTCAATCTCGGAGAACCGATTCGTAAGCCAAAACCGAAGCCTGCACCCTTCTACGTCTTTAAGGACCCACAAAAGGTCTTTGAAGAAGAAAAGCAAAAGGCATCAAAATGAGCAGAACTCAAACCCTAACAGAGATGGCGTCACGACCATCTATAAGCAACCATGACCAACAAAATCAAAACCGAGAACAGACCCCCACAGTAGAAGACCAAATAAGAGGTTACAGACTTGGACAACGAGCAAGGCACTCATTAAGCCGTATGATGCCCAGAAGACAACTAGGGTATCAAAGAACACTCGAGTCCCAGATGAATCCAGATGCAGAGCTTAACCTGTCACAATTCAGAAGAGCCCAAAATGTTCCTGCTGAAGTACTTTACCAAGCAGGGAGTCTTTTCCAAACCCAGCATCAGGTTTATCAACACTATTCAGACCAGAGAATTTCAGTTGTAGACAACCAGCAACTGGAATTACCATTCATTACACAACAAGGATTTGAGAGACTGCAAAGAGAAGGCCTACAACATCTCCTCATGGGCCTGATCATGATTCGTCTCTTTACTCTTCACAGAGTAGCTGCAGGGGTCAATGCCCTTGTAGTAATCCAAGATACAAGATGGTCTGATGATAGATCCGTAATTGGCACTATAGAAATGGATCTAACTCATGGGTCTCAATTGGCCTATATTGCCCCAAATATGATGCTATCCATAAGAGATTTCTATAATCATATCTAACTGGTGATTCAAACTCATGGATATGACACATGGCGAGCTGGTGAAAGCAACTTGCTGCTGACGAGATCACTCATTGGGAGGCTTTCAAACACAAGTTTCACAGGATTCAGATACAACATCAGCAATGTATCTGATTATCTCACAAGTCATGGAGTCCAAACTATTCCGGGGCAAAGGCATTCCACTGAAGAATTATGAGGAAGACAGTGGATACTCAGGCCGATGCAGCAACCTGAAGCTCAACATTCTCAAGAAGCAGTCACATAAATGCGAACTGAAGGCTCACTATTGCTCAGATTCACAAACTATGGTGCAACACCACCACCTCAAGAACAATTGAGAGGTGAATTTGATGAAGAACAATTGGAAGAAGAAATCATAGCTATGGTCCTTTGCTATGATGCAGAAGACGAATCTGACAATGAGGATGAAACAGAAGATGACATTTTCTGGGGAGCCCTATCTGTCACCGCACAGCTGATAGAAGGTCCACAAGATGACTGTCCTATCTGGGATAGTTATAATGAAGAAGCAGAAATGGATTTTATCAATCCATTTTCTGTGGAAGGTGGTGGGAAAGAACAAAAACAAACCGAAACTGTTTTCATGATGCATGATCAAGAGGAAGAAGAAACAGAATACCCAAAACTGAAACAATTTTTACAAGAAAGAGCTTTCTCTAGTGCAACATCTGGTGTTTATCATCCACCTCCAGAGCCTCTTATGGGACAAGTGTCCTATACGCTAGCTAGGCTTGAAGCTAAACATGATGGAGCATCAACCTCTCAACCTTCATTAAGCTGGCAAAGACCTAAAAACTTGAGTTTACCAGGAGGAGTTGGTCATCATCATAATGAAATGTGGAATTTACCAGTAGCAATGCAACAACAAGGCGCTTTGCTGGTATTACCCGAAGATATTGGTCTCTATAATGACACCATATCAAGATGGAAATCAATCACTCTAAATCTCTTGAGTGAAAGAACCTTTGATGATAACAAGGCCAAAATGATGTTCATTGAGAACCTCCTTAGTGAAACTGAAAAGAAAATTTGAATCCAATGGCGAATGGCGTTCAAAGAACAATATGCTATACTCACAAACATTGCCGATGATCCCCAAAATGTTATATCACAAATCCGAAGAGTAATGCTATTGGAGGATCCCTACCAAGGAACAACAGATGAACAAGATCGTGCATACCATGATCTTGAAAGATTGAGCTGCAACAATGTGAGAGATCTCTTCTCTTACATGAATGATTACAAAGTTCTAGCAGCAAAATCTAGGAGGATGTATGTAAATGAAGAACTCTCAGCAAAGTTTTTCAGAAAAATGCCCTCTCTTATTGGCAATGAACTTGAAGAGGCATTCCAGAGAAAGTTTCCTGGTAATACAATTGGTGTCATGCCTAGAATGCACTTTTCTTACCAGTATTTGGCAGAAATGTGTAAGAAGGCGGCAATGCAACGAAGCCTTAAAGATCTAACCATATGCAGCCGCATACCCATACCAGGAGAATACCATAACAGCCGAAAAAAGTATGGTCTTAGAAAAGCCAAGACCTACAAAGGAAAGCTACATGACTCACATGTGCGAGTGTTCAAACAAAAACATGCTGACCGAGTCCGCAAATGCAAATGTTTTATATGCGGAGAAGAAGGTCATTTTGCGCGAGAATGTAAGAGGAATAGAGGGAACATCGCAAGAGCAACGGTGTTGGATAATCTAGACCTACCAGATGACATAGATGTGGTGTCAGTAGATCTAAATGAACTTGACAGTGATGCCATATGCAGCCTCTCGGAAGGAGAAGCTAGTAACACGGAGGTCCATGTGCGAACTGCAATTGAAGAAATCCCTTGGGAAGGCGCTATGATGCTACAAATTGAGCATTATGGATGGAGAAGTAAAGTGCAGCTTCCTGAAAAGCAAGAACAGTGCCGACACCAATTCAGCACTGAAGTCCGAATCAATGGTAACTGTAGTTTTTGCAAAATAGAAACAAATAAAAACTACAGGATAGGCTGTGAAGATTGCAAACTTCTAGCCTGTGCCATGTGCTCACCATTCTATCTGGGTAAAGAAATACAACAAAAAACTCAACTTGAGCCCAGACAATACTCCAATAAAGATACCCTTATAAAAGAGCTCATAAAATATGTTGAGTTCCTAGAAGCTGAAAATGAACGGTTGCAAAAACTTCTACAAGAAACCCAGATACAAACTCCCGAAGAAGAGTTGGCAGAACAAGAACCTCTATAAGAAAACCAATTAAAGACCCTTGAAGAAGAACTGACAGAAGAATTCAGAGAACTGGCAATCTCTGATAAAGGAAAGAAGAAGGTAAACTATCCAGAAGAACCAATAATGGAGGAAGATGATGAAGATGGTGAAGTTGCACTTGTAGTCTTCATTGACTATGCAGCATACAAAGCAGAGGTTCTAACACAAGTTCAACAGCCCAGACAGCACAAAAAGATTGATAATAGGTTGTATAACCTGATAGTATCCATTGAAATCCCTGGAGTTAAAAGATTTGATATCCGAGCAATCCTCGACACTGGTGCATCGACCTGTTGTATATGTCAGACAGCCATACCAAATGAGGCACAAGAGAAAACATTATACCCAGTTCAAATCACAGGAGTGAATTCACGGCAAGTTGTCAATACAAAACTCAAGCAAGGACAACTCGTGATTGGAGAAAAATAAGTTCCGTATTCCTTTCACCTATTGTTTTCCAATGGGCATGCGTGAAGGGATACAGATGCTCCTTGGGTGTAATTTTATAAGATATATGGCAGGAGGATTAAGAATTGAGGGCAAGGTGCTTACATTCTACAAGAATGTAACAGAGATCCATACCACAATAGAAACAATAGCAGTTCCAACTGCTATACAAGAATTGGATCTAGAAGAGTATGAATACCGACTAATCCAAGAAGTTGTCTTTTACCAAAACCCAATTTACCAACAAAAATTTTGAAAAAAGGTTTGGTCCACTATTAGCCCGCCTGAAAGACCAAGGCTACATTGGGAGCAACCCACTTCAGCATTGGGCCAAAAACAAGGTTATTTGCAAACTGGAGATCATCAACCCGGACCTTACAATTGAAGATAAACCACTCAAACACGTGACTCCGGTAATGAAGGAACAATTTGACCGCCATATTAAAGCTTTACTCGAAATTGGTGTAATCAAACCAAGCACAAGCAGACACCGGACAATGGCATTTATGGTCAATTCCGGGACTTCAATTGATCCAAAAACCGGGAAGGAGATAAAAGGCAAGGAGAGGATGGTTCTCAACTACAGAACCCTCAATGACAACACCTACAAAGACCAATACTCTCTGCCAGGTATCAATACAATTTTGAAAAAGATCAGTAACAGCAAGATCTTTTCGAAATTTGATCTGAAGAGCGGCTTTCATCAAGTCGCTATGGATCCGGCATCAATACCATGGACTGCTTTCATAGTCCCTGGAGGATTATACGAGTGGTTAGTCATGCCATTCGGATTAAAAAATGCACCTGCTGTGTTCCAAAGAAAGATGGACGATTGCTTCAGAGGAACAGAAACATTCATAGCAGTCTACATAGATGACATTTTAGTCTTCTCACAGACAGAAGAAGAACATGCAAAGCATTTGGAGGTAATGCTTTCCATCTATGAGAAGAATGGACTTGTGTTGTCACCCACAAAGTTCAAAATAGCTGTACCTGAGGTGGAATTTCTTGGTGCAACTATTAATCGAGGAAAGATTAAACTCCAAGAGCATATAATCAAGAAGATTATTAACTTTGATATGGAGTCTTTGAAGGAAAAGAAAGGGCTTCGCTCCTTTCTTGGTATTCTCAACTATGCAATGGCGTATATTCCAAAACTGGGTACCAAACTTGGCCCTTTGTATTCTAAAACTTCTCCCCATGGTGACAAGAGGCTGAAACCGTCTGATATCAACCTAATCAGACAAATCCAGAGTAAGGTTCAAAATCTTCCAGACCTGGAGTTTCCCCCAGAAAATGCCTATATTATCCTTGAAACCGATAGATGTATGGAAGGCTGGGGAGGTGTTTGCAAATGGAAGCCAAAGAAGGCGGATCCTCGCTCAACTGAGAAAGTGTGTGCATACGCAAGTGACAAATTTCCAGTCATAAAATCGACGATAGATGCAGAAATTCACGCCTGCATGGAGACCTTAACAGCCATGAAAATCCACTATTTAGATAAAAGTGAAATAACGCTTAGGACAGATTGCCAAGCGATTATTAGCTTTTACAATAAAATTGCTAATAATAAACCCTCTCGGGTTAGGTGGATTAAATTTACTGATTTTGTGACAGGAATAGGTGTGCAGATCAATTTTGAGCATATTGACGGAAGGCACAACACCCTTGCAGATACACTATCCCGACTGACCACTTATTGCACAACAAGATGTCTCAACCCAGAGCAAACCGCGTTCATTTCTATGTTGGAGCCAGTTCTAGAGGAAATTCAGACTGGAATGCTAAACGACGCCAGCACTATGCTTCTATGCACTCGTATTCAGACAGTGTTCCCCTGTACACAACCGCAGACATCCATGACATACACTACGCCAGGGAACGCAATGGTGGATCACTCACAAATGCCGCTATCCATAGAGGTGTCATGCGTGAAGTCAAAGAACTTCAAGCAAGGATGACCTTTGCACAAATCAACGTACTAAAGACCATGCTTGAACGTGAGTATGAGTATGCCCGTCTATACAAGAATGTTGATTGTGTGATGGGTGATACCTGCCAACTACTTGAGGAACAAATTCCCAAAATTAAAAAAATTGAGAGGGACCTTGACAACCTACTTACACAGATTGTCAGGTGGGGATAGAGGAGCGTGATGGACCCAACTACTGTCCTTTACAACTTTTATCTAATAATTAAGTGTGCTGAATAATCTGGTGGTGATCTACGGAAAACCACTATTTGCTTTATGTGGAGTGCGCTCAATTATTTGAGCATCTTTACCTTTCTAAAATTTTTGGCCTACCTGTTTTTGGCCAGTAGTGTGCTTTTGAGTTAGTGCGATCCACTTTAATCAGTGGAGTGGTTGTACTATCTCTCTTTTTCTTTAATCAGTACACCTAACTTTTGGATAGTGGGTATACTGAGTGGGAGACAAAGGATTGTGGAAATCCCTTTATTCACATGACGATGGGGCCCATTGAGCACCCGGTGTGATAATTGAGATTCCATTCCCGAGTCTATATAAGTGTGTTTTCTCAGAGTTGCAAGACATCGCTGAGTTCCAGCAAGTCTTACTTCTCTCTCTTTGTAAGATATTCTCTACTTAATAAAATTTCTTTCCTCTTAAACTTCTAGTCTGTATCTTTTAGCAACGAAGTTTTTGGAGTTGAGATCCTAAGAACGGGCGTTTTCTTTCTGGTATCAGAGCTAGATTATTTGGTTAGTAAAGATTATGGCTTTCTAAATTTTCTTTTATTCTAGGAAGTAGGAAGGAAACGTTATACCAAAATTGTTGATATTGTTCATCTGTGTTGTCCAAAACTAGTTTATTTGCTGATATTGTTTGCCTGTTTATCTGAAACCTGAATATTGAAATCTGAAATTTTGAACATATAATTGTTGGTAAATAATGTTCAAACTGAAACAAAAGATCAGACCAGGCCATAGATAGGCGCAAAGGCGAGAAGCCGTTAAGCCTTGTTGAAACCCGTTTAGGTGAGTCAAAGTTTGCACACAAAAGACCACACAATTATAACAAATAATCACCTTGAGGGACCCATAGCTTTCCATGTCATCAAGACCACCAGGGGCAAAGCTTGGGGCATTACATCAGCGTCCTTTTTTTTTTTTTGGTGTTGTGCAAGTCTGATTTGGGGCAACAACCATTGATCACTTTGCTACAGCTCCTTCTCAGCCTCCCCTCTTGTGCCTTAAACAGGGAGGTCTCTCACTCTCTCTTACTCTGATGCTTATTTTACTACATTGCTTGCATTTCTTGTGATTGTGCATTAGTACCAAGTTCCAAATTAAATAAATGAATGAATATGGTACCTGTAATTGTACCTAAACTAGGTAAATTTTCTGGTTTTGCTTTAGTTGTTGGAGTACATGTCTACTGATTTTGGACTTTTAGCTAAGTATATATTTTTTTCTTTCTAAAGGATGAAACCCTAGTTAGTAGTAGTTAATAAATTGGGTACTTCCACCTTAAAAAAAAATAATAATAAATAAATTGGGTACTTGTAGTTGTGGGAGTGTACTGTAGTTTTCTTCTTATTTGTAGATTTCTTTTTTATTTCCAACTTTCTAGCTGATTTCTCTCTTAAAGTATGATACCCTATTTAGTGTATTTGTTTTCATCAACTTTCTGATTTGGGCAGCTACCAAACCTAGTGGAACTGTAACAGCTTGTTCTTTTATTCTGAGTAGTGTCGCTTATATTTGAAGAGCTGTCTATAGATCATATGCTAGGATAAATTGTTTCTAAGAAAGACTCCTTTCAAAGAGAATACGGAAAGTGTTATGGGGACATATATATGTTAATTGTCTTAATGGCTGAAAGTTGGAAGGGGCCATCTTGTTGTTTACATCTTTTAGGAGTATTTGGGGAGTTTTTAGTCACTGCCCCAAAACAGCACCGCTGATCTGCACTGTGTATTTAGGCAAGATCATTGGTTTATTTTCTTACTAAATTGGTTGGTTCTGTTATTGGCTTGATAATATGTGTTTGAGGTTTTCTGAAATCTGAACCCTTTTACTTTCCTTTGGGTTAAGAGCTGTAATTACATATTAGGATGCATTTCTTGCTGTTTGGTTCCACCTCTGTAGCATCATATGTACCAGTACCAGTACACATGCTAATTAAAATTTGCTACAACTTTGCAATTATTTTATTTTCTTTGTCAGTATTGGACTGGTCCAAAAGTTATTTCAGCCAAAGTAACTACTTTTTCTATATTTATATAAACCAGGGGCAAAGCTACCAAATACCAATTTTACTGCCATGGAATTGAAGGAAGCCTTAAAGAGGGATTGGACCTCTCTTCCACCTGAAGTGCTGAATATCATTGCCAAAAAGCTCGGTGAAGTTTCTGATTTTGTCCGATTCCGTGCTGTTTGTCCAGCATGGTCCTCCTCTACCCCTGTCACTGACTTCATCCCGCAATTTCCTTGGATTTTTGTGGAACGGAGAAGTGAGGATGAAGCAGGTCTGACATTCTACTCAATACAGACTGACAAACTCTACACAGTCCACTCTCCAAAATTTGAGAACAAGTGTCTCTTTAGACCTGTAGATGGGTACTTTGCTGCCCTGCCAAGCAGTCAGATTTCTCTTCTGAATCCGCTTAGCGGTCATGAGATTCCTCTCCCAACATTTGATGTTAATTACCGTCCTGTATATTTTATGCCTTGGCTGGGAAAATCTGCTGTTTGCTGTTTCGTTTGCGGTCCGGAATCTGAAAGAAACTTGTTTTTCTACCATGACGGTCAGGAGAACCGGCATCGTTTAAAATTAGACCGTTATGATGATCCATTTTATCTCAATGATAAGCTTTTTATTGTACACGGTACCACTGGTGCTACAGAGGTTAGAGATATTGCTACTCAAGCTCTTGCCTATGTTATACCACCTGTTGATGATGCGGTAGAGCTAAGTGTCCATCTTATGGAAGCCTCACGAGATATTTTGAGGCTTTCTCTACACAAAGACCCAGTTGAAGGTTTTCCACTGTTGTACAAATATTCGTTTGATATACATCGATTGGATGTAGATGAAAATGGTTCATGAGGTTGGGTCAAGGTTAAAAATATTGGCAACCATGCAGTTTTCGCTGATGGCGATACTGGATTTGTGCTCGAAGCCAATGATTTGGCTGGAATCAAAGCAAATGTTATCTACTTCTTGGAGGAATCTTTCCTAAGAAATGGTCGATGGGTATGTCAATTGGAGACGATTGACATAGAGAACGGTGGTACAGACCACATTCCACTTCCTTTTGATACTTATGTTAGCTGGTTTGTCCCTAATTTGCGCCGTCTTTGAGCTTAATTGGTATTTAGTTCTAATTGGTGGCAAATTAGATTAAAGTACTGTGATGAATTAGTTGGATTGTCTCTGTATGGTTTGTGATGATGCATGCATTTTGGTAGTCTGATTGTGTTTCTCTATATATGTTATATGGATTTATGAATTAGTTTGATTTTATGTCTAATTTGTAAAAACGGTATGGTGCATGATCACTTGATGTATCCTTGACTGATTTCCAGAATTAACGATAACATTTTTATCACTTGTGCTGCAATTGGAATTCTTTGGTCTTATGAAACTCAAGATAAGTAATTTGTCTTGAACTGATTTTCTTTTACAGGAACTGACCAATGCGGCAATGCTGCCACCTGTTTCATTTGAAATGTAAAACTCTTATCCCGAAGAAATGGACATTTATCTTAGAATGGATCGGACAATGCTCCATTTAAATTGGAAAAAAAGATGGTCCTATGCTACAGACATTAAAAGATGTATGTTTCTGTCTATCCTCATCTTTATATTTGCGCTAGGAACCGGTAATGAACAACACCAGTATGATCCTGTTTGGTTGAATAACATGGACTGATATGAACCTTGCTGCAGCAAATTAAGCAATTAGAAAAAACAACTTAACATAAAGGCAAAGTGAGTTAAACTGTTAATGCTTGTTTAAGGAATTATAATTTGCAGGCATACTTTAACAAAACTTTAATTGGTTGCATCTCATTGACAAAAAAAGATATAAGTAGTTTATCACCTGACCAGGAGGGAAAATTATGACCACAATAAATGTTCTCAATATGACTACAAAAAAATAAAAAATATCAAGAGACCATGCACTTGAACTTCAAAACTACATGTAAATAATTCAAATTATTTCTACCTCATGTAATTGCGCTCCCTATCAAGCAAGCCACTGAAAGTAGGAATGAACAAAAAAGGGAACTTGAATGTAAAAGATGGTTTACAATCAGCTGAAAGAAACTGTCACTACATGAATCTCAATTTCAGGAATTGCTGAGCTCAAAGGTGGCATAAATTAGGAACAAACCAGCGGACTCCACCTTTGAAAGCGCCGGGACACAGATAATGATCCTTTGTGCCCGTCTCTATGTCCATTCTTACCATTTCATATAGAATTAATTGTTCATGAGATGCCACATTTTTACCATTGAGGTAATAGATGCAGTTCGCTCTGATCCCAGCCATATTGTCAGCTTTACGCATGAACCCACCATCCAAATCCAAGAATAATGCAACGATTACTGAAGTTTTTAAGCTTGACCCAACACGGTGAACCATTGTTGATTACATCTAGATGATGGATCTCATACAATAAATCTCCATGCTCATTATAACATCCAAAAACACCTAATATATCACCAGAAGCCTCTATAATATGGCAAATTGAGTTTTTTTTTGTGACCCTCAACCGGTGGGACGACATAGGAAAGAGTACCCGTGGTGATATCAATAGCCTTTGTAAATATAGTTTTTCTATCTAGAGTAAAAAGCATGCCCTTGAGATAAAAGTGGCTCCTTTTACTCTTAAAGCAGTCCACTTTAAGTTCCAACCAGTGATCCTGGCCAAGGCGACATAAAACCAATTCAGATTTTTAGAATTTTTATGACAAAGCACACAACAGAGCCCATATTCTCGTATTTGATTGTGTCATTGCCGCAACCAGATAGGATAGTAATCACATGCAGGGAGAGGGATTTTGTGATTATTAAGTGGATTGAAAAGAAAAGCCTGCGTGGTACGTTGACTTTGGTCCCGCAACTCCAAAATTAAATACCCTTCAGTTAGTTCAAGAAGATGTTGATTGTAAGAACTTGGAGCACGGACAGTGTAGAACTTCTCATAAGGAATAGAGTAGAACCGCATAATTGAATTATACTCGAGAATCCAAGGGAATTGTAGAGGTTGGTCAGTGACAGGTGTGGAGAAGCGCCATGCTGTGCAAACAGCACAGAACCGGACAAAATCAGAGATTTCACTGAGACCTTTGGCGATGAGATTCAACACATCTGGTACAAGCAAAGACCAATCCCTATTTATAGCCTTTTCTGCCTCCATGCGCACAAATGCTGAGAGTCTGCTTGAACTGCTGGAATTTCGGGCCAAGGCGGGGTGTAGCCGTGTAGTGAGTCGGGTAGAAAGACAAAGCACCATACACCAGTCAATCTGAGAAGGCAAACAAGTAATATTACAGGTTTTCAAATTTCAAACTGTAAATGGATGACCAACAGAAACATAGAAGAACAACCATGTGCTGTTATAAGCTAATAAAAATTAATTAGGTGCCTGGCAACTAGAGGTAAATATAATCAGGCCAATTAATGACACAATTATACCAAGTAATAAAATTCTAAATTCAAGCGATTTGTCAGAATCTTCACAATATCGGTTGTGGGAGAACAAACCCACAACTTACATGTTCATAGCAAACAGAATCAGCCAAAGTTACACATAGGGACCATATATATCTAATTAAAAACTAACAGGAAGAAGTCATGGAGACATTATTGATTATATTGTTGCTGTTGAGATTTTGCTAATGGATTTTGTGTGTTTGTGTGTGTGTGTATGTAGGAGGAAGAGAGGAAGAAGAGAAGAGAAGAGGGCAGAATTTTTGTGGGAAGAAGAAGCACTCCCAATTTTCTATTTTCTAAAATTTATTTGGTCTTTTACAAATTTACGAATTAGACCCTACAAATACAAATAATTACAAATAACAATGGAAAACATAAAAACAAAAGAGGAATGGGTAGGGACTCCAACAATCCTCCTCCTCCCGACTCATGGAGCGTGTCCGCCTACCAAACCCGCCTTCTTACAACAAGCTTCAAGCTTCAACGGCGGTACCGGCTTCGTCAACATATCCGAACAATTTTCACTCGTGTGGATTTTCTCCAACGCCAATTCCTTATTCTCAAGCACATCTCGAATCCAATGATACCTCAAATCGATATGCTTGGAACGAGAGTGAAACATCGGATTTTTACTTAAGTGAATTGCACTTTGACTATCACAAAATAAAACATACGGTTCTTGCCGAATACCTAACTCGTGCAAGAATTTCTTCATCCAAATGACTTCTTTGCACGCTTCCGTAACGGCTATGTACTCGGCTTCGGTTGTTGAGAGTGCAACACACTTTTGCAATTTAGATTGCCATGACACGGCCCCGTTTCCAAAACAAACCAAATAACCGGATGTAGACTTCCTCGAGTCTACGTCACCGGCCCAATCGGCATCCGTATATGCCTCCAAAACCGGTTCGGTTGTGCCACCAAAGCAAATGCAATGCTTACTTGTACCACGCAAGTATCTTAGAATCCACTTAGTGGCATTCCAATGTGCCTTACCCGGATTCGAAAGAAAGCGACTAACCACGCCAACGGCATGGGCTATGTCCGGTCTCGTGCACACCATTGCATACATTAACGAGCCTACAACCGAGGCATATGGCACATTCTTCATCTCCTCCTTCTCCTTGTCATCCTTCGGACAACTATCATGAGACAATTTAAAATGGCTCGCAAGGGGAGTGGTTACGGGTTTACAATTTGCCATGTTGAATCTTTCAAGTACCTTCTCAATGTACTTTTCTTGTGACAACCAAATTTTCCGATCTTTCCGGTTTCTAGTGATCCTCATTCCAAGAATTTGCTTAGCCGCACCCAAATCTTTCATAGCAAATTCGCTACCAAGTCTTTCTTTCAATGCTCTAATTTTTCGCAAATCACTACCGATGACCAACATGTCATCAACATAGAGCAAGAGAATAATAAAATCACCGCTAGAATACCGTTTTACAAAAACACAATTATCGGAATTAGTTTTCACGAAATTATTGTCACTCATAAAAGATTCAAACCTTTTGTACTAATTTCGTGGCGCTTGTTTCAAGCCATAGAGGCTCCTCCTCAATTTGCACACCAAGTGCTCTTGTCCTTCCGCCACGAATCCTTCGGGTTGCTCCATATAGAGCTCCTCCTCCAAATCACCATGGAGGAATGCGGTTTTGACGTCTAGTTGTTCGATCTCCAAATCCAAACTAGCGGCCAAACCGAGCATAACCCGGATAGAGGACATCTTCACAACGGGAGAGAAAATTTCATCAAAATCAACTCCCTTCTTTTGATCAAATCCCTTCACTACCAACCGAGCCTTGTATCTCGGCTTTCCTTCTTGACCCTCCGATTTTACCCGATATACCCATTTATTTTTGAGCACATTTTTGCCCTTCGGCAATTCCACCAAATCAAAAGTGTTGTTCTCATGCAAGGATTTTATCTCATCTTGCATGGCTTCCATCCACTTATTTTTGTGCTCCGATTCAATTGCTTGATCAAAGCATTCGGGCTCACCATCATCTACTAACAAAATAAAATCATTAGTAGAGTACCTTGTGTTGGCCCGCCTTTCTCGGGTTGACCTCCTCACCTCTTGTGGTTGAGGATCCACACTCAAAGAGGTTTCGGCTTGAGGTTCATTCACCTCTTGAGAGTCATTGGTTTCGGTTGGTTGATTCGGGTTTGGTTGAGTTGTTTGGGAATTTGGGTTAGAGTTTGAGAGAGGAGTTAGATCAACAAGGTTCCTCGAAGAGGTTTCGGCTTTGTCGAGGTTTTGCGAATCACCAACGTGCTCTTGTTCAAAGAACACTACATCTCGACTTCTAACTACCTTCTTTTCAATCGGATCCCATAATCGGTACCCGAATTCACCATTCCCGTACCCCAAGAAAACACATTCTTTGGTCTTGCTATCGAGCTTTGACCTTTCATCTCTAGGAATGTGCACGAATGCTCTACAACCAAACACCCTAAGATGATCATAAGAAACATCTTTACCTTTCCAAATCATTTCCGGTATATCACCGTCCAACGCATGTGAAGGGGAGCGGTTGATCAAGTGGACCGCCGTGTTCAAGGCTTCACCCCAAAAGCCTTTCGAGAGTTTAGAATGAGAGAGCATACAACGAATTCTCTCACAAATGGTGCGGTTCATTCTCTCGGCTACACCGTTTTGTTGTGGGGTCTTTGGAACGGTTTTCTCAAGCTTGATACCGATGGTCTTGCAAAATGATTCGAATGGACCACGGTATTCTCCTCCGTTATCGGACCGGATGCACATCACCTTCTTTCCGGTTTCTCGTTCCACTTCCACAACCCACTTCTTGAACACGTCCAAAACTTGATCTTTTGACTTCAACGGGTATGCCCACAATTTCCTTGAGTGGTCATCCACAAAAGTCACAAAATAAAGTGCACCACCGATGCTTCTATCTCCCATAGAACAAAGATCGGTGTGTACCAAATCCAACAAACTCGGTTTCTTACCATGTGGCGTTCTCTTGAAGGCGACACGGTGTTGCTTGCCCGCCAAACAATGGGTGCAAGAAGTGAGAGAGCTACCGTCACAAGGCACGAAATTCCTTTTAGCGAGAATTTCAATGCCTTTTTGGCTCATGTGACCCAACCGCAAATGCCACAAATCGGTCGAGCCATTTTCCGAAACATTCACCTCCCCACATAATTTAACTTGGGTTGCATAAAGCGAACCCGATTTCGTACCGCGAGCAATCACCAATTGTCCTCTCGACAATTTCCATTTGCCTCCAAAGAAGCTACTCTTGTACCCTTCGTCATCAAGGATACCAACCGAGATCAAATGGAGTCTCATATCCGGCACATGCAGAACATTCTTCAAAACAAGCTTGCTTCCCAAATTGGTCTCGACACAAATGTCCCCAATGCCAACAATTTTGCAAACCCCGTTATCTCCCAACCTTACAACACCACGTTCACCTTCCGTATAGGAAGTGAACAAGTCACGTTTGGATGTGACGTGGAAGGAAGCGGCGGAGTCTACGATCCAATTGGAGTCTTGACCAATATAATTCACAAAGCCTTCATTGTAGGCTATGAACACCTCCCCATCGGAAGCAAGGGCGGTGGTACTTTCGTGTTCACCATCACCGCCTCTCTCCTTTGATTTACTCCTTTTAAAGCCATCATTCTTGGCTTTTAACTTCCGGCATTCGTGCTTCATATGGCCGGGCTTCTTGCAATAATGGCAAATAATTCCCTTTCTCGACTTAGATCTTCCCCTCGACTTACTCCGCTTGTCATCATAGTCGGAGTTTCTATGAGAACTCCTTCCCCGATTCTCGGTGACTAGAGCCGAAGATTCACCCGAGACACCTAGCTCCTTACGCCTCAACTCCTCGTTGAGCATGCTATCCTTCACCATGGCTAGGGTCACGACACCATTTGGTGCCGAATTGCTCAATGTCACCACCAAGGTTTCCCAACTATCGGGTAGAGAACTCAACAAAATTAAAGCTTGCAACTCCTCGTCCAAAACCATTTTCATGGTTGACAAACGGTTCACACAATCTTGGAAACGGCTCAAGTGATCCGATACCGAAGAACCTTCTTGGTACTTCATGTTAACCAATTTCCGGATGAGAAAGGCCTTGTTCTGAGCGGTCTTGCGCTCATACAAACTCTCAAGTTTACCCCACAAGGCTTTCGCGTCGGTTTCGGTTGAGATATGGTGGAATACGGAATCATCCACCCATTGTCTAATCAAGGCTATCGTTTTCCGATTAGACACTTTCCAAGCATCGTCGGAGGTTTCGGCGGGTTTGGTACCGGTAAGGGGTCCATAGGCATCCTTACAATACAACAAATCCTCCATCCTAGACTTCCAAATTCCATAGTTGGATGAGGTCAATTTAATCATGGTACCACTGCCACTATCCTCCATTTTCCAAATCAAACAAACACCTAACTAGCAAATCTCCAAATTAATTGAATGAAATTCCCAAAATGGGCAACAAACAGTCAGACAGCTTTGGAACCACTTGCGTTATAACGCACCACAACTTCCGTTGTAACGGAACAATTCAATTTCCTTTCAGAGGCTTTCCGTTATAACGCACCCCAACTTCCGTTGTAACGGAACAACTCCAAATGGTTCACCCAGATTGCGTTATAACGCAACACCACTTCCGTTATAACGGAACAATGCACTGACCTTCCAGAGAGCACCCGTTATAACGCAATACACATTCCGTTATAACGGAACATATTTCGGTACCAGTTTCAAAGGGTCTCAGCTTGCGTTATAACGGACCAAACAATGCGTTATAACGGAACAAAGATCTGACTAGGTTTTACCTCAGATCGCTGACGCCTTCGATCGTCGGAGCAGCGATCAACGACGACGCCCACCAAATCAGCACTCTACTGACCTCAGATCTGCTCAGCACCAACCAGATTTCGCAACTCACACCAAATCCCCAATCCGCACACGACTTGGCGAGACGCGGTGGAACAAACTCGAGCGCCGGCAACGACAGTGGGGCAGCGACGGTGGCAGCGAGCGGAACGAGCACGACAGCGGCAGCAACGAGCAACAGTGACGGCGGCGAAGCTCCGGCGACGGCGGCGAACGGTGGCTCTGATACCAATTGTTGAGATTTTGCTAGTGGATTTTGTGTGTTTGTGTGTGTGTGTATGTAGGAGGAAGAGAGGAAGAAGAGAAGAGAAGAGGGCAGAATTTTTGTGGGAAGAAGAAGCACTCCCAATTTTCTATTTTCTAAAATTTATTTGGTCTTTTACAAATTTACGAATTAGACCCTACAAATACAAATAATTACAAATAACAATGGAAAACATAAAAACAAAAGAGGAATGAGTAGGGACTCCAACAGTTGCTTACCTTTCAGCTCTATATTGAAGCTGGTAGAGAGACTCTAGGGCAGCCTCCAAATTACTTTAGGGTTTAGTTAGAACTATAGTGCTCTACTGACTAGGTTGCCATTAATTTCCAGAGATTTTGTCTGAAACTCAAATAGAAAGTTCATACATGGCAATGGCAGCAGCTGCCAGAGTTCAAATGGAAAGTTCTCCTTATTGCCTGTTCTCTATTGGGCTGTCTTATTATATGTAGCTTGGGCTTGGGCCTGGACTTGATGGTTCAAGACTTCAAATAAGCAAAGTTTATTTCACCTTAATTTGGTATTTAATACTTATTAATCCGTGTTAATATCGTATTATAAGAGATCAAAAGTTAAGTAGCTTTTAGTTACATTATTTAATACTGCATTTTTCATGATGCATCTCTCTCATCTGTGACGCTTCCAAACTTACAAGGCATCACATTGTACTACACCAAAGGTATATCACAACTACTGTAATTTGTTGAAAAAAGCTTTTCTGCGAGTATTGTTGGAATTGAACTTGTTTGGGAGGGCTATGATATGAAAAGATGTTTGTAAGTTTCTGGTATGTTAACTTTGTACGTGGAGTCATCAATGCTCATTTGAATTTGGAAAAACAAAATTGATTAATCATTGTGTTTGATTTCTGAAAATTGAATGAACGGCAAACGATCGATAATCAAACTTTTCATTATATATATAGAGAGCTCACAAACGTTATATTCCAGTTGACTCACAATTTCAATCAAGTAAGAAATGCAAGTTTCATTATTAGAGTGTTCCTGAAACGAGGAACCAATAATGGACGACACCAGTATGAGCCAATTAAATTTAACAAAGTTTTAGAAGAAACGAAGTAAACTGGAAGCTAAACTGATTCAACTCTAAAGTCTTAATGCTGGTTTCAGAAATTGATTTCCATGCATGCTTCACCAAATTCAAGTTTTTACTGGATGGGAAACCCTATGGCGATACCGAAGGTGCTCCCTTGGATGATACGGTCTTTTTTCTTTTTTCTCTTTTTGCGCGTTTTATGCAACAAAAGCTCATAATTATGCAACGAAAGTTGGTAATTATGCATATAAACTTAACTCGCCGAATTAAACCTCTTTTTTAAAAACCAAGTTGTGGTTCAATATCTAGTTCATCAAATTTCAACCGGTTCATAACCTATTCGTCTGATTTACTGTAGCATCCCATTTTTTCTTTTTTTTTTTCACCATCATGCTTTTGTTATGCATATTATATGGTTTATTATGCATACTAGACACCTTTATTATATGGTTCATTTAGTATACAATTTGTTGGTTGTAGATTGCATATAAATAGATGTCTTTTATTATAAACATGTTTATAATGCACACTAATCCATTTAGTATGCAGTGTATCAGTTATAGAATGCATGTCATCAATGCTATATGCAAGTAAAAAAAGGCTTATTATGCACACAAATTTATTAGTATGCATTATGCAATATATTAGTTGTAGAATGTAAGTTATCATATTTTTTGTATGCATGAAAAAATATTTAGTATGCAAATTGTTTAATGTTTTATAACTCGGCAAGTGGGTTTTACATGCATAATAAACATCTTTCACTGCATAATAAACAAGTTTACATGCATAATTAAGTAGTGTAGAATGAGTTTGACTAGTCAAACCATCCGTATCAACGACGGGAGCTACGATGGTATCTCTATATCAGCTCCCAAACATGATTCATGATCTTTTATAATATCACGTAAATAAAACAAATTAGCCTACTTCATCTAATTGTGCTCCCAATAAATTAAAGCAAGCCCCTGAAAATTGTATAGAGAGATGAAGTAGGCAATCCTTCTGCTGATTGTAATACTAAACGATAGTCGAAAACCAGATGACAAAAAAAAAAATGTTAATATGTATTCCTTGATTGCAACAATCATTGAGTTTGAAGACGACATAAATTAGGAACAAACCATCCTACTCTACATAAATTAGGAACAAACCATCCTCCTCTATCTTCCAATGTACTACGTGGACACACACGACGTTCCTTAGTGCCAGTCTTTATGTCCATTCTCACCATTTCAATTATATAATCTAGCAAAGTTGTCACGTATTTCTGTTCGAAATAATAGATGCAGTTTGCTCTGATCCCAGCCATATCATCGGCTTTAAGCATGAACCCACCAAACATATCCATGAATAATGCATGATTGCCGATATTATTAACTTTGACCCAGCAAGGGGAATCAATCTTGATTGCATCTAGACGATGGATCTCATACAACAAATCTCTATGCTCGTTATAACGTCCAAAAGCTACTAAAATATCCCCAGAAGCCTCTAGAATATGGAAAACTTTTTCTGCTGTTGAGTAACCCTCAACTGGTGGGATGATATAGGAAGGTGTACCATTACTAATATCTACAACCTTTGTAACTCCAGTCTCTCTCTCTAGACTGAAAAGCATCCCGTTGAGATAAAAGTGTTTATAATTAGAGTCGTTGAAGTCCAATTTAAGTTCAAACCAGTGGTCCAGTCCAAGACGACATAAGATCAATTTGGGACATTTAGAATTCCTACGAGCAAGTTTACTACAAAACCCATATTCCCCTATTTGATTTTGTCGTTGGCGAAACCAGTTAGGATAGTAATTATCACATGTAGGAAGAGGGATTTTGTGATTATTAAGCGGATTCAGAATAAAAGACTCGGTGATACTCTTACGTATGTCCCGCAACACGAAAAGTAAATGCCCTCCAGTCATTTCATGAACCAGTTGACCGGCATAATTTATAGCATGGGTATTGTAGATTTTACCAGTAGACACGGAGTGGAAATTCAGACTTGTAAAATTAGACTCGAGAATCCAAGGGAATTGAGGGGGTAGATCAGTGATATGGGTGGAGGAGCGCCATGCTTTGCAAACGGCTCGAAACCGGACAAAATCAGAGACTTCACGAAGACCTTTGGCGATGAGATTCAACACCTCTGGTAGAAGCGAAGACCAGTCCCTCGCTATAGCTTTCTTTGCTTCCATGGCATCAAATGCTTAGACTACCGGAGTATCTGGCAGAAACGAGGTATATTGAGCAAGGTAGAGAGACCAAAAAATTACAGCTTACGCGAGTCACACCTGAAAAAAGTAACAAGTAACATCAATGGTTTTCACTTTTCAACCTATAAATGTGTAACTTACCAAATTATTGAAGACTACCACGTGCTATTACAAAAATTATAAAGACGGCTCCTATCAAAGAAATTTGGACATTTGACAGCTGCTGTTAGGCATAATTAATCAAGCCAATTATTCACCTATTTAATTACTCCAATAAAATAAAACAAGGTGGTAACCCAACATTGTGTCTGAATCTCACAACAGAACTTGGCAAACTCGAAGATGACAAACACACTAGTTACATATTCATACTTCATAGTTATTTTGGAGAAGAACAAATTAAATCAGCCACAGATGGAAGATCAGAATCAAATATCAACGTACTACGCACAGGTACCGTACATATATCTAATTGAAAATTTTGCAACTAACTGGAAGATGTCAAGAGACAATCAGTAACAAAAAATATTGATATGATGAAACAAAAAAATTAAGATGATTAATTGTTGCTTGCCTTTCCTCTCTATTAGGCAGCAGCTATGCGCTTCAATTGTTGCGTGAGGAGAACTGAGATGCCGCAGCCGACCTAATTTGAGAACAAGTTTTTCTTCAAGTCGCAATTTAATTTTAGAAAATCGGGCTGTATAGAATTATAGAATTATAGAATTATAGAACTCTCTGCGGTTGGGCTGTCTTGTTATATTATGGGCCGAATAGAAAAATTCGCACCAAACATTTCAGTCTCTCAGTCCAAAAAAAGGAGATATGAGGTAATATAAGCATGATTTCAGATGTTTAATATAATTCAAAAATAAAATAAAAAAACGCGTGGTGTTTCCTCTATATTTTTTTGAGATAAAGATGAGGGTCAAGCCACTCAAATTTAAATGTCTATAAAAGACCCTCCATCCGGGTTTCGAACCCGCGACTTCCTACACAGAGAGCGTTGCCCTTAGCCACTAGACCAAAGGCTGGTTCTTGTGTTTCCTCTATATTTGTTGATTAGGATTAGGACTCATCAAAGAGAGCCTCAACTAATATTTGTAAAATATATAGTACTCTTTGTATGTATATGTATGACAAAATTGAGATGCGGATTTTTCAAAAAATTATAATTAAGCACATATATTGAGCAATTAAATAAGAGCAGAGGCAATAAGATGCTGAAACTATTTTCAACGAAGTTGGATTTTTTTAATCGAGCTGGATACTCCATTTCCAATATATGGACAACAGGCAAACAAAAAAAAATAAAATAAAATTAGAGCTAGCTAGCTATCTTTAGTATATAAGAATTACTAACACTAGAGGAACTCTAATTTTAGTTTTTGAACTATTAATTTGGTTCAAGCTGGTCCTTAGACTATTTCTTAGTTCCAATTGGTCTTTAAACTGTTGCATTTGATTCAAAATGTTCCTTAAATTATTTTTTTGTGTTCAATTTTATCATAGATTGAAAGTTTGGTTCATATTACCCCTTCCAATAACTTCCGTTACATAACTGATACTAAAATTTGTGCCCAAACTATGTCAGTTAATATAAATAAAAGTAAATGGGAACAAACTAAAAATGGAACTTGAAAAAGGTTCAGAACCAGATGAAACAAACTAGGCAAATTTTTATGTATGCCCCTCTAAAACTTCAAAATTACGTATTTCCCCTTCAAAAGTTAGTAATATCATATTTACCTTTGTCAAAACTTTAAAATTACATATTTCCCCTCAAATGCTAATAATATCACATTTAAAACTCAAAAATTATATATTTCCCCTAAAATAATTATAATATCATATTTTTCATTTTCATTGACCCGACCAGACCCTGTTTTTTTTAAAAAATTAAATGGACCTGAATCCCTACTCAACACAAATCGAAACTGAATGACCCGAATCTTGGACAACCTAACCCAACCAATCAGAAACAAAAAATGACTCAAGACCCGAAAATATGTTCTCACTATTGAACCTGAAACCCAACCACACCCAACTTCACCTGTGATCGACATTTCAAGCAATATTACAATAGGAAACTATTCATTGCAGAATGAAAATTGCGATTCTTTCATCTATATATATGAAATTACTTCTTGTTTCCTACATTATTCAATTTCTTTGCTGGATGCAACCATAATCAAACTTTTCATTATATAGAGAGCTCACGTTATATTCCAGTTGACCCACAATCTCAATCAAGTAATAAGAAATGCAAATTTCATTATTAGAGTATTCCTAAAACGTAGAACCAGTAATGGACGCTCCAGAGTGCAACATCCTCTACTGTGCAGGATGCTGCTGCATAGCAATCCGACGATGAAGCTTATTGGGGGACTTTTTTCAGATTGACAAGCATGAATCGCAAAGCAGATCGGACGATCAGAATGCTGCACAATACATTACTGCGCAGCAGATGATAAGGATTGGTTATGGATGACACCCGTGAGCCAATTAAATCTAACAAAGTTTTAGAAGAAACGAACTAAACTGAAAGCAAAAATGATTGAACTCTATAGTCTTAATGCTGGTTTCAGGATTTAATTTCCATGCATGCTTCACCAAATTCAAGTTTTTACTGGATACCTTAATTACCGAATAATAACAAATTATAGTCACAATTAGCACTGTAAAAATTCAACATATATATCAGGAAAACATGATTCATGATCTTCTGAAAGATAATATCACGTAAATAAACAAATTAGCCTGCTTCATCTAATTGTGCTCCCAATAAATTAAAGCAAGCCACTAAAAATAAGGTTGATCAGAAAAAGAGAGAATTCCTCATACATGCACAACCAGATGACCAAAAAAAAAAAATCTTAGTATGTATACCTTGGTTGCAATAATCATTGAGTTTGAAGGTGACATAAATTAGGAACAAACTATCCAACTCTCTCTCTAAAAGTACGTTGACACACACGACGTTCCTTAGTGCCAGTCTTTATGTCCATTCTCACCATTTCATACATATACTCTCGGAGAGCTGTCACATACTTATGTTCGAAATAATAGATGCAGTTTGCTTTAATCCCAACCATATCATCGGCTTGAAGCATCAACCCACCAAAATTATCCATGAATAATGCATTATTGCCGATATCATTAACTTTGACCCAGCAAGGGAAACCAATCTTGATTGCATCAAGACGATGGACCTCATAAAACAAATCTTCTTGCTCGTTAAAATATTGAATAGTTGCTAAAATATCCCCAGAAGCCTCTAGAATACTGAAAATCGATTCATCTCTTGAGTAACCCTCAATAGGTGGGATGACATAGGAAGGTGTACCATTAGTAATATCTACAACCTTTGTAAATCCGGTGTTTCTCTCTAGACTGAAAAGCATGCCCTTGAGATAATAGTGCTCGTAACTAAAGTCGTTGTAGCCCAACTTAAGTTCAGACCATTGGTCCTGGCCAAGGCGACATAAGACCAATTTATAAGTGAAATATTGACAAACAAGCTCACAACAAATCCCATGTTCCCCTATTTGATTTTGTCGTTGGTGAAGCCATATAGGATTATAGTTATCACATGCAGGCAGAGAGATTTTATGATTATTAAGCGGATTCAGAATAAAAGGCTGGTTGGTTTGCTTACTCTGGTCCGACAACTCGTAAAGTAAATACCCTTCAGTTTTTTCATCAATTAGCTGGCCAACATGATTTGGAGTATGGATATTATAGGTTCTTTCAGTAGATATGGAGTAGAAGCTGAGTCTTGAATTACTCTCGATAATCCAAGGGAACTGAGGGGGCAGGTCAGTGATAGGGGTGGAGGAGCGCCATGCTTTGCAAACGGCTCGAAACCGGACAAAATCAGAGACTTCACGAAGACCTTTGGCGATGACATTCAACACCTCTAGTAGAAGCGAAGACCAGTCCCTCGCTATAGCTTTCTCTGTCTCCATGGGTAGAAATGCTCAGAGTTTATACCGGTCAAACCTGAAATAGAGTAACAAGTAATATATATCAGTGTTTTTCAACCTATAAATGTGTAACCAACCAAAACATAGATGACCACCATGTGCTATTACAAATGAAAAATCTGCTCCTTCCATAGATTAAATGGACATCTTACAGCCACTGGGTAAATTAATATATTCAAGCTAATTATCCACCTATTTACACCAATAAAGCGAGATCCTCATTAAGCATTGTATCAGGTACCATATATATCTAAGAGAAACATCTTGCATCTATTGAAAATGCATCCATATGTCCATAGACACACTCAAAATATAACAAATACATCCGATTTGGTAACAGATAAATCTGATTTTGTAACCTATAGATGCCATGGACAAATATTCTATGGACGCTAGGTATAACTCTATATCTAACTAAAACTAACAAGGAGTTATAGAGACAGTCAGTAACAAAAATCCACTGATATATCAAACTCAAACAAAAAAGAGGCAATAATTATTATTTTTTTTTTGTAAGGGGAGGGAGGTGACTGTTGCTTGCCTTTCCTCTGTATTGAAGCGGCGGAAAGGATCATCAAGTGGAGGCTGGCGATGCGACAAAGAATTGTTTGAACTGAGATATTAATATGCCGCAGCTAGCCGACCTAATTTGAGAACAAGTTCGATCTTCAGGGTAGGCCGCAATTCATGATTTATGCAATGACGCCTGAAATAGAGCTCCTGCAGTTACTTGGGCTCATCTTGTTGGCATCTTGGGCTTTGATGGTTCTGGTCGCAGTTAACACTTGACAGATAATCATTTTATACACTTAACTGATTAATTATATGACATCTTACTCAGTGATTAATAAGTTATGTTCTTCTAATGTACTCCTAAACTTACCAATGTCATTTGATATTTAATCAAGAATCATTAAATATAAATCGTTAT
The DNA here is from genome assembly GCA_030179965.1 of Cyperus esculentus. NCBI lineage: Eukaryota > Viridiplantae > Streptophyta > Magnoliopsida > Poales > Cyperaceae > Cyperus > Cyperus esculentus. Next base: position 897,498 of record JASGLE010000034.1, on the reverse strand, counting down.
AATTTTTTAAGAGCTAGTAAAGTTTCAATACCACAAGTTTTGTGTGTTAAAAGATGTCACAAATTCAAAATTTAATGAAATTTTATATGTATACATCTTTTATGAATACAAGTAACATCAAATTAAGGTTTTGATTGAAATTTAAATAAAATAACGAGTTTGTAACATCTTGTGATATATAAATTGTGGCTTCCGAACCCTACTTTCTTTATAATTTTGATGGTTTTTTTAATGGAGCATCATATGACAATCAAACTGATTGAAATTTGAAACACAATGAATCTATGAGAGTATAAACAATTTTGTAAAAAAAAAAATTAAATTTGTAGGATACTTTATAAATATATTTGAAATTGGTTGTCATAATGAATAATTTGTCATGGGATATGTGTGTTGCCTATGGGTTTTCTTCATAAAAGGAAAAAAAAAAAACGAAAAGAAAAGAAAATTGTTCACTGTTATTGCGATTTTTTTTGGAGAAAAAGGTTTTCTCCCCAATGTCTAATCTACCTTATTGTCCTCCAACTTCCAGCACCCTCTTTTAGAAACTAATCTAACACATCTTTATTTAATATTTTTATGATTTTGAAACTTTCTTCTCCAAACTATGGAGTGCTCTATTTCATCTCTCGGCGATATGTTTTCTTCTCTCTAGCGGCATGTTTCCGTCTTTCCGGTGATCTCTCCGATAATATGTCTCATCTTTTTCATCGCCTCCGATGATCCTTGTTTAATATAATTCAAAACAAAAAATTAGGCGTAGTGTTTCTTCTATCTTTGTTGATTAGGATTAGGTCTCAAATAGAGAGCCTCAACTAATATTTGTAAATCATATAGTACTCTTTGTATATGTATGACAAAATTTAGATGCAAACTTTTCAAAAAATTATAAGCACATATATTGAGCAAACTAATTAAGAGCACAGGCAATAAATAAGCTGTTGAAACTATTTTCTACGAAGTTGGATATTTTTTAATCGAGCTAGTTAGTCCATTTCCAATATATGGACAACAAAAAAAAAAACAAAAAAAGAAAATTAGAGCTAGGTGTCTTTAGTATATAAAAATTACTAAAACTAGAGGAACTCTAATTTTAGTTTCTGAACTATTCATTTGGCTCAGTCTCGTCCTTAGACTAGCTATTTCTTAGTTCCAATAGGTTCTTAAGCTGTTGCATATAATTCAAATTGGTCCTTAAATTATTTTTTTGTGTTCAAATTTATCCTAAATTGAAAGTTTGGTTCAATTTGAATCAAAATTTTTACAGTTGATCTATAATAAGAAATAAATATTTCATATTTATTACTGGAATATTCGTAAGACTAAGAAATAGAAATGGACAACAGCAGTATGATACTATCAGGTCCAATGACAATATGATTCAACTATTAATGCTAGTTTAGGAATTACAATTGCAAGCATGCTTAGCAAAGTTTTTATTGGGAGTTTGTATCTCATTATACCCAAAAAAAAAAATAATAGATAATAAAGTACATTAGTATCTCATCAGGAATATAATTTATGACCACCATAATATCAATATCACCATAAAGAATCCAAAATATAACTAAAGCATGAGTTATGAGCTTCTGAAAGAATATCCCATGAATAACTCAAATAAGTCCGGCCACTCCATTTATTTGTACTCCCTATCTAGCAAGCCATTAAAACTAAGGACACCCAGATGAAAATTAAGAAACATGTAGATCTGAGTTGCAAGAATCATTAAACTCGAAGGTGGCATAAAATAGGAACAAACCAGCCTACCCTTCTATGAAAGTCGAGGGACACCGACGATGTTCCTTGGCACCAGTTTCCATGTCAATTCTCACCATTTCATATAATTGTCTTCCGCAGCTTGCCACAAATATTTTCCTCAAGTAATAGCAATTTGCCTTGATACCAACCAATTTGTCTGCTTTAAGCATGAACCCACTCTCACCATCTATAAATAATGCATGGTTACCAATATTTTGAACCTTGATCCAACATGGGGAACTACTCTTGTTTACATCAAGACAATGAACCTCATACACTAAATCTGCATGCTCATTTTACCGTCCAAAAACTCCTAGAATATCCCCAAAGGCCTCTAAAAAATGGGAACGTTTTACTCTTGAGTACCGCTCAACCGGTGGTTCAAACATAGCAAAGTTTGCCAGTATTAATATCTGTAACCTTTGTATCTTCTGTTCTCTCAAGAGTAAAAAGCATGCCCTTGAGATAGAAGTTCGTAAAATTAAAGCATTTGTACTCTAATATAGGTTCGCACCAGTGATCCTAACCAAGGTTGACATGAACCAAACTTCTCTTTAGGATATGAAGAACTAAGTACACATGACACAACCCATATTCCCCTATTTGATTTTGCCAATGCGCATAACAGGAATAACAATCATCACACATATAGGGAGGGAAATTTTGTCATTATTAAGTAGATTTAGAAGAAAAGTTCGGCTAGTAGATAGACTGTCGTCGCACAACCTGACAAACAAATATCCTTCAATTAGTTCATAAACATGCCGATCCAAAGATTTTGGACCATGGAATGTGTAGAATTTGCCAGAGGATATGGAGTAGAAACTAAGTTTTGGCATAAAGTATGGTATATAAACATTAACGACCCATGGAAATTGAGGGGGAAGGTCAGTGACTGGGGCGGAGAAGCGTCATGCAACGCAAAAGCACGAAATCGAGTAAAATCAGTGATGTCTCTAAGATTTTTGGCAATGATATTCAACACGTCTGTTGGAAGAGATGACCAATCCTTCTCTTGATCTTTATCTGCCTCCATAGCAGTGACTAGGATGGAGAAGCGCCATGCAAGGAAAACAACACGATATCGAACAAAATCAGATATTTTATGTGATTGGGCTTCAAGGTTGAGGATGTGGTTCCAATTAATGGCGTTTTCGTTGCCCTTTCTCATCTCTATAACATAATTGCGTTCGACTTCAAAAAACATGGCGGCTGGATTAGTTATGAGACAATATGAAAGGCCAATGCCACCTATTGTCGGCTATGTGTTTTTGGTGAACTCAGGTGGACATTTGTTGGTGGTCTACACCCACTCAATCTCCTTATATTTTTGTAGACATAAGAGCAATGTTTTGCTTCAAGAACTTCTACACAGATAATAAGAACATTCAGGCTGTGAATGTCTCTAACTACCCCAATTTTGACAATGTTGTACTGTCTCTGTGCACAGGTCCTCCGTCGCTATCCCTCAGGAGTATTTCTCATGGACAAGCAGGATGTATGTTGTCCGTGTTTGCAGTGTTGTTAGGATGAAGAATGAAATATTGAGAAGACAGTCTGAGAGCACCATTTTTCACTTACCACAAAATTCAGAAGATTCAATGAAATGGACAATAAAAGACTTTGAAAAGTAATTCATGCCTCTCACAACATTTTGGACAACCAAGAGGGCTTTTTGGGTCACGCCAAATATCAGGCGCATTGATGGATAGAGAGAACTGAAAGTGTTCTTTTTAAAACAATTGTTAATGCTGAATTCCAAGTCTAAATATTGAAACTAAAAGAACAAAAAAAAAATCAACAACAAACATTAGAACAAAAACATTAGTTTTACAACCAAAGACTGATTTCGGATTGTTAGGTACCATTATTGCATCAGCATTCTGGGGATTGTTTAGGATTTTTGAGATAATTTCTGATTTGTTGTTGCATATTTCAAAAATTGAGTTTAGCATCAGTTTGAAATTTTTTATTAAATTCTACATATTTTTTTGGGTTTACCAATATATATAATTGATTGTTTTTTTTACTGATGGAAATAGAGAAATGGAAGTGTCCTAATATCCGATGCTTTGATTTGAACATGGGAATAGTTTTGTGATGAGCTCTGACAACATGTTGAATTATGTTCTTAGATCCTTTCAGAATGTTGTTTACAAGCATAATTCCACTCAAGTTTTTTGTTCTTATATATATTTATTTAGGAAAAGAAATGTGAATCTTATTACTTTGTATCACAAACAACACAACATTCATCATGTGCCATCCCGTCAATGTCAATTATGTACCAGCCAAACTCCATTGGTCTATTAGTAAGTAATCACAAAAACAAAATTAACAAAAAGCTGAATTGGAATGACCATGAAAGGTTGTTTAAGCAACAAAATTCAGATTTCTTTACAAAATATTCATCATGGGTAAAGTTTCATATGGCCTAAGAACATCAATTGTCCAGCTGACTACGAATTTGAATACTGATTCTATCATCTATTAAATATAAGACAGCGTGATATGTTCATGTTCCAGAAGTAATCTATTCTCACATAGCATCCCTAGTTCAAATTCTTTAGTAATAAATAACAAAGAAAATATAACTAGTACGACAATGTCAAAAATTAGTTCACTACTAAATTGAAAATATGCCAGCATGTATATCTCATAAAATAGACTATAAATAATGAACACATGTCATCGAAGCTCAAAAATGCTGTAAACAAGGGACAAACCAGCATTGTGGTTCTTTCAAGGGACACGGGAGACATTCACGGGCGCCGGTTTAAATTTGGAGATTTCCCAAATATGAGTTTTCAAAGTAGTACATACAATTCCTTTTAATCCCGGAACAATAATTGGATCTAAGTACAAAGCCACTATGAAAGTCTATGAAAATTGCATGATCACCAATGTTGTCAGCCTTATTCCTTTTAAACTAATAAGGTCTATTTCTTCCTTGCCGGAAAACTCCCAAAATATCTCCAAAAGCTAAATCTGGATAACAGATTTAGCTACTGGGAAATCAAAATCAGGATATGATATAACATGAGTGACTGTCCCAGTAGCTAAATCTGTTATCTTAGTAATTCCATTTTCAATATGTAAACTGAAAAGCATATTTTTGAGACAAAAGTGAAAAACATGTAAATACATTGATCCCAAATTAATATTTCTCTGCTTATTTTGCTCAAGACGGCAGAGAGCCAACATGGGACATAGTATGATTTACACTCTCGAATTCCTTTTTTTTTTTTTTTGAAGAAAGTGGAATATTTCACCAATTTCATTGAAACTTTTTATTCGTGCCCATGAAGGATTGAACCCATGACCTCTCGAATTCCAATTAAACCCACATATTCCTCAACGGACAATGATACCATGCCACAACTTTGCCCCCACAACCCTATGATGAGGTGGCATGTGGGTGGAGAGGGTCATTTTTGTAAAATTTTGTTGGGCAAAGGTACATTTTTGTAAAATTATGAGGGTCATTTTTGTAAAAAATTTTTATGGTCGGGTAATTTTGTAAAATTCCTTAGAAATAAAGGATATTTCTGTAAAATTTTTTGAAAAGAGAGATATTTTTGTAAAATTTTCTTAAGCACATTGGGGTGTTCTAGGGGGCATTGTTTGTGGCAAGTTATATTTATCCATTCCTCAATTTGCTTTTGTCGTGGCCCAAGAAAGCAAGGCGTGTCACCAAAATCCAATGAAAAGGGTCGAATCGCATGATTAATAAGTGGATTGATGAATGAAAGCCGATAGAAGGGGCGGTCGACAAAGGGGAATAATTAATGGGCAAACATATACCCAAGTGATGATCTGTTAAACCTCTTCTTGAAAGCTTTTGGAGCATGGACACTATGCTTTATAAAAGGGTATGGAGTAGAAGAGCATGTTATCCTTAAAAGGATAAGTCTGTGCCTCAAGAATCCATGGGAATTGTGGAGGGGAGTCGGTGATGGAGATCGAGCCACGCCAGGCCAAGCAAACAGCATGAAAGCGTACAAAATCAGAGAGTTCAGTGATTTTTTTGGCGATAAGATTCAGCAGCTCTGGTAAAAGAGAAGTCCAATTCCTTTCTTGATCTTCAGTTGCCTCCATGACAACAAAATCGGTAACTTGGCTACAGCTGCCAGTACTTTCTAGCAAGGAACTGATGACACAGACAGACAGCAATCAGTAGACAGTCCAGTAAAAGCTGATACAAAATTCATTGCCACGGAGAGCAATTAGTAGATAATCAGGTTCAATACTCAAGCTATCTATCAACATTCTACAAAATTCATATAATTCAGTTTGTGCATCAGCATATGTACCAACTTGCTGAAAGTAGAATTGGATCTGGTACGGGTTTGGTACCAGAAAGTACCAGAGTTGATTATATATGCTGTTTAAGGCCTTGAAGACACTACTAAAATAGAACCAAATGCATTTTACACAATGGGTAGCTCTCAATTGGATTTCAAATTACGAATGGTACAATATGAATCACAGCACATTCATACATGATAAAGCATTAAAGCCTACTGCATGACTCCGTGAATATGAGGTTCAACAGATGCATCGGAAAGATAAACGTAGCTAACTAACAAACTCAAGATATTACATACCTTGCTTCTGTGAGTGAAGGGTGTTGAAAAGATACACATTGTTGTGTACTTCTGTAAAATTGTATAGCTTTTTGTATTTACTAGAAAGGGGCTGTGTTAGACACTTATAATATAAAATACTTTTGAGGGTCTCATTGTAAATGTAGCAAACACTGAGATATGAACAGATTTTGGGGCTGTAGAGAGAGAAGGAAGACAGCCACCATGTTTGTTTCATCTTAATCTCTTTGTTCTTCTCTTTGTTCCTCTTTAATCTTGTGAATTCAGGTTTCTCTCTTTTATCAAAGGGCAGGCAAGGCTTCGAGGAAGGAAGAAGCAGACGCTGTTGCAATTCTTAGTCAAGTAATCTACTAATCATAGGTTAATTTCACAAATAGGCTTCGAAAGAGTTTAGCAAATCTAGCGCAGAGGTTGGAACTTAAGGCTCTGATTCATTTTATTAGTTGTGGGCTTCAGGCCTACGAATTGGGCTGCCTGAGTTTGTCGTTTGGGATTAAAATTAGATAATTCTCATCTTAATTCAGAGTTTGATTAATTATAAGAGTACTACGAATTCCAGAGTTTGCAACTTTGCATACTTAATTCTGAGGTATGTATTTGGACTGAATAAACAATCGTGGGGCTGTTGAAGACGGGTACTAAAAAAAATGCTATATTGTTTGAATTTGAAATCCATTACAAGATCAATTATTACATCGTAAGAAGATTTGAAGCATATATACATAGTTTCATTTGAAAGTTTGAAACATTTAATGTATATATGTTAACTTCAAATGAATATACGTAATTTTATATTAGAAAAGCAATAATGAGGATCACAAATCTATGTAATTTGCTTGACATATCCAATATTATTTCACACAAACTGCTTATTCATTCCAATACATAAAACGTTATTTCGCTTAAACTGCTTAATCATTCCCTTATATTTAATATGGGAAATATAAAGTAGTATATCTAATCAAGTTGTACAGTTTTAACAACAAGCCGGAGCTCTTCCTTTTTGTGCGCAAAGAATCCCGGTAAATCATCCATGTTGAGTTCCTTTATGGTCATTCCATTTGGTAACTCCCAATCAAAGTGATGTACCAGGTTCGCTACTGCAAGCTCTATTGTGGCTGTTGCTAATGATATACCAGGACAAATTCTGCGTCCCGCTCCAAATGGGATCAACTGAAAATTGTTGCCCTTGAAATCCACTTGGCTATCGATGAATCTTTCTGGGATGAACTCCTCTGGTTTTTCCCACGATTTTGCCTCCCTCCCAATGGCCCATGCATTAATATGGACTTTGGTTCCTTTTGGAATTGTAAGACCATTAATAATGCATTCTTGCATTGATTTCCTCGGAAGTAGTAATGGAAAAGGAGGGTGTAGTCGAAGAGTTTCTTTGATTACGGCCTTCAAGTAGGCCATATTGTTTAAATCTTCTGATCTAACCATGTCATTTTTCTTTGTTATTCCTCTAACTTCTTCTTGTAGCTTCTTCATCTTTTCTGGATTTTTTATGAGCTCAGACATTGCCCAAGTCATGGTTGCGTATGATGAGCCAACTGCAGCAGCAAATACATCCTGGATATTTCAATAAAAATATTAATATATTATAATTTCAAGAATCTCACATAAGTCGGTACTTAAAAATATGTTAATGATTATTTATGATTTTATTTGCAAACTGAATTGTTTCGAAATTTCCACTCACTCACGAAAATATGTTAAGAAGGACCAAAAAAACTTACAAATAGTAGCCCTTTTATCTTATCCATTGTAAGATCAAAGTTGAAACTCGGATCATCTCTCAAAGAAAGCAGAATATCAACAAAATTATCTTGTTCCTCTTTGTTCTCCCCGCTTTTAGCCCCGGCTTGAGTTAGCTTTTCCAACATGAGGTCCCATTGAGTTTTATGTCTTCTTGCTCTCTTCGTCAAACCTACGAACTTTTCTAACAACGACAAAGATGGAAACAAATCTCCGATACTAAACCCTTTTGATAAAGCAAAATTCTCCTCGAGCACCTCTTTCGTGATGGCATGCATATGCTCATCCATAATAGATTTTCCTGAAACAACCCTATATACTACAACAATCATGAATGAAAACAGAACCTCACTTAATGCTACAGGAGTGCTACTGTTTAAAGAAGCATGGTTGCTAAGTTTTGCGATCATTTTACCAGCCTCCTCTTCTCTAATCGTTTTGTAGGATGTTAATTTTTTAGTACTGAGTAGGTTGGTTGCGAAAATCTTTTTCAACTGTCGCCATTCCTCACCATAAGGTTCAAAGGCAAAGTCGTGATAACGAACTATGTCAGGAACAACGGTGGAGGGACGACTGGCGAAGGTGAGGTCATGGGTACGCATGATAGCGCACGCCATATCAGATGATGAAACAATAAGGGATGTATTTTCACCAAATTTAAGAAGCATGAGTGGCCCATGTTTTAGAGAGAGTGAATAAAGAGATCGATGAATTGGTGAACTTAGTTGGTGGATGTGACCTATGATAGGAAGCTTTGGAAGTGAATATACCACCAAGTTCTCAGATTTTTTGGACAAGTTTCTTCTCTTAGCACTAACATAAAACACAGCGATAGATAACACGAGGACTATCCAATATGGTAGTGACAAACTCTCTAGTAAAGTAAAGATCATTTTTTCAAGAGGCAAATTTATTTGGAGGATGTTTCCTGTGAAAGGGGGCTCTCTGAGGTAAGACCTAAGTTAGTATGACTACCGTTGAGCACCATGATATATGTAGACAGAGAGAGCAATAGTGACGAATTTTAATAATTCAAGTAAAGATTCCCATGTGCCATTATTCGTAACTGAATGTATAGTGCTCCCTCTTTAATAAAAATAATGTACATTGAGCTTAAAGAAATGAGGAGGGATTCATTGACACTACATATCTAAACAACGTTGAAAATGTGACTTCTAAAATAATGTGAAAAGAAATCATTAAAAATTTACACTTGTAGATTGATTATTTTCGATTATATTAAATTTAAGCGACGTTTGGTAGCTCTACACTGACTCGAGTGTATAAAATTTTGATACGCCATAAAACAATATTCAAATTGAGTTAAATTTCAAGCACTATCAAACTATAATCTTAAAATTATATCTATCAATTTTTATTACATTTTAAAGATTTTTATAATTGTTGTTAGTTTTTTAAAAATTTCATTCTCAAGATTGTTAAGATAAACAATGTCAATAGATGCCTCTGCTCAATGAATTGGATTACTCTTAAGTATTTATTTATAGCAATAGATGATGGCTATTTTATTAGGAGGGATCAAATAACCATATTTTTTGCTGGTGGATACAAATATGACAAGGTCGACATGACTGATCGGTGACCGTGAAATTAAATCTTAAATAACTACATTTTAAATTCTTAAATAACAAAACTAATTGATAGAATATGTTGTATATATCATATTTTATGTGTATACAAAAAAATTATATCATTTTGATTTATTTATATGTGCATCAAGCATTAACAAAAATCAACGGTTCAAGTTTTATGATTTTTCCTCCTCTCTTGATGACTATCGAAACAATATTAAAACTTTACCAATTTTTATGTATATATTATTAAGATAATATAGAATACATCTAACGGTTTAGATTTTTAAATTTATGAATAAATAAAAAAAATTGTCACCATGGGCATTGGTGCCCATGGTTATTGGATCCCTCCTCTTCTTCCTTCGAATGCACTGCCCGCCTCCAATTACTTTTTCTCTTTTCCCCTCATCATTATGATTGACATAAAGAAAACAAATATTACTTTTCAGTTTTTAATTTTGTTCTTTACGATTCGTTATGATTTTTATCTTTGATCTATCACCTTAGGAAGAAGCGAGGTCTAAGCCTATCGATCAAGTGCACTGGAGCAGGAGCGAAGTATCGCAGATTAATCTGGACCCCTTAAATATATGTTCACTCGAAAGTGTACTACTTTTAAATCCCAACTAGACAACAATTCAATCGCAAGCGTACGATCAAGCTGTAGTATAGTTTGGGGTCGAATCCATAGAGACAATTGGCAAACCGGACTAGACTTTGGTTATTCCTAAAACTACGGATTCGTTCGCAATTTGGGGGTGTTTTTATAATTTTCCTAAATTTATATTTGAAAGTAAACTAAGAAATGCAGTAAGATAAAAGCGTTTCTAGGATTTTAGACTAGTCGTCACTTGGCTTCATATCACGCTAACCGTTCCTGTCACGGACGATTCACACAACCACTGAACTACGCTCTCGCGTCTGTCAGATAGAAGTGTACCGGTCGTCGCTCTCGCATACAACATACCGGTGCGCAACACAAGTAAATTGGTATTATGAATTCTTGGTATTAACATGTTTAGTTCTGGTTTAAAACAATATCAAGCACCAAACCTCAGCTCTCGCTTGTCGGCTTAATTACTAACACAGTTCAAACCACCAAAGGTATAGACCGCAGCTCTCGCTTGTAAGCCCGACCTAAGTCCCAGTACCGGTGCCTCAAAGCGTACCTCCCTCTCGGATAGCGTAAGACTCATCTTTCGCGTTTTGTCTGGTTGCCCTCTCGGATCTCTGACCCACTCTGGATACAAATTAGACCCAGTCACATGCGTACTAAGGCTTAGAAACCTAGGGTATGGCCAATACCTACTGGTTACCTATTCGAGCACACAACCTAAGCATAGACCGCAATATCATTCATACACAATACACAATACCTACTTGCTCGCCGGCTCGTCGGATCGTCACCGTTGCATGCCCGTTCGGTCTCCTCTCCTCCACTCGGATCTCCTCCAAGAATCCTCTGAAAAACCCTCAACAAGGTGGCTGCTGTCTGCGAAATGTTGCCTCAAATCCTCTCTTAATTCGAGTTTAAATAGCCATTAAATCTAAAAATCTTGCCATAATTGCTTTGATCTCGGCTGCAATCCCTACAGACTGTAAGGGGCGGCTTCAGGTCCGATGTGCTCCAAATGCTCCATAATCTTTACGTCTCGCTCTATTGGACCTAAAATAATCAAAAGCAAAGCTGTAACTGGAAAACTACAAGATAATGCATGTGAATCGGGTATAAATGCCGATGATTTAGATTAATTATATAGGTGTTTTCCTAGATAAAAATATGTATTTTTGTATACGATCAATATATATATCTCGTTTGCTACCAACAGTTGAGATCTTGTAGCAGACTGGAGACACTAATTTTGGACAATGGTTCCCTCCTCAAGTTGAATTTTAGAAGTGGTCAAGTGGCTAAACAATTAATACTCTTCCATCAAGTGGACTGACCTATGGATGCCTAGCCTCAATTACGTTATACTAGAGCTGTAACTCGGGCTTCACCCGAAAAGTGGTATCAAATAAATAACTAAAAATTTTATAAAATTTTAAATACTTATATTAAACTAAAACTTAAAAAAAATTTGTAAATTTTTTATCCAAGTAAATAATAATAATAATGATAATACAATAATTTATAAATAAGAACATATATAAATTTTGGACCATTTGAATGGTTAAATTTTGTTTTAGACATATCATATTTATCTTATTTAATGATGAGAGAAAAAAATACAAGCCATTGGATCAAAGTAGATGAAGAGTTTCAAACAAAATCAATGGTTAATAATAGTGATGATGTGGCATAGTTGAGGAGCTTGGAAATCTACCCCTCTTTATGGAGTATAGATTCTATATATGACAAAGGTGATGGCTGCAATTAATGTGCAATCGCTTAGGAAAGCATATAATGAAGTTAATTAAATGTGATAAAATAAAATATAGAAATAAAATATAGGGAGCTTGCGTGGATCAAACTTAACAAATTGGACCAGGATTTATAATAGAGGGATCAAATAACCATGTTTTTTGTTACCTATCGGTGACTATAAAATTAAATCTTGAATAACTATGTTTTATACTCTTAAATAATAAAACTAATGATAAAACATGTTGTATATATCATATTTTATGTATACACAAAAAATTATATCATTTTGATTTTATTTACACATACATAAAGCACTTATTTGTTTTATTTAGATGTGCAACAAGCACTTAGAAAAAAAAACAATGGTTCAAATTTGCCACATGCTGACACATGTTAGGTATTTGCCACCCCGCCTTCTCTTTGTAATATAATAAGTTAATAACTATTGAGGGAACCTTTAATCCCATTTTTTTTCCTTCTTTTTTTTTTTGAGTGAAGGGGAACCTTTTAGGGCGTGTTCGGTACAAGGTAAATTGAATCTTTGGGTTTGAGTAATTACGCCCCCAACAACCACTTTCTCCATCACATGTGGGAAAATGAAAATTCACTTGGAGTGAATTGTATTTAACCATGGGAACGGTGTCATTTTGTGCTATTTGTTTGGTACTTCGACCCATACCCATTGAGCCTAATGCATGTTTGAACGGATACAGAAATTTTCCTTGGAAAATACCCATTGCCCCTGGTATCCACAAATCCGAACACGGCCTAAATGTGGAGGAACTTTTTAAAGGACCCAAACTAAATTTTCAGATGCTTTAAATGGACTCGATATTTAGTTCGGGTATATTTATTTCTCTAAAAAACTGTGTAATTTTACTACTTTTGTTAAAATCTATTTTACATTTTCTTTTTCTTAAAAAAAAATTGTTATATCCTCGTTTTCTGCATGCGTGATTTGATAAATTAATTTCTTAATGCAAGTGACTGTTGTCTTTTCAAGGGAAAAAAAAAACCTAATCCACATACTTCGTGATGTGTGGGTTCAAAGTTGAGTCATGCGTGCCTGATTATTAATCGACTATGTGACGGATTAAAATATATCAAGTGCATGTTTAAATTGTGCTTGTATAATTGTATTGTCAGGCTCATATAACCACCGAAGTCCGGCCACGTTTGGTAACATTTTTGTTTTATTGTTTTTTAGAAAACCGAAAACTAAGAACCAGTTTTTGATCTAGTGGCTAAATGCAAAGCTCTCCGTATGAGAGGTCGCAGGTTCGAAACTCGGATTTGAGGTCTTTTATAAACATTTAAATTTGAGTGGCTTGACCCTCATCTCTATTCAAAAAAAAAAAAAAAAAGGAACTGTTCTCTGTTTTCTTATTTCTATTTTTTTTATTTTCGTTTTTTATTTGAGTTGAAACTTCAAGCCGCGCAACATTTGTAATATTACCAACGCCGATATTTTTATAAATTAATTAAGAGTGAGGCTATGGTACTATTAATAGTACAGAATGGCTTGTACTATGGCTCTATATTATGATTTTTAAAGTTCAATTGATCGATCCAAACCGCTAAATGTGATCTCCATATATATGTTAATGTAGTTCTAGACCAAATTTTATATTTTTTTGAACTTTTTAACTATATATTTTGATATATAAAAAATCCACATTTTTTAATGGTCAATAATGTTTACATTAAGTCATTTTCTAATTATCTAAAAAAAATAGTAAAAAAGCACCAAAAATTATAAATTTTGGTCTACAATAACATTTATATATGGAGATTATATTGAGCGGTTTGGATCGGTTAATTAAACTATAAAAATGATAATATGGTGCCGTAGTATGGGCCACTTTGTACTATTAATAGTACCATATCCTCACTCATTAATTAAACCAATTAAGAATATAATCTATAAATGAGATTTTTCGAAATGAATCATATCTTATTCAAAATTAGAAAATATAAAATCTTAATAACATATTTCGAAAAATAATTCACTTTTTTAAAGAACCCAAAATCAATTCTTCCATGTATGAGAAATAAAATAATTCATATACTATTGAAGTACTTAGAAAATAATTCATTTTTCATGAAGCAGTAGAAATTTTGTGAATGTAAATGGTCATCTAAGTGAGTACTTGAAATGCAAAAGAGGAATGATCGAGATAGGGTGATCCCTCCTCTCCCTTTCTCTTTGACCTCGTGGCAGATGTATTAAATCGATTAGTTAATAAAGCTAAAAATCAGGGGTATTTAAAAGGTATAAATTTAGGAAATGGAATATTATAAATTTTCGTTTTGCTGATGATACTTTAGTGCTCTTCCTTCAAACTCCTAAGGAGAATTTGGCTATATTGCAATGGATTTTAATTGGTTTTGAAAATCTTTCTGGTATGAAATTAACTATGCTATAAAATATAATGTGAATAGATACCTCTTAATTTATCAGAAGGGAAAGGTAAATGTTTGGCTTCTCAAATGGAGTGTAAATTAAGATCTTTGCCTATTACATCTATACTATATTATAAAGCACGTAAGTATTGGACGTTTCTATTTTTTTTCTCCTCCTTCAAATTTTTTTTTGATTCCCATTCTATCCCTTAATCAACGTTAGAGATCAAAATGCATTGATTTCAAAGGTGTTGATGTTCTCCAATTAAACAACTTCCTCTTCATTTTGGTTTTTACAAAAATAGAAATGTATCAATTTTGGTATGGAAGACATCAATTTGATTAGAATTTACATTAATGAGGAATTAATGCTTTATATTCTAAATTTCAATGAGTTAATTTAGTGTAAAGATGAAATTTGAATGGTAATAATTAGTCAAAAACTAAAAGCATGTTATATGTATTACATGGCATGAGCTCAAAATTTGAAATGCCGCAAACGGGGGTTTCTTGCTAGTACTTAGGAAAGCATAGATATCTTGATGGGTATGGAATAGAAGTGCAGATCAGGTTCATAAGGATATGCAGTTTCCACGAGAATCCACGAACATTGTGAGCGGATGTCAGTGATGGGGACTGCGGCATGCCATGCCAAGCAAACAGCACTGAATCGTACAAAATCTATAAACTAGAAAGATGGGTAACTCTCCAAGCAACTCAACTATGCCACATCATCAATATTATTAACCATTGATTTTGTTTAATTCTCTTCATCTACTTTGATCCAATGGTTTATATTTATTCTATTTCCCTATTTAATAAGATGATATAATATGTCTAAGACAAAATTTAATCCTTAAAGTGGTCCAACATTTATGTGCTAGTATTTATAAATTATACACCATGCATCATCATCATTATTATTCACATCAAAAATTTTAAACTTGTGTTTAATTTTTTTTAATAAATATTTTTATTTTATAAGCTTTATTATTTTTTTGTTATTATATTTCGGGTGAAACCCGAGTTACAGCTCTAGTTGGAGAAAAAGAGAGAACCAATCCCTATTTGGATCTTCATTTGCCTCCATGACTGTAAAATCTGTACCCTGGATAACGAGGTACTGATGTCACCCACAACTAAGAATTATATATAGAAGATAATAATTAGTAGGAGAAGCATCTTAAACAGCACAAACCCGAACTTTCTGGGCTTGATTGTGCATGAGGTCCAATTACCGACCGAGGTTTCTGGGCTTTCTGGTTTGGGCCTAAATTTGATGGACACCTAATTAGTAGCCCATTAGTAATTTTCTAATTTTCTACTTTCTATGCCGATGTTTCTCTACAGAAAACTCATATCCTTACTGCTGATAAAAAGATATTGGATTTTTTGATATAAAAGTTCTATCTTCTTCGAAAAAGAAATCTCAGTCATTGATTGTTTACTTAGATTGATCACCATTGTTGATATACATTAATGTCTCGGCCCATTAAAATTTAAGGATCACATCAGTTTCCTCACAATGGATGAGCTTTCGGCTTTTTATTATAAGATATATTAATTTCAGCTCACAAAAAAGACGTGAGATCTTTACTAGTATAGATAAATATATATATTCAAAATTAATATATATAGATATCACGTCTTTCTTTGATATATATATTTATCTATACTAGTAAAGATCTCACGTCTTGCCACCTCTAAAGACAGTCAAGATAAATATTGCCAATGGATCACTCCTTTCAATGAATTGTGTTACTTTCAAGCATTTATTAATTTGTAGCGCAAGGAGATGAGTGGAGTGCAATTATTCTTTTTACTCTTTGTTAATTGAAATGACTTCAAAAGAATACATTTGCATTTAGTGATGTTGTTCCGGAATAGAGAAATCGCGAGGACAAAACAAGCACAACGGGATAAAACTGCAGAGGAGATGCACTCAACTCACATAGTGGAAACGAGAAGATAAACTCAACTCAGAGGAGATAGACTCAACTCAAAATGACAATTTTTATAAAACAATTTCTAGTTCTTACAATGATAGAGTTTGGCTTCATTGAAATGCCTTCAAAAGAATACATTTACATCTAGTGATGTTGTTCCGAGATAGAGAAATCGCGAGGACAAAACAAGCTCAACGAGATAAAACTGCAGAGGAGATGCACTCAACTCACATAGTGGAAACGAGAAGACAAACTCAACTCAGAGGAGATAGACTCAACTCAAAATGAAATTTTCATAAAACAATTTCTGGTTCTTACAATGATAGAGTTTGGACATATTCAACGGAGACCTCCTGACGCACCAGTGCGTAGCGGTGTCCTAACCCGTGCCCACAACACAAAATGGGGTAGAGGTCGGCCAAAATTGACATGGGAGGAAGCTGTAAAAAGATACTTCAAGGCATGTAGTATATCCAAAGAGCCGCTCTTGGATAGGGACGGGTGGAAATTAGCAACCCACATACCGGAATCATGACCGACAAATCAAGTCCTTAGCGGTTATTATTATATTACTATTATTAATATGACTACTATTTCACTATTATTATTGTTATTATTCCTATTTATTTATTTATTTATTATTTATTTTTCCATCATCATTATCATTATCATTGATATTAGTATTATGTAGTATCATTCTCATCACTATTATTATCATTATTACTAGCATTATCACCTTGTCATTATCCTTAAGGTTAATTTTTCACTATTTACTATTGTTATTATTGATCTTTCTTTTAATATTTCTTATAATCATCATTATTAGTATTATTATTATGTAGTATCATTCTCATTACTATTATTATTATTATTATTATTATTATTATTAATATTACTATTACTATCATCATCATCATCATCATCATCATCATTACGGTAATCATCATTGCAATCATCATTATCTATACTAGTATTTTCACTATCGGAATACTATTATTTTCAAAATAATCTTTTTTGCTGCCGTCATTACCATTGGGTCCTACTTGGTTTCATTTTTAGTCTACCCCAACTGTTTGCGACAAAAGGCTTGGTTGTTGTTGTTGTAAGACCAAATTAACAACTACCTAAAACCATTCAAAAGTCTTCATAGAGACTCAAAAAGACTTATAGAAACCAACAGAACATTAACTATCACATGACTCTTCAAATAGCTAAATATAACTGATTAACTTAAATTCTGTCAGAATGACCACGCCGCATTAAATCGTCATTTTCACTGAGAAGCTGTCTGATTATGAGAAAACCCAAAACATAAAAGGTGTAGCCCATTTCATTAAATTTCTGCAAAAATTTGAATCACCTCATTTGGGTCAATAATGAAGAAGTAATGCTTGAAATACTACAACATGTCAATTTGTTTCAGAAAACATCCAGTCACATGGGCCATGAATTAGCTTGAGTTCAACACCATATTATCCCTGATGCAATCTGCATCATTTAGTCTTTGTCGAACAGTAATTGATGTCTCTTTATCGACTCATTAAATTATAACCATTCAAAAGTGTATAAAATTTTGATAAGCCATGAAAAAAAATATTTAATTTGATTGAAATTAAACACTATCAAACTACAAATTAAAATAAATCTACAAAATTTTTATTTCATTTTAAGATTTTTTATAAATTATTTTAGATTTTTTTCAAAGATTCACTATCAAGACAGTCGAGATAAATATTGTCAATGGATCCCTCCTACTTATAGCACAAGGAGATGATGACAATATTATTGAACCAGTAGACTCAGTGCAATTATTTTCTTACTCTTTGTTTTTTTTTTTTTTTTTTTTGGGGGGGGGGGGGGGGGAGTGGGCTTAGGCATCCACTGTTTCCATTACGAAATCTTAAAATATTTAGAATATTTAGAACACAAGGACTCACTACCACAGAAAAAATCATCAACGGCGGTTATTTATGACAATTCCCAACGGTTCAGCGAGGGTTGGGAATACGAGGGTTGCTAATGCTTACTAAAGAACCGCTGTTGATGCCGTCAATCATCAACGGTTAAAAGAGAATAACAGTTGCTGTTCCTACGCAATCAACAACGGTTATTAATAAAAAACCGTTGGCAAATGACATTATCTGTGATCTGAAATATTTAAATAATATATCTTTGCCAACGGTTCATAAGAAGGAACCGTTGTTGATGACCGTAATTCACAACAGTTTATAAGAAATAACCGTTGGCAAAGAAGCTAATCCACAACTGTTCTCTCCAAGAACCGTTGGCAATGAGACGAATCAACAACGGTTATTTTGGAGAAACCGTTGGAAAATGACGTCATCAATGATCTAAATTATTTAAATAAAATATATTTTCCAACGGTTTACAATAAGGAACAGTTGTTGGTGTTGTCAATCAACAACGGTTTACAATAAGAAACCGTTGTCGGTGATGCCAATCAACAACGGTTCCTTAGTAAATAACCGTTGGAAACGACTTTAATCAACAACGGTTTTTATAGTCAATTGTTGGCAATTATATGAATCAACAACGGTTTTTTGGTAGGAACCGTTGTTGATTTCATCATTTGACAACGGTTTTTTATTAAACCGTTGTTGATTGTCGTAATTCCCAACGGTTCGTTGTTGTGGAACCGTTGTTGATTATTTACATGTTTTATTACACAGCGTTATTACCAACGGTTTTTTTAAACAATTAAATAACCGTTGTTAAGTTTTGTCGAACTGGGCATGTTGTTTCTGTTTCATTCAGAGAACCATACACATTCACATATATTCTGTTTTCTATTTCATTCAGAAATTAACCAATCTAAATTAATATAAATCACATAATTAACACATCTAAATTAATTAACCAATCTATATACATACAAAATCAATTAATTGTACCTATTTTACAATTCGAAACCTCCTAATAATATCTACTACAAAAATCCGATCGAGATCACAATTCGTAACGCAAAAATTCGCAACAAAATTCTATTACCTCGTCGAGTTGATGTCGTTCGTACCTTTCGGATGCAATAGCCTGTAAATTTAAGATGTTGCATATATTTGAATTAGTTTGATATATAATATGAAATAAAACATATATACTTGATAAACGAAATAGGTATATATACCGAAGGTAACTTCTCCTCATAGCACGTATTTATTAGGTCATGCATCGTCCGCATGACGTAATATCCGCACTCGGAGCCGCCCGGTTGCCTTGGGCCCTACAATAATGAAAATAGATCAAGAATCAATATGGATTTCGTACGTTTTTCTTTTTTTCTTTTTTTGAATATTTACAAGCCTAATTGTATATATAAGTTACGTGTATACGTATATACCTTGATCAACTTATACGTGAGCTTGCCTCCGTTCTTCTTGATCACTCCTCTTTTGGTCCAATAATTTCGGAAGGCCCTACAATTAATATAAATTAGTGCGATGATTCATATTTTGTTTTTTAATAAAAGGAGAACGGAATTTAGTTGATTATTAAGCTTACGTATTCAAATAGCCCATAATCGTTAACTTCGGCACCTCGGTGGGACACAAGGAATCCATGATGTAGCACCGAGACTCGGCTAGATGCACGATGAGAAGCCGCCAGTGAGACCTACAATATTAATTATTTCAGTTTATTTGCCATCCAAACCAACGAGAACGAAAGGTAAGAATTTATATATTTTTTTTGTTAAAGTAGAGTTGAGTAATTTCGAACCCTTCGTGATACGGGAGGAAGACGATCGAGTCGAGCTCCATCGGCTCAATGAAGTCGGTGAGGTAAGTAGCACCCTCTCTCGCAATGTTGTCGGCCGCACATCGGTAGGGGTCCAGAAAACGGAAGCGGCCGAACAACAACATCTTGCACCGACGTGCGCTTGCACTACATTGGAAAACCAATTATCATATTTTTTTACGCTAACTACAGATTAATATTTCATGAAAGAAATATCAAAGTCAAATAATCGATCTTACATGCTAAACATTTGAAGTATTGTTACTTCGAGCCAATCATTCTTTAGCATGTCGGTGATCGCGGTGGTGGTGAGCACCGTTGTACCCCCGATCCCTAGATCCTCCACACCGTAGTCGACCTCGAAAGTGTCGACCTCTGACGGTTGGCTCATCAGCAACTGGTAGAGCGCGAGGCCATGCTCCTGAAGTCGGTGCACCTGAGAATCCTCAAGTAGTGGCACCCGACTCGCAGCTTGTGACGACCTCGGGGGCGGTGTACTCGGGCTCCGTGCCGATGCTCTCCGGGCCTACGATTAATGAAACCTATGCAATCAGGACCGAATTGGTATATAAATAGTTTTTTATTTTTTTAAAAAATATATACCTGACCGGTCGACTCGGTCTCTATCAAGTGCACCGGCCACAGAACAAAACTCCCGACTGCTTCATGGATTTCCACAAGATCCGCCACCGGAGTCGGGAGTTTGTGTGACCGATTCGCCTCGACGCAAAAATCTATCTGCACCTTTCTTTGATCGGGCGGGATCGGTTGACCGTGGCATGTGGCGCCCGGAACGGGTAGAAACATCCTTCCGGTCGCCACCTCGATCTGAGTATCCGCCGCCTCAACATAGAGTTTGCAATTGCGTGACCTCTGGAATGTAAATATTATTGTTAGAAGCTTTGAATTAACTCAACCACATTTTTTAATTCGTCGAGTAGTGTTGGACTACAAATAAAACAGAAAAAAAACGTCTACCCATATTTCGGACTGAAATAAAATATTTCGGTCCGAAATCTGTCTTCTGTTTCGACAGACAAAATTTCGGTCCGAAATATTTCATTTCGTTCTTGTTCGTCGATTGTCGTCTCCTACGTTCGTGCATCACTTCGGACCGAAATTGTGTCTGACACTTATTTCAACAAGTAGAAAGGTAAATTACCTTGTTCTCGGGGGCGGGCGGTCCCTGCGGTGCCGGCGCCGCAGACGAAGAGGTACCTGCCTGCTGGAGCTCACCTCCGAGCAGTACCTGTTGGAAGTTACCCGGGACGCAGACGGAGGCCATTAGGTCCTGGATCCTTGCGTTCATCTCCTTCGTCATTTCCGCCGTCATCTCC
This sequence comes from Cyperus esculentus, assembly GCA_030179965.1. Taxonomy (NCBI): domain Eukaryota; kingdom Viridiplantae; phylum Streptophyta; class Magnoliopsida; order Poales; family Cyperaceae; genus Cyperus; species Cyperus esculentus. The sequence goes on along the minus strand of JASGLE010000034.1, from coordinate 875,973 downwards.
TCCCTTTGCTTCCTCAGCTTCTCTTCGAACTCCTCTCTCATCCCGTCAACCTCCGATTGGGAGTAGCAACCGGAGTGAGAAGTCGCGCCCCGTCTCCTCTTTTGCTTCCCGAAGACGTCTTTCCGGCGTGTGTACTCGGAGCTGTGGGCCCGCGTTCTCCAGGGATGTTCCGGCGTCCCTAGAGCGGCAGTGAGGACATCATTTGCCCCGTCGGGGACGAATGATCCCTCACTCGCTTCTCTTATTTTTCCTTCCTGCAGTGATCAATTGAGTAAAATTAACGTACATGATATATGTTCAGTTTAAAATCAATTGATTAAAAACTGTGAAAGCATCAACAACGGTTATTTAAGAGAAACCGTTGTTGTCACACTCAACAACGGTTTTTACTAAAATAACCGTTGTTGATGATAACCATCAACAACGGTTCTATACATAAATAACCGTTGTTGATACTTTCCATCTCAAAATTCTAAAAAATAATTTTGCTTGTCATTAACAACGGTTCCTCAGTTAAAACCGTTGTTGATGACAACAATCAACAATTGTTTCTTCAATAAATAACGGTTAATTTAAAATGTGCAGTTAATTTAAAATGATGAAAGCATGTGCAGTTAATTTAAAATGTTAAGTTAAGAATATATACCACTCTCTTCTGGACCTCCCGAATAGCCGGATCGTCGATAACGGCAACTCCATCGACGATGCTCTTCGACCTTGCCAACATCCAGTCGCGGCTCCGTTCGTCCAAATCGGCACTGATAGGAGTGCCCGATGGTTCCGTCGGTGCAATTACGACATTGCGAGTCCACTTCTTCCTCCTTGCACTCGCGTAACCGCCCGAGCCGAGCCTGTGAGGGTACACGTTCTTCTTGGACGCCTCTCGCCCTTGCGCACTCTTTTTCTGTCAATTTATGAAACAGCGGCGTCAGTACAAATTAAGTAATTAGTAGTGCAGATTTTTAAATAACAGTGATTTAATTAATGAACCTTAAACTCGTCAGTGTTGCAGTTCCTGACAAACTCTTCCCACACATGTTGCGGGATGTTATGCTTTGCGCAAGGGTCCTCCTCACTCTCCTGAAGAATGTAGGTTCGGTTCAAGTGCGATTTGAACTCCTTCCAACGGACTCCCACCTTTATCAAGACCTTCCTCTTCTCCCTGTCGTCCGGGAGATGCCAGAAATCCTGCAGGACATATAAAGTAATTATTCAGTTAATCAACGAATTCGGTTAATTGTACAATCAATTATGCAATTTCTATTTTGAATAAAGTTCGAGATTAAATTTTGCAATTTCTATTAATTATACAAAATCAAATGAAGGTATTCAATTAATAATATAATCTGAGATTAAAGTTCAAGAAAACACCTTTATTTTGTTCCAGCAATTCGTCTTGTAATCCAACGGGACCTTCTTCCAGTCCGAGAAATTGATGGGCACATGATCTCTCGCGGTTTGGCCCACATAATTCGCGAACGACCCCGTGGCGGCCCCTGTGGTGTTGCCATCTGTCCCGAACTCTATCTTCCTTTCGGGGTCTTTTACCTTCTTGCGGTAAGTCTCCCCGGTGGTTGGCCCTCGTCGCCTCCGGGGTTCTTGTTCGGGTTCGGATTGTTGTTCGGGTTGTTGTTCGGGTTGTTCTTCGGGTTGTTCGGTGGTTTCGGGGTTTTCAGGGTCCATGGCTGCGGAGCAGAGGAGAGGCAGAGAGGGAGGAGAGGAGAGGCAAGGCAGGGAGAGGAGAGGAGAGGAGAGGCGAGGCAAGGCAGGGAGAGGGGGCGGCGGCAGAGAAGGAGGAGAGGAGAGGCAGGGCAGGGAGAGGAGAGGCGGCAGGGAGAGGAGAGGAGAGGCAAGGCAGAGGAGGTCGGAGACAGAGAGGAGAGGCAGGGAGAGGAGAGAGGAGAGGAGCTTACAGAGAGGAGGCAGAGGAGAGGCAGCGGCGGCACGGCAGCAGCAGCGGCGGCGGCGGCACGGCGGCAGCAGCAGCAGCGGCGGTGGCAGCGAGGGCTTGATCGCCTGAACAAGCGCGAGAGAGGGTTTTAGAGAGGTTCTGGGACTTAGAGAATTTTACAGTGAAATTTGAAATGAAAGAGAGGAGTACAAACGATTAAAAACTGTGAAAGCATCAACAACGGTTATTTAAGAGAAACCGTTGTTGTCACACTCAACAACGGTTTTTACTAAATAACCGTTGTTGATGATAACCATCAACAACGGTTCTATACATAAATACCCGTTGTTGATACTTTCCATCTCAAAATTCTAAAAAATAATTTTGCTTGTCGTTAACAACGGTTCCTAAGTTGAAAACCGTTGTTGATGACAACAATCAACAACTGTTTCTTCATTAAATAACCGTTGTTGATTCTTTCCAGTTTTCAATAAAAAATATAATTTTTCCTTGTCACTAACAACGGTTTCTTTGTTAATAACCATTGTTAATGAAATCAATCAACAACGGTTTTCGATATAAAAAACCGTTGTTGATTTATTCAAAGTTTTAATTTAACAAAATTATTTTGTTGTCATCAACAACTGTTTTTCTTGAGTAACCGTTGTTGATGACGGCAATCAACAACGGTGCTGTAATTAAAAACCGTTGTTGATTGTTTCGCGCCTTAATAAAATATGAATCGCGGGGTTTCCAGAGACTTCAGATGCGCACTGGCACCAATCTCGAGACCCAGTTAATGCGGTTGCCAAGAGTACTTTTAATCTAATCAACAACGGTGGTTCATGTAGGAACCGTTGTTGATTCTGTCCAGCTTTTAAATCTGAAAAATTACTTTTTGTAATCAACAGCGGTTTCTCAGTTGGAAACTGTTGCTGATTCCTTTCAGCTTTTAATTTAAAAAATTACCTTCTTGTTATCAACAACGGTTCCTGATTGATAACCGTTGTTGATTATTTTATTGTGGGATTTTCTGAGACCCAAATAATGCATGAAATTATGTTTCAGCCTATCTGATAGAGGTAAATTATGGTGACACAATACAAATAAAAATCTTAAGTGTCTTGCATGATCAAATTGTCGTCCATTTCAGCCAACTCAGCTGCTTTAGCCGGCAGGAAGAGAAGAGTTGCAAGGTGTGTAAAAAATGGCAAGACCATTTTTACTGGAGCCACAGGGGTCCTACAGGTGTGTAAAAAATGGCAAGACCATTTTTACCTAACCCATGTCTCATGACCGGCGTGCGCGCAGCTCCAGTTAGCAGCAAATTAATAAGTGCAACAGTAATTAGGGAATAAAACAAGGATGGAAAAATGCCAGGAGCTGGTGCACCGTCTGAGTCCATTCTCTGACGGTTTGCGTCAGATGGAGACCCAACTCAAGTGCCCTGCTTGGTAACTAACTAACAGTACCCAAAAATGATGAGTTATGACCATGCTTTGCAGATTTGGAGGCATTTCTGCTATCTCTACAGCTTGAGTTGGTAGGATCAACCCTTCTGCGAGGTTTTGCCTGCGGGTGTGGCATTGAGTTGTGAACCTTCTGGTTCTTCTGAGGTGCTGCAGGTGTGGTCCTGCCGGTTAAAGCAGATTGCTCATGCAAGGCACTTATCAGATTGCCTTTTCTTCTGAGGTGTTGCAGCTGGTCCTGCCGGCTAAAGCAGCTGAGTTGGCTGAAATGGACGACAATTTGCTCATGCAAGGCACTTAGTTGTTATGTGTGTTCTGGTATACTACCTCTATCAGCTAGGCTGAAACAGGAATTCATTCATTATTTGGGTCTCAGGAAATCCCGCTATGAAACAATCAACAACGGTTTTTTAATAAATAACCGTTGTTAATTTTGCCATCCACAACGGTTTTTTAATAAATAACCGTTGTTAATTTTGCCATCCACAACGGTTTTTTAATAAATAACCGTTGTTAATTTTTCCATCCACAACGGTTTTTTAATAAATAACCGTTGTTGATTCTTTCGCAGATTTTAGTTTAAAAAGTTATTTTGTTGTCATCAACAACGGTCCTCAGTCAGTAACCGTTGTTGATACCTCTATCAACAACTGTTGTTCACTAAACATGATCTTAGTACGAGCAAATTATTTTGTTGCTTATAATAAATATTTTGAAATATCTAATTAATTACAAATAGCAAATTATCTAAAAGTACATTAATTACAAATAGCAACACACACAAACAAAACAAAAGAAATATTAGAACTCAACAGGCGCAAGATCCCAAGCTTGTCATCTATCCGATACATTCGCTGAACATGCACCTGCATTAATGAATTAATTTAGTTAATATATCTATATATCTAATTAATTTCAAGTATACCTAATTACTTTAAGTAATTATTCTATTTAATTAATTAAAAAAATGTATCATTTACCTTCTATGCGGTTTTCTTTCTTTTCTTTGATCCCTTCGATTTCTTCCTTTTTCGTCTCTTCAGCCACGTTCCTTCGTCATGGTCTGTACGGATGTAGATTGTCTCTGGCGCATCATCAACTGGCTGGATGGCGGTACCATTACAAAATGGTCCGGTTTCGTCAAACTTATCGTAGTCGTCCTCATCGACAACGTCTCCGATCCCTACAATGTGCCGTTTACCGGTAAGAACAACATGCCTCTTTTTGTCGGCCGGGTCAACAACATAAAACACCTGCTTTGCTTGCTTAGCCAGTATGAAAGGATCGTCATGGTATCCCAACCGACTGAAATCAACGGTGACAAATCCATCCTCATCCCGTTGGACTCCGCGTCCGTTATCGATCCACTTACAGTAAAATAGGGGAATCTTAAATTTAACGTAATCTACTTCCCATATTTCTTCAATCCAACCGTAAAATGGCTGGGGCATATCTCCAGAAGCCGCTAGAGCTACTAACGTCACACCACTGTTTTGCACGGTGCTCTTGCTGTCTTGGGTCCGAGTATACCAAGTGAAGCCATTCAAGTCGAAACCTTGGTAGGTGTGCACTGTTGACCCGGGTCCGAATGCTAACCACCTGACAGTCTCACTTACGTCTTCATCGGATGGTCTGGAATGTACACTGTCTTCGAACCATCTTATGAATGTTCGATTATGCTCATTGGTGACCCAACTTTCACTTCTCGAAGGATTTTTCTCACGTAGCTCTGTCAGGTGCCGGACGACGTACGGACTTACATCAGCAAGGTGCTGAAGAATTTTGAGATGTGCAGTCCGGATCAAATCGTGATCCGGCCTCACCAGTTTGTACCCAATAGTACCTACACCTTGGAGTCTCCCCTCGTGCCGAGGCTTGGGAAGGCCGATCGGGTCAATGTCGGCCACGTAATCGGTATAGAAACCGATGATCTCTTCAGCATCATACCCTTCAACCATACTTCCTTCGGGCCTCGATCGACTACGGACCAGCCCTTTCAACTGACCCATGGCTCTCTCAAAAGGGTACATTTGTCGCAGGAATGGGGGGCCACAGAGTTTTATTTCTCTAACGAGATGGACTGTTAAATGCACCATGATATCAAAAAATGAGGGTGGAAGATACATTTCCAGTTCACACAGGGTCGTCACGACATCGGACTGTAAGAAGTCCAGCCCTTCGGGATCGATCACCTTCGAATTAACTTTGTTGAAGAAGGAACAGAACCTGGTGATCGACTTCCTAACATGCGGGGGGAGGATACCTCGAATGGCAACCGGGAGCAGCTGAGTCAGCAGGACATGATAATCATGTGATTTCATCCCGATCAGTTTCATATCTTTCATGGACACCCTTCTGGAAATATTTGAAGCATAACCGGATGGCACACGAATTGATTGCAGGCATTCTAAAAAACTGATTTTCTCTTTTCTCGATAGAGTGTAGCAGGCCGCCGGTAAGAAGGTACGCTCTCCCTTTTCTTGGGGTGCTAGCTCTGGGCGAATGCCCATTTCAACCATGTCCTTTCTAACGTTGATGCCATCCTTTGTTTTCCCTGCGGTGTTCAACAACAAGCCCACTATGCTCTCAGCGACGTTCTTTACAATGTGCATCAAATCCAAACAATGCCTAACATCCATGTGCAGCCAATAAGGAAGATCCCAAAATATGGACCTCTTCTTCCATAAGTCGTCCGGATTATCGTGAGCAACAACATCCTTCCCAAATTGGACTCTTATGTGCTTCACTTTTGTGTAAACTTCTTTGCCGGTTAACGGGACCGGAGCTTTTCTCCTCTCAGACTTGCCATTGAATTCTTTCTTCTTCCCTCGATATGCGTGGCCAACCCGAAGGAATCGACGATGCCCCATGTACACAATCTTCTTACAATGCTTTAGTCGTATGGAACAAGTTTGTTCTCCGCAAACAGGACACGCCTTGTATCCTTTTGTTCTGCATCCCGACAAGTTACCTAACGCGGGAAAATCGTTGACCGTGCAGAAGATCATAACACGGATGGTACACCATTCTTTCTTATATGCATCGTACACTCGTATTCCCTCTTTCCATAACTTCTCCAGTTCCTCAATCAGAGGAGCTAGGAACACATCTATGTCATTACCCGGTTGTTTAGGACCCGATATCAGTAGTGGCATCATTAGGTACTTCCTTTTCATGCACAACCAAGGAGGAAGGTTATAAATGCACAAAAACACCGGCCAGGTACTGTGCCGGCTGCTCATGTTACCGTAAGGATTCATTCCGTCGGTACATAGCCCTAACCTTAAGTTTCTAGGTTCGCCACCGAAATCAGGGAATGTCATGTCAATCTTTCTCCATTCAGAAGAATCGGCGGGATGTCTGAGCATTCCATCGTCTTTTCTACACGTGCCAGCCCACTGTAACAACTCAGCGTCTCTTGGATTTGCAAAAAGACGTTGCAATCTCGGTTCTACTGGCAGATAATACAAGATTTTCGCCGCAGGTTTTTTACCTTTCTTTGATGGGTCAGTTCCCGGTTTGTACCTTGAAAGCCCACACTTTGGACATTTATCAAGATTGACATGCTCTTTTCGATATAGTACACAGTCTTTCGGGCATGTAGGAATCCTATCAATTGTTAAACTCAACGGACACAAAATTTTTTTCGCTTGGTAGGTTGTATCCGGCAACTCGTTATCTTCTGGGAGCATATCCCCTAAGAGTTTTAACAGATCTGTGAAACTTTTATCGCTCCAATTATTTTTTGCTTTCAGGCTAAATAATTTGAAAACCGCTGATAATTTTGAAAATTTCGTACAACCGGGAAATAATTCTACATTAGCATCTTTGCTCAGATTAATTTCAGAAAATTCTGGTATGTCCACAAAATCGTCGGGAATGTCGTGCATCATTTCATCTACTTGATCATAGTCCGTACAATTAGTGCTATCTATATTTTCTATATTTTCAACCCCAATTTCCTCCCGTACATCATTTTCTCGATCTAAAGAGGTCTCGGACACATTGGAAGCCTTGCTTGACTCCGCATTTGCCGATTCTTCGGAGCACTCGCCATGCCACACCCAACGAGTGTACCGCTCCTTAAATCCACGACGGATCAGATGACCCCTCACTTCTCTGACATCCCTAAATCTCCGCAAGTTCTCACAATCGGAACAAGGGCATAAAATAGTTTCATCACCCCTATGCCTCATATGTTCCTTCGCACAATTAATGAATTCTTCGACTCCTAACAAGTAAGCACTTGTATCACGCCTCCCATACATCCAACTCTTACGATCCATCTGTAAGAGATAATTAAATATAATTTTTATTATGCATGCAATATTAGTACTAGGTCCCTGCTGGTTCTACAATTAATAGGTTCCGGGCTGGCCAACCATCCTAACCCACTCTTTGAATACCTTGTCTCATTAGCGAACATGCGTTGGGCAATTTGTTGTTCGAGAAAAATTCGGCAGCATTTCCCATTAGCTCCCCCGAGTACGCCATTGCACGTACCCGTGAGAACAAATGGAGAAATGATCTACCGAATTTTTCTCGAACAACAAATTGCCCAACGCATGTTCACTAATCCTAAATGAGACAAGGTATTCAAAGAGCAGTCCCAAACGGGGACTATTCGAGATTAACCCCTATTGGATTAATCTCGAACGGGTAACGACCTAAAGTTATTCAAGTTCCGGTAGTTTGGTTCTAATGCATGACAATACCCACATATAAAAAATGCTAACATGCATGCAATTATATGCTAATTAATTATATAATAACTACTGATTATTCAATCAAGTAGATAAATAGAATTAACCTCAATATCTCGAAACGAAAATGGGAGTCGGAGGGGAGAGTGGTATGCCTTCCAATCAACTTCCTCTTGAGCTAGATTGAAATTAAAGGAGGAGGGGGAGGGGGCGCTACTGCCTGCTGGTCTGCTGGAGAAGGAGGGAGGGAAAAAAGAAGGTATATATGCCTTATGATTAATTTGCTAGCTGCTGGGTGAGGAAAAAGTGTTGTTGTTGCTTGGAGAGAATCAACAACGGTTCCAAATGAATAACAGTTGTTAAATGGGCCACAGGCGGGAAATTCTCCCGCCACAAGAAGGACTCAGCAACGGTTCCCAACAAAAAACAGTTGTTAATTCTTACACAGGAATTACTTTATGTTACCCAAGAATCAACAACGGTTTGTTCTTTAGAAACAGTTGGGAATGATAACGGGTTAGCAACGGTTTCTTATAGAGAACAGTTGTTGATTCTTGCACATGAATTTTATGTCAACAACGGTTTCTCTTTGAAGAACCGTTGGTAATGATTATCCCTTTACCAACGGTTTTTAATAGTGAACCGTTGTTAATTCTCGCACAGGAATATTTTATGTTACCAAGAATCAACAACGGTTTGTGTTTTATAATCCGTTGTGAATGCTCCACCTTTTCCAACGGTTTTATGTAGAGAACCGTTGTTAACTCTTGCACATGAATCAACAACTGTTTCTTCTTAAGGAACAGTTGGGAATGATATGCCTTTCCCAACTGTTTTTTAAAGGAACAGTTGTTGATTCTTTCTCAGATTTTGGGGTTGTCTTTACCAACTGTTCCTTCTGATAAACCGTTGCTGATATGTTTAATTAAATTTCCAAAATGCCACTGCCACTTTTCACCAACGGTTTTCTTGAAAACAGTTGCTAAGTTGGGGTTGCTAATGCCCATCTCTGTGGTAGTGACTTTGCCTATGGACACACCCAGGCAAGGAGATTCATCAGAAAAAGAAAATTAAGGACCAGTAGAGGAACACATCTCCAACTACCTCTCTACTGGTTGCAACCAAACAAAAGAAAACGCAAGAAAAATAAAAAGATTTAGCCTAAAGGAAAAACATAATTTCCTTCAATATAACCAACAAAAGACCCCAAACAGCTAGTAGCTAGATCAAAGCAGGGGCGGAAGGAAGGGTATGGCAGGGGTGCCCTGGCACTGCCTTGGCCGGGTTAGCAATTTCAGTTGTCCCTGAAATGGTTTGCAGTTAGGAATGCAACGTACCGTACTAATTATGCAATTTAATGTACTAATTGTGCAACGTAACGTACTAGTTGTGCAACGTATGTACTAATTGTGCAACGTAACATACTAATTGTGCAACTTAACATACTAATTGTGCAACGTAACGTACTAGTTGTGCAACGTAACGTACTAACTGTGCAACTTAACATACTGATTGTGCAACTTAACGTCTTAATTATGCATGTTAACGTCTTAATTGTTCAACTCAACATCAACTTAATTATAGATAGCATGTTAATGTTAAGTTAAACAATTAGTATGTTAACTTGAACGATTAACTCGTTTGACGAAGTCAAACTCTATGGTATCAATAATGGTATCACCATAACATTTCCCAAATGAATAAGAAAATAAATTAAGGGGAAATGACTCCATACCCCCCCCCCCCCCCCCCCCCCCAAACTATCTAATTGTGACAAACACACCCCCAACATTCAATTAACACTCTAATATTCAATTATGGAGTGCGAAAAGACCAAAATACCCTTGTTTGTATATGTTATAAATTCATGATATTTAAAGTATTAGTGTTTCATAAAATCTAATTTAAAAAAATAATAATCGGTATAAATATTTATAAATAATTCAATTTTATTATAAAATGTTTATTATGCTATATGTGTAATTTGATTTTAAATGCTATTCTATGTTTATAGAATATATTTCATGATAATATATAAATTAAAAAATTATATTTTTTTAATTTCAGTTATAAAAAATGAAAAGTTTATAAATCCATTAGTTTGTCTATTTATATTTAAATAAGCAAATTTATTTCAGTAATATATCATGCAACAATAATTATTTGTAATAATTATATTAAACATTAGTACTTTAAATATCATGAGATTATAACATATACAAACAAGGATATTTTGGTCTTTTCGCACTCCATAATTGAGTATTAGAGAGTTAATTGGATGATGGGGGTGTGTTTGTCACCATTAGATAGTTTGGGGGGTGTTTGTCAAAAAAAAGTTTGGAGGGCAACTTGTCACAGGAGGAAAGTTTGGGGGGAATGGAGTCATATTCCCATAAATTAATTTAGTCTATTTCTATCCGTGGAAGAAACCATCCTGAATATATGAAGCAGTTGCAGAAGTTCATAGCCTCCATGAATCATTGCAAGTGTTTTGTAATCAGTAGACTGTCAATCAAACCAACCATAATTAATATTATAAAATAAATTATGGCTTTTATATGTCCAAATAGTTAGATCAGATTTGTGTTTGGTATCATTTCTGTTTGGCAATGTCTTGGTCAAGTCCACTGATACATTTCATGTCAGTTCCTAAAAATGAGACTCAGGTTCGATTGAGGGCCTACAGTAAAATCCATGACCCCTTCTAGGTTACACATCCATATTACCTTACCAGTCCTTCCGATTCAGCTAGATCAACTGTTATTCGTGATTGTCTTATCAAAACTCTACAGACAGTGTTCAGGTTCAATTTATGCCATACATCCACTATATTAAGCTAGCAATTGCTTTGAAAATAAAATAAATATGAGCCTAATAAGTTTCAATATTATTAGAAAAGTAAGTACCTACCAAACGAAAGATCATATTATTAAAGCTTCAACTAACCATGTTCCATCTCTAAATCAATTTTAAAAACAAACAGCTCTCCAGGTATGCCCTCACGCTTCTCACCTAAAAATAGGAAAACAGTAGAATCTTATCATGCGCACCGCCAAACTAATTTCTCCCAAAGAAATTGTTCAATTATCTCATGCTTGGCACTGAAACTATTAAATTAATTAATATATTTACTTGTTATGTGGCCCCATAATATTGAATTATAAACTGTAGCAAAATTTATCGAACAAGAGCTAGCCCCTTACAGAAACATGTCTACACATCAAGACTTTTGACATAACAGTGGCAATGTTTCTGAGGTTAAACCAGGGTATTCATGCCAATTTGGTAGTTGCCCCTCACCAGGCCACATAATGCTATTCGGTGTACCCAAAAGCTTGAATTTGTTTCAAGTTAGCATGCACCATAAAGTGCCAAAGAAAATAAATTAATTTAGTCCATTTCTATCGATGGAAGAAACTAGCCTGATATTATAAGTAGCTGTTGGAGTTCATAAGCTCCTCCCTGATACAATGCAAGTGTGTTGTAACCAATTCAACTGTCAATCAAAGCAAACATAATTAATAATGTTACATGAATTATATTTTTTATATGTCAAAACCGGTTAGGAAGAGGAGAGGACGATGAATTTGGGGATTTTTTTTTTTCTTTTTTTCCGGGTAGAGATGGAACATCAATGGAGGAAGCTAAATTTTTTTTTTTTTGATGTGGTGGGCAATCGCCACCAATTTCCATTAAAATAAATAAAAAAGTTATTTACAGGATATAATAATTACAAGATCGAAGAGAAATGAAAAATAGAAAATGATGAAGTTTGTAAATCGTTACAGTCTGTACTGGTATCATGGTAACCCCTATCTTTAACCAGGGAAGCTAAATTTGTTGGCTAGGTAAGATAATAGATCAGAGTCGTTCGTTGGATCCAATGGTTTGTATCAATGCAAAGGATGTGGATTTATCAGAAAGTCAGGATGCAACAATAGGAAACGGGCGTTTTCAGTGGTTGCATTAACCATTTATCTGGTAGCAATAGATTAATGTCGGGCAACCACCGGAATCAAATGCGATAAGCGTTAAATGGTTGCAATAGAGATTTTAGCACAACAAAGCATATTCGGAGCAATACGCCTGACCTAATGCATCCAGTTAGACCCTGCGTTGCAATATCTCGTTGCGATAAGACCATTTTGGCGTAGTGAATCCGATTATTAAATAATTTATATTCAGAGATTTGAATCCAAAAGCAAGCATAATATCCTGCAGGGATAAACAAATAAATGTAGCTTATAGCTTCTGAACTCAGCGAAATCTTTTGAGTAATAATTAGCATCCACAGACAACCTGTTAATAGTGTCCATAGGTTACAGATTTATAGTATAAATTACTAGATTTGACTATATGTTAGAAAATTTGTATATTTATGAATGTATGGATAAATTAATTCTCTGTGGACGCAAGACAATTCTCAAACCTTTCGAGATTAAATTAAGGGCAACGACCCTTAATTTATTAGTCATAATTGAGACTAAAAGTACTCCCCTTCTTTGCGCTTCAATGGGTTAACCCACTAAGTTAATATAAAATCTAAAAGTAGCTTATGGTTTTCGTCACAAGCTGACGACACTTAGTGTATATATATCTAATTAATATAAAATCTAAAAGAGTTAATGATTGAGTTTGTTCTCCCATGGTAGGACCTCATGGCAATATTTCATATTTGTAAAGTAGCACGTCTTAACCTTTTATTTTGTGGTCTACAGCTGCACTGGAGAAAGGTAGTGGCAATTCATTGAAACCAAATTATTCTCTGTAGCTCTAATTTACATATAAAGGGGAATACAGGGACCAAAACTGGCGTGCAATTGTATCTCATACATACACAATCATCAAATCACTTTCTTATTTTGCTTCCAACAATGGAGGCCAAAGTAGTTCTTTATCCTTCCATGTATGTAAGCCACATGATACCAATGGTACAGCTAGCCAAGTTATTCGTGAAGCATGGTGTCTCTGTCGAAATCGCTGTAATGAATTCTCCATTGATGCCGGCCTCTACCTCAAACTTAATATCGAAAGTTTCTTTCACCAATCCAGAGATCTTGTTTCACAAACTACCACCCCTCCCAGCTCCCCCTAAGCCTGCCTCTTCTCCGATAACTAACATGTTAAATACAATTCAATCAAACAATGAAAACCTTAAATTTTTTCTCCGATCTTTGTCAGAAACAAGATCGATTGCTGGATTGATCCTTGATGTCTTTTGTGTTGATGCACTTGATGTCGCAGCCGAACTGCGCCTCCCAGCTTATATTTTCGAAATGTCTGCAGCAAATTCTGTTGCAGTGCACTTTCGCATACAAGAACTCATCCGAACCTGTGATTGGGCAAAGAAGGATGATGACGAAACTCCAATTGTCATCCCGGGCATTCCACTATTACATTTATCTGACATTCCACCACTGTTGCTATCATATGGCACTGAGGACCAGATGCTCTTAACTAATGCAATCGGGAGAAAGGCAGAGGCAAAAGGAATTCTCATTAACACTTTTGAGTCGCTGGAACAGCGGGCAGTGAAAACTTTAAAAGATGGGCTCAGTCTCGCAAACCGACCAACACCACCAATTTATTGTATCGGGCCATTAGTCACTATTCCTGATGAAAAAGAGATGCTCAACCATCCATGTGTGCGATGGTTGGACGCACAGCCTAAGAGGAGTGTTGTCCTTCTTTCCTTTGGAAGTGAGGGCAATTTCTCAGTTGATCAACTAAGAGAGAGAGCCTTTGCAATTGAGGAGTGTGGTCACAAGTTTATATGGGTTGTGCGCAATCCGCTATCTCACAGTCTGCATGAAGTATCATATGATCCGTTGGCTGAGCCCGACTTAGACGCATTGTTGCCAGAAGGATTTCTGGACCGGACAAAGGAACAGGGCATCGTGTTAAAGTCATGGGCCCCACAAGCTGAGATTTTGCACCATGGGTCAGTTGGGGGTTTTGTGAGTCATTGTGGTTGGAGCTCAGCACTGGAGGCGATAACTAATGCCGTACCAATCATCTGCTGGCCATTGTATGCTGAGCAGAAGATGATTAGGGTCTTTTTAGTCAAGGAAATGAGAATTGGAGTGGAGCTCAAGGGTTCTGATGAAGGGTTTGTGTCAAGAGATGAATTGGCTGAGAAAGTGAGATGGCTGATGGAATCTGAAGGTGGTAATGAGCTAAGAACAAATGCTTGTACTCATAAAATTAACGGCTTGAATGCTTTGAGAGAAGGGGGCACATCTGAAATGGCTTTTCTGGAGTTTTTGTCAAAGTTGGAAATATGAAGTAGTAAAAGCCTGTTGGAAGCATATTTTAGTTCATTCAGAAGTTTGTTGCTAGTGTTGAATTCGGAATGGTTTTCCATTGATCAGTTGCCTGTTTAGTTGTTTGAATTAATAGTTTTCTTGAACAGCTTGAACAATGTTGAAGTAAAGAAAAGTATTCTTCGTATCTGCTCTTTTTTTTTTTTTTTTTTTGTAGATAAGCGGTATTCAAAAAAAAACTTTACATGCTACTTCCAATTCTCTTGCGGCTTGCAGCAACATTAAAAAAACATGATGCTACTGACGTTCATAACATGGAGAGAGAAATGTTCAAGATTCTTAGAGGAGACATCAAAACACCTTTACAGATAATTAATACCAGAAATTGTCTCCGAATTTAATGCATCGGCATAGTCCTTTTTCTTTTTCCTTGATATTTTTTTTTTTCTTTTCATGTTTCTTCATCTTCTTATGTATGATATTTTATTAATATATGAAATTTAGGAGCATGACTCCCATCTTTTTTAGAAAAAAAATTCTCTTATTCTTAGGGTGACCTCTTAATATCTTCTCAATATCTTTAGAAAAAAAAAATTCTCTTATTCTACGGGTGATCTCTATTCTATTTCTACAATACTACAGGAAGAAAGTTTCTACTTTTTTAGAGATGTTCACGAAATCTCGACTCTTGACACAACTTTATTTTCTTCGGTACCAGATATACGTTATATAGTTATAATAGTAAATAAATAAATCAATGCAATGGTCATATAGCTTTAATTTTTATTATTAGTTTTTATTTATTTTGTTTATGCTATAGTTTTAGACCATTGATGTAATTTTCTTAATTTTTTTTAATATTATCTTGATAGCCGCTGTCAAGTTTTTCAAAAAAAAAAAAAAAAAAAATTTGATGAAGTAATACAACAATTAATGGTGTTTTTTTAAAGGAGAACAATTAAATTAAATTTGATGTTTAGGGAAATCTGAATTAATTGAAGGGATATAAATAAAGTCTCGATTTAAATAAACTAGGTTATTTTTTTTTTTGTATGCTCTCCAAACCCTAGCCACTAGCACAAAGAAAAGAACCTCAGATATGGTGGGGGGCTGCCGCCTCACTGGTTGAGTGGCCCTCGCCGCCACCCCCCAATCTATGTACTATCTTTATCATTTCTCATGTACATTTCGACCTTAGCAGCAGCAGCTATCGCCGTCGTCGTTGTCGCACCTTGGTCAGTCAAAACATCAAGTTCACCTCACCTCGCCTCGCCCATCCCACCTCACCGGGTCCGCCTCACACTGCCTCATCGGGTTCGCCTTGTCTTGTCAGGTCCATGTCCTCTTTTCTGGCATGGCTGTTGTTGCCTTCTTTCTTTCTTTTTTTTATAAATTCAATTTAATTTAATTTCTTTTCTTTTTTTTTCTTTTTTGAGTGGGTTTTTATATGCATATATCCATTCCTATTATACATCGATTAAATTTGATATAATCGAAAACATAATTAATCTATAAGTTAAATATTACTTCTATAAACTTTTTTTATTTTCTCTTCGACAAAGATTCAATGTAAATCTTTTCAAAAAAAAAAAAGACTAAATGCAAATTTATATTTTGAAGGCATTTTAGCTAAGAGAATTTGATCTGCTGTGGGGGTCTTTTATGCTTCTTAAAGTCAAAATCTTTTCCTGATTGACATTACAAAGCTGAATCCTTTCTAGAGAATTCCCTCCATCTTGTCAAAATGTTTATTGTAACTACTGTTTGATATAATTAGTTGGGTTTCTCCTATTTTTTTTAAGAGTTTAGGTGTTGTTCGGCAGCAATATTTAAGCTGGCTTAACCTCTTAATTAAGCTCTTTTAAATGGGAGCAGGGTTGGTGCACCCGTGAATGCACACTTTGTCTACTCAAGCCATCCGATTTGATAAAATCATCGCAATTCGGAAGTTTCGGGATTGTGCGCATCTAAAGAAATCTGAGTCATTACTAACCTTGGGCTTCAACTTGCGATAAATCTTTTCAATAATTTAATGGTTTCAACTGGGATTGTTCGTGGACACAGTGACTACATTATTGCTAGTGTGAGGCTTTGAGTTTTATTTAATTTAAATAAAATACTAACTATTTAACTACAGGTACTTTTTATTATATCTGGTAGAACGAAACTCAATGAGCTTCGGATTCTTAAAAAACAATATTTATCAAAGTAAATTTCTAAATTTAAATATAATTGCGTGCGTAATGTTGGTAAACCTGCTCAAATGTCAGTTCCTTTGATCGGCGCGCTTAAACATCTTCCTTTGAGGAAACGTTGAGGCATGGTCACCGGCCCTCTCCTCAGCGCTTTTCACTCCTTACGTCATGCTTTAGAGAGAGGTAAAGGAGGGATGGGTAGGGGAGGGAGGAATTCGGATCCTCTCAGTTAACCCAAAAATTGGGTTAGTTCTCATTTGCCGTTCATTTAATCCAATGGCCAGAAATTAACAGGATTTGTTAGAAGTTTTCACAGGGCTGCCCTTAAAACTCTGACAGCTCTCTCTCTTTTTTTTTTTTTTTTCCGAACTCACAAAGCCTGTAGGCAAGCTCTCTTTCTCTTTGAACTCTTCCATCACGCCATGAAAGTAGTATTCTCCGCTGTCTCAACAATAAAGGAAATATCAAAGATCTTCGATCTAACCTCTTCTCTTACGGAAGTATCAAAGCTCCCTATCTAATCTCTTCTCCTATGGCAGAATTATTTCTCCAACCGCTTATCATGATAATTTCTTCTCTTCCATCATAAACAAGTAAAAACAATTCCTCTGCTAGATTGGGGCTGAAGTTTAGAGTTTGATGTTGGATAAAGAAATCATAATCTCTTACATATATGATTTTTCCATATCAATTTGAGGAAATAGACAAGTAAGATTACTGAAATCAATCATCTTAGTTAATTTTACACATTAATTTGAAGTCTAAGGCGATGGAACAAAAGTTTGTGAGGGACTTGATTTCTTGATGTTGAGAGGTTCTGAGTGTAGAAATGGAGGGGAAGACAAAGATT
Organism: Cyperus esculentus; assembly: GCA_030179965.1. Taxonomy (NCBI): domain Eukaryota; kingdom Viridiplantae; phylum Streptophyta; class Magnoliopsida; order Poales; family Cyperaceae; genus Cyperus; species Cyperus esculentus. The sequence goes on along the minus strand of JASGLE010000034.1, from coordinate 858,602 downwards.
AGGGGGCATACTAACTAGGGTTTTGTTTGTCACTTTGTCGAGGGTGGGGACGGTGGAAGACTGGCGATTACAGAAACTGTTCTTCAGCGAGATTGACGGTGGTCCAACAGTTTCTCGAAAGCGATGGTCATGGAGTTCTCCTTTCAGTGTGCTATTGTGCCTCTGTGAGAAAGAGAAAAAAAAAGAACGGGAAGGAAGAAGAAGTATTGGGCAGAAATTTGGGTTGCTAACGACATGTAGTAATTAGCTCTGTTTGCATCAAGACTGTTAAATTAAATGAATGGCGAATGAGAACTAACTTAATTTTTGGGTTAACTGAGAGGATACGGATTCGGGGAGGGAGGGGGTGACCAATTTTGGCATCACTCTGCCCAAGTTGAGTCACCTACTCCAGTACCGATCTTTTGGGAGGGGGTGCGATGGTAAAGGTGGGGAGCAGAGGGGAACAAGGAACAAGATTTGTATTGTTTTTCCACCTGACCTGTACCCCTCGATTTGGGAGGTAACAATTCCTTGGGATCCCTCCCCTTCCTTTCTCTCCCTTTCCTTTCACTTCAAGTTTTGGAGCACGGCGTTAGTGTTGCCTCTTTAGAGCTCAGAACCTCCATTTTTAAGAGTGCAGATCAGGGCCCCTTATGATTTTTGATTTTTTGACCATGATGAGATAATTGAAGTATATTTAATAAAATTTTGGATATTGGCAAGTACTGTAAACTACCAGTTGAGTTATATTAATTTATTCTTTAACAATTGATAAGTCGGTATTTTATGCCGTTTTTATGTAGGAATTATTCTAAAACTCAACCAATTTTAGTTGATTTTTTAATTTTATTTAGTTTCATGTGAAGTTCGTGGTACTGCTGTAGTTTGGTTTGTGTTTACATGTACAGAGCAATTAGGAGAAATTCGGACGAAATTGGAGCAATTTGGAGCGACAACGGATCAAAATACCAAAACTGATCATGACGTGTTGGATGAAATTATCTTCTATCATATCCATGTTGTAGAGCTTGTTCTAAGCTTTCCAACGAGCTTTGAATCGTCCAATTTGAAGTTAAAATGAGAAAGTTATGGCCAAAATGGTAACAGATTGGTAGGTAGAGTCAGAGGGCGGTCCGCCCTGTCCGCCCAGAAAACCTGATTGAAGATTTCTGAGAGCAGAAGGGCGGCCCGCCCTTGCGCCTCCGCGGTCCGCCCCAAAAGCGCGCAGAAAATCAGTTATTGATGTTTTAAGTGACTTTTTGTCTGTTTTGGCTGTTTATATAGATAGACTCCTGTTCTTTTGTCTATCTATCTCTGGTTGGCATCTCTTAGAACTGAATCATGTCTTGTAAGAGTGTTAACTTGTGAGCTATTTTTCTTTTCGGAGCTTAAGTTTCGTCTCTCCTCCAAGCTTAGTGACGGCCCATTTCATGTGTAAGGGATCACCGAGTTGTGTAATCCTTTCTTTGCGGGTAATTAGGAAAGGCGCACCACCGAGTTGGTTGCGGTACCCCGGGGAAGTAGGCCGATTCGCCGAACCTCGTTAACAAATCACGTGTCACTCCTCTTTGTGTTTCCTTTCTCTTACTCATATTTATTTATTTTATTGCAAATTTAATTGGCCTTGAATTGAATTGCAATTAGGATTTGTCCAAAAATATTAATTGGGGGAAAATTGTCAAAATTGGTTAAGGCACCATATTCACCCCTCTAGGCGCCATTGGGAACAGCATTTTATTTATGAGAAGTAATCACTTCCTTATCTTAACAATCTTGACAATATTTTCTTTTAGAAAAATTAAAAATAAATTTCTGAGAAAGGGTGGAAATTGAAAGACTTATGTAAAAACGTTGTGAGTCTTATGGAGTGATTATGTTTATAAATTTGAAACAATTTTAGTATGTGTGATAGTTCCTCGAATACCGATAAAATTTGAACTGTTAACAAAAGAGAACCACGCGCGGGCCATTTATAAAAAAATAAAAATAAATAAACCATGAGGAGCTATAATTATTGAATTTAAAAATATTTTCAAACATTCGTTTTTTTTTTTTTTTGAGAAGTTGACAGCGGCTGTCAACGTTATTTTCAAACATTCGTTGATAAGAGAAAAACACAAATCGAATCAAGGACAAAAATTCATTCATAAAAATAAAAGAAAATATAACTAAAGGCAAACATTCGTTGATAAGAGAAAAAAGCAAATATAACTAAGGACAATATATTTAAGATCCTTTATTTTTTTACCATTCGTCGTTAACAAGCTATTTAATATGTATGATGATCCCCTAATGTTTTACTATAATGTAAGAAGACAAGCTATCCATGTAGAGAAATAAAGACGATATTTTAAGTTTATTAAATCAATTACAAGTTAGTGTACATATCGTCATTTAGATGTTTAAACATATTGGATTACCAATTATGTCTACAAACTATGTAGAATATTCAAGATTACAACCATATTACTCGTATAGTTGATTAAAATTAAATTTTATTTAAATATAACTATTTTTTGTATTGCTTTGTTATTAATTAACTTATATTATTTGCATAGTACTATAGTAATTGTTGTCACTATGTAGTTTAAATAACTAAAAATGTTTTATAATCTTCTAATATTGTCATCATTACAATTAAATTGAAAAAAAAAATGTTCTATTCAACAGTGTTAGAAGAATGTGGAAGAAATAGTAATTACGAAAAGAAATATAATAACTCTCTCATGGCAAATTAATTTTTTCAAGTAAACAATAAATTCAAGAAGAAATCATAGATACTTTCGGGTTATCTCAGAATGCAAGGTTATACATGTAAAAATGATTAATAACTATTGCTGCACAATTTTCCGGGCCTCATTAACCTCTCTTTATTGTCTCTATTTATCATATAATCTCATTTAAGAGTTTTGAATTGCTCAAGTAAGAGGTAGACAATTAATGAGGGGTATATGAGTCAAATAACAAACTTTTACCCTGTTCGAATCAATTCTTTCTCTGCCCATAGCTGTACCCTTTATCCTTTATCTTTTTTTTTTTTTTTTATAGAGAGAGAGAGAGAGAAGGGGTACCTTTTGTCATGGCTTATGCGACTATGCGAGTGCCTACGGGCTGTTCACCAATGAAAAAAAAAAAAAAAAAAAAAAAAAAAAAAAAAAAAAAAAAAAAACAAACAAAAGGCTTTATTCCACTTAATTAGTCTAGGGTGCATGTGCAGTGCGGGTTCAAAGTTGATCCATGCCTGATTATTAATTCCCTAGTCTTCCAACTTAATCCCTACTTCTTTACTAAATATGTAGTGTCCTGATCCTGCAACGGTCAGGATTCGTCATCATTATCTATCAACGGTTGATGTTAAATAAAATCTTTTCGGAGCCTATCTGAAACGTTGATTTGTTTTGTCCCGATCCTGGGACGGCTGAGATTGGTTCGCTCCTCTCACAAATCCTTGACCACTTCTCTCCCGAGTCCTGACTGTGCCTCTCATCTCCAAACCCTCACAATCGTTCCTCTCTCTCTCTTTTTCTCTACCAGTATCGAAGTTTCTGTTTCCATCGAGAAGAGAGAGCACTTCGCCGCCTTTTCCCCTGCCTCAACCTTCGCAGTTCGCCTCAACCAAGCTCACCTACGCCTCACCAAACCCTCCACAGATTCGTCGCCCCTTTCTTCTGCCCCAGCCCTCCGCTCGCTCACCCTCCGGAGTCTGTCCTCTCACTTCGATAAGGAAGAGAAACCACTCATCCGATCTCCTGTACCGCGACATCCCCTCCAGCACTGTATTCGCCTCAATGACACCTCACAAAGTACGTAAATTTCGTCTGTCCGGAGGCCCCGTCGCCTACAAAATCGACAAACCTTGCCGAGGCCTTCTTTTGTCATGTATTTCCCTAGAATTTATCTAGAAAGGTAAATTCCATCACGTTTCCTTTTTAATTCATTGTTTATATTACTAATTACCTTGTTTTCTTATAATTTCAAGAGCCGAATGCACCTTTTTGAATGATTCACAACACCATCAGAAAAGAATTATTTCAAAGATTTTAGGCCTCCGTCTCACGAAGGTACATACTCTTAAATTATCCTTTTCTTATTGATGCTTTAAATTAGAAAATGTGTCTAGCAAAGTTTTTTTTGTTTTTGAACTTCTGGAAATTTTAGGCACCTATGGATCTGTTGCTTTTAATTTACCTTTCAAGCATAGAGGCCATGGCAACATCACTTGAGCAAATATACTGACAACAGTGTTCTGTAGTTATGTTGATGTAAGTTCCCTAAACACGGTCTCATTCAAAATCTGTACTTATATTACAGTTTGTTGGGCACATAATTTGCTCCTTTTATTTCTCACTAGGCAGTTTTGACTTTTGATATAGTTATTTCAAGGACCAACTAAGAATATACTGGGATTTTGTGGATTCTCATTATAGAATACCTGCTTGCAGAACCATTAATTGCTTGTGATGAGAGGTGGCTTGTGCCTGTATTGAGCCAGTATTGTCTTTTATACTGGTAATCAATGTTTATTTGATTCATTTATTCTGTTGGGATTGTGAATTTTCATTAAGAATGAAAGCCACTTCATTGTTGTTCCATTTTATTTGAGCCTGTATACGTGTTTTGCAACTCTTGTTAATGATTTGAATTTGGGGTATCCAGAATCATGTGCTAGATAATTCCATCTTCCGGGATTATTTGTATGTGAATGAAGCAACGGGATTGTTAGTATCATATTATAATGCTACAATCAGGAATCCTTTTTGTTTATCTTTTTATTTTTTTTTTTTATAAACTTTACTTTCACAAAAAACTGTAATACATGTACATGGATTACTTTCAGGAGGTACCAGACTTTCTTCTTGTGATTATATATAGCAGACTTTCAATTGAAGTTATATATAGTAGTAAACTAAATATTTTGTTTGATTTGTTTGAATCACAAATGTCTGTGGATATTTAGCATATATGTGATCTCAGCAGCTGCTCGTTGATGTTAAACAACACATCGACGAGGGCCTCGGAGAAGGACTGGCCGGAGACGACGGCCTCCTGGGCGCGCCTGACCTTTGCAGCAGCCACAAGCTTCATGGCCTCAGTGATCTTCTTGATGTTGGAGACGGAGTCAATGCGCTCCTGGAGGTCCCGCAGGCTGCAGCTCACGATGTAGAGCGGGGAGCGGTGGGAGAGGGAACAGTTGGTTGGGGGAAGAAAGGATGGAAGGGGAGCGAGGAATAGAAGGGAAAAGAGAGGAGGGAAGGAGTGGTGGAGATTGGGATTGGGGACTACGTTTGGCCATGTAACGAGAGATGGATGGTGTGATGGCGGAGTATTGCGGGCCGTCCGATCTGAAGTACGATAGCGAGGTATTTCAAAACGGAGTACGTTACATTATCCCAAATATTATTATGTCACTTGTATTTAATTAATATCAAAATTGTAATATTCAAAGTTTGAGGAAAGAAATAATCATATATATCTCGTCTTTACCAAAAACAATATAAAAACATACAATTTGTACGGGTAGTTTTGTCTTTTCAAATTTCTTCATTTTTTTAATTTTCCTATTCCAATTACGTACACTATTACCAAAACACTATTTTCACTCTTCGCAATAGATAAAGTTATCACTTTTCTTTCTGCTCTTTCCAAAATCACTATCGTTCCAATAACACACTATTCGAACTATATTGTTTGATTTGCAAAACGTACGTTATATTGTAATATTTTATGGGCAAGGTGATGGCTGCGATCGCTTTTGAAAACAAGCAATAAAGTTAGTTTATACTTAAATGCCATAAATATAGGAGATATGACTTGCTCCACTTGGGCGAGGATTAATTATAGAGGAGGAATCCAATAACCATGGATTTTGGTGACCGCGGTGATCATTTCACTATTTATATATAAATTGATAAATCTAAACTGTTAGATGTATTCTAAATCATCTAAATAATATATACACAAAAAATGATAAAGTTTTAACATTATTTCAATAGTCATCAAGAGAGGAGAAAAAATTATAAAATTTGAATCGTCGATTTTTGTTAATGCTTGATGCATATGTAAATAAAATCAAAATGAATATAATTTTTTGTATACACATAAAACATGATATATACAACACATTTTATCAATTAGTTTTGTCATTTAACAGTTTAAATTGTAGTTATTTCAGATTTAATTTCACGGTCACCGATCGATCACCAAAAACATGGTTATTTGATCCTCCTCTTAATTATAATATATAAATACAACTATGGGAACCTTTTATCATCGCTTTTCTGCAAGCATGATGTAATAAATAAATAATGTTTAAATGCAAGTGCTTATTTGTCACCCCAAAGAAAAAAGAAGTCCGTTTTAATTTATTTGTTTGGCGTGCGTGGGTCCAAATTCATGCCTGATTATTAATTGACTCTGCCACGGATTAAAATCTAAATGTTAACGGGCGGGAGGGATGAGTTGATAAATTAACAATCTTGACAATATGTATTTTCAAAAGGTTGAAAAAAATATTTAAAAATAGAAAAACTTGTATACAAATGTCGTTAAACTTATAGATTGATTATATTTTAAATTTCAAGCAATATATTTGAGGTATATTTGCTATTCTATCAAAGATTGTTTAATTAAATTCAAACTGCTGAAATTCACACACACTTTTGGTGAGCTATCAAACGGCTTTCAAATTTTTGATGAGCTATCAAACTTTTGGTGAGCTATCAATCTATAAGTTCAAGAATGCATGTATAGACTTTTTTCTATTTTTAAGATTTTATTTGAACTTGATTGAATTTTAATTGTCAAGATTGTCAAGTTTTGCATTATCAACCGATCCCTCCCCTTAAATAATAGAGAAAAATCTTTATTCCCCTGTCATTGTTCCTCAGATCTATCCTCAGGCTCACATCCTATATATATATGATACGTCTCCAAAGGTGCCTTCTAACTCTTTTATTCTCATCTACCATGGTAAGACTGTATTTTAAAGCCTGCGATATCCATCTCCGCCAGTCTGCTCCCGCCGTGATCTTCAGCTATCACTCCAGCGATTCATAACTTCATCACATGCCGTTTCTACGTGGTTCACCTCGCTACTTCCAATTTCCGACGAAAACTCAGAAATGATCAACCTCTCTACCATCTCTTACCTTGACTTACTTTTTGAGGCCACCTCTTGTCCCAACTAGAACCTTTGATCCAAAACAAAAGCATTAGCATTCAAAATACTAATTTGTAGCCTAGACCATTTAATCTTTGCAAAATGTCAATGCATAATTCACAAGTATAAACACCCACCTTAAAAATATAAACTCTCGACACTTGTGAATGTAGGAGATGAAATTGAGAGATTTTTGTTTGGGGACTGTTAGTTTTACCCTAAATAATACCATTGTTTAGATTGTGTATGTAGCGGCTACTATACCTTTCCATAGCATAATTGGATGAAAAAAAATGTTATGACGCTTTCAAACTTTTTCAATTCTTTAATCCTTTTTAATTGAGTAAAACTACAATACTCTTTGGATTGGAGCACAAAGTTTTACAGTACTTCTGACTCAAAACCATACTTAATCACCTCCAAATTCCAATTATGATAATGTGATTAAATTATTTATAGAAAAATATGCCTAGTATACAAAAAAAATTCATTTTGAATTTTTTAATAGTTGTTTTGAATTTTGCAAGAAAACTTGAAAATAATAATAATACAATAATAATAATAAAAAACATGAGTCAAGCTACGTTACTATGAGTAGTGTTCACTCGAAAATGCAATACTTTTAAAGTTCCAACTAAACAACAAATCAATCGCAAGCGTACGATTAAGTTTGTAGCATAGTATGGGGTCAAATCCATAGAGAAAGTTGGCAAAACCAAACTAGACTTTGGTTATTTCTAAAACCAGGGGTTGTTCTCGCAAAAAGGGGTGTTTTTGTAATTTTTCTAAATTTAACAAAACAATAAAAGATGAATTCACTAATTAAAATAAGATTCCTAGGATGTCAAATTAATTGTTTACTTAGCCTCGAGTCGTGTCGCGCTAGCTATATCTGTCACATACAACTCACACGACTAACTGAACTCGTGCTCTCGCATCTGTAAAGAAGTGTACCAATCATGGCTCTCGCATCCAACTAGTGGAAACACAAGTAAAATGGTGTGATGAATTATATCGCTAGTAACACGCTTAGTTCAAATTTAAACAATATCAGGTACCAAATCGCAGCTCTCACTTGTAAGTCTAATTCCTAACACAATTCAAACCAAGCAAAGGTACAGATCGCAACCATCGCTTGTAAGACACAGATTGAATTATTCTTCACAAATAGGGGACAGACCAACTGTGGCGAATTTGCAATTGAGGCTTTATATTCCGAGCTTTCTGGGCATATTGCTCGTTGGGCCTAGTTTGATTCTATAATTTCGGGTGTAATGTCTCGTATAGAGTTTGCTACTTTGCATACTTAAGAGGAAAAATCTAGGCCGAATTAAATGAATCGGTGGCCTAGCACTATTTGCATCGATCATTCTTGAATCTTGATAGAACTCTTGAACATTACGCTATATAGTTCCTTCCATTATTTGTTCAAAAAAATTTTAAGGCATCTGCCGCATTTAAATAGTTGGGTTTCTCCGGTCTTTCAGGATTTAAAATAATAAGATTTGTTACCTACTTTTTTTAGTCAACTGGACAAAAACATAGGATTAATTGAGCTATCAATATACACATCCTGTAGAAATTAATTATATATATGTCAGTAAAAATAAATATAAATAAATATTATTGGTTTTGTTACAAATTGAAAGAATGTTTTTATCTGGACTGGTAGTTGTATTTTTTTTTTTCTTTTTTCCTTTTCTTTTTGTAAGAACAAACTCATCTACACCCATATGCTTGACAAAATTCTATATTTGTCAACTGGAAATGGTATTGTATCTGTTAATTTTGAAACAATAATATATATACATGTTAAGTGTTAACTGAAAATTAGTATCTATTAAGTTGTGTTTTAAACTGACTAAAACGCGTTGGGTGCATCTTGTTGAAAACACGGGCATTAGTACAAAATCGCAGAAAACCAAGCAAAATTGTATAGTTTGTGCGGTTTTAAAAAAAATCAGTCGGACTGAAATTTCAGGCGGTTTTGTGGTGTGTTCCTTTCTATTTTCTATATGAGAGAAGATAACAGCACACGTGCATCTGCTACGCGCCAAAATTTGCGTTGTGCGCTCCGCGAAGCCCAGATGCACGGACCGGCTCCATGCGCTCCGCGAAGCCCAGATGCCCCGCCCACCCAATACTGGCCCAATTAAAAAGTGTGCACATCAAATGTTGGAAGGGTTTAAACTGATTCACATAATGATTTTCAGAGAACAAAAATAGTAGGATCGTGTCCGCCGTCGACGACGACAGTGTACAAGAGCTTGTGGGCCTCCACCATGATCTTCTTGCTTGGAGTCGGAGATTGGGATCAAATGCTATGCGATTGATTCTATCAATTGGATTGCAAGTAAAGAAAGGAAAGAAAGAAAGAAAGCGTGGGTTATGGTTAGTTATGGCAGTAAGCGGTGAGCACTACAGGCCTGCAGTGGCCTCTAACGCGGGCAACCTCATTAATTGCGCGGATATCACAGAATCTTAGCTGGATTAGTCCGTGTGCAATTTTGGTGTGCATAAGCCGGGGTATAGAAAGAATTTCTCTATCTATATCTATACTATTATAAAAATAGATATCTCCCTATTTTAAAAAGCATGGAAGGACTGGACGTCTCCAATGTTTAGACAATTTTTTTTGTTTTTTCAATATTCCAAATATACCCCTCCTATCTCAATCACCGTTCAATTTACAATTTGTCATCCATCAATGGATCGGATCTGTCAGCGCCCATCTGCTTTTCTTCTCCAGTTCTTTCCAAAATTTCGCTGGCCTCATCTCCCTCACGATCAACAGCGCCCCCGTTTTCCATCGCGACTCTTTATCAACCGTCGCCTCTCTTCACCTCTCCTTCTTCCTTCCCACTAAACTCAAAACCCCCCTGCCTCTTTCTTCTTAAAACCAGCGTCTCACCCAACAGAAACCCGCACCCACCCCGCCTCTCCGCTGCGCGCTGCCCACCTGTTGTCTCTGCCGTCTCTTGGGCCAAAACCACCTCGCAGCCTGAACCCTTCCCTCACTTCGAAGGTACAAATTTGTCGACATAAATGTTATTTGGAGTTTGGGTCTTACTGTTTTTTGTGAGAAATACCAACAATAACTGACACTTACAAAAATAAAATCTATCAGATTAATGAAACTTTCTAACAATTGGGTAATATTTTTTTTTCAGGATCCAAACTCAAAGCATCTTGGAATGACAGTATGGGATGCATCCATGGTTCTTGTGAAAATATTTGGTCAGTGGCAATCATTGACCGAAGCACACAAGTTTTTACCAGATATCTTGTTTCTGGTAGTGGCGACCATTGACTGATTCCTCAGTCACAATGCTATTGAAGTACACAACCTTCTGCTCCTATATGCCTCTGCACTGCTTATTGCATTGTAAGTATGGGTAATTATTGTCTATTCATCAAAGTGGTATCTCTTGTACCCATGCAGTGATTTGTTTGATGGATTTTCTGTCTGGTTTAATCTGTTTACTATGCTCAGTTAGGTACAAGATAATTACTCTTTTTTTTTTTAGATTCATAATTCTGTCATCTGTAGAGGTTGCTGGACATGTTGCAACAGTGTTGTCCTTGAAGTCATGTACTCACAACCTGATGCTGAGGTTAATCTGTATCCTCCTCTTTCTGACAATCAAATCGAGGTATATTTGTTTGGGGAAACTTCATGCATCCACATATGGACGGTCCATCACACTCACAAAGTGTAACACGTGGTGAGCCCCACTGTAACACTTTGTGAGTGCGATGGAACGTCCATCTGTGGACGCTAGGTCTTACTCATTTGTTTGACTTAAATAATTAAATTACATATCTGTGGGCTGTCAAGATGTTTCAGAAGTTTATTATTGTTCAATATGCTGTTCAAAAACCAAGTTCTCAAAACAAGCGAATCTGCTTGTATCAGAGTTCATTAATGTTTAATCTGTTAATATTACTTGATCAGTCCCAAATTTCTGAGATTAATGAAAATTTGACAGCATATGCCCCTATAATGCTTCTCTTGACAGTTTTATGTAAGACATTTGGATGACATTTTATTATTTTGTTTATTTTTTTAGGGCAACCCTGACGGAAAAGATCTGATATCAGCCAAAATATGCTGTTTCCAGTGGAAGCAATACAATTTCTTCATTACAGTTGATAGTAATCTGACAGGTCATGATTGGATACCGGTTGAAAGGGTACCTCGAGTCATTGGTTTAAACGTTGTTGACCCTTCGACTGAAGCAGATCATCTTCTCAGCAAAATTAATAATCTGTTGAATGCTTAGCTATAATTAGGAGAACTTTTCTTATGTAATTTATGTTTACAAACAAGTACGTTTTGCTGCCTTCACGTTTACTGTTTTTCGATGCAAATTGTGTGGCTGTTTATATATGTGAGTCCTCTTGCATTCACTGTATAACCTTCGACTATTTCCTTGCATTTTCCTTTTTTTTTAAAAATTTTGTTGGATTATGAATGATTTTCCCCAAACCGTGTGTTGAATGTTATGTTCAATTATTAATCTGCTTTTATTGTTTTGGCACCATATGGTAGGAACATGGCTGTCACTTTTTGGTGTCTTTGATTTCTAGATTTTCAACTTTATTTATTTATAAAAAACTACGGACAAGAAAAGGAAATAAATAAAAGAAAAGAAAAGAAAACCTATATTCAGATAATTTTTTTTGGGAGAAGATATCAGTACCCCGCCTTCAATACCCCGGTCAAATACCCCGCTTTGACCACATCCCATTTGCGTTTACAGCCTAACTAATAATACTAACCATGATATATCAGCGCGCTGAGCAATTTCGTCCTTCAAGTCTAAATACTTATAGAGCACACCCTAAATAATACATATAACAAGTACCAATACCTACAAAGGATGAATTATACACATCCATTAAAAAACGTGACCGCAAACAAAAATCAAATACCCCGTTTGACTGACATGCAAAACACATGACCACTTTACTACTGAAAAAAAAAATTCTACGACTAATAATACATAGTATAGAAGGTCTAAATACGTAGTATAGAGAAGTAGTAATATCATTTCATTTTATGTACAAAACTTCTGCAACTAATTTTGAAACTAATAATACTAAATAAAATACGAAATATGATCTAATTTTTTTTTATTTTCAATGTCACGATACCTTATTCACAAAGTCATAATACCAACTGAATACAATATTTCTGTACCAAACAATGAAATTTTAGGTAAAAGAACTAATAATACTTGATGTTGTAAATAATAATACAATTGTAATAAATTCATAATACAAACTTGCTCTGAACTAAATAATTATATTGTAGGTAAATCCAAACAAAATAACAGGCACCATGAATCTCAGATTATCAACCACAGAAAAACTAAAGTAATAATACTTAAATAGCAATACATTAAGATAGAAGAGTACTATAATACTAATAGTTGAAAATTGTATATCATTATAACAAAGTATATCCAAGTCACAAAAGTACATCCAATGTGATTTAATAGCATTGTTTTTGTCGGCATGACTAACTTCATTTACAACATTCACAAAATAAACCAGAGATCTATCAATTTTCTTGAAGTAAAAGAAATTGAGAACATAAACATACTAACATTAATATCATTTATGTTACTAAGCTAAACTTTATCGTCTTCATCAAATATCCTTAACCCTGGAATTGGTGTTAGCCATATCTGTCAGAATCTCGAAAACAACAATCAACATTTCCTTCTTAATTAAAACCTACAACAGAACAATAAGACAATAGTTAAGTAATAATAGTATCAATAGAAACAAGTAACAAACAAGTAACAGTCACAATAGCTAACTAATAATAATACCTATCACACAAAGAACAAGAGACGTCCGATTAGCCATATAACTAATAATCCTTGTCAAAGGAACTTATAATACTACATATACAAAGAGTAAATATATGCAACACATAATTCTGTAGAACATCCTAACCTCAAGGTTTAAAAAAAAAACAAACTGGACGGTGCAGAGATCAGAGAAGTCGGAGAAGAAGCGGCGGACGTTCGGACGGGAGACTAGGTTTGGAGTATGAATTGATACTCCTTGAGCACGATGAAGGTGTCGAGGAGCTCGAGGAGACCGCACTTCCAGGCTTGTGGGAGCAGGGGCACCGACGGAGGCTGCGAGGTTGGCCGAGAGATTGGAGACATGATCGGTGGGAGAGGGAAGCAAAAATGAGAAATGATGAAGAAAGGTGGAGTGGGATACTGCCATACTGGGATCGGAAGAGAGTTTCCCCAAAATTGGAATCTAATTAGATGTAGAGACCTTTTGAATTTTGGAGTATTATGGACCGTTGGATGATGGGGTATGATTGCGGGGTATTTAAGAGCGGGGTATAATACATTATCCCATTTTTTTTATCTTTACTTGACAAAACCTATAATCAGGTATGAATTTATTTTTATTTATTAAAGGTGCTTCTTATCTTGTAATAAATAGTAGTGAAGGTGCTTCTTATCTTGTAATAAATAGTAGTGAAGTTATAAATAATATGTTCTCAATACAATGTATGTTAAAATTGTTTCGTTAGCAAATAAATGTAAGATTCTACACAATTATTTTTTTCAAAAGTAAGAATAATCGTTCGCCCGCCGCATGGCGCGGGTCGGTTAATAGTTATTATAAAAGGCATGTAAAACCCGGATTCTCTTTTTATTGTCACGGTTCTGTCAGAACTGGAGAAAAGAAATTTACCCTTCCCAAACATTTTACGCGCTATCCCTTCCAATCACTTTCCTTTCAAGCGTTTCACCTCTTTTCCTGACTTTCACCTCTCTTCCTCTCCTGTTGTTGTTCTCCCCCTCCCTCTCCCTGACGGCCTTTTGCTTCTCCAAGGCCCCCCTCTTCCGCAATCCGTATCCTCTGCAGTAACTCAAAATTTGAGTTACTGCGTGGACGATTTTGGGTCGTTGGATGTGTATCTCGGTCAGAGCAAAAGAAAACGGTCAGATTTAGATTCAGGGGGTGTCTTTTAATGGGCAGTCCGGGCAGTAACTCAAATTTTGAGTTACCGCAGATGATTTCATTTCGACTCCTGCCTTCCCTTCCATGGCTCCATGGCCGCCCTCCTCTCCCTCCTCACCCATGCCCTGTGCCCACAGTCCCTCTTCTTCCACTTCATCGCCACCCCCCACTCCCCGCACCCCTCTTCCCCTCCCCTGCGCCTCTCCTTCCCAGCCGTCCCTCTTTCTCCCTCAACAAAAACAGCACCACACTCCCACCCGGCCCTTGCTCACCTCTCATCGGGCACGTCTCTTGCCGCGGCAACTTAAGCCATACAATCCGCCTCCGTTGCTGCGTCAACCGACCGTTCCGGTAGCTTCTTCCACCCCTTTCTCCGCTCGGTAACGAGTCTCATAGGAAGCGGCCATTCGATCTTCATTCGTTCGGTGCGTTGGTTTTTAAATTTTATTTTCTGGATTTTAGTAGATGGACATTGATTTGGCTCGATTTTTATCTCAGCAACCGAGAAGGAGGCCTGGTGGCTGCTCAACCGCTCCGTCGTCAATTACTGTGGCAGCCTTTGGTTCCAGTATGTGTCGATGCCCTTGATTCAGTAATGATATCAATGATTCCTGTTGTACGATACTTTGTCTACTATTCATATACATCCTTTTGTTTATATTTATTTTATACTGTCATAGACAAATCTATGAAGACAGAGCAATGTTCCTTTTTGTGCATATTAGGTTAGCACTGTATTGATCTTTGCAAGCAATGTTGATCTGTTGTGCTTTACCAAATTTGCTTAAGAACCTTAAATCCATACATAATTCAGAGCTAATTCACTGTACTTTGTTTTCATAGTGCAACCATTTAGTGTCATTTACTTGTACTGTAATGAATGTGATTCGTTCCTATTGTTTCCAGTGACATTTCAATTGGCTTGGTTAGCATAGTCATGAATCATGATTTAAATATGTATCTTTTTTATTCAATTTAAACAGGTTGGCAAAGCTGGTGGAGCAAACTGGAAGGCCATGTCAGAGGAGGTAAGTTTCATATTTTACTTTATTAGGATAAATGAAACTTCAACTTCACTTTTAATCTTACCCCTTCTAATTTTTGGTAAACATCAGGAGAAGGCTCCTTTTGTGGAGAAGGCTGCTAAGCTTAAGGCCGGGTATGAGAAGAAATCATTGATGTGCATCTCTTCTTTTGCTGATTTTTCAGCCCAATATATGAATCTATGAATTATTACTGGTTTCTTATTATAGTGTTCATTACCTTGCAGTGTGACTACGGGACTGTACCTCTATTCTCCATACCACGTGCTGAGATATCAGAAAATCCGTTTACAAGTCTCCTTCTCTGCTCTTACTTGTTTTCTGGCACCATCAGCAGCAATGGGTCAGCTGTTATGCATTGCCAACAACTTGCTATAGAGGTACCACAAGAGTACAGAATAGAATATTGTTCATTTTCTGTTGTCACTATTGCTATTTATGGAATTTGAGCTTCAATTGTGAAACGTGTAGGGATGACAGGGAATACAAGGTAACAATCAAGTATGCGTGTCGTGCTGATCTGGCCCTTCTTCAACCGTTAAGATGAGGGACTTGCCTAACAGCTGAAGAAGGAGACTTTGGTCTAGTGGCTAAGTGCAACACCCTCCGTATGGGAGGTCGCGGGTTCAAAACCCGGATGGGGGTCTTTTATAGATGAAAGTCAAGCCACTCAAATTTAAATATCTATAAAAGACCCCCATCTGGGTTTTGAACCCGCGACCTCCCACACGGAGGGTGTTGCACTTAGCCACTAGACCAAAGGCCGGTTCTTTATAGTTATATAAATTTTATATAATAGATACATCAATTTTATAAATTTTTACATCAAATTTGTAATCTATCAAGTCAATGACTACTCATTATACGAATGCTAGGTAGTGCTTATTTTAGTAAAGAGGGCTGCCTAGATAGCGTCCACTGTATGGACATCCATAAAAGTAACAACTATTATGATAAATGGGTCTCATGTGAGTCCAAATTAATGTAATAATTACATTTCCTCAAAAAAAAAAATGTAACAATTACACTCCCATAGCTAGGTAACTTTATGAACATCCATACAGTGGACGCATAATATTTCCGTTTGGCAAACACCCTGGCTTGTGGTGCGTTACACGGCCTTAAAAGCGCACGTAGCTAGTGTAGTGAATGGAACACGGATCTTACTTTCTCAGTGACAATAATAAACAATCGCTCACGTTTCCTGTCCTTCTATGTTTTATATGACTTTACTCACTGAATTAGTGTTAAACAAACTAAAAGAGAAGCTACTAGATATATAGAACAGTAACTTAAAAAGTTAAAATAAAAAAAAAAAGAGGAACGTGGCACCTGATCATGATTTCCTAATTGATAAAAAATGACCACATCAATCTCACCTAATAACCGTGTGTCATTCCCCATATAAACAGAGCTAAACACCATGAAAATAATCAATCAAAAATTGAACTTCATTATTTGATGTGTTAAACAGAGCTAGCTTCAAGCAACATGTTGACAAAGGCTTACTTGATCCTGTACTTCCTTCTCCTGCTTCCTTGTATTCTTGGCGATGTTGGACTCGACCGGACAGTCGGGCATGAGGCCAGAGGGGTTGGGACTAGAAACCCTGGTGAGAGATATGTCGTCGTGTTTGATGCGGGTAGTTCGGGCACGCGTGTCCATGTTTTTCGATTTGACGACAACCTAGATATTTTAAAAATTAACGGCCAGCTTGAAGTCAGTGCCCAGGTAAATACTTACATGAGATACGCTCTCTTTACATAACTAACAATTAATAAATAATATGTATTTTTGTATGAGAAGCTGGTTCCAATGCCACAAGTATTGGCGTTGAAATCAGTTGCGATCCATTTGGATTGCAGGATCTTGAAATCCCATTTTGGATGGCTGAGATTATTTCAAAAACCCCTCCATAAAAATCACATATGTCAGATCGTGATTGTAGGGTCACGAGATCCACTTTGGATCGTAGCAGATATGGACTCCAAGTATTGTGTGCCATGGGATATCACAAAATAGAATTTTAATATAACAAACAATTTGTAAAATTAATTATGTGTTTTCAAGGAATATAAATCTAAAAGTAGGAAATGTTTCTATTACTGTGCATCTTATTTAGAAGTTGTAAGGTTCTCAAACACATATATCCTCTGTAGAAGAGCATTCGGAAGTCGGGACACACAAATTAATAGTAATTGCTTCAAAATTTGAAAGAAAAATTCGGTCACGATGCATCACCTTTTATGATTTTTCTGCTTCTCTTGATGGCTAATTAAACAAGGTTAATTGCTACACTTTTCAGGTTGAACCTGGTTTGAGCGCATATGCAAACGATCCTGCAAAGGCTGCAGGCTCAATTGTTTCAATTCTTCAAAAAGCAGTGAATGCTGTCCCAAAGAACTCGCGTTCGCAGACCATTATAGAACTTGGGGTATGAAATTAAGAATTAACTATAAATATATATGAAAAATGAAAACCAAAGTCAATCTTTTGATGCTCGATAATGCAATATTGAGAACTATTAACAAGATATTTGATGCTTAACTAAGTATTTATTGAATTTTCCGCCAAAATTCATACATCGATGAAATTTAAACTGACTAATACTTACTGGTAAAATATAATGCAGGCAACAGCAGGCTTGAGACTGATAGGACCAAAAAAATCCGACAAGATCCTGCAAACGGTAATAATCTACCTACTAGCTAATATCTCAGATCAAATATACTAAATTGTTCATAATATGTTGAGTTTTGTTGCAATATATATAGGTGAGGAGACTTTTCAGCAATAGCTCACTACTTTACCAGAATGATCGGGTCACTGTTATTTCTGGAACACAGGAAGGAACTTACATGTGGGTAAGTGGAAAACTCCTCACAAAATTTTAGTGAATTGCATCATTTAATATCAACCAATTAAAAACTATTCGGACGTGAGAAAATATGGATTCAATATGAATATATCATATATATCTACATGTAATATTGTATGCACAGGTCGCAATGAACTACTTATTAGGAAATTTAGGCAAGCACTACTCGAAAACAGTTGGCGTTATTGATTTGGGAGGAGCCTCTGTTCAAATGGCTTATGCCGTATCTGCAAATGCCGCAGCCAAAGCGCCGAGAACAGGGGAGGAGTACATCAGTAAGCATCATCTCAAGGGAACCAACTACCATCTATATGTTCACAGGTTCTTACTAACATAATAAATTCTTTAGGTTTTATGCATCTATCCATTTTTATAGCAGAAAAATGCAATCAAAGATATAATTATAATTAATCGTATTATTGCTTTATGCAGTTATTTGCGCTATGGCAAAGACGCAGCGAGGGGAGAGATTCTGAAATCAACCAATGACACGGTCAACTATTGCATCTTAAGTGGTTACAAAGGTATAAATGCAGGTCATAATTTGATCGATAATGTCTGAACGGCGCCATTTTGTATTAACCAAGAACAAGAATATTACAGTACAAGTTACAAGACCGTCAACACTCAACACACAGTAACTATGTTTGCAACTGAATGATTCCCAAAAGTAATGTACTAGAAGTCTAGAACACTTACTATATAGTATTTACTGTAAAATATTAACAATTAATGATTATCCATTTGAATTAGGGACATACACTTACAATGGAAGAACGTACAATGCAAGATCATGTTCTTCGGGGTCAAACTATGACAAATGTAGAAAACATGTGCTAAAAGCGTTCAATGTGAAAGCAAAATGCGAAGCAAGGAATTGCACCTTCAATGGTGTATGGAACGGCGGAGGTGGTGCGGGGCAAGACAAACTCTACCTTGCTTCTGCTTTCTATTTTGCGGCGGTCAATGTAAGTCCAATATAAACATATAATTATGTTCTTGATATTCCTCTTTTTGCACAAAAGTAAATGTTGATGCTTGCTAGCTAGCGATGGTCGTTACATGTTTCATTTAGTGTGATTCCTCTGCGAAATGCCCTCGTTTTTTCGCAAATGCTAATTAAATCACAGATAATCTAAAACACAAAATGATCTCAGCAATTATAATTTTGAAACTGTCAGAAATAGTATTTTGCTAATAGGTCCAACTAATATAGCAGAACAAAATTGTTTAAACTGTATTTTGTACACAACTTATTCTATTTAGGGCAACATGATGGACGATAAGGCCGGAAGCATTGAGGTTACGCTGGCTGATTTGAAGAAGGTTGCTCTTGCAGTATGTGCAGTCAGATCGCAAAAGGAGTTGAAAATTAAGTACCCGAAACTCAGGACTTCAGATGTCCCATTTTTCTGCATGGATCTTGTGTACCAGTACACTCTTCTTACCGACGGATTCGGTATGTGTATATACATAGTGCATATATATGAGTTTCAAATTAGTACTTCTCACCAGAATCTATAAATTTTACCAGTAGAGATTGATATTAATCAGTAGTACTTAATTTGCATTCATCATTCACTGAAATAAAAACTTATTGGCAGGGTTTCATGATGAGAAAAAGGTTACGATAGTCGGCGATGTCAAGTACGGTGACTTCAATGTTCAAGCAACGTGGCCTCTGGGTAGTGCAATTGAAACAGTATCAGGATTGTCTTCAACAAAACCAGAAGCAAGAAAAATGTACCAGTTTTGGTCTCATGCTGAGCCATTGACAGATCAAAATACTCAATCCTGACCGTTGCAGGATCAGGACACTACATGCTTAGTAAAGGAGTAGGGATAATTGCGCAAGTACGTCGAAATTAATAAAATTATCAGAATGTTAGTTATTAATCACAAACCTTGTATAAGTTTCAGATCAGCGATAAAAATATTTATACAAATATTTATAAAAATATTTAGATGAGACTGATAAGTTTTTATATTGTTTACAAAGGTGTTTAGATTTCTTGAAATATTGTATACTTAACGAAAATCCCGTAATCAATTAGTTCCAACAAGTAGAAATGTCAAATGTGCACGTACGGTAGCAATACAAATGTTGCTATAAAATAATAATATTCAGATTTTCCTCTTTTGATATAAAGTGTGAGAATATAAGCAAGCGAACTTTAAATATATATATATCCATGAAAATCTCTATTTAATGAAGTTAATTTCGATCTGATTGCTAGCTATCTTCAACACGAAGAATATGCTGTAGTTCATGGACCTCCAAATCTCAATATGAATGTAACGTCCAAAGTAAGTACTAATTCCAGATTCCTCAATAAGAATGCAATATTGGAAGCGATCAAATTAAAAAACGAACTTAACAAACAAGAGCACAATTTAAAGTGAATAATATGGATCGAACACGGACCTCACTTTTGGGTGATAATTTTTAACAATTGATCACGTTCCCCGTGTTTGTATATTTTATATGAATTCATAATTTACTGAAGATATATGTGTTAAACTATTGCATTAACTTTTTTAGCCTTTAGGTCATTATATATCTTCAAGAAAGAGAGAAAAAAAAAGGACGAAAATTAAAGAACATGGCAACTGATAATGTTGCCATGATATATAAAAATTAAAAAATGACCACATCGATCGATCTCACCTAATTAAACCGTGTGTTATTCTTAATTATTCCCCATATAAACAGAGCAAGACACCATGCAAATTAATGATCAGTTATATAAGCTTGCTTGATAGCTAGTTGCCATTTTGATATCCAAAACAGGGCTCCAATTAAGCAATGTTGACAAATACTTTCTTCTTGTGCTTCCTCCTCCTGCTGCCTTGTATTTCTGGCAATGGTAGTACTCTTTGTCAGAAACTCGGATCACATGTAGCCAGGGAGTCTGTTGACACTAAACAAAATGGTGAGAAATATGTAGTCGTATTCGATGCAGGCAGCTCTGGCACACGGGTTCATGTATTTCGATTCGACGATAAGCTAGATATTCAAAAAATTAACGGCCAGCTCGAAATGAATGCTAAGGTACATATATAATATATAGGAAACCTTTCAAATTATATTGCTTTTTTTTTTTTTTTTTTGAAATGAAATTAGACATGTGTGTTTGTATTTCTATGCAAGCACTGAGGTTAATTTATTGCCATTTTTTTTCAAGTTGAACCTGGATTGAGTGCATACGCAAACAATCCGGAAAAGGCCGCAGCCTCAATTGTTCCTCTTCTTCAGAAAGCAGTAAATGTTGTCCCAAAGAACTTGCGTTTGCAAACTATTATAGAACTTGGGGTATGAATATATAATTAATTTAATAAGAAAAAAAATAAAAAGCATGTTATATAATGCTCGACAGTACCTGGTACGTGTGAGAGTATGTACATCTATCAAAAGTTTCTATAATTAAACGTGATCGATGTTAATTTGTATTGTTTAGACTTTATTGGATCGATGCTAATCGTGTGAAGCACATCTCCCAAATTGTCTAATATTAACTTCAATGCAGGCAACAGCAGGCTTGAGACTGATAGGACATGCCAAGTCGGAGAAAATCCTGCAAGCGGTAATATTATCTACGTAATAATCATATTTTTCGATAGATCATGTTCAATACTACAATTATTCACAGCCATATTGGAGTGGTTGCAATGTAGGTAAGGAGACTTTTCAGTAATAGCTCACTGCTGTACGACAAAGGACGAATCCAAGTTATTTCAGGAACACAGGAAGGAACATATATATGGGTTAGTGAACTATTAATATTAGCTTGATTTTGGTGTAAAGCATCATTTTCATCCAAAAAGTATATAATTATATATATTTGGAATTTTGGATCGATGTAATAAATTGTATCCTCATGTATCATGTAGGTTGCAATGAACTACTTATTAGGAAATTTGGGCAAGCATTACTCGAAAACAGTCGGCGTTATTGATTTGGGAGGAGCCTCCGTTCAAATGGCTTACGCCGTATCTGCACATGCCGCAGCCAAAGCTCTGAGAACAAGGGAGGAGTACATCAGTAAGCATCATCTCAAGGGAACCAACTACCATCTATATGTTCACAGGTTCTTATTAATTAACATAACAATTTCTTTCATGTTATGCATGTATCGATCCATTGCTACGGCTGGCAAATGCAATAACAAATATAATTGATCCGCGTTATAAAATTTCTTCGTGCAGCTATTTGCGCTACGGCAAAGTTGCAGCGAGGGGAGAGATTTTGAAACCAACCAATGACATGGTCAACTATTGCATCTTAAGTGGTTACAAAGGTATATATATATAGCTGCTCTTTTATATATATTAAGTGGTTACAAGAATATTACAGTACAACACACACTAACTATTTTTCGCAACCGAATGATTCCCGAACGTAATATACTATACTGGAAGGCAACAACATATGTACTATATAGTATTTCACTATTTCCTTTAAAATAATTGATGATTTATATATCCTGCCATTTAAATTAGGGACATACACTTACAATGGAGCAATGTACAATGCAAGATCATGTTCTTCAGGGTCGAACTATGACAAATGTAGAAAGCATGTGCTAAAAGCGTTCGATGTGAAAGCGAAATGCGAAGCAAGGAATTGCACCTTCAATGGTGTATGGAACGGCGGAGGTGGTGCGGGGCAGGATAAACTCTACCTTGCTTCTGCTTTCTATTTTGCGGCGGTCAATGTAAGTCAAATATATATATGTATGTAATTCTGTTCATGAATTCCCTCTCTTCGATGCTCGCTAGCTTGTGAAGGTCATTACATGTCTCATTCAATTTGATTCTCCGCAAAATTCCGTCATTTCTGAAATGCTAATTAAATCGCAGACACTTCGAAGCACAAATTAATTGATCTCAGCAATTATAATCTCAAAAACTGTCAGAAATAGTAATTTGCAACTTAATTAGCAAAACTTATTCTTTATATATATATATATATAGGGCAACTTAATGGACGATAAGGCTGTCAGCATTGAGGTTACGCTGGCAGATTTGAAGAAGGATGCTCTTGCAGTATGTGCAGTCAAATCCCAGAAGGAGTTACGAATTAAGTACCCGAAACTCAGGACTTCAGATGTCCCATTTTTCTGCATGGATCTTGTGTACCAGTACACTCTTCTTACCGATGGATTCGGTATGTATTATGCGTATATATATATTAAACTTGTAGATGACTTCGTGGTCGAGTCCTTTCACAGACTTTGGAGCATCTTCGCAATCTATATATATTCCTTATCACTGAAATAAAGACTTGTTTGGCAGGGTCTCATGACGAGAAAAAGGTGACAATAGTCGGCAAAGTTAAGCACGGTGGCTTCGATGTAGAAGCGAAATGGCCTCTGGGAAGTGCGATCGAAACAGTGTCAGGATTGTCTTCAACAAAGCCTGAGGCAAGAAAATTGTACCAGTTTTGGTCTCATGCTGATGACGCACATTAAGTAGACGTCATCATGAGTACATGTTTGCGTGAGGCGATATATATATATAATATCCGTTGAACCAAGCATGTATTTGGTTTTTAGTTTGGATTTTGGAATAATAAATTTGTATGTTTATTTTCACCTATATAATAATTGAATTGTGTACCTTGCTACTTGTGCACTGCAGCAAATTTCTGTTTGATCTCTTTCACTATAATGGAATAGTTAGTTAAGTAAACTATATATATATATATATGATCATTCTCATAGCGCTGCCTTGATTTCAATCCAATTACGATAAGATTTATATTATAATAATTGTTTTGAGAAAATGCTATGGCTATAATGATCAGGATGAATAATCATATTGATGTTTATATCTTGATGAAAAGTACTTTTGATTGCACAAGCACAAATAATTCAGCAGATGCATAATATTCCATCCTTGTGAAAGCAGGAAAACCAATAAATAAACTTGGACCGTTATATTTCTCCAATACCAAAATTAGGCCCAAAAGAACAAAGCACATCAGTGTTTGATCAGGCCCACTGGGCTTGATTAGCCTCTACTGGGCTTCACGGGCCTAGTTCAAGATTGGGCCTAATTTTGATAAAAGCTCATTTAGTTGCAATTTTGGTAAAACGAAAAGAGTGTGGCTATGGTAATATTAATAGTACAAATTAGTCGTACTATAGCTCTCATATTAATATTATAGTTTTTAAAATCCAAATGGTCGATATTAAAACCGCTCAACATGATCTCCATATACAAATACTATTGTAGACAAAATTTTATATTTTTTGGTACTTATTTACTATTTGTTTAGATAATTAGAAAATGACTTGATTTAAACATTATGAACCATTCAAATATGTATTTTTTTTATCTATCTAAAAAAATAGTTTAAAAATTCTAAAAATTATAATATTTGGTCTATAAACTGGTTTAAAAATAGCTTATATGCTAATTTCTGATTGTTTAAAAATGACTTGATTTACGTTTAAACTGGTTTACTATAGTTTTTATTTATTTTTTTTTTTTTAACATGTCAACGGGTAAGCTAGATTTTAAATTCTAGCTTTGGAGACCAATAAAATAACGTCAATTTGTGAAGAGCATAAACATGATTCACGTACGCTCCATATTCGAATCAATCGTTAGTTCATTTGGCGAGGGTGAACGTGAGTCGCGTGCATATATAGGCATAGATTGCTTATTTGCTTAGTTAATTAGTTTATTGACCATACAAATTAATGAGACAAAATCTAGTACCCTACTACTTTAGTCCCGCATATCCTTATCATTATCCTTATTCTTACTATATATAAAAGCATATTGGAAAAAATGATATGAAAGGGATATCTTCTCAAATAAAAAACCTGAGCCGTTGATCAATTTCTTGGATAGATCAGAACCGTTGATTTACGTTAATGCCCGTTGACGTTAATGTCTCAGTCCATTAAAATTTTAGTCCCATATTATCTTAAAAATTTATTATAAAAAATAACAATTTCATCCCAAAGCAACGCGTGGGCTCTTTACTAGTATATATAATGATAAATTAAGGTGAATATTTATTAATTGGAATAGCGGTGAGAAACTGAGAATAGCGAAGCTGAAAAAATAATTTTTCCAGTGCGTTTTCCTCAAATGGTATATTACATATTAAGGCGTTTTAATTCATTTGGTGTGCATTAATTTACTTGCATAATATATACATATATATTTGCACAATGTGTTTTATGATTGCGTTTAAAATTTATAATATTTGCCATTCAAAATTGTTTATCTAAGTTATCCCAGTTATCATAACTTAATTTGTCAATATCTGCAATTGTAATAACGAATGACATTTCTCCATAGATTTTTAAATTTGAGTGGTTGACCCATCATCTATCTCCAAAAAAGTTCAATCTAAAACAATTCTATAGAATTTTGGATGTCCTATTTACAAAATTAATTAATAATAATAATAAATAAAATTTTGATTTTTTTTAGAGGAAAGCTAACTGTACCCCAACAAAAATCCCCCAAAATCATATCCCAACCCAACAACACGCATGCACAAACTATGAACACCCAAAAATAGTAAGTATGAACACCTTATATCAACAAGTATGAACATCGAGAAATTATGACGAGTGGGCCTTTTTGCGTTCTACTTAACAACCCGGCCCTAACCTTAATCATTTACGTTAATTTCCGTGGGGACCACATAAATAACTGTCAATTAAGCACGTGATTAAATTAATTTAAGCACATTTTTCACATGGACATAACGGCTGCACCTTCTGACACCCATATTGGCTGCACCTTCTGCTGTGTAGGGTGTTCATACTTGATATAATAAGGTGTTCATACCTTCTACATGCCATTGTTCATATGGTGTTCATAGTATGTTTAGACCTAGTGCAAAAATAGTATTCTTGCTCTCCAAGAAAAGAATAAATTGCTGTGTTGGATGTTCAGTGTTTGTTATGAACACCCAAAAATAGTAAGTATGAACACCTTATATGCATCGTTAAATTCTCCAGCATAAGAGTATTCGCTTGAGGATGCATTCCGTTTGGCAGTGCGAGACGATTCGCTTCAACAAGTATGAACATCGAGAAATTAGAAGGGTGGGCCTTTCTGTGTTCTACTCAACAACCCAGCACTAACCTTAACCGTTTCCGTTAATTTCCGTAGGGACCACATATATAACTGTCAATAACTGTCAATTTAAGCACGTGATTAAATTAATTTAAGCACGTTTTTCACATAGACATAACGGCTGCACCTTCTGACACCCATACCAACTGCACCTTCTGCTGCGTAGGGTGTTCATATTTGATGTAATAAGGTGTCCATACCTTCTGCATGCCCTTGTTCATACGGTGTTCATAGTATATTCAGACCTAGTGCAAAAATAGTATTCTTGCTCTCCAAGAAAAGAGTAAATTGCCGAGCCCGCCGGCTCAAATCGACGGGATCAATACAGCATGAGCAATCTTCGTTTGTTCATGTGTACGGACGGTAAGTAGTTCATTATTTTTGTCTTTTTCCAAATATGGTAAGATGGAAGGATTGTTTATTATACTAAAAATAGAATGGTGGGTTGGGGTACAAAGATGGGGGATTAGAGGTGGGGTAGAAAAAGATTTTCTCTTTTTTCTATGATGTATCAACTTTTTATTTGAGGAAATAAATTTATTTAGTTACAAATAGTTGCATTGAGTCGTTGCCTATACAACATATATTCAATAATCAAGTTTGCCTTGTCTATTAATTTCGTAGTGGAAAGAGGAAATGGTATATATACAGTAATAATATAAATAAATTTAATTAATAGCCAAGTTGCCTTTCATTGTGGTTAGTGGAAATGATGTATACAGTATTGATTGATTGGCACCATTGATTGATTATTGTTATAATGCAGTAGATCTGGAATAAGACAAAATACTTTTTTTTTAAAAAATTGAAGACCCATCTCCTTATCATCTCCTGCACAGTAACTTACTGCACAACTTTCTGTCCGTCCGATTTGCATTGAGATCCGTACTCATCAATATTGAAAAACACCCGCTATATATAAGCCACACATTCGTCGGATCACTCATCTTATACATGACAGGTCCCTTTCGGATCGGAATCCGCTGCTTTTCTAAAAAGAAAAGCAGACCCTGCTTTTCTTGATCCAACGGTTGAAATATACCGAAGTACTTTGAGATCGGTGCAGCAAAAAACTGAAGTGCTTTGATATTGGTGCGCCAACCGATCCCGACCATCCGATCAAAAGAGCAAGCTCCGTTTTTCTGCTTTTCGTTTTAGTAAAGCAGCGGATTTAGATCCGTCTCTTTCATGTCATACATAAATAAAGCTAGTTAATTAGACACCAATCAAATAGTGTACTTCATTGCTACTCATTTCCAGAAACGGCTAGGAAACTATGTTGATCACAAAGCCCTTGTTCCTGTGCTTCTTCCTAATTCTGCTGCCTTGTGTACTTGGCGATGTCGGACTCGGCCGAAAAGTCGGACTTGTAAGCAGAGAGGTTGCAATTGAAGACAACAGTGGCGAGACGTATGTTGTCATGTTTGATGCCGGCAGCTCGGGGACTCGGGTCCATGTTTTTCGATTCGACGACGGCCTCGATCTTCTGCAGATTGATGGCCAGCTTGAAATCTATGCTGAGGTAAGAGCATGCTCTGTAGGTATAGCACCAAAGGAACCTATATATATATATATATATATGCTGCAAAGTCTGTAATTGTTGCTGACAAAGTATTTGATAAAACGAAAACATCTTCCGTCCATACATGTACTGTCCATAGAGTTACATGTGTTACTATTATTATCTGAACATTGCATTAGTAAATTCATAAGAATTGTACATGTATTTTATTTATTTCTTGCCAGAATTGTGGTTTACAGTACTTTTCTTTTCAGGTTTCTCCTGGATTGAGCTCATATGCAGAAAACCCTGAGGAGGCTGCTAGTTCAATCGTTCCGCTTCTTCAGAAAGCCGTCAATGCCATTCCCGGGAACCTGCGTTACCGGAGTCCTGTAATACTTGGGGTATAGATAAATTAAATCTATTTTATTAATAATCAAAATGTCTATTAGGATTACTTATCACTAGTAAAACTTTCTGGAAATCAGAGGAGTAAATAATCATGATGATTCTGGTAAAATTCGACGCAGGGAACAGCCGGTCTGAGACTCATAGGAGAAGAGAAGTCGGAGAAGATCCTTGAAGCGGTAGCTATCTTCTAATTTTTTTAAGATTAAAATTCAACACGTAACTTATCCTTAATGATTGAATTTATTGCAATTAGGTAAGAAGTCTTTTCGCAAATAGTTCGCTGCTGTACAAGAAAGATTGGGTAGCTGTTATTTCTGGCACTCAAGAGGGAACTTATATATGGGTAAGAAAGACACCCTTCACTCGATTTGAGATTTTTTTAATAATAATTTCAAAGTTTCAATTGACATTTGTACCATATTATGCTTGTTTGCAGGTTGCAATGAACTACTTGTTAGAAAATTTGGGTAACGATTACTCGAAAACAGTCGGCGTTATTGATTTGGGAGGCGCCTCGGTGCAAATGGCCTATGCGATATCCGCACAAGCCGCCGCCAATGCTCCGGAAACAGGCGAGGAGTATATCACAAAGCATTATCTCAAAGGAAGGGATTACAATCTCTATGTTCACAGGTTCTACTAACACATATAGCCATTTAACCGTATTATGATTCTGACGGTTCGCCTTTTCGAAATGCAACTAATTATTTGCATTTTTGCATCGTTCGCTTCATGCAGTTACTTGCGGTATGGTCTAGATGCAGCGAGAGCAGAAGTTCTGAAGTTGACGAACGACTCAGTGAACTATTGCGTCTTAAGTGGTTACACTGGTATGTCTGTTCAAAGTTAAACATTAAATTCATGTAAAACAAACTCATTCCTGGCAGTTCTAGTTTAACAAAAGTATTCTTAACAATGTGTTCAACTTCTAAATTAACTCAGGCACTTACGAATACGACGGAGCATTGTACAATATGGTAGCCCCGTCTTCTGGATCAGACTTCGAAAAATGTAGAGAACATGTGGTAGAAGCACTCAACATCGATGCAAAATGTGAAGTGAAGAACTGCACCTTCAATGGTGTGTGGAACGGCGGAGGTGGTGCGGGTCAGGATAAACTATACCTTGCTTCTGCTTTCGTCTATACAGCAGCCGACGTAAGCAATTTCAATTAATGGATTGATCTTGTTGGATGGTAAATTCATGTAGGCCAATGCAAGCATGATTGATGATCCTTTCTTTTCTGGAAAAAGTACGAGTATTAGTTAATTACGTACCGATTTCATTGGAATAAAAATTAAAAGCAGGGGCAATACTTGACCCCCCGCTTTCATTGAAATAATAAATTTGCTACATACAGCTGTTTATGTTTCGGAACTTCAAAATTACATACAAGTCAAATTACTCTTAATACTACATACGTACAGAAGTTTGTGTACGCGCGTATGAACATTTACATTGATACTAAACATGTATGCTTCTATATATAGGATGATATAGTTGATAGCAAGGCTGGAAGCATCGAGATAACACTGGCAGATTTCAAGGCCGCTACCGTAGCAGCGTGTTCACTCGAATCCCCAGAGGAGGCAAGAACCAAGTACCCAAAAGCCTGGACATCCAACCTGCCCTTTATCTGCTTTGATCTTGCGTACCAGTATACTCTTCTTACCGACGGATTTGGTATGCATTATCTTCATGATCTATTTGTATTTTTCAAAATTATCATTTATATCAGTCCAGTAATTTACATCATTTTAATGGAAAAAAAAAACTAATTGACAGGGTTGAAGGACGAGAAAAAAGTGACGTTAGTTGACAAGGTCAACTATGGCGATTTCAAAGTGGAAGCTACATGGCCTCTGGGAAGTGCAATTGAAATAGCATCAGGAATGCCTTCAACATCCATGAAAGCTAAGAATATGTACCGGTTCTGGTCTCATGCCTATGAGCAGTAATCATGATTATTTTGTTCTGGTACCAATTGTGTACTTTTTTAAAAAAAAAAAACAGGTGAGGGCTATGTACCAATTGTGTACTCTAATTAGTACTTGAATTAGATCTGCAACTTAGCAGCTTATTTTGGTTTGTTGTCGTGTCGGTAATAAAGATGACATTGCAATTTTCAACTACTTCATATTTGTCATTCCTTTTTTTTCTTTTTTCTTTTTAATTTCTTTCTGATCCCCTCTAGCTTCTGCAACGCTCTCATTCACCGGTGAGAATTGCATTCTCTGTCTCAGAGGTACGTACTCTGTACCGCAACAGATCAAGCGACACCTTCCTCTCCACGCCTCTCGATCAGGTGCATCTAACTCGGATTATTAACTGAATTATATTTCCCATTTTAGTTGACGGTATGAATAGCACGAAAGCTCCAAATCCACATACTGATCTGAGGAACAGAGTTGAAGCTTAGAAACTGAAAATTATACTGTGAGGTGGGTGCTTGCTAGTAATTTTTCAATTAATGGAGTTAGATCCAGAACAACGTATCAAGTAAAACTTAAAATGAAATTTCTTTAGTGATAGTTGCAAGGTATATAAATTCAATTTCCAAAAGGATATTTATTACTGGAATTACTAGAATTACCAGCACAAGATGCCAATTCAATATCTAATGAAGCTAGAAAATACATTAATCTGATGGAAATAAAAGATTCTAATAACTGAACTCACTACCTCCAATTTAGAACTAGACATGAATTTTTATTTAATGAAAGGGCGCAACAGCTTTATTTTCAAAAAAGAAGAAGAACTAGACATGAATTAATGTTAAACTACTTGAACAAAAGAACGCGAAGAAGAAACGACATTTGTCGACTCATCTGGCATGTTTCCATGGTGAGACGAGAGTAATTCTAGCGCAGCACCGAGGCACCACTGTATTGACATGGAAGAATCCCCGTACGGCACGGAGTTTGCTGCCGTTACTACCTTCTCTGGGTCGATTCCTGTAAGATTGAACAATAATGCATTACTATTTACAAATACAATAATAGAAGTATAGAACAATTAAAAGACATTTTAATTAGATCATATATACTTCTACAAATTCTGGTATACTTACCAAGACCGTCAACGAGCACCGAGTAGACGTAGACAAGATCCATGCATAGGTAAGGCAAATCAAAGAGAGGCACGCCCGGGAACAAGTCGTGCGCTTCCTCAAATGACTTTACTCCACAAGACACTTTTGCTGCTTGCTCATATGCCGATAGTTTCAAGTTTGTGCTCGGATTTGAGCCGTTAACAATCCCAATCTGAGTAAAATATTTCATGTCAAAGGTACTTAACTCCAATTATCAGACAAAATGTTTCGTACATTAAGCCCCTTTCATCTAAGAACGTCATTTCGTGGAAATCCAGTATAAAGTGTACGTACCCGATAAACTCCAGCAATTTTAAGTTTATGTTGATGAAATCGTCAATTAATTCTTGAATTAAAGAATGTCAAATTCATTCCAATTTGGCTTGAACCTAGCTATCTACATAAATAAATGGCTCTACAAAAATACACTCTGTTTACAATCAGGGCATGCGGAAATGATGTATTATATTTTGATTAATTGTGTCAAAGTTATCATTTTACAAAGAAATTAAGGGTAATTATCACATACATCAGCCCCGGTATTATGGAAGCCATTTGTAAGATATATCGTTTCTAGGCCAGCTCCACCTCCACCGCTCCACGCACCATCAAATGTACAACTCTTCGCGAAGCAAGTTGCATTCAGATTCAAGGCTAGCAAGACATTTTCCCGGCATTTCTCATAGTCCGAGCCAGTAGGTGCAGCTCTAACGTTGTAAGTCTCGCCAAAGTACTCCCATGGTTCTACAATTCCATATAAATAATATGCGATTGATGTGTATCGGTTAATAATTTACGATCCAAGATAATTCACAATCACTTCAATGTCACACACTTGCATTATAATTTGAGGTAGATTAATAATTAAACAACAAAGATTACCGTTATAACCAGGTGTGATGCAATAGGTATATGAATCATTAGTATACTTCAGTATAGCTGTTCGAACACCATATGCACCATAGGGAAAGTAGCTGAGAAAAGAAAGTACATGATTGTTAGTATAGTTTCGGTGAATGATGATTGATATGAGTGAAAGCAGTAGTCGAATGATCGATAGGATTATGATAAAGAAGCACACCCGTGAGAGTAGAGGTAGTAATGTTTTGATTGAATGTGATGTGTGGTGATGTATTTCTCTCCATCAGGAAAATAGGGAGCATTCGCAGCTGCTTTCGACGAGATTGCATACGCTATTTCCGCAGAGGCGCTATCCTGATTAAGGACTGCGACTGTCTTCGAGTAATCGCCGGTGTTGCCCAAAAGATAGTTAATTGTATCCTGAAATTGTACATTCAAGCACCTATTGAACAAACAATGGTTTTGCACTTTTGCCACTAAAAATATATATATATACACCATCGTACCGGTGACTTCCAAAGTTCTAAACAAACACATATATATATATCATCCCATGTTCCATGATTGGTCAATATTACAATAATTATTCCTTCAAAACATTTCTTTTGGTATCTATCAGTTGCAGAGGTTTTCCTACAAGAGTAATAGCTAGTGACCACCCATTTTATCTATCAACCGATCCACCATATTTGTAATGAACAGATTGATATCAATTTTCAGTGAACATTTATAACTTTCCGATCAACATATATAATTTTCTAGTAAACAGATACATTACAGTTTCCAGTGAACATTTATGCAACTGTGACAAGCACGTGGATATGTATGTGGGTGTGTCAGATCGATTGTGAGAGAGGGTGGATGGGTGACCTAGTTTATATACAGGTGGACTTAACTTACATGTGTTTCCTATAACTAATGTTAATTTGTGTACAACTTTTCTGCTATATAGTAAACATGTTCACAATAGTTTAAATATCATACCCATATATATGCTCCTTGCTTGGCTGCAGGAAGAACAGTTACCCACTCTGGCTTGTAAAAAAGAGGGCTCTTCTTCAAAACCTCCCGAATCTATATATATACCAAATTGTAATATAATTATAGACACATTATGTGTGGCCATGATTGCATGATCTGAACTAATTATGGGATTAATTAATTAGTATGATAAATTCAAAGGCTTTGGATCTCGTTCTGCATTTATTATTTTCCGTTAGTCAATGCATTAGTTTGCACGCCCTGTTTGGAATCCAATTGATGGGCTAGGATATAATAATAAATTAATAAGGGAAATTTGTATATTTGGTACTCCAAAACCCTCCATTTGTAACTTTGTTACTCCAAACTTAAAAATTGAAAATTTACCACCCAAAACTTAATAAAATTGCATTATTGTCATTAAAAATTTTTAATGACCAAATTGTCATCAATCTCTCACAGTATGCCCCCGGCAGCCCCCACGCGCCCGGGTGGCTGCCGGGGGGCAATGTTGTGAGAGATTGAGGGCAATTTGCTGCCGAGGGCAATGTTGTGAGAGATTGAGGGTAATTTGGTCATTTAAAAAATGGTAATGGCATTAATGCAATTTTTTTAAGTTTGTAGTTTCAAATTTGCAATTTCTAAGTTTGAAGTTACAAAGTTACGAACGGAAGATTTTAATAATACATACTTACGTAGTACGTAGGTACTGTTCTTATCAAAGATTTTATTATTAGAAATTTAGAATTTAGAACTTACCACTTCGAGAATTTTCTCATACTTCTTTTCCCCTATGAGGAACAGCTCGTCATATGCCTGTTCAATAGTAAAAATATATACATTTTGAACTTCTATAGTAAAATCTCAATATATACAATTTGATACTTCAATCAATATACTTGGAACACCCTTGCAGTTGTAAAACCTCAATATTTTCCTTAGATATATATCCAACTAATATAAGGATATATATATACTCTTCCAAATATTATTGAAGCCATATGTAAAATTCATTATCTTTTTATTTAGAAGATGAAAAGTTGTATCTATCAAAGCACCACGCTACCTAGTAACTTAAGGATCATCAATCATGTTAATTATACAACGAAAGTTTGTTATTATACAGCGAAAATTTATTATCTTTGTATCAACGATGCGAGAGCTACAATTGTACTTTCGTATCAGCTCGCTTTACGTATAATACATTTTTGTGTAAAAATTTGAATTCTTACACCGAACAGTACTGGCGTATTTGGCTGTCGATCAGCAGGAACGACATCTAAGGCCTTCTCCAATAGCGATAGCATGAAGTTCGCAACATCCTCTGGGTTGTCGGCATACAAAGTCAGAGCTTCTGGTACCTGAATGTGATCAGAACCAAATAAGTCAGTACTTGTCATATGGATCAGTATTAATGAATTTATAACAGAATATATACATATATATAAGAATAGAATGTGAACTAATTAGTCTTAGTTCAGTACAAAATATGAAGCCTCCAAGCCTCCGTATATCTCAAGCAGATTTGCCCTCTCGTCGAACCTGAAAACATGGACTTCAACGGAAAGTTTTCCGCCATCAAAGATGATGACATATCTTCCGCCATCTTCGGAGGCCTCTCGGACCCCGGGAGTGGCTTTTCGGTTGAGTAGACCAGCGTCGGAGGCGCACAGTTGCACAATGAGAAGAACAACAAGAGCACAGAGGGGTATGGTTGCTTCTTGTTTAGCCATTGTTCAATTTGGTATTTTGGGGGTGGATAGTGAAGTGGTCCGAGAACCTTTCAACTTGTAATTTTATACAACGTTGGACAATATATATTTCCATACACTGATTATGAGTTATGACTTATGACCTAGTTACATACAGGGGCGGAGCCAGACTCCGACGCAGGGGGTCCAACTTTTTTGATGAAATATAGTTTTATAAGTATGGGTATATTTTTTGTAAAATTTTTAAGGTACATTTGTGCAAATATTTTTCAGGGTAGGGCCAATTTTGTAATTTTTTTTAGAAATTAAGTATATTTTTGTAATTTTTTCTCAAAGAAAGGTGCCCACCCCTGTACCACACTGGCTCCGCCCCTGGTTATATATATATTGTGGATCTGAATCAGCTGCTTTTTTGAAAAGAAAAGTAGACCCTGCTTTTCCGATCGGATGGTCGGATCGGTTGCTGCACCGATCTCAAAGTATTTCGGTTTTTCCTTGCATGGATCACGAAGTATTTGGGTGTTTCTCAACCATCGGATCAAGAAAAGCAGGATCTGCAGGAGATTCCGATCCATATGTTGTTTAGGCTAAGTCAATTTGCAATTGGATGCGGCGTAATAGGTGGCTAATTAATTACTTGTTTGTAATTAAAGCCCGCTACTGTTAGCCTAATTAATAAATGAATGTTGCTCTAATTGACAAAACATTATCTTCATGGTTAATTAAATATTGTCTATATTGAGCACATATTAATTGGCACGAGCATCCATGTTTCTTACTTTCTGACTAATTTAATTCATAGTGTTAGTTACGAAGTTACTATTCATGTGCAAAGTCAAATTGGAGTTTTTAAAAATAACTTTTTTATTAAAGAAATTGATTACGAAGTTACTATTCATAAGAAAATAATTTTCTACTTCCTAGATATTCTTTTATCCAAATATATAAAGGATTCGAATCCAAAAATCTCTCAATTTGTTTTCTGATCTTTCATAAATTTATAAACGCCGAATAGATTGCCAAAGCTCAATTAATCTTCTACTTCTCAAAGATAAAAAAAACTTAATATAAGTGCCTCAAATGCTTAAGTGACTTGGGTGTTATATTATCAGCTCAGATTTCTAGATACACGCATGTTCAAGTAACTCAAGTGTTGAAGTGATACCGTTTATTTTAAGTTAAGATATGTGTTTTATTTTATATTATCAATTGTACATATTGTTTACCGATTTCAAGAAGACTTCTTGAAATTTCGGTTCCATCTTGACTATACTATAAGAGGAGGGATTAAATAACATTATGAGATCACATTATGCTTTCAGTTAAAAACTTAAAATTATAGAATTTTTCCCATTATTAGCACATCAATAGGAATTAAATTTAAATAGTGTCTCGTGACATTAATTTTGGTTAAATAACCCTTAAAAAAATTGCAAGTTAGAAGAAAAAAAGGAACATTTTGGTAGTTCAAAAAATTTCTTATAATGTACTTAATTGATTGCTATTACTAATGTTTATAACATATAATTATTAAGAGGGATGCTAACTGTCCCCCACAAAAAATCCCCCTTAAATGTCTCCCGCGCGCATACTCTCGTCCACGTCAACTATGAACACCGAAGACCATTGGTTATGAACACCCGCCAATAAGCAGTATGAACATCCGAGCGCGCTCCGATTTTCATCACGTGCTGAAATTGAATTAAGCACGTGCTTAATTTATTTTTGCACGTGGAAAATGTGCCAACTTCCGTCCACGTCAACTATGAACACCGAAGACCATTGGATATGAACACCCATGAATAAGCAGTATGAACACCCGCACGTGCTCCGATTTTCATCACGTGCTGAAATTGAATTAAGCACGTGCTTAATTTATTTTTGCACATGGAAAATATGCCAAAAAAAAAAATTTCTCCCAATTTGCATTGTTCATAGAGCTCTCAGAGGGTGTTCATACTGAATGTATCGTGGTGTTCATACCGCTTGCCAACTGGTATTCATACCGGTTCCAATAGAAACGGATGGGGGACGTTTAAGGGGGACAAATGATGGGGGACAAAAAGATTATCTCAATTATTAATTATATAACACTGAACAAGCTGGATATATATGGGCTGATCTGACAAGATCTACCAAGTACAGTTAATCAATGAAAATGCAAATTTATTAATTTCCTTGAATAATGGAGCAATAGAGATCAGAAATGTAAGGTCTTTGTGCCGGAAAATTCGCATAAAGAACTTCAAGATGCATCTACAATATCAGATGAAACTACAAAATATTCTGATATATAGCAGCAATGCATCTCAACTGAACTAACACACTTGC
Organism: Cyperus esculentus; assembly: GCA_030179965.1. NCBI lineage: Eukaryota > Viridiplantae > Streptophyta > Magnoliopsida > Poales > Cyperaceae > Cyperus > Cyperus esculentus. The sequence continues at coordinate 821,544 of JASGLE010000034.1, read as the reverse complement.
AATTTCGAACGAGGCATGAATGCTAAACTACTTGAACCAAACTGGTCACAGCTGGCATATTTGTGCGGTGATACGAGAGCAATTGGAGTGCCGCACCGAGACACCACTGTACTGACACGGAAGAGCCCCCATACGGCACAGCATTTACTGCTGTTACCACCCTTGTTGGATCAATTCCTGCAAGATCGAAAAAGAAGTTCAAAGATCGATTATGCATCATATATAGATATACAATAAAACTAAATTTAAATTTGATTCGAGAAATTCGATAATTTCAGGTGTGCTTACTGAAGCCGTCAACAAGCACCGCGTAGACATATACGAGATCCATACATAGATACGGCAAATCAAAGAGAGGCACGTCCGGATATAATTTGTGGGCTTCCTCGAATGACTTCACTCCACAGGCTGTTTTTGCAGCTTCCTCATAATCCGATAGTTTCATCTTTGTGCTCGGGTTGGAGCGGTTTGCAATCCCGACCTGAGTAATTCAACGTCTAATGTTCTTAATTGCTCCTCTTATCAGAAACAATTTTGCTAACATATACAAACTAATTTGAAAGGTTTTGTGTATTACAGAAGTTAACAAAGAAAGAAATTTATCAAAAGGAGAAGATCACATACATCAGCACCGGTATTGTGGAACCCCTGTGTAAGATAGAACTTTTCTATGCCGGGTCCACCTCCACCGCTCCATGCACCATCAAATGTACAATTCTTCACATAGCATGTTGCATTTAGATTCAACGATAGCAAGATGTTTTCTCTGCATTTCTCATAGTCTGAACCAGTAGGCGCAGCTCTGACATTGAAGATCTCACCATAGTATTCCCATTGTTCTTTAATTCCATACAGTATATGCAAAAGATCGATGAATATCAGTTATGAATTTAGGAACTAAGATAATTCAAGATTACTTCAATTTCACACTTTTTGCATCAAATTGGGAGGTAAGATTAATTTTACAACCATATGTAAGTTCACGAAATTACCATTGTAAGCAGGTGTGACGCAGTAGGTATATGAATCGTTAGTATACTTCAGTATTCTTGTTCGAACACCATACGCACCATAGGGGAAGTATCTGAGAAATAAAAAATGAAATAAATGATAAATAACATATGAGAGATGTAATAGAGCATTTTTGGACATTGTTTTCATCTTCTTAAATACCGATATAGAAACACTCTAAGCACCAAATGATTATAAGATGATAATAATTAAGAAGCAAACCCATGAGAATAGAGGTAGTAATGTTTGGATTGAATGCGATGTGTGGTGATGTATTCCTGTCCGTCGGGGAAGTACGGAGCATTTGCAGCAGCTTTCGAAGAGATTGCGTATGTTACTAGCGTAGAGGCACTCTCCTGATTAAGAATCGCCACCGTCTTCGAGTAATCACTGCCAATGTTGCCCAAAAGATAGTTTACTGTATCCTGTAAATGTACATGTTCAAGCATATCAGTATTGAATATACACTGGTACCGGTATTGCCACTGAAAATTAATACAGTTGACTCATTGGATTATCAGTTCATCCCATGAAGGCCCGCCCGGTACTAGAAAAAAACTACTTACTCCGGCGGTCCAACTGACGCACAAACCTGTGTTCCTTGAATGATCAATATTACTTCTGTTGTAGCTCAAAACAACTTTTTTTTTTTTGTAATTAACAGCTCTAGAGGACTAACTAAAATAGTAAAATGTACGCCGCATTCATCGGGTTGAGTGCTTGAGATCCATATGATCTGTGATACTCGAAAATATCGACATGTTCGACATATGTGTGTATTATCTTACCCATATATATGCTCCTTGCTTCGCCGGGGGAAGAATAGTTACCCACTCTGGCTCGTAAACCAGAGGGCTCTTCTTGAAAACCTCCCTAATCTATGTACCAAAATAGAATTATTTCAATGAGATGAACAGAAACTCAAGACAAAATTAACTAATAAAACTATATATATATATACACATTTAAATGTATGCATGCATATGGAAATATATAATTAGTTCATACAGAAGACCTTGGATCATTTGCCCCAATAAATGTACAAAATAAAATCTAATATGTTTATTGTGTGGTAGGTGCCTATTTAACATGAATCGTAAAAAAAGGTTCCTACTAAACGCATTAATTTGCACATGGATAGTAAAAGTTTGGCAGACTATATAGGAGGTAGGTGCTCTAATAATCATAGAACATTTTTACTGTTAAAAAGTAAAAATTACCACTTGGAGCATTTCCTCATACTTCTCCTCTCCTATAAGGTACAGCTGATCAAATGCCTGTTTGCACAAACCAAAATCAACTATTAATTAATACCTTCATCATAAAAATCAGATATATAATTCAGATTGAATAATACCTATCGTCCATAGCTAGAAAAGTCGTCCATAGTACCCATAGGTTACATTTCAGATGTATCTGTAACATTTTCGGATGTATCTGTTACATTAGGTACATGCTTATAGATGTATGGACGGTTCTTCAGTGAACGCAAGATGTTTCTCATTCAGATTATATACTAGCTAGCTTAAGGGATCAGGAATCAAGATTACCAAATGTCGAAATACTTGACTTCAATATCATGACATATAATTTAACAAGTAGATATTATTAGTAATATTAGAGCATCCTTACACCAAATAATACTGGTGTCTCTGACTGGAGATCGACCGGAACTGCATCCAAGGCCTTCTCCATAAGTAGTACCATGAAGTTCGCAATACTGGCCGGTTTATCAGCATATGAGCTCAGGGGCTCCGATACCTAACGTGCATGAGAACAAGTTTAATTATAATTAGCACTCTTACCAGAACATTCAGATTATATACACATTCAATACTTAACAAGATTCATATAAAGATATATTTTTACTATAAACAATAATTAACAAGATTCATATATATAAAGATGCCAGAAACAATATCGAAACAGAAGTTTTTCCTGCATGGTATATTACCGAATGATGAACGTCCAATTCTCCATTAATCTCGAGAAGGTTCGCGCTCTCGTCAAACCTGAAAACATGGACATCAGTAGAAATTCCCCCGGCATCAAAGATGACGACGTATCTGCTGTTGTCTGATTCAGAGCCCTCTCGGCCTCCCGCAGCAGCTTTTCGGTTGAGGAGAGCAGCATCAGTGGCCGAAAGTAGTAATTGTATGATAAGAAGAACAAACAGAGGAAAAAGAGGTTTCATTGCAGATACTGGTTTAGCCATTCTTTTTGGAGATGCATGTACAAAATCAATGAAAGGTGTATGCTATTTATAGATTGCAATATAAGAAGCATATATATATACAAGGAAAACATGTAGAATCCACCTATAAAGTAAGTCATCCATCCACCCCTCTCTAACAATCTGACGTACCCATGTGTACCAATGTGCTTGTCACAGTTACATAAATGTTTACTGAAAATCGTAGTGTACATGTTTATTAGAAAATGATATATGTTGATCGGAAAGATATAAATGTTTACTGAAAATGATATTTGTTCATCCAAAATACGGTGGATCGGTGGATAGATAAAAGGGTGGTCGCTACCTACGACTCTATATACAAATACAATGTGTTGTTCTGACTTCTGATGAGAATTTAAAGAGACCAACCATTATTCCACCAAATTGAATGCAGATCTGAATATATATATATATATATATACACACACATCAATAAAGGGTTAATATATAGCAGAGTAATTTAAAGATGGAGTTAAGACTATTATACTAACGTTAGCATTTCGGACCGAAATGCTAACGTCTCAAATTTTATGTTATCGTGTTCGAAATCACGATTTATGGTGCTCAATAAATTCTTTATGTGAAAATATTGGGGAATACAAATTTTTTTTTATTTTTAGAGTTTTCTAAGTATTTATTTTGCATTTTTAAAATAGCATGTAAAAACATCAATATTTTATTAATATTTATGAGCTCTTTTCTAAAATTCAAAACAAATACTTAGAAAACTCTAAAAATAAAAAATTTTTGTATTACCCAATATTTTCATATAAAGAATTTATTGAGCACCATAAATCATGATTTCGGATACGATAACATAAAATTTGAGGCGTTAGCATTTCGGTCTGAAATGCTAACGTTAGTATGATAGTCTGGCTCTTTAAAGATGCTGCCCAGAGCAACTCTTATATATGAATAACATATTTGAAATATTTATTTGACATGCCCATTGATCTACACATGCAGAGGATGATCACTTTAACAAGTTATTTTCTGTGTACTGAAATGGTAAGCCTCTAAAAAGCATAGTTTTGCGTCTTATATACGCATTTATATCATTCGCTAAAAGGAAATATGATTAGTGTCACTATTTTTTTATTTTCCGAAATAATGGAAGAAATTAATTTTAATAACATTTTTATGTATACAAATGTCTCATGGATAAAGTATAGCCAAGTTATATACTTGCTATGTATTTATATTTGTCAATAATATATAATTGGTTGGCCTCTAAATGGATTGATAGCTCTGTCCGTAGCAGTGCCAGTGCTCATCTCATATATATATAAGGGTATTGTTTGAAGACCTATATCTCATTAAATTAAAAAAGGGGATTTACCGTCCATATGGATTATATCTATAGAGTTTGACAACATTCACTGACAAGTAGACTATATGGATCCTATTTTTAATAACATGTAAGTGTGGATGTGTCCACTCTGTAGACGCATCATGTTTCCCAATAAAAAACGACAGCACAGTAGGTAAATGTCTCTGCCGTCCTTATAATTTCTGAATGGGGCATGATCATTTGTTTGAAATCAACCCATAAATATACTTTTTCTGCCTTGCTAGGACGAATCTCATAAATGAAAAGCGGTACTATGATGCACTTGGCCTCGTCCAAACAGAGCAATGGGACACTGGTATTGCGCTGAAATCGGCTGAGATCCAAATCGGATGTCGGGACCCTGAGATCCCGATCTGATAGTTCTCAGGGACCCCGAGATTTGGACTCAGCAGATACGGGTCCTGAGAACCGTCGGATCGGAATCTCAGGGTCCTGAGATCCGATTTGGATCTCAGCAGATACGGACGCCACTGGTATTATCAGCATTTCTCTGGTTAATTACGTACGTAATAATAGTGTTATTCAACGAAAATCATGTAATTAACTTTTAAATTCAATGCGTATTTTTCAGCTTTTCTGCATTTGTTTTTGATGTATTTTTTCAACATATATATTTCAATTGTTCAAGAAATTCGGCAATGTTATGCATGTAACTTTTATTTCTTTTATTTTTCTTTTTGTTGTGGACCAATCATATGTAACTAATAATTAATTTTATGAGTATTGCTGCAGTGCACCATGTTTTATTTGAGGAAATAAATTTGAAGTATTCTAAGTCCTATAGTAGATGATAAACATCAATTTATGGTAAATACTTGATGCTAAATTCTACCTGTTAGTACTTTTTTTCATTTATTTTTATCAATCACACGGCTCAAAATGTTTCAAAATTTTGTCAAATAAAACTTGATACACCGTAGCAAATTTCTAATTTTATACTAGTGGTACTGCTACGTGAACCACAGTTAATCCTTGATAAAAAGAATGGGTAAATACTAAAGGGAGCGATGACCATGCTTATCTTGACAATAGAACTTTAAATAAATTTGAAAAAAATATAATAAAAGATCTTATAAATAAATAAATATGCATTTGTATGTTTTATAGTGTTTCAAGTTTCAACTAATTTGAATACTATTTAATAGCTCATCAAAGCTAGTTTTATGCCCTTTGTAATGGTTGCAATTTAACGAGTCATTCAAATATTATTATCTATTAAAGTTTAAACTGATCAATATAATTGAAATCATGACCCAATCTAATATGTTTATAAACTTTTTTCTATTTAATTTTTTTGGAAGAGATTTCCATATAAAATTTCATTGTTTAAGCCGTGACAAGGTTAGAATTATCAAGTCGATCCCTTCCAACATCTTTAAGTATCATATTTTTTGTCTACTCAATTCACCTACCATATATAACACATGGGACCTACTTTTATTTGGGTCATCGGTCATAGGTGGTAGGTGAAATGAGGAGGCAAAACCCTCACAGAAACAGCTAACTTTGAACTTCCTTACGCACAATCCTCACATAAAATTCCGAAAAATTGTTTTTGAACATCATCTAGTACACAAAACATTGAACCGGTCATAAATATGGACAATCAATCTATATCCCAACCCATAATTTTACAGCAGAGCTCGCGATAAAGAGTTAATAATTGTGCAAATTTTAAGAAAAAAAAAAAGATAGGGTAGATGTAAACTAATGTACAGGATGATTATTTTAGACACACTGCAGTCATCTTTTTTCTTATCTTCCCCTCCAGTCCTCTGCTCTGTTAATCTCCAGTCAGAGCAAAGACCTAAAAAAGTCCACATATTTAAACACAATTACAGTCAACTCAAAGTTATCCGTTCTCCTCTAAATTACATCTCTGCCCCCCCCAAGCATTCCCGTGCGCGCCACCGCCAAAAAAACCAACAAATCCAAATACCAACCATCATCTTTTCTCAACCCACAGCTTCCACTTTCCAAATCAGTGATATCTAGCGTCCACATAAAAATCGTCTATAGCGTCTATAAGTTACATTCTGAGATGCATTTATTACATGAGGAGGGATCAAATAACCATATTTTTTGTGACCGATCGGTGACCATGAAATTAAATCTTAAATAACTACATTTTATATTTTTAAATAACAAAATTAATTGATAGAATACGTTGTATATATCATATTTTATATGTATAAAAATTATATCATTTTGATTTTATTTACATGTGCATCAAGCATTAACAAAAATCAATGGTTCAAGTTTTAAAATTTTTTTCTCATCTCTTTATGACTATCGAAACAATATTAAAAATTTATCATTTTTTATATATATGTTATTGAAATAATATATATTACATCTAACGGTTTAGATTTTTCAATTTATACATAAATTTAAAAATGGTCACCATGGGCACCAATGTCCATAGTTATTGGATCTCTCCTCTTGTTCCATTTCGGTATATAATATGTTACGTTCTGTATACATCTATAGACAGTTTTTCAATGGCCGCAAGATGTTTCTCTTTCCAAATCAAAACAAAACCCATCACCGTTTCCATCATTCTCATCTTACTTCAATTGCAAAAACCAATCTTGGGTATTCAATTTGTCACTTTCCACAAATCAAATTGATGTCCAACACAGAGTTTATCCGGTTCTGCAGACACTCCCCGACGGATTCGGATGATCGAAATCTAACCCGACCCGAAACCGGTATGATTGCATCTCGAAGCCCGACGGGTAACACCAGCTGGCAGTTGAGCCGGTGGTCCCGTGTCCGGTCAATCCGGTCGCACCGCCGGGTCGGGTTCCCAGCTCTGGCAGAGAAAATTGCCGGGTCGAATGATCCGGCCTTGATTTCCTCGCTGTCCCCCTCTTGTTCGTCCACTTCGTCGGCCGTGGATGTGAAGGAGCAGCAGATGAACCGTACCGAAGGAATTGCGGATGGGGTGAACAGAGGGAAGGAGATTTATATGGTATCGGACGGTACCGGATGGACTGCCGAGCACTCCGTGTACGCCACCTTGCTGCAGATTCAGCACTGCCATGGCAACAAGCGCTGCCCTGTTAGTACACACCTCTTCTCCGGGGTAATTTCGTCTTTTGCCTACTTATAATGTTTTTATTTATACTAGTAAAAGCTCAAAATCAAGACTGAAATTGTTATTTCTTATAATAAATTTTTAAGATAATATGTAATGGGGCTTAAGTTTTAATAGGTTGACACATTAAAATACGTTAAATCAACGGTTGAGATTTATTTGTTGAGGAAGATAGAAGATATTTTTTTCACTGTGTGAGATGTTTGATATATATTTTAAACTGATGGGATCATATTTCATGATTATTTGTATCATCTAAGACTTAAATTTGGGTCATATTGAATATATGCACACTGACAAGTTTACTGGCATTTCATTACTAATTTCACAAGATCAGGTTCTGTGTATCAGAATAGCTAATTAATTAACAATCAGAATAGATTTGTTAAGCAATAAATCTCTTTTTATGCATAATTACTTTGTAATTCCCATGAATTTTTGCTTAAACCTTCTTAAGTTTTTATGAATGTGATGCTAATTGTCTAGGTACAAGACATGGAGCATCTCATGGAGATAATCCGGCGAGCTGCGACGGACAGTGCACTGCTCCTTTACACTCTTGCGGATCCGACCTTGGCTGCAGCCACAAAGCATTCGTGCCAGCAATTGGGTGTTCGATCCGCCGACATTCTACGTCCCACCAGCGAGGTGATCGCTGAGCACCTCGGTGTGGCGCCTTCTGTTACCCCCCGTGTGGACTCAGGTAGAACAGACAAGTTTGCCGACAACTACTCGCAATTAATTCATGATGCTGTGGAATTCACCTTGATGCACGATGATGGGTCCCGAGCAGACGACCTCAGCGAAGCCCACATTGTCCTGGTTGGTGTGTCCCGTACCGGGAAAACACCGCTCTCAATTTACCTGTCGCAAAAGGGGTATAAGGTGGCGAACATACCGATGGTTGCGGGGATGGATTTGCCGAGGAGCTTGTCGGAGATAGACCAAGATAGGATCTTTGGACTGACGGTAAGCGCCACTGTTTTGCAGCAAGTGAGGATTGAAAGGGCGAAAGAGCTCGGGTTTCTCGGGAGTAATTATTCCGCGATGGATCATGTCAGAAAAGAATTGGAGCATGCCCACAAAATCTTTGCTCAAAATCCATCCTGGCCTGTTATTGGTACGTTCTTTCATCTACTCAAAATCCTAGAGGTGGCTGATTGTCGGGTCAGGTTGACCAAATGGAAAATGTCGGGTCGGGTTGGGTATTGGGTTAACAGTTGCCAGCATCTTTTCGGGTCGGATCGGGTATCGGGTTGACATCTGCCGTCATTTTTTTCAGGTCGGGTCGGGTCGGGCGGGTTTTTCGGTCTGGTCAGATTTTGTACCTCTATTTCCGGGTTGGGTCGGGTTCGGGTCAGTCTGACTTTCTCTGAAACACGAGTTGGGTTGGGTTCGTGCCAGTCTCGCTTTCCCTGGAGCATGGGTCAGGTTTGGGTCAGTTTGATTTTCCCTAAAACTTGGGTCGGGTCGGATCGGGTTTCGGGTTTGAGCAGGTTTTTCGGGTCGGATCAAAATCTGCCACCTCTGCAAAATCCATCTAGAGTCTAGGGTTAAACACTTAAAACTACTAAATTCAATTTGATTTCTAATTCACTGAACTTCAGATATTACTAATTGCTTCCATCGATGTTTCATTGTTTTTTGATCTTTTTCTTGATCAATTTTTTGGTAGATGTAACTGGAAAAGCAATGGAAGAAACGGCTGCTTCAATAGTGAGGATGTACAACGACAAGAAGCAGAAACGGCTGATGCCGCTCATCTCTAAACGGTACTAATTAATTAGTGGCTTTTTCCTCTTAATTATAATCTTGTAAAACCATGTATTTAGCAAAATGTACATCTCGTAATAAACCACTTATGTAACCGAATTCGCAAAGAAACTGTTTGTGGATGTTCACTTGAAAAGGATACAATCTGTGAGTTAGCTAACAGTGTTTGGAAATGTTTGAATTGAGAACAGCAGTAACATGTGAGAGCTACACATCGAGTTGTATGTTAATTAATTACCGTTTACAATAGCCTTTGATTTGGTAACCAAACAAGGAATTTCAGTGGTCAGTTAATTGTCAGAATGGAAGTCTTAAGCAAATTGAATTGCATATTGTAAGATATATAAAATCATTTCCGAGCTCTGTATTATTATAATTACTAGAGCTGTAACTCGGGCGAAACCCCGAAATATGATAACAAACAAATAATAAAGCTTATAAAATAAAAAAATTATTTAAAAAAATTAAACATAATTTTAAAATCTTTTATGTGAATAATAATGATGATGTATAGTTTATAAATAATATCACATAAATTTTGGACCACTCTAAGGATTAAATTTTGTCTTAGACCTATCATATCATCTTATTAAATAGAGAGAAAGAATAAATATAAACCATTGGATTCAAGTAGATGAAGAGATTTAAACAAAATCAATTGTTAATAATATTAATGATGTGGCATAGTTGAAGTGCTTGGAGAGTTACCTCTCTTTCTAGTTTATAACTTTATATTAAGTTTGCAAAGGGGTTTGCCTTGTAAAGATCCGGCCCAAACTGAAGTCGCAAATAACATAGCATAAGTGCTTTCAATTTGGGCCGTGCATATAATTAAGCAAATCATAATATAGAGGAGGGATCCGGCGTCAACGCTCCAACGGTGCCAACGGTCAGATTTTCATATCCAAATTTTGATTTATATGGCTCAATAAATTCTTTATATCAAAATCTTAAAGCATGCAAATTTTTTTCATTTTTGGAGATTTTTAAGTATTTATTTCGGATTTTTTAATAGCAACTATACAATATTAATAAAATAATCAATGTTTCGTATATAACTTTTGAAAAATCTGAAATAAATATTTAAAAATCTCGAAAAATGGAAAATTTTTGCATGGCACATGATTTTGATATAAAGAATTTATTGAGCCATATAAATCAAAATTTGGATATAAAAATCTGACCGTTAGCACCGTTGGAGCGTTGGCGCCGGATCCCTCCTCAATAATATATTACTCTCAGCTTACAGAGAAAACGAGATTGCACATACTGAATCTATTTTTTTCCAAATAAATAAAACTAAATTGTCCCGTATTATTATTGATTTAATTCCTTCTACATACTGAAGTTATTCTAGAACACAAAATAAGAAGCAGCACAAATTCATGTAAAGTACCGCCGCACGTACAGTGATCGACCGAATGTATAGAACCCGAAATCATTTGGCTGAAGAACTCTTACATGAGACATCTACATAACTAGCTACATTACTTGAATTGACACGTACACGATTAGAAGGCGGAGATTGCATCAGGATTTCTGGTAACGTTTGATGAGAGTAATTCAAGTGCGGCGCCGAGAGGCCACTGTACCACCATCGAGGAGTTTGCGTACTCCACCTCTTTGACTGCCGTTACCATCATCATCGGATCATACCCTGTTGATTAAATGTGAAAATTTTGATGTCACAACTCACAAATAATTTGACGAATATATATGTCTGTGAATATTGTTGTAATATTCTTACCAAAACCATCCGAGAGCATTGAGTAAACAAAGACAAAATCCAAGCACACATATGGCAACTCAACAAGGTCTATATCTGGAAAGAAAAGTTGTGCCTCCTCAAACGACTTCAGTTCGCATGTCATCTTTGCAGCTTTCTCATACTCTGCTATTGTAAGCTCAGAGCTTGGCACAGCAGCAATTCTCGTCTGCAAATTAATATCCGAGTATTTAATAGTTAGTTTTCCTTTTTTTTAATTGAATATATATGTGCTTGGTTCATTTTATTTAGAAGGGGAATGTGAGTGCTTATCCTCTGCTGCGCAGTATTTTACTGCGCTACGAATCAACGAGGAGGATTATAGGGGAATCTTTTTGAGATTGAGTTGCATGAATCTCAAAGCAGATCCAACAGTTGAAATGTTGCGAAGTAACTTACTGCACAGTAGAGGATATGAATTGAGGGGAATGTTGCATACCACGCCAACTTTTTAGCTCCAATATTCATATCAGATACAAGAGATTATTTGGCATGCAATTGTTGTGCAAATTAGTTAGTACAATAAGTTTCGTCAAATTAAGCAATTATTGGAGCTCGTCATCTTCGAGGCTCACAAATTCGTGCGAGGGATATAATTAACTTAATTATAATATGCATATAACCTACTTATTAATGATTAAGATTATATATATATAGCAATGGATAAGTAATAATCCACAACCCGGTGTAGTAGAAAGTATATATACCTACACAAACACACACACACTCGATTACACTTACATCACTACCGGCATCATAGAAGCCACGCGCAAGGTAGAGTTTATCAATGCCAGGCCCACCTCCGCCGTTCCAAACTCCATTGAATGTGCAGTTCTTTACAAGGCATGTTGCATTTAGATTCAATGCTTGCATCACATTACCCTTGCATTTTTCATAATCTGTTCCACTTGGTGCAGGTCTCACATTGTAAACTTCTCCGTAGTACTCGAATTGCCCTAAATGGACATACATATAAACAAAAATAAGTAATTAATTTGCGAAAACTGAAGCTAGTAAGCTGAGCAAGTAATTAAGTATTGTGTCCAAATTAAGTAATCATCACACCATTGTAACCGCTTGTAACACAATAAGTGTATGTGTCATTTGTGTACTTCAACACTTCTGCTCGCAACGCATACACGCCATAACGGGAGTAACTGTGAACAATCAATTCACATATATAGTACGTAAGAGTATATGTATTAGATATACAAAATAGATTCCTCATTAATTTATTTTCTTTTTGGCTTTTTAATTTCCGTAGCATCTCAATAATTAATGATTCTATATCAACTTGAGAAGAAAAATTATATCTCTTCCACAACATTTTCTCGTCTTCTGTAAGTTAAGACGTCGTCTTGTGCAATAATTATGATTGAGATCGGTGTCTAACAATAAAAACTAAACCAAATATTAAAAAAACAAACCCGCTAGAGTAGAGGAAGTAGTTGTTTTCTTGAAGGCAGTGAGTAGCAATGTATGGCTCCCCCTTAGAAGAAGTTGGAGAATTGGCAGCGGCTTTCGAAGAGACGGCATATGCCATTTGTGCAGATGCGCTCTCCTGAGCAAGCACTGCCACCGTCTTTGTGTAGTCACTTCCAACATTGCCTAAGAGATAATTTATCGTATCCTACAATTTATAATTTCATAATTCATGCATGATATCTGACTATACATATATATCTGGTACTTAATTAATTAACATATTAGAAGACTCTGAAGAAAATTAAGCATGCACTTAGCTAGAAACATTATTACATACAACAAAATAGTGTGAGTTGTGTATATGTACTCTTGCATAAAGAGTAAAATTTCATAGCTCAGACAAAAGATGCTTTGCCAAAATAATTTTAGCCAGATACACAAACATATTGGTGATGGTTTTAACTTTTAACAATTAATCTAGTTGAATATGGAAATGTTTACAATTAACAAATCCATGAAACTTCATACCCATAAGTAAGCTCCTTGCTTTGAAGCAGGAAGCACAGTCACCCACTCTGGTTTGTACAAAAGTGAAGACTTGCTGAAAAGATCATGAACCTGTAGAATCCATATATTTGTAAGAACAAAAGTCAGGACTTCATTCAAAGGTATATAATCAGTTGTTAATTTTTAGTTATTTAAACGAATTCAATTGGTTAAGCTAGATACAGTTACTACTTCAAATAAAAAATCAAGGTACAGAAGATGTAATATACATTATCTAATTATGCTATTTTCTTTTAATCTATGCACATATGTAATAAAAACAATTAAAGTACCACTTGGAGAATTTTTCTCGACTTCTCTTCACCTAGAAGTAACAGTTCGTCTTCTGCCTGCATACATAAATTAACAAATACATAAATACTCAATACATATTACATATTTGTTCGATCATGATCTCATATTGTGACTGCATAAACGATTTAGAAGCATTCATTATAATTAATTAGTCTCCTGTTAGGTTTATATACAGTTAATCTTAGTTACCCCTAATAAGAGTGGAGTTTTAGGGCGATGATTAGCAGGAACAGCAGCTACAGCTCTGTCCAGAAGCGGCGCAACCAAATCTGCGAAGCCTTCAGGGTTTTCCTTGTATGCTTTGAATGTAGCTTTATCCTGTCGTATAATTACAAATATGTATACAAATTAATTTAAGTCATTGTAGGACAATTCCACTGCTACTTAACTCTGTAGGGTAAAATCACTTTTCCAAAGGGTAAATTTTCTGGATGGTCACTAAACTTTACTCTCAATCCATAATTGGTCACCGAACTTTTATTTATTCATTTTTTGTCACTCAAGTTTGATGTTTATCCAAATTTGGTCACTCCGTTAGTTTTTCCATCCAACTTAACGGAATAATTAATATGATTTCAATTTTAAGTCTTAGACATATATTTTTTTTTTTATATAGAATATATACAATATGTGAGATGTAAGAAACAAATTAAAATTTTGTTTATTTTATTTCAAAAAAAACTATTTTGAAATAATATTCTCATGTAAATTTAATTTTTAACATTTCTAAAAGTATGAAATATTTTATTGCAATACAAAGAAATACATAAAAAATAATTTGTATCATTATATTCTCACTTTTTAAGTTTTACATTGAAAAAATATATGTGTAAACTCTAAAATTGATGTCATGTTAATTTTTCCGTTAAGTTGGATGAAAAAACTAACGGAGTGACCAAATTTGGATAAACATCAAAGTTGAGTGACCAAAAATGAATAAATAGAAGTTCAGTGACCAATTATGGATATGGAGCAAAGTTTAGTGACCTCCTAAAAAATTTACCCCTTTTCCAAACTTGAAAGTGAATTAATAGCATGCATTAATTTGTGAAAATGATACACAGAAAGTAAGGAATGATCATCGATCTGTTTCACATGTATATATAGAGCATAAAGTACTGCATAAACAAAAAGTTCAAGTGCATGAGGTGACAAGATTTTCTATATATTTTTTCCGGATTATTAAATGACTCATTGTCGAGATTGTCAATATAAGTATTGTCAAGGATATATCCTCTTATACGATAAGATTAAAGTGTGTGCGCGCGCCCGTGCGCGCATGAGGTGACAACTGAAAAGTGCACATATAATTCTCCTATTACGCCATCTCCAATTGAACTACGAAAACAATGTATATGACCATACTTTAATATGAAAAAATATATAGAAAAAATAAAAGTTAGTGCAAACAATATTTATCACAACCTTGTAAGTGAACTCTAACTCTCCATCAATCTTTAGAAGGTTTGCATTCTGATCAAACCGAAAAACATGAACTGTTGTGTGAAGAGTTCCTGCATCTAAGACAACAACATATTGATCATCATTGCCACCTTCATAACCAACCTTTCAATTTAGAACAGTCGCACCACCACAGATACAAGATTGCACCAAGAGGAGAAGAAACAGAAACAGATCCAAGAGACAGAAGTTTATAGTTGCTGTTCTAGCCATTGTTCTGTATAACTGTATATATGATTAGTTGTTTACTGCTACTGTTATATGAGCTAGACAGCATGCAACTATTGGGTTTTATAGAGGCTAAAGGCAAGAGTAGTTGGTTGTGTCCAACGTTTCTACTTATCCAACCGTCCAACATATTTCAGTTAACAAATATCATTTGTCAGTGAATATTTATATCATTTCGATTAGTAGATATTACTTTCCAGTGATCAGATACACTATGGTTTCCAGTAAACATTTATGCAACTGTGTGAAGAACATGGGGTGCACATATATAGGTGATGAGACTGATTGGTTGGTTTGCACAACTGTGTGAAGAACATGGGTTTCCAGTAAACATCCGTGGTCCTTGATCTGAAAAATGGGACTTATTGGTTGGTTTGCAAGTTAATTTGAATTTAAATTCTGACGTCAATAATTAATGCACTTTGCATGCTACTTATTGAGTATAAATTAAAAAAAAAAAATTTAATGCACTGTACCTATTTGTTTCAGAGTTAACTGCATATATAGTATCATCCCAATCTCATATTTGATGTTGTTTTAGCATCTCCAATATTATTTTGGGCTGTTAATGTCGTTTTAGTTTTTTTGACACTCCAGCACCAACCCACACAAGCGAGAATCGAACCCGCATCATCTTCCCCCCGGAAGATGCAGCTAGAATACCTAGCTAGAGAATGGAATTTACTATCGCTTTTAGTCGATGATGAGCTTTTTTTTTTCCTGTATATTTCTCATAGACAAACGGATTAATAAAGGGTTAATTTGGGCTTAAAGAAACGATCGAAGAGATTCATTGCTTCTTAAATTGGCGGTGTTCTTCTGTTTCCGAGTTGTCAAACAAGGCTTAATTAGTGTTGTTTCATGGACAATTTTTATATATAAAAATAAAAAAATCTTATTTTTAATTTTGAAAAATAAAAGAACTTATTTTCGAAAATAGTCAATCCGGGTTCCATGAACCCGGCCTTACTGTTGGTAGGCCGGATTCTGGGAAAATGGCCTACTTTTATGAGGCCGTTTTCCCAGGAACCGGCCTACTGTTGGTAGGCCGGGTCCTGGGAACCCGGCCTATTTTTTTTTTTTCGATATTTTTTTCAGATAGATCTCGTTGTTAGCTTTCCGTAGCCACGAAGTTGCTCCGATCGGAGTTTCCTATCAAAAGTTCTGCCCGTTTGAATGTTGAGTGCCCGAAATATACGATAAGATTCAGTATAAAATTTAGAACGTAATTCAGAAATGTTTCCAATGAATAATATTATAGTTTTGCTCATTTTATTAAAAAGTGTTGGCATAGCAAAAAGTTTTAGTATTTATTAAAAATTTATTGTGTAATAATAGTCATGTACTAAATTTCGTACTGAATTTTATACTGAGTCGTATCTTAAATTTTGGGTACTCAACATTCAAACGGCCATAATTATCATGCAATAAATTTAAATTATTTCTTTATATATTTTTTTTCTAATATTATTTGTGATACTTAATATTTATTTATAATATTATTCATTGGAAACATTTCTGGATTACATTCTGAATTTTATACTGAATCTTATCATATATTTCAGGCACTTAACATTCAAACGGGCATAACTTTTGATAGGAAACTCCGATCGGAGTAACTTCGCGGCTACGGAAAGCTAACAACGAGATCTATCTGAAAAAATATCAAAAAAAAAAAAAATAGGCCGGGTTCCCAGGACCCGGCCTACCAACAGTAGGCCAGTTCCTAGGAAAACGGCCTCATAAAAGTAGGCCGTTTTCCCAGAATCCGGCCTATCAACAGTAAGGCCGGGTTCTGGGAACCCGGATTTACTATTTTTGAAAATAAGTTCTTTTATTTTCAAAAATTAAAAATAAGATTTTTTTTATTTTTTCTATATAAAAATCAGCCGTTGTTTCATATATACTTTTATTCTAGCTTGGTGAGAGTTAGTTAAGTAGTTTGAATTTTTCAAGTAATAATAACAAATACACAAGAGTGAGTACATTGAATTAATTTCAAGTGAATCAATTAGTATTGTTTTAATTAGAGATGATGCACATGCAGCCATGTCGATAAATCGAGTTCGTTCTAATTCAAAGAAATCCAGGATGATTAAAAATAGTGTGGATATATATATAAATGAGTTCGACCCAGTGTATATACAAGTTAGTGCATGCAGTGAACTTATTTCAGGTAAATCTACATGGAAATATCAATTCATCATTGTATATACACTTGTATATATATATATATAGAGTTGGGTTACGGTGTTATGCATGGTAAAACGACGTTTTTGCTATGCACTCGTATCTCAACAACCGTAAATTGGATGGCCGATCCGATTTGACCGGTGCATTCTAAATATCGAAAACTCATCGGATACTGATTTTTACTATTTTTGGAAATTCCTAACTATTTTTAACGATTTTGAAAGATGACAAGAAAATAATAACAAAATAATCTATTTGGAACTCTTTTTTTTTTTTTTTGTTGGAAAGAAAGGTATCAATGCCCGTTTTCATATTACTGAAAAAAAACCTATACACAATCCCAGAGACGATCACAAGTACTATATATCAACCCCACATACCTGACTATACTTATGCTATACTACTTGCAAAACCACAATTATGACAAACATACCAACTTCCTGCCTAAGTATCAAAAGCATCAGCAAAACTAAACCAGCATAACACTTTTAACAACTTTTTTGTAACACAAAATTAACTCTCACTACACAACAGCAAA
Organism: Cyperus esculentus; assembly: GCA_030179965.1. Classification (NCBI taxonomy): domain Eukaryota; kingdom Viridiplantae; phylum Streptophyta; class Magnoliopsida; order Poales; family Cyperaceae; genus Cyperus; species Cyperus esculentus. Next base: position 803,602 of record JASGLE010000034.1, on the reverse strand, counting down.
AGATTTATAACAAGAAACTATTTTTCTGTGCTTTCTCCCCATCTTTGTGCTCTATCATGTCAGCACCATCAGCTCAGCCCTGCCCTGTGGCACTGCCTGTAGTGGGATTTCCTCTATATGATCACGACATCCACCTCTTCACAAGCCTCTTAACATCTTCATGAGCCAAACCTAGCCACAATTGTACAATAGAGCAAATTTGTAAGACAACATTTCTCACTGAAACATTATGCAAGTTATGAAATGTAACAGCATTCCTTGTTCTCCAAACTACCCAACACACTGCACATACCACCATTAAAAATGCCTGTGTTTCCTTACCAGTCAATGAACATGCATAATCAATGATATCCTCAAAACAATTCCAGAATTGTCCAAATCTTGACACATTCCCATCCAAAATCATACTTGTTTGGTAAATCTACAATTAACTAATAGGTGCTAAGTGGTTTCATTATCAGAACAAAATGAGCAAGTCAAAGATCCCCCCATCCCCTTCTTGCTATATTATCCCTGGTTTTAATTCTCTGTTGATACACTAACCATATAAAAATTTTTATTTTTAGGGGTACTGGAATGGACCACCACAAAGAATGGATTTGTTGTGATACTCCTCGAAATATTAACCAGTTATATGTAGAATGAGTTGAGTATCTTCCGTTAGGCTCCCATTCCCATATTAATTGATCTTCATTGTTAGAAAGTGCAGTGGAATGGATAATGTTAAGCAATGAATTATAATCTACCCACAACATGCCTGTAATCTGCCTAATAAATTGTAAATTTTTCCCAGCTGATTCTATGACTTCCCTTACTGATATGTGTATGTCCTGACATATATTGAACAGCTCGGAAAATTGTATACTAAGTGCACTATCTCCTACCCCAAATATCTAGCCAGAACCTAATTGATCTCCCATTACCAACTACCATCCTACATCCTAAGTCACCTATCTGAGCTAATTTAACAATCTCTTGCCAAACATGTGAAATTCTTAATCTAGGGGTATTTGAGGAATATTTGAACTGAACCACTTGTTTCCACAAACTAGTATATGAAGGATCTCTATATTTCCAGTACCATTTAAGCAACAATGCTACATTCATCATATCTAAGTCTATAATACCCAAACCTCCTAGATTTTTTGGTAAACTTAACTTCTTCCAACTAACCATTGCATACTTCTTTTACAGACTGGTCCCCTGCCAAAAAAACCTTATTCTGGTTTTATCTAACCGTTTTCTAACTGTGACTGGTAGTTTATACATTGATAACATATACAAAGGAGTAGAAGATATGACTGAATTTGTAAGAGGAAGTCTACCACCAATGGACAATATTTGGAACTCATAATCAGGGTCATTTTTTTTAATTATTAAAAATATATAGTTAGGAATCTCCAAAAATAGTAAAAATTAGTATCCGATGAGTTTTCGATATGTAGAATGCACCGGCCGAATCGGACCGACCATCCGAGTTACAGTTGTTGAGATATGAGCGCATAGCAAAAATATATATATATATATATAGAGAGAGAGAGAGAGAGAGAGTTTGACTATTATACTAACGTTAGCATTTCGGACCGAAATGCTAACGGCTCAAAATTGTTGTTATCGTATCCAAAATCATGATTTTTGGTGCACAATTAATTCTTTATATGGAAATATTGAGGAATACAAAAAATTTTCATTTTTAGAGTTTTCTAAGTATTTGTTTTGAGTTTTAGAAAATAACTCATAAATATGAATAAAATATTGATATTTGTACAAGCTATTCTAAAAAATGCAAAACAAATACTTAGAAAACTGTAAAAATAGAAAATTTTTGTATTCCCCAATATTTTCATATAAAGAATTTATTGAGCACCATAAATCATGATTTTGGATACGATAACAACAATTTTGAGGCGTTAACATTTCGGTCCGAAATGCTAACGTTAGTATAATAGTCTAGCTCTATATATATATATAGAGGAGGGATCCATTGACAAACCTTAACTTGACAATCTTGACAATTTGAAATTCCAAAAATTTGTAAAAAATCATATAAATTCTCAAAAATTGAAAAAAGTTCACGGAATTGTTTTTTGACTTGTAGATTGATTATGTTTCCGATTATATTCAATTTATATTTGATAGCCCTTCAAAGATCCGTTAAATTACAACCATTAAAAAATACACAAAATTTTGATAAGCTATCAAACGATGTTCAAATTGATTGAAATTTGGAATACTATCGATCTACAAGTTAACTAATGCATCTATAAGTCTTTTTTCAATTTTAAAATTTTTTTATGAATTTTTATAAATTTTTAAAATGTTTCATTGTTAAGATTGTCAAAGTTAGAATTGTCAAGGGATCTCTCCTCATATATATATATATATATATATACATACATACATACATACATACATATACGCGACTGACTAAGGCGAATTAATTAGGTTTTCTGCTGCATGTGCAATTGTACATTATTAATTACTGTTACCTAGCTACTCTGATTTGGGCACTTTATTACCTGATCTGACCACTGATATTTCACAGTGGCAGATCCTTGTCAATATACAGTTGCAGATGCTTAATGTTTTTTAGTTAATTAATTATCTCAGGTTTTTTAGTTAATTCCTTGTTGAGTCAGTAACTGGGGCTCCCTATATATATACGTTATTATGATTCTACATTTCTACCAACAGAAAGAAAAAAAAGGAATAAACAGAAATTGTTTTGTAATTCCTGTCACAGCATAAATGCACTTGAAGATATTTTAGATGTACACATGTTGTTATATGAGAATTTTGTTTTAATTCAACATTTTATGCCTATGTATCTATATATACATACGTTTATATATGAGAATACAGACACTGCCTTAAGATACCGAATGTCTTAGCTCGGTATCAGTTCGATTGCACCGAGATCCGTACTTTCACGGATCTAAATGCAATCAAGTGGATAGATATTTCAGACCTCGAATATTTATGAAACCTTACTCGATTGAGCACAAAGAGCATCGTCTTATTCACTAGATCTAAATGGTAGAAATCATTTTTAAAACTGGACAGGACTTACCTGAGAATTAACCTTCTCTGTTTAGGTATTCAAAATCTAAGTTTTATGATATTTCTTTAATTCTTTCCACACACACCCAAAAAAGAAAAAACTCAATTATTGTCAAATTATGATCGATGATCATGTATCAAAATTAAATCTGTGTATATGTTATATATCATATTGTCTTCCGCTCCTGCAAATTGCATTAAACAGATAATTGATCACAGCATAAAATTGTGTTTCAAACAGCCAAATTTAAGAAGATATTCACTTGTAGCATTAAACAGATAATTATATAGCACATACACAATTAGTGTATGGCTCTTGAATCAATCAACAAAGACACCACTAAACAGTAAATAGTAAGGTAGCAGGCGATTGCCTACTAAGAGTTGATACAAATACAGATTGAGAAAATAACAGAAAATAAGAAGCAAAAATGAAATACAAGCAAACAACACCCCAAAACCCAATAGATGAAAATATAAGGAAAGAAAAAGATAGGTAGTAGCAAAGAAACTGGATACGAGCAGCTCAAATCCAACAACTGTGGAAGGGGCTCTTAGTTCATGTAAATCAACATATGTAATACTTTACTGGTAACTAACAGATCGATACTCGATATATATATTGTGCTGTGAAATCAAACCTTTGGGATATGAAAAATTACAAGTGGTGGTAATGTATAATCTAACTATAATATAGTCGTTTGTGGTTTTTTTTTTTATATTTTTGGAAGTTGTTATTAGAACAGAGTTTCTGCATTTGTACACTACACTCTTTTTTTTTTTTTACTCATTTCTTAGTGTACCAAATATAGCCAGTTTCAATTGATTTTTAAGTTTTTAAGCTGCGCCAAGATCAGCAGTGTAAAGTCCAAATCAGTCCAAAAGGAAATTAATTACTCTTTCATCCATGACCAATGTTACTGTATTTGAGTATTATTTAGTTTTCTGATAATCTGATCAATGTTAAACTAATTACATGATTAACACTCAACCCATACTCCTTAATTACTGTGTTATCGGCCCACATTGTACCAGACTCCCTCAATCAGTATGAAACCGTCCAATCCCCCCTTTATTCACACATCTATCATATTGAAAATTCAAAATAGTAATACCTAGTGTCCATAAAAAAGTCGTCCATATAGCGTCTAGCGTCCATAAAAAAGTCGTCCATATAGTGTCTATAGGTTACATTTTGGGTTGTATTTGTTACATTTTGTGATGTATTTGTTACATTCTGTTGTATATATGGGGGGGTATTTTAATGGACGCAAGATGTTTCTCTATTGGAAATTCTCTTAATTTTTAGCCTAGCTCCTTGAAATCGGGTTTAAATTAAATGAAGGCTTATTTCTTTCCTCAAAAAAAAAAAAAAAAAATGAAGGCTTATTTCAGAAAGCCTTGTTTATGATAACTGTAAGTTCTATAAGCCCGTTTTATAGCAACTCGAAGGCTTAAAATCGAGTGGTGAAATCAAACCAGCTATTTTGGGCCATGTTGAAATGTCTTCATTACGCAATTGATCGAAAGACACAAAATTGAACTGTTTAAGTATTCAAGTCAGTCAAAATACACTTGTTTATGATCCAATTATTTTGGATGAGACCAATCAATCCCAAATCTTGTACAAAAAAGGTAGCCGTTAATCCTGACTAAATTTTAAAGAGGGGACCCTTTCACTGTGAATATTTTTCCTTTTCAATTGTTAAAGCAAGAAGCTTCACTTCATAATAAAAAGGCAGCAAGAAGAGAACTTGAACCATTTTAATTACTATCAATGGAGAAAAGAAGAGGAGGAGAGGGAGGAGACTATTTGGCCATTAAGCACAAAGAAAATCGTATTAAAGGATGCCGGAGACGATATATATGCAACAAGAATGATTTGCTTCTGGTGCAGAATCCTGTGTAAATAAATGAAGGTTTCCAGCTTGTTTACCGGCATTTAAACCTTTTTTTGATTCATCGATCGTCATAGATTTTTCATCGACGAAACATGTAATCAGTATTCAAACAAGTAACACAGTTTTTGTTTAAAAAGCCAAGGCAAAATTTTAACCTGCCACACCTGGAGGTGATGTATTGATTTGGGCTCTTCGATGTTTTTTTCGCCGGTGTCTTTTGCAGTGTATTATCAATGCATATTTAGGCACAAGGTATCAAAGAGTACCTAAGTAGTAATACTGAATTCTGCAAAAGTTCCAAAGGAAATGGCATGGCATTTTACTGAAAATTTATGGGGTAAACATGAACTGGGCCATGTTAGAATTAAAATATCCTTAATATGTATAAATAAAACCTGGTAGTCCTGGTAAATTTAATATTTGCTTAGCTAGTTCTACGAAGAGTCCGGGATTAAGTTCTGTTCATGCATATGTTCTTCAATGTACTGCATTTCCATTAATATTGTCAGGAAATTCATCTCTGCATCTATAATGAAAGGAAGTTGTGGCATTAGATTTTTCGATGTATCTCTAGCCGGCTGGATCGTATGCAATTATTTGTATTTATGAAGAAATTACCGAGTCCGAGTGCAAAGTTTTCACTGGAGGAAAATCTGCAGTCTTGGATGGAAAGCATATTCAAATTCAGAACTTGTCTTTTTTTCGAAAAGTTGATAGCAGCTACCAACAGAATCAAATTCAGAACTTGTCATAGTCATCAAATTGCTTCCAAAAGAGAGACTATTAGATGGATACTAAGAGATTCCTGATGTCCCTTTTGGAGAAAGATGAATTCAATAGAACATGCAGTGTTAAATTACAAGCAGGAGTATCATCAATCAAGTAGTATGCATACACATATTCAATCAGTGATGAATAGAAATCTACTCAGTGGTTTGCTAAAGAGGAATACTAGCTAGCGTCCATAGAAAAACCGCCCATATCATCCATTAGTTACACTTTGGGATATATCTGTTACATTTCGAGATGTATATGTTACATTCCGTAACATCTATGGATGTCTGGACCGTTTTTCAGTGGACGCAAGATGTTTCTCTTTGCTAAATGTGCTCCTAGCAAGCACATGCAACTGCAGTACCAAGTTGGTTCAGTCAGTGTATACACCAAATGGTAGAGGAGCCCTAGAGGCCCATTCATGCCAGAATTTAATGCCATAGCTATAAGCTTCAATTGAATCATTAAGTCACTCTATATATATATATATGTATATGTACAACTCACAACTGGTACAACCAGGGATCTAAACAGTAAACTAATGTGAGTCCAAATCTGTTGTTATTCTAAGAGAATAACAGGACCCTGTTATTCCATACTCAACCATTAGATCAAAACGGAAGGACCCAGTTTAGATAATAGGGGGCCTTTTTTAAATAAATCTGATTCATTGATTTTAATCCGATGGCCTAGCATAGAATAACAGGTCCTGTTATCCTTTTTTAAAAGGGATATGAATTCAACTAATGTAAAGTTGTAAACCAAGTATTGCCAGTACTTAAGGTTTTGTGAAATTTTCAGACAGTCCCTTTCAACAGTTCTACACTTGTACTGGCTTTATTATTCACTTTCTATGTAGGTAGCCAAACCCTCATATGATAGCTATGGGCATTCCTATCAGGTACTAACTAAAAACTTGAATCAGAATGCTATTTCATTTCACTATGATTAAAGCAAAAGGGGTCCATAAAAGTGTATGTATCTACTGTATCTTTTTCACATTGCATCATTTATTCTGTATATATTCCATTCACTTTTGGTTTAAATATACAAAAAGGGAACTTATTTTATACATACTTTATCATTATACCATATATCTTATACTATAGCTAGCTAGCAAGCAGGCAGGCAGAGATATCCATGCTGTATTGAGTATTGACCACCAAAATACATACACTTAGGCCCTTTTATTAAAACAAAGGAGAGGCCCAAAACACAGAATGAAAAGTTGGGTCAAAGTGCATGGGCCCTACAAGTAAGAGAGCATACAAATATACAATCATCATAAATTTCAATTCCACAGGATTTCTGCAGTGCATGTGCACAAGAGCTTATCCTATGCAGCAGATTGCAGCTGACAGACAGGCACACACAGCTGATGCATCCTATTTTAAATTCAAAAGATGGGGGCAAAAAAAAAAAAGGCAGAGGACCACAATTTACTGTCATCAGCCCATGTGACCCACCTCCATTAAATCATGCATGTACAAAACCAAAGAGATGAGAATAGATCACAGCAGTTGCCTGCCTGCCTGCTGATGACCCAACTCACCTCCTCTGCAATTATTGCACTCTAAGAGCCTGTTCGGCAAAGTAGGATCAAGGCTCTTCAAACATCCTCAAGCCTCCTCAAACCCTCCTCAAGGCTTTAATCTCACCGAACACTACTTCCTCAATGAGGATCAAGGTGATCCTCCTTAAGTCTTGATCCTGCCCGGAATTTGATCCTACCCGGTTCCTTAAGGAACCCCACCCCTTGGATCAAGATTTTTGACCTCCTCAATGACTTTGAGGAGCTATTTTTTTAATCCGCAACACCGAACACCACCTCCTCAGTAGAGATTAAAGGTTGATCCCTCATGTGCTTGCTGAACAGTCCCTAAAATATCAATGCCCCTTTTGGCCCATAAATAAATGAGTATTAGAGGAGGGATCAAATAACCATGTTTTTTGTGACTGATCGGTAACCATGAAATTAAATTTTGAAGTAACTACAAATTAAATTGTTAAATGACAAAACTAGTTAATAGAATGTGTTGTATATATCATGTTTTATGTGTACACAAAAAATTATATAATTTTGGTTTTATTTACATACGCATCAAGCACCAGCAAAAAATTATATCATTTTAGTTTAATTTACATATCACAACTTACTTCATCAAATAGTGCAAGTGAGCATCACAAAAAAAGGTTTTAGTATAATATTTGGAATTAACCAAGGAGTGTACATGCAATATAATATATGCTACTATTAGATATGAAATTTTATACAAGTTCAATCATAAACCACAAACATCTTGCATTTCCTTGGCATTTTTTCCTCATTTCACCAAAGAAGGATTGTAGGTGAAATTGGAACTGAAATAGGGTGAGTCAGCACAAGTGAAGCCAAGAAAAGGGTCAGGATTAGAGCGAAAGAGAGACAGCGAGGTAGTACCCACCACAAATATTTGTTTACATTTTGAAACCACAACTTGCGTTTGTGCAAGTTTAAAAAAAAAAAAAAAAACCTGGATTAATTGAAGTGGTAAGGTAAGGTTATGGGTCTCTTTTGTGAGAAAAAGAACATAACTTTGGAGTGTGTCTTTAATTAATTGGATTTCGTATCCTCCTCTGTAGCGCTGCACTGTGTAGCGCAGGATGTGAACCGTTAGATTATTTCAGGATCTGTACCGGCTCGAATCTCGCAATGATCTAACGGTTCGCATCCTGCGCTACACAATGCAGCGTTACAGAGGATGAGCACTCCTCTTTTTATTGGTGGTTTAGTGTAGTGGAGTCCGTATCTGCTGCTATCCCAATCTGGACCGTCGGATCAAAATGAACGGTTCAGATTGATACCCAAGTACAGTTTTTGAAGGGAGGAAAGATTTTTCTAAATAAATCTGATCCGTTTATTTTGATCCAACGGTCACAATTAGAATAATAGGGCTCTGTTATCCAAAATTAGGATAACCGGTGAATTGATTCCTAGTGTAGTGCTGGAAAGAACGCAGCACAAGTGATGGTGCTTGGTACCGGTACCGTGCTATCCCATTTAAGGTGTCTCCTTTTGCCCCTCAAGTCCCCTCTTCTACGTACATCAAATGTGCTTCAACTTTCAAGTTATGCTTTGTTTTGGGTGGTTTTTTTTTTTTTCATCTTTTTTTTCTTATTGTTACAGACGGTAGATTGATATTTGATAGATTCCCTTTTCCAAATTGACCCCACAACTTTAAATACAGTGAAAAACAGGTTTCTTGTGTTCCCAACTCGGACAAATATATGACTTGTAACCTTGTGCATTTGTTTGTTTGGTTTTATTAATTTTCTTACACCAATTACACAAAAAAAAAAAAAGAGCGCCAAATTTGTAGCATTAGGATATTTTTTTTAATTTTTTAAGCACACGCTTCACAACGTTCAAATTTTGGTCTCTGTGGTTTGATCAATTTTTTAACGGTCAACTTGGCACAAAATTATAAATTAGTACCTGATCAACTGAACCGATCTGGTTCTGCTTTCACTATGAAATATCGTGTTTTTTTTTTTTAATAGGTGCTGATCTATGCGATTCCAACTTGAATATGACAGCTCCAATTTGGATGACGGAGGCATTATCCTCTGCAGATAATGTATACAAATATGACATAGAGCTTTCAATTTTTTATTATCAAATTCAAAAAACCTAATTCTAATATGAAGCAGAAAGGAAATGGGAGAAATTATTTGTTGGTTACTTTCATTTTCTTCTTTTTCCTACAGCCAAAAGTAACAAAACATAAAAAAGAAAAGGTAAAAGTAAAAAAAAAAAAAGAAAGAAAGAAAGAAAGCTAGTCTATGGAGAGAGAAAGATGATACAACACAAACACAAGCACAACAGAACACAACAACACAACACATGGTGAGTACAGTACATCCAGGACAACAGTAAGAGTCCATGCATGGTACCAGCTTTGATCCATCAATCCATCCATCTCTTCAATCTCTTGGGCACACAGACATACACACACACACACTCACTCACTGAACACACCCGTGATGGTGAGTGGTCCAAGCAAGCAAGCTCCTTTCTTTCACTTTTCCATCCATGTCCTCTCTGATTCCAGTATGGTTTCTCCTCTTTTTCTTCTTCTCTCAATCTCTCCCTCCTAATATCTCATCTACAGTTTATGGGTTTTTTGTATGCAAAAGATCTTTGACAGTATTATATGGCAGGGTTTGGTTTGGTAGCTAACATGCTAAATACTAACACTGTTCTCAATTTTTTGAAAAAAGGTACTTGCTCTGCTCCTCCTTCCTCTTTTCTCTCTTATCTTTTAGACTCTCTCTCTCTCTCTTTCTTTACCTCATCATCATAAATTAACATAGTAAATAATAAAAAGCCAATATCAGAGTGAACAGAACCCTATCATATCATATCATGGCTTTCCCTAAACTCTAACATATAACAGCTATACTTATAATTAAGAAAGTAACCTATGATAACTATATAAACCTAAGGTAAGTACTAATAAGCTTAGTAATAGACTAATAATAGTAGCATATATAAGTTTTCCTTTTTTTTTTTTTGTTTTTACTCCTATCCTGTTAACATATTTTCTTCTGTTTTTTTTTTCCAGTATTGAGTCATCATCACACCATCAGCTCTCTCTCCTGCCACATAAAATAACAATAACAGAACCATCAATCAAAGTTTTGGGTCGGCCAAATACCATATTTTAATATGATTTGTCAAAATATTATATGTGCTTCAATTATTGGTTGCTGATTGATTGTGTATCTTACTTACCCCAGCTAGAGAGAGAAGCACCACCCCCCTTGCCACTATTCACATACCAATGGCACCATGCCCAGAAGAAAATCTGGTAACAAAACCCAACAAAATTTAATTAAGATTTTTTGAAAATGAAAGGTGGATTAAAAAATCTTGAAGAGGTTACCAAAGTTTGAATATACCTGGGCATTTGAAAGAAGCAGGAGTTATAAGAGGCAAGGTCAATGGAGGAAGGAGGGATGAGTGGCGAAGCCATGAATGGGGCGCTATTCGAATTACTACGGTTCGAGGGTTCGTTCGGTAAGAATGGCGTATCGACAATTTGTGAGCAAGACTTGGTTGGGGATGCAAAAGGGCTATCAGGTAAATTGTGCTCCAGACCGCTGTCACAAATCAAAATTCAAAAGAAAGATACTAATTAGAGAATTCAGAACAGTTGAAAACTAAAGAAAAGAAGATGACAAAAGAAAAAGAGCTCATCTTTTTCCTCTATCCTTTCAATTCTCCTTTCTCAGAAAAAAAGAGAGAACAAATATGAACAGCACCAATGACAGGGAGGAATAAGATAAGCATTTGGAAACAATAAAATTGTCTCTTTTCTTAAAAGGGGAACACTGGATATGCCATCTGGGAATTGAGAATCTCTGAAATGATCATAAAAACTGAGCACAACACAAGAACCATTCTTTTCCCTATACTCAAAAAAAGGCTACAATATCTTTTTCATGGCAATTAGGGCAGTCAGAGGGGGGGAATAAACAACAATCTTCTCTAAAAAAGTATAAGCCACCAAATCGAAGGCATTTTTATTTTAAATATAAACAGGGCATTTTCTTTCCACATTACCCAAAAAGCACCTAAAAAGCCTTTCCAAGGCAAAATTAGTGGAGAAATAGAATACCATTATTAATCAATGAATTAATTAATAAACAAACAAACAAGACGACAGTAGAACACCTACTCTTTCCTTGTTTCCCACACCCTTCTTTTGGGGGCAAAAAAACTGAAGGGGAATAAATAATAATAATAAAGAATAAAGAAATTGGGGAAATTATTATAGAACAGAGGGAGAGAGAGAGAGAGCACCACTACCTTTCTGGGAAACCGCAATCTGCTTTGGTTGTAGCGGCTGCTGCTTCAGCTCCAGATTCTTTGACCGCTACCTCATGAGTCCCGTTGACTTTCGGTGGGTCCCTCATGTCAGTCACTCCAGCACCAGCAGCAGCAGCAGCCTGAATGTTACTGCACGCCTTCTTATCTGTTTAACAGAGTAATAAAAAACAGAGCCACGCTTTAATAATCCGGCACAGGGCTGAAACTTTCCCCTTTCAAACTGATACTTGCAATAAATTAAAAAAAAAAAAAAACTAAAACAAATATGTAAGAATGGATAATTCATAATTGGGTTTTTTTTTTGGCAAAGTTGACCTTGGTTAGTTCCATCTTCCTCTTCGAAATTGCTCTTAGGTTCGGCGATTGGAGAAGGCACGGTGCCGGTCGGGGAATTCAGAGTCCGGTTCTTCAAATCGAGCAGCTGGAGACCCATGAATCTCCTTCCCTGTAACTCGATGGCCTGCTGCAGCTCGAGCTGCTGCTGCTGCTCTTCCAGTTTTCTTCTCAGGAACGCCTCCTGGGTCGGGCTGGTACCGTACAACATGCGGCTTCCTGTTCGAATGTTTTAGTTTTATAACAAAGTTAGAATCTTTCGAGGAAAATTGAAACAAAGGTGGTTTAAATTTTTGAAAAAATTTCGAATAATAATGGAGTTTTAACTACCAAGATGAGGCAATTCAAACGGATCTCGGGCATCTAACAATCCGGTAGGACTAGAACAACCGGAGAAATCTCCTCTCTCGGCTTGAAGATTCTTCGACCTGCATAAATATATAAAACCAAACAAAACCAAATTTATCGTTACAGTGAAAAACATAGAATCGAGAGGAAGGAATAATGCGAGAGAAGGGTCACAGAAGCAATGCCTGTATTTCTCCGGAACCTTTCCCTTCTCCTTGTACGGCTTGACGAGAACCCGGGCATCGCACACGAAATGCGGGTTTCCCTTGGCCAGAATCAGCTTCACCGTCTCAGGATACACAAAGGTCACGAAGCCGAACATTCTCTTCTGCTGGTACGGTATCCTCACATCCTGTACCGGTCCATATATGCTTCAATCACACACACACAAAGAGACGACACAACAAAATCAGAAAACCTGACCAACCAACCGATTCGATCCACACTGAATTAACTGGGCAAAGAGGAATTTGTTTCGTCGAACAGCTACCTGAAGTAGTTCGAAACATCCTCCTCGCTGAAGGTGCTGTCGGCCGGGAAAGTGAGGTATATCTGCCGGGCACCGGGGTTGTTCAAACCGGCCGCAAGGTCGCACCTTTCGAGCCGTGGTGACCGCGCCATGAACCTCCCTGCGTCATCCGCACAGCCGCTCGCCATCAGCGCCGCCGCCACCGCCGCCGCTCTGTTTCACACCAAACAGATTACACCTCTCTGTTCCAGGGTTCCAAGTAAGAAAGAGAAGGGAAGGACTTTGTACCTCTGGCTGTCTGTGTGTGGCTGAAAGAACAACCCGACGCCGCCTTTGCCGGTGGGGGAGTAGGGGAAGGCGGACGCCATGAGCTGGTTCGGCCGCGGGCTCTGACTCTTGCTCCGTAACAGAATCTCCTGCTCGAGAGTGACGGCGGCCGCAGTGGCGGCATCGAGTTTCTCGTCATGCAGAAATCTACAGCTCGCGCCGTTCTTGCAGTACCCTCTAGCAAAGTACAGGCAGGGTTTCCAGCCGAGTCCTCCCCCCGCCCACCCCGCCATGGCGCCGTCGGGGTAAAACCCTAACCCCTGCTCCTCCAACCCGTCCCCGAACATGTCGTCGCTTACGGCTTCCTCCAACGAGCCGCTGTTGTTGTTCGCTCTGGAGAAGGGTTGCGGGGAAGAACCCCAGGGGGAGGTGGGAGACGGCAGCAGCCGAGGTGAAGTGTTATAGGCAGACGGCGGCGGCGGCGGCGGCGGCGGGGGAGGAGAACCCACCGCGTTAAGATTGAGCTCCTTCCGGGATTTAAGAATCAGAGACTGGAGCAACGACTCGGGGCCGAGCGCGAGGCGGATCATCTCCTTCTCGCCGTGGTCCTGGATGAGGAGCAGGCCCATGATCCTGGAGGCGTTGTCGGGATCGAGCGCCTGGATGCGCGAGAACACCACGCGCGTCGCCTCGTAGGCGTCCATGGCGGGCGAGCTGGAAATTGAAATTGAGAGAAGAAAAGGGGAAAAAGAAAGAAAGAAAGAAAGAAAGGGAAGAAGAAGAGGAGAAGTAAGAAAAACAGAGCAAAGTGTTATTTATTATTAAAGAGAGGGAGAGTGAAAGTGAGGGACTGAGGAGGAGGATCATCAGTGAGAGGAGTGCTTATCCTCTGCTGTACTGCACCATGCAGTTCGCACTGACAGCCGTTCGATGGTCTCGTGATTCGTGTCGGCACGGATCTCTAGACGATCCAACGGCGGGCAATGTGAAAAGCACAGTGCAGTCAGTCAGGTGAAGGGTACAATGGTAAATTCGCGGGAGGGACTGAAGGAGGGAAGAGGACAAACGAAGGAGGGAGAGACGAGAGTCCAAATCTGGTGTTATTCTTAAAGGAACAAAACGGCCCTGCTTTTGTATTTATATCCGTTCGATTATGTTGGACGGTTCAGATCGATCCGGTTAGATTTCAGAGGGTTTCTTTGTAATAGTTCTGAACCGTCCGATCTAATCCAACGGTTTTGAACGGAAAGCAGGATCCTGGCATGTGTGGGACGGGGTGGGGGAGTACTGGAGCGTCTTTTTACAGCTGGTGGTGACATGAGGTGACTGAGGTTGGTGTTGGTAATGGAGTAATGGTTAAAGGAAGGAAGGGAAGGCCCCCCCGCCCGCCGCTACCGGACAAAGTTACTTGCTACGGAGTTAAGAGAGTGAAGGGAGTTTAGTTTGGGAGTCCGGTTCTCTCCGGTTCGGATGGAATGGAGAGGTTGTAGACTTGTTGTAGTACTGAACTGAAATGTATTGTAATAATCGCCGGATTGTTTGTGTTCTTTTCTTGGAATGGTTTCCTGTGCTGTCATCTGTATAATTGTCCTGGCTAATTGTGAGTTGTGAAGTGGAAATGTGGAACGGAACACTTTTTTTTTTTAAGATAAAAAATGAGATCAAAACAGTCAAATTTAAATGTCTATAAAAAATCTCTCATCGATCTAGGGGCGGACCTTTATGGGTGTCATCCGGGACAGTGGGCCCCATTAATATTTGAAATTTTGTAAAAAGCATATGTAAATCAATAAATTATTATATGATATTCAGAGTTTGCCCCATAGAATTAAAACCTATAAATCATTAAAATTTGTTAATTAATGTATATTGTAAACTCAACTAAATTTGATTGCCCCTCCTTAATTTCGGCTCAAGGTCCGCCACTGCATCGATCCATGAACACATTGTTCTTGAATAAATATGTATTTGCATCCATATTTCACTCTCTAATTTGTCAAGTATTTGTAACAAAAAAAATGTCCATGCAACGACTCTATAGATATAAGGGAAATTTGTATATTTCCCACTTCAAAACTCTCCATTCGCAAATTTGGTACTACAAACTTAAAAAATTATATTATTGTCATTATAATTTTTAAATGACCAAACTGCCCTCAGTGGCAGCCCTCGGGTGCGAGGGGGCGCGAATGGGCTGCCGGGGACTGTCATTGAGGACAGTTTGGTCATTTAAAAATTATAATGGTAATAATGTAATTTTTTAAGTTTGTAGTACCAATTTTGTAATTTTCAAGTTTGAAGTGACAAAGTTACAAATTGAGGGTTTTAAAGTGACGAAATTGCAAATCCCCTATATATAATGGGAAAATTTTCTGTATTGGCTATCAGCTAAATGAGTGATTAAAATTTGTCTTCTAGCTAGTACCACCCTTGCAACATTTTCTACGTGTATCATATGGAAAAATAACCTAATAATTAATGAAGGGTTCATATTTAAATCCTGACCTCATATATATTCACTGCATGTGCCGCTTAATTAGGCCCTATCATTGTTTCTCAGGTAGATAATGAAAGGCAGACACGATGCCTTTTGGATTATGAGTTTACAACCCACCAAGGATTCACCAAACTGAGTAAGAGCATGGATCCTTTTGATGATTGCCTCATTGGTATTAAGGCCGCACATGTGTTGCAAATGTAAAATTAATCTCATAGGTGTTTTTGGATGGCTACGGAATAGTGTTTTAGTCAGATTAGTAAGTTATTTCTAAATTTTGTACGATCCAAACGCACAAATGCTAATCCGGATTAGTAAGAATAGCTGCTAATCCGTTATTCCTTATGAAGTATGGATTAGCTACTATTCTTTTCAATCATCTATCACTATTCTATACAAACAATCCAAACAATATTTTTACTGTTCTGAATAGCACCCTATTTTAACTATATTTTTACTAATCCAAAAATCACTATTATTGTACTAATCTTATCTACTATTCTCTATTCTACTATTTTTTCACTAATCCTTTCACGATCCAAACGCACCGATATATACTCACTAGAAGAACAAACCAAGACCTCATAATTGTAGAATTTAGATAAAAGAAAAAAAAAATGTATTACACAAAGAACTTGTATATATGTAAATTTAGATGAGTTATGTTATGGTGTACCACAGTACGAAACACGTTTTTGTACCACCATCGAATCTCTATTTTTAAAAGTCAAATGATCAAATCGATTTGTCCAATACAATCTGCATATTGAAATTATGCTGAGTACCAAATTTTACAATTTTCAAAACTTTTTAACTATTTTTTCAAAATTTTCAAAGATAGGTACTTTTTGATATCCAAATAGTATTATTTTATTATTATTTTTGGTCCATTTTTCAAAAATCTAAAAAAATAGTTAAAAATTTTTAAAAATTATAAAATTTGGTATTTCACCATATTTCAATATTCAGAATGTGTTGGTTTAATTGGATTTGGCATTTGAAGTTTGGTTTGTGAGATTTTAAAAACGATGGTCCAAAAACCCCCCATTTGCACTGCGATGCACCATAACATAACTCAAATTTAGATTTATAAAAAATACGTACATCCATTTTTTTTTAATTTGAAAAACCACTAAGAGAAAATGTCAAATTAATCTCCATTTTTTGAAAAAAAAAATGTTAAATTTCTTTTTAACATTTGTTAGCGTTGATGTACCCTATCCAACTCATAGATAATAACAACACTGCATATATTATTATGCATTTATGCTTGCACACAGTCTCCAATATTCCAAAACATCCTCGAGTGTATAAAAAGGAAATAAAACCGAGTAAGATATTCTTCTCCATTCCATTCTCCATTTATAACCTCTCTCTCAACTGTCTCTGATTCGTCCGTATTCAATAAACTGGAGGGGAGGAATTCAAGATGGCATTCCCGCGCCGGAGTTGAAGTCAGGAACCCGGGAGCTTGAGCTTTGAACGTAAGAAATAATCAATAGTCTAAGATCTATTTATTTAGAAAAATGATACAATACTACAACTTTGCCCCCACAATCCTGTAATGACGTGGCATATGGGTGGGGAAGATCATTTTTGTAAAATTTTGTGGGGCAGAGGTACTTTTTTATAAAATTGTGAGGGTCAATTTTGTAAAAAAATTTTATGGTAAAGTAATTTTGTAAATTTGCTTAAAAATGAAGGATATTTCTGTAAAATTTTCTGAAAAGATAAATAATTTTGTAAATTTTTTCTAAGCACATTTGGGATGTGTTTGGGATACTGCGTGTGGCACGTTATATTTATCTATTTTTTATTGAACTATTTTAGTCTCTCACCTCATTCTGCTATATTGCACAGTTGCACTGAGCCCAGTGCTTGGGTTTCCTTTCCGGGTCTTCTCAAATCAAAACTATATTATATTAACTGTCTACACATACTATTTTTGTCCACATGCGGCAATGCATTTTTTTTTTTTTTTTGTATGGGTAGAGATTGGGTAACAATCAAATTTTATGACAGCCGCGACAAAAAATACTCAAATAAATAAAAATAAAATATTTTAGTTTAAAAATTTTGTACGAACATACCATAAAGCTCATAAATTTATTGCATTTCATATTTTGTACAAACATGTTATAAAATTATTCCTTTACCTTAATTTACTACATATGTATTTTGAAACTTCAAACAATTTTTAAACGAGAAATTTTCACGAGATACCACAAATAGACACCGTACATAGAGTTAATCTGAAACGTCACGCAGTCAAAATGAAACAATATAAAACTAAGCTGAAACATGATAAGGTTAAAATGAAATACAACCATGTATAGTTTTAAAGTAATGTTCATGTGTTTTAATAGTGATTTATGTAAAGGATTTAATTTAATGATATGTGTTATTCAACATAATACTGCATAGTTTCATGTTAACTCGTACTGTCTCGATATAACTTGTTAGTATTTTAATTGAGATATATATTATATTTTAACTTGATATCAGTTTTAGTATATGTTTATCTAAATCTGACGATATTATAGGCATCTAAAGTCTTTGTTTAAAACTCATGAATTTTTCTCCGCTATCATAGTTTTGTGATGGCAGCATGCTGCTATAGTTTCTATGACAAATGAGACCCACAAAAATATGCCTATAATGTATAAATTAATCTCATCCATCCAGATTGATCTTAACAATATATATAGATTAACTATATATGGCAGGATGTTGTCATCACAATTATGAAAACAGATTCTAACCTTAAACTCGCACACATTCAACATAAGATATATATATATATATATAAGATTTTGTAAACATGCATTAATTGAGATTTGAGGTATGCTTAATTTTGGTTTCTTTTTCTAATATAGCAATTGAGAGTACTTTTGTGCTGTACTGCTAAAGAACTTAATGACTTAATATTAATGCAACTATATATCTTTATTATTATTTCTATCTCCGATGAGCCATCGTTTTCATCGATCTCTTTTATTGCTTCAGATGATCCCACTTGTTCCATGAACCTTCATATCGGAGTAGTTGCAATAAATTGAGGGTGCTACGTACATTATTTTATTTTACATATGTAGTTCACATAAATGATCCAGGGATGCTGAATTGATCCTTAAATATATATACTAGAGCTGTAACTGGGGCTTCGCCCCGAAAAGTGGGATCAAATAAATAACTAAGAATTTTTTTAGAATTTTAAAATTTTAAATATTTATATTAAACAAAACTTAAAGAAATTGTAAATTTTTTATGTAAGAATAATGATAATAATACAATAATTATAAATAAGAACATATATAAATGTTGGACTATTTTAAGGTTAAAATTTGTTTTAGACATGTCATATTCATTTTATTTAATGAGGAGAGAAAAAAAAATACAAGCCATTGAATCAAAATAGATGAAGTGTTTCAAACAAAATCAATGGTTAACAATATAATAGTGATGGTGTGCCATAGTTTGGGTGCTTGAAAATCTACCCGGAGTAGAGATATGCATTCACATTATATGTTAATAATTTCATGTGCACCATACATATGCTTATTAATTACGTACTTATAATTAGCTAGAGGTGGTACCAAACTATATATAGGAATAAGTTGAAAGATCGATAAAGTCAAATCTTAACCAAATCAACGATTATAGATTTTTTCAAAAATTATTTTATCAAAAAAAATATATAATAATTAGCAGTGATTCATCCATAGGCGTGTGATTTGTAATCAATTAATGTCAGAGGCAGGCTGAGAGACTCAGAGATCGCACACGTACGTGCACTCGTGCAAGGCTGCTGAAATTACATCTCAATCATGCAAAAAGACCAATGCACACGCACAAAAACATTCCAATTCAAGCAAGTCATATATATGAACAATTGTCACATTATACAGAAACACGCACACTTTTTTTTTTTTTGTTCATAAAAAAAGATGGTCGGATCTAAGGACAACAACCATATTATTTAAGACAACAAAATCTCTGAATTATATAGAAGAAAATCTAAGAAACTCATATTATAAATGGAAAAATTTTGTTATCCCAAGCAATATCCTTGCTGTGTTTGGGCCTGACCAAAAAGGATATATATATATATATGGATAGTGTGCATTTGTATCTTCCGTTGCCCAATCTATAAATAATGTGCTCAAAGATATGGATATATTTTGTTACTAATTATTTAGGTATTAATTATATATTATAGAATTTAATTACTAATAGACCATTGATTATTTTGTCCCTTGTCACTTTAAAACACATTCTGATATTCATGATATAAAAGGTCAGACGATTGTGATATGTCAAAAAAAAAAAAAGTTAGAAGGATATATATATATAGAATTAGGCTACGGTAATATGCATATCACGGTTCTACTGTACTATGCGGTCCGTATCACCATTTCTGTTGTCCAAATAATCGATCCGAACCGCTCAATGTGATCTCTATATCAAAATATCTTAGGAAATCATATTTTACAATTTTTAGAATTTTTTTGCTATTTTTAGTGATGAGGAGAAAATCGTTGTTTTCTATGAACCAGAATCCTCAGATCTAGCCATTTTCTCCCCATCATGAAAAATAGCAAAAAAATTCAAAAAATTATAAAATTTGGTTTCTAGTATGTTTTGATATAAAGTTTAAGTTGAACGGTTCGGATCGACAATTTGGGTACCGAAAATGAAGATATGAACTGCATAATACGGTAAAACCGTGATATGCATATTATTGTAGCCGGACTCTATATATATATATATATAACACCGTGACAAAACTCAAAGATATATGATGTGTATGTATCAATTGGATTTTCTTGTTATGATGTGAAGAATTTTGGAGTGGCAATCACTTTCCATGTCTGCAATGGAGAAACGTGGTTACATGAGTTAATTAATAATTTAATATATCGAGCATATACAGAAAATCATTCATAATTTAGGCTAGGTAATTTCGAAAGGAGAGCAATTGTGGCGCCCTACAATAACTCTTATATCGGTGTATAAATTTTGTAACAGTTACATTAATTTTATAACTTTTAAATCAAATTTGTAACTTACAAATTTTGTGGATATCCATTCTATGAACTCATTTCTTTTTCTTCATGATTTGGAGAGATGGAAAATCCTCCTTTATACGGGCAAGAGAGTTAAAAAAATAAAAAAAAAAATTGTATCTAATCCATTTTCATGTGATTTGATCATTTTGAATTTTGATGTCATAGTCATCTACAGATTGTATCAAAATATTTGAGTGGCACCAAAAATATCATCTCAAAATTTTCCGAAAGACACCAAAATTCATCTCAAGATCTTTTGAGAGGTACAATATAATAACAAAGCTATAGTAAAATATTCGACAACCTTATATATCTAAAATATCAATTTTCAAAATTCTCAAGAGGAAGAACCCGCCTTTCATCTAGTGGTTAAGAGCAACGCTCTCTGTGTGGGAAGTTACATATTCAAAACTCAGATAAAAAATCTTTTATAAACATTTAAATTTAAATGGTTTGACCCTCATCTTTATTCAAAAAATATATATATATATAATAATGTATAAAACTATGTCATCTTTAAAAAATACAAAACAAATACTTAAAAATCTTAAAAAATAGAAAATTTTTGTATCCTATGATAGTTTGATATAAAGAATTTAATGAGACCCATAAATCAAAATTTCGAGATGGTTTAATATAATTTTTGAGTTAGAAGTATGGAAGGCCTCCGTACTCTTGGGAGCACCATATTTTTTCAGGATCAGGCAGGAATCGCATCTGTACAATTTTTCAGGCAGATATATAATGCAAAGAACTGCAGTCTGCAGTACTACAGTAACCAACATAGATCACCAGGTTTAAAAAGACAAAAAAGCATCACATGTAACATCAACAAACAAGAGCCATTACCGATGACAACAAGAAAATAAAATTAACCGGAGGGCTCCAGTGTTTGGATGACAATTATATCAAGGGATAGATAACTGGAGGGATCCAGTGTTTGAATGACAACAAGAGGAGTGAGTTAATTATTTATTATTTGCGTTGGGCCCCACATGATATAATTAGTGCTGCTGTCTAATTTAAATTAAATTAAATTAAATATAATTAATTTATTCCTGCTTTAATTATGCTTGTATAATAATTAATTAAGGTCTTAAGTAGGCGTGTCAGCATCGAACAAATGCTTATTAATTAAATTGGGTAATGCCATACAGCGCAATACGCCCCAAAACCAACGACCAACTAATTGATTAAATTAATATGATATAATATGATAATATATTCGTGCTATAACTATTATTATGCTAATAATAATAATAATATAATAATAATTGTGTGAAATGGATATGATAGTAACTACCAAAATGGAACCGATAAACATGCCCCTAATTGTGTTACTTAAAAAATCAATAAAGCAAGACGGCTTCAAAGTCACACACGCATTTATTTGATTTTTATTCAATTTTAGAAAAAAGGGGATGATTGGGGTCTCCACAAGAAAATTTATAGGATTAAACATTATTTATGGAGTTAGACTATTATACTAACGTTAGTATTTTAATCCGAAATTCTAACGCCTCAAAATTTATGTTATCTTCACCGAAATCACGATTTATGGTGCTCAATAAATTATTAATATGAAAATACTGGGAAATACAAAAAAAAAATCATTATTAGAGTTTTCTAAGTATTTGTTATGAATTTTAGAAAATAGCTCATAAATATTAATAAAATAATGATATTTGTACGTGTTATTTTTAAAAATGCAAAACTAATACTTAGAAAACTCTAAAAATAAAAAAAAATTTGTATTCCCCAATATTTTCATATAAGAATTTATTGAGCACCATAAATCGTGGTTTTGGACATGATAACATAAATTTTGAGGCGTTAGCAAATACTAACATTAGTATAATAGTCTAACTCTTATTTATGAAAGTAATTTAGTTTTAGTTAAAAAGAAAAAAAGGTTCTTTTGGTAGCAAAAGAGAATACTTTAAGATCACAAAATTGAAGCATTTGAAGATATATAATAATAATACTTCCATTTTAAAATCGTTTTTGAAATCTTTTTTGTCCTAATCTACCATGCCTTCCGAGGAAACCGTCTAATTAAACTATTTCACATGAAAGTGATTGGATACTATAATAATACTGTATTCCATGTTCTCTCTACAAAAATAATCAAGCAACTGATGACAGACCAACTTACTATATACATACTTAATTATTTCTCATGCAATTGTTTTATAAGATACAGCTAAGTAAATAATTAAATATTTTTTAGGTTGGACTGTAGCTAGGATTAATTTAATAACAGTTGCACTTTTCTGTAATGAAAAAAATACTTTATATTATATATTCTAGCTATGACTAGCTTAATTTCTTGCTTTGCCAAGTAACAAATATTATACAAGATTTATATGCTCTTGTTGGCGAAATTAACGGAGACACCCATAAGCCAGGTATCCCTTTCAAAAAAAAAAAAAAAGAACTATACTATTGCTGCATGACCATATCAAAGGGTACTTTAATAAGCCATTAAGACTAAGAAATAGCAAAGAAAATGATTAGAGAGAGGAACTGACAGGCGCACCTGAGCTCAAGCTGATTGGAACAGCACACCAACTCCTATTGACACACAAAGCATCTCACCTGCATATATTGCATCCATATGCAATCATATATATATATATGTGAGCATTGGTATGAAGACCAAAGTCTTGCCCCGCAAGTCTTGATGTGTTGTCATTTTGTACAGATGTGGGCCTTCAATTATACCTGCAGCCCGTTTTCATCTATCCGGACAGCTACAGGGAGTATTTTGAGTATGTTGCGGAGAGTATTTTAGTTGCGGATGTATTTTACGAAGAGTATTTTTTGCAATCATCTATTCGGACAGCTATAGGGAGTATTTTGTATAGAGTATTTTTTGGTATTTGGCTATTTGCACACGGGCAAAGATTCTAAACTTTCTGGGCAGCAATTAAAAAAAGTCAATAATACTGTCGGACAACACATCATATAGTGTGGGGGGCATAACACGGGGAGCCATATATTTATCCTACATATATATATACACACATATATAGTGTTTATCCATCCAGAAGTGGATTGATATATTACTTGAGTTCATTAATCAACCCGAGATAGGGATTGCTCCCCAACTCCACCTCAAGTACTGTACCTATATTATCCCCATTTGAATTTGACCATCAGTAAGTTAAAGTACATTTTGGGTTTCATAGAGTCATTGTCAATTATGGTGCAACACACATTAATGATTAGGGTTATTATTAATCCCTCATCTAATTAATCTGCCTAATAGAAACAAGGTTTTATCCATAAATAGATCACCTGAGTACTAATTAATCGAACTACTAATCAAAGATGGATGGATGGGTATATATTGCTCTGCCACTGCCCAATGAAATTTTTTTATTTTTTTGAGTTGGATAATTCTGCAATTTTATTCATTGATTCTTTATAATAGATGTTAACATGTATAAAAGTTCCTGCCAAACGTCATTGTTGAAATGAAGACCATTTTGCAATTCTTCTGATTTCTTAAAAGTCTCTATCTGTTTCTGTTGTAAAGATTACTTGTTTTAGCGAATACAGTTTTTTCACTTAATTTAATGAGCTTATTATTATTATTATTATTATTATTATTGTTATTGTTATTATTAGTATTAGTATTATTAGTATTATTAGTATTATTACTATTATTAGTATTAGTATTATTACTATTATTAGTATTATTATTATTATTATTATTATTATTATTATTATTATTATTATTATTACTACTACTACTATTATTATTCCATCAAGGGTATGAAAGTCTTGTCGATTCACAAATATGGAACGAAATTTATTTGCGGTTAGTTTTCTTATTTGCCCCGAGATTTTAAATTTTAATCTGTGCAACAAACTTTTTTTTTAGATAAAGATGAAGTAAGACCACTCAAAATTTAAGTGTCTATATATATAAAAGTTCCTCCATCCGGATTTCAAACCCGTGATGTCCCACACAGAAGGCGTCACCTTTCTCTCAAACAAAATTGTTGAACCAAACAATCCAATTTGTAAGTTCAAAAACATGTTTGCAAAAACTTTTCTATGTTTTTGAGTTTATTTAAAAATTGATTGTCATGACCACCAAATACAATAGTGATATGCATATCCTGGTTTTACCTGCTACATAGTCTGTATCTCCATTTCCGGTGTCCAAATAGTCGATCTGAACCGCTCAACTTAATATTTATGTCAAAATATACTAACAAACCAAATTTTATAATTTTTAGAATTTTCTTACTATTTTTAATGGTTGGGAGAAATCACTATTTTTGTATAAACCAAATCCATTGGATGTAGTAATTTTCTCCCCATCACTCAAAATAGCAAAAAAATTCTAAAAATTCTAAAATTTGGTTTTTTGTTTTAGTATATTTTGATATAAATATTAAGTTGAGCGGTTGGAATCGACTATTTGGATATCGAAAACAAAGATACAAATCGCATAGCACGATCTTACCATGATATGCATATCAGCGTAGCCGGACTCTATATAACCGTATACTAGATACTAGAAAGATAAGCCATTACCGTTACATCTCAATTTCCAAGCCTTCATAAAAACCCCCAGCAAAATAATAGTCATCAGTACTCCAATGTCAGGCAGAACTTAATTTCAGAATACATATCAATTTGAAAAAAAAAAAAAAAAAAAGAATACATATCAATTTGAAACGGTACAATTAAATGTTTGCAGAGCTTCTTCAGAAAGCAGTACACCACTGCCAGAACTAATAAATCTCAATATTAGATCCCCCACAAAAAAAATATATCACTCAAGCTAGGTTGAGAGGTCAACCTCCAAATCATTAGCCTTCTTCTTGTTTTTTTTGAGAATACATTAGCCTTCTTCCAATATATTAGCAGGAACTGCAAATCCTGGTACACAGATTTATTTAAAAAGGACTTGTTACATGATTGCTTGCCAAGGCTGTTTTTATTTTACAGTCACTGGCAGGTGGGTCCCAACAGAATTTGAAATAAGCCAACTCCCTTATTAATTAAACTAGAGAGCAAATATAATAAAATAAAATAAAATATGCTGGCCATGGAGAATATTATTATTATTATAGGGAAGCAGGACATCAAACAGCTAGGCGTTACTTTCGGAAAGCAGAATGATATATATGGGGATGTAATAATTAAGAAGTGTTTATGTGGTGGGTCACTGCTTTATGAAATTTATTTGCCAATATATGTGATCACTGATAAGTTATCACTTGTAATATTTAATTGTTATCAACCTACTGCAAATTGTTCTTTTATAAAAATTTATTTTTCTCACTCCTCTTTTTCTTTAAGGACTGCTTGGAAGCAAGATAAGAATAAAGTTATAGGCATATAATTAATTTATTTTCCTCAAAAAAAGAAAGAACATATAAGTTTTATCTTTGTTGAAAAAAAATGAGAACTAATTCAATATTTTTGTTATTCTGATTTAGCTAAAAAGTAAAAAAAATAAAAACACAAATAACAAAAAATTCTAAAGGATGTTCTATAATTGATTATCAATTTATAAGACTTATGAAAAATATATATATTTTTTTGAGATAAAGATAAGGGTCAAGTCACTCAAATTTATATGTTCAGAAAAAAATCCAACTGGGTTTCAAACGCGCGACCTCCCACACGAAAGACGTTGCTCTTAGCCACTAGACCAAAGAATTATTCTTAGACTAATAAAAAATATTGAATATGTTTTCTAAATCTAGGTAGTTATAGACGAAATTATTTGGTTATCGAAATAATTTTATTATGCAACACATTAATTACACATAGACGTTAGTTAACTTTTTCAAAAAAAACTTAATTCTCGATTGTGTTGAATTTTTCGTTTTGAAAATGATACCAACATTTTAGGGTCCACATGGTATTATATTCTTTGACCATCATAATGTGTCGAGACAAAAATATATCTCAAAAATATAAACATTCACGAGGAATATTTTCTTTCACCATCATATTTTATTTTATTATAATCCATTGACAATGCTTTGATAATTTATTCTTTAGGGAATATAGAACTTTCACGTCGAAAATTCAATCTCTTTTTATTGGGAGTAAGGATTTTGACAATTGAACTTTTTAAAAATTTGTAAAAATTCATAAAAAATCTTTAAAATGAAAAATAGTTCATAAATGTATTATTTAACTTATATATCAATAGTGTCTCAAATTTCAATCAATTTGAACATCGTTTAATGACTTATCAAAATTTTGTGCACTTTTCAACGGTTATAATTTAGCTGATATTTAAAGAGCTAACAAACGTAGCTTAATTAAATTGAATATAATCGGAAACATAATTATTCTATAAGTTAAGCAATATTTTCGTGAAATTTTTCTATTTTTAAGATGTTGTATAATTTTTTATAAATTTATGAAAAACATCATTGTCAAGATTGTCAAGATAACTATTTTCAATGATCCTCTCATACAGAGATGTCCAACTTTTATGTCAGTGCAATGCTGGTGTTATGTGAGGAAGCAACACATTGCCCCCCCCCGCCCCCCCCCCCCCCCCCCCCCCCCCCCCCCCCCAAAAAAAAAAAAAGAAGCAATACATGCATGTTTTTTTACAGCTGAATATATTCATAAGCGAATGATTTATTGATAATTTGATATTGATTCCCCTGTTATAAAATCCGTTTTTTTTTTTTTTTATTACCTTTCATCTCACCTTTCACTCCCATAAAAAAAAACAAACCCCTTTGGTACCAAAAGATCTCAACTCAAGTGCCCCTATTCTATTCTATCCTATATATTATATCTCCGCTCCGCTCCCGGATGAAATAATGAACTTTATGTCCTTCAACTGCTGTCTCCTGTCCAGTGTAATTATGCCTCACAGTCTCACACAGTCTGCTTTTTTAACCGCATGCATGCAACCCCAGCTCAGTGGGCTCGCCCTTTCTAGCACTCACTTTTTGCATCTTATTTTAATATGGCATTTGCTATGTTTCACAACCTTCTACCCACTCTTTTTCATTATTAATCCGTGTATGGAAATATTGGAAGACATTTTTTTTTGTTATAAATTTGCTTGATGGATAAATAAATGTAGAGATAAACAATAGATAATCTTGATAAAAAAAAATATGTAGAATATCTCTTCCTTTTTTTTTAATTACAACAAAAATGTACTATTGGTTGAATTATAAGAAGGCCATTAAGACGCGAAGTGATTTTTTTTTTAATTTTTTGTAATTTCCATATATCAATACATTTTAATTTCTGAGAAATTCAAAGTTTCATGCTGTGAAAGTTTTATTTATAAAAAAACATCACTAGCTGCATGGAAATTATTAATTAAATATGTAAAAGATAAGCTTACGAAAGTTAGTAATGAACTCAAGGCGGAGAGAAGGGGGCCGGAGAGGGTGTGACCCCCCGATTTCGAATTTGTATACAGAAACGTTAATATACAGTATATTTTGTTAAGAGTTTTTCATTCCACCCCCAATAAATTTTATCCCTCGACGTCTCGACCCCTAATTTCAAATCCTGATTCCGCCTCAGGGTCTAATGAATCATCAGGGTCCATACTGGGTGCAAAAGGCAAGGATGGATAGTGGCCTCACGGAAATCAAGGAGAGGATAGTGTGGCTGGGGGCATGGGGTCAACAGAGGACCAGTCAGCTTTAAAGCAGCAGAAAGAAATACAGCAAGAAACAAAGAAAGAAAGAATTTAATCAAAAAAAAAACAAAGAAAGAAAGAAAGAAATAAGAGGGGACTATGTATGTCTATGTCTATGTCTATGTGCGTTTGTTTGTCAGAGCCACTCACATGGCTTCTGTAGTACTTCCTTCGTCCACAATTAAATAAATTTATACCATTTACAATTTATTCACAATTAAATGAATTTATACCTTTTATTTGAATCCACTTTCTTCCTAAAAAAAAATATATATATATATATATATATAAATGTCCCTTGTCTCCTTCCAAAAATATTCATTTTTCTACTAATTGAGGGTATAAAAGTAATTTCACTATTCCACTATTTTCTTTGACTTTTGTTACAAATTCATTTTTTGTGGACAGAGAAAGTAGTAGTTGTGTTCCTCCCTAGTGAGAAAATTTTCACATATGCACGAAGAAACAAACTTTTCTGTACCACTGACTAAACTACTAACTTAATTATTTTCACAGATACCGAAAGAAACAAACTTATCTCTGCTAATGCCTAAACCGCTAACTTAATTATTTTCACAGATGCCAAAAGAAACAAACTTATCTCTGCTAATGCCTAAATCGCTAACTTAATTATTTTCACAGATGTCCAAAGAAACAAACTTATCTCTACTAATACCTAAGCCACTAACTTAATTTCACGAATACCCAAAATATATGACGTGACTAAAACCTGCGTTATATAACCATTTTTCCTAAATAAAATGTAGCAGGGCCCGCCTGTCATTGAAACATGCCTCTTCATTAAACCCTTCTCCTTTCTTTAGCTCCTCAACTCCTTTTTTTTTCTTTTTTCTATAGAGCGCAAGTACAAATCACGTCTTATATTTTGGATATCCATAAAATTAAGTTAGTGTTTTAGATACCGGCAGAGACACGTTAGTTTCTGGCATCCGTGAAAATTTTCTCCTGGTGCTCTCTATTACTTACCAGTTACTTGCTTACTTACCCCTGCAATGTTACAACTGAAATGATGGAACCACTCACTCCTTGTTAGTTGTTACCTCAATCAATCAATCTATCAATCATGCAATGGAATGCAAATCATATAGCAGTTTCTTTTCTTTTCTGTTCTTTTATTTTCTTCTTCCTGTTTTTTTTTTTTTCTTTTCTGTTTTGTTTTTGATCTTTTTACTGATGGAACAATGCAGTCAGACTGAGTATTTAATGTGTCGTTGAACACAAACAAAAGACTGCTGTGTCATTTGGAAGTTTTATTTTATTCACAGTGAATTAAATTGTCCATTATAAATTTTAGAATTTATTTTCATTTTATATCCATGACCACTAACTATACACCGTTTGACAAGCGTAGTAAGTTAAAAGTAGAGTAAAGCACTAAATCACCTTAAATCAGTTGTATTTGGTGGTAGTCAATTAAATAGCTAGATGAAGTAAAAGTGAGTAGAATGTGTAAAAGATGTGAAATATTGGTGATTTGGTTTACTACATCTATATAGCTGCATTAACTTACTACACCTTAAATCACTTTCGTTTGGTGACTTAAAACGCCTTAAATCACTTAATACGCCACTACTACACTTTTAGTACACTTGCCAAACGCAAGGATAAATGTTTTTAGGTCATGACTCATGAGATCAATGTTTTGTAATACATAATCCAACTTTTGGGAAAAATAATATAATTCATAAGTTTATATTATTACTAGTCCATGTTGGAAAGAAAGTATTATATAATAGTTGTTTGATGAGAAAACTGTTTACACAATTAAAGTTCCTTTTTTTGTTTCCAACTTACAATTTTTTCACTAAAAAAATTGAAACTTGTAATTGTCTTGAATATTAATGCTATTAATTTTACTTTGTTTCCATCTATTATACTATAAATTAATTATTCATTTTTTCTTACAAAATCAATGCAGCATAATTCTATACGACATTATTAAAATGTGAAACTACCAGTGTCAAGTAAATTGACTACTTTTTCTGAAATAGTTAAAAAAAAAAAAAAACATATGAACCGTTGATTGCGGAAGTAGACCAAATAGTTACTTGCAACCAATTCTATAACATTTCCAAGGTCTAATTTAAAACAGAGAATATGTTTAGGGTAAGCAGTGACCATCATTTTATCTATCCACCGATCCACCGTATTTATAATAAACGTAGATCCATCGTATTTGTAATAGACGTATATCATTTTTCAGTAAACATTTATAACTTTCCGATCAACATATATCATTTTCTAGTAAACAAATAAATTACGGTTTTTAATGAAATTTATGTAACTGTGACAAGTACATGGGTACATGTGGATATGTCAGATTGTGAGAAAGAGAGAGTAGATGGGTGAGCTAGTTTATACAGTGGACCTTACATGTTTTCCATATGTTTACATGATTATACGAAGACTATTTTAGAAGACAACCTCAGGGGTACATTTACAATTAAAATTACAAAACATGTACAACCCGTTACTTTACCCTACAAAGCTCCAAAGAGCTCCAAAGAGGCCAAGAGGTGATCAGGTGATACAATCTGAGCCACTGGAGTGAGATCTCAACGCACCCATTTCTGTCTCCCAGTTAATTAAATCTTCATTTGCTCAGTCTGAGCTCTCTCTTGCTGTGCAAGTGTGCATATATGACATATCATGGTTTGTTATGGTTGGCTCCATTTCATGTGGCTGTTCACGTTCACGTGTGACTGACTGCTTGAGTTGGAAAAGCTGATCTCATTTTTGTTGCTCACCTCTTTGGCTCCTTTGTTTTTGGCAACATATTCATTCATGCACTCACTCAAGCTACATCTATATATTCCTCCTATGATTGTGTATTTGTGTGTTTCTGGGTGAAATTATTATTTCTTATAATAAATTTTTAAGATAATATGTAATAAATCTTAAATTGAGAAATATGGGTCTTAAGTTTTAATGGGTTGAGACATTAAAGTACGTCAACGGTGGTGATCAATCTAAGTAAACAATCAACGGCTGAGATTTATTCCTTGGGGAAGATAGAACTTTCTTATCAAAAAATCCAATATACTTTTTTATTAGGAGTAAGATACGTTATAGTGTTATACGTACTACTTATATATACGAATTTATGAATTATCATTTATTAGTATTTTTATACATGCACATTTGTTTATTGAAAGAGAAGGGATAATCACTCAGATAGTCTGTTATATTAAATTGAAAATTATAAAGTTTCATATTTTAATTGTTTTCTTAGATATATTGAAGAGGCTGACTGTTGACAGCTACTTATGCCGACAATCACAAAGAAGTTCATTACTTTTGCCATTTTTTTTCAATGCTTAAAAATTAAATTTGATATTTGTAGTGATGTATTACATTATACTAGTAAAAGGCCCATGCTTTGCTTTGGACTGAAATTATTATTTCTTATAATAAATTTTTAAGATAATACGTAATGGGCTTAATATCGAGGAAATTGATATGGACCTTAAATTTTAATAGACTGAGACATTAACGTCAACGGGCATTAACGTAAATCAACAGTTTGATCTATCTAAGAAAATAATCAACGACTCAGGTTTCTTATTTTAAAAAGATAGTCCTTTAATGTCATTTTTTCCAATACGCTTTTTATATATAATAAGGATATATTGCTTGTGCAAAAATACAAATATTGAAACACCACCTGATGAGTTGAGAGTTGGTTGGTACCACATTTGAGAGTTGAAACAGTAACCACCTTAACTTGTATCTGGGGTGATGCAAGGGGAGCAAGGCAACTATTTGTTGGGAATTGGGGCATCTTGGACTTGTGCTCAGGGAAACAATTAAAGGGTTTGGAAAAACGTTTGGTTAAGAAAAGAAGTGGCTGTTTTTACTTGATTTAGTGCAGGATGGATAGTTGGTTGGTGCATGCAAGATTGCATATATATATATATATGGCCTGTTGGAGAAGTTTATGTTACTCTCAAGCAATTATCACTTTGCCTTGTGGAACAGTTCTTTGGATAGCCTATACTTTAGCTATTATATATAGGGAAACATGTCCACAGAATATTTCTATAAGATTACCATCGTAGATATAAATGTCACATGGTGGGTCCCACCTGTCACATAGTGGGTCCCACCTATCACACTCATGATGGAAATTTCACATAAATATTCTATGGACGGCAGGTATGACCTATATATAGGATATAGGATATAGCTTCTACTTGGAATTCTACAATTGATGTGAGAGTTACGATGAGACATATCTAATCATAATTAAGCATGCATGTAGTATGAGAATAATTGATTATAAAATTTACCTATATATTAATAGAGTAAATCTAGCGTGTTCTTAAGTTTACGGGGGCCTCCCGTGAGCTTAACTCCAAAAACGTATTAAACTATATCCAAATTTTGATTTATATGGCTCAATAAATTCTTTATATCAAAATCATATGGCATGTAAAAATTTTCTATTTTTAGAGATTTTTAAGTATTTATTTCGGATTTTTTAGAAGTTACATATGAAAGTTTGATTATTTTATTAATATTGTATAGTTTCTATTAAAAAATTCGAAATAAATACTTAAAAATCTCCAAAGATGAAAAAAATTTGCATGCTATAAGATTTTGATATAACGAATTTATTGAGCTATATAAATTAAAATTTGGATGTGATTTGGTACGTTTTTTGTGTTAAGCTCACGGGAGGCCCCCGTAAACTTAAGAGCACACTAGATTTACTCATATTTAATATATGCAACTATTGGCTTTGGAACTTTAAGCTGAGTAACAGACAGATGACAAAATAATTATTTTTTTTATTTCAAAGGCGAGAGTAGTTATTTTGACTTGTGTAGTACATAAAAAGTTACTGACATTTGTTGAGGATTCCAAATACAACAAAAGTTGTATACGTACATAGATATTATTTGATACAAAATTGAAATAAAAGTTACAAAATTCATATGACTGTTACAAAATTTATACTCTATGGATGTATGAACAGGTTATGAATGGACCCTTGATGTTTCTATATAAAAAAAAATAATATGTAGATGTTATTAATTTATTATAAAACATTTCCAAATTGCCACAGCTTAATTATGGAAGGAGCAACAGTAGATAACTACTTGTACATTATAAATATGTAATTAAAATCTCATTTTCAGATGGTACGTGCACAGAATAATGATATTGTTGTATTGGGTACAATCTATCCAATAAGTACAAATTTCGCATTGTCATGGAACAGATTGAGCGTTAAATTATGTTGGCTATATAATTATAATTATACCATTAAACTATTACACATTAATTTGTTCCATTAGAGGCATTATTGTTGACAAGGACTGATATATGATTGAACATAATTAGTGTATAAAAAACAGACAAACGTTATTTATTTATTTTTTTTTAACCAATTGAGGGCTTATAATTAATATAGCATCTTTTAAACATCCTGATTGAATTAGTGTACTAAACACAACAAAACAGCATATTCTTAGTGGCTATTTATCTAATTTTTTGTATTTAACACCAAATCAACTTGGCGATTGCCAATTTGGGACCATTTTAAGAAGGCACAAGGAGCCCACTAATTAAATAAAATTAGTTGTGTTTGTACAACAAATGAATTGTTTAAAACTATTTAAAATGGAGCCAGATTGTGGCAATCTTTGTCTGTGTGCTATTGCAGTAGTTGTTCTTCTGTCTTTTGAAAGGGAAATCAAGGTTTAATTGATCATTCCAATTGGGCCAACAAATGAGGGATCATGACCTTTTTATTTTCTATACACCAATGCACTGTTTTAATAAGATTAGATTATGCAAAAGTGTTGTACCTATCATGAACTATAGAATAAGACAAGGTTGTATCGCTTTCTAAATTAAGTGCGGCTTCTCTCTCCTTTTTTTTTTTTTTTTAATTATTGGCTAAAGCATTACACTACAATTAAAGGCTCCATTTTTCTCTAAATGAAGTGGAGCTTTCTTAATTCTAAGTTCTTATATATCCTTACTCCTAATAAAATGAGATTAGATTTTGACATTAAAGTTCTATCTTCTCCAAAGAAGAAACATCAGCTGTTGATTGTTTACTTAGATTGATCACCACCGTTAACGTAAATTAATGTCCCAGCCCATTAAAATTGAAGGCCCGTATTAGTTTCTTTACAAAGGATAAGCTTTAGATCCTTTATTATAGGATATAATAATTTCAGCCCAAAACAAAGGTGTGGGCTCTTTACTAATAAAGTTAAATATATTCAATTTGCCTCATTAACAATTTGCTCTCTAATTAGCTTTACTTAAAAGAAAAAAAATAATAACAAGTGGCTATTTGGCTTGGATTTCTGCATAAACAAATTATGAGAAAATCATTTTTTTTTGCCCCCCTTTCAAGCTAATTTTGACCTGTGAATTTAAGTAACCGTTTGCATTAATCAATCAAATTCAACACCAAAATAATTTTAGATTTCAAAACCAGAAGTGTCGGTCTCTCATTTCTTTTTTGAAGAAAGTGGAATACTCCACCAGTTTTATTGAAACGTTTTATTTTGTGCTCATGGAGGATTGAACCCATGATCTCTTAAAAGTCATCCTAATTAGCTACCACCTGAGCTACTAGGCCATTTGCGTGTCGGTCTCTCATTATTTGAGTTTGGCTTCTACAATTGTTGTCACGTCTCTATGTTTCGCCATCATACGACAGGAGGTTTTGTTTGTTACCCTGGTGTGAAGTGTGTAGTCATTGGTAAAGCGAGTTGTTCTACCATGACTTGATTGCAATTTGCATCACACAATTTTTATTTTCTTTTTCAGTGCCACAGTATTCCTGTAATTTTTTTTTTCGAAATCTTTAATGCTGCTGCAAAGTTGTGTGGGCGGATATCGAACTCTCGACCTTTGATTTAAGTGGGTTTGATTTGTTTGTGTTCTAATTTGAATATCAAGATCAAATTCTTCGGATACTGTGGAGTGGAAACAAAATATGTGCTAATATTAGGCACATAATCAAGTCATAAATAATAAGATTGCCTCACTTACTGAGGTACAAATAACCAATCTCCGAAATTCTTTTAAGTGTAATGATATATTTCCAACAATCATTCATTACCCATGTACCAATTTTTCCATTTCAGAAGCTTCGTACATTCATTGATGTACGGTCCATAGTAGTTACACTCATTTGGACTCATATAGGTAGGGGTGGAGCCAAACTCTGACGCGGGGGGTCCAACTTTCTATGAAACATAGTTTTATATGTATATTTTTGTAAAATTTTTAAGGTATATTTATGCAAATATTTTTTAGGGTAGAGACATTTTTGTAAATTTTCTTAGAAATTAAGTACTACCTCCATCCATGAATAAATGATTTTTTTGGAAAAATCAAAGGAATTAGTGAAAAAATGAAATTACATAATAATTATTCCAATTAAATAATATAGATAAAAGGTAATCATAACATTGGAGAAACAGAAAATTTGAAAAAGTGAATGCGACGTATGAGTTCTTAACAAATACAACCTCGTCTATGAATAAATGAATTTTTAGGAAAAGTCAAATAAATTAGTGGAAAAATCAAATTACATAATAATTGTTCCAATTAAATAATATAGATAAAAGGGTAATCATAACATTGGAGAAACAAGTGGATTCAAACAGGTGAATAGAAAAATAAATTCAAATCGGTAAAGTTTATTTAATTATGGACGAGCTCTAAAGGGTATATAAATTTATTTAATTGTGAACGGAGGTAGTATATTTTTGTAATTTTTTCTCAAAATAGGATATTTTAGCAAATATTTAGGGGTAATATTTTTGAAATTTTTTTTCCAGGGGCCCACTCATGTACAATACTGGCTCCGCCCCAGTATATAGGGTCTATTTGTCATACTGTTTATTACTTCTACGGACCGTCCATCTATCGACAGATGGACTTACTGTTTCCATTTGGAGTTTGACAAAAGAAAAGTTATTTGGAGCGTATTATGAACAAATGATAGAATTGGAGAAGAAAACCCAACCAATTGCAGCAGAGTGTGTTGTTAAGTTCACTTCACTCACATGTGAGCATGTCAGCCCTTGTCCTCTTGCCATTATGTTCTGTCAACACACATTCATTTTAATCATCTGTTTGTGTTTGTTTGGTGCTTCTTTTAATACATTTCCCAACTGAACAGCAGCGCCACGTACGTGCTACACTCAATATATATATATATATATATATATATATATATATATATATATATATATATATATATATATATATATAAGATTTAATAATATGTTGTACATTACATGGGACCCAACATTTTAGATCACTCCAATTTGTTAACTATTAAAGTAGCCTTATCCATAACATAACATAACATAACAGGGTGTTGCTAGATATCATATCATATATTTATATTCATATCACACTTGTTTTCATTTTTTTTTTTTTTTTTTTGGTTTTGGGTATTTCAAATTTCTCCATTATTTATTACTGAGGGGGGGAGTGACCACCGATTTGTATGTTATATATATATATATATTCCATCTTTTTGTTAATTAATACTAATTAATTGCCATTCATGATTCCTTTGACCAGTCTCCGTAATAATATAAAATCTTTGACTTTGCTATTACATAGTTGACCTTAACATCAATTTAAAAAGAGTAGGGTTCCAATACCTTTATTTTTTGTGTCACCATCATGCTTTCACTTTTTAAATTTCAAATAACTCAAAATTTAAAACTCATTTTTCAAAACGAAACCATTAGATTTGATCTATATCCTTTCATTTATGTATATGTAAAAAATCATCAAATTTGAATATTATTTTATTTGACATCAAGGGCTTCAAAAAAATGTACTAATTTGAGTAATTTCTAGACATTGATTTTTATAACTCATCGATTTATATAAAATAAAACAAAAAATTGAAAAATTTTGTTATGTGCACGTAGAGAATATCATATTGATCAAATCTAATGATTTTGTTTTGAAAAATGAGTTTTAAATTTTGAGTTATTTGAAATTTAAAAAGTGGAGGCACAAAAAATGGAGGCATTGGAACCCTCCTCATTTAAAAATACTAGTAAAGAGGGCCTTAAATTTTAATGGGCCGGGACATTAATGTACGTCAACGGTGGTGATCAATTTAAGTAAACAATTAACGGTTGAGGTTTCTTCTCTGGGTAAGATATAACTTTTATGTCAAAAAATATAATCTCCTTTTATTACGAGTAAGGCTACAGCGGTCTGCGACCAGAAAGTTACAGACACTAAGGAAAATTAAAAAATGAAAGAAAGAAAGAATATAAAAGCCCAATTGCCTAAGGCCTGATAAATGTGGGGATTAAGATAAATTATACCCATTAAAATCAGGCCCAAAATCCAAGCTGCTGCTACTGCAAGCAAAAATTGAGTAAAAATGCAGAGGGATGTTATATATTGCAAAAGAAACTTAATTATGAATTATGAAGGCATTATATACACGAGAAATGTTAAAAGTTTTACTAAGGAAAAGAAGAAAAACTGACAGGTATATATAATTAGCCAAAAAATTAATTAGAGCCGATTAGTAAAATTATATGTTTGTACTTTGTAAATTGTATATGTTTTTTCCTTATCAACTGAAATATTATACACAGAAGGATCAATCTGATCCTGTTCACTTTTTTTCATTCCTTGAATTAATGCTCTTCCCTTCGGCCTTAAGCCGATACTCGAGCGTCGGAGCTTCGAGTCTTAGATTAGTAATAAGAGAAAAATACTGTGAGAATAATGACCTTAAATTTGCAAGCCATGGAAGGACAATGAGCAAGGTAGCTAGTGAAAATACTGTCAGTTGTGCTGTCGTAAGATGACATTTCAATCAGGAGACGTGATTTTCTACGCAGTTCGGATCACAATCTATGATCAGCTTAAATTATCCATGGTAAACAAGCTGGAAAACTTCAGTTATGCAGGATTATGCACTGAAAGCGAATACTACTTGTTGCGTATATCTTCTGCAACATCGTTGAATATGATGTTCTCTGTGTTTCCTGGCCAATTAACCCTCAGAACTGTATACTCCACCATTGCTAAATAGTCACCTCGATCGTTCTCCTCCTTTCGTCTTCACCATCGATAGTAAAAATGGTTCAAGTTCTCTTGATGTTGCCTTTTTATTATGAAGTGAAGCTTGTTTTAACAATTTAAAAAAAAGAAAAAAGTTTCATAGTGAAAGGTTCCTCTCTTCAAACTTTAGTCAGAATAGATGGCAAGCTCTTCTTTACAAGATTTAGGATTGATTGGTCTCCTCCAAATAACTTGGATTAAACATGTGTATTTGAAATACTTGAATACTATGTGTTCATCACTTCTTATTACCTTAATTACTATTTGACTGGCAGTTTTATTTTATCAATTTAGTCAAAATCTTATGTTAATTTTTGAGAAAAAAAAAGGTACTTTTCTACAGTTGCAACTTTCAGCTAAAGACTGATCAGTAAAATTGGATCATTTCATGACCCAACAAGGACTGAATACTGGGCCTTAATTGGTTATAGAATAATGTTTACATATATTAATGGGCCTGAATCAAATGGATTATGGATCATAAGGCCATGTTTTTTTTTTTTTTTTTTTTTTTTTTTTTGTACTTTTTTTAAACATAATGGTGATCAGCAGGTGTCAACAAGACCACCATAAGGCAATATTGTTAAAGAGCTGAACTGAAATTCTGAACTGATCAACTGAGCATCTAGACTGAATGTTGAACTTCTAAATATGGCATAAAGAAGAAAACTGAGCGTCAAAGCTGAAACCTCTGCTTCGACATCGTAGTTAACCGAGTTCAATAGTTTTAGTGATTGACATGAACTTGGAGAATGTAACCACTAGAAACCGTTCGCATACTAAGCTGGGCATCGGCTGCTCGGTACGCGGTTTTGGTAGATGTATATAATAAGATCATTTGCTAAGTCAGGAATAGAGCAAGCAACTTTGCCTTATTCCTTTTTACCAATAATAAGGAAAGAAAAAAAGAAAATATAAGGTATTACTATCTAGGGGTGTTTCGAGTTTCAGACCAGGCGAAGATCGTAAGTTTCTATCCTGAAAATTTGCTAATTTGCTAATTTGATTGTTTTTCCTTTTTTTTAATTTTAGTAATGTGATGGAAGTTCTAATTATATCAAGATGAAGTAATTAACAATTGTGCAAACAATCTCAGAAGGGGAAAAAATATTACTTATTGTGGATAATTTGCACCATGAAATTTTGATGAATATATCTATATATATATGATACTGATATATGAAAAACCATTCTGTCAATCACAGTGGTATCGAAAACTGAAATGGGGCGTGTTGCGCTAGTATGTCTGCTTTCGGCTCTCTTAGGCATGTCGGTTGTCGTGGCAGAGGACCCGTACCTCTACTTCACGTGGAAAGTGACGTATGGCGCAATTGCTCCGTTGGGGGTTAGGCAGCGAGGCATCCTGATCAACGGGCAGTTCCCGTGACCTAACATCAACTCCACAACCAACAACAACATCGTCATCAACGTGTACAACCAGCTCGACGAACCGCTCCTCTTCTCGTGGTACGCAATCTTCATGAATTGTTAATTGTTTGGTTGAATATTGTGATGTATAATTAGAAGTGTTGTAGTAGTTAAGAAATCAGTAAGACCTGCCGTCTATTGATGGACGGTCCATAAAAATAACAGATAGTATGACAAATGGTCCCTATATGGACCCAGATGTAACAGTTGCACTCACAGTGTAATTTCTATGGACTGTCTATCAATAGACGCATGAAGTTTTTGTTAAGAAATGTACAAGTTTTAGCAAGATTTGTTGCTTTGTTTCGATCAGGAATGGAATTCAACAGAGGAAGAACTCGTGGCAAGACGGTGTTCCCGGGACGAACTGTCCGATCCTGCCAGGAAAGAATTTCACATACAAGTTCCAAGTGAAGGACGAAATCGGCAGTTTCTTTTATTACCCGTCACTTGGCATGCACAAGGCAGTTGGCGGCTTCGGAGGCCTTCGTGTCAACAGTCGTCTCCTTATCCCGGTCCCCTTTGACGCACCAGCTGACGACTACACGGTCCTAATCGGCGACTGGTACGGTAAGGACCACAAGGTCCTCCAGCACCGGCTCGATACCGGCCATAGCATCGGTCGCCCCGCTGGTGTCCTAATCAATGGCAAATCCGGCAAGTCCAACAAACCGCTTTTCGTGATGAAGCCCGGAATGACTTACCGGTACAGAATTTGCAATGTCGGTTTGAAGACTTCGCTCAACTTCAGGATCCAGGGGCACAGCATGAAGCTTGTCGAGCTCGAAGGGTCGCACACCATTCAAAACATGTACGACATGCTCGATGTTCATGTTGGCCAGTGTTACTCGGTTCTCGTCACGGCAAACAAAAAGCCGATGGATTACTACATGGCGGTGACAACCCGGTTTATGAGGGCACCCATTACTACGACTGCTATAATCCGATATGCTGGCTCTAACCGGCATCCTAGCCCGATTCTACCAAAGGTACCATTCGGTTGGGCCTGGTCTTTGAACCAGTGGAGGTCCTTTAGGTGGAACTTGACTGCCAGTGCGGCTCGCCCGAACCCGCAAGGCTCGTATCACTACGGCCAGATCGAGATAGCACGCACCATCAAGCTCGTTAACTCACGCAGGATAGTTAACGGTAAGCTCCGTTACGCCCTCAATGGCGTGTCTCATGTCAACACCAAAACCCCGTTTAAGCTTGCCGAGTACTTCAACATCACGAAGAAGGTGTTCAGCTACAACATCATCGGCGATCAACCAGTTCTCCGTGCACCTGTCAGAGTAGCGCCTATTGTCGTCAGTGCAAAGCACCGGACTTTCATCGAAATCATATTCGAGAACCATGAGAGGAGCATCCAGACATACCACTTAGATGGTTACGCCTTCTTCGCCGTTGGGTACGAACTTTTTACTGAATTATCAAAAATGCAATATTTTTCTAGAACAAAAAAACAAATTTTCATAAATTCTATGATTTTTCTGTGCAAAAATATTTCAAATTTTCAGAATTCAAAATTTCAAATTCAAATTCAAATTCAAAAAGGATACAAATATAGATTTTCAAAATAAAAGTTTTCCATTTCCTTGTAATATTTCCTTGCATCATTTCGTACAAATTTTAAGGAATTTTGTGCTCATTTGAGCACATCTTGAAATTTCAAATTGAAAACACAAAAATGCTTTTTCTTCAAAATAAATTCAAAAGTGTATAGACAAATGTCCAAGTAGCGAAGACACCTGGACCATAACATTTTTTATGCACATTTGTCATTTCTGCGTAAATATTTTCTCATCAAAAACACATTTGAGAATTGCAATCATACTTTCTGCTAACTGGTGATCACAGAATGGGACCAGGCAAATGGACACCGCGCAACAGAAAGACATACAACCTTCTCGACGCCGTCAGCAGATACTCGATACAAGTGTACCCGAGCTCATGGACGGCGATCATGACCTCATTCGACAATGCCGGTATGTGGAATCTCCGATCCGAGAACTGGGAGAACCAGTACCTGGGGCAGCAGCTCTACATCAGCGTGGTTTCGGAGGCCAGGTCGCTGAGGGACGAGTACAACATGCCCGACAATGCGCTCCGGTGCGGCGCTGTTGTTGGCCTGCCCCTCCCTCCCCCGTATACCGTGTGATCAATATTCGATGATGTTGCCTGCGAATTATGCTCAAATGTCACGCTGTGTAAAATGACTTAGCATTAATTGGATGAAGATTTGGAAATTTTGCTGTTTTATTTTACCTTTTTTGTTTTGTTTCACCCTTTTTTTTGTTGTCTCTCTTTTTTTTGTTTTTTTTCTCTGGTGCTGTTTACTAATGACAGAAGAAATTAAAATGCTTCAGAGTTCAGAGCAAAATTATTACCAGATGATAGCCTGATAATTAATTTGTTATTCTTTTGCTAAGAATTTTGATCATCAATTAATTATCAAGTTTCCTGGGATACGTTGTGAATAAGATGAATTAATTCGCATAAACATTAAGCAACTAATTAAAAGGCCATAAATTTATGCAACTTCATGCGTTTCTAACACAAGATCATATAAAAATTGTTTCATATTGCATATCATACTACATGCGCTGTCCCCTACATAGTTATGTGATTATAATTCAATCTGCATGACTAGCTAATTTATGATTCAACATCGTTCAACATCGTTTTTATGTACCTCGGACCAAAGTTCGGGCAGGTGGGACGGGCAAGGGCGGCCGGGCTGGTTTGTGCGGTCGACACCCAAAACTCATACTCTTGCACCCGGGTTGAGAGGCGTAATTGTCCTCTACTGCGCAGCACCTCATACGGTGTATGGACGACCTTTAAATTTTTAGGGGAGATTTTGAGATTGCAGCGGCACGAATCTCAAGATAATTCGACAGTTCACGTATTGCACAGTAGGTGATATGAATCCGGTTGAGAGAACTTATCTACTTTACTATTCAAAAGTTAAAAATTAGTATTTTACATTCTAAGGCAGCTGCATTAATTTTTTTGAGAAAATCTTCATTGTCCCCATTCATGTTTGTTTCAGTGTAGATGAAACTCCAAAGCAGGTCCACCTACTGTATTTGCAAACGCCTATTTGTTTGTTTGTAGTTGTTTTATTTACTACAGTTGCTCTTCCAAAATACTTTCAGATGCAATAGCTCATCCTTAGCTTAATTTTAGCGCAAGACAAATTAACAGGCCAACGTTGAGACAAAAATAGTATAAAATATATTTGCCTCTTAAAAGCTTTTCATTTTCTATTGAAAAACTTCCAATTAAACAATAATTAGCCCCTTAATTTCAGCTAAGCGTGGACATTGAGAGTCCGCATGGTGCAAATAGAAAGATTATGAAAGGAAATATTTAATTTTTTAATGTTGCAGTTATAAATAAACAAAAGTGCAGTACATACACTAACTATATCTACAGCATTAGAAATTATGTTGCAGATGATAATACACGTATTACCAGCTTTGTTGAAATATTCAGCCCATTAATTGTTCCCTACTGAAATTCTACTTAAAGATTCAGATTTTTACCAATTACATGAGTAAAATTTCAGTGTTCTTAAGCTCATGAAGGCCTTCCGTAAGCTTAACACCGAAAACATATCAAATCATATCCAATTTTTTTATTTATA
Source organism: Cyperus esculentus (assembly GCA_030179965.1). Classification (NCBI taxonomy): domain Eukaryota; kingdom Viridiplantae; phylum Streptophyta; class Magnoliopsida; order Poales; family Cyperaceae; genus Cyperus; species Cyperus esculentus. Next base: position 760,174 of record JASGLE010000034.1, on the reverse strand, counting down.
TAGCTCAATAAATTTTTTATATCAAAATCTTATAGCATGCAAAATATTTTTATTTTTGGAGATTTGTAAGTACTTATTTCGGAATTTTCAATAGCAACTATATATACAATATTAATAAAATAATCAATATTTCATATGTAACTTTTACAAAATCAGGAATAAATACTTAAAAATATTTAAGAATGAAAATTTTTGCTTGCTACATGATTTTGATATAAAGAATTTATTGAGCCATATAAATCAAAATTAATTTAGACGTGATTTGGTATGTAACTTAAGAACACCGTAGATTTACTCCAACTACATAATTATTTTGACTCTAAAAGTTGGGTCGCACCACTTGATTGTCAAACTTGTTGTATCATACTATTATGATAAATAACTACCTACGCGAATCTGGTCTTCATACCTATTCGTTTAGGTGTTCAAACTTACTATGATGTGGTGTTCATAGTCGGTGCATCAGATGTTCATATTTACCCACCCGAGATTATGACTAGGGCGTTCAAGATTCTGCGTTTTTTGTGAATGATGGTGAATGACCGTCCGTCCTAATTTGAGTGTTCATATAATGTATTGTCAGGTGTTCATATATATTACATTGGAGTGTTAATATCTTATATACAAGATGGTGTACTAACATGAGACATTTAAATGAGTTTTTTCTTGGAGAACAGTTAGCATGCCCCTAATTTTTTCAATCTAACTCCACCTTCGGATATATTTTCCCTGAAAAGTTCTTCTGATAATGAGATAGACCAATATGAAAACGTTTGCATTTCGCTCCGAAATACTAAACGGTCCAAATTATACTTTTTTACGTTTAAAATTTTGATTTATGGTTCATATTAAATTCTTTATATAAAAATACTACGGGATACAAAAAATTTCCATTTTCAGAGTTTTTTGGGTATTCATTTTGGATTTTTCAAGACGACTCTAAAATATTAATAAAATAGTGCTTGTTTGTACATGGATTTTTAAAAAATCCGAAAAAAATACTTAAAAAACTCCAAAAATGAAAATTTTTTGTATCCTCTAATATTTTTATATGGTAAATTTAATGGGAACCAAAAATTGAAATTTCGGACGTGACAAAATATAATTTAGATCGTTAGCATTTCGGAGCGAAATGCAGATGTTTTTACAATAGTCTAACTCTCTGATAACACACTAAATATATAGATTATCACTATTGACTTTTCATGGACGGATTTTAGGCGGAAAGGAAGTTGTGCAAGCATATGTTGACGTCACGGCGAACGCTAATTAATCCTAGTTAAAGTTCTAATCAAGTCCTGATTGTGGTTGGGATTAATTCTTGATAATTCAAAACTTCAAATTCACTCCTTTTAAATTGACTGGTAATGTATAACTCATGATAACGGGAGCAGTCCTTTTTAAGTATTGGCGTCACAGCCGCCGACGCTTACAGATCAAATCCTGATTGAGGAAAAATGGCATTATATGTTTAAAAGTACCATAACTCTTTTTAAATGGACAATTAAGCAGTAATATTGGCAGTGAAATGAAACTGAGAAGAGCAATGTCATGAATAATTCTGGTCAGTTAAGGTTTCTAATCAATCAAGCTAGTCTTGATTGAGGCGAGTGGCAATATTGGTTGTTGGTACTTTAATTTAAATTAGGAAATTGATAACTGCACTTCTTTTAAAAAATCTCTGGCCCTTAACCACATCCCAATACATTTTTAGTTAATTTTTTTTTAAATACAACAAATCACTTTTACTGGTTGCAATTAATTCACATCCTCAATCGAACAAAATTCTTATATATATATATACAATAGAATAAAAAAAATTCACTCAAAATTTATAAGAGTATGAGAAAGAAAGATAAAATATTAGTTTGAGGATGGATAAGGGGTGTAATTAATTAAGGGGCCGGGGCAAAGATAATTTCTCTTTAATTTAATCCTTTTTATATTACTAATGGTTATGCTTGTATATAAAATGAATATGAGAAAAGCAATAGTGGGTACTGGGGCTTAATCAATCTTCAGAATAATCTGCTGGGGCTTTCATAACATAATGATTGATTAATACTGGTTTAAACGTTATTGCATAGACCACTATCTTTCTTTACTGATCGATCGATGAAACTGGAACAATTGAAAACTAAAAATATATATTTATATAATTTAAAAGGTGTGAGCTAGGCGTTTGGATAATCAGAAAAATCAACCAAAAAAAATTGGAACAAAAAAACAACGTAATAATTAAAAACAATATTTTAAAAAATTAACAAAAAGAGGTTATTAAAAAGGTGTGAGGTGTTTAGATCATCAGAAAAATCAACATAAAAAGGAAGAGGTTTTACAAGACAATATGTTCTTTACTTCTTTTTATATAGAAATATGAGTCTACCTTCTCAAATTTTAGTTCCAACACTCATATAGACTGAGTCCGGATCTGCTAACGCACTACCGGATCTATAACGCAGATCTGACGATGCGCTGGACTTCGAGATCCAGACTCATTACTTTTCACGGGTCCCAAAGTCCAGCGCACCGTCAGATCTGCGCTGCAGATCCGGCAGTGCATTAGATGATCTCGTTTGATATAGACTTGATCCTATAACTTCTTAGAAGCCTTCCTACTTAGTTACCATTCATAAAATTTAGGGAAATTTGTATATTTGGCACTCCAAAACTCTCAATTTGTAACTTTGGCCCTCAAAACTTGAAAATTACAAATTTGGTAATGAAAACTTAATAAAATTACATTTTTGTCATTAAAATTTTTTAATAACCAAATTGCCCTCAATGGCAGCCCCCGCGCACCCCGCACCCCCCCCGGCAATGGCGAGGGGCTGCCGAGGGGGGCGCAGAGGGTGCTGGGGGGCTGCCATTGAGGACAATTTGGTCGTTAAAAATATTTAATGCCAATAATGTAATTTTATTAAGTTTGTAGTTGCCAATTTGCAATTTCCAAGTTTGGAATGACAAAATTACAGATGGAGGGTTTTTTAGAGTAGCAAATATACAAATTTCCCTAAAATTTAATGACATAATAATTGTAAATTAACATTTAGATACGAAATATCCCTACAACTACAATTTCACTCCATCATCTATATATATATATATGAAGAGTCCGGCTACGTGCTATGCATATCACGGTTTTACCGTGCTATGCGGTCCGTATCTCCATTTTTGGTGTCCAAATTGTCGATCCGAACCATTAGACTTAATATTTATACCAAAATATACTAGCAAACCAAATTTTATTAATTTTTAGAATTTTTTTTTTGCTATTTTTAATGACGATGAGAAACTGGAATATTTCCGACTCATCCTAAATACTGCTAAAACGCGGGACGTTACTGTTGCGCTACAACAATTGTCCCATCGCGCTACAGTGTTTTTTTTTTTTACAAATTTCTTTTTCCAATTTTTTAATTTTTTTTGCATTTCTTTTATTGTTTTTAATTTTTTCTTTATTTTTTTATAATTTTTCTTTTTACATTTTAAAAAAATTTAATTAATTTTTCCTTTATTTTTTTATTTCTTTTAAGTTTTTAAAATTTTCTTATTTTTTTAAGATTTTTTTCTACAAATTTTTTCTTTCCTTTTATTTTTTTTATTGTTTTTCCTTCTTTTCCTTCTTTTATTTATTTTATTTTGTATTTTTTATTTATTAATTCCGTAATTTTTTCGTTACAGTTATTGTCAAATTATCTTAAAGTATTTTTTTATTGACTTATTTTTCTTTTATTTCTCTTTTAATTTACTGATTCAAGAAAAAAAAAAATATTATCGAGTTGTGTCTAACTTTGTGTCTTGCTCACTTAAATTGGGTAGTCTTCATGTCATGAGCTAATACATTGGATGATATTAATGTTCTAAATACAAGAATATTTATTTACTACAAATCTCACTTTTTTCAAATTATATATTCGGATCAATATTTTTATATGAGTTAATATTAATAGACGAGCGGTGACAAAAAATATTCGATTAGGCGGGACGGAGCACGCACTTTTGCTAACTTTTTACAACTTACAAGAGGGATTAGGTACTAGTACAGTACACTTCTCACAGGAGTCCGAATCAGCTACGATCCAAATCAGATTGGAGCACCCTCCAATCCTCGATCCAACGGCTGAGGATATTAGAGGGGATTTTTTGAAATAATCCCGACCACTTATTTAGGATCGGAGGGTCCTCCGATCCGATTTGGATCGTAACGGATTTTAGCGCCTTCTCACGGTGGGAGAATCAACCCATCATCCTTCAGAAAGTCAGAACCATCACACGATGATGCCTTGATCAGCGGCTCAGCTGCCAGCCAGACAGAATTGTCGCCTTTATATACCTTACAGAGCCTCAGAGGAATTAATTTTTTGTCTATGCCTAAAATAAAAAAGAATTTCAAAAATATGCCCGGTCTAATAAAAATCATACGACTATGCCTATTTTCTAAACGCCACGTTCAGAAAGTCATCCTAGACGCCGGCGTTTAAATTTATGCAACTTCCGGGACTTAAACAAATTTGTCCATATTTCCCTCTGACCGCCGGCGTTCAGCCGCTGGCGGTCAGACGTCGGCGTTCCGGCAGTAAAAATGCAATAAAAATGCTTCTTGTCGTTATTTTTTTGCCTGAGCGCCAACGTCTAGGATGACTTACTGAACGTGGCGTTTAGAAAATAGGCTTAGTCGTGTGATTCTTATTAGACCGGGCATATCCTTGGAATTCTTTTTTATTTTAGGCATAGACAAAAAATTAATTTCGCCTCAGAGAGAGGTACCCAAGTGAGCAGAAAACCCAACAGGCAGGTAATTGGATTGATATCCCATTAAATTACTTCTCAGTTCATGAGTTCCTTACATGATAAAATCTCTAGTCTTTTTCATGGTTTGACAAATTGTATATAGGTTGATATATACTTGGATAGGTAGGGTAGGTCTGTTTGAAGATGGAAAGTGAAGCAGGGAAAGGGAATTGTGTTGCATGGGCAGCAAGGGATCCTTCTGGAGTGCTCTCCCCGTACCAATTCGATCGAAGGTTTGATTGATCACCGTCCGAAACCAATTTCAAATTTTGATCACAGCCAATTCTTTGTCTGGTTAACAAAATTTCTTTGATAATTGTGGGTGATTGGGTATATAGGACTGTTGGAACTGATGATGTTGCATTGAAGATCAAGTATTGCGGCGTCTGTTTCGCAGATGTTGTCTGGACCCGAAATCTACACCATGACTCTATGTATCCTGTTGTTCCTGGGTATTTAATTCCTCCTCTTTAATTCACACATCTTTTTGTCACAATTATGTAGCTTCTGATAAATAATTTAATTACTGATTGATCATGGAAACATTGATTTGTGTACAAAATTTTTCAGGCATGAAATAACTGGGGTTGTAACAGAGGTGGGATCGAACGTGACTCGGTTCAAAGTAGGAGACCTTGTCGGTGTGGGGACATACGTTAACTCGTGCGCAACTTGTGAACATTGCGATAATTTTCTTGAGGTTCACTGCAAGAAGGGTGTTCTCACTTTTAATGCGATCGATTATGATGGTACCGTCACCAAGGGTGGCTATTCTAGCCACATCGTGGTACGCGACAGGTGCGCCAGTTTCTGTTCTTCTTTTAGATTTAACTTATATATGGTAGACAAAAATGGTTGCAAAATTTTCTGGCATCTACCAGCCAATTTGTACTGGCATATATTGCTTCTGATTATATTAAATCGGTACTTTTGAATCTTTTTTGTTGGGCAAACCCATTTTATCAACTGGTACAGTCATTGATGTAGTATACCAGTATACCCTACCTTCCTGTAACTTGCAAGATAAAAGTTTGAATGTATTTGCAGTTCATTGATTTCCAAATCTAGAACTTAAAATTTGAAATTATCAGATTCCTGATCACTTGTGTTGAATATTTTTGCAGGTATTGTTTCAAGATACCAGATGGGTACCCACTAGAACTGGCAGCGCCTCTATTGTGTGCAGGAATCACAGTTTACAAACCCATGATGCACCACAAAATGAACCAACCCGGCAAGTCGCTCGGTGTAGTAGGTTTAGGTGGTTTAGGCCACATGGCAGTAAAATTTGGAAAATCATTTGGCTTGAATGTAACAGTTTTTAGCACAAGTGAGTCAAAAAGGGATGAAGCAATCAATATCCTAGGAGTTGACAAGTTTGTCCTTTCTTCTGATACACAGCAGATGCAGGTTGCAATACCATCTTTTTTATTTTATTTTTTTTATAAAGAAACAAAGAAGAATTAAAAAAAGGGTCAACAAGTTCATGTTATCTGTTTGGTTTATCTGTTTGTCTGATTGAAACAAACTTAAAAGTTATCAGGAGTAGGAAATAATTGGTAATATTCAACGACAACCCAAAATACACAGTAGCATGCTTAAAGAAGTTGTCAGGAGAACTGATTGTACTGTTTCATATTGCACTTACATATTGAATTTGTAGTTCAGGTAATTGACCTAAAAAATGGCCTACTGATGTAATTACCAGCAGATAAAGATGGATGACAGTGCCAATTTAAATTTGGTTTCTGCAGGAAATGGAAGGTAAATTGGACTTCATTGTCGACACAGCAGCAGGGAACCACCCATTTGACCCATATCTAAACACTCTGAAGGTACACGGGATCATGGTATTAGTCGCCTTCCCCGGTGAAATTAAGCTCAGTCCTGCCAGCCTAAACCTAGGTACAAGGTTTTTCGATTTTGTTTATAAATAATCTATTTTACTCACCAAATTGACAATAAAAATGTTCTCATGGAGTTAACATGTATAAAAAATGATGTCTGTGCTTTGTTGGTTGAAGGAGCAAGAACTCTTGCGGGGAGTCTGACGGGTGGGACCAAGGACATACAGTCGATGCTGGAGTACTGCGCTGCGCATAAAGTGCATCCGAAAATTGAGCTCATTAAAATTGACTATGTAAATGAGGCATTGGAGAGAATGATCAAGAGGGATGTCAAATACCGCTTTGTGATAGATATTGAGAACTCCTTCAAGTGAGCTCCTGAATATTTATTCGTATGCAGCTAGCTAATAGAAGAGCTTATAGCGGTACATAATAAAGAAGAGTTGTTATTTTTTCTTTTATAGGTAATAAGGAGATTTGTTGAATGTTGATGGCGGCAATTCATTTTCAATTTTCTTTTATCTTTGTCATGTGTCTGATGCATATAGTAGTATGATCACATGATAGTAGGCAATTAATAATCGGTTTGTTTTGTGCCTGGTTAATTATGATCACATATTATTCTGGGTTCCACAGATTATTTTTAATAAGAAGGTACAATTTTAGCAGTTTGTGTTTATTAAAAATGGATCCAAATGTTGTTGCCCTTTGGGGAAAAAAAATTTTATGCTCCATCGATAGTTCTGTTCTGGTAAAATTGGTTGTGCCATTCTCATTGAGAGCAATCGATGATGCCTCCACGAATAAATTGTACAATCGTTATAAGATCTCATCACAGTGAATAGTCGAGCATATTCGCTAATGCCCTTGTACTCCCCTTTTCATCGTTATTAGACTATGAAATTCTCAATAGATTCTGGCAGTACAAAGGCTAGTTGCACAATATAGTAGGACAATGTGCTAACACGAGAAACCCATTGTACCGAATCATCAGCGAATTCGGATTTTGTGGTGTGGAACCAACTGTATCCAGATCAAGGACAACTTCATCAGCTAACAACACCGCCAACGATGCAAGAAATTAAGGAAGCAATGGCAGATTGGCCAAATGGTAAAGCACCAGGACCTGAAGGTTTTTACGGGCGGATTTTATAAGAAATTCCATGATATATTCTTCTTCCGGATATTTTTCACCTCAGTACCTCACTAACACATGCAATGCAACCCGGGAATTCCTTACGGCCTTTGAATTCTTCATACAAATTTCTTATTCCAAAACGACCAGGTGCAAATATTATCAAAGGTGCTAGCTTTCCACATACAAACGGTTATTGATCAGCTGGTGGATCGTACGTAGCCAAACAGGTTTTATCGGAGGACGTCAAATTACAGAAAATTTCTGTACGCACAGACAGTGATCGATTCAACATGCCCAAAGCTCTAACATATCCAATGTACAACAGCAACGGTACATGATGAAGAGGAAAATTTGCAACAATGGGGCTGACCTTCTCCAATGTACAACAGCATCCTTCCCGATAAAATATTTGGGACTTCCTCTCGCCAACAAAAACCTAACAAGATCAGATTATCTGCCTAATAAGGTCAGTGCTTCAATACCGGGTTGGGGAGCAAAATTCTTAACTCCTGCTGGCAGATTAGTTCTCGTCAATTCTGTTCTCACTTTCTTGCTAGTGTATTTCAATCGGTGTTCCAATTACCGGTTTGGATAAGTTGAGAAATGGTTTTTTTCTGGCATGGGGCACAATTGGAGAACATAAAACTGTATTTGGTAAATTGGAGATCACCGAAGAAGGTAGGTTCCATATTTGAAACACCGTTTTCGTTTGTGGTTGGGCAAATTATGAACTGAAGTTTCATTCTGGCATCATGATCGATTGGGGGTATGGTATTCTCAAATACAATTAAATTACCCCATTTTATTTACTTACGTTTTGCGAACTGAGATTCAAGTGCAACCAGCAATGCAGTTGCTACGTAATGATACAATGGTAATGTTTCGCAATAACCTCTCGACACAAGCCGCTGATCAGTTGGTGATGAGTTGCCTGTGAATGCTCAAATGTCACGTTGTATAAATGAAAATGACTAGCATAGGATGAAAAATTTGGAAATTTTGTTGTTTAATTTTACCTTTTTTCATTTTTGTTTTGTTTTGTTTTGTTTTTTTCTCTGGTGCTGTTTACTAATGACAGAAGAAATTAAAATGCTTCAGAGCAAAATTTTTACCAGAAAATAGCCTGATAATTTGTTATTCTTTTCAAATTTCGCACGTGCAAAATATTTTTTTTTTACTATTATCAAGTTTGTTGGGATACGATGCGAGCGAGTGCTTATCCTCTAACATATGCTACGGTGCCATTCGTCATGTAGGCCGTTGGATCACCTTGAGATTCGGACCAGCGTGAATCTCAAGGAGATCCAACGGCTCACGTGCCGAATGGTACGTGCCATATGTTAGAGGACGTGAAATCGATGCCAATGAGATGATTAATTCGCATAAGCATTAAGCAACTGAAGTTCATTAATTGATGCAATCTTCATATGCTTTATGCTTTCTGACATTTATTGTATGGGGAAACATCTTGCGTCCACAGAAGATGTCTATGGAATTACCATTATAGACACAAATGTCATATGGTGGGACCCACCTATCACACTCTATGATGGAAATTCCATAGACATTTTTTATGGACGGTAAGTTTGACCCGTATATATACTACTAATGTATAGCCGAGAAAACAAAAATAAATTCTCAGATAAAATATTTAATATGATTGCACAAGTCACCGCAAAATGATTTGCTCGTAATAAATTGGTGATACAGACACCACATTGCCACTGGAACAATAAAATTATATAAAAATCGTAATAATACGACGAAAGCATTTATGTATATTTCAAATCTAAAAAATTGTTATCGTCTTTCATCTGTCCTTATTAATTTTCGCGAATAATTATTTTGATCAAAACATTCATTATGTGACCTCTAGTAATAATTGATATGTATATATATATAAAAACAACTTTTCTCTTGCTTCCCGGCCGGATTCATATATAATCCCCATTCACATGCATAAATCACAATCCTAATCCTAGCTGCGGGATGTGAATTTCTGTTCGAGTCATACCTAGTGTTCACACTATAAACATCCATAGAAAATAAATATGGGTGTAAGTGTTAAATTGTAGACCCTATTTGTCAGCTCTGTGTGTCATCTGTGGATGGTCATAGTGTGGACAGGAGTTCGTATCTGCTACGATCCAAATTGGATTTGAGGAAACAACAATCCTAATCCGATGATTGTGAATTTCTGGAAAAATTTTTTGAAATAATCTCAACTGTTCAAAGTGAGATTGGAGGTCCTCCGATCCAATTTGGATCGTAGCATATTTCAGCGCGTGTGGACAGATAATGTTTATCTTTCTGTTTTGACCATATACAAGAATCACATAATTAATTTATTAAATCAGCTCTTAATTATAACTCATAGACACAAGTACACAACGAAGTACAAGAGTACAAACCTACGCGTCTCCGCAGTGGAGTTCCGTCTCCGTGTGTGTTGCTCTGATGTTGAAAGGAAGTTTCTGTGTTTGAATTTTCTTTCTGTTCATTTTTTTTGTTGTTGTTGTTTACTGATCTTAATTACGTAATAAAACCAACCGATTTGTGTTTTTTTGTCATCGATCGTGGTTTTGTTGACTCATACCATCAGCATCACTACGACATGTACTAATCTATAAACTAGAAAGATGGATAACTCTCCAAACACCTCAACTATACTACATCATCAATATTATTAACCATTGATTTTGTTTAAATCTCTTCATCTACTTTCATCCAGTGGTTTATATTTATTCTCTCTCCCTATTTAATAAGATGATATGATATGTCTAAAACAAAATTTAATCCTTAAAGTGGTCTAACATTTATGTACTATTAATTTATAAATTATATATCATCATCATCATTCACATAAAAAAAATTAAAACTATGTTTAACTTTTTTAAATAACTATTTTTATTTTATAAGCTTTATTATTTTTTCTTATCATATTTTGGGGCGAAGCCCGAGCTACAGCTCTAGTTAATTAGTAATTACTGATTAGCAATTCCAACATTGGTAAAACTTTTATGGGATCATGCATGATGGCTAGCTATTTAATATATTTTTTCTAATAAAAACAAGAAATCACCGGATATAATCCGATATATATTTGGCTGGATGGCAATTAATTCAATCAAGTCCTTAAGCAGTTTGTAATACTTGCAACAGTACTTTTTATTCTTTCAAAATTTAATTAATTCAGTTCTCCTAAAACATCAGAAACATATTATTAATCCTATTACTTTGCAGCATGGTGTTAAAAGTGATAGCTTGCTATACTCAAACACCGCTTATAAAAAAAAGAAGAAGAAAATAAATCTTTTACACGTTTTTTGATCAATGCAATATTGATTGTTTGGGTAACTCTCAAGACAACTAGACAAGTGGTAAAGTCATATCTACTTTTCAAAATTTTACCAGTCAAACATTCCGTGTACATATTGTTTATATGGTCTGAGGAAAGTTCCAATACCACAAACTCACTTTTTTATTTAGTTTTCAAAATTTTATATTTAAATTTCAAATCATAACCGATGATGTCATTTATATTTATGAAAATATCTGCATATAAATTTTACAATCTCTTGAGTTTATTTCGTACTAGATCAAGTGAATTAATAATGGATGCATTAAAATTAATCAATCACAGTTAATTAGATCTATTCATTTTTAAGCCACCTAGTATGAAATGAACTCCAAAAAACATGAAATTTTATATGCATACATCTCTCATAAATATAAATAAGATCAACGGCAAATGGCCTAGTAGCTCAAGTGTTAGCTAACTAGGATGATTTCCAAGAGGTCGTGGGTTCAATCTTCCATGGGCACGAATAAAAAGTTTGAAACTGGTGGAATATTCCACTTTCTTAAAAAAAAAAATAAATAAATAAGATCAACGGTTTTGATTTGAAATTTGAATATAAAATTCTAAAATATAAATAAAAAAGTGATGAGTTTGTAGTCTTTGTGGTACAAAAAGTTTATGGTATTTGAACACCACTCTTATTGTTTATCATTGTCTATAATTCAAACTTATCGTTATCGATATATCTATATCTATACTCCTTTAAAAAGAAGCTAAGGAATGGACTCTCCATTAATAGTCATAGTCTAACTTATGTTTTAATCTTCATCTATCAAATAATGAAAGGTTATGATCGCATCCATTTCCTATTGTACTTCTCTCCATTTATTTTTCTTGAATCGAGATATCTAACACAAAGGCAATGAAATATTGTCTCATCCATTTTACACTCTTCCAATCTCCTTTCCTTTTAATCCACACCTCCTTCTCATCTTTTCTACTTCTTTTTCAATACTTATTTTCTTCGTTGGGGAACCAAAGAAATACTTGCTCATAAATAGAGTTAGGTTCTTAATTACTAAATTTCAATACAACAGACAATTTACACATATAGTACTTGGTCCATCAAATTGGTATATATATATTTTTTATAACATCAATAGCTTAATATATAGCAATATATTAAAAAAAAAAATTTAATTATAATATTTTATTATGTGTTAATATTTAATTTAAAAGAGCCGCTGCAATGCCCGCTACGCCTCTAGTACGATATAAAATATCTAAATAAGCTCAAAGTGGCGGTACCGCTTGGAAAATTCAACTGCCTCTTGGCTCTTGCCCAGAATATTCAACCTATCGTTCTCTAATTTTTGTTGCCATATAAAATATGTGGAGGGATCCAATAACACACACAATTTTGACACAAATGTTACACTAAATCATATAAATTTATAAAAAATCTTTAAAATAGAAATTTTTTTACAACCATGTTTATTTACTTATAGATCGATTGTGTCTCAAATTTCATTCAATTTGAGTGTCGTTTGATACTCCATCAACGACCATCAAGTTTATATAGTAATTAGAACGGTCTAAATTTAATGATTCTTGATGGAGTATCAAATGACACTAAAATTAAATAAAACTTGACACAGAATCAATCTATAAGTAAATTATAAAATAATTTCTTTTTTAAGATTTTTTATAAATTTATATTATTTAGTGTAACATTTGTGTTAAAAAAATGTTGTGTCATTTGATCCCTCCTCATAAAATATATATTTTATGTAGCGTTCTACAAGGCCACATGTTCACGGATGGGGTGATCCAATTAATGACGATTGGATTAAAATTGGATCGATGTGCTTTAATAGTCGTGTGAATGATTAAATATTAAGATCTGACGGTGTAAGTTGTTCATAAACCAAAGTTGATTCAACAGATGTTAAGACCACCTCATCCAGTTTCACAGGCCGACATGGGAACATCACATATATATATATAACATCAAAATAAAAAAATTTTAATTTTCAAATTGAATTCAATTATCTCATGAAAGGGAATAATAATTCCTCAATTATTGAGGATATTGGACCCAATAAGAGAATGAATAGTGCTTGAGAAATAATGACCTCTGCAGAATATAGACCGTCCGATTGATATCTATCGATTCTTATTATTTACGCCGCTGACATAAAGTGGTGAGATCATGTTCCCGTATATACTTTGTATCCCCACTTTACACCCAACCTGTTCTACACTTTGTAAACGCACTTTGCACTCTCCGGTCTCTATTAATTGATAATTTTTTTTTATCTTCACTGTTGATCTAATAACAAGATGAATTACATAAAAAATGTCTAGCATTTTTTTGAATGCCACCATGTTATGTAACTTGACGTTGATATTGCAACAAACTTACAATAACAGACAATAGATAGAAAAATATATATATATAAAATATATACATAAGATAGGGAGTATCATTTAAGTTTGAGTTAGTATAGCTATTGCATTAGCACACATGAATTGTTGACTACCATGAGACCAAGAAGGTAGAAAATATTGTTGCAAGCATAAAATTTCAATTTACCAAAATATTTTTTAATGGAAAAATAAATATAAATAAACAAAAAAGTGAAGAGAAATTATTTTATACAATTAGTATATAGTAAAATATTTTATAGTAATGAATTATAGACAAATTATTATTCTTCATTTGTGTCGAATGCAAGCTTTTAAAAAATGTGTCACGACTCTTAACAGTGAGATGACCATTTAATACATAGTTGTTAAATAAGAAAACCAGCTACTCATTTTCTATGTATATTTTACATTTAAAATGGCTATACAATACATTCTCATACAATTAAGTTCAACACATATTTGAGCAGCTCATTTATTGTTTCTTCCCCAATTTAATTTATTTCTGAATTTGTCAAGTTTAAATAGTAATTTGGTCTAAAAGAAAAATATAAGATACTTGAGTTGCACAATTCAAGAAAAATTGAAGCTGTTAGTAGTTATAATATATTCATTTTATTTAGTCACTTGATTGTACACTAATAATATTTGAATAGATAAAAAACTGCTCCCGTTGCATAGAAACCAGGATTGTGCCGGAGGCACAACCAATTAATCCAGTGAATAAATAATTAAGAAGCACTTTTCTTTTGAAGAAAAAAAGAGCAGTGATTGGAGTTCAACGGTCCAACATTAAAGGTGTTTAATATTTGTTAAAAGCCGTTCATTATTTGTTAAAGTAGATGCATAATGTGAATATAAAGTTCATTATTCAGCATATACAAATTTTATATTAAAAAAGTAGGCATTACCAATTATACAGTTATACATTTCAATTGAGCGACTTTTTATGTTGAACACGTTGAATGGTACAACTGTTGGACTCCAAAAGTTTTTTTTTTTTTTTAATAAAAAAATTAACATATAAAGATGCAACATAAGATATGAGCCACATGCCCAAATGCATGGGTCATGGTAGACCATTTTAAATATCAATAAATTAATTACCACATATCAGTTGACTAGACTTTCGAATATCGACAATTCAACATATTACATAACCCTCTCCCTCTATAAAAATAGATCTAATCAGTTCCAAAGATGCATCAACCAACAAAGAAACAAATATCTAGTAGCCAATAAAGGAAGAAAATTAAGCTGGGAATATATTCAGTGAGTCAGTAATTAATTTGCTTAATTACTCCATATACTTTTGAGTATGGCCGCGTATCCGTCTGCTGGCCCCGCACCGGCTCCGGCAGCCAAAATCACAGGGCTAGAAAGGCCAATGCCGATAGTGGGGCCGCAGTTCTGTGTTCCATACGATGTCGAATTGGTAATGACAGAGAAGGCGATCAACCTCGACGATGCCTCTTGTGATGTGAAGGATTCGAACGGCAATGTGGTGTTGAAGCTGAAGGGCCGCTTTTGGGGACTTCATCAGAAGCGTTGGCTTTGCGATCCGAACGGTGCGCGCCTCCTCACTGTGCAAGAAAAGGTCACTTTAATTACCATCTTAATTTAATTTTCAGTATTTTTGCTCTTTGATAAAGTGTGATTAATTAACTTGTTCATAGTTAAAATTATTTTTTCGACATTTTTTGGAGTAACTAATTGAGTGATTAATGTAACCAAGCAGTTTCGAACCGTGCACACCCGTTGGAACATGTACAGAGGCGATAGCACTGATGAGAAGGATTTGATATGCACCATTAAGACCCCGAAGATCTTCCAATTGCGACCGGAGTACCACGTATTTTTTGCCGGTAATACCAGTGACGAGAAACACTGCGATCTCAGGGTGAAGAGGGGCTATAACCATTCGCAGATGTTCTTCTACCTCGGCGAGACCGACCGAATCGTTGCGCAGCTTAATGAGAGGAAGAATATCAAGACCAAATTGCTCGGGCAGGATTCATTTGGCATGACCGTTAATGTTAACATGGATTATGCCTTTGTTGTAGCTATGACTACCATTTTGGACGCCATTGGTGATGCAGCTGAGGCTGCAAGTGCAGGTGCAAGTGCTGCAAGTGTTGCAAGTGTTTTTACTGGGTAAAAATAAGGGTCTGCCCCATGTTTTCGCAAATTTTATTAATAAAACAGATATTTACATAGTCAGTCTCAAGAGATTTGGGATTAAAAGAATTAATAAATAAATAAATAAAACCATAATAAATAAACTAAACAAAATACCAAAATAGTATTGTTTTAATTAATTAAGGAAATTAAACATTGTTTTCAATTAATTATTTTTGAGCAACAAAATAGTATTGCCGTTTATAGTACTATACAGATTGATTCATTTTAGTATGCAAATTGTTTAATGTAATGTGCAGACTGTCGGTTGTGTTATGTATTGTATTTTTCTTTATGTAAACTAGTAAAGAGCTCACGTCTTGCTTTGGACTGAAATTGTTATTTCTCATGATAAATTTTTAAGATAATATGTAATGGGCTTTAAATTGAGAAAATTGATATGGGTCTTAAGTTTTAATGGGTTGAGACATTAAAGTACGTCAACGGTGATGATCAATCTAAGTAGAGAATCAACGGCTGAGATTTATTCCTTAGAGAAGATAGAACTTTCATGTCAAAAAATCTGATCCCTGGCCTTTTATTCAGAGAAATGATAAAAATTCTTCTCATTTAAACTGTCAAAATTTTGTTACTCGACCAGCGATACATTCCTTCTCTTTGCTCTTCCTCCTATTTATTTACTTCTATTTCAATGAATTTAAGAAAAGTGATTCTTCCTCAGCCCCTTCTTCAACACATGTTATATATCTGTGTTACTGTTCCTGAGAAAAGCACAGGTTAAAAACAGCAAAATTAGTGAAGCTACATTTATTCTTTTCTGAAATAGAAACAGATAATCTGGCACTGCATCTGCAACTGAAAGTAGTATATATCCCTTTTCATCTAGTCTGGTTAGTTTTCTAAAGGGCAATAATGTAACCTCACCTGTATGATGAATCAGTAAAATATTGGTTTTAAGACATATACTATGTGCATACTCCCAATTCTTATCGTCTACTGCACAGGATTTTGCTGCGAGATCCAACTGTTCAATTTGTTTCGAGATTCGTGCAACCCAATCCCAAAAACCTCCCCAATTAGTCCTCTTCGTTAGATCTCTGCACAGCATGCGCAGTAGAGGATGAGCACGCGCATACTCCTGTACTTCAAATTCTTTGCACATACAAGATTCTGTTATAATAAAAGAACAAAAAAAATAAAGCCAAGTTTCAGATCTTTAATGATGAATAAATGTTGATTTTTTCGGCTTTAGGTTTGTACCAAATCAAAGCTTCAACAGGAAAAAAAAAAAAAAAAAAAAGAAGTCAAGATATATAGAAACTGAGGTATCTGCTTAAGCCTAAATGCCTAATAAAGATGAGGGTTTCAATGCCTCCATTTTTTGTACCTCCATCAAGCCTCCACTTTTTAAATTTCAAATAACTAAAAAATTAAAAATTATTTTTCAAAATAAAATCATTAGATTTGATCAATATGATATTCTCTACGTGCACATAAAAAAAATTTCACTTTTTTATTTTATTTCATATAAATCAATGAGTTATAAAAATCAACGTCTAGAAATTGTTCATATTAGTGCATTTTTTTTGAAACCTTTGATGTCAAACAAAATAATATTTAAATTTGATGATTTTTTACATATACATAAATGAAATGATATAGATTAAATCTAACGGTTTTGATTTGAAAAAATAATTTTAAATTTTTAGTTATTTGAATTTTAAAAAGTGGAGGCATGATGGAGACACAAAAATGAAGGCATTGGAACCCTCCTCAATAAAGATAATAGTTTCCCTTTCTCTGCTCACCTGTGCTTCTGCCTCTTGCTCTACTTTTGGAAATCCCTCACTAATCCGAAAATTGACCAAAAAACCTAGCATCACCAAAATAAAGAAAACACTATTAGAAAATTTTAATGTCTTATTACCTAATCTTGAACTAGTAGCACCAAAATAAAGAAAACGTTAATTATTAGAAAATTTCATCTCTAGATGCACAGTATTGTTAAAAGTTTTTTCCCTTTAATGTCGAAATGTCAATAGTAAAATTATTTACTTAATGATCTTCATTACATAACTAATTGTTGCTCTAGCTCATTTTGGTTCTTTGCAAAAAAGGGGCAACAAATTCTGTTAATTTACAAAGCTTCAAATTGTATAAAGTAGCATTAATTAGGAGTTAGGACTACATGTTAAATACCCACTTATATATATTGCGGCTTTCTGTAAATAAGAACTACAAAAAGGAACATTCTGATGATTTGCTGAGAAACCAGGCTATTTTATTTCTTTACAAACCCTTCTTGTTCTTTGTTTCCTTCCCAAAGAAATATTTTTGATCAAGGGATGATATATCAAAGGGGCTTACTGTAAATGTGGGGTTAGGGATGCCGGATGCCATCTTTGCAAACACTGTTGAGATCTTTAATTTAAGTAGCCTGTGCTCCAGTGTGTCATATCTTCCATCACACATGTCGATCGAGACCTCCAACAAAATGTCGATCGAGACCTCAACAAATTAAAGCAGTTAATTTACAGTATTTCCCCAGCTTGTTTGTGTGTTCACAATCACACACTTCTGAAAGTTCCCACAACCTGAAACTCAGAATAGGCCTTCCACTTAGTTGCAGCTTGCAAGTTGTTTCTACTGGCAGAAGTTGGTTTATTGTTGGTTGCTGTCAGTTTTGTTTAACCGGTACCGGTGTACCTCTTACTGGTACAACTCGCCCAAGACTTAGAAAAGTCATAATTTTTATAGAGGATCCAATAACCATGGACATTGCTACTCATTGTGACTATTTTTCAATTTAAGCATAAATTGAAAAATCTATACCGTTAGATGTATTCTATATTATCTCAATAACATATACATAAAAAATGATAAAGTTTTGGCATTGTTTCGATAGTCATCAAGAGAGGAGAAAAAAATTATAAAACTTGAACTGTTGATTTTTGTTAGTACTTGATGCACATGTAAATAAAATCAGAATGATATAATTTTTTGTATACACATAAAATATGATATATACAATATATTATATCAGTTAGTTTTGTTATTTAAAAATTTAAAATGTAGTTATTTAAGATTTAATTTCACGGTCACCGATCGGTCACCAAAAACATGGTTATTTGATCCCTCCTCATTTTTATAAGCAAAACATGAAATTATTATTTTTTTTTCATTTTAATAGGATACCAACAATGAGGGATACCAAAACCCGACCCGGAGTATCTTCGTGACATTAAATCTGGTCCGTTCATTGAGTAACAATGGACGAACCAGATCAATCGCCTTCTCCTCCTCCGCCCAACATTTCCTTCGTTTTTACTACTACTAGCAACAAAAAAAGAAGAGCGACCTGGATAAACCCAACTTATATCAACTATGGGTTGCCTAAGGCCCGTTGGATTTCATAAAAAAAAAAAAGGTGAAATTGGGTATGTCGTCACTTTGTTGTATGCTATGTACACCTGTATTTATTTATCCATCCGTTCACCGCATTTCAATTAACAAATATCATTTTTCAGTGAACATATATATTTCTTCGATCAATAGATATCATTTTCCTGAAAACAGATAAACTACAATTTCTAGTAAACATTTATACAACTGTGACAAGTACATGGGTGAACGTAGATGTGTCAGACTATGAGAGGGAGAGGTAGATGGGTGGTCTACTTTATAGGTGGACTCTATATGTTTTCCATGTACATACCAGTACTATTATTAATTGTACCGGACTACCGGTACAAAACTGGTACTTGCAATTGCAATGCATTTTTAGGAGGTGCAAACTTGGTCTAAATTTTATACTAGTGGATGTCTTCTTATAGTGTTTTAATGACATGAAATAATTCATATATGTTATGGTTGAGATTTTTGATAATACTGCAGTTCATATATAATCCCCGATTGTGTCCACTCAGAAGGTATTAAAATATTATACTTGTTGAACAAATTAATAAGCACCATTGAAATTTTATAAACAAACCAATGTTTTTTTGTTTTAACAGGCGTCTTTTTGCTTTTTATATCAGGGATTCCAACCTATCATTTGGCTTTTGGCATGGCCTTGCTATAGTCAATCAAATATATAATATAACAACTGATGTATTGCAATATATTTTTTTAATTTATTAGTAGTAGACTAGTAGTATTATTATTTTTTGGAGAAATGTGAATCCATGATTTGGCATGCTGATGCTGTGGTTTGGTGCATACAATTTCAGCCCATTGCTTGTGGAGGATGGTTTTGAATTGGGAAACTATGAACTAACATATGCGGTCAAACTTTTATCAACTACATATTTAAAATTTTGACCAGTTCAATTTTCCGCGTATATTGCTCGATCATTTATCTTGATCAAAATGTGAACTTCACCAATACACAAATACACAATAAGATAATTACTAGTAATTGCTTTGCCCTGAAATTATTATATCTTTGACATGAAATTATTATATCTTATAATAAAGGGTTGAAAGCTCATCTCTTGTGACAAAACTAATATGGAGCTTAAATTTTAATAGGCTGGGACATTAATGTACATCAACGGTGATGATCAATCTAAGTAAATAATCAACGGCCGATGTTTCTTCTTTGAGGAAGATATAACTTTCATGTCAAAAAATCCAATATCTTTTTATTAGGAGCAAGGGTATATATATATATATCTAAATTTGCTCAAGTGGAAGTACCAATTCATGAATAGTTGAACTGATTCTTGTCCCATATTCAACTTATGATCATCTAAATATTTAAGGCATGATATATGCAGCCAACTAACTAACTACAAGGCAGCATGTCTACAGAATGGTTGGTCCAATGCCCGTTGGATTGGAATTTGATCGGATGAGCAGAGGCCGTTGGATGACTTCAATATGTGCGCAACTGTTTTACACTGGCGCTTTAATAGTCGTGCGAATGATGAGATACCGCGATCCGACGGTGCGAATTGACATCAAATAAAAGTTGGTTCATTAACAAATGTTAGACCACCTTTTGTTCCACAGGTCGACGTAGGTACAGCTCAACCATCATCATCATCATCAAGCTAGAATTTAATTTCCCCATTGGCCCATTGAACTAAATTATCACATAAAAAAGGGAATATTAACAAGTACTTCTTTTGAAAACAATAAAGAATGGCATGTAAATGATGCAGCCTAATCTATGAGTACGAATCGGCATCACATGCTTTTCTCAATAAATTAAATTATCACATCAAATTCAATAACCTATCTATCTATCTATCTATCAGAAAAGCAGTCCTGTTTTTTTGATCCGACGGATGAGAAAATCCAAACTACATTGAGATCGGTGCAACAAAAACCAAATTACTTTAAAATCAGTGTGACAACCGATACCGACCATCCAATCGGAAAAGCAGACCCTGCTTTTCTTCTCAGAAAAACAGCAGATTTTCATCCTATGAGTACATATATATGACATAGCCACATGCCCACATGGGACCAATAGCACACAAATGCAAAATTATTAAATTAAAAGTTTCAAATTATGGCCTAATAAAATAATTAGCACATATTTGTTGACCTGACCTAGCATATTGAGATATTTAATTTCTCTCCCTCCTTTTGTATATATATATATATAAAGATACATTGAAACAGCCCCAAAGACTCAACCAACAAAGAAAAAATCATCAAAGGGAAAATAAGGCAAAGAAATTAGAAGAAGAATAAGTGACAATGGCTGCACCTGCACCGGCTCCGGCAGCCAAAATCACAGGGCTCGAAACACCGTTCCCGATAGTGGCACCCCAATTCTGCGTCCCGTACGATGTCGAGTTGGTCATGACGGAAAAGGCGATCTCCCTGGACGACGCCTCCTGCGATGTGAAGGATTCAAACGGCAATGTGGTGTTGAAGCTCAAGGGCCGGTTCTTGGACCTCATTCACGATAAACGCTGGCTCTGCGATCCGAACGGCGTGCGCCTCATCACCGTGCAATCAAAGGTCTAGATCAATTAGTAATCAGTAATTAACTTAATCATATTGATTATATAACGTTGAGGGAATATATATTATGTGATAAATCAATTTGCTAGTAATTAGTAATTAACTTAATGTAACTAAACAGGTGAGAACCATGCACAGCCGGTACAACATGTACAGAGGCGACAGCACCGACGAGAAGGATCTGATATGCACCATTAAGACCCCGAAGATCATCCAGTGGAGGCCGGAGTACCACGTGTTCCTAGCCGGGAACACCAGCAACGAGCAGAGCTGCGATCTCAAGGTGAAGAAGGGCTACAACCACTCGCAGATGTTCATGTACCTGGGCGACACCGACAAGGTCGTCGCGCAGCTCAACGAGAGGGTCAACTTCAAGACCGAGCTGCTCGCGCAGGACTCGTACGGCATGACCGTCTACGCGAACATGGACTACGCCTTTGTTGTCGCCATGGTCACCCTCTTGGACTCCATTGGTGATGCTTCTGGTGAATAGTTTAATTAGTAATTAACAAAATTAAGCATGGTCATTAGTTAACTGTTAGTGATCGAATAAATGTACTGTCTTAATTTTGTCAATTTGCGATGTGGGTGGTGGCCACTTTTATGAAATATAATTATAAAGTGTTTGTGATATTACGATGTTTTTTTTTTTTTTTTTTTTTTTTTGCCATACATGTTTGTTTTATTTGAGAAGTTGGACCATTTAAACTTTTTAGCTAAATAATAAAAATATATAGATTTGGAATCAAGCAGCAAATATATGTCATGTCCCCTAACTTTTTTTTTTAATATATATATAAAATTGTACTGGAAGATTTTTTAAAAAAAAATGAAACATTGGGAAATGCATGTTCATCCATCTTTAATTTTTCACTCAAAAAAAAAAAAAATCTTTAATTTATTCTGTCTAGATCTGCTTATGTGTTGCCCACTAATCAGATACTGAACTGACCCGACTCGACCCGACCTGATCCGAACCTGACCCAACCCGAAATCAAATAGCATCAAATCCAACTCAAATCAATATACGATCCAAAAAAAGTAGATATTAAAATTGACCCGACCCGACCTGACCCGAAATATTCTAGAATGTCAAACTGACCCGACCCGCCCGACCCGAACCCGAACCCGAACCCGACCCGCTCGCCCGATTTGCCACCTCTAATATTCAGTGCCCAACAAGTTAAGATAAGATCCTCTCCTCCTGTCGGATACAGTCCAAAGATAATCATCTAAAAGTGATTATCCCTTTTGCCTGTCCTTAAAAGATGATGGCGATCTCAGTCTTTATTTGGAGAAGATAATTACCCCATTTGAAAATTGAAAGCAAGGATAGAAATATATGTTTTAGAAGTCATGGTTACCTCATTTGGTTGCTGTAAATCAGATGATATAAAAAAAAGGAAAAATTATACAACTTTCAAATTGCTTGTTTGGCACAGGAATTAGAAATTTAGGCCCAAACTTGATTTTTACTGATGAGTTGTTGAGTTTTGAAAATCACATTGAATAAAGCAGACCCCCCCCCCCCCCCCCCCCAAATCTTTAAACTGGGATTGAAAATCCTAGAAATTAGTTGGGCTTAATGAGCCCGTTATGGTGGAGAAGAGATTGTTTCTGGCCCAAAATGACTTCATTCATATACAGTTATACGCACAGCAAAACATCATATGATAATAGGGAATATTTAAAAAATCATAACGGGAATATTGATCCGCTGAAATCAGCTACGATTCAAATCGGATCGGAGGATATTGACCACTAATCTTAAATCGATGGTTGAGATTATTGTAAAAAATCTCTCTAGCCTAAAATCCACAGCTATCGGGTCGGGGATTGGAGCCGGCAATCGCGGAGCGCGTCTTGTGCATGCCAATCGAACGATGCCAAGGAAATAGAATACTTCAAATGCATGCCGACCATTGGATGGGTTTAAGTTGCCCACTCATATATGGTACCGATGCTTTAATAATAGTGCAGATAATCAGAATGACCATCTGACGGTCAAAAAACTGTTTACCATACAAAAAAGATCCAACAGGCACTGTACCATCTTCCCATTGCTCACGCCCACACGGTTACAGCACAACAACAAAAAAAAAAAAATCTAATCTAAACCTAAATAAATGCCCAAATCTGAATTAACTTGGCTCATAAATATAAGAGTAATAATACCTAGCGTCCATAGAAAAACCGTTCATAGGTTATCTTTCAGAATGTATTTTGTTACATTCATGTCTATGAACGTATGGCCGGTTTTTTATTGGACGCAAGCAAGATGTTTCTCTAAATATAAATATATATGCGACCTAGACACGGACATATGCAAACACACGGATCTTACAGCGTTAAGTGCACAATAAATTACGACCAAAAAAGGGAATTAAACACAAACCATTAATCAATTCCATCCGATCTTTGCATATTAAGATCTCTCTCCTATAAACATACATTGCAGCAGACCCAACAATACCTAAGGGGAAAGAAAAAAGAGGAAGAGGTGACAATGGCTGCGCCTGCACCGGCACCGGCGGCTAAGATCACGGGGCTAGAGGCGCCGATGGTGGTGGTGGGGCCCCAATTCTGCGTCCCGTACGATGTCGAATTGATCGTGACGGAGAAGGCGATATCGTTGGACGACGCCTCTTCGGAAGTGAAGGATTCGAATGGCAATGTGATGCTGAAGCTCAAGGGCCGGTTGCTAGGCATCCATAAAAAACGTTGGCTCTGCGATGCGAGCGGCGTCCGCATCGTTACCATGCAAGAAAAGGTCTCTTAATTAATTTGTGCTTTTATTTTTTTTCATTATCTTTACACATCAAAACTAATAGAAAGTTAATTTGATCAAAAAAAAAAAAAAATTTGTTCTTAATAAATTTTTGTAACAGATATTTTACCATATTACTAGGGGTGTCAATGGAAGAACGTTTTCCGTTGTTCCGTTCCGTTCCGTTATAACGGAACGTTCAATAGAACGGATTTTGGTTTCATCCGTTATAACGGAACGGAAACGGAACAACCTATTTCCGTCCCAAACACGTATTTTCCACGTATTTCTCATGTACTTCCGTTGTTCCGTTCCGTTGCGTTATAACGGAACGTTCAACGGAACGGATTTTAGTTCTGTCCGTTATAACGGAACGTTCAACGGAACGGATTTTGCTTCCGTCCGTTATAACAGAACGGAAACGGAACAACCCATTTCCGTTGCCGTTTGGAACGTTTGACACCCCTACATATTACATACATTTAGGGGGGTTAGACTATTATACTAACGTTAACCATTTCAGATCGAAATGCTAACGCCTCAAAATTTATGTTATCGTGTCCGAAATTACGATTTATGGTGCTCAATAAATTCTTTACATGAAAATATTGGAGAATACAAAAACTTTTCATTTTTAGAGTTTTCTAAGTTTTGTTTTGCATTTTTAAAAATATCAGGTACAAACTTCAATATTTTATCATTATTTATGAGCTTTTTCTAAAATTTGGGGGGATATATATGCACTAGGCTTGTGATATTTTGATTATAATTAATTCAGTAATTACTTTCATCAAGCAGTTAAGATCCATTCATGGCCGGTGGAACATGTACAAAGGCGACAGCACGAGCGAGAAGGATCTGATATGCACCATTAAGAACCCCAGCCTCATAACATTCAAGGCGCCCGAATACCACCTGTTCTTCGCCGGCAATACCAGCAGCGAGCAGACCTGCGACATCAAGATCAAGAAGGGCTACAACAACCAGCAGATGGGCTTCTACCTCGGCAATACCGACCAGGTCGTTGCGCAGATGAGCATCAGGCAGAATCTCAAGACCAAATTGCTCGAGCAGGATTCCTATGGCCTGACGGTGTATGCTAACATGGATTACGCTCTTGTCGTAGCCTTGACTTCCATTCTGGACGCTGCTCGAGACGCCGAGGGCAAGTAATTTAATTAGTAGCCAATATATATACAAGCCTGATTATTTATTAATTAGGGATTAATATGTATTGTTGTCTATCGTTATGTTGTGAACACTCTCATGGAATAAAATGCTTATGATTATGTGATGCCTTATGTTTTCCTTCTTGCTTGCTTTTCATTAGAAAGAAAAGAATTGAATGAAGTTCCATTCTTCTATCATTTGAGATTAACAAAAATGATCACCAAATTTGAACCTCTTAATTCTTATAGTTAAATATATGTGAATTGAACATATTCATACACGTCAAGCGGCGAACTAAATTAATTCTGCACCGTCGCCTTAGGAAAAGAAATGGAAGGTGGTGAATGGAATTTCATTCTCTCAAATTTCAAAATATATCTATGCACCATCCGCTTAAAATAGAAACTTTTAAATGTTCCAAATACCAACAAGGCAAAATCGAAGGGAAAAAAAAAAGCATCGATCTTCAAGAATGCTTCCATTAGCATCCACACGTTTAATTAACAAGTATCTTTTTTTATCTCTTCGATTAGCATCCACACGTTTACTCAAGGCTTCTTGAAGATTAACAATGGCTTAATCTGAGCATACACCCTACATTTACTAAGATCTTTTTTTTTTTTTTTTTTTTTTTTGGTGGGCTGTAATTACATTCTGTCCACATGATACTTCAGAAAAGATGTTGCTACGTACACTCTTTAGGTTTCCGGGCAGAAATTGCTTGTTGGGCATGGGAATTTAGAGGTGCCGGACTTGTTATTTGCTGATCATAAGTTCACAACTCGTTGTTTCTTGTTTATGGTCCTTAACGAAAATCGGGAAGGAAATCGGATTGAAGAACAAGTACCAATCTTCTAATTAAGAGCTCTGTTGCCTGTTGGGCCTCAAAACCAAATTGGTTGATTTTGGGTCCATTACAAATGAGAAGAGATCACAACTGGCCCATTTATATAGTTAATCAGCACAAAGCCCCATCTCATAAAATGGAATTCAACTTTCATATTATGACACATCAATAAAGCAGAGAAATTGATAAATTGCATTTGACACGGGAGTTATTAAGGATTCTCAGAAGTTGCATTTCATTAGATAGATTTAACATACAAGTTCTTTATTCTTGAAAGCCTGGCAAGCATGAACATGCATGCATGCTGCAATATACACCACAACTTCCGGCACACTACGATAGATTCGATACTAGCTAAGCATTCCCCGGTTCACGACTTTGCAGAGGAACCAGCGCAGCACCGAGGACCCTGATGTAGGTCCTCGGTATGTTTGGAATGCTTTCAGACCCTGCGCACAGCGCGCAGGTTGAGCCCTCCATCGATATGGAGGGTCAGCATGGTCTTCCAGTTCACGTCACGGGATTCGTCGCCCAAATGGAACTTGAAGAAGTACAGGAGAGTGGCGACAATAACCTTCATCTCTCTGTATGCAAAGTCCTTCCCCATGCAGATACGGGGGCCGGCCTGGACAAATAACAAATTGAACAGAAAACATTACCAAAATTGCACGTGTCGATCGACTAAAAAAAATCCGTATGATAATATTGCGACATCTTTCCGAACCTGGAAAGCAGTGAACTTGCACGGGTTCTGCGGCACAAATTGACCGTTGTTGTCAAGCCACCTCTCTGGTTTGAATTCTTCGGCATCATCTCCCCACAGGAACTTCATCCTTCCCATTGGCAAAGGCTGATAATCGACCGAGTCTCCTTTCTTCAGTTGATAGCCATCCGGAAGTGTGTCATCAGAGAAGCAGAACTTTGAATCCTACATATATGTCAACATGAAAAAAAACTCATTGATTGTAGGCGACCCGACGATATCATAAGCTGCCAAGTTTATAAGTTTGCTAATTTAAAAGTTCTTCTTCTCACCTGAGGCACCGCCGGGTAGAGCCTTAGGGTTTCAGTAAGAGTGGCATGAAGATATTGCATGTTGTTCACATTCTCTTCTTTCAAATTTGAAACAAACTCGTCAAACTTCACCTCGGGCTTCTCCATGCCGGTGGCTTCTTGTACTTCCTTCAAGACCTTCTCTTGGATGTTAGGATGCTTGCAGAGTGAATAGAAGAACCACGAGAGCGTCCCGGCTGTTGTGTCCCTTCCGGCAAGAGCAAAGTTGAGGATGATATCTCTAAGGTACTTGTTGGTGATGGTGCTTGGTGATTTCTCCTTCTCCAATAGAAATCTTGACAAGATATCATCCTTCTTAATCTATATATTAGAAAATTAAGAAAGGAATATTCAAAAACAAAAGTATATAGCAAAATTTTTAGTAATTTTTAGACATGTATTACATAGCAAAATAATTTTGAAATCAGATGAAAGACTTACAGATTCTCCCTTCTGAGTGGAAATTTGCTCGATCCTTTTGTTGATCACGTTGTCGATGAATCCTTTGATCAAATTGACGTTCTTCTTCATCTGAGCTTCGGAGCCAATGTTTAGGAATTTCTTCACCTTCCATGACAAGTCGAAAATACGGTAAAGCGTCTGGGAACTGGCCTCGTCAACGGCCTTTGAGAACGCCTTGATCTCCTCCGGCGCTGCTAGAGCACTTAGTTCAACTCCAAATAACACTTTGAAGATGGAATCCAGTGTCGATCCCATGAACAAATCCTGAAAATTAAAAAAAAAAAAATTTGTTGTATTACTGTTTTATTAATGATCAACTTGGCATGCAATAAAAAGCACCAAAAATCAATGATTTTACACAAAAAAAAAATTGAATAGATTTTTACTTGGATGTCAAACATCTTGTCGGACGAGGCGAACTCCGACACTGTATGAGCTAGTTTGTTTGCAGTTGTGCGGAAGGCGCCGCTGGTGTAGCTCTTCAACAGCTTGGACGAGAACTCAAAGCTCGCAATCTTTCGCTGTTCTTGCCACTTGTCTCCATCCACAGCAAAGATGCCGTCTCCAAGGAAGTCACTCATCAATTCATATCCTTGAGGTCCCTATTTCAACATCAAAATAACACTAAAACAAATCAAAACTGTATATCGTAGCTAAAAAAGTTTAGATTTCATGTAAATCTATACCTTGCCATAGTTCGCGGAGTTGGTCTTGAGGATATACTCCACGTTGGTGGGATCGACGGTGTAGACATAGTTGCAGAAGGGCGTGAGCATGCGGAAGGTCTTGTACTTCTTGCATATCTCGGTCTGGTACTGGATGAGGCGGGGGAAGTTGAGCACCTGATGGAAGATTGTCCCGGCAACGGGAGGGTAGTTCTTCTTCGTCTTGTTCGTTGACGGGAACACGAACCGCTTGAAGAGACCGAGCGAGACCACGAGCATTGCTATGCTTAGGAGGGAGGCAGGGGATGCATAACCAGAGACTATTGACAAGGAATCCATTGGATATACACTTGTGCTGCTCTGGTGTTGAGAGAAGAGAGTGATGGATGCTTTTGTGAAGAGTAGGGTGCACAGGGATCCCTATTTATAGTGCCATGAGTGGTTGTTTTACATTTAGGTCCATGTAGTTAGAAAAATACATATTAATTATGTGTTGTATATATCTCCATTTTTTTTTTTACTTTATCATCCTTTTGTCATTTTTACCTATCTTAATCATCTTTTTTTTTTTTTTCCCTTTCCACAATAAACATAATTCTCAATATGCTTGGCTGACAAAAAAAAAAAAAAATTTTTTTCTCTATAATCATGTAAGAGATGCATGCAATCATTCTTTTTCTCAAAATTACTAACAAATACAATAGGTATAGGTCATATATATTTGCTCATTCATTAATTAATTCTTCTACCTCAAATCCACGTTCATTATTCTTTTTTTTTTATACCAATGTAATTTATGTTACTTTTTTAAAAAAAATATATATTCCTATAAGCTGTATTTATGCACATGAAATGAGAATTTTTTGTTCGAAAACTACTAATAAAGAAAATTTATACTATTATACACATTTGACTTGATTTCATTCTCGAATTAAATCATATATTTTTTAGTATTTTGTCCTTGTTATGTTCCAACGTATATAAGTCGGATACTCTCATTAGTTATTTATTAAATATGTATCTCTATCTAGGTTTTTCAATAATGTAAAAATTAATTCACCTTTGCACAAAACACAAATAAATATAGAACAAAAATATATACATTAATTGTATCTCTTTGATAGATTATGTCTTACTGCTTACGCTTTATCTTGCCTTCGTCATCCCTCTACCTAATTCATTCAATTTCTCAGTATATATCTATCTACTAATAAAGTATAAAGAGAAACATCTTGCATTCACTGAAAACCCATCCATATATCCATACATCTATAGATATGTATAATATATAACAGATATATTTCGAAATATAACAAATACGTACATCCCGAAATATAACCTATAGACAGTATAGACGGTTTTTCTGTGGACGCAAGGTATTACTCAAGTATAAACGCAAGCCTATCTATGTTTGGTAGTGAAAAGTATCTCAATGCTCACATGCACAACATGACCGCATGAGTGCTATCTCTTTTTTTTTTCTTTTTTTTTCCAAACGTATTGAACTATTAAGAAAAAAAAAAATCTGATATTGTATATATATTTGTATTTCTTTTCAAAATTAAGGTAGATTTTTTCGTTGTAATCGCTGTTCGTCACCCTTCTAGCCTAAATAATCATATTACTTTTTCATTAAGCCAATTCTAATTGTTTTGTGTACAAAAATATTTCTTCCATACTTACACAAGATATAATTATTATTACTTCAAAATGTCTAATAAATAATAGTTATAACTATCAATATTTCTATTTTTTGTCACAAATTTATTAATGTTTTTTGACTCTATCCATCTTTTGGTTTTGTTCTACAAATTTATAAATATTAATTTATTTATTATAATTATATATAACTGATTGTTACATTTTTTAAGAAAAAAATCTATCATTTTTTCTGTGTGCATTAATGGGATGAGAGTTATTATTTTTCTAAAACTAAATACTACTATAATTACAACTAATATATAGTTTTGTTCTAAATCACATGAAATTAATAAGTGTAATTCTTTTATTAAAAGTATAAAAATATAGTTCCAAATATTATGTATTCTAGTTCTTTTAAATATCAACTTTTCAAAAATTGCTTAGAAATACAACAATTAAAGCTCAGACAGATTTTTTTTTGTTCACAAATTTAGTCTGATTTTTATATATTTTATCCTACCTAACTCATTCAATCTTTTTCCACTACACACAAAACGTGATGGAAGTTATTTCTTTTTTCCAGAATTTCGTACTTATATCCAATATAAATTATTTCTTTCCGGAAATGTAGTGAATTTTTTTTTGGCTTTATGGTACTTACGTAAATCATTCCTTCCAATATTTATTCATTCATATGTAAGTATCTTTCTTTTCCGTAAAAAAAATTATTCCTCTAAACTCTAAAATCTTAACTCACATGAAATAATATGAGAATCATTTCTTTTTAAAAAAAATTCAGAAATACTACAATTACAGCTAAGATACAGCTATATTTCTTTCCCATATTAAGTCCGAACTTTCATATACTTTATCCTACCTACATCATTATATATCCTTCTACCAAACTCATCCAATGTTCTTTTCACAACAAAATGGGATCGATGGAAGTTATTCCTTTTTCCAAGAATTTTTTGATATAAAAATGGGAGTCAAGTCACGTAAATTTAAATGTCTATAAAAGACTCCATCTAGATTTCGAACCCACGACCCCTTTTTTCCAGAATTTAGTATGCTAGTGCAATTGTTATAGCTAATATAAATATATTTCTTCCCCCAAATGTAGACAATCTTTTTCACTTTATCATGTTTTTGTGTTGTCACTACCACAGAAAAAATCATCAACGGCGGTTATTTATGACAATTCCCAACGGTTCAGCGAGGGTTGGGAATACGAGGGTTGCTAATGCTTACTAAAGAACCGCTGTTGATGCCGTTAATCATCAACGGTTAAAAGAGAATAACAGTTGCTGTTCCTACGCAATCAACAACGGTTATTCATAAAAAACCGTTGGCAAATGACATTATCTGTGATCTGAAATATTTAAATAATATATCTTTCCAACGGTTCACCAGAAGGAACCGTTGTTGATGACCGTAATTCCCAACGGTTTATAAGAAATAACCGTTGGAAAAGAAGCTAATCCACAACTGTTCTCTCCAAGAACCGTTGGCAATGAGACGGATCAACAACGGTTATTTAAGAGAAACCGTTGGAAAATGACGTTATCAATGATCTAAATTTTTTAAATAAAATATATTTTCCAACGGTTTACAATAAGGAACCGTTGTTGGTGATGCCAATCAACAACGGTTCCTAAGTAAATAACCGTTGGAAACGACTTTAATCAACAACGGTTTTTATAGTCAATTGTTGGCAATTATATGAATCAACAACGGTTTTTTGGTAGGAACCGTTGTTGATTTCATCATTTGACAACGGTTTTTTATTAAACCGTTGTTGATTGTCGTAATTCCCAACGGTTCCTCGTTGTAGAACCGTTGTTGATTATTTACATTTGTTTTATTACACAGCGTTATTACCAACGGTTTTTTTTAACAATTAAATAACCGTTGTTAAGTTTTGTCGAACTGGGCATGTTGTTTCTGTTTCATTCAGAGAACCATACACATTCACATATATTATGTTTTCTGTTTCATTCAGAAATGAACCAATCTAAATTAATATAAATCACATAATTAACATATCTAAATTAATTAACCAATCTATATACATACAAAATCAATTAATTGTACCTATTTTACAATTCGAAACCTACACATCCTCCTAATTAATAATATCTACTACAAAAATCCGATCGAGATCACAATTCGTAACGCAAAAATTCGCAACAAAATTCTATTACCTCGTCGAGTTGATGTCGTTCGTACCTTTCGGATGCAATAGCCTGTAAATTTAAGAGGTTGCATATATTTGAATTAGTTTGATATATAATATGAAACAAAACATATATACTTGATAAACGAAATAGGTATATATACCGAAGGTAACTTCTCCTCATAGCACGTATTTATTAGGTCATGCATCGTCCGCATGACGTAATATCCGCACTCGGAGCCGCCCGGTTGCCTTGGGCCCTACAATAATGAAAATAGATCAAGAATCAATATGGATTTCGTACGTTTTTCTTTTTTTCTTTTTTTGAATATTTACAAGCCTAATTGTATATATAAGTTACATGTATACGTATATACCTTGATCAACTTATACGTGAGCTTGCCTCCGTTCTTCTTGATCACTCCTCTTTTGGTCCAATAATTTCGGAAGGCCCTACAATTAATATAAATTAGTGCGATGATTCATATTTTGTTTTTTAATAAAAGGAGAACGGAATTTAGTTGATTATTAAGCTTACGTATTTAAATAGCCCATAATCGTTAACTTCGGCACCTCGGTGGGACACAAGGAATCCACGACGTAGCACCGAGACTCGGCTAGATGCACGATGAGAAGCCGCCAGTGAGACCTACAATATTAATTATTTCAGTTTATTTGCCATCCAAACCAACGAGAACGAAAGGTAAGAATTTATATATTTTTTTTGTTAAAGTAGAGTTGAGTAATTTCGAACCCTTCGTGATATGGGAGGAAGACGATCGAGTCGAGCTCCATCGGCTCAATGAAGTCGGTGAGGTAAGTAGCACCCTCTCTCGCAATGTTGTCGGCCGCACATCGGTAGGGGTCCAGAAAACGGAAGCGGCCGAACAACAGCATCTTGCACCGACGTGCGCTTGCACTACATTGGAAAACCAATTATCATATTTACGCTAACTACAGATTAATATTTCATGAAAGAAATATCAAAGTCAAATAATCGATCTTACATGCTAAACATTTGAAGTATTGTTACTTCGAGCCAATCATTCTTTAGCATGTCGGTGATCGCGGTGGTGGTGAGCACCGTTGTACCCCTGATCCCTAGATCCTCCACACCGTAGTCGACCTCGAAAGTGTCGACCTCTGACGGTTGGCTCATCAGCAACTGGTAGAGCGCGAGGCCATGCTCCTGAAGTCGGTACACCTGAGAATCCTCAAGTAGTGGCACCCGACTCGCAGCTTGTGACGACCTCGGGGGCGGTGTACTCGGGCTCCGTGCCGATGCTCTCCGGGCCTACGATTAATGAAACCTATGCAATCAGGACCGAATTGGTATATAAATAGTTTTTTATTTTTTTAAAAAAATATATACCTGACCGGTCGACTCGGTCTCTATCAAGTGCACCGGCCACAGAACAAAACTCCCGACTGCTTCATGGATTTCCACAAGATCCGCCACCGGAGTCGGGAGTTTGTGTGACCGATTCGCCTCGACGCAAAAATCTATCTGCACCTTTCTTTGATCGGGCGGGATCGGTTGACCGTGGCATGTGGCGCCCGGAACGGGTAGAAACATCCTTCCGGTCGCCACCTCGATCTGAGTATCCGCCGCCTCAACATAGAGTTTGCAATTGCGTGACCTCTGGAATGTAAATATTATTGTTAGAAGCTTTGAATTAACTCAACCACATTTTTTAATTCGTCGAGTAGTGTTGGACTACAAATAAAACAAAAAAAAAACGTCTGCCCATATTTCGGACTGAAATAAAATATTTCGGTCCGAAATCTGTCTTCTGTTTCGACAGACAAAATTTCGGTCTGAAATATTTCATTTCGTTCTTGTTCGTCGATTGTCGTCTCCTACGTTCGTGCATCACTTCGGACCGAAATTGTGTCTGACACTTATTTCAACAAGTAGAAAGGTAAATTACCTTGTTCTCGGGGGCGGGCGGTCCCTGCGGTGCCGGCGCCGCAGACGAAGAGGTACCTGCCTGCTGGAGCTCACCTCCGAGCAGTACCTGTTGGAAGTTACCCGGGACGCAGACGGAGGCCATTAGGTCCTGGATCCTTGCGTTCATCTCCTTCGTCATTTCCGCCGTCATCTCCTCCCGTTGCTTCCTCAGCTTCTCTTCGAACTCCTCTCTCATCCCGTCAACCTCCGATTGGGAGTAGCAACCGGAGTGAGAAGTCGCGCCCCGTCTCCTCTTTTGCTTCCCGAAGACGTCTTTCCGGCGTGTGTACTCGGAGCTGTGGGCCCGCGTTCTCCCGCGATGTTCCGGCGTCCCTAGAGCGGCAGTGAGGACATCATTTGCGCCGTCGGGGACGAATGATCCCTCACTCGCTTCTCTTATTTTTCCTTCCTGCAGTGATCAATTGAGTAAAATTAACGTACAGGATATATGTTCAGTTAATTTAAAATCAATTGATTAAAAACTGTGAAAGCATCAACAACGGTTATTTAAGAGAAACCGTTGTTGTCACACTCAACAACGGTTTTTACTAAATAACCGTTGTTGATGATAACCATCAACAACGGTTCTATACATAAATACCCGTTGTTGATACTTTCCATCTCAAAATTCTAAAAAATAATTTTGCTTGTCATTAACAACGGTTCCTCAGTTAAAACCGTTGTTGATGACAACAATCAACAACTGTTTCTTCAATAAATAACGGTTAATTTAAAATGTGCAGTTAATTTAAAATGACGAAAGCATGTGCAGTTAATTTAAAATGTTAAGTTAAGAATATATACCACTCTCTTCTGGACCTCCCGAATAGCCGGATCGTCGATAACGGCAACTCCATCGACGATGCTCTTCGACCTTGCCAACATCCAGTCGCGGCTCCGTTCGTCCAAATCGGCACTGATAGGAGTGCCCGATGGTTCCGTCGGTGCAATTACGACATTGCGAGTCCACTTCTTCCTCCTTGCACTCGCATAACCGCCCGAGCCGAGCCTGTGAGGGTACACGTTCTTCTTGGATGCCTCTCGCCCTTGCGCACTCTTTTTCTGTCAATTTATGAAACAGCGGTGTCAGTAC
Source organism: Cyperus esculentus (assembly GCA_030179965.1). Lineage (NCBI taxonomy): Eukaryota > Viridiplantae > Streptophyta > Magnoliopsida > Poales > Cyperaceae > Cyperus > Cyperus esculentus. Next base: position 724,724 of record JASGLE010000034.1, on the reverse strand, counting down.
AAATTAAGTAATATATTAGTAGTGCAGATTTTTAAATAACAGTGATTTAATTAATGAACCTTAAAATCGTCAGTGTTGCAGTTCCTGACAAACTCTTCCCACACATGTTGCGGGATGTTATGCTTTGCGCAAGGGTCCTTCTCACTCTCCTGAAGAATGTAGGTTCGGTTCAAGTGCGATTTGAACTCCTTCCAACGGACTCCCACCTTTATCAAGACCTTCCTCTTCTCCCTGTCGTCCGGGAGATGCCAGAAATCCTGCAGGACATATAAAGTAATTATTCAGTTAATCAACGAATTCGGTTAATTGTACAATCAATTATGCAATTTCTATTTTGAATAAAGTTCGAGATTAAATTTTGCAATTTCTATTAATTATACAAAATCAAATGAAGGTAACTCAATTAATAATATAATCTGAGATTAAAGTTCAAGAAAACACCTTTATTTTGTTCCAGCAATTCGTCTTGTAATCCAACGGGACCTTCTTCCAGTCCGAGAAATTGATGGGCACATGATCTCTCGCGGTTTGACCCACATAATTCGCGAACGACCCCGTGGCGGCCCCTGTGGTGTTGCCATCTGTCCCGAACTCTATCTTCCTTTCGGGGTCTTTTACCTTCTTGCGGTAAGTCTCCCCGGTGGTTGGCCCTCGTCGCCTCCGGGGTTCTTGTTAGGGTTCGGATTGTTGTTCGGATTGTTCTTCGGGTTGTTCTTCGGGTTGTTCGGTGGTTTCGGGGTTTTCGGGGTCCATGGCTGCGGAGCAGAGGAGAGGCAGAGAGGGAGAGGAGGTCGGAGAGGCAGAGAGGGAGGAGAGGAGAGGCAAGGCAGGGAGAGGAGAGGAGAGGAGAGGCGAGGCAAGGCAGGGAGAGGGGGAGCTTATAGAGAGGAGGGAGGGGAGAGGAGAGGCAGCGGCGGCACGGCGGCGGCGGCGGCGGCGGCGGCACGGCAGCAGCGGCGGTGGCAGCGTGGGCTTGATCGCCTGAACACGCGCGAGAGAGGGTTTTAGAGAGGTTTTGGGACTTAGAGATTTTACAGTGAAATTTGAAATGAAAGAGAGGAGTTCAAACGATTAAAAACTGTGAAAGCATCAACAACGGTTATTTAAGAGAAACCGTTGTTGTCACAATCAACAACGGTTTTTACTAAATAACCGTTGTTGATGATAACCATCAACAACGGTTCTATACATAAATAACCGTTGTTGATACTTTCCATCTCAAAATTCTAAAAAATAATTTTGCTTGTCATTAACAACGGTTCCTCAGTTAAAAACCGTTTTTGATGGCAACAATCAACAACTGTTTCTTCAATAAATAACCGTTGTTGATTCTTTCCAGTTTTCAATATAAAAAAATAATTTTCCTTGTCACTAACAACGGTTTCTTTGTAAATAACCATTGTTAATGAAATCTATCAACAACGGTTTTCAATATAAAAAACCGTTGTTGATTTATTCAAAGGTTTTAATTTAACAAAATTATTTTGTTGTCATCAACAACTGTTTTTCTTGAGTAACCGTTGTTGATGACTGCAATCAACAACGGTGCTGTAATTAAAAACCGTTGTTGATTGTTTCGCGCCTTAATAAATATGAATCGCGGGGTTTCCAGAGACTTCAGATGCGCACTGGCACCAATCTCGAGACCCAGTTAATGCGGTTGCCAAGAGTACTTTTAATCTAATCAACAACGGTGGTTCATGTAAGAACCGTTGTTGATTCTCTCCAGCTTTTAAATCTGAAAAATTACTTTTGTAACCATCAACAGCGGTTTCTCAGTTGGAAACTGTTGCTGATTCCTTTCAGCTTTTAATTTAAAAAATTACCTTCTTGTTATCAACAACGGTTCCTGAGTAGTAACCGTTGTTGATTATTTTATTGTGGGATTTTCTGAGACCCAAATAATGAATGAAATTATGTTTCAGCCTATCTGATAGAGGTAAATTATGGTGACACAATACAAATAAAAATCTTAAGTGCCTTGCATGATCAAATTGTCGTCCATTTCAGCCAACTCAGCTGCTTTAGCCGGCAGGAAGAGAAGAGTTGCAAGGTTTGTAAAAAATGGCAAGACCATTTTTACTGGAGCCACAGGGGTCCTACAGGTGTGTAAAAAATGGCAAGACCATTTTTACTGGAGCCACAGGGGTCCTACAGGTGTGTAAAAAATGGCAAGACCATTTTTACCTAGCCCATGTCTCATGACCGGCGTGCGCGCAGCTCCAGTTAGCAGCAAATTAATAAGTGCAACAGTAATTAAGGAATAAAACAAGGATGGAAAAATGCCAGGAGCTGGTGCACCGTCTGAGTCCATTCTCTGACGGTTTGCGTCAGATGGAGACCCAACTCAAGTGCCCTGCTTGGTAACTAACTAACAGTACCCAAATAAAATAAATTAATCTCTCTATTTGATTAGTTACTATGTTGATTTCTGAATATGAAAAGGTGTGGTTAATCTAATACGGAACTAAAACATACTTGGAGATTTCGATGGGGATTGCTTGCACGGCTATGTGCCGCAGTCGATTGCTCTTGCAGATTTCGAGGTATTTCTGCTATCTCTACAGCTTGAGTTGGTAGGATCAACCCTTCTGCGAGGTTTTGCCTGCAGGTGTGGCATTGAGTTGTGAACCTTCTGGTTCTTCTGAGGTGCTGCAGGTGTGGTCCTGCCGGTTAAAGCAAATTGCTCATGCAAGGCACTTATCAGATTGCCTTTTCTTCTGAGGTGCTGAAGCTGGTCCTGCCGGCTAAAGCAGCTGAGTTGGCTGAAATGGACGACAATTTGCTCATGCAAGGCACTTATTTGTTATGTGCGTTCTGGTATACTACCTCTATCAGCTAGGCTGAAACAGGAATTTATTCATTATTTGGGTCTCAGGAAATCCCGCTATGAAACAATCAACAACGGTTTTTTAATAAATAACCGTTGTTAATTTTGCCATCCACAACGGTTTTTTAATAAATAACCGTTGTTAATTTTTCCATCCACAACGGTTTTTTAATAAATAACCGTTGTTGATTCTTTCGCAGGTTTTAGTTTAAAAAGTTATTTTGTTGTCATCAACAACGGTCCTCAGTCAGTAACCGTTGTTGATACCTCTATCAACAACTGTTGTTCACTGAACATGATCTTAGTACGAGCAAATTATTTTGTTGCTTATAATAAATCTATTTTGAAATATCTAATTAATTACAAATAGCAAATTATCTAAACGTACATTAATTACAAATAGCAACACACACAAACAAAACAAAAGGTTCACTAAACATGAAGATCTTACTACGAGCAAATTATTTTGTTGCTTATAATAAATCTATTTTGAAATATCTAATTAATTACAAATAGCAAATTATCTAAACGTACATTAATTACAAATAGCAACACACACAAACAAAACAAAAGGTTCACTAAACATGAAGATCTTAATACGAGCAAATTATTTTGTTGCTTATAATAAATCTATTTTGAAATATCTAATTAATTACAAATAGCAAATTATATATCTAAACGTACATTAATTACAAATAGCAACACACACAAACAAAACAAAAGAAATATTAGAACTCAACAGGCGCAAGATCCCAAGCTTGTCATCTATCCGATACATTCGCTGAACATGCACCTGCATTAATGAATTAATTTAGTTAATATATCTATATATCTAATTAATTTCAAGTATACCTAATTACTTTAAGTAATTATTCTATTTAATTAATTAAAAAAATGTATCATTTACCTTCTATGCGGTTTTCTTTCTTTTCTTTGATCCCTTCGATTTCTTCTTTTTTCGTCTCTTCAGCCACGTTCCTTCGTCATGGTCTGTACGGATGTAGATTGTCTCTGGCGCATCATCAACTGGCTGGATGGCGGTACCATTACAAAATGGTCCGGTTTCGTCAAACTTATCGTAGTCGTCCTCATCGACAACGTCTCCGATCCCTACAATGTGCCGTTTACCGGCAAGAACAACATGCCTCTTTTTGTCGGCCGGGTCAACAACATAAAACACCTGCTTTGCTTGCTTAGCCAGTATGAAAGGATCGTCATGGTATCCCAACCGACTGAAATCAACGGTGACAAATCCATCCTCATCCCGTTGGACTCCGCGTCCGTTATCGATCCACTTACAGTAAAATAGGGGAATCTTAAATTTAACGTAATCTACTTCCCATATTTCTTCAATCCAACCGTAAAATGGCTGGGGCATATCTCCAGAAGCCGCTAGAGCTACTAACGTCACACCACTGTTTTGCACGGTGCTCTTGCTGTCTTGGGTCCGAGTGTACCAAGTAAAGCCATTCATGTCGAAACCTTGGTAGGTGTGCACTGTTGACCCGGGTCCGAACGCTAACCACCTGACAGTCTCACTTACGTCTTCATCGGATGGTCTGGAATGTACACTGTCTTCGAACCATCTTATGAATGTTCGATTATGCTCATTGGTGACCCAACTTTCACTTCTCGAAGGATTTTTCTCACGTAGCTCTGTCAGGTGCCGGACGACGTACGGACTTACATCAGCAAGGTGCTGAAGAATTTTGAGATGTGCCGTCCGGATCAAATCGTGATCCGGCCTCACCAGTTTGTACCCAATAGTACCTACACCTTGGAGTCTCCCCTCGTGCCGAGGCCTGGGAAGGCCGATCGGGTCAATGTCGGTCACGTAATCGGTATAGAAACCGATGATCTCTTCAGCATCATACCCTTCAACCATACTTCCTTCGGGCCTCGATCGACTACGGACCAGCCCTTTCAACTGACCCATGGCTCTCTCAAAAGGGTACATTTGTCGCAGGAATGGGGGGCCACAGAGTTTTATTTCTCTAACGAGATGGACTGTTAAATGCACCATGATATCAAAAAATGAGGGTGGAAGATACATTTCCAGTTCACACAGGGTCGTCACGACATCGGACTGTAAGAAGTCCAGCCCTTCGGGATCGATCACCTTCGAATTAACTTTGTTGAAGAAGGAACAGAACCTGGTGATCGACTTCCTAACATGCGGGGGGAGGATACCTCGAATGGCAACCGGGAGCAGCTGAGTCAGCAGGACATGATAATCATGTGATTTCATCCCGATCAGTTTCATATCTTTCATGGACACCCTTCTGGAAATATTTGAAGCATAACCGGATGGCACACGAATTGATTGCAGGCATTCTAAAAAACTGATTTTCTCTTTTCTCGATAGAGTGTAGCAGGCCGCCGGTAAGAAGGTACGCTCTCCCTTTTCTTGGGGTGCTAGCTCTGGGCGAATGCCCATTTCAACCATGTCCTTTCTAACGTTGATGCCATCCTTTGTTTTCCCTGCGGTGTTCAACAACAAGCCCACTATGCTCTCAGCGACGTTCTTTACAATGTGTATCAAATCCAAACAATGCCTAACATCCATGTGCGGCCAATAAGGAAGATCCCAAAATATGGACCTCTTCTTCCATAAATCGTCCGGATTATCGTGAGCAACAACATCCTTCCCAAATTGGACTCTTATGTGCTTCACTTTTGTGTAAACTTCTTTGCCGGTTAACGGGACCGGAGCTTTTCTCCTATCAGACTTGCCATTGAATTCTTTCTTCTTCCCTCGATATGCGTGGCCAACCCGAAGGAATCGACGATGCCCCATGTACACAATCTTCTTACAATGCTTTAGTCGTATGGAACAAGTTTGTTCTCCGCAAACAGGACACGCCTTGTATCCTTTTGTTCTGCATCCCGACAAGTTACCTAACGCGGGAAAATCGTTGACCGTGCAGAAGATCATAACACGGATGGTACACCATTCTTTCTTATATGCATCGTACACTCGTATTCCCTCTTTCCATAACTTCTCCAGTTCCTCAATCAGAGGAGCTAGGAACACATCTATGTCATTACCCGGTTGTTTAGGACCCGATATCAGTAGTGGCATCATTAGGTACTTCCTTTTCATGCACAACCAAGGAGGAAGGTTATAAATGCACAAGAATACCGGCCAGGTACTGTGCCGGCTGCTCATGTTACCGTAAGGATTCATTCCGTCGGTACATAGCCCTAACCTTAAGTTTCTAGGTTCGCCACCGAAATCAGGGAATGTCATGTCAATCTTTCTCCATTCAGAAGAATCGGCGGGATGTCTGAGCATTCCATCGTCTTTTCTACACGTGCCAGCCCACTGTAACAACTCAGCATCTCTTGGATTTGCAAAAAGACGCCGCAATCTCGGTTCTACTGGCAGATAATACAAGATTTTCGCCGCAGGTTTTTTACCTTTCTTTGATGGGTCAGTTCCCGGTTTGTACCTTGAAAGCCCACACTTTGGACATTTATCAAGATTGACATGCTCTTTTCGATATAGTACACAGTCTTTCGGGCATGTAGGAATCCTATCAATTGTTAAACTCAACGGACACAAAATTTTTTTCGCTTGGTAGGTTGTATTCGGCAACTCGTTATCTTCTGGGAGCATATCCCCTAAGAGTTTTAACAGATCTGTGAAACTTTTATCGCTCCAATTATTTTTTGCTTTCAGGCTAAATAATTTGAAAACCGCTGATAATTTTGAAAATTTCGTACAACCGTGAAATAATTCTACATTAGCATCTTTGCTCAGATTAATTTCAAAAAATTCTGGTATGTCCACAAAATCGTCGGGAATGTCGTGCATCATTTCATCTACTTGATCATAGTCCGTACAATTAGTGCTATCTATATTTTCTATATTTTCAACCCCAATTTCCTCCCGTACATCATTTTCCCGATCTAAAGAGGTCTCGGACACATTGGAAGCCTTGCTTGACTCCGCATTTGCCGATTCTTCGAAGCACTCGCCATGCCACACCCAACGAGTGTACCGCTCCTTAAATCCACGACGGATCAGATGGCCCCTCACTTCTCTGACATCCCTAAATCTCCGCAAGTTCTCACAATCGGAACAAGGGCATAAAATAGTTTCATCACCCCTACGCCTCATATGTTCCTTCGCACAATTAATGAATTCTTCGACTCCTAACAAGTAAGCACTTGTATCACGCCTCCCATACATCCAACTCTTACGATCCATCTGTAAGAGATAATTAAATATAATTTTTATTATGCATGCAATATTAGTACTAGGTCCCTGCTGGTTCTACAATTAATAGGTTCCGGGCCGGCCAACCATCCTAACCCACTCTTTGAATACCTTGTCTCATTAGCGAACATGCGTTGGGCAATTTGTTGTTCGAGAAAAATTCGGCAGCATTTCCCATTAGCTCCCCCGAGTACGCCATTGCACGTACCCGTGAGAACAAATGGAGAAATGATCTACCGAATTTTTCTCGAACAACAAATTGCCCAATGCATGTTCACTAATCCTAAATGAGACAAAGTATTCAAAGAGCAGTCCCAAACGGGGACTATTCGAGATTAACCCCTATTGGATTAATCTCGAACGGGTAACGACCTAAAGTTATTCAAGTTCCGGTAGTTTGGTTCTAATGCATGACAATACCCACATATAAAAAATGCTAACACATGCATGCAATTATATGCTAATTAATTATATAATAACTACTAATTATTCAATCAAGTAGATAAATAGAATTAACCTCAATATCTCGAAACGAAAATGGGAGTCGGAGGGGGGAGTGGTATGCCTTCCAATCAACTTCCTCTTGAGCTAGATTGAAATTAAAGGAGGAGGGGGAGGGGGCGCTGCTGCCTGCTGGTCTGCTGGAGAAGGAGGGAGGAAAAGAAGAAGGTATATATGCCTTATGATTAATTTGCTAGCTGCTGGGTGAGGAAGAAGTGGAGTTGTTGCTTGGAGAGAATCAACAACGGTTCCAAATGAATAACAGTTGTTAAATGGGCCACAGGCGGGAAATTCTCCCGCCACAAGAAGGAATCAGCAACGGTTCCCAACAAAAAACAGTTGTTAATTCTTACACAGGAATACTTTATGTTACCCAAGAATCAACAACGGTTTGTTCTTTAGAAACAGTTGGGAAAGATAACGGGTTAGCAACGGTTTCTTATCGAGAACCGTTGTTGACTCTTGCACATGAATATTTTACGTCACCAAGAATCAACAACGGTTTGAACTTGAAAACCGTTGGTAATGATTAGCACTTTCCCAACGGTTTTTTAGAGAGAATCGTTGTTAATTCTTGCACATGAATATTTTATGTCAGCCAAGGTTCAACAACGGTTTCTCTTTAAAGAACCGTTGGTAATGATTATCCCTTTACCAACGGTTTTTAAGAGTGAACCGTTGTTAATTCTCGCACAGGAATATTTTATGTTACCAAGAGTCAACAACGGTTTGTGTTTGATAAACCGTTGGGAATGCTCCACCTTTTCCAACGGTTTTATGTAGAGGACCGTTGTTAACTCTTGCACATGAATCAACAACTGTTTCTTCTTAAGGAACAGTTGGGAATGATATGCCTTTCCCAACTGTTTTTTAAAGGAACAGTTGTTGATTCTTTCTCAGATTTCGGGGTTCTCTTTACCAACTGTTCCCTCTGATAAACCGTTGCTGATATGTTTAATTAAATTTCCAAAATGCCACTGCCACTTTTCACCAACGGTTTTCTTGAAAACAGTTGCTAAGTTGGGGTTGCTAATGCCCATCTCTGTGGTAGTGTGTGTTTTCTCCTAAATCACTTGTTTTTTATTTAATTTATTCATTCCTTCAATTTAGTCGCTTTCCTACTCATTGTAAAAAAAAAAATTCCTCTAATTAAACTCACATGATATGAGAGTTTTTTTTTTTTTTTTTTCAAAATCGTTTAGAAATACAATAATTACAGCTAATATTCTTAATTTTTTTAATTTTTAAGTCCAAAATTTTTTTTTCACTCTATCTTTTGGTTTTGTTCTACAAATTTATAAAAACTAAATACTACTGTAATTACAACTAATATTAAAATTATTCCAAATCACATAAAATAAGTGTATTTTTTTTATTAAAAGTATACAAATATAGTTATTACATGTTCTATTTCTTTTAAATTTCAACCTTTTCAAAATTGTTTAGAAATGCAACAATTAAAGCTTAGAGAAACTTTTTTTCACAAATTTAGGCTGATTTTTTATATACTTTATCCTACCTAACTCATTCAATCTTTTTTTTTCAGTACACACAAAACGTGATGGGAGTTATTTCTTTTTTCCAGAATTTCATACTTATAGCTAATATAAATTATTTCTTCCGAAAATGTAGTGAATTTTTTTTTTTACTTCATGATGCCTCCGTAAATTATTCCTCCCATTTATTTATTAATTCAAATGTAATTTTTTTTCTTTTTTATAATTAAAAATATTTTTATTCCTCTAAACTCTAAATTCTTAACTCACATGAAATAACGTGAGAGTCATTTTTTTTTTTCAAAAAATCTCAGAAATACTACAATAACAGCTAAGATATAGCTATATTTATTTCCCATATTAAGTCCGAACTTTTTTATGCTTTATCCTACCTTCGTCGTTATCCTTCTACCAAACTCATTCAATTCTCTTTTCACTACAAAATGAGACGGAAGTTATTCCTTTTCCCAGAATTTAGTATACTAGTGCAATTGTTATAGCTAATATAAATTTGTTTTTTCCCAAAATGTAGACAATCTTTTTCACATTATCTGTTTATGTGCTGTTTTCACCTTAATCACTCATTCTTTTCATTTAATTTATTCATTCAATGCAGTCTCTCTCCTATTGATAGTGAAAAAAAAATAATTTCTCCTCTATACTCACATGATAATAGAGTTATTCTTTCTTCTTTTCAAAATTGTTTAGTTAAAATAATTACACCTAAGATACTTATATCTTATATTTCTAAGTCCAATTTTTTTTTTATACTTTATCCTGCATTAGCAAATAGCGTGTTTCGCCTTGCATAAAAATCTGAACAATGCGTCTGATTTCTATCCAATAAAGTAACATTAACTAATGATCAACAATTTATATTGATCAAAAAATATAATACGAAAATGTTTGCATTTTGCTTTAAGTTGTAAATCAAATCAAATATGTTTCATCACACCTGAAATTTCAATTTATATTTTGTCACACCCCGAACCAAAATGGTACGGTCTGAGTGCGACAGCCGCCGCGTGTACCCAACGACACGTACACGCAAGGCTCAAATAAAGACAATCCATTCATTTATCTCAACACAACAAATTCATATATACATGCCACAACTAATAAATAAAAGAAATAGTAGAATAGAAGATTCACAAAAGAACAGAATAAATATAAACAAATTTTGGATGGTATCGTGAGGATTACCATCTTCATCTCTAAGAAAAATTACTCTTAACATATTCTCAAAGAAAGCAGTGGCATCATAACATCCAAGCCGATCCTCACCATTTGGACACCTGGAACCCATAATGAAATGGAACGGGTGAGAGATAATCTCTCAGTACGGTATTTAGTTCCAGCCCGCAAAATTATAACTTTCCCAAGAGGAACAAATAACTAATGTAGGTTCAACATTAATGCAATATTAAGAAATAAAACTAAACATACCATGCAATGCATTTATCACAACATATATATATATACATACATATATACATATATACATATATACATATATATATATATATATATATAACAATTTCAGTCTTTTGAATTTTTAAGAAAATTATCGATTTAAAACAATTAAATCTGTCTCGTATTGAACCAAAGTTCAGTTGTGTTCGATTTAATACAATTTACCATAAAAGAAACTTTTCATGTAATTTAAGAAGTCATGCATAACAAAAAGTTTTAATCTGTCCCGTACTGAACAAAGTTCAGTTATGTCCAATTAAATACATTTCTTTAAAAATAATCTGTCCCGTATGTCACACCGTCCGTTCCCTAACCCGACTAGTATGGGCACCGTAAGGGACGTTCACTTAAGTACTTAAGATTCTGTAGTAATGGGAATATAATCGCGATATAATATCCGACACCGTCTGTATATTCCCGTAGTGACATTCATTCGAATTTAATTACTCTTAATTTTCTTTTGAATTGCTTTATTTCTCATGCATCACGACCCATGACTGAAGAAAAATGCAAATATAATATGAGTTAATAATTCCCTGCCCATAAAAATCTGCTTTGTTTCACATTTCTTTAGACTAAACATTTGATTCTAATTTTTCTAAGTGCAATGTAGTATTTACTTGATATCAAAGAACCTTAGTTAGCCTTAGAGTCCTTATTACAAAATAATATGAGAATGCATGGTAAATGAGGTGTTAAATATTACTTGTCACTTTGTCAAATGAGCAAATTACGCAATTACAGAAGTGGGTATAAAGAGTGAACCAGAACCGAGTGTCTGATTGTTCTAATTAGTCCAAGGGTTAAATAATTGAAGGGACTCAAGGCTATATCTTTTAGGTGGCAATTTAGAAATTTAATTAGAGGTGTATGAATACGCTGTAGGTGACAACTTGCTAAGTTGCTAAATATGTGAAACAGATTAAGATTGAATAATGGAACTTGACATTGAGTCTATTAACCGGATATGCAAATCTTATTGGACTTGAGTGTAAACGAACCTGAAACTTATTTTCAAATTGGGATTTAGCATAATTAGAACTATATGGTTCTGCATGCACTTCCTATTGTACAAAATTATAATTCAGCGGGAACCCGTACCTCTACAGCAAGGAAATAAAGAAGTCGCCTAACCCGTCGTCGGTTGTTTTGTCTACTCGTAACTCTCATCTGCTTGCCCATCGAGTATTCTCGTAAATAAGGAATTTAATATTGATTAAATTCATAGGCACTAAGATATTGATCCCATTAATTAATTAAGATGAAGTTACTACTGGAATTTATATTTTGGCTCATAATCATTTCCAGTATTCACATATCAATTTCCAAACATTATCAACTTGTACCACGATGGGGGCCAACAATGCTAGCTGCAACTTGTACCACAACCAAAAGAGTCAACAGCTCCAGTATAAACAATGTCACTAAAAGATCGCAACTATTGACAATGATGACAACAACAAGGACCATACAAGTCGGTACAATGGTACAATCAAACAGATGACAAGTACAATAGCAATAGCAACAAACTCATAGGCGCAGGGGCTCAGCCCCCAACTCAACTATGGTTCGCACAGTTAGAAAGAAAGGGAAGATATCATACCGACAAGGATGACTCAAGGATGTTAAAAGAAATTGAAGTCGGTGTCGGGTTCAAGTGGGTACAAGAGGGCAGCAGTGACCAGCAGGGAGCTCGAAGAGTTCACGGTCGAGAGGCAACCTAGAGGGTTGCTAGCTTGGCACGGTACTTGATGACCCGCCGGCCAGCCGATCGGATTGAGGAAATACCGAAATAGGCATAGATTTAGCCATGGAGAGGAGGCACTGTGAAGGGGGCTTGCAAGGGCGCGGCGATCGGTAGGTGCTGGACAAGGAGCAAGAAAGGCGGTGAGAAGGCATGACAGAGGCTGGCCGTGTTCGACGCCTCCATGGGCAGAGGTGCGGCCTCCATCGCCGAGTCTGGTCGCATGTGACAGAGAGGAATGAGAGGGAGCGGCGGACATGGAAGGAGCTTTAGATCCGCAATGCCTGATGCGAGCTCGGCACGGCGGTGGCGGTGTGGCTCGGCTTGGGTGGTCGTTGGCAGCAGGAGGGTTAGGTTTTGGTGAAATGGGAATTGTGCAAAATGAAAAGGCAGAGGAGGGGACGGGAGGAGAATGAAGTTGAGGGGTTTGGTTCGCCCAAGATTTGATGTGGCCAGATTGGCATAGCCAATCATGTGGTAAGTTGGATTTACATTCTCCATACGGCAATTAGCAATGGTCATATTAAATTTAATTCAACCAATTCTAATGTATAGTTAAATGATACCTTTAAACTAAATCAAGTATATATATACATTTTTTTCCATTGTCTTTTAACAATTAATATTTATAATACATATTTTTTTTTATTTTTTATTTTTTTTGGTACAGGGTTTCACATTCGACCCCCCTTAAAAGATGTTTCGTCCTCGAAACGACACCCAGTAAATTTTTGAATATCACTTGTGCATTTTGCTTACATGCTGTTAAGTGTCTTGAGGCATATGCAATGGTCCAATCGAAGAAGTATACGTAGGATGATACTTTGTTAGAGAGTGTTAACAGTATTTAGTATTTATTTGGTAGATGAACAATATATAATGGCAAATGACTAGTCATTATTTAGATAATTATAAGGCATTTTGTATACAACATGACATTTGATTAAAATATGTGCTGAAAATACTTACTATATATATATATTTTTATTAGAATATATTTGACATCTATCACTCACAAAGCTCATATTCCTTAATAATGATACTAACTAATTAAATAATCAAATCACAATTCACTAGTAAATGATCTGCCGTACATCTCTCACTATATATAGTGTATCTTATTTATAACAACTCTGATTTTGGTATTCGAAAATTTAGTTGTTGAAATCCAGAAACAAGAATTGACAGATAGCTGTCAGTATTTTAGTCATAAATTGTTCATTCTAACCCTGATCCAAGTGTATTAATGTTCTATATAAAGCTAAGATTTAAAGCTATCACTTTGGTATTTGGAGTTTCTTCGAATTTCAAACGTAGGAACCCAAAATAATGCGATTTTACATATTGGGATAGAAGATTGGGTGCAAAATCTTTTTAGTTTTCCTTGTATAAATCTCATGTCAATTTCAAAATTTCCTTTTTCCATAAAACAGCACACCTCTCTTTCCCTTCCCATCTGGCTGCCCTAAACCTCAGCTGCACGTACATATTAAAACCAACTCAAATAGCAGTGATCCGCACACACGGTTAATCAATTCATATGATGTAAACCCGGTGACACAGTTGGACTGACAAACACGAGGAAAGAGCGAAAGTCAATGAGAGGAGGCAACTAACAACGAGTAAAGAATCTCTAACAACCATGTAAGTTGTGAAGTGTGGTAAAATGCGACAACTCATTTATTTCTTGATAATTTCCGATTTGAAGTCTGATATTTTAAACATTGCATCTCTAGTTTAAATTCGAAGTTTTCTGCATCGTGGTACAATTTGATAAATTATAAGATCTGAATGTTAGAGTCATACAAATAAGATTGCAGTCCTTGAAATGGGTTATGGTGAGACTGGTAAATGACAAGGTCCACTATATATGTGAGTTTCCGATTCTGGTTTTGTGATAGGGACTGAATTGTGATAATAAGTTAACATAATATTTAAAACAGTCCCTTTGTGGGGACCACACTGAAACTTCTGGAATGAATTAAGCTTGAAGATATTTCAAAGCACTCATTTAAGTTTAGTAACAACACTATAGTATGTAAAAAGAGCTTAGAGTTTACTAGTTGAGGTGTCTGATAAGTAACTATGCCCATACAACACAATTTAAGTTTCTGAATTTTGATCTTTCTTTATTTTGAAAAGCTTAGTAACATGAGTGTTGGTTACTCCAAGTAAATCATTACGTGAGTATTTAGTAAATATCATTAGGAAAGTACTCAAATGCCTATGTACTAAAATAATGGCAATTTATAAGTATTGCTAATTTCATCAATAGAATTGACAATACAATTTCATCACATATTTTCACAAAAGTCTATGTTTCTCATGATGCAACAACGAGAATAGAAATCCCTGCTACGTTCTCAATCGTAAGGTTGATAATTAATAAAAATCTAATGAAAGGTGGATATGGAATTACTATTCCTTAAATTGTAGCTGAACAGTAAACAGTATTATCATAAGCGGAATAGAAATATTATAGATTCATAATTATTCTTCTGTCTAACTCATTCAGTTCTCTTTTCACTGCATACAAATGGGATGGAAGTTATTCCTTTTTTTTTTCTAGAATTTAGTACTAGCGCAATAACTATTCAATAACTATAGCTATTATAAGTTTATTTCTTTTCCAAATGTAGTCAATATTTTTTCTCTCTATCTATTGTATATCCAATTTTCCACCCAGATAATTTATTCAATTATTCTCTTTATTTACTACTTCAATGTATGTCTCTCTTTATTTTGAAAGTACCAAAAATGCATATATATTTTTGTTCCTCTATACCACATGAAATGATGTTGGTGTGATTATTTTTCAAAATTGTTTAGAATAAAACTATTATATTTTTCTTCTCCAAATTAAGTCCGAACTTTTTTATACTTTATCTGTCTTTGCCATTATCTTTACCTAACTTATTCAATTTTCTTTTCACTACACACAAAAATGTGATGGGAGTTATTCCTTTTTTTTTTTAGAATTTCCTACTAGTGCAATAATTATAGCTTATATAAATTTATTTCTTTCCCAAAATGCAAAAATTGATTGAATTCGAACACTACCAATCAATAAATTGAATACATAGATAAACCTTTTTTTTTCTATTTTTTTTAATTTATTTGAATTTTAATTAAAGATATTAAAATCACCCTTCCCATTATTAAAGAAGCCCCGTTATTTCATTGGAATCAGATTTAATTTTATCCAAAATCATTTGGACGGTCCAAAGAATTCGGAGAGCCATATGATATAATTATTAGCAATTGGTCAATCATGATTAGCCATGTGGGTGTTAACAATAAAAACAACGTACATATGCATAATATGCTGGTTAATTATATTTAGGGATCACACACTATCACTATTGATGAACATATCAACGGTTTAGTCGTAAGGGAAACGCTTGAGCGATACGCGTATCGATGACGCACTGCACTAACTTCTTTCTCCTCCCAATCTCTCCTAGTATCTAGAAGTTGCATTTCATAAGACAGATTTATCATACAAGTTCTTTATTCTTGAAAGGCTAGCAAGCATGAACATGCATGCTGCAACATACACCACAACTTCTGACATACAGCGATACATGGATACCAGCTAAGCATTCCCCGGTTCATGACTTTGCAGCAGAACCAGCGCTGCACCGAGGACCCTGATGTAGATCCTCGGTATGTTTGGAATGCTTTCAGACCCTGCGCACAGCGCGCAGGTTGAGCCCTCCATCGATATGGAGGGTCAGCATGGTCTTCCAGTTCACGTCACGGGACTCGTCGCCCAAATGGAACTTGAAGAAGTACAGCAGAGTGGCGACGATGACCTTCATCTCTCTGTATGCAAAGTCCTTGCCCATGCAGATACGGGGGCCGGCCTGGACAAATAACAAATTGAACAGAAAATATTACCAAAATTGCACGTGTCGATCGACTAAAAAAAATCCGTATGATAATATTGCGACATCTTTCCGAACCTGGAAAGCAGTGAACTTGCACGGGTTCTGCGGCACAAATTGACCGTTGTTGTCAAGCCACCTCTCTGGTTTGAATTCTTCGGCATCATCTCCCCACAGGAACTTCATCCTTCCCATTGGCAAAGGCTGATAATCGACCGAGTCTCCTTTCTTCAGTTGATAGCCGTCTGGAAGTGTGTCATCAGAAAAGCAGAACTTTGAATCCTATATGTAAACATGAAAAAAAACTCATTAATTGTAGGTGACCCGACAATATCATAAGCTGCCAAGTTTATAAGTTTGCTAATTTAAAAGTTCTTCTTCTCACCTGAGGCACCGCCGGGTAGAGCCTTAGGGTTTCAGTAAGAGTGGCATGAAGATATTGCATGTTGTTCACATTCTCTTCTTTCAAATTTGAAACAAACTCGTCAAACTTCACCTCGGGCTTCTCCATGCCGGTGGCTTCTTGTACTTCCTTCAAGACCTTCTCTTGGATGTTAGGATGCTTGCAGAGTGAATAGAAGAACCACGAGAGCGTCCCGGCTGTTGTGTCCCTTCCGGCAAGAGCAAAGTTGAGGATGATATCTCTAAGGTACTTGTTGGTGATGGTGCTTGGTGATTTCTCCTTCTCCAATAGAAATCTTGACAAGATATCATCCTTCTTAATCTATATATTAGAAAATTAAGAAAGGAATATTCAAAAACAAAAGTATATAGCAAAATTTTTAGTAATTTTTAGACATGTATTACATAGCAAAATAATTTTGAAATCAGATGAAAGACTTACAGATTCTCCCTTCTGAGTGGAAATTTGCTCGATCCTTTTGTTGATCACGTTGTCGATGAATCCTTTGATCAAATTGACGTTCTTCTTCATCTGAGCTTCGGAGCCAATGTTTAGGAATTTCTTCACCTTCCATGACAAGTCGAAAATACGGTAAAGCGTCTGGGAACTGGCCTCGTCAACGGCCTTTGAGAACGCCTTGATCTCCTCCGGCGCTGCTAGAGCGCTTAGTTCAACTCCAAATAACACTTTGAAGATGGAATCCAGTGTCGATCCCATGAACAAATCCTGAAAATTAAAAAAAAAAAAAATTTGTTGTATTACTGTTTTATTAATGATTAACTTGGCATGCAATAAAAAGCACCAAAAATCAATGATTTTACACAAAAAAAAAATTGAATAGATTTTTACTTGGATGTCAAACATCTTGTCGGACGAGGCGAACTCCGACACTGTATGAGCTAGTTTGTTTGCAGTTGTGCGGAAGGCGCCGCTGGTGTAGCTCTTCAACAGCTTGGACGAGAACTCAAAGCTCGCAATCTTTCGCTGTTCTTGCCACTTGTCCCCATCCACAGCAAAGATGCCATCTCCAAGGAAGTCACTCATCAGTTCATATCCTTGTGGTCCCTATTTCAACATCAAAATAACCCCTAAAGCAAACCAAAACTGTATATCATAGCTAAAAAAGTTTAGATTTCATGTAAATCTATACCTTGCCATAGTTCGCGGAGTTGGTCTTGAGGATATACTCCACGTTGGCCGGATCAACAGTGTAGACATAGTTGCAGAAGGGCGTGAGCATGCGGAAGGTCTTGTACTTCTTGCATTTCTCGGTCTGGTACTGGATGAGGCGGGGGAAGTTGAGCACCTGATGGAAGATGGTCCCGGCAACGGGAGGGTAGTTCTTCTTCACCTCGTTCGTTGACGGGAACACGAACCGCTTGAAGAGACCGAGCGAGACTACGAGCATTGCTATGCTTAGGAGGGAGGCCGGGGATGCATAACCAGAGATTATTGACAAGGAATCCATTGGATATACACTTGTGCTGCTCTGGTGCTGAGAGAGGAGAGTGATGGATGTTTTTGTGAAGAGTAGGGTGCACAGGGATCCCTATTTATAGTGCCATGAGTGGTTGTTTTACATTTAGGTCCATGTAGTTAGAAGAATACATATTAATTATGTGTTGTATATATCTCCAATTTTTTTTTACTTTATCATTCTTTGGTCATTTTTACCTATCTTGTTTTTTCTTTTTTTCCTTTCCACAATAAACATAATTCTCAATATGCTTTGCTGAGAAAAAAAAAATTTTCTCAAAATTACTAACAAATACAATAGGTATATGTCTTATATATTTGCTCATTTATTAATTGTTCTACCTCAAATCCAAGTTCATTTTTCTACTTTTTTTTTTATACCAATGTAATTTATGTTACGTTTTTTTTAAAAAAAAATATATTCCTATAAGTTGTATGCACATGAAATGAGAATTTTTTTGTTCCAAAACTACTAATAAAGAAAGTTTATACAATTATACACATTTGATTTCATTTCATTCTCAAATTAAATCATATATATTTTTTAATATTTTTATCCGTGTTATGGTCCAACTATATAAGTCGGATACTCATTAGTTATTTATTAAATGTAACTCTATCTAGGTTTTGCAATAATGTAAAAATTAATTCATCTTTATTCTTTATACAGAACACAATAAATATAGAAAAAAAAAATATATACAATGCATTTCTTTGATAGATTACGTCTTACTGCTTACGCTTTATCTTGCCTTCGTCATCCCTCTACCTAATTCATTCAACTTCTCAGTATCTGTCTACTAATAAAGTATAAACGCAAGCCTATCTATGTTTGGTAGTGGAAAGAGTAATACCTAGCGTCCATAAAAAAACTATCCATAGAGTCTATATGTAATATTTCGATATGTATGTGTTATATTTCGGACTGTATCTATTACATTCCGTACATGTCTATGAATGTATAGACGGTTTTTCAATAGACGCAAGATGTTTCTCTAGTGGAAAGTATCACTTCTATCTCAATGCTCACATGCATAGAGGTGGCAAATTTTGACCCGACCCGAAAAATCCGCCCGACCCGCCCGACCCGAAACCCGACCCGACCCGAGTTTCAGGGAAAGTCAAACTGACCCGAACCCGACCCGACCCGACCCGAACCCGACCCGACCCGAGTTCCAGGGAAAGTGAGACTGACCCGAACCCGACCCGACCCGACCCGAACCCGACCAGACCCGTGTTCCAGGGAAAGTCAGACTGACCCGAACCCGACCCGACCCGACCCGAACCCGACCCGAACCCGACCCGACCCGGGAATAGAGGTACAAAATCTGACAAAAAACGACCAAACCCGAAAACCTGCCCGACCCGACCCGAACCCGACCCGACCCGAAAAAATGCCGGCAGACGTCAACCCGATACCCGACCCGACCCGACCCGAACCCGACCCGACCCGAAAAAAATGCCGGCAGCCGTCAACCCGATACCCGACCCGACCCGACCCGAACCCGACCCGACCCGACATTTCCAATTGGTCAAACCGACCCGATCCGACCCGACCCGACCCGAACCCGAACCCGACCCGACCCGGGAATCTGCCACCTCTACACATGCATGGCGTGACCGCATGAGTGCTATCTTTTCTTTGTTTTTTTATTTTTTTTTTCAAACGTATGAATTGAACTATTAAAAAAAAAATCTGATATTGTATATTTGTGTATTTCTTTTCAAAATTAAGGTAGATTTTTTCGTTGTAATCGATGTTCGCCACCTTCTAGCCTAAATAATCATTTTACTTTTCATTAAGCCAATATTAATTTTCTGTGTACAAAAATATTTCTTACATATTTATACAAGGAGTAGAACTATTGTGCAAACGTTAGTATTTCAGAGTCTAACAGCTCAAATTATATTTTGTCATGTCCAAAATTTTGATTTATGGTTCTTATTAAATTCATCATATGAAAATACTTGGGGATACAAAAATTTTCCATTTTTGGAGTTTTTTAAGTATTTATTTTGGATTTTTTTTAATTCATGTACAGACAAACATTATTTTATTAATATTTTAGAGTCATTTTAAAAAATTCAAAACAATTACTTAAAAAATCCAAAAATGAAAATTTTTTGTATGCCCAAGTATTTTTATATAATGAATTTAATAAGAACTATAAATCAAAATTTCGGACATGACAAAACATAATTTGAGCCGTTAGACTCTGAAATGCTAACATTTGCACAATAGTTCTACTCCTTATACAAGATATAATTAATACTACTTCAAATGTCTAATAAATAATAGTTATATATAAGTATCAATATTTCTATTTTCTTGTCATAAACTTATACTAATGATTTTTTTTTTAATCTATCTATCTTTTGGTTTTGTTCTACAAATTTATAAATATTCATTTATTCTTATAATCAAATATAACTGAAAGTTACATTTTGAAAGAAAATATATATATATATATATATATATATCAACTTTCTGTGTGCATTAATGGGATGAGAGTTATTTTTTTAAAAAACTAAATACTACTATAATTATAACTAATATAAAAATTATTCCAAATAACATGAGTGTAATTCTTTTATGAAAAGTATAAAAATATAGTTCCAAATATTATATATTCTTTTTCTTTTAAATATCAAAATTTTAAAAATTGTTCAGTAATACAACAATTAAAGATTAGAGATATATTTTTTCTTTCACAAATTTAGCCTGATTTTTATATACTTTATCCTACCTAACTCATTCAATCTTTTTTTCACTACACAGTACACACAAAACGTGATGGCAGTTATCTCTTTTTTCCAGAATTTTGTACTTATAGCCAATATAAATTATTTCTTTCCGGACATGTAGTGATTTTTTTTTATATACTTTATGATGCTTCCATAAATCATTCTTTCCAATATTTATTCATTCATTCAAATGTAAGTATCTTTTTTTTTTATAATAAAAAAATATTTTCATTCTCGTCATTATCTTTCTACCAAACTCATTCAATTTTCTTTTCACTACAAAATGGGATCGATGGAAGTGATTCCTTTTTCCATAATTTAGTATGCTAGAAAATTGTTATAGTTATATCTATTTTTTTCCCAAAATGTAGACAATCTTTTTTCACTTTATCCTGTTTATGTTGTGTTTTCATCTAAATCACTCGTTTTTTTATTTAATTTATTCATTCCTTCAATTTAGTCTCTATCCTACTCATAGTAAAAAAATAAATAAATTCCTCTAATTAAACTCACATGATACGAGAGTTTTCTTTTTTTTCAAAATCGTTTAGAAATACAATAATTACAGCTAATATACTTATATGTTTAAATTTTAAGTCCAAATTTTTTTTCACTCTATCATCTTTTGGTTTTGTTCTACAAATTTATAAAAACTAAATACTACTATAATTACAACTAATATTAAAATTATTCCAAATCACATAAAATAAGTGTATTTTTTTATTAAAAGTATAAAAATATAGTTATTATATATTCTATTTCTTTCAAATATCAACTTTTTCAAAATTGTTTAGAAATGCAAAATTAAAGCTTAGAGAAACTTTTTTTCACAAATTTAGGCTGATTTTTTATATACTTTATCCTACCTAACTCATTCAATCTTTTTTTCACTACACACAAAACGTGATGGGAGTTATTTCTTTTTTTCCAGAATTTCATACTTATAGCTAATATAAATTATTTCTTCCGAAAATGTAGTGAATTTTTTTTTACTTCATGATGCCTCCGTAAATTATTCCTCCCATTTATTTATTAATTCAAATGTAATTTTATTTTCTTTTTTATAATTAAAAATATTTTTATTCCTCTAAACTCTAAATTCTTAACTCACATGAAATAACGTGAGAATCATTTTTTTTAAAAAAAAAATTTAGAAATACTACAATAACAGCTAAGATATAGCTATATTTATTTCCCATTATAAGTCCGAACTTTTTTATGCTTTATCCTACCTTCGTCGTTATCCTTCTACCAAACTCATTCAATTCTCTCTTCACTACAAAATGAGACGGAAGTTATTCCTTTTCCTAGAATTTAGTATACTAGTGCAATTGTTATAGCTAATATAAATTTGTTTATTTTTTTTCCAAAATGTAGACAATATGTTTCAATTTATCCTGTTTATGTTGTGTTTTCACCTAAATCATTCGTTCTTTTTGTTTAATTTATTCATTTAATGTAGTCTCTCTCCTATTGATAGTGAAAAAAAAAAATTCTCCTTTAAACTCACATGATAATAGAGTTATTCTTTCTTCTTTTCAAAATTGTTTAGTTAAAATAATTACATCTAAGATACTTATATTTTACATTTCTAAGTCCAAAATTTTTTTTATACTTTATCATGCATTAGCAAATTAAGAGCGTGCTTCGCCACGCATAAAAATTTGAACAATATTGTGTGTAATATCTATCCAATAATAAAGTAATATTAACTAATGATCAATAATTTATATTTCTAAGAAAATAAAAAATTATATACGTTGAAAGAATATAATAATAATATGGAAAAAGGATAAATGATATTGATATAAAAGTTTGTCCAAAATAATTTTGAATTAAAATTGCATTATATATCTGAGTCCAAATATAATACAAAAACGATTGCATTTTGTTTTGAATTGTAAACCAAATCAAATATATTTTATCACACCTAAAATTTCAATTTATATTGTCACAAAAGTCTTTGTTTCTCATGATGCTACAACGAGAATAGAAATCCCTGCTACGTTCTCAATCGTAGGGTTGATAATCAATAAAAATCTAATGAAAGGTGGAGATGGAATTACTATTCCATACATTGTAGCTGAACAGTGAACAATATCATCACAAGCGGAATAGGAATATTATAGATTTGTCATTATACTTCAAATTAAATCTCAATCACTAACTCAAATATCACTAAACTTGCCCTATAAGGGTCCGTTTGGATTGTGCAAGGATTAGTGAAAGAATAGTAGAATAGAGAATAGTCGATAAGATTAGTAAAAAAAAAATAGTGATTTTTGGATTAGCTAAAGAATAGTAGAAATATGGTGCTATTCGGGATAGTAAAAATATTGTTTGGATTGTTTGTTTAGAATAGCAATGGATGGTTGAAAAGAATAGTAGCTAATCCATGTTTTATATGGATTAGTAGAATAGCAACTAATCTCACTATTCCGGATTAGTGATTGCATGTTTGGATGCACTCACAAGTTAGGAATAACTTACTAATCTCACTATATAGATTTGTCATTATACTTCTACCTAACTCATTCAGTTTTCTTTACACTACACACAAATGGGATGGAAGTTATTCCTTTTTTTTTCAAGAATATAATACTAACGCAATAACTATGCAATAACTATAGATATTATAAATTATTTCTTTTCCAAATGTAGTGAATATTTTTTTCATTTTATCTGTTGTATTTCCACCCATATAATTTATTCTCATTATTTACTACTTTAATTAATGTATGTTTCTCTTTATTTTGAAAGTACCAAAAATACATATATATTTTTGTTCCTCTATACCACATGAAATGGTGTTCGTATTATTATTCTTCAAAATTGTTTAGAAATACAACTATTTTATTTTTCTTCTCCAAATTAAATCTGAACTTTTTTATACTTTTAATATCTTATCTTTGGTGTAGCTATAGTGATACCATCGGTGATACAATGTAGTTTGACTTGGTCAAATGTCTTAATTGTTCAACTTAATGTCTTAATTGTTCAACTTAACGTAGTAATTGTGCAACTTAACGCACTTATTATGCAACTTAACGTACTAATTGTGCAACCTAGCATACTAATTGTGTCACTTAACGTACTAATTGTGCAACATAACGTCTTAATTGTTGAACATAACGTCTTAATCGTTCAACTTAACGTCTTAATCGTTCAAATTAACGTCTTAATTTTTCAAATTAACTTCTTAATTGTTCAACTTAACGTACTAATTGTTCAACTTAACGTACTAATTAATTGTGCAACATAACATGCTAATTGTTCAACTCAACATCAACTTAATTTTAGATAGCATGTTGATGTTAAGTTTAACAATTAGTATGTTAAGTAAAATAATTAGCATGTTACGTTAAACAATTAACATGTTAAGTTGAACATTGACCAAATCAAATTACATGGATGGTATCACCAACGGTACCACGTAGTATTGGTATCACCATAGCATTTTCCTTTTGTAACTAACTCATTCAATTTGCTTTTCACTACACACAAATGGGATGGGGGTTATTCCTTTTGTTGGAATTTTCTACTAGTGTAATAATTATAGCTTATATAAATTTATTTCTTTCCCAAAATGCAGCCCATCTTTTTTCACGTTATCATGCCGTCTGCTGTATTCCACCCAAATAATTTATTATCTTTATTTACTCATTCAATGTAAGTCTCTCTCTGGAGTGCTTATCCTCTGTAGCGCTACATTGTGCAGCGCAGCGCGAGAACCGTTGGATCATCTCGAAATTCAAGCCGGCACAGATCTCGAGATGGTCTAACGGTTCACATCCTACGCTACACAATGCAGCGCTACAGAGGATATGAAATCCTCTCTCTGTAATACACCTAAGATAATTATATTTCTTCCTAAAATTATGTCCAGAAATTTTATTTTATTCGACCTTTGCCATTTATCCTTCTAACTCATTCAATTTTCATACTGCCAGACTGTTTTAAGTAGAAAGAAATATAACTTTTTCTCTATACTCACATGAAACATAGAATTTCAGTTGTTTTTTTTAAGTATTAAGAAGAAAAAAGAGAGTTCAAGTAACATACATTTTAGTATTTAATATTTTACTAATATTTCTTTCAAGTTGTTAATTCATTTCTCCTTGCACATTCATTAATATAAGTATATATATATATGACTAAATGGGCTTCTTTATTATAAAATCCAGTTACGCAAATATACATAGTGGAATGGGCCCATAAGAGAGAGATCCACGGAGCAAGAAACAAAAGAAGTCAAATGGTGAGGTCTGTTCTGTTTTGGGAGTGCAAATATATGGACCCTGATAAGGCCAGTTCACATCTTGTCCATTTAAGTAAGATTTATAGGCTTTAAAATTAGATTAGCCATCATATCAATTATGATATTGTTACTTCTCAGACAAATCACATTTTAACAATTAATAGTGGTCGTGATGAAATGCTTGAGAATTTCTCGTATTTTATAAATTTTAAGTGCATAAATTTGAGGCCTGGACTAATGAAAAGATCTTTTACTGATAATCTAATCCGCAAACTATCAGTGTTAATGATTAAGAACAGATTATTTTTCGTAAGTACTTTAAATTGCATAGTTACTCAATGTTTCAGTCAGTATGATTTCGTCCTTTTAAGTGATTTTTTTTCTTACAAATTGTAAACCAAATATTATGGTAATTAAATGTTGTGCGTTACAAATATAGAAA
The DNA here is from genome assembly GCA_030179965.1 of Cyperus esculentus. Taxonomy (NCBI): domain Eukaryota; kingdom Viridiplantae; phylum Streptophyta; class Magnoliopsida; order Poales; family Cyperaceae; genus Cyperus; species Cyperus esculentus. Next base: position 699,247 of record JASGLE010000034.1, on the reverse strand, counting down.
TCCATCTCATCTTACTACCCTCATAGTGTAAACTTTTGTACATAACTTTTCTTTATTTTAATGAAATTTATTGGAAGGCATTTGCCAACCACTTCAAAAAAAAAAAAAAATGTTGTGCGTTACGTTGTTTAAGATATTTCACCCCAAAAAAAAACAGAGAAAACTATTGCCAATACGATTCTGCAGAAATCATGCTGAAAATTTCGATATTCAAATTATTATTATTGCGTAGTGTGATTATTTGATATGTATAACCGATAACTATGGTTAAATCGGATATTAAAGGGAGAGATTAATTAACAATATTAATTATCTTGACAATCTTGAGTCTTGACTATAGAATTAATATTAGAAAAAATAAAAAAAAAGTATCTAAAAGTTTTTAAAATATAAAACTTATATAAAATGTTTTATAACTTGTAGATCGACTATGTTTTTAAATTTCAAACAATTTAAATCATAGTTGATTGTCCATTAAAAATTATTAAAACTAGAACTATTGAATATACTCAAAATTATAATAAACTAGTAAAAAACATCGAAATTGATTGAATTCGAACACTACCGATCTATAAATTGAATACGTAGTTATCCCTTTTTTCTATTTTTTTTATTTATTTGAATTTTAATTGACAATATGTCAAGACATTAAAATCACCTTTCCCATTATTAAAGAAGCCCCGTTATTTCGTTATTTCATTGGAATCGGATTTTATCTAAAATCATTTGGACGGTCCAAAAGATTTGAAGAGCTGTACAATATAATCATTGGCAATTGGTTAATGAAATGGATGCAAAACTACAATGAATAGCATGCAATGCTCATGCTTTGAATCAGTTCCGAAGGTATTTCCCTAGGTAAAAATGCATATTTTTTGGTACAATCAATACAAATACGTAATATGTTGTCTCTATTTAGAGCGCTGGGGCCACACACTATCACAATTGATGATCATATATATTGAATTTAACGGTTCAGTCGTAACTCTGGAGTCTGGACGAACACCATCGAAATGACTTTTAACAAAGAGGAGGGATCCCTTGACAATCTTGACAACAGTACATTCGATAAATTAATAAGAATGTTTAAAAAATCTTAAAAATTGAAAAAAGTTTATAGATGCGATACTTAATATATAGATTGATAGTGTCTTAAATTTCAATCAATTTGAGTATCGTTTGATAGCTCATCAAAATTTTGAGCTCTTTTTAATGGTTGTAATTTAAGGAGATTTTTATGGACTATTAAAGAACAATTATATTGAATATTGTTGAAAATATAATTAATCTATAAGTTTAACAATAAAACTATAAATTTTTTTCCATTTTTAAGATTTTCTAAATATTTTTTTCATGATATCATGGTTAAAATTGTCTTTTTTTTTTTTTTTAATGTTGACAGCGGCTGCCAACGTGTCATGGTTAAAATTGTCAATATAAGCATTGTCAAGAACTCAAAAGGATCCATCCTCTTTAACATAATTTCAGTCCGGATCGGGATCACCTGCTTTTCTAAAAAGAAAAGCACGGCCTGTTTTTCTTCATCCGACGGTTGAGAAACACCGAAATTTATTGAGATCCGTGCAAAAAACACCGAAGTACTTTGAGATCCGTGCGATAACCGATCCTGACCATCCGATTAGAAAAGAAAAGCAGCTGATTCTTATCCTTTCAGTCCTATGCTCCTATTTTCATTAACACGGATATCCCTCTGCAGTTCCCTCCAAACTGGAGACGTATCAAACCCCCCAAATCCAAACCCAAAACCCTTGTAGCTCGTACAAGGCCTCCACCCCTCTCCTCCCTTGGCTTCAGCTCCCTCCCCTCCCCTCCACTCTCCATGTACCGTGTAATTGGTACCCTCCGGAGGTCCCACGCTTGTCACCAGATATCCCTCAGCAGCAGCCAATTTGGGACCTTCTGGTCAGTGTTTTTCAGTTTGTTACTTTGTTTATGTAGATATTTTGTGGGTTTTATGTGCTCATTGGATTCTTGGCCAATTCACATCCTAATTGGTTATACTTGTGTTGGTCCTCGCACAATGTGAAGTTGTGAGCCATTGAATTGGTCAATTAAAGGTTGATGATTTATTTGTTTAACAGTAGGATTGAAATTGGATTATAAATTAATCTTGGTGTGTTTCTTTGTGTGATTATTTCTTGCAGGGGTTTGACTGAGAGCGTAAAGGTACTGCCTTTTGATTTGCAAGATTTTGCTGGTAATTTAATTTTTTGTGTTTTCTTGAAATGTTTTTGATTTTTTTTTTTTTTTTTTGGGTCAGATTGGAGCTGGGTGTTACAGTAATTATGCACCGAGTGATATTGTTCAATCAAAGGCGTCGACTTATAGCAATGGAAATGAAGTTGTGGAATACGCGCCGTATGGGTTCACAAACAAGGACGTAAAGGTTTGCCTATGTAAAACTTTCTTGCATCGATCTGTTTTTATTTTCATGGGCTATTGTCTGGTCTAATATGACGTTGGTTGATTTTCAGAGGTATGATGGGACAAACAATCAAGAGAAAAAAAGAGATAGTGAAATGTTAACTAAACTAGCCGGAAGGAAAATCTCAGGACCAGAAAAGAGAAAATTCCTGATTAACATGGTACGTAATATTGTACTTGCTATCATTTACACCTTTCCTTGCAAACAATGTTCTAATCAGGTCTTAGCATGATACTAACCTGCATGACTTCAGAAACTGTTTGGCACTCCTATGTTTCGGGTTTTGGGTGTGTGTGTGTGCGTGTGGGGGGGGGGGGGGGGGGGGGGGGGGGGGCAACCAACACCAAATCAGATCAAATCGGGCATCCTTGTAGCTCAGTTTTGATTGGCTGTCCATTATTTCCTATGTCATTCTGTGATTAAAGCTTCAAAACAAAGGGAAAATCATTATTCGCTATATGTTGTAAATGCTGTAAAGTATATTTTTGTGGATCTGTTTGTATTGGTTTTCTTATTCATTCTACCTGTGATATCGAACTTGGCAGTTATTTGACCTTAAGGACTCAAAGGAATCTGTGTATGGGACCTTAGATGCATGGGTCGCAACGGAGCCAATTTTTCCGTTGGCCTCTCTCAGACAAGCCCTTGTTGTTCTTGAAAAGCATGAACAATGGCACCGGATTGTTCAGGTACAATTTCCTGTACTCCATAGATTGTTTGTGCCTATTATGATTGGATTCTGGTATTATTGGTAACCAGTTTTGCCTGTTTGACACTTGGGTTTTGAGGTTTAGGTGTGACATCCTGGGCAAGATATTTCTGGATGAAGTTTGCTTGAATGTAATCCAAACAAAAATCTGTTGTGTCATGTACATATTAGGCAGCATTGTGTTTGGTACCTGTATGAAATTCGCCCAAGCTGTAAAATGTTGGCTTTCCTAAAAACTGGTTAAAGCATTTTTACTTTTGTAGGGTGTATGTGAGGTTGTCCCTTTTTAATGGGTATGCCATATGCACCATACAACGTTTTGTTAAAAGTGATATTCTTGTAAAAGTCATAGATTATTTGTGCATTTCTCATAGGTAATAAAATGGATACTAAGCAAAGGTCAAGGGACAATGGGAACATACAAGCTACTAATAGAAGCACTGGAGAAAGACAATAGAGCAGAGGAGGCTCATACAATTTGGGAGAGTAAGTTTGGCAACAATCCGCATTATGTGTCTTGGGATTTTTGCTACCTTATGTTGTCAATTTATTACCGTAATAACATGTTGGATCGGCTTGTAAAGGTACCTGTTATTATCCTGAGTCCTGATACTTTCTTTTTCTTTTGCTCAATTGGCTAGTGGGGGGTACCTTCTGGGCATTTGCATTTCTTGTGAAAAGTTTGCAAATTTGCCTCGACATGTTATCAGATTAGTCTCAATATGAACCTTTCGTTACAAAACCAATCAGGTCTAACAAGAAATGGGGATTTTATACTTGAGAGAGTCACACCAATTTTCTAACAAAACCAGTTATGCATGCACGAGGAAGATCCGGAATGTTTCATCCCTTTTTATTTTATTATTGTAATGTTTTTAACTTTTTACTATACCATTTTGCGCAGCTGTTTAGATGTATTGAATCGTATGGACGAAAGCCACCAAGAAAAAGCATCGTACGGAAAGTTGCAGATGCATATGAGGTGCTTGGCCTCTCTGAAGAAAAAGATAAATTATTGAGTGAGTATAACTACCTATTTGACAAGTCATCAGAAGAGAATAAAAGGAAATATAGGCATTCTAAGAAGGCTAAGAATGAAGGTAATGAAATACAAACAGTATAAAACCCTTTTCTTTTATTTTCTTACCTTTTTCTCATTTTTTATTTAAGGGCCTCTTTAGCTAGTTTTACGTTTTGAATTTTAGTTTTGAGTAATTTTGCATTTATAATTACGGTGTATGCTTGTTCCCAACATTTTTTTATTTTTAATTGATTGTCTTCTGCAGTTGTATAATGTATTTCTTCTGGTACTGTTGTATACTTGTTTATGCCATTTTCATCTGTAAGCCCCGATCTTATTGGATAACGTAAGTATAATACCTGTGATAACGGTATCATTTTTTAATTGAAACATTTAGATCTATTATATATGAATTGATGATATGTTGATTTTTCTTTTCAGGTAAGAAAGAAAACAGCAAATTGGCTGTTAATTCGGGACGTGCAGATGATCAAACATAAGAGCAATATTCTTCAAGTCCCTGGTCACTTTTTTTTTGTTAGTTGATATACTTTATGTGGTTTAATGTCTCTTGTAAGTTGTAAAACTTTTCACGATAATTACTTCAAAACTGATGTGGGTATTAACTGTTCCATTAAACATCTAACAGTATTATTCTTCCTCTTTTGGATAATAGCACTAGTAATTGGTACACATTTATTCAACATATAATAGAGAATTTTCTATTCTTTTATTTAGAATCAAATTTATATCAGGAAGATAGGAAAATACAAATTATGAGTAAGAACACAAGTGACAACCAAAGACCAGTCAGGCTTGGGCTTGGGCTTGGGCTTGGGCTTGCTTGTAATGAAGGTTTTTGCTTCGGTTTTCAGATTTGTTTTTGATATGTATAGCTTGTGAGTTGTGGGCTTGCGGCTTCAAAATAAAAAGGAATTGAAAATTAACGTTTCTACTTTTTAGCAATATTCTACTTCCGTTTGGTGACTTAAAATTGATTTAAGAGCTTAAATCAATTTTACTTCGGCTACCAAACTTAGGGATAGCACGTAATTTAAAAGATAAGTTAAATTGTTCATAATTTAATTCACTGATTTCTTTTGTGATTCAATTTCTGACAAATTGACCCTTCTTAATTATATTAAATTAAATATTGGTCTTGGATAAAAAAAACTATACACAGTACGTGTTCTGTTTGTTTGCTTTTTTTTTTTTTTTTCCTTGAACCACAACATATTTCTTCAAAAATCTGACTACAAAGCAATAGCCGTACTTGATTTGGATTGTGTCATTGTCACTGGCACATGGACGCCACTTGCTCTAATTAAATATGCAAAGTTTTGTACATTAATCAACAATCATGAGAATCCTTTATTTTTTGGGTATAAAGCAAACAAATGGGACCAAGATTCTCCATCAATTGTGGTTCCCCCTTGTTAATGTTTCTTTACTCCCAAGCTTTGACCCCAAATTAAAATTTGCAGAATTTGATTACCCATAACTATGTTAGAATATTTTTATTTTTTCTAGGGGAACCTCATAAAATAATTTTATTTCTTACTTAAAATAATTCAACTAATTAAAACTAACAACTTTTGAAGGACAAAATGCAATTTGTCATAATCTTTTAATTGGTACAGCTATCGACCACACAATTAAAGAATAATGCATGCACCCATTTTATATCATACATATTCTTAAATTTTAATTTTAGTTTATTATAATTACAACTCCCTGATTTTGGCATAAATAATGGCAATTGTGGAACCATTATAAAATTTTAGCACATGCGTACTTCACATCGGTTATTAATTTTTACTCGTATATATTCAGATCATGTCCTAACGTAAAAAATATATTATTTAATGTTTACTTATATTCACAATAATATATTGTGTTTTAATGTGTTCTTGAAGTCTTCTTAATCCATACTAGTAAAGAGCCCACACGTTGCTTTGGGTTGCATTGTTATTTCTTATAATAAATTTTTAAGATAATATATAATAGGCCTTATATTGAGGAAATTGATATGGGCTTTAAATTTTAATGGGCTGAGACATTAATGTCAATGGGAATTAACGTAAATCAACGATTATGATCTATCTAAGAAAATAATCAACCGCTCAGGTTTCTTATTTGGGGAAGATAACCCTTCCATGTCATTTTTTCCAATATGCTTTTATATAGTAAGGATTGTCCAGAGATTTATTCTGGTAAATAAAAAAAATTAGGATGGCTCTCTCCTTAATTAAATTAACACCAAAATATGTGCCTAAACAATTTTCAAAGTGTATCAATTTAAATTAAAGTGCCTAATAATCAATAATCATTAACATAGACTAATGATGGTGCTTGCTCCCTGTAAGCAGAACCGATTACCATAACTGTAGCTAATATTCTCCAAAAAAAAAAAAAAAAAAAAAAAACTGTAGCTAAACAATTGTGCTTTGTTCCTTTGAAAGTTGAACCTCGGAAGGGAGCATAGCACATCATTAAATTAGTAAAAACAAAAGTTCTTCAAAGTGCCACTTTCCAAAGTACAAGATTTAGCTGGATTTCAACAAATTGACATAATTTGGTCACTCCTGATTGCCTGTGGCAAGGGCAAACTCCTGTAATGATGTAAACAGTCCACGCCTTGATTTAGGATGAAATTATTATATTTTATAATAAAGGGTCGAAAGCTCATTTCTCGTGAGAGAACTGATATGGGCCTTAAATTTTAATGGGCCAGGACATTAATGTACATCAACAGTGGTGATCAATCTAAGTAAACAATCAATGACTGAGGTTTTTTCTTTAAAGAATATAGAACTTTTATGTGATCAAAAAATCCAATCTCCTTTTATTAGGAGTAATGATATGATGATGCATTGTTTTTATATGTAGACTAGACTGTAGCAGCATTTTAAAAAATGGCATACGCCTGTCGGACAGATATAATGCTACAAAGCGACTAAACGTTATGCGGCCGATTGATTAATCGGACATAACATAAGCGCATAGCCATTAAGCTAAAAATAATAGGGTTTTGTAACGCGTACTTGATGTTGAAATAAAGTGTCATGTAAATATTATGCACAAAAAGTTGTGTGATATAGAATAACTTAAATTTTTTTTAAAAAATGATATAGAATAATTTAAAATATATTTTACATTTTCTAAGTGAAACATCATGCGTCTAGAAAAACAGTATATACATAGACTTACAAAGATGTACAAATACATCCGGAGCTATTTTAGGGAATACAATTTTTTTTTTTTATTTTAGAGTTTTCTAAGTATTTGTTTTACATTTTTTAAAATAGCATGTACATACATCAATATTTTACTAATATTTATGAGCTATTTTCTAAAATTCAAAACAAATAGTTAGAAAACTCTAAAAATGAAAAAAAATGTATTCCCTAATATTTTTATATAAAGAATTTATTGAGTACCATAAATCGTGATTTCGGACACGATAACATGAAATTTGAGGCGTTAGCATTTCGGTCCGAAATATTAACATTAGTATAATAATCTAACTCAATACATCCGATTATATTACATATATATCGAGTTTGTAATGAACGCTATAAACGTACATTTTGTAGACGCTATATATATTTTAATGTTTTATAAGAAGCGTGGTTCATCAATTGAGACGACATTAAATTGAGAGATCTGACAATCACGAGCTGCTTCAAAAGGAAAGCTCGTTGGGATCGTTTTCGTAATAAATACTTGGTTTCGATTAAATGGGAGGAGGATTTCCAACTCTGTTGTAAAATACAAAAGCAAGCAAACAAACCTGACAATGGTTATGTCATCATACTATATTTATATGACGAAAATTAGTAAAAAAAAAAAAAAAAAAGATTATGAAAGTTTATGTACATTTTATCATTTCTCAAATTAGTTGAAGCTCGTATCGTCCATATATTTTTTTTACCGATTTTAATGAAATTAAAAATACCCTCAACAATGACAGGATTTTGTTATTCTAACAACGGTTAAACATGTCTTCATATATCCTTTTCTTTTTATTGTTAATCTAACAATGAAATTACAAATTACCTTTTTGTCTTCATCCTTCGTCTTCATTTTTTTTTTTTTTCTTTTTTTGGGGGTTAAACATAGACGAGTATTCAAGCAGATAAAAAGGTAGGGAATATTTTTTTTTTTTTTGAGATAAAGATGAGTGTCAAGCCACTCAAATTTAAATGTCTATAAAAGACCCACATTCAGGTTTCAAACCTGCGACCTTCCATACAAAGAGCATTACCCTTAGCCAGTAGACCAAAACAGTTCTCAAAGGTAGGGAATATTTATAGTGTGCAACAACCACAACAGCAATTCTCCATTCCCCCAATGGAAAACCGGTCCATTCCTGTGCACATGTGTGAGTAACAGTGGGCATCATGTAAATTAAATTGACAAGTGACAACTAATATTGATGAGGCATCACATGACAGATGCATCTTTCTATGCTCGAACTACTCCCATCTTTTTTTTTTTTTTTGTTTAATATATCCTTACTCCTAATAAAAGCGGATTGAATTTTTTGAGATAAAAGTTCTATTTTTTTCTAAAGAATAAATCTCAGCAGTTGATTGTTACTTTGATTATCACCGCTGACGTATTTTAATGTCTTAACCTATTAAAACTTAAGGTTCATATCAATTTTCTCAATTTAAGGTATATTACATATTATCTTAAAAATTTACTATAAGAAATACAATTTCAGCTCAAAACAAGACGTGTACTCTTGCTAGTTTCTCATAAAGAGAGAATCTGCTAATTCCATGTAAAAACAACGCACCTTTTAAATTCTAATTACTCGAAAATTTGATTAGAAGTAGAAATGTATAATTAATGGCTTAGGTTAAAAAGCAAAAAAAAAAAAACAAGATGAAATTAACCAGGTCGTCTAGCTTCTTTGTTGAGCAACTATTAGTTAAGCATATTTTAACCTACAGTCAAACTGTAAAAGCAGATAAACCAAAATACAACATTTGTCGTATGCCGATACACTTATTCGAAAACCAAACAGACAGACAGGATCTGACTAAAAATCAATCTGTACAATATATAACACAATAATAAATTAATGTAAACTGGTGGGCTGGTGTGTAAAATGGCAGACGCAAGCAAATTTGTTGCACAACTTGCAAGAGAGATAGTAATAAAGATGTAAAAAAGAGAAGGGGTCCATTAACAATACTTGTATTGACAATCTTTATAATGCGGCTTTTCAAAAAATTATAAAAATTTATAAAAAAATTTAAAAATGAAAAAAGTTTTATGGATGCGTTGCTTAACTTATAGATTGATGATGTTTCAAATTTCAGTCAATTTGAATATCGTTTGATGCTATATCAAAATTTTATGCACGTTTAACGGTTGTATAATTTAGCGGGTCATTGAAGAGCTATCAAATGTCACTTAAAATTGCGTATAATCGAAAACATAATCAATCTATAAGTTAAGTAATAGTTCCGAAAACATTTTTCTATTTCTAAGATTTTTTTTTATCTTGTATAAATTTTTAAAAAATAGCATCGTGAAGATTGTTAAAATAACCATTGTCAATGGATCCCTCCTCTATAAAAAAATGAGTGGTGAATGGTGATGCTATATATCGGCTAAGCAACTTTTCATTTTGAATCGAACGATTCTTATCAAACATATCTTTTTTAATTGTATCTAAAAGACAAATCGTGACCATCCAATTATAAAAAAGAAACTGTCCATATTTCATCCGATTCATAACAAATTAGCCCAAAAAAGAGCACCCAATACAAAACGCGGATCCGAGTCCGACAAACATACTGGGCGCGCACGAGCAGCGGACCCACATTCGCCGATCCAGATCTCCGCGTTGGACTCCTTCCGTGCTGTTATTCTTTCCGAACAATAGGAGCCTGTTGTTCCAATCTAGACCGTTAGATCATACTGGACGGACCCGATCGGTCGAAACTTATATTATTGGGGGCCTTTTGTAAGTTGATATCGTCCGTTGATTTTTATCTGACGGCTCAGATTCGGATAATCGGCCAATGTGAAGTCTCCTGGTTATTATAGGGGGTCACTGGGTGGTACTAGTTTCTATTCTCTGTGGTGGTCAAGAAAAGGTGTGATATTCCTCTGACAGGCCTCGAATGGGCCATGTGGGTCCCACGGCGCAGTGATGAGCAGCACCTGGTGACACAGTTTTGGCAGCAGAGGATTGGAAGTAGTACGAAGATAAGGTAATAAACCCATGTCGGATGCTTTTTTTTTTTTTTTTTTTGAATAACCATGTCGGATGCTCATGCTATATCGCCAATCACGCTTTGGCCTTCTTCGGCGGTAATTTTGTGGACATGTTTTATGGTTTACTTCCTGAATTCTATGACCTGTGACCTTTTTTTATTTATTTATTTTAGCTTCGTAGCTAGAGATTGATTACCGTTTTTTCTTAAACAATGGGACTTTTATTAGAATAATATTGAGAACGCGATACAATTTTCGCAATATATGTATTATTGTAGAATATATGTTCATAGATGGCAAATCATATTCAAGTAGCGATCATTGCTCAGGAATCAACAGTGGATTTCTCTGATGAAAACTTACTCGATGGCTAATTCCAAGATATATCTATACCTCATATTAGTGATTAATGTTTTAAGTTGAGATTACTTCAGTTGTTATGTTATGGTTGAATGCTAGATTGCTATGTTTAGATAATATGAATGTTTTATGTAGCATTGGTCTACTTTTATCTCTTCTTTTGACTTTAAACGAAGTGAGGCATTCAAACCTTTTGTATGCCTCAACCGATTCTTGTTAATTTTGGATTTCAGAAAAACAATGGAAGCGAGCTCAAGTTATGGATGCTGTCCTTTTCTAAAAGAATATATGTTCATGTTTAAAATTTAATTTGATGACGATCAGACCGTAGTTTTATAATGAAACAACTGAATTGTTATATTTACCACAGGTATATTCCTTTGAAGTCACAAACAAATATATCAATGTGATGAATGAAATTAGAAGCCCAAAAGTACTGATACAAACATCAAACCTTAAACCCCAAATCATCAGAATTGTCGGGCACTTTTATTTAAAGATTTTATGAAATTATAAAATATCAAAATCAGAAATCAATGTGGACCGGGAACATACAGTGACACAAAACCCTTTCACTAATTAATACCCATCCATCTATCTATCTCCATCATCACATTCTCACACACTCACTCCCCCACCGACCAACAGTAAAACTCCCCTTCTTCTTGACTCTCTTTTTACTACTCTCTCTATTCACTCACTCACAGACTCACCGCGCCTCCCCACCGATGTCCTAATCCATATCCCCTGCTGTACCGCATTATGCAGTCCACAGTGTCAGTCGTTCGATTGTCTCGAGATTCTCGAGATTCGTGCCAGCGCAGATCTCGAGACGATCCGACGAAACATTACCAAACATTACCACCCTCAGAATTCAAAATTATTATTACCGACACGACACCATCCCATCCGAATCAAAAAAGCACGAAACAAAAACACCAAAAAAAAAAAAAAGCAAAAGAAAGCGAATATCATTATTATATCGCACACACAGACTAAAAAAAGCAACCCAAACAAACGAACATATTCAATTAAAAAAAGAAGGTAACGAAGAACTCAACCCCAAACAGAAAAGCAAGAAAAAGAAAAAAAGCAAAAAAACAAGAAAGAAGAAAGGTGATCGATCGCCACTCACGATCCTTCCTTCCTTCCTTCCTCAGCAAGCCTTCCTCACCCACACTCTCCATTGCTGAGCAAAGGGGACTGAGTGAGTGAGTGAGGGAGTGAGTGAGTGAGGGATGAAAGGTGGCTACACGGCGCCTCCGTTGCTGAGCAATGGAGGATCTGCGACGAAGCGGCCGTGGCGGGGGTTCGCCATGGCCGTGCTCGTGCTGGTCCTCTGCTCTCTGCTTGCCCCGTCGGCTTTCCTCCTGGGCGTCTACAATCGCTTCCCTTCCTCAGGTACGCGCATTGCTCACCGTTTTTAGTCTGAAATGGCTGTGTGGTGACTCGCTACACGGATCTCTGCATGAGATCTGCTGCAGGAAACTTGGATTTTGTTCCTTGCTTGCTACCTGTTGTTAATGCCATTTGTTGATGCATTGGCAACAATGGAGATGTTTGTAGTGGCAACTATGCAAAGAGATGAACTTTCTTATGGTTCAATGGGGATCTGGGTTTTATTTTGTAGTTTGGAATTACTGATTATTGCTTTCTTTTTTTGTATCAATGCAGGTCATTCGAGTGACGATCGAGTAACCCTGGTAAGGTTTCTATTTTGTTGCATGTTTAGAGTGACAAATTTGGTACTGTAAATGAGTTTGCAGAATTTTCACTTAATATAGCGGTATAACCGGAAGAACGGGCGTATGGTAACGCTGCCTGCCCGGTTTTGTGTAATTGGTTTGATTGTGATTTGTGATGGTTTGTGCAGGAATCTAAATTGGGGATTTACAAGCACGTCAAAGGTAGCCGAGGACAAAACTTGAAGGTTCGTATCTGTCTTTGTTTTTCTTTTTCAATATGTACTAATATGATTTTGTACCACCTAATACTCACTGGCAACTGAACTAATCAGTTTTGTTTGGGTAGATGTTTTATATTGTTTGCAAGTTTTTATAATTTTTATTATTGGTTCTTTGCAGCGTGATCAATTGAGAGTTGACAATCTCATGAGGAAATTCGGTCCAAGCCTTAAGAAGGTTAATGATCTTAGAATTTTCTGGAAGTTTGACCGGTTGTTTTTGGATTTGCTGCTAAGTTGTTTCATTTTGGGTAATAGGATATTACAGAGAAGATTAGGGTCAAATCTGGAAAATTAACAAAGAAATCAAGTGGAGGCACCTCCAAGAAAGGTAATCTTTTTAATGACATTTTCTTCTTTAAACTCTGTTATATACATATATGTCTTCTCTAACTGTTTTTAACTGACAGTTCCACGCGTAAAAAAGATAATTAAGCCGGAGCCACTAGCTACTGCATTGGGGGTAAATTTATTTCTTTTCATTATTATTGTCAAGAATATTTATATTGACCATGTTGATAAAATTCTTTATGACTAGGGATGTTTTACATAATTTTCCTATAGCAAGTCTGGTGTGACTGCGTAATATAGTATGTTACACAACTGAAACCAATTTAACTGCAACAAACTAATAAATGTGTATGTTTGAAAATTATGATTGTAGTGGCACATATATATTACATCTTTCCTTTCTCATTTACAGAGTTTTGACACCTTAGAAATAGAACAAACCAAAACTTCAAATGACCCTTCCCAAACTGTACCCACCAAATCCTGCCAATTACAATTTGGGAGCTACTGCCTGTGGTCGGCACAACATAAAGAATCAATGAAGGATTTACTGGTCAGGCGACTAAAAGATCAGCTGTTTATTGCTAGAGCCTACTATCCTAGTATTGCCAAGAAGAAGGGAGAAGAGAAGTTGGCAAAAGAAGTGAAACAGAATATTCAAGAGCATGAGAGGATGCTAAGTGAGGCCATTTCAGATGCTGATTTATCCCACTCGTGAGTAGTTATTAAAATTTTTAAAATGATCCACTATTCCCTGTTTCTTAAAGTTGTTTGTTGCATCAGTCTTGTCAGTACCATATTCTTGCAACAGAGGTGTTGCAATTTTAAACTTGCATGGTGCCTGGTAAGTTTCTGGTACCACACATCTTGTTATGAGATGATCTGTTGTACTGAAGCTCCTGCATGTTTTCCACCAGCAGTCATCAAAATGCATGGAATCCCATGATTTTTCATTATTAGACTAATCCTGAGTATGATTACTGGAGATTGTTTACATAATTTAGAGAGCCACCTGACAATTGACCCACATGCATCTGTTGCCTTTTCTGACATTTTGATCTATATAATACTGTGACAGAATAGAATAAGTCAACAATACATGCAGAACCTTTCTAAAATTTAAGAGACTTATTATTGTGAAGACAGATAGTTCTTTAGTAGTTTTGATGCTAAGTTTTTATTTGTTGTAGCTCTAAGAAGAACATGGAAACAATGGATCAAACAATAGCTCAAGCCAAATCATGCAACATTGACTGCCGAAATTTTGAAAGAAAATTACGACAATTGGTAGATTTAACAGAAGAGGAGACCTACTTCCACATGCGGCAGAGTGCCTTTCTGTACCACCTAGGTGTTCAAACTGTACCTAAGACGCACCACTGTCTGATTCTCAGACTAACTGTCGAATATTTCAGAAATTCTGAGGCAGGTAGTATGGAAGGTAGAAGTACTTTTGAGGTGGAAGATGACAAATTGCAGCATTTTGTGGTCCTTTCCACAAATGTACTTGCAGTTTCAGTCACTGTTAATTCTACTGTCACGAATTTGAAGGTATGTTACTCTTTTTCCCGTCTTTTACAAATGATGTATCGTTTTTGTAACTGTGTTGTACTGAACGATCGGTCATTGCACAATTGTAAATATTGATGATAACTGCACAGTGGCTCTTTGTTTTGAACAACTAGCGCATCAAATCATGTTTGTAAAGTACAAACTTGACCCTGTAAAGATTTGAGTCTCACAAGTCAATTTTATTACAACGAAGTAGCTTTAGGATGGCAACTGCCATTATTACTATTTTGGCCCTGGGCGGTCATGCTCTAAACCCTATTTTAAGTATATTGTACAAGACTTAAAAAAGGAAGGCTGCTTCATATTGATAAAAATCTTTTCTTATTTTCAGGATCCGAGAAATGCTGTATTTCATATCCTCACAGATTCACAAAATTTCTATGCAATGAAGCATTTCTTCGCCAGAAACAATTACAAGGATGCCACTGTCAATGTACTGAATTTTGAACAGCTAAAACTGAAGCATACCAACTCACGAACGCTGTGGCCATCAGAAGAATTCAGGGTTGTTACCCGCAACAGAACTGAATATATTTCTGTTTTCAGCCACTCACACTTTCTCCTGCCCGAAATATTTCCTGATTTGGAGAAAATCGTGTTACTGGATGATGATTTGGTTGTGCAGAGAGATCTGTCTCAACTCTTTGAAATTGATATAGAGGACAAGGTTGTCGGTGCGGTTAACTTTTGCAGGGTTAGGTTAGGTCAGATTAAGGGGTATCTAAATGACCTGGAATATGGTGCTGATGAGGACTGCATGTGGATTTCTGGGTTAAATGTGGTTGATTTGAAGAAATGGAGGGAGATGAGCATTAGCAGTACATATGATGAGCTTGTCGAAAAGGTTAGTAGAAAACCCCTATTTCATAGATTGGGTAATATTTATAAGTTCAATAATGTCAATGTCACAGTCCCAACATTATATGTTATATCTATCTCTTGATCAATATTCTATTCCGTTTGCAGTTGCAAAATGGTAAAGAAAGCAACTTGCAAAAGTGGAGAGAGATGTCCTTTCCCTTGTCAATACTTGCACTTCAAGGTCAAGTGCACACGTTAGAAGATTCCTGGATCCTGTCTGGCCTCGGCCTTGATTTTGCAATTCGAGATGGTGCAATTGAAAATGCAGCAACTCTACATTACAATGGCAACATGAAACCCTGGCTCGATATGGGCATACCTGAATACAAGGACTACTGGAGAAGGTATGTAACCCATACCGAACGGTTCATGGATGAGTGCAATGTGCACCCGTGATAATAATTTATGTAATTACTAAACATAATTATATGTTCGGCTGTCTTTGATAGCCAATGGCAGCAACTGTAAAGTGTTTTTTTGGCAGTAAATTTTGGGGGTGCAGGAGGGTTTACGGAGGCTATAAAACCATTTTAGCACAACAAATAGCTTTTACTAGGGTTGATGTAGGTAAAGGCCTTCATTTTTTTCTTATTGTATTTTACGATCAATTAATCAATATTTTTTTTTTGAGATGTGATATCTAATTGGGGTAATAATCAGCCTTCATTCATTCATAACCTTATTTCGGATGTAAGTTGTATGGAGCCGAGGAGGAACTCCACAATTGTATTTTTTTTTTCTCTTTTCAGGGAAAGATTCACAAAATGTAATTGGCAACAATTATTCATTTTTGTTTACACAAGTTCACCACTATGCTTTTATGATTAGCATCGTGTAAACACTTTAGTAAGAAGGATATATTTGTTGTACATTATGAGGACTAGCCAGAATTCTGTCTGTTGTGCGGGCATTTTAAATTCTGATCTCAT
Organism: Cyperus esculentus; assembly: GCA_030179965.1. NCBI lineage: Eukaryota > Viridiplantae > Streptophyta > Magnoliopsida > Poales > Cyperaceae > Cyperus > Cyperus esculentus. Next base: position 682,858 of record JASGLE010000034.1, on the reverse strand, counting down.
AAATCAACTTATTGAATGTTAGAATATAAAGCGTTAATTCCTCGTTAATGTAAATTTTAATCAACATTGATATCTTTTATACTAAGATTGATATTTTTCTATTTTTGTAAAAACCAAAATGGAGAGGAAGTTTAATTGGAGAATATCAACTCATTTAAAATCAATATATTTTGATATGTACCGTTGATTAAGGAGTATAATGGAAACTAAAAGAAATTTGAAGAAAGAAAAAAATGTAGACGTCCAATTTTTATGTTTATTATAATATAGTATAGATATGGATAATAGAATTCCACTTATGTCTGTTTTACTTTTACCTAATGAACTAATAAACAATGCTTTAACTGATTCCATGAATTATTGTGATTTTGGAGTAAAATATCTGCCCAGAAACTAGAGGTGGCAAATCGGGCGGGCGGGTCGGGTTCGGGTTCGGGTCAGGCAGGTCGGGTCAGCTTGACTTTTTGAAAAATCCCGGATCGGGTCGGGTGATGGGTGGGTCGGGTCGGGTCAATTTTAATATCTACTTTGTTTGGATCGTATGTTGATTTGAGTTGGATTGGATGCTATTTGATCTCGGTTCGGGTCGGGTTCGGATGAGGTCGGGTTGGGTCGGGTCAGTTTGACTTTTTAGAAAATCCCGGATCGGGTCGGGTTCAGGTCGGGTGGGGTCGGGTTCTGCCACCTCTACCAGAAACACAATAAAACGTTAAAAAGGAAGGAAAAAAAAAAAAAAAAAGAAAACTTTGCGCTGTGAAGTGTCTTAGATGGATCTTGTTTGGCAAAATTCAGTCCAGTAGCATCATCAAGGCTCAATAATAAGAAAACTTTGCGCTGTGAAGTGCTATTTCTTTGGTCTGATATTTTAAGCCTCATTTCATGCTACTGCTGCATTTTTTTCCTTCATGATCTTTTTACAACTCCTGTTATTCAGGTCATATTATGCATTTTTTTCCTATTATTTTCTTTTCGTTTGTTGAACTTTTAAAGAAATCGGACTTCAATATTATGTTCATCCCTCCCCACTGTGATTCTCTGAATGATAAATTCCGGTTATCATGAGCTAAAAAGGAGATTGAAGAAGATACTTTTAAAAGAACATTTTTCAAGGACTTGGGCTGTCACAGAGCCTGTTAATATGACATGAGCAACCCAAATAGGAATTGGCCATACTATTTTTGGGTTTGAAATTTGGGGCTTTTGCTTTCTTAAATCTTGCTCTAGATATTGGCCTTCAAATTGGGCTTTAGTTTATACCTTCACGTTCACTTAACATTGCATTATTCATCCATCCAACCTTATCTAAGGCTCTTCTGATATTTCTAACATTCAAATCTCAACAACAGTATTAGATAATTTTTGAAATAAAAAGACAACCCCAAACCACAAGTGCACATGGTATTCATTGCCTTTTCTAGTTGCCATCATCAACTGTTGATTTGTCAATATTCAGTCGATGGTCTATATCCAACACAAGATTAATGTCGACCCCATGAATGGATGGATGAATACCATCACCATGTTCATAAGAGAATATCAATGTATCCACTTCACACTTCACAGAGACAATACTTGTCTGGTACATTCGGCCACAGAACCAATTAAGTAATTTCTTATCTTGGCCGGTGCATGCCTGAATGTGACAGTCAAACCGACCCTATGACTAAACATATCTCATTTCCTCATAACAAAAATAGAACATAAGTTTGTGTTGTGGGTCACTTGAAGGATGGTTATGTTTTCGAAAAATCATAATAGGAAACATAAATAATGAGTGCTCGTCCTCTGTAGCGCCGCAAATTGTAGCACAGAACGTGGGCCATTAGATTCGTGCTGACACGTATCTCGAGATAATCTAATGGCTCATGTTATGCGCTACACTTTGCGGCGCTACAAAGATATGGAATCATAAATATTGGGCCTTACAAAAGAATTTTTTTGACTCTGGAATTACTTTCGACCCATAGGAACAAGCGAGTTATTTGCGAATAATTTGTGAATAATTCAATTTTTTTTAATTCGTAAATAAAACACATTATATGCCAATGTAAAAGAAATTTTACACTATATTATTTGGGTTTTCAAAACATTGATAATTTAATACATTTTTTTATTACATTATATAAGCCGAACTATTCATGAATTGTAATATCCAAATCATCAGTCATTTATTAATATGCTAATTTGACCTGCCACAGGAAACACACTTAGGTACTCTGACAGAGGATCTGAAATGATCTCAACTCTTATCCCTGAGAAAAATTAATTAAATTTGGGATTATCTTTTGCAGAGTATCTAGTATCTACTTGATGGATTAAGACAGGGACCATCAAAATCATGCTTTAGTTTGGGACACTTTTGTCTCTACAGAAATAATGATACTTGGCCAGCCAAACAGATCTTAACAGTGGGATTATATTATGATGTTTGATAATCAGCACACGACAATATAATATATACAGTGCCTTAACACAAATCAGGTAGTGTTTCCAGGAGTATATATTATAGTTATTCTACAATGTTTTTCAACTGAAATGGCCATGTAATTAGAGGAGGGAACACAAGGTATGGTAACAGTTGTGGTGTCAAGGACATTTAATTCCAAAAGTTAAAATTAACTTTTGAATACATTCTTCAATTATAAAATTATTTAATTGGATATAACAGATGTAATTATATATATATTAAACATTATGCGCATTAAAAAAATTCTCATTTTCGATTTTATTTTTGATGTGCACCAAGAGTTAATAAAAATCAAAGAGTGCACCTCCCCACGAACTAACTCCCCCCCCCCCCCCCCCCCCCCCCCCCCCCCCCCAAAAAAAAAAATAATAAATAAATAAAACAATACATGTAATTGTATCGTATATTATTCATGTTAACTTAATTAATATTCAAGTTATTCGTATTATATATTTAATCCACTATATATAATAAATAGCAAATTAAAATCAATAATTTAAATATTTTCTCAATTAATATGAATACTAATCCAGCCATATCAACTTTGATATACCTATAACATTTTGGGCAATTTTACAAATTGCCCTTACTTCCGAAAACTTGAAATTGATTGCCCTACCCTCCAAATTTATCAACAATGTGCCCCGCCTTTACCCTTGCTTCTCTTCCCTTCTCTTCACCCAGCCCCATTTTACCTTCCTCATTTAATAAATAAAATTATTATTATTGTTGTTATTATTATTATTACTACTACTACTATTACTATTACTATTACTATTACTATTACTATTACTACTACGATTATATTATCTGTCTAATTTCTAGGTGAAGGTATGTTTTTCATCTATATGACTCATTATATTCTTTACATAAAAAATCATATGGGATACAAAATTTTTAAGTAATTGTTAGATTTTGTAGAGTTTACACATAAAACATTGAATATTTTATTAATATTGTATAGTTATTTTTATAAAATTCAAAACAAACACTTAAAAATTTTTAAAAATGAAAAAAATTTTGTATCCCATATGATTTTCATGTAAAGAATATAATCAGTCATATAGATAAAAAACATACCTTCACCTAGAAATTAGAGAGACGACGACGACAGATGATGATGATGATGATGATGATGATAATTAATAATTAATAATAATAATAATAATAATAATAGTAATAGTAATAATAATAATAATAAGTTTATTTATTATTAAAATGAGGAAGGTAAAATGGGGGACTGGGTGAAGAGAAGGGAAGGGAAGCAAGGGTAAAGGAGGGGCATATTGTTGATAAATTTAGAGGGTGGGCAATCCATTTCAAGTTTTCGAAAGTGAGGGCAATTTGTAAAATTGCCCCATTTTGCTTGACAATAAGATGAGATCAAAATTCTCTGTTTTGCAAATTGCAATGAGCAAATTATTATTTAAAAAAAGGTATTCATTTAAGTATGTATTTATAATACGATTAAATTTACATAAGTTTGACAATAATGATCGGTATCACCAGCTTCATTTTTATTACGCGATCTCATGACGGTGACAGCAGAAATGTCCAATACTTCAAATTGTGTGCCACATCCAAAAAATAAAAACTTAAGGATCTGTTGACTATCAATGAATATGGAAAACTTTACAATGAATATATAGAAAACTTTAGGTTGATTTCTAGTATCCTCAATAAATGAGTCCACATTCCTGTATTGTGTTATATAATTTGAGGCAAAAAAGGGGCAATTTGTTAAATTGCCCTCTTAAAATTTGTTAAACAAATTCTATTCCCTCAAAAAAATTACAAAATACCCTTGTATTACCCTTTATTCACCTCCATTCTCCTTCTCTTATATCAACTTTCTTTTACCTTCATTTAAAAATAGCAATATATATTTTTCTTTATTATTTTATTTTAATCTTTTCATTTAAATAGTAAAGTTTTCTTGATGTATGACATAAAATTTTCATTAACATTCTGAATTTTGCAATCATCATTTTCACCCAATATTCGGTGAGCTCTGTTAAAAAATTAATAATAAATAAAATTCACCTCTTGTTATAAAATTTTAATTTACTACTAATAAAAACAATAATATTTATAATCTTGTAAATATAATGAATATAATATTTTAAAAAAGACTATCTTTTGTTTACTATATTTACAATAATATAAATTTTATATCCTTAGTCTCATTATCATTAATTAAATGAATTATGTTAAAAATATTTTTGTATGAAATATCATTCTAAATTTGAAGAAAAATATCTTGAGTTTTTAAGAATATAATGCCTATAATTTGTATTATACAAAATTTTCGTATATAAATATTTGAGAGTGTATATGAAAATTAATAAATAAATAAATATAATAATTAAATATATTTTTATTGATATTGTTGAGGGAAGATAAAAGATATTAACATTTGTTAAGGGGAAGGAGGGGAATGAAGGGATTAACAAGGACATTTTGTTGAATTTTTTGAAGGAATGGCAATTTGTTTAACAAATTTTGAAAGGGGGCAAATTGTTAAATTGCCCAGTAAAAAAGTTATAAAATTAATTTAAGATATAAGTTACAAGACTTGTATTTGTGTAGATATGTAAATAGTTAAAATGAGAAAAGTAAAAAATATTTTGTGTATGTTCGGCAACCCCTCCTTAGACTTCCTTAGTCTCTTAATATTTCCGAACGCAAGCTCTTTAGCACAAATTAAAAGTTTTTTCTTAAACCTCCTTTTGATTGGAGCTTAAGCCTTGCCCGAATTCTTAAGGAAGCCATACCTATGACTTAAGGCTAGCTTAAGCTTTCTTAAACTTTTTTTTTTTTTCCTGAACAAGTATAGCTAAGCAATACTTAAAATATTTCAGTCAATAGCATTGCCGAACAAGCCATTTTTCATTATAACATTACGCCATACATGGTAGTATTGTAGTATTGGTATCCCTGGAAGTGAGAGGGGATAAGGTGAAACCCTAGCCACCACAGCTACTGTCGTTGCCGTTGTTGTTGTCGTCGTTGTCACTGCCACCGCCGCCAGCTTCTCTCCAACCTTTCTCATCGACCACCTCCCGCCCTCATCTCCCCACCTTATACCTCTTTTGCGCTCAACCCTTCTCCTAATCCTCCATGTTTCGTATTTATTCTCATCGACCACGTCCCGCCCTCATCTCCCCACCTTACACTGTCCCCCACTGCAACCCTAGTTCATCTATGCCTCAACCCAAGTTTTTCTAACCCTAACCACAAGAAAGTGGAGGAACAACTCTAGCCCTTTGTATCTAGTCTAAAATAAACTCTAAAAATAAAAAAATTACGATCATTCATCATTAAAACCTTAATCATTTTATATATAATATATTATAATGCGAGGCTATTATATTAAACATACTACATTTTGGTCCGTATTATGAATCAGTACCTCAGTTTTAAAATCCTTATATTAAAATATCTCTTGGTTTTAACGGTTCATTAATCAAAGTGACTTTTCAAGTATCTAAAAATTAGTAAAGCAAATTCTAAAAAAAAAAAAAAGTTTTCTATTTTACAAATTAAAATTGCATATAATGATCATATTGGATGATTCATATCGGATATTAAAATAATAAACGAAGATATCAGTTTGTAGTACGGTACTATGAAAGAGTAGAATTATTGTGAAAACATTTGCATTTCGCTATGAAATGTTAACGGTCCAAATTATACCTTACTACATCCGTAATTTCGATTTATGGTTTTCATTATATTCCGAATGTAAAGTAAGCACATCTTACATTGTCTTATAAAGTATATATATTGTCTTAAATTTTCACCTAGAAAATTTAATTGTGCAGTTGACTAAACAATTGATTGGTAATTGATCTATCACTTAAAAAGAGGAAATAATAAAGGGAGAATAGTGCACCGAAAAAGCATAGTCCATTAATTAGAAAATGCATATTTATTATAAAGTTGCATCCATCCAACGGTTCCGTTTAATGCATATAATGCACATATATACAAACAAATCTCCTCTGTTCTGAAAAATTAAAGTAACAAACGAATTAAGTAGCCTTCTTTACTCTGCAAACGCCGCATGCAAAATGCCACCACAATCAGGCCATTTAGACGATTCCAAAAGGGTTAATAATAATTCTAACAAGAACACTATATATTTAATGAAGCGTACGTACCTTGTTCCTCAAAAACAATAAAAATAAAAACATATAACCAGAACAAATATCAAATATATATACATACATGAAGAGACAATTGCAATTAATGAAATAGCACGGTGCATCTACCCTCCTGAGCCCCAAATTGAAGGCACATTCAGCTTTTCAACGAATTGGAGAACAACAACAACAATTCACACGCTTGGGGACTTAACTGACTCACTGACATGAAAATATATATATATATATGCATATATGCATAATCTTTCTATATAAATATATAATGCATCTGCCACCAAATTTAATGCCTCTTGGATTGTTTCCTTTGGTTTTGTTTTCTCGCCATGCAAGCATCAGCCCTTAATTAATTATTGGTTCTTTCTCTCTTTTGTTTGCTTATATTTTGGATCATACATGTGGTTCTTTGTTTTAGTATGCATGTCAGTGGCAGAGAACGGATATGAAGTTAATGAGGTAAGTAATTAAGTTGGCTGATTGATTATATGTATATATAAAAGTACATTTTGGTTCAATTAAATTAGGATGGTAATTAGTGGAATCTTCTATCCGTTTTCGTCTGTATTTAATGAAATTAATTATGGTCCTTTAATTTCATCTTTATCCATATGCCATAAGATTGATATATATAGAGGTAATAAAGACTAAAGTTTTTTTTTTTTAATTTTTAATCTTCGCGTATAAATTTTTGTAAATATATTTATTCTCAAAATTTTGTTGTTAAATTATGCAAACTAGAGCTGTGAATCGGGCTTCGCCCCGAAAAATATTATTACATAAATTAATAGATATTGAAAATAAATATAAATTTTTCATAAATATATTTTGTTAGATAAATATTGGACTCAATATATATTCTATATAATATATTTTTAACTACATCTCAATTTATATAAGAATATAAAGAGTTGCAAATATTTTGAGTCTTAAATTGTTCTTTAGGTACATCATATTATCTCTTTAATGAAAAAAATTTTGAGCCATTTGATTAAGATAAATAAGAGAGAGAAACAAAATTAATGGTTGAGATTAATGATGATGGGGTATAGCTAGAAAGCTTTGAACCTTACCCCTCTTTCTAGAGTATGAATTATCAATGCACTAATTGTGAGTTCAATTAATTTTAATGGTAAAAAATACGAGTTGTTTTATTACTTCATGACAAAAAAAAAATGCATAAAATTTATTCTAATTTTTATGGTAGAGTAATACGACGAATTGAGATCCTCTAAGTTAATTTAAAATTTGAGTTTGCTCGTACAGTGATTTTATAGAAGCCCTTTTAAATTCTAAATACTGACTGTCCGAGATCTGAAATCAACGGCCCAAATTTGTTCATTAGTTAACTCAAATTTTGAGTTAACTTAGAAATACATACTCGTAATACGACCGTACCATTGGCACTAAAAATCAAAATACGTAGTTTTCTCAAAAACGAGACAGTTACGTATTTGGCTCATGTATTTGTCTCTGGTGTAATTTATTTATTCTTTTTGGTATTGTCTTTGTATTTCTCTAACATTTTATCAACCTCCTAATATATATACTATGAGTTGTAAAATGTGGACGAAAGTTAAAGAAAATTCATATTGCAAGAAAGATGATTATTATTTTGCAAAGTTTAATTAGGGCTTGGTTACAAAAAGACAATTTACGAAATGTATCTTTTAATATTTGACAAAATCAATTGACCACAAAGTGTATACATATGCATGGCATTCCTTTTGAATTGATAAATGTATATATATATGAGGCTCATCATGATAAATTTTTAGGTACATTTTATTATCTACAAATCACAAACTCACTGCTCCTATATATTTTTGCTAATCAAGCTTATTATGGGATCTAAACTTCAAAGTTAATATATATATATATATATATTTTTTTTTTTTTTTTTTTTGAGAAAAGTAGGCTCAATGTCCTACCGATTCTATTAGAATCTTAATTTACATGTTACAATACTTTTTAATGCATCTAAACTAAAAAGAAAAACCGATGGGATACAACAGCCTTATTCAAAGTTAATATATTATTAATTCAAATCATGAAAATATCAAACTGAGTCGTTAGATTTCGATCGAACGGCCGATAACAAACCATCAGATTATTCAGACACACTACTGTGTGCAAAGGCAAAGTACTCCAACAAAGAATATTTGGGTTTCTTTTTGTTTGTGGTCCTTCGATTCCTTGTGCACGCACTATTCCTGCATTATATACACTGTGTGGAATAGGAATAGGAACAGGAACAGGAATAGGAATAGGAAGTGGACAAAATGTCAGGGACTAATAAATATACCTCTGGACCCAAAGGACAGGTAAATTAATTACACGTGATCGATGAAACAATTTTGAATCAGGAACTGTCATTTATGTCATTTAGTGGATTATATTTTGAGTAAGAAAAAAATAATTATAATTAATAAGGTCTGATCATATATATATATATATATATCTATTTCTGTTCTTTTAGATAAAGATGGATTTGTTCCATCCAACTTTTAAGTAGGTTAAAGTTAATGTAGGAATCCATGTTAATGTGAAAAAATATAAGAAGGGACAAATGAGAATTTTTATTCAAGACCAATTTTCAATTGTTTGAACACCACTAGTAAATCACTTCAAGAAAAAAACTTGCTTTAAAAAAAATGTCAAAAGCATGGTTTAGATTGATTTATGACATGCTATGATTAAAACAAATTGACCCAAATAGATACACCAGCCATTTATCTGAATCATGACCATCAAATCAAGTTACTCACAGTTATTATTATATTACTATAATTACTACGACTAGTATTTATTATTAGTGTTATTAATCTTATTTTTCTCATCATCACCATCATTAGTATTAGTATCGTGTACTGTACTATCATTATTATTCTCATTATTATAATCATTATAATCACCATCACCATTAATGTACTATTATTTTCGTTATCATATCATCATCATTTTCAAAACCACCACCATCGTCATCATTAAGGGCGGACCTTTGTGGGTGCCATCCGGGGCAGTGACCCTACCCCCGCCCCCCCAAAATTAATTATTACCTATAAGTCATTGAAATTTATTAATTAATGTATATTGTAAACTGAACTAAATTTGATTGACTCCTCCTTAATTTCGGCTTAAGGTCCGTCACTGGTCATCATCATTTGATTCATGTGGCCCTACTTGATTGTATTTCTAGTCTACTCATCTTGTTTAGGACTAAAGCTTGATTGTTGTAGACACACAGTAAAAGATCTGTTATTTCTAACAAGACAAATATAACATAAAAACATCTTAAAAATAGTAAAAAAAACGCTCAATAAAAAGTCACTTGTTAAAAAAAAAAAATGTAACAAGAAGGGAACAACCTTTCAGTTATTTTCATGCAAAAAGAACTTAACAGAGAAAAACTGTAAACAGCAATAAGAACATAGAAAAAAAATCTGACATGAAAACATGAAATGCAGGAGAATATTAGAAAAAAAAAATGAACAAAAATATCCCCCAACTCCCATGAGTCCATGACCACCTCTCCCAAGTCCTAACAAATGAGCACAACAATTTCTCGAAGGATAAATATAACTTACCACAAACAATGCCTCCATAACACCTCAATATACTTAGAAAAAATTTACAAAAATATTTCTCTTTTCAAAAAATTTTACAGAAATATCTTTTATTTCTAAGGAAATTTACAAAATTACTCTACCATAAAATTTTTTTACAAAAATGACCCTCATAATTTTATAAAAATATATCTCCGCCTCACAAAATTTTACAAAATAACCCTCCCTACCCATATGCCACCTCATCATAGAGTTGTGGGGGCAAAGTAGTGATATAGTATCATTGTCCTTTCTTGAAGGCATTGCTACTTGCTAGCTAGGGACACCCCAATCGGACCAAAAGTCCAAAAATTAACCATGAGAACCCAACTACCCAACACAAAGAAAGGCACCAAATAAGCACAGAACAGAAGTGGCTGAAACATTTACACAAGTCACAACTCACAAGTCACAAGTGAGGAGCTGAGCTGAGTGACTGACTGAGCCTGACATGACACTTCGAGCTGGGATCAGACCGGACCAGACCTCGTAGACCCAAATCAGGTCAGGCTCTGGTATTTTAGGCTCGGCGACATGCATGCACCCCTTAAATTTGCTGTGGTATCCCACTGCTTTTACTACTTAGTCCTAACTAGTCCCCTCTCTCTTCCTGGCACCCTGGACGGACCTGGACATGAAATGAAATTAATGGACTCATTTTGACCTTTGTGTATTATTCCCTAAGCTGCCAAAGCCTCCTCATGATCACGTGATATATCATATGGCAGACTTCTGTTCACATGATGGACTCATAGCAGGGCGGAACCAAGGGCAGTGCCCGGGATCCAAAAAATTTTCCGACCCCCACTGTACATTCATTATTCATACCATGGCCTGCCATATCATGGTTTAATACATACATACATTCATACTAGCGCTCAGAACAAATTTATTTACCAGCGCCCTAGTCCATATTTATTTCCGAGTGAGGCTATTGTACTATTAATAGTACAAATTGCTCCATACTATTGATCGTATTTCCAATTTCAAAATATTAATAATCCATCCGAACCGTTCATTATGATCTTTATATCCAACTTATATAACTTGCAAACCAAAATTTAAAATCTTTAGTAACTTTTTACTATTTTTAAGATATTTTCAAAAGTCACCTTATTAAAACATTATGAGCCATTTAAATATATAACATTTTAAAATATCTAAAAAAATACTAAAAATATTTTAAAAAATATAAAATTTGGTTTACAAGTAAAATTGTATATGAAAAACATAATGAACGGTATGGATCGACAATTAATATTTTGAAATTAGAGATATGAGTCAATAGTACGGATCAATCCGTACTATTAATAGTATAATAGCCTCACTCTTTATTTCTTATTGTCCAAGAAATTTTCCATCCCCTTCCCAAATTTATTTCCTAAAGCTCAGTCAAGTCTATATATATGTTATCTAATAAAAAGTTCCAATTAACTATAATGATTGTATATGTATCTATTATTAAATTGTTTCTTAAATTTCCTTTTATGTAGGTGGTTTTGATTTTTTTGGCTCCAAGACATTAGAGAGGACTCATCGATTACTTATTTTGTTGTTTAAATATATACTTGGCTTTTAATGTTATAGTTTTTATTTTTTGGGAATACTTAATCTATTAATTGAATATGCATATTTTTGGAAATTTGGATATTATGACAATTATATAAATTTTCTTTATCATTTGATATTTATACATAATTGATTTGATGTTCTAGAAAATTATATAGAGATTATGGCATCGGGCTTCTCAATACCCCTACAAATCATTCCTGGTTCCGCCACTGCTCATAAATTATTATTATGAAATGGAGAGCACTATGTGTAAGAGAAGATTTTTATGCTTTATTTATTAGTGAATTATTTTATGTATGGAAAGGAACTAGGCGGTAAACGAATCGAATTTGATCTAAATCGAACTTAACCAAATCAAGTCGGAACTAAATCGGACTCAAGCTAAACCGAATCGAGTTCCGAGCTCAGTTATTATGATTTTATATATATTTTTTATATTACCATAAATAATAAGAGCAAAAATAAGTATATTATTTTGCCCTTCTTTGATAATATAAATTAATTATCTATATTTTTACTAATTTTATAATAGATTATGATTAAAAAATTATATTTTATTATTTCAACAATAAAATAAGTATATTTTGTTAATTAAGTAATAAAATAAGTATATTATTACAAACAATTTTGACAAAATAGTTCAAAATATGTGCAAGTTACTATATATCGAGCTATTACGAATAGAATCCGAATCGAATCAAGAAAAGAATAGAGCTGAGCAAAATCGAACTCGAGCTGACAAAATATCGAATCGAGCTTAATCGAACTCGAGCTCAGACCGAATCCAACTCCAGCGAATTACGAGCTACAAACTTTTTTGCCAGCCCTAAAAAGAATACAGACACTTGAATTTGATGAACATGATAGTTACAATATATATTCTTAACGCACAAGTAAAGAGATACTTGATATATAAAAATTGAACTGATTAAAAATTAACGGGTTGTGCATAGAAGAACATCTCTTATTTATCTGGCAGCCAATAGGTGATATGTTAGGGCCTTGTTCGTTTGTAGAGGTGGCAGAACCCGACCCGACCCGAGAAATCCGTCCGACTTGACCTGACTCGAACTCGACCCGACCCGAAAATTTTCAGATAGTCAAACTTACCCGACTCGATCCGACCTGATTCAAACCCGACCCGACCCGAGATCAAATAGCATCCACTCCAACTCAAATCAACATACGATCCAAAAAAAAGTAGATATTAAAATTGACCTGACCCGACCCGACCTGACTCGAGATATTCTAGAAGGTCAAACTGATCCGACCCGCCCGACCCGAACCCGAACCGACCCGCCCGCCCGATTTGCCACCTCTATTCGTTTGCAACCCAGAGTGTGGGATGTGGGGTTTAAAGTCCAAAAATGCATTGTTTTCCTAGCCTAGTTCGCATATTTTTTAACCAATATGGGATTGCAAAAAAGGTTCCAAGGGCAATTGTTTTCTTCACCTTCTTTAAGGGAGAAAATCAGAAAACCTATCTTATTCCGGGGTTTCTTATTAGAAGAATATGGTTTTCAAACTAGTTTTCAAGTCAAAAAGTAAAATATAAAAGGAGAAATAGATGCTCCAATGAGAAACATATAATTATATATATATATATATATTCAACTGTCTTTGATTAATACGCATATTATTATTCTCAAATTTTATATCAAAATGGAGTGAACAACATTGTATCATAACAATTTAAACTTATAGCTCCATTTTCTATTTTCTCTAGTCTTAATTTCTTTACTTGGTGCAACGAGGTCCGCCATAGTAGAAGTGTTGATACCCCGGCTTGCCACTCTCATACCACGGCGAGATGTCGTAGCAGTCCGGCCTGTCGACGAGAGGGTACGTCTTCAAGGGGTTCGGGTAGAGGTTACCGTCGTGATCGAACCCGAAACAGTCGTAGAAGGACGCCGCCTTCCCGGCCCCGTGCTCGTTTGGGTAGTGCCCGTTGCCCATCGCCGGACCCGTCTCGTTCCTCTGGTACGTGACTTGACCCGTCCACTGGATTATGTCGGCCCGGTCGGATAGACCGTCGAAGAGGCCCTTCGGCCACCATCCCAGCAGTGTCATGCCCCCAATAGGGCCGCCCATGTCTTCCCTGTATAAGGACCAGTCTCCGGTGTTTTCATCCTGTATTTTGTGATGATCATATGCAGAAAATGAGATTAATTCCATATATGAGAATTATGATTTTTTTTTATCAGCATTTTTTATGTGTGGATGGTATGATTTTCATTGGCTTTAATTAATTTGGTTTCTTTATTCCTCTTGCTTAAATACTAAATAAGTTTTAAACTAAGAGTAGATAGAGTCCAACGTTTGTACTTATCTAATCGTTCAACGTATTTCAGTTAACAAATATTATTTTTCAGTGAACATTTAATAAATATCATGTTCAAGTAAATATATATAGTACTACGGTTTCCAGTAAACATTTATGCATCTTTTCAATTAATAATTATCATGTTCAAACACATGAATACACGTAGGTGTGTCAGACAGTAAGAGAATTAAAGTTAGATGGTTAACCTACATATATATAAGATTAGACTATACATATTTTTCTTTAAACTAATTACCTTTTTAATCCTGAGTGTAATGAATCTGGCTTCCTCACCGAAATTTGGGGGAGAAGCCAGTGCTTGTCCTGGAAAAAGATTGGAGCCGTTTGCTATCACAAATCCTGGACACAATGTGTTGTAGCAACCCTTTACTTGTACACTCTGCTTGGTAGTCTGCATGCAACCATTTAATTTTGTGCACAATAATGATGTCATTTTTTTCAAAATTAATTAGTACAAATATATATAATTGAGAAAAGTGCAATTTTGAATCAAAATATAATTTAGGGTTTTATTTGAATAAAATATAATGTTTTAAATATGGACCAATTTTGGACTTTCCTCTATATAATTTGTTTATTAATTTGGTTAACATACACAATTATATTTTTAGTAAATAAAAGAACCTGCCTTCCAATATGTAAAGAAACGCACATCCCTGTTGTTATACAGCTGAGGGTGTACCTAAATATTTGTTCAGGAGAAAATAATACATAAACTTCTAAAATTTAACAAATATAGGAAGACAAAATTAAAAGAATTTGTCACAACAACTTATATTCGGAGTATATATGTTGTTCTTAGTTCATAACAAGTCTCAAATTTCCAATGTGTGTGGCCATTTATTTTGGAATTAATTGTTCATTTTGAGCTGACATAATTTTGAAATAATTAGTTCAATGATAGGATAATTTACAAATTGATTTGTATTTTCCACTAAGCCTACCCAAATATAGTTTGTGACACGTCTATAATTTAACTGAACAATTGAAATAAATAGAATAGAGATATATATTCTAACTTGATTCAATAAATTGCTGTTTGTTTATATCAATTTGGAAATATAATTACTAGAAAATTGATGTTAAAAAGAAAATCCCATCAGTATTCTTTTTTTTTTTTAATAAATATGAGGGTTAAGTCACTCAAATTTAAATGTTTATAAAAGACTCCAATCCGTATTTCAAACTTACAACCTCCCACACGGAGAGTGTCCAACAGTTAATATTCTTGACTTGTCAATTGAAACTTCTATCTATCTATTCATATATTTTATGAATGAAACGATATAATCAGTCTAAATGCCAATTAATTCATAATAAAGATCCGCCATTAATATGTTCATACAAGTTGGTTGGCAGCCGCTGTCAACCGTTCAAAAATAAATAAATAAAAAATTGTGGATACAAAGAGAAAACAAAAGAAATAATCAAATCTTCTCACTTACGTGAACTCCAGCCGCAATGATCTCTTTATCAAATCTGGTCCCTTGAGTGCCAATGGCTGAAATGTAAGCTGAACTGACAGACAAAGATTGCACATCTTGTATTCTCCATACAGTCATTTTTGCCCTCACTCCATGCCACCATGCATTACGGAATGCTCCTTTACTCCTGTACCCAGCAACCTACAAAATTAAATTTAACATTTGCATGCATATAATACCATTATATATACCTTATTTAGGTTTGAATGCCTAAAAAAATGCACAAAAATTATGAAGGATATATATATCAGTACATACATGCTTGTAATCAGGATCTATTTCTTCATCAATCAAATATCCTTTAGTGGTGATTCCAGTTGATTTGTTTGATTGTAGCCTTCTGGAAAGTAATCCTCCTAGCTGCACAATTAATCATTCTGGTTATTTTGAGTTAATTTTGTTTTTAATATTAATAACCCACAAAAAAAATAATTGTAATATATTAGCAGGTTATTGTAATAAGCAACTACAAGCACTATAAAAATCACAGATGGTCATTTCTTATACCCATAGCCAGAATATTTTGTTCTCTGTTTTTTTTTTTTTTTTTTTTTTTTTTGTTTCACCTTAATTCAAAGTCTAAGCTTTCTGCTAGCAATGAAAAAAAAAAGAAAAAAAAAAAAAGCACATACACATATAATTATCAGATATTGTTGATTACAAAATTAAAATGGAATATGTGTACAATTTAGAGTATACCTCAAACTTATATTCGGCATGTGAATGCTTTAACAGGTTTTCTTGTCCTTTTACCAGCAAAAAACTTGATATGCAACAGAGGACAGCTACAACTATGAAGCTCTTTGAAGCCATGGAAAAATATTCTCTTTTTTTTGTGAAGGAAGAATATATTTATGGCCTGTATATATAGATATCATATATATTGTAGTGATTAAAATTTTGAATATCACAATTAATAGAATTATTGTATGTAAGATAAGCATGCATATTGATATTTCTTTCTACTGATTTATTACAGATGGTTGAATGTATCTTGTGGTGGAAGGAAAAATATATTCGCTACTTAATTAATTGCCATGATGCATGAAACATTGAATGAATATGTGCAATGAATTTAATTTCCATTTGTATGCTGTGTGTATCTTCCTTTTTTTTATAATTCTTAAAGCAGCAAATGTGAAATGTATTTAATTAAATCGGCATATTTTTATGACTGTCGAATAATTCGCTACTGTTTTGAAAGTCTTGACAATAATATTCCAAATAATATTAAAAAATGTATATATCTTTATGTATATTTTGATTATTTTCTATTAAACAAAGCATCTGGATTTGTTCAGTTTCTTTTGTGTTTCTTGTTTCAAATAAATTCCTTCAAACTTTCTAATTTTAACGGTTCTCTCAGATTGTGCAACACTTAATTCTAATATTGTAACAATATATATATATGAACACTAATATTGTGTATTTAATTCAAATTTTATAACAATGTATATATGTGAACACTAATATTGAGGACACTAGATATATATGACCCTTTAATTTTCTCAACGCCAAACCATCATAATATTGTGCTTTTTAGTTTTCACCATTACCTATTATTTTCTCTCCTCGATCGAGGTTGTGTGCCTTATTATTAACTCATGGGTTTGTGAAAGTAGTCACGGGTAAGTGGGTTACTCTTTATAAGCATTTTCTTTGATTTTTGGTGTTGCAATCTGATTTTATGTATCTATCAATATCCTCTGCCCCAAATAGAGGTGGCAAAATTTGACTCGACCTGAAAAATCTGTCTGACTCGCCTGACCCAAAATCCATAACCCGACCCGACTCATGTTCTAGGGAAAGTGGGACTGATCCGAACCCGACCCGACCTAACTCGTGTTTCAAAGAAAGTTAGACTGACCCGACCCGGGAATAGAGATGCAAAATCTAACTAGACCCGAAAAACCCATTCGACCCGACCCGGCCCGAAAAAATACCGACAGACGTCAACCCGATACCCTACCCGAAAAAATACCGGCAGCCGTCAACCCGACTATCTGCCACCTCTAGCTCTAAAGAATGAGGAGGGATCCAATAACCATAGACATTGGTGTCAACGGTGACCGTTTCATTATTTATACATAAATTAACAAATCAAAATTATTAGATGTATTTTTAATCATCTCAATAATATACACACAAAAAGTGATAAAAACTTAACATCGTTTCGATAGCTATCAAGAGAGGAGAAAAAATCATAAAATTTGAACTGTTATTTTTTATTAATGCATATACTAATAAAATCAAAATGATACAACTTTTTCTGTACACATAAAACTTGTTATATACAACACATTCTATCAATTAGTTTTGAAATCTAAGAGTTTAACATGTAGTTATTCGAGATATAATTTTATAATCGATTAATCACCGAAAACATGGTTATTTGATCACTCGTATTAAATAGCCATACCTATACCCTGTGATATATGTACAATTAATTTAAAACTGTTGCCATGTGCTTTACGTCCCTAAGTACGCATGGAACTGCATAGTTCATTTAGGGCAGGTAGATACAAATGGTCCCTTTTTGTTAAACAGGTAATTGAGAAAAGAAAGAAACTAACCTATATATATTCAGCCTTCTTTTTTTTTTAATGTGAAAAATATTTATACCGGCTACATATATGGAAAACATGCACACAAAATGAAATAAAAATTACATATGGGGCCGAATTACAGAACCAGAGAAATTTTTGATGCAATGATAGATCTATTGTTTCCTCCTTGTGGTAATAAAGCCAATTATCTACCACACAACCGAACCCAAGCGGGGTATAAATGAAAGATAGTAAAAGGAGATGAGAGCATTCTCCTCTGGAATGCAACAAACATTCTTGCTGTGCATTCTTGGTTGAATATCAGAATGATAAAAAATGTATATATAATAGACGTTAATTTGTGGAAACATGGGAATAGAAATTTGAATAGATGCTATATGCATGATGATCTTAAGTTCTGTCAAATCATTTCAGCAAAAACATCAACATATTTCAGCAGGATGGTTAACATTGTTTTATCTAACATATATCTTATATAGAGTAAAATTAACGTGTTCTTAAGCTTATGGAGTCATAGAGTTATTCCATGATCTTAAATTCAAAAACATATCGAACCGTATCCATATTTTTATTTATACAGTTTAATAAATTTTTATGTCAAAATCTTGTGGCATGCAAAATTTTTTCATTTTTATAGATTTTTGAGTATTTTTTTCGGAATTTTAAAAGTTGCATATGAAATATTGATAATTTTATTAATATTGTGTTGTTGCTAATAAAATGTCCGAAACAAAAACTTTAAAATCTCTAAAAATAAAACATTTTTGTATGATAGAAGATTTTGATACATATAAATCAAAATGTAAATATGTTTAGATATGATTTTGAGGTTGATCTCACGTAAAGCCTCAGTGAACTTTATGAACTTAAGAACACCGATAATTTTACTCTTCTTATAAAAAGTTATATATGTATGTTTATTTTTGATACTAGGTAGAACACATTACACAAACACAACCAATGATTGCACATCCAAAACAAGGGATGATTGCAGGCGGTTGAAAAGGGGGAGAGGGAGCTAGGAAAGAAAGAGTTGCTCTCATCTCATCTCATGAGGCCCAGAGGAAAGGTAAAGAGAACAAAAGCGCAGTAGCTTTCCCCCCCATAATAAAGTGAAGGTACGTTTTGTAAGAGAGAAAAGGACACTTCATTGCCAAATAATACCACATGCATATGCATATGCATGTGTACACTCTCTCTGTACCTATCTACTACCAAAATTCTGTGAGTTATTTGGAAATAGGAATTGATGTTTGCTCAAAGTAATGAAAATAAGGAATTAGAATCCCAACAAAGGCTACCACACTATTTACTATTTCCTGCTTCATATATACATATATATTGCACAGAGCTCTGCAAAGCAGGAGAATAACATGGCATAAGAAAAACTATACTAAAAAAAAAAAATTAAAATTCTACTATTTTCCCTATTATTTTTGTCAGGGGAGGATAAGGTGTGTAGAAGAATAATTTCTAAAAAAACATTTCTAGATTTAATGTAAAAATATGTCAATGGTCTCCATTTCAGAAAGCTATTTGTTCAACCAGACACAATCTGAACACCTGAATTGAAATAAATGGGTTTTAATATAGAGGAGGGATCATTGACAATGCTTATATTAACAAACTTTACAATGGTATCTTTCAAAAATCTTTAAAAATTCATAAAAAATCTTAAAAATAGAAAAAAGTTTATGAAATTATTATTTAACTTATAGATTGATTATGTTTCCGATTATATTCAATTTAAGCAATATTTGATAGCTCATTAAAGATCTTTAATTTACAATCATTAAAAAATGTACAAAATTTTGATAAGGCATCAAATGATATTCAAATTGGTTGAAATTTGAAACATCATCAATTTACAAGTTAAATAATGCATCCATAAATTTTTTTAATTTTTAAGACTTTTTATGAATTCTTACAAATTTTTAAAATCAACCATTGTCAAGATTGTCAACATAAGCATTGTCAATGGATCTCTCCTCTTTAATATATGTGCCACAATTCATTGATTCTTAAATGCATTTCATACAACAACACAACTGTAGAGAAATTTGAATGTTAAAATGGCCAAATAGATGTAGGCACCACACAAGTTGGAATGTTTCTTGCACTTGAGACAGATAGAATCTGGTACTATTTTTGTAGGGGCTTGATAAAATCACTGGTAAAAAATGAACCAAATAGAGCAGAACAACTATAATGGCAACAAAAAGAAACATAGAATGATATTGGGCAAAATGATGAAATACAGATTCAAATTCTGTGAAAGCCTATCTGATCTAGCAGGATTTGAATTTTCTCGACACATCGATCTCCGACTGCATGAACTATCGGGCAAAACATATTCTCTGAACGAACTTGTAAGCAAAGGTGCTGCTGCTAATCAACCCCCCCTAATTTGGCCAATTGCAAAAACTATTCTGAGAGCAGTGAGACCTAATTAAACAAACTAACATTGCGTTGTTTCGCGCTAACGGGGTTGATGCACGGTCTGGATCGGCCGCCAAGCAGATGCTGTCAAGAGGCACAGATCCTTCCACCCGAGCTTCAGTGTACCGTTTTCCTCTACGAGCGTGTATCCATCAGACGGGAACATACCTGTTAATTTTTCAACAAAAAAAATATATGAATTTCAAAGCAAAAAGGTTTCAAGAAAAAATATTGGCTCAAGAGCTTTCACATTTCAAAAATACATTGAAACTATGAACAAGAAAAAAGATTCAACCTGTAAGTCTGTAACTCAATAAATTTTGTGAAATCAAGTGATCTTTTGAAACCAACAAAATTTGTGAAAACATTTTGAGGAAAACACACTGTTGTTGTCAGGATTTAGTTATTTGTTTTCATTTTCTTTACTCAAATACTCAAAAATATCAATTTGAAGTGAAGCACTGTTCATTGTTCCTCCCAATTAAGCTAAAAGACCAAAATCCAGTACTGTTTTGTTTACTTGCACAAATTGGTTGAATCCTATTGAAATACCATCTGTAGATATATTTTGATACTAATATCCCAAACTTTGAAACCACAGGCTAAAATCATAGCTGCATAAAACACTAAAAGAAAAAAATTCGGTTCTTAATTCATACCTAGTAGCAATGTAGCCTGAGCAGCCGCATTTCCAGTAAGCGAGACTCCGCGAAACCCCGATTGGCTGAGCTTCTCGCGCCAATTCCCGAATTTAATCTCGCCGGTACGCGAGGGACCACCGACGGCGAGCACATTTCTGATCTCTCTGGAGAGCAATTGCTGCTCTACAATGTGCCTCTCCTGGCTATCCTCGCCGTAACTCGCTCCAAGCGAATCGAACAGCGCCGAGTAATAGTGAATGGCCTCGACGAACCGGGACAGGAACGTCCCGGCCTGGCTCAAATCTTGCTCTACCATTGTAACCACCTTAGGTGATAACCTACATACATCACATTACAAATTATGCTGCTGTTTGGTACCTTCTTTTGAGGTTTGATGTACTTTTGTACCAGGGTTTTGGTTGTAGTGTATCATATCAGAATCAAATTGATGGGTGCAGGGTTAGTGGAGATTGAAAAGGGGGCCATAATTACAACTTTTGGACTTGATCTTGATCCCATAAAGACTCTAATCTTTTGACATGAAAAGGTAAGTTGTATGTATGTATAAAGCATTCCATCATGTAATCATGGTGTATAAAAGGGGCTGACTTTGATGGTTATGTTGTATCTTCTATACCAACATTCTAAACACTTAAAAAGAATCATGGAAACATCAAATTCATGTTCATGTTCATGTTCATGTTTATGTTCATGTTTTATGTTTGTGTTTGTGTTTGTGTTTAGGTTTATGTTTACCTTTGCAATAGCCATAGGGTGTTGGAGTCAGACCCGGTAACGTCGTAGAGAGAATGGTGCAACCAATGCACCGCAACGGCCTCGCGGCGGCTCACACCGAGTCGCTCTGGGTCGAGGTTGCCGACCTTCTCCGCGATGGGACAGAATTCGAAAGGCAGACCGAGGGTATCGGCGAAATCGGACAGTCTTTTTCCGGTCGCCTCAAGGGCGTCCATTGAGGAGCCGAGGCCGGTTAGCCTGACGCGAGGAGGCCCGCCGGGTCGTGACGCCAGGATGTGAAACAAACCGGGCCATTGCAACCCTTGCATTATGTCCAAGTCGATGATGTGAACTCTGTCCTCTCTCTCGAAGGCTTCCTGGATCGCTTGGTTCGCGGTGAAATGAGAGAATTTGACGAAGGGAGAGATCCCGTTGAACACCTGAAACGCCGCCGCGAGCTTGTTCAGGATCCGGTGCGACACGGCACAGGACGGAGGCAATGGCGCGTAGAGGCCGAGGCACGAACTGACGATGCGAGCCGACATTGCTTCTGAGAAATAGGCGGCGACTCTCTGCGCCGAGGTGCCGTATGGCGTAGACAACTCAGAGATTTCTAGCAGCATCCGTTGAGCCTCGTCGAGGTTCTCCGCGGCAACCGCCTCCGCGCATTGAAGCAGAAGCGTTAACAGGTGGAGCCCCTCCTCATCCCTCTTTTGCTTCCTGAGCTCCTCTTTGCGGTTCTTCGCAGCCACAGCCGCCGCCGCTGCAGCTGCCGCCTGTGCCGCGGCTTCATCGGATGCGGAAGAAGGAGAGCTCCTCTGAGGTTGCGACGGCGATCGTTGCAAATTTGCGGGGTTGGGGTTCTGATTCGGGTTGGAGGTTGTGTTGGGGTTGTCCATGACCGGCACCGGGGGTTGCAATTCGGTTCTTTTCGGGGGTTGAGGTATCGGTGGTACTTGCACAGCTGCCTCACGCCGACGCTTGTCGGGCTGTGGAGGCGGCAATGGTAGCGATTCGGTTGGAGGGAGAGAAGGAAGCTGTACCTGTACCTGTACCGGCACTTGCGGAGGGAGAGGCTGATGAGAATCGCCGGTGAGGCACCGCAGGCGGAACTCGACGAGAGAAGCCAGGCCCGGATTGCACGGCTGGATGATCTCTCGGATGTTCTGTATCAGCTGCGGTATGGACACGGTCGATGCGGTGCTGATCAGGTCCCGAATTACGCTGTCAACCCACGCAGTCGACCCCGCGCCGGTCGTCCCCGCCGAGGAATCCTCGTTGATCGTCGCACCGGTCGTCACCAACGGAAGCCCCTCGTTCGAGATATCGGAGGGAAAGAGCGGCAGACCTGAGAACCCGCACACCGGCTGCTGCACCGGCGGCAGCGGAGGGAGCGAAGGAGGCAAGGAAGGCAGTATCTGAGCGGGGTTACCGCCACTGATCAAATTGGAATTACCGGACTCGAAACCGGTATTGGAGGCAACAAAGACATGATGACCCGAGAGGTCTCCTCCGGGTACAAAAGACTGAACTGAGGTCGACGCAGCAGCAGCACCGGCAGTCGTAGAAGAACCAACTACTCCCGCACCACCACGGCGCGCCGAAAGTCTGGGGTTTGCGGGGTCGTCGAGCTCGGAAGCGGGCCGCTTTCTCACCATGGCCTTGTCTAGATGGTGCTGGTGCTGCTGATGTTGCAGGTGGAGCAGGTAGAGGAGTTCTTGATCAGGCACAGGGAAGGGGGAGGGGGAGGATGAGTTGTGGGTGTGGAGAGAGGAGGAAGAGGAGGAGGAGGTGGGGATGATAATATGATGGTTTGGTTGGGAGGGAGGAGGGGGGAAGAGGAGGAGTTGTAAAGAGGAGGAGGAGGAGGAGGAAGCAGCTGCCATCAGAGGAGGATAAAACAAGGGGAAAGAGCTGCTTCGCGCATGCCACTCCACTCCACTTCACAAGCGGATATTATTAACAGAGACAGTTGTTGGGAGTTTAGCTGTTGTTTGTGTTTAGGAGGGAAACAACAAGAACAACAACAACGAGGGCAAGAACAACAAGGGCAAGAGCCAACAGAGAAGTGAAGAGGAACAAATCAAATCAAATCAAATCAGATATATATATTAATGGATGGCATCGGGGTCCGGTGGGTCGCAAGGAGGCAACCAGATAATAACGTCTCTCTTCTCTTCTCTCCTCTCTTCTCTTCTCTTTCCCTCTCTTCTCCTCTCTGTGTGATGAATTGAATTGAGTACTGTTCTTGGTTATATTTATTTTGTGGGTTTTTTTTTGTTTATTTTGTTTATTCTTCTGGTTAGTTTAGAGGGGTGTCAGTGAGGCACAAATTCTATATAGATATCTATATCTATGTCTTGTATCTATGTCTATGTCTATGTATGTATGTATCTGTCGTTGTTTTAGTTCTAGGGCCAGAGCCAGAGGCAAGTAGAAGGGGAGGGAGGAGTAGGCAACAACAAACACCATCTCCTAAGCAGGAGAGATATCAGAGAGAGAGATATCAGAGGTGTGTGGGAAACGGCACCACCTTTTTTCATTGGGAATTTTTCCATTTCCATTTCCATTTTCAATTTTGATCAAGAGAGCAGTGCACTGGGATTAACAAATTTATGGGTAGCCTTTTTCCTTTGACTTCACAACTCGGATTAGGGTTTAATTGGGGTCATAATACAACACTAACCCTACTTTCTCTCTTGATTCATACATACATAAACATAAACATAAACATAAATAATAAATGATCATATTTTGGTCTACGGATGTGGTTTCCTTTTCCCCTTTTTGATCCTCTCCAGTACCATTTTTAATTCTTCTGACCCAAAGGGGGAGGATTATGAATAATGTATTGTCCAGTGGAGATCAAATTGAGGGGATTATTGGGCATTATGGGGAGTTGGGCTAAGTTGAAAAGTGATTTTCTTGGGGAAGCTTTTTGGGGGAGACCTTGGAATTGGGGTTTGGGAATGCAAATGCTGCTGTTTTCAAAGGAGGCATTGAGCTGTGTAGTTGCTATTGGCAAAAGAAAGAGAAGACAGAGAGGTAGAGTTTGTGGTCAAAATTACAAGCACAAAGGGAAATGTTTTCTCTCTTTCCCAGGTTGAAGATGAACTGGCTTGGTTGGAGTTGGATGGAGGATGTTCGGTTTGTCAGATTCAGATCTCAATTTAGTAATTTACTCCCTTAAAAGTATGGATTTTTTTCCACAAAGGAATGCATTCCATTAAGAAATTTCTAGGAAGAACAAAAAAAAAAAAAAAAGAATGTCCTCAAATGCATTTATCTTTAAGAAATGTTCCTTTTTTTTAAAGTTAAGAGTAAAAAAAATATCTTATGTTACATGCCAAATTATGTTATATCAACCTTAATTAGAACTCTTTCATCATGACGTTGATGGACAAGGAATTTTGGAGCAAAATTAAACTGTAAGATTAACACCTATATAGTGTAAAAACAAATTATGTCAATTTTTCTTTTTGTCATCTCGAAAATTTTTTTTCTGAAAAACTTGAACCCAATTAAACAGCAATAATATTGCTGTCGCATAAAGTGGCAGAATACGCTCTGAACTTTCTCCCTCGCCATTTAATAACACCAAAGTAAATTAAAATTTAATGATGTTTATGATCACATGTCAACATAAAATGCTATTTTTTTGTCACTATTATATTGTTTTTTTTTAAATTAATCTGTGAAAACAGTGCTTATCTGAATTCTGAACCAATCCAGCCCAAAAGCAAGCAATTGTCTCAGAAAAAAAGCAGTAAGTATTTAAAGTTTCACCAACTAGTCATTTAATATAGATGATGGCGGATTATAAATTTTAATTCGTTTTATAAATTATAATAATGAATTTTCATTGAATGGCATATGTACATATATATATGGACCCATATGGTTTTATTAAAAGAAACCTGATAGGGGTCCTGCAAAGTACAATAGAACTGCATGCACAAGTCACACTTCAAATTAAACATGGGAAGGTAAAAAAAGTAAAAAAAAAAAAATTGAAATTTAAAAGCATGGTAAATCTTCATTTATTTAATTAGTTCACCGAATGCAATTTTTTATTAGACAGCAGCAAATTGCGCGTGTATTAGACAAGTCATTAATTAATTGGACAATTTAAATGGAGCTTGCCATTTAAATAGATTATTATTATTATTTTCATTATCTGATGCAAATCATGAAGACATGCTAGCTTATTTATGTTACATAAATATATGTATTTTGAAATTGCTCCTTGTATACAGTATACACCCTTATAAAGTGTTATGAATGTTGATACACTAATTTTCCACGATAATCATCTCTTTCGTATTATATATTTCAGGATATGCTAATATTGCACTCCTTGGATTTAATTGTAAATTATATAGCGCCACTATCGGTACACACGTGTGTCATCACAAGTCATTCTTTAGCTGAAATTTGAGGAACAAATATTAACAAAATGAGAATTTCATCCATGCATGATTGTATGTATATATGAAACCATATATGAAGTGATGTTAACACCACCAAGTCATGATGATCATGATTATAACTTTAACAATAATATATTTTAATATAGGGTATTTTCATGTTGTTTACAAACAACTTCTCAACGAAACAATTGATTGTTGGTCAATCAATCTCATCGAATTTTGTCATGTCAAAAGGCGTTGACCTCTCCGATTCATACCTTTCATCTCATTTCATTTCATATCGATGAACATATATATGTTGGTTCGAGATAGCTAGCTAGGCAGGTAATAGCTAGGTTCACCAACTCAACTTTATATATTAGCATATCATTGTTAGCAGCAGGAGTGCTTCCAAATTCGCACTTGAAACTTCAGTTGACAATTTCTTCAAGGACGTTGTCACATTTACATACATAGGTGGTGTTAAGTTTTTTTTTTTTTTTTACTGATTTCCTGTTCATTATTCAAGTCTAATTGGAATGATTTATATATATTATATAGGACGTTGCTTCCATGCTCACACTTAAATAATTTTAGCGGTTATAGATAAATCTCATTATGGGTAATATTCATTTATAACTGTTAGATCGAAAAGAAAATTTTTTTTGTGAGAATATTTAGAGTAAACTTCTTATATATATTGTTTAAGTTGGTGTTTGTACAATCATAAATTCAACTTAAAAAAGTAATAGCTTACAGAAAAGTTATGCTAATTGACCCTCATCTTCATATCAAAAAAAAGAAAAAAAAAAAAAAAAACTATTCGAGCTCATGCAAGCAAGCATTTGATTATAAAAAAGAATAGTGAAATAATTAGGGCACCTTTAATTTATTTTCAAAACCTAACAGCCCAAACTTCGTACATGATTTTTTGTGTTTGTTTTATGCCTTTCACCAAATGTTCACAACCGAAAAATCAACTGAAAATAAATGTATAAAGCGACTGAAACCTGAAGCTAAAAATTGACTGAACATTTTATTTAATAATTAGAGGTGCCAAATATATGTGACCCAAAAAGAGGTGAAGGAAGTACCATTACCTACCAAAGAACAATATGAGTGGGGCAGTTGGCATGTGTCTATTGACCCTGTCACAACGACTAGACGGCCAACTCTTCTCTTTGCAATCAACAATTTAGCAACAAGCCGTTTTTTTTTTTTTTTTTTTTTTTTTTCTCTTTAATATTTCTCTTTTATTTATCCGAGTTCAATTCATGAATTCAGTGAGTTGGTTTTGTTGGAAAGATGCATGAGATGTGGAACTGCAGCTGTGTAAATTAATTACCTTTCTTTTTTTAAAATATTGTGCTAGTAAAAAAATATACAATTTAGTTTTAGGAAAATATATATGTTCTTGTACTTGAACAAAATCAGGATTATATATCTGGTCAATCGTATATATAGATGAGCTGCACAGGTTTTTGATGGTGGATGCTGTTTTGGCTAAGTAGCAAGTTGCAACCAATTTTTTGCTCATGGCTAAGAACAGCAAGGATATTGCTTGGGACTGCAAAATATTTCCATTTATAATCTGATTTTCTCAGATTTCCTTCCATATAATTCAGAAATTTTGTTGTCCTAAGTAATATGGTTGCGGTCCTTAGACCCGACCCAATTTTTTTTAGTCTGGTTGTTATATATGATAATTCTTTTAGTCTAGAGAAAAAAGGAAGTTTGCCACTAAATAATTCAGTAAGGGAATTTTAAGAAATGATTTTCTCCATATATAACCTTCCATCTTAAGGTATATATACGGACTTGCAACAATTTGTGTGTTTTTAGGGACAAAATGCATGCGCCTGAATGAAATATACCCCCTTTCCAACCACAGTACACATGCATGTTGCACATTAAGATTTTCGCTTCAGCAAACAAAGCAAATTATGTAAACACATTATTTGTATGAAGTAATGATCAACATATATAGTCTCTCTTTATGTTCTAGATGAGAGGTTTTGTATGAAAAAAGATCCAATTGATTATACATTGGCATGCTGTTTTATTTTTAAAAGCGAAATGGTATCCTTGGGGATGCTATAACGTCTTATATATTCAACCAGTTCTAAAGCTTATATATGCTTTCTAGCTAAAGTAATATAGCTCAACAATTTTAGAAGATGACTGATATAAAAAATGACCTTAGATATTACAAAAAAAATTTACTCAACACTTCGAGATATTAGAGAAAATCAACAAATTATTTTAGGCTTGAAAGCTGCTTCCCCCAATAAATACAACACCACCAAAAAAATGACCCATAACTATTTTTTTACTATTTGTAAACCGGACAAAAGAACCAATTAATACAACGTGATATATTTCCAACCATAGGAGCTTCTCTTTTATGTTGTTATGTTGAGATAAAGTGTATTGTCTGATGTGATGTTTGTGTAGGTTCCAAAATGTTTGGTTATGTTCTGTGAATTTTCTCTTTCGACTATCTTTTTTATTGTCTAGGTTCAGTGGGTCTTACAGGTTGCAGTTTGTGACCATCTTGTATGAATCATCTTTATTCAATGAATGAGCTCAATAGCCTTTTATTCAAAAAAAGAAAATACCAGGAAATCTGACCTCTGTAAAGTGTATAGGCTCTTAATTACCCTAAATAATACTCTCAATCCCAAGCGTACGATCTATTGCAATAAAATCGGGATCGAATTCACAGGGACGGAATTATTTCTAAACTATGCTTTAAATTCTATCCTAATCCTATTTAGAATATTTTTGGGGTTTTTGTGTAAAAGTTTTTTTTGGGGGGGGGGGGGGGTTTGTTTCAAGATTGGTTTCAGGTGCAATAAAGTAAATAACAGTAATTAAAGACTTTAAACAGATGCTAAACAAGCGTTCCCAGGGTTTTCAGAATCAGTTTGCTATCTGGATCAACTGCCTGCGGTCCGTACTTGTCAGGTACGATCCGCAGGGTATACAATTTCGCCTCTCTTTCAGTTACAGATTGATGATCCACAGTGGTTAACTGCAGTTCGCAGATAACTGTCCGAGAGATAGATTTCCTGTCAGTTACTTGGGAGTGCAATCTGCAGTCTGTCACACTACGGTCCGCAAGGAACAAACAGAGAACAATTTTATTTCAGATCAGATATGTTGACTAAAGTTACCAATCCCCAACTAATCCTAAGCAGTTACAAGTCCCTCAACTCTCGTTTGTTGGCACTTTTAACACTTTTAGATCAATTAGAAATCTTTAGGATTATTTCTAACCTAAATTCAATTTGCTTTTGTTCAAGGGTAAGATTTAACTTTCGTTATAACCACAATTTCTCATTTCGGTTACTTTTGGATAACTACCCAAATTAGCACAAGAATCAGTTCTCAATTTAATTGACGTTATACTAACCAACTAGATTGGGCCCTAATCTATAGGTTCTTATCAAATAATCAAGAAGCAATTCAAATTCAATTATAATCAAGCTCAAAGCAATATTGAAAATAACTTCAAATCATAGACAATTAAAACATGATATTCAATTAATTCAAACAGACAAACATCATCTTAGACCCTACGAACTAAGACAACTACTTAGACATAACAAAAGACAACATGATTAAAGAAAAGGTAAATAACATAAAGAAGAAAGCACCGATTATTTTGGATGAAGTTTGAGACTCGTCGGCGCTTTAATCCTTATTCTCCGAGTAATCTCCCTCTTCTTATCGACTCTCTAAACTAAACTCTCAAAAGTAAAGAATTCTCGACTAACTAAACTCTACTTTAAAACTCTATAACTTGACTCTACTCTCTACTTGACACTAAACTTCTTCAAAGGATGATGATTATATAGGCTTGGATGCTCCCAGTTTTAGCCTTCCTTCTTCTGGAACCAACCTCTAATTTCTGGAGTAAAGGACAAAATTAGATACCTTCAATTGAAACTGCTCCAGAAAATAGAGGTCCCGTCTGATTTTGGCCTTCCCGCGATCTGGCTTCCTCAGGTGCGAACCGTACTCCCCAAGGAACAGGGAGTCGGTTGCCCTAAAATTGGATTGTCGGCGGTTGTGCTCAGCCCAGATTTAGCTGCTCCAGTTTTGATCTGAGTGCGAACCGCACACTCGAGATTGCGGTCCGCACTATGTGTATTCTGTGCGCTTCTTCACCTATTTTTGTTCATCTCCTCCGAATTGGGTCTCAAAAACTTAACTAACTCAAATTTAAACATCTAACTAACTAATTTGCTACTAAATCTAAAATTCCTAACTAAAATAAAGGTAAAAATCCTAAAATAAATAGATAAAAATACGATGCATCAAAATCAAATTATATGCAAATTCTTTAAAACATATAGTTTCAGATAGTTAAAAATTTTTGACCTTATTAGTGCTTGTAAGAAAAATTAAATAAAAAACCGAGTTTAGAAATATAATAATTTAAAGTAATAATGAGTAAATAACTAAATATCTAAATGAAGATTGTACAATGGGTATATCAATAAGCTCCTCTTTTTTTGATGTCACATGCTCTATTTTTTGTTGCATTGAAATTCTAGTTTTTGAGTAAATTTTGAATGCTCAAGAATGTTGAGCAACAAGTTTAGTTCATCAAAAGTTCTAGTTTTAATGAGGTTCAATTTTTTGAGTAAGATATTAAAATCTAATTACATGATGATAACTTATTAATATTTCAATAAGAATTATTGAGTGCGATTGCATTTCAAAAAGTACAATTTGAATATTTAATTTCATATATAGTAGAAAGATAACAACCATTGAACTATTGCATTAAGTTTTCTTTTCATAGAATATATAAGCGCAAATAAATAACTCGTAAGTGATAAATAAATAATTATAACGATCTAAACTTTTAATATGCAGTTAAGTAAATAAAAAGAACGCAAATTTTTTTTTTGGCTTGAACGGAACTTCATAAATACTGCTGTTGTATATGTGTTGAATGATGTCAATATCATATTTTAATTAGTTAATTGGGGGCAAATGACCTAGTAGCTCAAGTGGTAACTAACTACGTACGATGACTTATAAGAGGTCATGGGTTCAATCCTCCATGGGTACAAATAAAAAGTTTCAATAAAACTGATGGAGTATTCCACTTTCTTCAAAAAAAAAAAAAAAGTTAATTGGGAAAAGAAAAAATGTGCTACATATGCTGATGAAGGTTGAGATATTATTAGTGTACTAGTGTGATCTTTCAAATGGAGAAAATTGCAATAAATACACATTTACACTACATAATTATGGCAATGCAATAATGGCAGAAATTGATGCAAATTCAATGAGATGTGCCAATGATGTCTGTTGACATTTTTGACACTAGACAACTCACCCTTTTTTATCTGCTCACTTGTACTAAAAAATACTACCTCTGTCCCATAGATGGATTTTTTGTAGTTCATTTGAACTACAAAAAATCCATCTAAAATGGGACAGAGGTAGTACTAATCATCTCCCAATATTTCAAATGAACTGTAGACCTGGTGAATATTATATATAATGACAGCCTTTTCTTTTTCCTTGTTTTTCTTTAGACAATATGCGATGCAATGCAGGTACTTCCCTGGTGCTGTTTTCTTCTTCACAGAAGAAATGGGAAAATTGCTGAGTTTGGTATAACTGTATGAAAACAAAATTCTATGCT
Organism: Cyperus esculentus; assembly: GCA_030179965.1. Lineage (NCBI taxonomy): Eukaryota > Viridiplantae > Streptophyta > Magnoliopsida > Poales > Cyperaceae > Cyperus > Cyperus esculentus. The sequence goes on along the minus strand of JASGLE010000034.1, from coordinate 650,767 downwards.
ACTGCTACAAAAAAAGTTTTGCTGTTTTGACGAGTAAAATAAATCTCAGTAGGCATGTAGAAGAAAAATATTGTTAAACATATATTACAGTAATTTATGTAACCTCCGAATTGTTGCTTTGTCAGATTGTATATATGTTGACATGTTGTTTTATATATATTGCTTATCATATAAAGATGTGTTTTTTCTGTCCGTGAGTAGCAGCACTGACAACATATTGTTAGGGGTGTCTCTATTACGAAAATGCACTAAAAGAGCGATCGATAAATATATAATTCTTGAGAGAAATGCATATAAATTAAGGTAGCCATAATACTTATTTACATTTTAATATATAAAAGATCTTCTTAAATATATATTCTATATTATATTACTACATCATAAATTATGTAATTAATGGAGTCAGCTAAAAGTTTTATGTCTAATATAGTTTGACTAGCTTTGAATAAAAAATTTTTGAATCATAAGGTATGAATTAGTTTTCTGAAAAATGAAGGACGTTACGATGGTGACTCCTAATTAAGTCCTTTTTTTTTTTACTTATTTATTTAGTTTGATGGCTTATTAATTTTTTTTTTTTGGCCTTTTAAGTATTTAAAAATGTCTAAACAGATCTAATAGTTTAGAAACGAGTACATTTTTAAAAGTAAATGGCTAAATGCAAAAACGGATGTATTTAACAGTAAATGCAACACAAAAAATTGCCAAAATGTTCTCTATCCCATTACTGCATTATTAATCCTTACTATTCCTTACTAATAATAAAAGCATATTGGAAAAAATGACATGAAAGGGCTATCCTCACATCTGAGCCATTGATCATTTTCTTCAATAGAACAGAACCGTTGATGTACTTTAATGCCCGTTGACGTTCTTAGCCCATATAAATTATCTCAAATTAAGGCCCATTACATATTATCTTAAAAGTTTATTTTAAGAAATAATAATTTCAGAACATGGAAGAGCTATCTTCCCCAAATAAGAAACATGAGCCGTTGATCATTTTCTTGGATAGATCAGAACCGTTAATGCCTGTTGACGTTCTCAGCCCATATAAATTATCTCAATTTAAGACCCATTACATATTATCTTACAAGTTTATTATAAGAAATAACAATTTCAGCCCAAAGCAAGGCGTGGGCTTTTTACTAGTCCTTACTAATAATAAAAGCATATTGAAAAAAATGACATGAAAGGGCTATCCTCACATCTGAGCCGTTGATCATTTTCTTCGATAGATCAGAACTATTGATGTACGTTAATGCTCATTGACCTTCTCAACCCAATAAAATTAAAGGCCCATATAAATTATCTCAATTTAAGGCCCATTACATATTATATTAAAAGTTTATTATAAGAAATAACAATTTCGGCCCAAAGCAAGGCGTGAGCTTTTCACTAGTATATAAAAAAGCATATTGAAAAAAATGACATGAAAGAGCTATCTTCCCCAAATAAGAAACCTGAGTCGTTGATCATTTTCTTGGATAGATCAGAACCGTTGATATACGTTAATGCCCGTTGACGTTCTCAGCCTATTAAATTAAAAGCCCATATAAATTATTTCAATTTAAGGCCTATTACATATTATCTTAAAAGTTTATTATAAGAAATAACAATTTTAGCTCGAAATAAGGTGTGAGCTTTTTACTGGTTTATTATTATAGTAGATGTCATCTTTGTTCTCCGCACGTTACCATGCATCAATGAAGAAGAGTGTAACCTACCGTCCATATGGATTTGGACCACATAGATTCCATTTGTAACAACATGTGAGTCTGGATGTGTCCACTCTGTAGACGCAACATGTTTCCCAATGAAGAATGACACAGTTTTTTTTTTTTTTAAAAAAAAAAAAAGAAAAAGATCTTAGTCTAACATAGATCAAAAGCTGCTACATCCATTGAAATTCAATACCCATGCACTGCTTTTGGGTGTTAGACTTGTTTGAACTATCGTTGACAAATTGACACAGTTATAATGAATGAATTCTTTCTTCCTAATAAATCAACGGAGAGCTAGCTAGCTAGATTCTCTCTTTAGAATAATGGAGAAAGGTTTTAGGCTTTTAATTAGCTGAAGTGATTTGTATTAAGAAAACCAGCTCTGTCCGCTCTCTGCAGAGTATGAACACATCCATATATATTACACATTTTGTAACAAGTAGTAGCTAGTATCTACCCTTTTCACTTATCTACTAGTCTATCATATTTTTAATGAACAAATATTATTTTCCAGTGAACATATACATAACAACATTTTTTTCAGTAAACATTTTATGCAACTGTGCTAAGCACATGAATGCACGTGGTGTGTCAGAACTGTGAGAGGAGGTGGATGGATGACTTACTGTATATATAGGATGGACTTACTGTATATATGGATGACTTTACATATTTCTCTTTTGTAACGGATGCCAATCAGAGAGGTAAATAAACCATGACAAAGTTACATTTTACGTGATCAAGCAGCACACAGAACAATGGTACAACACAACACAAAACAAAACAAGATTAATTTACCCTCGATCTCTTTTGGCAGCAATAATTAGGGGGTAATTCTTTGTCTTCTGTGGCAGAGCTTAGGGGGGAGGGGACCCACTGGCAGACAGACAGACAGACTTTCTGGTTCCAGAAATTATTATTATATTTATATATTCCGAGGCGTGCCAAAGTGAAGAAACAAAAAAGTGTGTCCACTTTTTTTTTTAGTTTAGTTCTTCACGTGACAATCTCACTCACCTGGTCCAATTTTGATTGAACTGAATTATTGTTGTTCTTAGTTTCTTACCAATAATGGAGTAGTACTGTGGATTGTGGAAGATATACATGGAACATGGTGGTGTTGGGAGAATAATGCAGCAGTCACTACCAGGAACAGTGAATGTTTGTAAAATCAAAAGTTTCAATATTTATCTATGAATTAGGATACGGTGATATGCATATCACGGTTTTACCGTGAAAAACCGTGTTATGCGGTAGGTATCTCAGTTTTCAATGTCCAAATAGTCGATCCGAGCCGCTCAATGTGAGCTCTATATCAAAATATATAAGGAAAATAAATTTTTTACGATTTTTAGAATTTTTTTGCTATTTTAGTGATTAAGAGAAAATCGTTTGTTTTGTATGAATCAGAATACTTAGATCTAGCATTTTCTCCCTATCATTAAAAATAACAAAAAATTATAAAAAATCGTAAAATTTGGTTTTCCTAGTATATTTTGATATAAAGATCACATTGAGCAGTTTGGATCGACTATTTTGGACACCAGAAACTGAGATAAGGACCGCACAGCACAATAAAATCGTGCTATGCACATCACCGTAGCCGGACTCTTTATCTCTTATATGTATTTAGAGGTTTTAGCTAATACCGATAGGGAGAAAAGAAGAAAGAGGTCCAGACATATACAGTACGTTTATATATGTGAATATTTTCTTATTTTTTTTGGTTAATTAACTTCAGAACAGGTTAAAATCTGCTGAGTTTCTTAATTAAAAAGAACCAATTAATGACAATGTTATATATATTGCTAGGTATTGGTGCACAACGGTTACTGAACTGATCATGAACTCCAAGGAATTAACTTTACAATTTAATTAATAAATTCCATGAATAAAAATACATGCCAATAAGACACATATATACGTACGGATAATCTAAGATTGAAAAGATAAGAAGATACAAAAAAAAAAAAACGTACGATTTGATCATATTGAAAGAAAGAGTTGGAATATATATTGCACCTGACCTGAGTCGATGCAAAAATTCAGATTGTCTATGACCCTTTTGCAACTAAAAAACAAAACCCAATAATCCTTGAATCATCTAATTCAAATCAGACCAGAGATCAGATCGACAAAATAAGTGAATACTTCCATATATTCCATGCCTAAATGGAATGGAATGGATCATCCTCATCCTCATCTACATCCATGCACCATATATGCTCCATGCATGCATGCATTGTATATATAATAATGCATGTATACTGTTTCGGTGTTTCATATATATATGTAGCAAATTGTATGTATATGTATGTATGGCAGTGCAAATAATGGGCCACACGATCGAAGTGGCATGTCATGTAGTAGAGGTGTGGTGCTTCGTGTTATGTCTGATATGGACACTGATAAGAGCATACGAGGGGAGGGCCGGAGGGGAGGGGAGAATATGAATATTATATGATCGATGATTGCACCCATCATTTGGTTTCACTAGTGGGAAACACTATATATGCAAAGTGTTAGACTCACTAAATAAACACAATAGGATAAATATAACTTGCCACAAACAATGTTCCCAAAACACCTCAACACACTTGAAAAAAATTTACAAAAATATCTCTCTTTTCAGAAAATTTTACAGAAACATCCTTTATTTCTAAAGAAATTTACAAAATTACCTTACCATGAAATTTTTTTACAAAAATGACCTTCACAATCTTACAAAAATATACTTCCGCCCTACAAAATTGTATAAAAATAACCCTCTCCACCTATATGCCACCTCATCATAGGGTTGTGGAGGCATTGTTTGTGCCATGGTATCATTGTCTATAAACAATATATACTTGGCATTGCATTGCATTGCATGTTGTGCTCGAGAGAGATTAATATAATATAATGAATTAAGAACTCAGGCTCAGTAGTAGCATCCGGCGCCTAGTGTTTGACCTATGGTACATGCTATATATAATATATTGCTGGGTTGCTATTTGCTAGCTAGCTCTTCGTTTGTTTGTTTGTTTGTTTGTTTCTATTGTAGCTCTCTTTTTTCTAGTTTACCTCGTTGTGGGTATTGCCGTATTGGGTAATTGGGTATCTCTCCTCCATTGTGTATGAACTGGAGGAGGCATGAGTACCTAGCTAGCATGCACGTACTTACAATACGTATGAGATACGGATACGTAGGTGACAAACATTCCGTTAATTTGGAGGAATGCAATTAATTATACGAAAATATATATATTGTATATATAAAAGTAAATTTCAATCATTTTTTTTAGATTTAAGTAGATATTTTCCAGCATTTTCTATTTCTTTTTAGGAGATATTTATGTTTATAGAGGATTGAACTCATGACCTCTTAGAAGTTATCCTAGTTAGCTACCACTTAAGCTACTAGGCCATTTGCAAATTCCAATCATCCGATTAGGTTATATTATATAGTATGTGGTATATATTATACAAGTTAATGTGTACAAATTAAAAATACAGTGAGATACAGAAAAACAAAATACAAAATATATAAAAAAAATAATAAAGCATTTATATCTGTTTTCAAATGTTATTAGATTTACTATGAAGAAATTAACCAATTAAGGACTTGGTTATTTGTTTCCAAATTTGAAACATTTGTATATATTTAGTTCTTAACTAGTAAAAAGCTCACACCTTGCTTTGGGCCGGAATTGTTAATTCTTATAATAAACTTTTAAGATAATATGTAATGGGCCTTAAATTGAGATAATTTATATGGGCCTTAAATTGAGATAATTTATATGGGCCTTTAATTTTAATGGGATGAGAACGTCAACAAACATTAACGTACGTCAACGGTGGTGATCAATCTAAGTAAACAATCAACGGATGAGATTTATTCCTCAGGAAGATAGACCTTTGATGTCAAAAAATCCAATATACTTTTATTAGGAGTAAGGATGTAATAACACTATAACATATACAAAAATGAATTGTCATTTTATCGAGAAGTTATTAATTATAAATATGCATGATAAATGATTATTACTTGAACAATTATTGTCATATAAATAAATTCTCGTAGCATTATTTCGAAAGTTCTTAGCATTAGAATCCATTCCTTTGCATGATATTGGGCCTACAATCCCTTTTTTCTTTTTTCCCAATGGAACAAATTGCGCTTACGAAACAAAACCTAATTAACTTTTGTGAGTTTTGTCTATATATATATACTTTATGTTACAGACTTACAGTTACGTTACGTACATATTTTTCTTAATTTATTTATCTTTTTGACCATCCTCAAAAATTGCTCTTGACTTAATTGGCCCTCTAAATTTTGCAATATAAAGTTAATCCTTCTAAATGGTAGAAGGGGTCCTTAAATTATGAAAACGGATTAGTTTTGATCTTTTTTACCGAAGGAACAATGAACTGGACAAATATGAAAATTTCTTTCAATTCTCACAGGGGCTTAATTTGTACGAGATTAATTCTAGCAACACTAATTTATGAGACACCTTGACAGATTAATATTAGTTTTTGACAGATTATTTCCTTTGAGTTGGTCGACTTAATACATATAACTTACAAAGAGTTAGACAATTAATACTAACGTTAGCATTTCAGACCGAAATGCTAACACCCAAAATTTATGTTATCGTATTCGAAATCACGATTTACGGTGCTCAATAAATTCTTTATATGAAAATATTGGGGAGTACAAAAATGTTTTATTTTTAAAGTTTTCTAAGTATTTGTTTTGCATTTTTGAAAATAGCATGTATAAACATCAATATTTTATAAATATTAATATTATGAGCTCTATTCTAAAATGTCGTCATATATATACAATTAATTAATATATCCTTACTAATAATAAAAGCATATTGGAAAAAATGACATGAAAAGGCTTAGAGGTGGCAGAACCCAACCCGACTCGAGAAACCCGTTCGACCCGACCCGACCCGACCCGACCCGACCCGACCCGCAATTTTTCAGATAGTCAAACCGAACCCGACCCGAGATCAAATAGCATTCAATCCAACTCAAATCAACATACGATCCAAAAAAAGTAGATATTAAAATTGACCCGACCCGACCCGCCCATCACCCGACCTGACCTGACCCAAGATATTCTAGAAGGTCAAACTGACCCGACCCGACCCGCCCGACCCGAACCCGAACCCGAACCCGACCCGCCCGCCTGATTTGCCACCTCTAAAAGGGCTATCCTCACATATGAGCCGTTGACCATTTTCTTCGATAGATCAGAACCGTTGATGTACATTAATGCCCGTTGACGTTCTCAGCCCATTAAAATTAAGGCCCCTATAAATTATCTCAAATTAAGACCCATTACATATATTATCTTAAAAGTTTATTATAAGAAATAATAATTTCAGCCCAAAGCAAGGAGTGGGCTTTTTACTAGTATTTTTAAAAATAACCTCATAATATATCAAGTAGGATGAGTTGGGCACCATACAATCATACCCAGCACATGAAAAATACACTTATATATATGGTTGCAATTAAGGAAGAGGACCGGCCGGACTAATTAGGGTTCCAAGTAGGAAATGGAGAAAGTACGTACCATGGTGGCTGCCAATTAATTAGTCTTAGCCAGATGGTATCTAACTATCTATCTATCTCCTTGTCTGTTCTATTTCGTTGCCAGTGCCGATCTCTCCAATTAACACAAAGCCCCTTGCATTTGCATGCCCCTTGACACGAGCAATTCGTCCCTTTTATCTTGTTTATATGCTTGGCAATGAATATTTAGGTACCAACTCCCATGTGACACTGTCACCAATGTATTATATATATATATATATATATTTTTCCTTATATTTATTGTTACTTGCATGACATGCATATATAGAGATGCCACTGTTGATTGATTAGTAAATTGATTGTGAGTTTGGAATTAACCCTAGCTAGGGAGATTTTTTAACTTTGCTATATATATATATCTTTTTGACCAAGAACTTGTATTTACATGCAGGACATTGGTCCTCATGCATGCTCAGAAAACAAAGATATTTGCATTGTTCTTGAACACAGAGAATGAAGAAGCACTAGCTTGCATGAGTGAATTTAAAAAGAGACTGGTGGCCTTGTGGGGTTCATTTTTTTCCTTTCTTTTTGGAATGTTCTTTAAAAAAAAGATTAAAGTGGACATATATTGTCGACTGCATGCACTAAAATTATGGTGTACATATATATATATATATATATATATATATATATATATATATATATTATGAAATATGATCTAATTTAAAACAGTTGTAATAACAAAATAAAATGAAGATTGAATTATATAGAAAAAAGGAATAAAATCTTACTCCCCTGACACCGCAGTATACTGCAGTACTGCATACTCTGCATATATGCTTACGAGCAGTAAAAACTAAGAGGATAAATAGTATTCCCTTGTTCCATCCATCCATCCATCAGGAGAAGATAGATAGTAAACTTTTGTACAGAAGCATACTGTCGAAGAGATGGAGACGCATTATGGGAACAAACAAGGTAGACAGCAAGAGCTGGAGATATATATCAGATAGAAAAAAAAAAATTTTGCGTCCAATCAAAAACTGTCTATACATCCACAGACGTGTACGGGATGTAACGGATATATACCCCGAAATGCAACAACAGTTACATGCGATCGAAATATAATCTTTGGACGCTATGGACGGTTTTTCTATGGATACTAGCTATGCATATCCATCCATCTATATATCCATCTGATTCTGCTGTGTTATCTGAACCCCAGTTAATTTGGTGCCTTCTCCTTGGAGCAGATTTCAGGAGGGGATTGTTAATTTAGAGTCTTCAACAGGGTCCACTTTGTTTTATGTAATGAAAGAGAATCCAATACAATGAAGAAAATAATTTGTATATATATAGTATCAATTCTGAACTGGTTTTGAGGTGTGCCAGACTCCTCTTTTTGAACTGATTGCTTTTGTTGGGTTTCTCTAAAGTACCATTTGCTAAACACTTAACAGGTACAGAAGACATTTTTACAAAATAGAAATGTCTTGTGTACGTACCTGTTAAGTGTTATCATGTTATTTTAGCACCTACATGATTAAATCACGGTTGATCAATTACTCACAATTAGATCATACGGCTATCAGAATTCTTTGGACCGTCCAAATGGCCTTGGACAGTATCTAATTCCTATCAATATGTCTATTCTGAATCTCTGATTCTTGTTCCATGATACAAAATTTTGTCACAGGCCCATATGAATTACTGCAGTTCGTATTGAAAAGTAATGGGCTTTGTACTGCACAGGGAAAAGTTGGGAACTTTAGGAGGAAGAACCAGTGGGCTTAATGAACGGAACAAATGAGTAGCAATTGTTTCAATTTTATAATTTCAAGTAAACTAGATAGAATCAGTTTATATATTTCTTTCAAGTGTTTTCTATTAATTCAGCTTATATTGCAATAGCTCAATTAACTCAAAAGATTCAGTGAGTTCAATAAAATCGCACGGCGAGTTCAAGAGATTCAGTACATGATAGAAACATACATGAAGCAAAAGCATACAAAGGAAGCCCATGCACAACCACAAAGAATACTAGAGCAAATTAGGAAGCATTAATTGGTTAGTAACTTAATATATGGTTAGAGACTGAGACTGCATATATAGAATCCACTATTAATTTGTTTGTTCGTCCTAAATGCTCATGAACAACATATCATAATTTTTTTCCTGTAAATTTGTACAAACTACGTACAAAGCATGCAAAGTGAATATCTTGAGAGTTGAGAGCCTCAGAGCCGACGGGGGTGCTCCCGGGAGGCCGGAATTAGAGTACGCGTGGCTCGTTATAGAGTTTTGTGGTACACAAAAAATCTTAAATTCCAACCTGCAACAAAACCTCAGCTATTCATATATATATTCCAATAATTCCAATTAAGGATTACAAAAAATGAGGAAAGCATATATATATATAATCAATCATCCGTACGTATTCAAAATCGCATGATTTGATAGTAAATGCAAAATCAACAAAAAAAAAGAAGAGGGCGCGATCACGATGGACACTGGCTGCACCCGCAAGTTCTAGGCTGAAAAGCGCAGGTGCCGAACGGCTTTCCCGGGAGATTACAGTTTATTCCATGGCAACAAGAGGTCGACACACAGTTCTTTAAGTTTTGACAGCATTGACATGGTGCACACACCAGGAATGACTCGCTGCTAGCGAGTGGCCGGTGAGCAGCTGATGTTGCAGGTGGTGCTGGTACGTACCGGGTCGACGATGGATGCGGTTCGTATGTCGATCCTACTGTCATTCCTGATGCAATACATATATATATAACCGAATTTTTAGATATAATGTATAATTAGTAATTGACAAATTTTGATTTCCGAATTAATTATTTGTTAAATCTTCCATATAATAAATTAATAATACCATTTTTTTGGGAAGAAATTATCAAATATTTGTAGAAAAATTTTGATTTGCTAATGCAATATTTTTTGTTCGTTACCTTCATTGTTTGATGCTAAAAGAAGGAGAGAGAGCACCATCATGAATGGCACAAATATACTCGAATACTCCATGAAAAATCAGCCGGTGAGAAGCAATATAATTTTCACAAACTTTTTGGATATTCTTTCCGCAGAATTAATCTCCTTAAAATTTTCTAATATTATGTTAACAAATGAATTTTTGAAAAGAAGCACAAGGAAATCTTGCTTAAATAAAGAGGTGAATGAAAACTGAAAAGAAATTAATGAAACGGATTAAATTTAAAACGTTATTAGAAACTAATTAATATTGTTCGGTTTTTGTTTTTAGGGGTTAATTATTGGCATAATAAGGTGAATAAAAAAGATAATTAATGACCGAGGATTAACTGAAATAGCAACTATTAGTTTTACCTCCAATGACCATAGACTTCTGTTATCTAGTGATTTAACTGCCTAAACCTAATTTTTTGTCTGTTTAAAAAAAAGGTCAATAAGAAAAAAAAAAAAAAAGTTTTATGAATACTTCTTACATTATAATTTTGTAACATCCCCAAACTTGGTTTGTTACCTTGTATCAATTTCCAATTTTGATGGGTCATGGGTTCATCCTGATAGGGCCCAATTACCTATCCCGGCCCATACCGAGCTAAGCATGATTTGGGCCGGCCCAAGTACTAAGAAATATCTTGCACAGATACGCAGTCTTGGCCACAGAAGATCCCCCAGCAACTTGTTATACTTCGGTTTGAAATAACATACAGACAAAAGGACTTTGGTCGGACCTTTAGGTTGTATAAGAAAACCTAGACCTCGAAGCTAGGGGTGGAGACTAGACTTATAGGATAGCCATTTGCAATAAGCTTTAATTTAGGTTCTTTCTGTATTAGGTCTAGAGCTCAGAAACACTATCTTGTATTCGGTCTCAGCCTAGTTCGGCCTACAACTATTACATCCGACCCGCTTCAAATAATCTTAACTCAATTATTTTTTTAATTTTAAAATAATGGAAAAAGGCCTCATATTTGATTTATACTTTACCGTGCATCAAATGACTTAAATCTCAACAGTTTCAAAATAAAAAAAATTCCATATGCAACATTTAGTCGTTCTAAATTAACTTTTTTTTTTTTTTCTAATATATCCATCATATTGTTGGTCTCTAATTTCTATTATAATTTCTCAGTATCAAAGATCTGAAATTTGGGCCTTAGTGAATTTACCTCTCCAAGAGTTGTCATTTTCTATTGGAAATTAAGATTTAAGGCCCACTAGAATTGGGTGCCATTGGATAAGTTCCAAATGGGCAGAGCACAAAAGTGGTAATTAAGATCAAATCCATTTTCGTCTAAAGTACAAACCAATCTCCAACACCATTTTCGATACTTGATTTTTAATGCGATAATCTGAAACATAATCAATATACTGCGGATATGTATAAATGCAACTGAACTTGTGCAGGTTAATTTGTTCATCCGTAACTCAGCAAAAAAAAAAAAAAAAAAAAAAAAAAAAAAATGAACAAAATATAATGACTAGCACATCAATTTAATTTTACTCGAGACTCAAGAGCAATCGTAGCAGTTGCAAGAATTTGGCTTGACGATATATGTATTTAGTATTTAGTATTTACTAATAAGATATGATCAATCTGCATTGTAAATGTCCATCTCATAATATCTATCAACGAATAATTAAAAAAGAACATCTTTTATCAAACAATAAGACCTACCGTTCATTGAGGACGGTCCATAGAAGTAGCAAATGGTATGACAAATGGACCTCATATGGACCCAGATATAACAGTTACACTTACAATGTAACTTTTATGGACCGTCCATCAATAGACGCATGAAGTTTCTGTTTATCAAAACTGTACGATGAAATAACCATCAAAATTTTAAAAAATGAAGTTTTATGTATACGTGCACCTTTGTATATTTGTTCACTTTTTTGCCTTTTAATAATTGATTTCACAAAAAAAAAATTAAAGATTTGCTTTTGCTGAAACTTCGCAAAATATCACACATTAGTGAAAACAATAGTTAATTAAGAAAACTAAGATTAGATAGATTGAATTGATAATCTATTTAATTACTTTCAATTGCGCCTGCAATTGAACTTCACATTAAATTATTTATCTATGATATACATAATTATATATCCATAAAAAAAAGAGATAAAATATAACAAAAGGGGGCAAATTTTCAAGGGCAGTTCTTGCAGTTGCAAGATATGAGCCGGACGTAGCACAGCTCGGGCGGCTTGCCGGGAACGTTGCAGCTGATCTGAGCACAGCAGTCGGGTTCGGTGCGGCAGTTCCGGCCGCTCAGGTCGCAGCAGGTGCAGTAGTGAGTGCACAGTTTTGTAGTCACTTGTGGCATGTAGATCAGACTGGCCATGAACTCATGATCTGCTGTGCTAACATTTGCTGTGTTGTTATCAGTTCCTACTCCTGTATATATGTTATATATCCATGTAGTTAGTTAGTTCTAAAAGGCATATATATATATATGTATATTTAAATAAGACATAGTTTAGTCTATTAGTAATTAATTACAACAATATGAAGCCAAAACTAACAAAAAATTGTGGAATTTTTTTATTGTAATGATGCTATTAAATTTGCTGTATGTATGTATGAAACAATATAGTACATAAACCCTAGAAAATATATACAAAACATATCTCACAAAATTTAAAAGAAATAAACTTAAGCTACTAAAAACTTTTGATATAATACTAAATTTGTAATAAACCTTTTTGTCAACACATCTAATATATTAAGGATATAATTGTTCAGGGCACAGCTAATTTAACTACAATTAACACTAGCTAGACCACAATTTTCACTTCAAAATTTTTAATTAAAGAAACTTTGCAAAGAGATAAACTTTCTCTACATCCATTTTTTTTTTTTTTTTTTTTATGTTGTACATACCTTCACTGACAGGAGACCACACAAGGAGAGAAAGAACCAGCATGTGTAGCACAAACACACTTGAATTCCCCATGAAATAGTGAGAAGCAACCTTCAAAGACTAGCTCTTTTCTTCTTTGTATTTCATCAAATTTTTTTTGATAGTCTCTCTTTTCTACAACTGATGAAATTTAGAGATGTATCTCAAGATAGATTTGATCAGATATTGGCACCAACAAGCAACCTTGGTTATGGTTTCTTTATATGGAGATGAATCTTGTTTTTGGATGGAAGATATATATATATATATAGATGGAGTGATATTTATTAGGGGTTTAAAAGAGGAAAAAAAGGGTCTTATGAAGTTATATTTGTTTGGTTGAGTATTTAATATGGTCATGTTTATGGTGCAATTATTCTATTAACTTTCTTATGTTTCCAAATGTTATTATTTTGTTGATTCCAAATTTAGAATGTATGAAACAGAAACAAGACCATTTTGAAATGTTTTAAAGTACTTTTGCTTTAATTCCATTAACTATTCTATTTTTGTTGCGTTAACTTGGCATGCATGACGTGAAAGAACATAAAAAAAAAAAAATTAAAAGGTTAAAATATGAGATAATGGAATTCAATGAAAAATTAAGCCATCATATTGTTGGTCTTTCTGATATGGTTTAGTTTAATTTCCTTCTTTCTATCGGATAAACTTAATATTAAATAAAAAACTTTAAGATATTTAAATGTAAAAAAAGCATGTTTTTAAGCTTAGGAACAAACTTATTGCCTAGCTCGTCTGTAATAATAATATACTAAATAATAATCCGACTAAACAAAAGAATTAATCATCTAAATGCAACAAAGGTAATGTATGTATGTAACAAATTAAAATCCTTGAAATTTGCTTAGTATATACTATGTTTGGATGAAAGAATAGTGTTATAAAAGAATTGGGTTAGTAGGAGTTAGTAGCTATTCTACAAACCCAACTAAATATTGGTTTAGCTATTCCCTCAAACCTTGAGTTAGTGACTATTCTTACTATCCCATCAATTCATCCAAACACACCCTATATTACTTTTTTTTTTAAGAGGTAGCTGACAATTGTCAGCTAAGAATTGCATTAAAGAAAAATATTACTACCTCTGTCCCAAAATAGATGGATTTTTTGTAGTTCAAATCTAAAATGGGACAGAGGTAGTACTATGTGTATATTCCCAAGTTGCCAAAAAGCCTTGAGGCCTACATGTAAACATATTGAAGTAAAGCCCACAAAAGCCCAGAAATGGAATTGATGGGCTTCTCTAATTCCAGAAAATGATAAAACTTATGAATCATGCTATTTCCGGAAAAGAGATGCAAATGTAACTTTGAGAAATTAACTTATTGTAAATTGGACACTTCCAATTCTTGGTTGACAAGCTCCAACTGATCATTTTCATACCCCAACCACACAATGTAGAAGAAGAATTCAAGGTTAGAATCCTTTATTGGTGCAGTGTCCCTCACAAATAGCCTTACCATGCAAAGATTTCAAGGGTTTGTTTATGTAAGCACCATTAGAATGGAATATGGAAGTCTAGAGAATAATTTGCAGTTGTAATTGTAAAGAAGATTGTTATGCTATGAAAACTTCCAATTCATGGATGACAAACTTCTTTCACTGAAGTTTTCATAGATGTATCGATATATTAAGTTTCAGTAAAAAAGCTGAGACGCAATCTTTGTTACTAATTTCTCAAGGATTAATAAAAACCCGACCCGTTCGGCCAGGCACGGCTCAGTACAATCACACTACAACCACCAAACAACACCACACAAACCAAATTTACATGAACCCAGTAAGAGAACAAAAAACAAAACCAAAATTAGAAACAGACATGAACACAAGCCAACGACACACCCGACAAAACCAACCCAAACCAAGCTCCACCATCCTAATTTTTTTTTTTAAATATACACAACTTAACCTTATCCTAACCTTAACCTAACCACAGGTATCAGTTAGAGAACTCGCACCTCAAATCAGGCAATCTCAGTTCATCGGACCCGACATGTTGGCACAGCGGGGGACGAACATTTTGGACCAGGTATGGCTCGGCAATTTAAACTGGTACGGGTAACCCGATAGTCAGGTACAACCACGTCACCGCCCGCACTGCTGTTGCCCTGTAATGGTTCAAGAGTTTCAACCACATCACTCATGAGAGGCCTGGCTTTGGGGTTATGGCTGAGGCAGTAATAGGCAAGGCTGCATGCCTTCTGGGCCCCACGAACCGAGTATTGACCCTCCAGTCGTGGATCAATGATTTGGAGGAGACGGCGCTTATCGTTTAGCTTGGGCCGGGCCCAGTCAACCAGGCTCTGCTCCTTACTGGGTCGAGTCTTGTCGACTGATTTGCGACCGGTTAAGAGCTCCAGAAGGACCACACCAAAACTATATACATCACTCCTTGCAGTGAGATGACCTGTATTAGTAGAGGGATTTTCAATAAAAGAAAGATAATATAGTGGGGTACTAAGGTAGGAAAACCTATATTCAAAAATAGAATACACAAAAGCCCCTGTAAAAATGAAATTTTTTTGGAAACTTTTTAAAAATGCGGTTGTTTCATATCAAACTTGTTTAATTATAGAGAATAGAGAAGGATTATTAATTGAAATACCTCTTCTCATCATTTTGACATTGCTAAAAATATTACTAATTAAACAAGTAACCATGTGAAACATCCAACTAGGAGTATTGAATCACATGCAAGTTTCTTGACCAGTAGGGTCAAATTGTAAACAATCAGGAGTTTGTTGCACTTGAACTTTCTTCTTTTTGCACAGTTAACACCTTTTCTGGGGATTGAAAAAGCTACTTTTTGTAATCAAAATGTTCCTTTTCTTTGTTAGTTGGTGAGACATCCAGCCAACAGAAATAGGCCCGAACAAAAAGAAAATGGCAATGATGTACAAAATTATCTGATGTAATTGAAACATGTACAATACCGGTCATGACATATTCAGGGGCCGCATAGCCATAGGTACCCATGACCCGGGTTGATACATGTGTTTCATCCCCTTGTGGGCCTGCCTTTGCAAGGCCAAAATCAGACAGTTTGGCCGTGTAGTCCTTCATAAAGTAGAAATTGAAAATATAACTTGTCAACAAACTGTTATAGATTCTAAAAGTACATAATAATTTATAAGCAGAGTTACTTACTGAATCAAGTAAGATATTGGAGGTTTTAAAATCACGATAAATTACGGGTCTCTCTGCATTGTGAAGAAAAGCAAGCCCTTTGGCTGCTCCAAGTGCAATAGACATTCTTGTCGACCATGGTAAAGGAGTAGCTGTTTCTGTACCAAAAGATATTGTGAAAAGAAGTTCAGTTACACCAGATAATCTGTGTTTAAAATTCTGTTTTATATTAATTGTGCATGTTTCTATTCAAGTAAAAACTCCCATGTTTGCAGATGACATCCAACCATTACAAAGTATATACTAAGATGAGAGTGAAGAGGTAAATACTCATTAGTACAGAAGTGAATATGTCAAACGTGAATTACAAATCATAAATCGGAAATATGCTTCATTTTTGTAATTAAAAAACAAATGACAAATAAATGAAGAAATTACATTATGCTAAAGTAAATGTACACATGAGAAAGATAAAATTACTTCTGAATAGGTGATTTTCAAGACTTCCTCTGAACATGAATTCATAGACAAGAAGTCTATGATCATCCTCACAGCAATACCCAATTAATTTTACCAAATTTGGATGCCTGAGCTGTCCCAAAAAATTCACCTCGGTCTGCACAAAAGCATATTTTTAGTTAACAATAAAACATTTCATGGCAAATTTCTTTTACATAAATAAATGAAACCATTAGATACAGTTCTGAAAGTTATCAGGTGTTATTTCAAAGTTCATCATATGGGTTCTCATATGCTTATGAGTGATTCACTTTCTTAATTTCTATATATTTTCTTTGCATTTGGCATCAAACTGCATAAATTGCATGCCTTACAGAAAAAAGAAAAAAAAAATCCTAAAACAACTTCTTAATTTCCAAAAAAGGTAGAGAAGGTAACTAGAGTATGAACAAATATGAAACTCAAGAAGGTAATAAGGAAACTTACAAGCCATTCCCTGTGGCCTTGATGTCCATCCTTGTTAAGCACCTTCACAGCAACAGGCAGAGATTTCAATCCGACCCGCACATTTTCATCAATATACCCTTTGTAAACCGTGCCAAATCCACCTTCGCCAAGCACATAGTCAGGTCTGAAGCTCTTGGTGATTGTCTCCAGCTCAAACAAGGAGAAGGCAATCACATTGGTGTAGATGGAGATGTTCTTGGAATCTTCTAGATTTCTTGGAGTTGAAGGATCGCTCATGTCTGAGAAGGTCCGTGTGTGCTTTTTGTCATGTACTTGGAACATGTGGAGCTGTTGCACTGTCAACATTTGAGAAAGGAAACTAATAGTGAAAATTTGCATTTTGTTTTAAGTAAAATTTACTAGTATCATGGTTGTTCAGGTTATTGAGAAGAAAACAATACAGCTACATCCATTTACTAGATAGATGTTTTCTATAAAAACCTTAGACATAATTATTTTCGATTATTATTAATTAGTACCAGAAATGCCCCTATATGTGAATTGCTCTTCATAAAGAGGAAATTGATGGATCAAGAAGATATGTTTCATATATAGTAAAATGAAATGACATTTCTGTTTTTGTTGCTCTCTGACAATTTGCAAATGAAACGGACGTCCCTGGGGATAAAGAGATGGCAATTTGAGGAACAAACCTATAACTAAACCCACACATTATTTCAACATACAATGTGTTGTCATGCTTTCGTTGTAGAACCTTTTTTTTTTTTTTTTCCTTTTGGTGCATTAGGACATCAATGTGTGCATCATGTACGTTATCATAAACTAATCTGGCACAAGCCAGTTAATGTTAGCTTAGACAAACACCCACGAAAGATGCACTAATTATTCATTAAGAAAAGTAAAGCTTCATGATACGGAAATACAAAAAAATACATGTAACCACCGAATCCCAAAGTTTTTCTAAAGCAGATCATCTGATTATGGCCATTTGCCTCACCCAAGGAGGAAAGAAAAAGAAAACCTGAAGAAAAACCTTTATTTTACTCAAATGAGCATCTTATTATATAAACCAGTTGTCAATATTATATTCAAAAGCTATTCTCTGCTTATCTCAATAAAGAGTACTCCACAAAAGGTATAATGAGCTCCACAAATCCGAAACAAAGCAGCAATGCTTAGCTTTGCGAGAGTAAAAAAGTATAGCCAACATAACCTTTTTTATAATATTTGAACTTCCCATATAACAACAAATTAAGAAGTATCAATATTGATGATACTGTTAACATTGATAGAACATGGCAGGCGAGAAGACAGCAATATTTTGTCTTTGTTAAATTATTAAAAACGCCAAGTGTGTTTGACACTGTAGTATTTTCAAATAAAATAGTTTCAGATCTGCTCAGCGTTTGCATGCAAGTAAGCCACCTTTTCTGCAGAAGATTTGACCTTTTTAAGAATTAAACAAATACAAATTTTCACAGAAATGCCTGATAACAATAACCTAAATTTGGAGGAAAAGGAAAACCCTGAGCAATTTACTAAAAATGTAACTACATTCTCCAAACAAAAAAAAAATAAAATATATATATTTCCAAATGAAAAAAATCAGGATATTTCAGGGCTAAACAGGTCAATTAAGTAATCAATCAAACTAAAAGCAAAGACAGTGATAGCTAGCTTGTATGGCAAAGTGTCCCCTTTGTAGGAATTGGGACCTATTCAGTTCACTGTTTAGCTAAACAAAGCAACAGTTAATGCTGAAGCGCGTAGAGGAAGTACATTTCTCCAAATCAATCAATATATTTTCCATCCCAATCAAGCATGAAACTCAATCACAGATTTTCTTTGGTTTCACAGTTTCACAGTTTCACTCTCACATGCAATTAAACAAGAAATTCGCCGAATGCAATCCTCTCCGAATGCAGCCTGATGCAATGCAATTGAACTTACACTAACACTAACACTAATAACCATCTAAGGTTTTACTATTACCACAAAATAGACAAAAATTACCCCACTAATTCACCTAAATAGAAAAACCCACAACCAGTTTTCTTATTCCAACCCAGAGCAAGGGCACAGAGTTCGAAAGAACCGAATTTGGGGGCGACCCAACAACCAATTCGAACAGAAATCCCACTGAAATTGATACCAATAGCAATAACAAATCAATCGAAACAGAGAAAGAGGATACTGAACAAGAGACCTTGAGCGTGAGCAGCAACGACGGCGTTCTCTTCTCTCGTTCCGCAGTTGCCCATCTCCCCTCACCTCACCTCTGCCCTCTTCTCATTCTCCGGTGCTTGGGTTCTGCTTCCTCATGCGCCCCACCTCCCCCCTACTACTACGACTTTGCTCAATTGAGAGCAACAATGGATAGCTAGTAAGAGTTGAAGGGGAGAGCTACAGATGGATAGAGTGGAGTGGAGTAGAGAGCGCCTGAGTGTGGGAAGAAGAGAGGAGGAAGAGAGGAGAGGAAGAAGAGAGTGAAAAGTGAGGAAGTGACAGAGCGATGGTGGTTTTATGAGAGTGTATGGATGGATGTTTCCTCATTGGTCCCTCTACTTGTCAAAAATGTGTTTTCTAAGTTACTTTTTTAGTTTTTTATTTTTATTTTTTTACTTCACAGTATTGAAGTATTTATTTTACTAGTAAAGAGCCCACACGTTGCTTTGGGCTGAAATTATTATTTTATATAATAATTTTTATGATAATATGTAATGGACCTTAATTTGAGATAATTTATGTGGGCCTTACTTTTAATGGGCTGAGAACGTCAACGAGCATTAATGGGCATCAACGGTTCTGATCTATCGAAGAAAATGATCAACGGCTCAGATGTGAGGATTGCCCTTCCATGTCATTTTTTTCAATATGCTTTTATTATTAGTAAGGATATACGCATGCTGCTACGAGCAATTCTATTTTTCATTCAAGCTAAATAGGGTGAAAGAATAAAAGAGAAGAAATGAGTTTGTAGCTTTTGCAGTCAATGTTTTAATTTAAAAGGTCAATCAGACAATTCGCCACTTCGATTTTGTCATGAGACGGAAATGGAGGGGAATACAATAGCAAGTGGATACGATGTGAGCTTTTCATTATTTGATAGATGGAGATTAAGATAGGAATTAGACTATGATCATTGATGGAGGGTCCAAATTTTAAGTTTTTTTTAAAAGAGTATAGATATAGATTGTTTATTTTTATTTTTTCTAATGCATGCATTCAAGTATATTATTTAGTTTAGTTTATTAATTATTGATGGGGTTGATAAGGCCCACTCTGCTTCTTTGATTTGCATTCATCTATGAGTATTCCCCCCATTGAATTTAGAAATGATCAAACGTTTGTTTATTAAGTGTTGGAATAAATAATATTTTAGTAAGTTTTTTAACAAGTTAGATTGATGAAGAAAAGTATTGAAATTTCGACATCATTATTTGCAATTGGATTTTTGTCACCAATTATACGGACATATGAAAATGGAGTAAGAAATGTATAATTATTATTTGAAAATTATTTTTAATAATTGGAATGAATTATGAGACATAAATCGTTTGGAATTAATTAAACAGTTATTAAATCCTAAGTATACAATTATAAAACATGAGAGAAATTACAAAAATATCTCTCATGACTGAGAATAGTTTTCAAGTTGATTTAATAATATTTGCTCCTTTTTTATTTTTAGAAAAAAAAAATGAAATTAGTTGATGCATCAGTTAATCCTAGTGCATGTAAAGCATACCAATGGGCAATGGCTAATCCATATATTTTCTTATAACAATATATCAATTAGCTTAACTACTTTATCTATCTAGATATCTCCATGATAATGTGTTCAACATTATACTTGATAATAAGAAAACAAAAGAAGGTACAATCCTGAGACAGCAAGTACTTCAGGTACCAAGATGTAATTGAATGGGCAGGAGTGGCTCCAATTGGGATTATGGCCCTTTTTTTGTTCATGTGGAGGGTAAGTTACCGGTCTCTTCTTTTGTTTTTAACTTTCTCTTTTCCTGGCTTTTTCCTCCTTTTTAACCGCCCTTCCCACTCACTTCACCAAAAGGTAAATCAATCCCTCCATTTCTCTATATAAAAGCACCCTCAGGTTCAACTCCAATATGTTTTAAATTCGTGATTCAAAATTTAAAAATGAAGTTTATAAACTTATAAATATATAATTTCTAGTTTATTAACCCAAAAAAAAAAAACTATTCTTTTCAAAGTGTGTAAATTCACAAGTCCATATCTAATATATAGTTATGACAATGAAATTGCGGGAATTACTTTTGTACATTAAAACTATGAAATATAAAAATCTTATAGCTATATAATATAAGCATTAAAAGTGCAAAAATCTTTTTAATTCAATATTAAGTTGCATTACTTTTCATTTGAAGATGATGGGCAACTTTGAGTGAGGAATTAAGGAAAGCTCCAGTTTACCTGAAACCAGAGAGAAGCAGTACTGACAAAAGATTATACTGCTTCTTTAATTAAGGCAGAAGGATTTCATTTTGGCTTCTGTTCGGAGCGTGAGTTCCTTCCCTTCCTTTTCCTTCCTTCTCTAAAAATAATAAGGGAAACGCTACGGTGACACGGACGGAACTCCCGTAGCAAATACGCGTACAACAATTATTTTTTCTTTATTATGCAACGAAATTTAATAATTATGCAACGAAATTTAATAATTATGCAACGAAATCTGATAATTATGCATGTAAACTCAACTTGCCGAATCAAACTTATTTTTCAATAAT
The DNA here is from genome assembly GCA_030179965.1 of Cyperus esculentus. Lineage (NCBI taxonomy): Eukaryota > Viridiplantae > Streptophyta > Magnoliopsida > Poales > Cyperaceae > Cyperus > Cyperus esculentus. Next base: position 628,768 of record JASGLE010000034.1, on the reverse strand, counting down.
CAAGTTGTGGTTCAATATCCGGTTAAGCGAATTTTAACCGGTTCATGACCCCTTCGTTCGGTTCACTGTACCATCTCCCTCGTTTCCTCTTTATTTCGCTGTCACACTATTTTTATGCACACTATATAGCTAATTGTGCATGTAAACTTATTTATTATGTATATAGATTCATTTAGTATGCAGTGTATTGGTTTTAGATTTACAAATACTATATGTAAATAAAATCTATTATGCACTCAAATTTATTTAGTATGCAACGTATGTAGAATGTATGTTATTAAATATTTTTTATACATGCAAATAAATGCTTAGTATGTAAGTTGTTTAATGTTTTTAAGCACAACAACTTATTTTAAATACAAAAAAAAAAGTAACTTTCGTTTCGCTGCATAATAAACACATTTACATACATAAATCAGGAGTGCAGAATAAGTTTGATTGGTCAAATCATCTGTATTAACAGCGGGAGCTACAATGATATCTATGTATCAGCTCCCAAATAATAGTAATGTGACAAACATTAATCACACAGACGGACTTTGGTATATATACGGCACTTCACAAATTAAGGGGCCGGGGATCTAGCCATCTGATTGTAGGACGTGGTAACCGCTGATTGGACTTGTCGAACCGTAAGAAAATGTACGAGAGAATACCGGAGAAACCGGTACTTGGGGAATATCAGCTACTGCCTATTGGGGGAGTTGGAGGCTGGACTGTAGGTACCGTATTACTGTGTTTTTCTTAACGTAAATATGGGAAGAGGAGGGTTCCAATGCCTCAATTTTTTGTGCCTCAATCATGTCTCCACTTTTTAATTTTCAAATAATTTAAAATTTAAAACTCATTTTTCAAAACAAAACCGTTAGGTTTGATCAATATGATATTTTCTATATAAACATAACAAATTTTTTCGCTTTTTTGTTTTATTTTATATAAATCAATGAGTTATAAAAATCAACGTCTAGAAATTGCTCAAATTAGTACATTTTTTTGAAGCCCTTGATGTCAAACAAAATAATATTCAAATTTGATGATTTTTTACATATACATAAATGAAAGGATATAGATTAAATTTAACGGTTTTGTTTTGAAAAATGAGTTTTAAATTTTGAGTTATTTGAAATTTAAAAAGTGGAGGCATGATGGAGGCACAAAAAATTGAGGCATTAGAACCCTCCTCATATGGGAAATATTCGGGTCTAATAAATTTCCATCGTATATCAATATAATTAATAGAGTGAGGCTATGGTACTATTAATAACAAAGTGGTCCGTGCAACGGCTCTATATTATCATTTTTAAAGTTCAGTAATCGATCCAAACCGCTCAATGTGATCTCCGTATATAAATGTCATTGTAGAATAAATTTTATGATTTTTGGTGTTTTTTAACTATTTTCTAGATAATTAGAAAATGACTTAATGTAGACATTATAGACCATTCAAAAATGTAGTTTTTCTATATATCAAAAATATATAGTTAAAAAAGTTTTTTAAAAAAAATATAAAATATGGTCTAAAACTACATTAATATAAGAATCACATTGAACGGTTTTTGATCGATCATTTGAAATTTAAAAATCATAATATGGAGCCGTAGTATGGACCATTATATACTATTAATAATACCACTGTCTCACTCTTATTAAATATAAGCTCTATATCTATTATTATATCGTCATCGTCATTTCGTTTCAAATCAAATAGGTTACGATTCGAATAATATGTTTCACAGTTTGGATTTTGATAGATAGACGTAATTAGACACTTGTCACTTGCTTACGAACTGTCAAATCTGAATCGAATCGATCGAATCCATATTGATTCGGGGATATGGTATTTGATATATCAACAGTATCTTTTTCGTTTTCTGAAAATTATAGTTTTTTAATCAACATTGTTTGTAGATCGTGTAGATATGATATAAAACAGCAAAAAAGACTCAAAGAAAAAAATTATAATTTATAATTAATTATGTGGTCGCTAATGCAAGTTAAAAATCATGTAGTCGATCGTTTTTTTCATTATCTTACTAGCTACAATATATATACTTTTACACAAATCATATTGATTGCCCTTACTACAATTAATATATATTCTTTTTACAAACTGGTCATTAAGATTGAACTGGTATTTTACATGTATGAATATAGGTCGCATATTTAAATCTCAACAAATAGTGAGAAAAGATATGGGCACTTAATTAATTCGAAAATAATAATATATATAAAGAGACCTACAATTAATCGGAAAAAAGTAACTGTCTATATATAAAGTTTGAAGGTACCCATCCAATATAATAATATACATTTGCCCGTGCCAATTAAATTAAGCATGCAATTTATTTCTATGATATTCAGAAAAGTGTCAAATGAATTTGTAATTGTGTAGATTTCATATATAAAACAAAATACTTAATCTTAATCTTAAATCAAACATTTTATGATATATATTCAGAAAATTTTCTTAAATATTAATTGTTTCCTTTTTTAAAAAGAATATTTTCCAGGCACACGTGTCCGATTTGGCGCATCCCGTGCACAAAGTTCAGGACTTCAGGGACAAATTAACTGACGATAAGTATATATTTATTGCCCTTAATAAACTAACTAATTATTTGACATGATTCAGTGATTCAGTGATGAACTAGCTAATCATAGATAGGATTTGAACCATGTGATTTGATATAGTTTGATTTGGACTTTGTACATTAAACTTTTGTCCTATTTAATCATACTGCAGATCAAATCTAACATCTCATGTGACATTAAAGAGACATTGGCAGCTGTTTTTTTTTTTTTTTTTTAAAAAAAAGATAGCAACCAGCGTGTAATTATTTTCTTGGACAATATACTTAATTTAGAGATAATTTTAACTTTTTTTGTTTATAGGAAAAGGGAATAATTTCAATCCTAAATTAAATAGATGATCATCATTCTGTTGCAAACGAAATGTATTCAATTGTAACAAGCACCAGTAAAAATATGTATATATTTTTTTTCTTTTACATAACTTGAATAAACAAAAAGTATCCAGAGAGCATAAATATTCATGAAATTAAACATACTTCTCCCCGTAAAGTACCAACTAGCAAGCATAAATATTCATGTCAAGACAACAGTTATTTTCCTTCCAGGCAAATTGCGTTAATCCAAATAAAATTAAAGAAATCAACTATATATACTACGAGGAGGGATCAAATGACACAATAATATTTTGACACGAATGTTACACTAAATCATATAAATTTATAAAAAATCTTAAAAAAAGAAAATCTTTTATAAACAGGTTCATTTACTTATAGATCGATTGTGTTTCAAATTATTTTATTCAATTTGAGTGTCATTTGATACTCCATCAAGAATCAATAAATTTAGACCGTTCTAATTACTATATATATATATAAATTTGATGGTCCTTGATGGAGTATCAAATAACACTCAAATTGAATAAAATTTGTAACACAATCGATCTATAAGTAAATGAACATGTTTGTAAAAGATTTTATATTTTAAGATATTTTATAAAATTATATGATTTAGTGTAACATTTGTGTCAAAATTTTGTGTGTTATTGGATCTCTCCTCATATACTATACACACGGATGGATCTGTATCCGCTGCAATCCGATACCGATTCCATGGTTCTGAGATCACAATCCAACGGATGCGACTTTTAGAGACGGTTTTTTGGATTAATCTCAACCTTTAAAGAAAGGATTGCTGGGTTCCGATCTCAGTGGATCTGGATGCTATATGAGGAGGGATCAAATAACCATGTTTTTGGTGACCGATCGGTGACCATGAAATTAAATCTTAAATAACTATATTTTAAATTCTTAAATAACAAAACTAATTGATAGAATATATTGTATATATCATATTTTATGTGTATAAAAAAAATTATATCATTCTGATTTTATTTACATATGCATCAAGCACTAAAAAAATCAACGGTTCAAGTTTTACGATTTTTTCTCATCTCTTGATAACTATCGAAATAATACCAAAAGTTTACCATTTTTTATGTATATGTTATTGAGATAATATAGAATACATCTAACGGTTTAGATTTTTCAATTTATGCTTGAATTAAAAGATAGTCACCATGAACACCAATATCTATGGTTATTAGATCCCACCTCATATATATATATATATATATATATACACACACACGGCTACGTACGCGGTTATTAATTATATGATTAACATTTCACGAGCTATATGCTCTAGCTAGCTAGTAGCTAAAAGAAAGGAAAAGAAAAAAAAATTGGTAAGCAGTGGCATTGCTCAGCATTGCTCGTGTAGTCGTGTGTGTATAATTCAGACCTAGGAATAGGGTTCTAGGATGTAGGAAGACCTATATTTCTCTGAACTTTATTTTCGAGTTCGCATTTCCATTTTTCAGAATTTGCATGAATATTAGCTCTCGATTTTACGGATTTTATCCGATACTCTGTATCGCTTGTCTTGCTGTAAAATTATGAGTCTGGTATAGATTGTCTATCTTTGTGACTCGGTACGATGTTTTGTGCACGAGATAAGCTTCAGAAACTATATTTTCGGATTTTCTGTGAACGTTTTGCATGAGGAAGTCTAAAATTAGTTGTTGCTGCGTTTGTTATACGGATGGTAGCACGGAAGAATCGTACTGCGGATTTCGTCGTTTTCTGTTTGTCTGGGAATCTTTACTTTTAAAAAAATAAAAAATTCCATTTTTGTTTTATACGGCTCTTACTCAGCCGTTTTTTTTTCTTTTTTTGTTTTTGTTTTTTTAAAGGAATAGTTTTATAATTTATGTTTATAATAAATTAAATTTCTTTTAAATAGAATAGTAACGCAAGAAATTTGGTGAATCAGATTTATAGAAAACCCAAAAAAAAATTATGAAAATAAAAAATAAATTTAAGGTTTTATTTTGAAACACGCTATAAATTAAAATTAAATATATCTAACTCAAAATCAAATTTAATACTAAATTTATTGAAAACATCATGATATCGAGTTGTATACACTGTGTATTAAAAGTTTCTAAATATAATCTAATTACAGAGTAAATGCATATTTTAGCCAAGAAAAAGAATGATCATTGAATAGTCAAGATTATCAAAACTTGAAAGTCTTCTCAGGTAACTAACTATGTTAATGCTACTTCCTTTCTTTTTTTTAGTTTTTTACGAAAAACTTAATAAGCTAACATAGTGTTTGTTCAAAAGATTTTGATTTTTATGTTTTGGTTAGATATTTCATTTTATTTATATTAATTATTGTTATAATTAGATATTGATTAAATTCTACATAGTGTCCTTAGTAAAGTATATTGTAAAAATGTTCTGATTTATATTCTCTATAATAAATAATAAATTTTCGGTTTCAGCGATATATTAATTGGTTCAAGTTATTATTTAAAGAGAAGTGATCCATTGACAATGGTTATCTTGACAATGATATTTTTCAGAATTTTATAAAAATTCGTAAAAAATCAGGAAAATATGCATTGTCAACCGATCCTCCCCTAAATTAACTAACTTATCTCTATTTTATTTATTTATAGGTAATTTATATGTCTTATACATTAATATTTTTTTTTTTTAATTTAGAACGTAATAACAATTGAAAGTACAATATAACAAACAAAACGTTGCCGAAGCAACGCGAGGCCTCGATCCTAGTATATATATGAATCCATAGAGAGAGGTCGTCTATCAAAAAAAAAAAAAAAAAGAAAAGAAAAAAAAAAGATAGAGGTCGTACAATTAATATATTTAAGAGTGATACCTAGTGTCCACTATGGATGTGTCCATAGTAGACACAGAGGGGGTGTAAGTGGCCCTACATGCAACTAATACACTTCTCGTATGTGTCTACTATGGACAATCCATAATGGACACTTAATGTTTCCCTATATTTAATTCAAGTGATCACATCACATATTCATTTTACATTGAGTGATCTAGATAGTTGCAAAGGCTGCCACGTGTCGCCAGGGGTTGGTTGCTCCCCAACTGCAAAATTATTGATCATGCATCAGCATGCTGATGGCTGATGGCACCAAACAAAATGTGCACTAGTGCTTAATTGCTTTACAAGTCAATTTACAAACAAATCGGATCTAATCGGAATATGTAGATTCTTTTATATATAACTTTATTTTCCATTGGAGTTAGTCGAAGTTTATATATGTTGCTTCAAACGCACAAGCACTAATTCAGATTAGTGAGAATAGCTAGCTGCAACTATATATATAATATATATTTTGCTATTCTTTGTAAAACATGGATTAATTAGCTGCATACTATTCTTTTTAACCATCTATATATCACTAATTCACTATTCTATATATATATATATATATACAATTTTAACAATTTTAATTTTACTATTCCAAATAACACCAAATTTCGACCATTTTTTAACTAATTCAAAAATTTCTATTTTTTGTCTACTAATGTCTATTCGTCTATTTTTTACACTGATCCTTGCACGATCCAAACGCACCCCACATGAATAGTTTTGTTCACAAGTAGAGATGCTAGCTATCTAAATTTTATTTTATTTCATTTATTTATTTGTATGGAAGAGGGATCACTTATCACTTAACACAATGCTTTATTCTTGCACATAATAAAATAATATCAATGAAAAATATCTAACAAAAATATATATAGAATTGCAATTCCAATGACTTCCACTTTCCTCAATGTAATGAATCACGTACTTTATAATAAGTGAACTTACATAATTAATTCCCACTTGTTGAGAGAAATCTCTGCTCCAAAATAATGATGCATATATATATGATTATATGTCAACATAATGATGCAAAATATCAGGTCAATGCGGACTTGTTTGCTTAAGCAGTAACTTTTTTTTTTTTTTTTTTTTTAACAAATATGCATGTTGCTTCATTTTGTGGGTTCTTCTTGTACGGAGGAACAGTGCACTATCTCGGTGTGTGGTTAATTTATCAGTGCAAGCAAATTGGTGCCTTGTGCAGAGCCCATTGGATGATATCAGTTGACTTCTTACTTCAAGGTAAATTTAAAAAAATATATATATTAAAATATAATAATAATAATAATAATAATAATAATAATAATAATAATAATAATAATAATAATAATAATAATAATAATAATAATAATAATAATAATAATAATAATATAACTAACCTCTATATATATATATACCTTTTTTTCACTGCCTTTATTTATTTATTTTTTAAATTTTTTGAGAAAAGAGATGACATGATGATCAATTGGGTAGAAGAGGACAATTAAGTGGAATTAAGTTATGCCAGTCTTATCCTTATCTTTATTGGTTACAAGAGGAGATATAATCTATATATTGACTAGTGCAGTTGTGGACCCTGTAGTGGTATATATATACTGCATATGACATTTTAATGGCATTATTTGATCTGATTAACTTAATTAACTTAAGCATATATTTCTTCATAGGTTAATTTGTATGTGAATTGAGTATTTAAATAATTTACACGATAAGTTGGATCATTAAGTAGTCATTAACATGAATATTAACTAATATAATTATAATAAAATAAAGTTGACATCCCAAGATACTTTTTATATGTACCTCCATATATATATACATATTATTTTTTGTTAATATAAGAGAGGAATACATGTTAAGAAGAGAAAGAGTATCTCGTAATCAAGTAATATATTAATTTCTTTTTTTTTTAAGAATGACAGTTTTTTTATAATTAAATATTTAATTTTGGTGATCACTGATAAGTTATGTTTATTTAAAAATAATTAAGAAGCTTCTTATTTAGTTGAGCTCAAAACAATCTTTATATATATATAGAGAGTTGGGATATGGTGATATGCGTAGCAAAACTATGTTTTTGCTATGCGCTTGTATCTCAACAACCGTAACTCGGATGGCCGATCCGATTCGACCGGTGCATTCTACATATCGAAAACTCATAGGATACTAATTTTTACTATTTTTGGAGATTCATAACTATTTTTAAAGATTTTTAAAGATGACAAGAAAATAATAATAAAATAATCTATTTGGAACTCATAATCAGGGTCATTTTTTCAAAAATCGTTAAAAATAGCTAGGAATCTCCAAAAGTAGTAAAAATTAGTATCCGATGAGTTTTCGATATGTAGAATGCACTGGTCAAATCGGATCGGCCATCTGAGTTACGTTGTTGAGATACGAGCGCATAGCAAAACATTTGCTATGCATATCACTGTATCTTAACTATATATATATATATATATATATATATATATATATATATAGAGTAAAACTATGGTGCTCCTAACTCAAAAATCATACTAAGTCATCTTGAAATTTTGATTTATGGGTCTCATTAAATTTTTTATATCAAAATATCATAGGATACAAAAATTTTTCATTTTTTGAGATTTTTAAGTATTTGTTTTGTATTTTTTTTTTGAAAGGTTTGTTTTGTATTTTTTTAAAGATGACATAGTTTTATACATTATTTTATTATTATTTTGAGATCATTTTAAAAAATTCTAAAACATATACTTAAGAAACTTAAAAAATAGAAATTTTTGTATCCTAAGATATTTTGATATAAAGAATTAGTTGAGAATGATAAATCAAAATTTCATGATGGTTTAGTATGATTTTTGAGTTAGGAGCACGGGAGGCCTCTATGCTCCTAAGAGCACGCTAGATTTACTCTGTATATATATATATATATATATATATATATATATATATATACTTCATGTTGATGTCTAAATAATACAAGGACAATTAACAATATTAAATCAAACTTTTGCACGTTTTTTTACTGTCAAATTGCAATAAAAAATTATAAAATCGACTCTCTTTAATTTGACTTGAGATTCAATCTTTCTTGCATTAACATTTGAAATTTTGAATGAATTAGATGGATGCTGGAGAATTCCATGTGAATCACACAGTTCTGCATAGTTTTTGGGCACAGCAATTTGACTGGCAGTAATTCAATTTTCTCTTGGTTGCTTGCAATAAAAGTCACATGCTCTGTTAGAGGCACTGCACTAAAAATAGTATAGTAAAACCAATTTAAATTGCAGAAACTTCATGCGTCCATTGATGGACGATCCATAAAAGTTATACTGTGATTGTAACCCTTACATCTGGACCAATATGGAATCCATTTGTCATATTATTTGTTACTTTTATTGACCGTCCATCAATAGACGGTAAGTTTAAATTGATAGTATCAAGTAGTGAAGGACCATAGTTGTTCTCTTTTATTGCTACATATTCTTTTTTATTTTTCATCTATTGCAAAACCAAGTGCATGTTTTTGTAATTGTACCTAGTTTACTTTTTTTTTTTTTTTGATTGGATCTTTTCATTAATATATAGTGATTCAAGATTTGCTAAATTAAGCTCTAATTAAGTTTGATTTTTTTCAAACTATTCAGATTAAGAAAACACTAATATATAATTCATAAATGTTGTATTTCTAATTTTACTAATGTCTTAATAATTAAACACTAATACTTCGGCCCAAAATGCATGCTTAATATATAGGTCATGTTAATTACAATATCATATTTAAATCCATGCATTCAAATGTATATATATCTCAAAAATGATCAACTATTTAATTACTTCATATATAATAGTAATTTCTACAACTACATATATATATATAGAGCTAGACTATTGTGCCAACGTTAGCATCTCGATCCGAAATGCTAACGCCTCAAATGTTGTTTTATCGTATTCGAAATCGTGATTTATGGTGTTCAATAAATTCTTCGTATAAAATATTGAGGAATACAAAATTTTTCTATTTTTGGAGTTTTTTAACTATTTGTTTTGAATTTTTGAAAAGAGCTCATAAATAATAATAAAATATTGATGTTTGTTCATACTTTTTTAAAAAATACAAAATAAATACAAAGAAAATTCTAAAAATAGAAAATTTTTGTTTACCTTTATATTTTTATATGAAGAATTTATCAAGCACCATAAATCACAATTTCGGATATGACAACATGATTTTTGAGGCGTTAGCATTTCGAGTTGAAATGCTAACGTTAGCACAATAGTCCAACTCTATATATATATATACACACACATATAAAAGAACTAAAATTAAGCAAGTAAAATTAATGAAGTAAAAAACACATGGATGGATGGATCAATTAACGTGAATGGGAATTAATGGGTACAATTAATTAATTAATTAGAAAGTACAAAGGAACATATATGTCTCAAGTAACGGGAGCTGGTGCACATGTGCCCTCCTGGCCGGGTTCGACTGTGTTGTGCCAATCGCTCCTTAGTCCTTATCGACACCGACAGGGACTCGAGCCCAAACCTCTCCTACGCATCCAATTAACTCCTCTCCATTACTAATTATATACTAATCACATTCCATTTCTCTTCGCGTTTTTTTTTTCTTTTTATATATATATATATATATATATAAGACGTTTTTGGCATATATTTAAGGTTGGTTAAATGTTTTTATGCAATATATATGTATAATTTTTCTTTTTTTTTTTGAGATATATTTTCGGGAGTAATTTAATTGGGTCGCTTGCTATGAAATCATACCTCATCAAATCTTTTATAATTAGTACAAGTTACATAATTAAAGTGGCATATAATTAAATTGATTTATGAATTTTGAAATTGAAATTTTATTATATAAAATTGACTAATTAAATGTACTAATTCAACATGTATAATTTATACCGCGCGCTTCTAACTTATAATAATGCATTTTCATCTTTCAAGTACTTCACATTGAAATTAAGCATGCATGCATGTAATTAAACTAATAATTCTCTAATCCATGCATGCATGCTATTATATAACCAAGGGTGAGAAACTTGGGTTATTATTGGATACAATTAATATGGTTCTGATGATGTTGCTAATCTGTTAACACGCGGTAATATCCATGTATTCGCGTTGTAATACGTTGGTAGCCACTATCAACTTTTCAAAACAAAATAAAATAAATGGAGAGGATTTTAATTAACCCACAATGGCAAAATGAATGGAGATCAAAGGGGCAAACACACTTGACCCGGAAATCTGATGGCATGGAAGCATATATATATGATATATGTGGCAGTGAAAAGGACCCGGCATTCGTGCATGATTGACACTGTTTCAACTCCATGCTAGCTCTCATCAACTCGATCTGCCTCTGACAGTCTGTAAATATAACAACAAAAGGCTTGTGCTGTTTTGGTCACTATCCGGATGGATTTCCTTACAACTTACAGGACAATGATACCATGCCACAGAAATTTGCCCCTACAACCCTGTCATGATGAGGTGACATGTGGGTCGGGTGGGTCATTTTTGTAAAACTTTCAGGATCGGAGGGTCATTTTTATAAAATTTTTAGGGTCATTTTTGTAAATAGTTTTCCTGTTATGGCCAATTTTGTAAATATTCTTTGGAAAAAGGGATATTTCTGTAAATTTGTCTGAAAAGAGGATTTTTTGTAAATATTTGCCATGTCATCGTATGGTGTTGGGGGCAATGTAGGGGTAATCTATAATTTTCCTTACATCTATATATCAAGCAACCAGCCATATATCAAACAGTGGCTACAATTTGCAAGATTTTAAATAATATAATATAATTAAGGGACCCTTATATAACAACTACTATATTATAAATAAATTTATTATGTTAAATTATTTTTGTAAATACTTTAAAATAATTTAACACAATAAAAGTCTACAATGAGTTTTTTTTTTTTTTAATTATTGATTGAATAATGTGTCCAAATTTTGTGTCAATTTAATATTATCTAAATAAATGCTAGCTCTAAATCCACTGAGCATTGATGGAATATTATATAATATTCAAATCACCAAAAAATTAATATGTCTTTGCCTAATTAAATTTTATATGATATTCAAGTATCTATAAATTAAAAAGTATGTCTGAAATATTAATGCTCAAAATTGTATATGTTTATCCTCATAATTTTGATTTATGTTGCCCAATACAATGAATATCACTTAGGATACAATATATTACTATAAGGGCATGCGCAGACTCAAATACTGTAGATTTTAATAGCAACTGAGAGTCTATAGAAAAAAAATTTATATTCACTATTCAACAGATTATATTAGCAATTCCTAATAGGAATTTATTTTTCAAAAACACTTGTTTTTATAAGAAAATATTAACTAAGTCGGACTAGATTATTTTTTTTCCTATCAATAATGGCTCTTTGTAGATTTTCAACAAATGCAACATAGAATCAGCTTGTTCTTAAAAGAAAAAAATTTTCTGTAAAATCAGTGACTACCGAATAGGCATAATTTAAACTATACATCCATAAAATTTTTCTAGTGTTAAGATTTTGTAAATATTTCATTCAAATTTATCAAAAGTTCTATTGTGAATTATGAAATGTGAAAGTTTTTATATGCATGATTGATCTCTATATTTATAGTTGTAATAATTGCCAACATTACTTTGGGAAGGATCAGGGGAGCAAGAAGGAACGAAGAAGTTGCCCAACTCATTGTCGTATTTCGAAATTATACTGTCCTGTGTACGTGCTCCCTGTTGGATGAATATGCATGATGTGAAAAGCACATACAAATTAATAAGCTAGCTATAGTGCAATCGGTACATACATAGGTTGAGTTGTAAAGTATATATGTAACTCAAGTACGAGCTACATACACACTTTGGGAACGGAATGGGTTTGTTAGAAGCACTATTCATTACAGGACAGTGATACTATGTCATAAACTTTGCCTCCACAGCCCTGTCATGAGGTGACATGTGGATCGATCGGAGGATCATTTTTGTAAAATTTTGAGGTTGGAGGTATATTTTTGTACAATTTTTTAGGGTCATTTTTTGTAAATATTTTTTTAAGGTAGGGTAATTTTGTAAATTTTCTTAGAAATTTAGTATATTTTTGTAAAATTTACTGAAAATGGGATATTTTTGTAAATTTTTGTCGGTTCATCATATGGTGCGGGAGCAATGTGAGGGGAAATATATATTTTTCCTTCATTCTATTATTTTTGAACAATTTTCCATTAATTAATGATTTAAATAATTATAGACATGAGGAGAATTAATGGACTCTGTTTGGAAAAAAAAAAAAAAAAGAAGAAGAGAGATTGAAGTTTGAAGTTATATATAAATTAATTAGTATGCCAAAAATCATTTTGAGTCTGTAAACGTTAAATTGAAATCGTTGTACAAAGTAAAAAGCATTTATGTTTCAGGAATGAGACTGTCAATTATATGTGACGAAGGTACGAGTTTATGCAAATAATTTATATATGGAAGAAACTATTTTTGCTTTTAGAAAACACACAAATAGAATATTGGTCAGTCAAATATATTTTTGTACGTAGCAATGATTTTAGCAAATTTTCAAATATGACAACCATATAGTAATTATTAATTTATTATTAACAAAAATATATGTATCGACTATTCAACATCACAAAATTTATCTGCTAAATCAAATGAGGATAAATTTGCAAATAAGTCCCGACGGTTTTTGTTAATTAGCTCTATATATATAATGAATGCCCACAAAAATATATTATGCATTATATTAATCTAGAATTTTGGATTAAATATATTTTGAACGTGCACAACTGACAACAAGTGCTTTGATTTCGGGACCCTTTAAGATCGTGCGCAGAAAATAATCTTCTGACAGTCCAAACAGAAATATATTAATAATATTTTCCTGCCTTCGAGCTTCAGTGACTTGAGAAGTGGACATTAATTTATGAGCTTACCCTCAGTTTAGCAAGCGCAGTAAGTTAAAGCGGAGTAAAACACTAAATCATCTTAAATCAGTAGTGTTTGATAGTAGTGAAAGTAAATAGGTGAAGTAAAGTGGATAAAATGTATAAAAGATGTGACATATTGGTGATTTAGTTTACTATACCTATATAGCTGCGTTAACTTATTACACCTTAAATCACTTCCGTTTGGTGACTTAAATCGCTTTAAATCACTTACTACATCACTATTACACTTGCCAAATGCAAGGTTAATTAGCTAGTAATACTTTTGACATTTGTATCCTTCTATATATACTTCTTAAATTGGGTTTATTAATTATTAGATCTATATTAATTAATTAATTAATAAGGTACATTAATTGTTATTCAATTGCTGATTTACTTATGGACATATAAATAGATCCAAAATTCCAAATTAAAAAGACAACGAAATTAAAAGATCGAATCACTAGTGTTCATTACAATATATATTATGTTATAACAGAAATAGTAATCTTTAGGATTGATGCATTGAAAGAAGAATATACTGAAAATGAATTTATTGTACAAAAGGTCTCTATTTAAACTACTAAATTTGTGCTATGAAAAAAAACTCTTAAGTAATTAATTAATCTGTCCAATGTATGCGGTACATTTTGTCTATCTTTAATTCTTTATATACATATATATATTAATGCCTCTGCATAATTTAATCAGGCTGGGACCTGATTTGATTACACAAAATAGAAAAATTCGGAAACATGCAAAATACAAAACATATATAATAACAAGATGGGAATATGATAAGTGAACCCTTCATATGATTTTTTAAAATTTTTTTATATCCCACATTAGGTACAGATAAAAATGTATATCCATTCTCTATAAATCATACTATATATGCTTATGATCATCATACATATATAATATCAGAGTTTTTGATGGTTTCCTATGCAAAAGACTGCATGCAATTAATTAAGTTCATAAATTAAAAAAAAAAAAAAACTCATGATCTGAAAGAAAGAAATAAAGAAAGAAAGTACGTATATATAGTAAGAAAGTCTGTTTTAATTTATCCATGCAAACACATGGCCAGTCCCGGTGTTATAGTACAGGTTAATAATTGCCCTCATTATATATCTCATGGTTTTAAATTTGCATTTGATCATTCATGTTAGTTGGCTAGCTCTTTGGCCAGCAAAACTTGTACAACCTCTCATGTTGGGGCTAATGCATGCATTAATATTAAAAGCGTAATTAATATTTATAATTAATAAGCTCCACTTGCATGCATCTGCGTAGATGCATGCATTATTATTATTATTATTATTATTATTATTATTATTATTATTATTATTATCATTATTATTATCATTATTATTACTATTATTATTATTATTATTATCATCAGAGTAATATCTAGCGTCCACTCTTAATTTTCACTTATCCACCGGTCAGTCCACCATATTTTCAGTAAACATTATATCTTTCTGATAAATAGATATCATTTTGTAGAGAACAGATACATAACGGTTAGTTTCCAGTAAACATTTATGCAACTGTGTTAAGCACATGGATACACACACATGATGCGTTAGAACTGTTAAAAAAAGTGGATGAGTGGCCTATTTTATAAAGGTTGGACTCTGTATGTTTCTCTTATTATTTTTGTTATTTATCTGTAGGTATATATATATATATATAAATACAAATTAAATCCCTGTCAGGGGATTCTCCCCATGCAAGTAAGAGGCAATTTTTGTCCTCTTCCTCACGTAGTCACATGTATGTTTATCAAATTTATTAGGGTTTTGATTTCTTCCTATTTCCCATACCCTTCACGGCTCCATTTCCGATTGTCTTCTTCCAATGGGAAATCAATTATTTGTATATTCAACAACAATTAATATGTTTTAAAAGTAAAGTGATAGATTTTCTTTTTTTTCCTTTTTGTTTTTTTTTTGTTGATCAGAGATATAATACTAAGCTGCCGGCAAGGGATGACATTTATTAATTACTACGAAGTACAACGTTGAAAGGGGAAAAAAAATGAATGACATTTGAAGTTTATTGATTTAGCAACACTATAAATTGGCTTTTAGGAAGAAATAATATAAATGATATGAAAACAGAAAAAAAATAATAAGGCCAAAACAAAAATTTGTGATGGCTTATACTAAATATTAATTAATTTATAAAAAATTCCAAATATCTCTAGCTAAATCTTTCAATATCAATTTGAGAGACACTATAACAAAGTACAATTATATATGTACATCTTGGATTTAATTTTCATATTTTATAACTTTAAATTTACTCGAAGCAATCCACTTATTTGTCCAAGTAAAAAATTAAGCCACGTGTAATCCCATAGACTGATGCATTTTCATCTTTTTTGTCTTTATTGTAAAATCTCCTGATTATTTATTATTATTTTTTTTTTTGAAGAAGAGCGCAATTGCAGCCGGTAACGCTGGTAATATAACATGCACGTACATATATACATACCAGTATTATTTTTTAACTGCATGTTACCATTTATTTAATGAGGAGGATTGACAATGCTAACTTGACAATCTTGACAATGCTTCTTTTAAAAAATTAATAAAAAATCATAAAAAATCATAAAAATGAAAAATGATTTATAGATGTATTACTTGACTTATAGATTGATAGTGTTTCAAATTTCAATCAATTTGAACATCGATCGTTTAATGACTTATCAAATTTTTGTGCACTTTTCAATGGTTATAATTTAACGGATCTTCAAAGAGCTATCGAATATTGTTTATATTGAATATAATCGGATACATAATCAATCTATAAGTTAAGCAATATTTCCGTGAACTTTTTTATATTCTTAAGATTTTTCATGATTTTTTATAAATTTTTAGAAAGTGGGATTGTCAAGTTATCCATTGTCAGTGGATCCCTCCTCTTATTTAATTCAATTTGTACTGTCATATAATAAAATACCCAATTGCAAATATCATATTTATATATATAGAGTTAGACTATTATACTAACGTTAGCATTTCGGACCGAAATACTAACGCCTCAAAATTAATGTTCTCGTGTCCGAAATTACAATTTATGGTGCTCAATAAATTCTTCGTATGAAAATATTGGGGAATACAAAAATTTTTCATTTTTAGAGTTTTCTAAGTATTTATTTTGGATTTTTAGAAAAGAGCTCATAAATATTAATAAAATATTGATGTTTGACATGCTATTTTTAAAAATACAAAACAAATACTTAGAAAACTCTAAAAATGAAAAATTTTTGTATTCCCCAATATTTTCATACGAAGAATTTATTGAGCACCATAAATCGTAATTTCGGACACGAGAACATTAATTTTGAGGCGTTAGTATTTCGGTCCGAAATGCTAACGTTAGTACAATAGTCTAACTCTATATATATATATATATATAATAAGTCCAAAGAATGTACCTTCATGCATGCACACCTAATTTCATATATATATATTATCTTCATTTTAATGTATAATTTAATATGAGTATACCTGTAAAATTATAGTTAATTTATATGCATATCACGCACTGTGCATCATTGAATGCTATTGGCGTGCTTCCCTTGCTTATACAGCGTTTTCTGGGAGCACTTGGATATTATAATAATCACTTAATTAATTTAGTGTTGACAAGACAACTTTCCGTTTAAATAATGCAGAGGTATTAATATTATATATAAAATTGTGCATAACATTCATGCACACTATACTGTACCCCCAACCTTTTAATTTGTTCCTGTTTTTTTTTTTCGGCATTTATATCGAATAAATTGGTGTCCGTGCCCATTGACAATGTTTACCTTGATAATCTTGATAATGAAGATTTTAAAAAATTTGAAAAAAATTATGAAAAATCTTAAGAATTAAAAAATGTTTGTGGGTGTATAGAGTGATAGTGTTTCAATTTGAACATCATTTGGTGGCTTATCAAATTTTTATACAAATTTAACAGTTGTAATTGTATAGATCTTTGAAGAGCTTTCAGACATCACTTAAATTAAATATAATCGAAAATATAATCAATATATAAGTTAACCAATATTTTTGTATTTTTTTCTTATTTTTGAGAATTTTTAATAATTCGTTTTAATTTTAAAAAAATTTATAGTCGAGATTGTCAAAATAAACATCAATGAATCCCTCCTCTTAGTTATGTTAATTTGAGTTAATTTCTTTGTTTGTCTCCCTCATTTTTTGTGAAAACGATTGCTTTTCTTAAGAGAAAAACAAGAAAATTAAGTATACATATATAACTCTTGTATGCAAATCAACGAGGGATGCTAACTGTCCCCCACAAAAAATTCTCTTTAAATGTCCTCCGCGCGCATACTCTCGTCCACGTCAACTATAAACACCGAAGACCATTGGATATAAACACCCGCCAATAAGCAGTATGAACATCCGAGCGTGCTCCGATTTTCATCACGTGCTGAAATTGAATTAAGCACGTGCTTAATTTATTTTTGCACGTGGAAAATATGCCAACTCCCGTCCACGTCAACTATGAACACCAAAGACCATTTGATATGTACACCCGCGAATAAGCAGTATGAACACTCGCGCGTGCTCCG
This sequence comes from Cyperus esculentus, assembly GCA_030179965.1. Classification (NCBI taxonomy): domain Eukaryota; kingdom Viridiplantae; phylum Streptophyta; class Magnoliopsida; order Poales; family Cyperaceae; genus Cyperus; species Cyperus esculentus. The sequence continues at coordinate 610,405 of JASGLE010000034.1, read as the reverse complement.
ATTTTCATCACGTGCTTAATTTATTTTTGCACATGGAAAATATGCCAAAAAAAATTTTCTCCCAATTTGCATTGTTCATAGAGCTCTCAGAGGGTGTTCATACTGAATGTATCGTGGTGTTCATACCACTTGCCAACTGGTATTCATACCGGTTCCAGCAGAAACGAATGGGGGACATTTGAGGGGGACAAATGATGGGGGACAAAGAGATTATCTCCAAATCAACAGTTAATGCAATGATGAATTGATGATCATATTTTCTTTATTTCAATGAAGAATACATATACTAGTTTCTTCATTTCCAAATAAACAACTTTATCTTTTAGCTCAATTTTTTCTTGGTCCAGTGGTTGATATATAATAGTGACTAGCGAACAAGTTCCCACTGTTTAGTCTCCATCAAGACTTATTTCTTAAGTCATACTTCAAATAGATTCCATATCCTCTGTAGCGCTGCATTACGTAGCGCGGGATGTGAACCGTCAGATCATCTCACAATCTGTGCTAACTCGGATCTCGAAATGATCTTACGGTTCACATCCTGCACTACACAATAGAGGTCCAATATATAGATATATTTATCAGCAATTAGTTTTTTTTTTTTAATTGCAAAAAAGAGGTCTTAACTAACTAACTTTGCTATCATTATTGCATGTAAAGTTGGCGGTTGGGAAAGCAGACTTATGCCAAGAACGTGGGATCTTAATTAATTAAACCCCATACATGTCAGTTTAAAAATTAACTATTTCTTCTGTGTGCAGGGGAGAGAAGAGCTCTCAGAGATTTAGAATTCTGCTTAATTTAATTTAAAACACACAAGAGAGGTCAACTAGAGAATCTCAATTTTAAATTCTGATTAGTTTGGGTTAATTAGGTATATAAACTGGTCCTTCAAACTTTGGATTTGTCCAGATGCTAAATTAATTTAAAATTTACTGTTGGATTATATTATAGCACTCCAGTACTAATTAAATTTGTTGATATATGCATGCTATGGTATTGTAGTTTATTTTTATTTAGGAATATTGGTTAATTATGATATAACTATAATGTCACATATATAACAGTTAAAATAGAGGGAGTCATATATTTGCTTGATTTATAATTTTATAATTGAAATCCTTCTTCGTCATAATGGAATTCTAAATTATAAACTACCATAATTTTAGAATAGAAATTAAATAGTTGATATTATGTAAAGAATTAAAAGATGCATGTTGATCAACATTGGAAAGAAGAACAAACAGAGAAAGAAAAAAAAAATCTAGTAAAGAAGAACTTTTACCATGTGCATGATCTCTGTCAATTAGTTCCCTGTATCTTTCTTGGTCGCTTTAGTAGGTTAAATTAGTTTGATTGCAAGATAGCAATGTACACTTTTATTAAAATAAACAGGGAAAAAGCAAAGAGAGAAACACAGTTAATTAAAGGATGACAAGTGATGTTAATTAGGTTACTTTTGCAGAGATAAATAGCATGCTTATAAGAGAGAGTGTTTAATTAATTTAACTAAAGAAAAAGATCATCAAAGCTTAAAAACAAAATATATATGCATGCACGCTCATAACTTCAAAGTAAGTTGTATTATTAAATTAATTAACACCATACATCAAATTGTTCATTGTTTCAAAGAAGAGTACGTAATCTATGTTTAATTAATACTTAAAAAGCATTGCATTCCTCCTTTATAGATAATACTAATACAATTAAAAGTGGGTATTACAACCTATATATTCTTTCATGTCGAATATTAATTTTAGTACACGCTTGGTATATACTAGTACTAGTAAAAAGCCCACGTCGTGCTTTGGGCTGAAAATTATTATTTTTTATAATAAACTTTTAAGATAATATGTAATGAGCCTTAAACTGAAATAATTTATATAGGCCTTAAATTGAAATAATTTATATGAGCCTTAAATTTTAATGGGCTAAGAACGTCAATGGTGGTGATCAATCTAAGTAAACAATCAACGACTGAAGTTTATTTATTGGGAAGATAGACCTTTGATGTTAAAAAAAATTCCAATATGCTTTTATTAGGAGTAAGGATGTATGTAGTATATATACTAACTTTTTTGAGAGGGGCTTTGAATAGGACTACATTGTAGCTAGGCTTGTGAAAAAATGCTCAAAGTTAGTGGTAAACATAAATACATACACCATCCCACCACCACCACCACCACCTACCTAATTGCTATCACTTACTCAAACATTGTTCTTAAACAGATAAAACCTAACTTCAGTCCAGTGCAACAATTTAAAAAGTGCTTTAAACTTGGAAACCAGACCTAAATTCACGGAAAATTGATCAGGGGCATTTATTTATTCAATTTCAAACATTCATACTTAACTTCACTACGGTACACCGTGTATATATAGGTGAGAGTGATACCTAGCGTCAATAGAAAAACCGTCCATATATAGCTTCTAATGGTACATTTCAGAACATATCTGTTACATTCCGTATGTACACATCTATGGACGTATAGATGGTTTTTCAGTGGACGCAAGATGTTTCTCTATAGGTGAAGTGTAGCTTTCTTAAGTGTGAGAATCACAGGATGTGACCTTCTACCGTCCTTGTATCATTGTATGTATACATGTATACATCATATATTAATTCTCAATCAATGTGTCATTGATTCCTTCGACCAAATTAAGTTCTTTCTATATTCCAAATCATGAGATTCTTACACGTTACCAACCCGCCACCTCTCCTAGAATTCACATTCACACTAAAAGCTGACTAGGATGTTGACATGTCGGGTCGGGTCTGGTCGGGTCGGGTTAAATGGCAACCCGCTAACCCGGCCCGATTGACATCCTTTTACTGGTCTTCCATATATAATCAGAAGTTAGTTTTCTATATTGTTAAATAAAATTGCAAAATTACTGGTTGATTTGGAAAAATGTAGACAGTACGCAGATTCGGACATAATTGTAAGGTTAGTCTTGTCAGATCAGGGGTAGTATCAAATCATCTGTCGATTTGAAAATGTATGTCCTGACAAGCAAGATCCTATATATATCAAATCATCTTCCGATCTATAAAAGCATGTGTAATGCCTAAATGTTTGATCGATGCTACCTGACCAAATTCTAAGCTACGCTATTTCAACAGCCCAATTGTTATTACACCCATTAAAATTTGTTGCTGTTGAGAGGTGTAGAGCCCATCTCCTGAAAACTGGGTACATTTATCATGGGCTTTCATAGCACACCAAAGAAGTCAAAAACAATACAAAACCAAAGAAGAACAAGAATCTGTCTATCATCAAAGTAGTTCATGCATTTTCAGTGAAGAATTGGAGACTTCAGCTATTATTGTTTCACAGTGCAATCAGTAACCTCAAAATGTCTTATAAAAGCATGTTTTTACTATTACAACTGATTAATTGAACATCGTCTAGATACAATAAATTAATCTCTGATATCATCATTAGGAACAAAACTGCAAATACCAGTGTTCTGAAACTTCAGAACTCATACATTGAATTCTCTCTACATAAAAGTAGTGTTCTAGTTTATTCCCCTAACATCTTGATCAAAATATCACACTAATAAACTATGCTATAAAGCAGAAAAGCTAAGGGTTTAAATAATAATAACTATACCATCTAAGATAAAAGAGAGAAAAATGGGACAGTATAGACCTCCCTCTCTCTTACTCGAGGCATATATATTCTAGGAGAGACCTATATAGGAGCTAAACAAAAAAGAATAGAAAAGAATGAATCAAAATTCAAACTCCGAACATCAGGTGTTGAGACCAACCAATAATGTTTTACTAAGCCGTGCTGTTACTCGTCAGACACAAAACTTTTGCTCTCATAGTATTTCAATTCACTTGCTTCCTTCTTCTCATTCCGTTTCTGCACACAATTTCAATGTCCATTCAAATTAGTAGCTCCAAGAACCATATAGAAAGCATAAAAAAAAAAAAAAATTAATAATATAAGAGTGATGCTATTGCCCAGCCCACCAAGCAAATACTACTCAAAAGGCATACTTTAATATCTTCAAATTTCGATTTATGTTACTCAATAAAATTTATATCAAAATCTCATTGAATCCAAAATATTCCATTTTTATAAATATTAAAAACTGGATTTCTTGTATACAATTGTTAAATTGGAGATCAGCCACCTAAAGCTTAAAGAGATTAAACTCATAGCAGCACTTTTTTAAAAAAATTAATATAAAAGGCACTCAATAATTCAGCAAAATCATCGCATTTATGGCTATTTTAGATTATGGGTGACAATAAAAGTTATATTTAAGATCTATTTATTCACCTGAAAAGCCTCATGATTCGAAACTATCCTTTTAATAATAGTACTGGTAGTGATATCTAGAGGGCTTTCAAGCTGTCGATATATTCCCATAGCCATTGGAACTGCATATGGGTTGGATTCCTCCTGAAAACAATCAAATCGGCAGATACACATTATCAGATCAATAAAACAAATTTGTCATTAGCAAATTAGGGCCAATCTCATAAAGCTTACCTTGAGAAAATCCATATTTTCAGCAATTGTCCCATGGACAACCAAGGATATGTTAAATGTCGTAATCTGCAGAATTCAGAAGAAGTTGATATTAATATTAATGGTCTCCCAAGTCATAAATATTACGCTGCTAGCATAGCTGTTCCAACATGACAATCTAAAATATATACCATTGCAACATCAGTATTTGTAATATATTAACCATATTGCCTATTATTGGTTTAGATGGATATAAAAAACATTTTTTCAGTTGTTAGTTAAATGAAATATTTATTTATGAAAAATGACATTTCGGGCTTTTGCAAAGCCCAAAAAACATCAAATTCGTCATCTGTTATAATTATTTACAGAAGAGAAATTTTCTAAAATGATACCATATCTTTTGAAACTTCCCAAGGGGCACCAATGATGACTTCATCCACATAACGACAAGCCAAAACACTTAGACTCCGCTCATGCAAATTCATTATTGGTCTGTGAGGGCCCCGGGTGGTACTATTAAAACACAGAAAACTTTTGGTTAAGAAACAGATACAAGAGAAAATCAAGCACCAATCCAAAACTGAGGACAGAAAATAAGAATAGAGAACATAAAAAATTACCTGACAGTGTGGTCAGTGTGAATCCCCACGAGTAGAAAGTCACCAAGTTCCCTTGCAACTCTTAATATCTGATAAAACCCAACATGGGGAGAAGGAATGAATATTCTAAGAAATTTGAAATTCATTTTGAGAACTGCTGTCAAACAAGAAAAGAGTAATTCATGAATTTTAAACTAAAAAGCTGAAAATTTGCACCTCAACATGACCAGCATGGAATAGATCAAATGCCCCATCAATATAAACTATCCTTGAATCTGGACCAGGACCCTGTCAAAGAAGAATCAAGGGCTGAGAGAAGAATCAGTGAAGAGAAATGTAAAACATTTTTTGGAAGAAATTCAAACACCAAACGATATTTAAAAGTTCCTTCTCATAGATATGCATTTCATTTTCTGGGTGCTACACATTAGTGAAGTACCCAATCTGTATCTTAATTTTAACAAAACTCCAGATAAACTGTTTTAGGGTTCATAAACAGCATATAGACATTAAGCAACTTTCGTGTAACCCACAACGCTGCATTGAAACAAGTTCTCTAATAAAGAAAAACTTGCTGTAAGAATACCTTAGTTAAGGTTCACTATGTGGCGAACAAACCATTTCGGAACCATATGTAAGCTAATTTTATATAAATCAATGCTTTCGACCATTGACTGACTATTGATGAAACTCAACTAAAGTCACAATAAACAAAATATGTAGCATGAAACAAAAAATGATAATAATATTACTTGTCGTAAAAAAAAAAAAATGATTCCCAGGTCATGATTCTGACAAGTGGATTGCTTAGATAAACACGCTCCCATCTGAGGCCTTTTAGTTGCAAACAAGTTGGGGTAGCTAGAAATGAAATTTAACCAGACTTGCAATGTTGGGAATAAATAGCATGAAATTTAACTTACTGTTGGGAATAGATATCATTTCAATTTAAACTAGGCATTTTGGGAATACTGTTGCATATGCCCGTAATATTATTTTGTGGGTCTACAGAGTCTGAAATATGATGTAAAATCTAGTGTAGGGCTTTAGGCTTTTAATAATTCTATTGAAAACTTGAATACAATTTTTTCTCCATATTTAGGATATGCTGCATTCTTTTTCTAGCAGGAACATACACTAGTCTCCTGAAAGTAACTAGAGAAATCTATTAAAAACAACCGCATATGTGGTACAATGACCATATAGGAAACAGATAGAAACAGTTGGCACTCTTAAAAAATTGGATGAATTACACAGTGCTCCCATCTTTAAGGTAATATGGAGAAACGATTCAACAATAATAAAAAAAAAAAGGTAAAATGTTTAAGTACAGTCACACTTATATTCATAGTCCCACTCTCCAGATTCATAGAATTTTATATACTTACTAATATCAACTGACAAATTTAAATCTACTGTTCTGATAATATTACCTTTCCGTTTGAGAATTGAACAATACGTCGAGATGTTGGCAAGAAATTTGAGATTTTAGTTACTGTACCAGTGGTACTGTTATCTCCTCCCTGGCTGCTGCCATGGCTAAACTGCCTCTGAAGGGATGAGTGATTTTGTGCATCTCCAAGTGACCTCTCTCTCATGCAAAGGAGCATCCTACCTAAAAATTAAAATCATGATGATATAGATCATTTGAGAATATAAAACAAGTGTAAGTTTTAGTTCAATTGTTTTAAGAAAAAAAAAAGATTCAGTTAAGCATAAACTAAGATTGCACTTAACCTATTGGGCCCTCAACTATCACTTAACTTTCGAACTATATTTTAACTTGACCGAATTTACACTTGGCTTAACTTCAGCTCGTATTCGATGTAATACTTACATTACAATACATTAGTTAGAAAAACCATCACCAAAGTGAAGAGGCCTTAAATTTGACCCATTACACTCTCCTTGCCCTCATTGTAGAATTTCACCAGTCAATTCAACCAAATTTGGCTTCTACTTATTCTTCAATTATGTCATAAACTCGCTGAAACTGAAGCCTTAGTTCACCTCAGGTTGTAATCATTTATTTTAGAATATCCATTTGATCCAAAATAGTATAAATACCCTCAATAAGTGTACAACATAGGGATCAAGTATTCCAAATCCAATGTTGGGATGTACAATCACATCATGTATACTACCAGTCCGTTATTGCATCAACAAGAAGAAAATAACTTTAAATTTACAAACACAACAACTGAAATTCTGGATATTTCTTACCAACTATGTCTGTTGTCGAAACCCCCTCGGTGCGCTTGATCTGCTTGTACCGGCCAGCTTTCTTGGCAAGAGCATATGCATCAGTACCATCGGGCAGAAGGCAAGGATCATCACCATGTATTATGTAGTCAATGTCATACTCATTGAATAACTTGTGCATAAACTCTTCGGTTATTGCATAAGGTGCATCTGGTATGATCTCGTCCACCCATTTCACTGCGCCTACCATTATCATCCTATTTATAAAATTGAAGATAGACAGATCAGTCACTTTAAACAGGTGTCCAATTGTAAGAAGAACTAAAAATTAATTATAGGGTACTTTAAGAAATGTGGCACTTTAAGACAGAACAACTCAAGGTTACATTTAATAAGAATATAAGAAATGTGGCTAAAAAACAAATAACCCCCATTACGACTGGCACGAGGAAAGGTTATACACTATCCCAACACCAACATAGTGCTAGGTAAACATCACACCTTCCATTATCACAAGACCGACATCATGCTGTTAATTCTATGGCTTCCAAAGAGTGAAAATTTTTCAATCTAGAAGAAAAGAACCGGTACTTGTATTCTCAATTTAAGGTCCTGAATAGGTTTTCTCATTCTGCAGGACGACAGCATTTGTGAAAGCTTCTTCTATCATTCATTTATTTGAAAAGGTCTCCTTTGCATTAAATAATCTTGACCATACTTTTTCATATAATATAAAACAGACAAAGACATAATCAACCTAAAAACAATTGTATATTTATTTGGCCGGTTTATACTGGTATCGAACCAACATCTCATCAGTCTCAGTGTACAGAAAACCATCAGATTCAGCTTAAGAACAATCAATTCAGTCATAGATGATGACAGGAAGGGAGCCGAGAAGACCTTTCGTGGAGGGGAGTAACGGGGGGGCCCTTGTTGGCGGTGATCTCGTCGTCACTTACCACGCCGACGACCAGCACGTCGCCGAGCGCCTTGGCCTGGCGCAGCGCGTTGCAGTGGCCGTAGTGCATCATGTCGAAGCACCCGTCCATGTAGACCCTGACGGGCTTCCTCTTGCCCCTCTTCCTCCTGCTCTGCTGCGCCGCGACGGCGACGGCGGCGGATGCGGCTCCCAGGAGAATGATCCCGCCGATCAGGTACGCCGTGGTTAGCCTCGCCGTGGCGCCTCCTCGTCCTCCCTCCATTGCCGCGATCTGAGCTGGTCTGGTTGTTGCGGTTAGGTTAGGGTATCGGGGAATTGAGAAATTGAGATAAAAATGATTTTATTGTTGTTGCAGCATTGAATCGAGGAGGGAGAAGAGAGCACTGGAGAGATCAGTGGCGGGGAGCGTCTCTCCTTTTTGTTCTGTTTTTATTACCTTTTATTTACTTTTTAATTACTTTTGTTTTTGCAAATTGCAACTTTGTGTTTGTTTTGGTTGCTTTTTTATTTTTTTTTTATTTTTGACGGTTAGGAATTGACTAATTGAGAGAGGAGATTTTTGTTGTATGGGATGGGATTTGTTGTAGGCTTGTAGACAAATTTGTGGAGATACCATATATATCATCATTTTATAATTTTTGTGCTCAAGGCGAGGTGATTTTATCGGTTAAAGATGAATCTCATAATAGATAATATTTATTTATAGTCGTCAGATCAAAAAAAAAAAAAATTTGTAAGAGTATTGGAGTAAAATTCAATTTTTATTTGTTCATGCAGATTGAGACGATCATCATGGAGAATTAGCCTTTTATTTTTATATATAGGTCAGGGATTTAGATTTTAATAGTTAGTAATTATCAATATATCGTAGGAATTTTAATTAATTAATTAATTATAACAAGTAAATATTATCACTGCCGTACGATATCTGAATTGCGTTTGCCTATTTGGAATTCAATAGAAAAGTATAGCATGCATCAATTGAATTTCATGTGCAAAATCCAACCTTTAATTCCTATTTACTTAATTGGAAATATGTACATCTCCCTTTGCCCCATATCAACACAAGACCTAGTTAATCCTTACTTCTAACAAAATAAAAGTATATTGGATTTTTTGACATGAAAGTTCTATCTTCCCCAAGAAATAAATCTTAGCCATTAATTGTTTAATTAGATTGATCATCATCATTGACGTACTTTAGTGTCTCAACCCATTCAAATTTAAGACCTATATCAATTTTCTCAATTTAAGGCTCATTACATATTATCTTAAAAATTTATTATAAGAAATAACAATTTCAGTCCAAAGCAAGACGTGAGCTCTTTACTGGTTAATAACAATATACAGTGACCATGAAATTTTCACAAGGTTTATGCATCATGTCATGCCAAATCCTATTAAACATGATAACTCTGGTTATTGGTTAACATTAAAATTAATTTGCAAGCTTTAGTGCCACAATCAATCAGCAGAGTTACATCAATTCATGGACAGCCAAATGGAATCAGCATCTTACTAGTAAAATACCAGTGGGTTGGTTCATGTGGCATCAGGTAATTTGAAAATATTAATTGATGCTTACAGGCTTACAGCATATGGGCAAATAATTTGTTGTAAATCATATTATAGCTCCAAATTGAATTATAAAAATTGCCGCTTGTCTTGTCTGTTTAAAATATTATGCCCATTCTTTCCTGTTCAAATTTTCTCTCTGGTAATTTTTGTAAATAGGGTGTAACTCGCTTCGCCCCGAAAAATGATATGAAATAAATAACTAAAAATTTCGTAGAATTTTAAATATTTATATTAAAAAAAAACTTGAAAAAAAATTTAAAATTTTAATGTAATTAAATAATAATAATAATAATAACAATAATAATAATGTAATAATTTATAAATAAGAACATATATAAATGTTGGACCATTTTAAATATTAAAATTTGTTTTAGATGTGTTGCATTCATCTTATTTAATGAGGAGAGAAAAAAAAAACATGAACCATTGGATCAAAGTAGGTGAAGAGTTTCAAATAAAATCAATGGTTAATAATAGTAATGATGTGACATAGTTGAGGTGTTTGAAAATCTACCGCTCTCTATAGAGTATATATTGATTTAGTGTTATGCAGGGAGATGAGTAAGTATAATTTTTTTTTTTTTTTTTTTTTGCTAATACTCAATTTTTTGGGGGAGAAAATCAGTTTTTAAGTGAATATGACTATATGAGAAATTTTTTTTTTTTTTTTTTTTTTGCTTTGCAGAATTTTGCCACCTCATAAGCATTGATGCTTCTTGGTAGAATAAAGTAATTCCACACCATTAAAAGTCGGCTTTTATCCTTTTTTCTTTGGTATAGAATAAAGTAAGAAATTGTTCCCCTCATTTAAAGACATTGTCCAATTTCTTTTTGACATGTATATTTGCTACAATAAATTTTGTACCTCCATTAAATTGTCACGACTTTTCAACCATTCATATAGTTAGATTTAAGTACGTTAATTCCAACCTCATGCCTCGATAATTTTATGAGTTATAGATGAATCTCGTAATGGGTAATATTCATTTATAATCGTTAGATTGAAAATAATTTTTTTTTGGTGAAAGTATTGAAGTAAAATTCTAGATTTAATTATCAACAAAAACTCTAAATCGTAAAACTTCATTTTGAGAAATAGTGGATTTAGTCTAAAATATGAAATATGAACGATCAAATATGACAATCTCAGATCAGGAACAGGAACACCCTGGAAAGAAAAAGTTTTTCCTTTGCCTTTTATTTTGTGTGTTAATCACTTAATCTTAGCATTTATGCTCATTGGGACCATAACGTGTTCATTTTTTTTCCCCCTTCAATTGGTGAATTTTGCTCAAATTACATCTCATAAACAATTTTTTTTTTTTTTTTTTTTTGAGAAAAATAAGGGTCCAGCCCATATTTTATTCATTGAAACACCTCATAAACAAGTTTGAAAACCTCCTCCTATTGAATGCAATCTTGTCACAAAATTGTACAAATTAACCACATCTTATATACATACCATAATATACACAAATTAACCCTGCCAGACTACTAACTCAGCCAAACTCCCCAAATCCTTCTTTGTTTCATCATGTTCTAACAGCTTGCTCACTCTTCTACAAATCCTTCAGTAGATGTTTGCAATTGTAGCACAAAAATGTGGAGTAATACCTAGCGTTGATAGAAAAACTGTCCATAGTGTCCATAGGTTACATTTTGGGATGTAATTGTTACATCATGTACACGTTTATGGATGTATGGACAATTTTTCAATGGACGCAAGATGTTTCTCAAAAATGTGTATCCGAAGCAGTTACAATGTACGGTGAGCCGACATGGCTGTTACGGTAGGAATCCGCATTACTTACTGGAACTATCTCGTGTCGGAAAAGTTGCCCTGGTCGTTGCGTCGCTCAGGCGTCGTCCCGGCTAGCTATTGTGTTATCCGTTAGCCCGCTGCCATGTATCGGTGCCTGTACGACAAGAACGGATGATTTGGCACCAAAATCTGCTGATGCCAGAAAATCCCCGATTGGACCCAGCTCGGGATATTCGCTCCATTCTGTCATCCCGGCGATCAGTTTCGACCCCATCAAACCCTGCCCTTTACCGACTATAAGCAAGTCCTTTCCTTCTGCCTCAATTCTCCGGATCACGTCTGCAGTCTCCCCGCAATTGCGAACTACGTGTTCATGGTAATCGATGGCTGCTGCGGCGCTTCTCTGTATGAATTCATGGAGATGGTACTCGTCCCTCTGCCGCTCTCTCACTTCTGCATTTTCTGAACTAACCGAACTGATGCTCGAGTTGATAAAGGATGACATGAACCGCACGACACAAATCTCAATAGCCGGGTGGTTTGTCATACGACCTGCAATGGCGAGAGCTTCGCGGTCATCTGGGCCACCGAAAAAGATTACTGCCACACGGACTGCTGTGCCAAGAGTGGAAATGCCACCAATGCCTCGATCAACTATGACAGCTGTTGTCGAACAAAAAGAAAAAAAAACCACAAAAATTTAAGCCATGATTCTGCCAATTTCGCATTATAGAAGAATATCGAACTGCAAGAAAAACAGGCAAATAATAGCTTGGTCAATGTCAATACCGACTGTGCACGGAGAAAGCTCCATAATTTTCTTGTTTACATCTTGAACGGCCGGGTGAGACGCAACCTCTAGCGAACCATCAACGGCTAATTGCATGTGGAACGGAAGCAGCACCAATGCCGCGTGACAATTTTCCGTTTCTGCCACAATATCCTCGTGCATTGTCAGAAACGGTGAGATCGCAGCTGAGGTTCGTACCGACACGCCACCCGCATGCTGCGCGTAGGTCTCAAATGCATTTGAAACAGCTACAGACTGTGCCTGGAGACGGCTCCCGTACTTATCCTTGCGGGATATCGGTTCTTGAAGTGTGAGCAAGGCAGGTATGTGGCCCGTCAGTTCAATCAACTGAACTGCCGATACTGATATTGGTGTGTGCTTGGTTGGATAGATGGAATCGATGACCGAAATGAGTGCCGGGACGTCACGCGGACTGTGAACACACGCCAGTATGCGTAGCTCAGATCCTTGATCATGCCAGTGCACCGTACGCCTTTTGTAGAACACCGATTGACGTGTCGGTTTGACCACGGATTTCAGAATCGGGGTAACCAAGGCAGTCAGGAGAACTGACATGATGACCAGAATGGTGAATGATTGGGCTCCTATGATCTGGACACAAAAAAGTTCAAACATAATTAATAATAAAATCAATTTGGTGAAATTTAAATAGCAAAAATAAAGGGGGAAAATAAAACATTTGGTCTCAGATTCGTTTGCGTAGTTGCGCGAATGTACCGGCAAACATGATGTGTGTTACCTTCTTGTTGAAGCCGACATTTAGCATGGTAAGCTCGATGACACCCTTGATGTTCATCAGCAGCCCGAACGCGATGCCATCCTGCAGCTGCATGTCATAGACTGCGGCGATTACCACTCCACCTAACACTTTCAACATACCCGAGAGCATCACCAGCACCGCCATGTCAAACGCCACGTCGAAGTTCTTGATCGACGAAATGTCCATCCTTAAGCCGCTATTTATAAAGAACAGAGGCAAGAATATCCCCCTAACAAAATCATCCAGCTTCTCGACCAGCGACGCGCTTATCGGCCCCTGCGGTATTGCCAAGCCGTACGTGAATGCCCCAAATACGGCATGTATTCCGATAAACTCGCCAACGAATGCCGATACCAGGACTCCAACCAGCACGACCAGCTCCTCGAGTTCTCCCACAAGCTCGTTGCCATGAATCATCGCTCTTTTCGAAAGCTTCCGCATCAACGGCCTTATAAGTGCAAAGCATATAACATAAAATGCCGTGCCTGATAGAACAGTAAATATAGCCGATATCGTGTCTTTGCCGCTGTCTGATATCGCAACTGCCGCAGATAAACCGATCCAGGCAAAGTTGTCGACCAATATAGCGCCTGAAAGCGTCAACCTGCCTATCTCGGTGTTTATGATCTTAAGATCAGCGACCGTGCGCGCCAACACCGAGAATGCACTAACCGAGAAAGACACACAGATAAATATCACAAACGCGGCCTGGTTCGATTGTTCACCTAGCTTCTTGTGTAATGTGACGCCGGAAGACGACGCCAGAGCTAACGGAGGTATGGTACATACAACTGCGAACCAGAAGCAGCGCCAGCCTGAGCCACGGATCGATGGGAGGTCGATCCCGAGGCCGATCGAGAAGATGTAGAAGATAAGCCCGAGATAGGATATGGATTCTAAAGTAAAGAGGCTTTTTGGAGGGAATAATAGTGAAGCAAATTTGGGTATTCTTCCTAGAACTGAAGGACCCAACAAAAAACCTCCCTGAAGAAATTAAGTAAAAAAACAGATGATTAATTCTGCTCAAATAAGAGCAAAAATTCAAAATTAAAGAAGTTCAGACATTTCATTTAAGTGTTTATATTCACTGTAAGTTCTATCATTGTATGCTACTTCATCAGGTTAATGTTAGCTTGTTAATTAGCTCAAATTGTCATCATATATTTTGTTTCTAAAGTAAAAGATAATAAATTCCTACTTCTAAAAACACCCAAAAATAACAATCAATCATTTCCTTTTTTTCTATATAAGTTGAACTGCAATCCAATTGACAATTTTTGTTTTCTAATAATATCACAGAAAAAGATTACGAATTACAATGATCTCGGAGATATGCCGGGGGAGGTTCAAGGGCCGGAGGAGGAAGTGCGTGCCGCGCGTGGCAGAGATGACGATCAGATGCTGGATGAGGAACAAGGTAAAGGAGTAGAGGTACGTTCGCTGGTGGCCGGTCCTGAAGACGCCGGGCGTGACGACCATGTTCGGCATGAAGCAGATCATCGGGTCCATGATCAGCGAGGCGTTCTTCGACGTCGGCATTGTCGCAGGCAGTAGTGCTGTCAATGTTGCATTCTGATCAGGATTCATTTGTGAATTTTGGATAGTTTTTTGTTCCCTTTTCTCCTCTGTTTTTGATTGATTTTTTTCTTTGTTTGCCCCTTTTTTCAGAGGAGTCAGGGAACAATGGAGGCGGCAATTAATCTGGCAAATGAAACTCACGAAGATGAAATTAAAAATGGGAAATCTATCTATAAGGGGATATTCAATATTGAATTATGAGTCGCAGGCAGCGACGACCCTTTTATCTATCTCCATCGTATTTTCGATGAACATATATCATTTTTCAGAAATATTTATATATTTCCGATCAACATATATTATTTTCTAGTAAATAGATATATTATGTTTTTTATTAAATATTTATGTAACTGTGGCAAGCACATGGATGCACGTAGGTGTATCAGATTATGAGAGAGGGGTGGATGGGTGGCTCACTTTATAGGTGAACTCTAGGTGTTTTCCTTGAATTATTGATATAGCCAGTCATTTTTATGTGAATAATGAGAAAATTTTATTTATTATTATTATATTAATTTTTCAATTAGATATTATAGTTTGTATAATTTGTAAAATGAAATTATTTGAATTTTATTAGTGTTATACGCAGATAATTTCAGGATTTTGCTTTTCTTTTTGCCATTTTTATTTGATTGTGCTTTTGGTGACAACTTTTCATTGGTAATTAAATTGGTATGGACAGTCCCAAATTAATCTGAGTCATTTTTATATGGGAAAAATATTTCTGTAATTAAAGATGGAATTCGTAAAATGTAAGATCTGAAATCTGATCGAATTATATAGAGATATAATTTTCTAGACCTACATAATATTTTGAGAAATGAAACATCATCCTGATAATTCATTTTTTCTTTTTTTTTACCTTTTAGTTAGGTCTTAAAATGTACACTGCATTTACATCTTGGTAAATTATAGATAGATAAGAACCCTTAACACTAACAGTAGTTTGACTTAATTGGGCGATTTAATTTCGGCCTTAAAGTAGAAAAAAAGTTCATATCAATTTTGCATTTTGGACTACGCTTGCAAATAAAAGGCTGGAACTAAATAAATAGCCCAATTAGATATGTATGTTGTGGGCCTTGTGTGGCAGCTTCTCTTTGATTTGCCTCTCCAATGCTTCTTTTCATTGGTTAGCTAGAGCTCTATTAATTCCTTATTTTTGTTATCTTTTTACAATAAACTTCATTTTGCTTATTTTATTTAGTGCAATTTAATATGGCATGCCTTGGGGGTCTAGTACTTACAGAAATTTAAACATGGTGTTTAGTAGCTTATTAAATCAGTGATCCTTTTATATTTATTGAATTCGGTTGTTTATATTATTAGAGGCTGCCACTTTCTTCTGCAGACCAACTGTTTGATGAAATTACTTGGTCACTGATTATACTGGTACAAGGTAGGTACATATCACATTATTATGCCAAAGGAAACATGTACATATCAGTTTATTTACATCATAAAAGCCACATCCTGCTGATCAATTTGTTATTAGCTGTCCCACTTTTCCATTTAGGGCACGAACCGATTGGTACCTAAACCGACTTTGCTCGGGAAACTAGCACCGGGTAGTAAACTGCCAATGTCTCTGTGGGTGTCTGGTTCGAAATTAGTCGCCGCAATGTCTATGTTATTACCAGTAGACATTTTAAAGACAGACCACAGAAGTGTTTTAACTAATTCCAAATCAACATACATTAGTGCCTAATTTACATCAGAAGGAACTTACAAATTTTGTCGTCAAGATGAGATACTACATTAAGCAGTCAATCAAGTGCAGACTATCTAATTAGCTAACCTGTCTCTTTTGTAAAAGCTTCTATTAGCATGGGCAAACTTGGAAACATTAGATATATAAAAAAAAAAAAAAAAAATGAGGTGGCTGTCCAAATGTCTACGAGCATAGTGTGTCACGGTACACACTGAACTATCTCGGGTCGAAAGAAGAAAACCTAACAGGGTCCTCGCGTCTATCAGATACAATACCGATTATCGTGCTATCCAATAACCCGCCACCACCTTGTGGGGCTTGAACAATCATCACAGATGACGCGGCGCCAAAATCTGCTGATGCTAACAAATCTCCAATCGCCCCGAGCTCTGGAAATTCACTCCAGTCAGTCATTCCGGACGTTAGTCTCGACCCGACCAGACCTTGATCCTTACCGACTATCAACAAGTCGTTTCCTTCTAAATCATTCCTCCTTATTATCTCTACAGTCTCTTCGGTACTGCTTACTACATGCTCGCGGTACTCGAACACTGCCAAGGTGCAGCATTCAGCGAATTCGCCGAGACATTGTTCATCAACATACCGCTCTCTTACTTCGGCATCCTCGGAATTCAGCGAACTGATGCTTGTGTTGCCCTTTCTGGCCAAGAACCGCATAACACAAATCTTGGTTCCGGCATGGTTCGCCATGCGTGCTGCCAGAGCGAGCGATTCGCGGTCATCTGGTCCACCAAAGAAGAGCACACCTACTTGGAGCGGCGTACCTCGGCTGGCAATGACACTGAAGCCTCGATCAATCACCATGGCTATTTTTTAGAGAAAAACGGTAACAGTAAAAAATATAAGCGACAATACTACAAATTTCGCATCACACGGATGTTAAATCAGAAGTAAAACAAAGTTATAGTAGCATTGATAATATACCAACTGTGCAGGGTGAAAGCTCCATGATTTTCTTGTTGACGTTACGGACTGCCGGGTGTGAAGCACCCTCGAGTGTCCCATCAATTGCTAAGTGCATGTGGAATGGAATTAGCACCAGCGCGGCATGGCGATTTTCCGCTTCCGTTACGATATCTTCATGCATTGTCAGAAAGGGCGAGATTGCCGTGGAAGTACGTATCAACAAACCTCCAGTTATCTGCGCGTAGGATTCGAATGCGTGCGAGACGGCTGATTGTGTCTGGAAGTGGCTCCCGTACTTGCCTTTACTGGACGCTGGGTTGTTAAGTAGGAGCACGGTAGGTGTATGACCGGTTAGTTCGATCAGTTGCACGGCTGAGACTGACACCGGCGTGCGCTTGCTTGGGAAGGTGCAGTTTATGAGGGAAATTAGTCCTGGAACATCACGCGGGTTGTGAACACAGGCGACTACTCGTAGCTCGGATCCTGGGTCGTGCCAGCGCACTGTCCGCCTCTTGTAGTACACCAACTGGCGCGTCGGTTTTACCACGGAGTTTAGGAGAGGAGTGAGCAAGGAACTCAGGACAACCGACATTACGACTAGGACGGTATACGATTGTCTTCCAAGGATCTGGGAATAAAATTGAGTAAAAAAGTTAATTAAGACTAGCAGTGACTGTTTAAACAAGTTTGAAGAAAATAAGTAAAACACAATCATACTTGAACTATTATATTTTCTGTTTAAAAAAAATCCTAATTAACAGAACTATTTCAATAAAATTTAGGGAAAAAATGAACAAAGTTTGTGGGTTTTGGTGGTTTTTTTTTTTTTTTAGGCAATCAACACAAAACAAAATGAACTTAGTAACATAATAATTTAAAAATTGATCAAATTTATGGGCTGATAATTGGGGAATTAATGTTGTTTTTTCATTCCTTTCTGAGGAAAATGATGCCATACCTGATCTTTTTTAATTGAAAGTTAGAAACATTTTTATCAAAAAGGGATCGGTTTTTTACCAAAAAGAATTATTATCCCGACAGATGTTTATATGTCCTTATGAAATAACAAAATTATGCACTGAGAAGCCCCGTCATCGATCGGTCAACGTTACAGGTCGACAGAGGCACTTTACCTTTCTGTTTCTGCCAACATGTAGCATAACTAGCTCTATTACCCCCTTGGTGTTCATAAGCAGCCCGAACGACACTCCGTCATGCACTTGCATGTCGTAGGCTGCGGCTATCAGGACTCCGCCGAGCACTTTTAACAGGGCAGCAACAAATACCAGAACCACCAGGTACACTGCGATGTTTACGTCCTTGACCGAGGAGATGTCCATCACCATGCCGCTGCCTACGAAATACAAAGGCATGAACAGTCCCCTCACCAGATCATGCACTTTTTCTACCAGCGATGCGCTGAGCGGCCCTTGCGGTATCGCCAATCCGTATGTGAATGCCCCGAACACTGCATGTATGCCAATTGAGTCTCCGATGAATGCTGATACTAATACCCCGACAAGCACGGCTGTTTCCTCGGATTCTGTCAGATGCTCTTTGCCAGAATTCGCTCTATCAGAGAGCCTTCGCATCATTGGCCTCACGAACCCCAAACACACAGCGTAAAATATGATGCCAGACGCGATTGTGAATATGGCTGAAATGGAGTCTCCGCCACTCTCTGATATGGCAACAGCGAGAGCCAAACCGATCCAGGCGAAGCTATCGACCAGTATGGCAGCTGAAAGTGTCAGCCTGCCTATCTCCGTGTTCACGAGCTTGAGCTCCGTCACTGTGCGCGCCAGGACGGAGAACGCAGTCATCGAGAATGACACACTGATGAAAATCACAAAGGCCACCTGATCAGTTCCCTCGTTGAGCATCTTGTGTAGTTTGACACCTGAAACCGCCGCGATAGCGAACGGGGGCAAGGTGCAGGCGCATGCGAACCAGAAGCAGCGCAGCCCTGCACCGCGAATCGACGGGAGGTCGATCTCGAGGCCCATGGTGAAGATGTAGAAAATTAGACCGAGATGAGATAGCGAATGTAGAGGCAGGAAGCTTCTTAGAGGAAACATGGTCTTGCTGAAATTGTGCGTTCTCCCGAGACCCGACGATCCGAGCAGAAAACCGCTCTGTCATAAAAATTAACCAGAAGAAAATTCCAATTTAATTACATCATTCAAAATGAGGAAAACTTGCATGAAACATGGATACCAATATTCAGATGAACTGAACGTACAATGATCTCGGCACAGTACCGGGGGAGCTTCAGGGGCTGCAGGACGAAGCACGTGAAACGCATCGTCGTGATCACCACGAGGAACTGCATGAGGAGCAAGGTGAACGCGTAGAGATATGGCTTCTCATGTCCGAAACTGAAAATGCCGGGGGTGGTGATCAGGTTCGGCGAGTAACATGCCATCGGGTAATTCTTCGAGTTGTTCATCACCGGCATGATGATGGTCGGTAGGACCACCGGCGGCGGCCCTCCCACTTGCACATTCATTGTTGATAGGATAAACTTTTTTTTTTTTTTTGTAAGTTGCAATATTTTGAATTTTTCTGCCTCAAGTTTTTTTAATTTTTTTTGTATTTTTTGGTGTTTTTGCTTTCTTTAGAATTTGAGCTGATCGAAAGGGAGGAAATTTAGAGGCCAACTGGTAAACAACACGGTGATAGAAAATTGGATACTGATTTGGGAGAAAACAGAATTGCTAATGATATTATGGGTGCTTAGGTGTAGCGAGTCAATTTGTGGAGAATGTAACTTGTGAGCACAACATTCTCTTCTAGGATAGAAATAGAATTTCTTTCTTATCTAAAAAAAAAAAACCAATAAAAATATTATATAGGTATTAAATCAGTATCGAATTAGTATTTATATAGGTATTAAATCACTCTAAATGATATATATACCATCCAAATCAATGATTTTAATATGCTATTTATTTTATACAGTGTACTGTATATATCATACAAATAATTTGAATACAAAATGAGTTAATATATGAATATTAATACATGTAACATAAAAACTAACATAGCCGATATCATCTTTTGTATCAATATATCCGTTTCCCAGATCCAAACTTTGACAGACGGAGTAATTGTGGGAAAAAAAAAGGAAAAATTGTCAATATGTCACTCCAAAACTTGTCGATTCTTAAAATGCCACTCCAAAATTTGGGGTTGCAAAATTGCCACTCCAAAACAATTATTCTTGACAAAATGCTATTATACTATATTTTTTATACTTTTTAATAGAAATATCTCTAAACCGTACTATTTTGGTAAACATATTATGTTATCGACAGTTTTACCCTTTCAATCCAACCCATCATTACCAGTCACCATGCACCAACTACTTCTTTCACTTCCTTTTCTCCTCTGCCCTTCAATCCACCCAGCCGAGGCTCACATCCTCTTCGCCCAGCCGTCCGCCCGCGCCAGGTCTCCCTCTTCTCTTCTCCCATCCATCCACCAGAAGAGATGCGCTCTCCCCTTCCTCTTCTCATGATTGTGCTTTCTCCGTCTCCATTTTTGAATTCTGAATCACCCTATGTCATGCGGCAACCACTCGAGTTTCTCCTCCCCCCCAGTCGAGTCCCCTTCCAATCGAGTCCCCTTCCAATCGAGTCCACTTGAAGTGGCCCGTTAGCGAACCTGTGTTGAATCCGGCATAGGTTTTCAATGCCCAAATAACAGTATGGAATGATACCAACTGTTTTCTTTCTATTTCTTATGGTTGTGAATTGAGAGATATCACAAAAGAGGAAGGGTATTATTGTCTCAAAAGAAAATTTAGTTAATTTTTGATAGTAAATATAGTATAATGGCATTTTGGCAAGAGTAATTATTTTGGAGTGACAATTTTGCAACCCAAATTTTGGAGTGACATTTTAACAATCGGCGAGTTTTCCCAAAAAAAAATCAAACTTTTTGGTTAATCCAAGATTATTAATTATAGATTTGGGCATGCATTTCTTCAGAGCCTTTGATGTCTACGCATCTGCTGAATATTCGAAACTAATTTGTTTTATTTAGTGATGCTTACTGAAAGAAAAACAAAACAGAGTCCAATTAACTAGATTAACAGAGTACTAATGAATTTACGCTACGAACAAACAATAATACCAAGGGCCAAGGGGCAATAATATTAATTAGAGCAATATCTATTTTATTTTTTTTAAGATAAAGATGATGGTCAAGCCAATCAAATTTATTTAAATGTCTATAAAAGACCCTCATTCGGATTTTGAACCCACAATCTCCCACACAGAGAGCGTTGCCTAGAGCAATATCTAGTTCATTGTAGACTTTTAACGTGAGCACTCAACTTGTTCAAAACTTCTCTTCTACTAAAACTATTTTTAGGAATAGCTTAATTTGTGATTGGTAAATTGTTACAGCGTGGCCTCAAAAGAATCCTACCGGCACCGCGTCGGTATCGGCTGAGATCCAAATCGGATCTCAGGGTCTTGAGATCCCGATCCGACGGTTCTCAGGGACCCCGAGATTCAGACTCAGCAGATACGGGTCCTGAGAATTGTCGGATCGAGATCTCAAGACCCTAAGATCCGATTTGGATCTCAGCGGATTTCAGCGCTACCGGGGCCATTGCTGTGTATATATATAAGTGTGTACATGGAAGAATGGTAAGAACATAAACATCATAGCATTAATTGTAATTGTCTCTAATTGTTCAAATATATCAAATAAACACAAACATACATACATTGTAATGTATGTAAGTCCCAAAAGATAAAAAAAACAAACATCAGTGTCTAATAGCAACATGCATTGTCAATTCCCAAAAATATGTAGCAAACATTATTAACAGTCCGAAAATTCTTGAAATAAATCAAATAATCACAAAACAAAACAAATATACATTGTCAAACCCAAAAGAGGAAAAAGAAGGATCTTCCTTTCACTTAATAATTTACAGCTCTTTCCCTAGATGGCATATTTTCTTCATGACCAACCCTGCCAATATATACATGTTTATTTCTACCAGCTGATCAGACACTGTCAAGAATTGGCAAACTATAAGCCTATATATCAACAGTACCAACCATCTCAATAAAGGCAAAGCAAACAAGTGCCTCCTGAATTTTTGTATAAGAAAACTATATATAGCAGTATAGCTTACTTGTTTATTGGTCAGAAATCAGAACAGTTGGAATATGTACT
Organism: Cyperus esculentus; assembly: GCA_030179965.1. NCBI lineage: Eukaryota > Viridiplantae > Streptophyta > Magnoliopsida > Poales > Cyperaceae > Cyperus > Cyperus esculentus. The sequence goes on along the minus strand of JASGLE010000034.1, from coordinate 587,845 downwards.
ACGCCGAGTGCGGGATGTAAACAGCTTTATTAACTTTGAACTCCTGTAATTTTCCGGAGACAAAGTCTGAAAAAAAAAAGATAAGAAGTTAAAAACAAAATGTTAATCAGTTCAGAAATGGCGGACAGTTTCCTGTTTTTTTCCCTTAATTTTTTTTTTTAATTTTTCCCTCAAGAAAAAGAAATAACGGATGGTGAATTGTCTGAAATTCTGCCTAGACTAAAATGTACAAATTGTACGCCATATATATATGTGGGTTTCTTCAGAACAAGTTATGTACCTTCTATGGAAGATTCAGAACGAAAAAAATGCCATGCACCAGAATTTTTCCCTGATGAATGAAAGAAGTCATTATATACGAAAGGAAAATCTCCATACAGCAGATTATTGCGCAGAAAGGAAACAAAATTGAGAATGCTGAAATTAAAGTTTGTCAAGTCTGGCAAATAGAGGAAAAACACAAATCCATAATTACTCAAGCTAGCTGGTTTCATTTCTAAGTTTCAAAATTCAAATAAGCACAAACCCTCAAAATGCCAGAACACAGTCTTCTTTAAAACAAGTCTATATATAATTCAGAATTTCATATGAATTTGAAAATGCGACATCTGAGGAGTTCATGCTCTTAAAAATTTAAAAGAGAAAAAAATAAGAGGACAAAATAAGAAATGGCTTTTCCGTAAAAAGAAATATAAAATAAAATAAAACAGTAAAGCTGCCAGTATAATGTATAGAACTTACTGTTGTCAATAGTAGAATAAAGATCACATCCTGAAATAGCAGAAATTTTGTCCCAGTCATGGCCTTTCTTACCCCGAATTTGCCGTTTCAAAGCGTGATGTAGAACTCCGCCTATCCAGAGTAGCTGAAGCGAGACAGGGAGGCCTTTCCTGGGCAACGACCTCAGTTCCGGACAATCAAGAATAGCTAGGAACTCCAGAGAATAGAAAAATTCCATTTCAGGAAGCAGTAACAAATCTTGGCAATCCTTGATGATAAATCTCCGGAGAGATATCAGTTCTCGCAAGCCCTTCAACGTGACCAGTCCCTTGCAACAGACTATCTCCAACGCAGTTAACCCCTTGAAGTAAGATACATCTCTCTGAAATAATGCCCTTTTCTTCATGTAATAACCAGGGCACCAAATTTTTAAGTACTGAGGGGCCGGGAAACCGTTCAACATTAACATAGGGCAATCTGTGATTTCCAATTTATTCAGCTTAGGGAATACGGGCACATTACAAGGATATGACCATTTTTCTAGGCTTACGAAGTCGGATATTTCAAGACTCTCCAAAGAGGGAAACCTGCCATTTCCATAAAATTCGTGACCTATTTTTCTCACAGCAGTCAATTCTTTCATACGTAATTTTTGGAGCGATGGTAGCTGCCCAAGAGAAGGAAGCTTCTTTATACCCTTACATTGCGATAGAAAAATTGATCTCGTTGTAGAGAGCACATTTGACTCAAACCATGAAGGCCACATACCTCCTGGATAATTATTGATTTTAAGCCATTCTAAATTGGGATTCGGGCTTAGAGCTTCGAGCACCTCTTCGCATTTGCTGCTATCCATTTCAGAACAACTTCCCCAGTCCAGTTCCAGTTCAGTGACATGTTCTTTTCTACAGAGCTGTGCTTTGCTAGCTTCTTCCCGACAAGCGGCATTTTCCAACCCCCATATCATAAGTGATCCCTTAATATTATTCATATGCTCCAGTAGATCTAACCCGTGACGACCCTTCTCAATATGCAGGCTCGCCGGTCCTCTCCAAAGGCTTTGAAATTTGACCAAGCTATCAGCATTCACTGTCAACCATATGTTAGTATCAAGAAGTACCAAGCTGCTCAAGTTGCACATGCTTTTGGGTAACACACTATAATCACATGCTTTCATAGAACCTCTACTGGTCACAAACAACACACTTAGATGATGAAGTTTATCGAAGAAATCAGGTATGTAATAGGGCACTACAAATGATAGGTAACGCAGATGTTTGCATTCACTGATATTTGGTAAGCATTCTAACTCCCATTCAATATGCAACACTCTGATCTTTTTAAGTTTGCTGACCTCTTCTTTTTGTCGAGTACTTGACCAGAAGTTACTAACATCAATGTACGCAATTTTTCAAGGCCATTAATATTCTTAAGAATATCAATTGCCCTATGTGTCACAGATAAATGCCGAATGGATCCCAAGTTGCTTATGGAGTCACCTTTATCAAGTAAATAACATTCACCCTTGGAAATGTGGGACGCCAAATCATTCATGAGGTCATGCATAACATAATATTTTTTCTCACCTCGTTTTATCACTTGAAAAAATGACCTATCGAGTAACTCCTTGAAGTAAAATTTTCCAACATACTCCAAATTATTTTTTTCTTCGGAATGAACAAATCCCTGGGCAATCCACATATGAACCACTTGATCGGGGTTAAGATGGTAATCCTTTGGGAACAGGCTACAATATGCAAAACAACGCTTTAGGTGTTTTGGTAAATGCTCATAGCTTCGATGGAGGATTTTCAGTATGTCGCTTGTATCTAACGGATTATCATTTAATGTTCTTTTCCACTCTTCCACATCTGAATTTCCTCTTAATTGGGTTCCCACTACCCTAATGGCCAGCGCCAATCCTCTAAGCTTATGAACAATCATTTTACCAATAGGCTCTAGAACTTGGCGTTTGTGCAGATTGTCACCATCGAAAGCGCAAAATTCAAAAAGCGACCAGCTATCATCTTCGTTTAGTCCATCTAGGGCAATTGACCTTAATGAACCTAAACTGCTCCTCACTAAACCTTGTCGAGTTGTCAGGATAATTTTGCTTCCTATTTTTGCATTCTTTAAAGGAGCAAGGAATTCTAACCATTCTTTATCATTAATATACTCAAAATTGTCATCCTTATCATACCATACATCATCTAACATCAATAATATTCTCTTAGAAACCAATTCTGATACTAGTTTTTGCTGTAGCATATCAAAACTAACATCTACACTTGAGAAACTTTCACAAACATACTTCAGAATTTCTTTGGTGAGTTTGAGCTTATCGAAATTATCAGAAATAGTAAGCCATATTTTCTGGTCAAAATGACCATCAAGTCTTGAATCATTGAATACTAATTGGGCAAGACTGGTCTTACCTACACCTCCTTGGCCTATTATTTGGATAATTGTAGGCTGTCCTTCTACTTGCTCAAACAATAAGTTTATCAGCAATTCGCGCTCGTTTTCTCGCCCAATAATCTTTTCATTTATGATCGAACTCGTAAGCTGCCAATTTTCTGGCTCATTGACATCGTTATGTATATTAAAAGTGTTATTCACACTCATTATCTGGAGTAATTTTTCAGCCGATTCTTTGGCTTGACTTAACTTCTCATTGACTGCTTTAACGATTCTTTTAAATATAAATTTACCAACCGTGTGCCGATAAACAGAATGAGTGGAGGCGGCAATCCAACCAACCGTGTTTTGCTGCTTCTCATGTTCCTTCTCCAAAATATTGTACTCAAACTCATCGATGGCATCTTCTGCATCGTAAATTGCATCTTTTATTTTCCATACCAGCTTGATTTGGTTCTGATCCACTACCTTTTGCTTCTCAACAGTGCCCATTATAGATAGTATCTCTAAAAGGGTGATTTCCATCTTGTTCATGTCTTCCTCTAAGCCTGATCGTTCAAACAACTTGCTTGCTATGTAGCTTTGGGTTTTCTTCATAATCAAATCTATTACAGGGGACACCACCCATCCTATTGCAGTAGCAGCAGTAAATACGTCGGCCATGGTCAAGATTCAACTAGGAGATATATAATAATTTACATATGAATCTGGGATAGGGTTTGATTAAGTTGCCATAACTGGAAATGGGGAAACAAAGGAATTCAAGAAAGACTTGTTTTAGTTCGAGTTTGTTGGAAATTAAGGAATTGAAGACAAGGGAAACTCTTCCTAGATGATAGGAGAGAATAAGAGTATAACACTGTAGTGTTATGAGAGAAAGATTCCCAATTTCTTGCATAATTGGACTTTGATTCCATTATTCGAGACATGTATTTTTCTCAAAAAATAAAAAAATAAAATAAAAATTCAGGCATATTTTACTTTGAAAGAAAATAGATTTAGGTCCAATATACAGTACTTGATAACTAAGTGGCAGCATATAAAGATCAAGGTGCACTCTTACGCTAAGATTTGTGTTTTATTTACTATCGGAAACGGGACGGTCAGATATTCATTCATTACAGTATCCAGTTGCAGAGGATGTAGGAGCATGGACTAAGTCATGGCAACTCAGCTTGTAGAGCAACAGTACAGCAAAAAAAAATACTTTCTGTACTTTACTGAACTATCATTTTATTTGTTTAATCAGGTCAATATATGCCATTATTGGAGGAGATGTAATTAACTCAACGCTCTTTTTATTTTATTTGCAGGTAATTTTCAACAATGACCAGAATGTTTGTCATGGAAAAGAGCTTCATATTCATTCCATATTGAAATGAAAATGTATGCTTCTGCTTTCCAAATTATAAGAATCAAATGATTATTTTTTTATTCAATTAGTTCCTATTCTGTCCTTAATTTTCTATGTGCACTAAATTATGTTGAAGTTGTAAATTATAAAGGCAAAAATTAAATGTATCATGTTATTTAGCTACTCATATATACGAGTAAAAATCTTGTGAAAATATGGGAGATTTTTGTTGTATTAAAGAATCTTAACGACCAGCACTGATTAATTTATCCAATAGACGTACGTACTGGTCATGCGTCCCTCTCATAGCTAAACATAATATATACAACAAATCCACAAATCATTTTGCTTGCTTGATTTTTTATAGTGACACGCAAGTTTAAAGTCAACTAGTGCAAATTGTTACCAATAATAAGCAATAATTTATTGAAGACAAGCAAAATCGTGGTGCAAATCACATGTAAAAGAGTAAATTTATCCCAATCATATATATACTCACAAGTCATAACTACCAGTCACGAAAATAAACCAAATGAAAGAAAAAAAATAATAATTAGCTGTAAGAAGTATCCGTCACATGATATAGGCAGCCTGTTACAAACACACAAATTTTTGTGTGTTTATTTAGCCCATCAGAAGTTTGTCAGGAGGTGCATAGATTACATCTTTATTTCCTAAACATCCATAGGCCTTTTAGTTGTTGAAATAGTTTATACAGAGAGAAGAGAAAAGAGCAATCACATTTCGTTTTTTTTTTTTTAAATAAGAACATTTTTGGTAATGAAAAATGGTCAGACCAGTCTAATTGAAGGTTTCTTTTTTTTTTTATTATTATTTTTTTTTTTGTGAATAACAAGTCTAATTGAAGTGTCACACAAATTTGATCTTTTGTTGCGCGCTCAATTGCGCCCCAGGTGCCACCACAATTGCCTCAATCGCCAGGATTTAGTCGGACATATGAGCCCAACAGGCCCGGTATATAGCATCGCTTCAATATCCGTCCCTATTGTAATTTCTCCACAGGCTCCTGCTGCTCAGCTCTGGGCCTCTGGGCATAATAGAAGCCGATGGAATTCAGTGCAATGCAAACCATGTAAATATTTTTACTTTGAGAGGATTGGAGTTGGAGGTGATGTCTAATACGTCGGAGCTTAGAGCAGGAATGGTGCGGGGAAGGGAAGCGATCATTTAGACGCGGGGCGTTGTTGCGGTTCGATCTAAAGGTGAAACTTTGTTTGTCAGAATTAGAAGAAAACATGAAGAGCTTCTACTAAATCCTAATTCCTGACTATTCTCTTGTGGAGTTGCCAGTTTGCCACTGTGGGGTTTCACTGGGTTCATCCTTCAAGTCAGCAATCAGAGCCGCATTAATTAATTCTGCAAGGTTAGCTTGAAATTGGTTGCATTGTTTGAGTATTAATTCTGCACAGCTAGCTTATTTGGTTCCTTTAGCAATTACTAGGTGATGTTTTGGTTTAGGGATTGTCATCAAGTACTACCACTGGCCCATTCCTTCCAACTGGTAATTAATTAAGTGGTAATGAACCCACAGAAAGTGCCATTCAACTGGTACATCTATCAGTAAATGTGAAAGCTTGACTGTCATTTATAATGAGGTTTACAATCTTGACCTTTTATCTCTTTTCGTTATTCATTGCTCTTTATTTTTTAAGATTGATCACGTACTTCTCCAAATTCGTAAATAAGAAGATATGGACTCGCCACTATATATTGTTCTATCAATTAGATAAACTGAAATGCCTTTAAGTATCTGTATATCTCCTTAAAACTGCAATTTGTTCGCAACTATTGATCAACCTGGCACTGGTCATAAATGAAACCAATTATGAGCTGACGACATGTAGAATTTGAGGGTATATCCTGTACATGGTTGACCTTTCATCACACAGGATTATGAAAGAAAATACTACTAGGGACAAAGCAAAGAAAGGTGGGAGAATATTGACACACACAGAGCCAGAAAGGGCTAAGATAGTTACCAAGTAACAAACGCATGATTTGAACAAGATTAAGTGGATGCTTAACTGGTTGCAGCAATCACAATATCAACAAATAGTACCCAAACAATTATACAAAATCAGGGAAGATGTTCAATGAAAGTAAAAAAAAAAAAAAACATGTAGCGGCCTCAATATGTTCAAATATCTGAAGTAATCACACTACAAACATTGTGAATCCCAAATATTAAAATAGCAAACTTTGTCTCTAATAGCAGTCCCAAATTGTTCATATAGCTCGATTATATAAGCACACACAATATAGTTGTCAATCCCCAAAATAAATAACAAACACTAAAGGCAACCCGAAATTATTCCAATAACTCAAATCATAACCACACCATACAATGCCAAACCCAAAAGAGAAATTAAGAAGGAAGAAAAACACAACATGCAAAACAACTTTTTCCGACAATATTAACCAGATCTTCCCAAAGATGGCGCATTTCTTCCTGACCCTGCCAAAAATTGTTTTGATTTTATTCAAAAATATTATGCTAAATTATGTACTATCTATACTATATTAAGAAGCACGTAAGTATTGGACGTCTCCATTTCTCCTCATTCAAATTTCTTTAATTCCCATTCTATCTCTTAATCAACGGTACAGATCAAAATACATTATTTCAAAGGTGTTGATGTTCTCCAATTAAACAACTTCCTCTCCATTTTGGTTTTTACAAAAATGGAAAAATATCAATCTTGGTATGGAAGGCATCAATTTTGATTAGAATTTACATTAATGAGGAATTAATGTTTTATATTCTAACATTCAATTAATTTAATGCAAAGATAAAATTTAAATGGTAAATAATTAGGCAAAAACTAAAAGCACGTTGTATGTATTACACGGTATGAGATCAGAATTTAAAACGCCCGCACAACATGCGAGTTTCTTGCTAGTTGTTTTAAATAAATAATGCTCGTTTAAAATTACTTAGACACAGAAATAAAAATACAACACTGCTTTGGACAAACAATACAGCCTACATGGGCACATACCAATGATATTGGTGGAATTATAGAAGTGGAAAGAGTTTAATATTGAGGCCTTTCCAGAATTATATTACGGGTACACTGTACAGCAAGCAATGGATAAGCAATTACTGATTGGTGGAGCATTTTCATTTAAATCGTGTGCTTACTTGTCAATTTGAGCATACTTGTTGAGATATATAACATAGATTCTCACTAGCTAGGTAGAGTGCTGTACGCCAACATGTTTATCAATTTTGAACTTCTGGAGTTCCTCCCAATACCTGGAGACGTATTCTGAAAAAAAAAAAGCAACCACACACAATATTAATTCACTGAAATAATTCAGTAAGTTCGGAAATGCCAAAGCGGACAAAAAATTGCTCTTGTTAATTCTTCCAATTAATGTATTGCATTCCATTTGTTTATAGCAATATAAGACATAATTTCTTCCCGTTGAACAATATTCTACATCTTTTTATTATAAATATTATAATTATATCAATTTTGATCTCTCATTGATGCAAACAATATTCAATTTGGAGCATAATACGATAATTATCCATAGACAAATGATACTCACACAAATGTTTTTTTTTTTTCCCAATGATTTTCACCGACGATTACCAAAAAAAAAAAAAAAGTTTCACACCACAAACTGTGATAAATGAGTACTATAGCAACCCAATCCATATGATGGCTTGTACAAATGAAAAGAGTAATAGTTGTGAAAGCTGGGTATTCGCATGAAAGGGGACCAAGGGTCGTGAAGGTTTTTCATGCGGCAATTTTTATCAAATCTTATTAGAGTATAGTTTAAGTAAGAGTTAGGTACATATTTTAAAAAGAGACAATGACATTAGGATCTAGCATTTGCAAGATTCAATGTCGGGTTGGGATGTTCGAAACAACAACAGCATGAAGACATGATGGAAAGGAGGGACTATTTGTCAGAAGAGCAGGGAGGGAAACCAATGTTTGGTTTCTCCTTGTAGCTGCCTCTCTCTTCGATCGTTTCAGCGAGTTTCTTCGATATTTTTTGTCTATGCTATTTAGTTGTTTCTTTACTCTTTGTTTGGGATATTGCTTGTATTTCAATTTTTCTTTTTGTTTCTTCTCCATCTCTGCTTGTAAACTGTTTTATTTGTTTAATGAAAAAATTAAGTAGGCTTTTAACCTACTTACCTCAGAAAAAGAAAAGAGTAATAGGTAGCATTCACCTTTTTTACTTATTCACCGGTCCACCATATTTTCAATAAACAAATATCATTTTTCAATGAACATTCATGTTTTTCCGATTGATAGATATCATGTTCTAGCGAACAGATATATAATGGTCTCCAATGAACATTTATGCAACTGTGCTAAGTACATGAGTGTACATGGGTGTGTCAGACTGTGAGAAAAGTGGATACTTGACCTGCTTTATAGGGGGTGGACTCTACGTGTTTTTCAAATGAAAATGCTACTAATCCAGTCTTCCTTAGTTTACAAAGGTATAAAAGACAAATTGATGAATAATTAGAGCGTTAATTGATTTATCTATATATGCATGCAATTGTTTTTGTACCAATGGATGTACGCATATAAGAACAGCATCTGAAGTGCTATTCAAATTTAGAGGTGCCAAAACCCGATTCGACTCCATATTTTTCATAAAGTCAAGCTAATCTGATCCGAGATCAAACACAATGCAATTTAACTCAAATCAAATCAATATACGATCTAGAATAAATGATATTAAAATTGACCCAACCTGTTCTGACCCAAATCCGAGCTGCCTGCCCGATTTTCGATCTCTATTGAAATTATAATAGTTCTATATATAATTTCAGCATATATGACAACAGCACAACTACTTCATATGTTTTCTATTGTTAGAGGGCTAACAGTTTTAAGAGAGAATTCTATAAAAAAAAGTTTTAAGAGAGAAATATTAATTATATTTAAGTATACAAAATTCCAGCAACCTCCCCCCAAAATATCATTTTTTTTTGGAAAAAGAATAACACCCTCAAGAAGGGTCAGCTTCCATTTCTTTACGAAAGCTACAATGTCAGAGTATCACTACTACAGAAAATTCCATTGGTCACGGTTATTTGGATTGATTTATAACGGTTGTAGAACCGTTACGTGTGGACCTGTCACTAAATGTTTATAAGAACTGTTGGGAAATGGTGTGTTAGGAAATAGTTTCATGATACATTTGGCAACGGTTCTTGTATAAGAACCATTACAAAATAACATATTCTACAACGGTTCATATACCGAAACCATTACAAAATGTGTTTGTGCATTCAATTTCAGTTGAACATTTCATAACAGTTCTTATAATATAACCGTTACTAATGTTATTTTTTCAAAAAAAAAAATATTATGCTTTTGATTTTCTATGAACAAAGAAATTATACTTGTATGTACACATTCACAATCCACCCACATAACAATATCCATAATTGATATATTTAACAACAATTCATTACAGTGTTTACACATTGAACAAAGAAAAGTATCCACAATCCCACTCATAAATTTAATCCACAAAATTATATTTCTTTGAAAATGGAAAAACTGAATTTAAAGAAAAAAAAAACAAGTGCATTTACAAGATAATTCATCACGTTGAGTCTCTGGCTCTTCAAATACTCCGACCAGATCAAAAGGTCAGATTGATCTGTAATAAGAGAGGGAAAAGGTCACTGAAGTTTAGCAAAAAGAAGTTTGAATAACAGAATTAACCTGTACAATTGCACTCACCTGACTAATGTTTCTTATTGCAAATTGAGAAACCAAAAAGGAAAAAAAAAAAAACAAAAAGAAACAATGAAGACAATTACCTCTCCTTCATAGACCTCTTTGTTTTCCTTGATACGTAAACCAATAGTTCTCCTGAAATTTTCCATGAGAACCTCAGTCTTCTTGACCTCAGTTGAGTATACCTCCGATCCAACCATAGGGCAGAATGGTACCTTAATAAGTACAACAAGAATAAAACTATTAGAAATTATCCAAATCCATAAAACTTAACAGAAATATGATTTATAATGGTACCTTAAATAAGTACAACAAAACTATTAGAAATTATCCAAATCCATAAAACTTAACAGAAATATGGTTTATACATGCTGCACGTAGCAACAAGTTTGGTTCTTACCCACACCTCACCATCACTAATATTCCAAGGCACTGACTGCTGCTTTTAATTCATCCATTTGTAGCAAAGCCTACATCAATTTACAAACATGCACATGAAAAATAATTCAATGCCAGCAAGAAAACCTAAATGACAAAGAAATCACCAGCCCAAATCAAAATTTAGCCATAATAAACAAAATTGATTTGAAAGGTTCAACACCTGATTCTTGTTGCGTATCATGACAATTAAGCTTAGTGACATTCCCAAATGGCACAAGCAATTGAAGTAGGTCTGCCTGTTTCAATTGCAAATAAACAACATATTAATCAAAATATATCCAAAGCACAATTCAAATCCTTTAGTACAATTGTCATTAACACCTTCCTTAAGATTACCTCCGATATCTCTTGCCCGACATTTCGCACATAAATCACCTTCAACGGCTCCGCCATTATCCTCTACCTCTAATCTCCCGGCACACCACTATCCCCTACATACAAACAACAACATACTCTTACAGACAGATAAACAAACAAATAAATCCTTTCACACAAGAGATCTAAGCTCTACTCTTGCGGCTAATTAACAACCAAACAAATAAACAAAAGGTGCATCGATCGATTGTCAGCTCACTGCTCTACACAAACCGAACACCGAGAAGATCTGGAAGGGTTTCGAATCGAGGAGCTCACTGCTCTACACAAATAGGAAATTTCTTACCAGTAATACGAAAAAGGTCTAGCTAAGGGTTCTGGATATACAAAAAAGAATCATCCTATTCATTTTCAGATGGACTAGTAATACCAGTAAGTCGGCCAAACTCAAAAGGAAGCAAACCTTGTTGGCGCCACACCTATAGATTCTGCATGTAACCCATGCTTCCGGATTCGAAATTACCAGAGGCAAATCGCTGTCCTCAGAGGGAACATCGAGTTTTGGGGGTAAGCCGGGGAGGGTTTTGCTGCTTCATGTGGTGGCGGCGACGAAGGGAAAATGGGGGAGAGAATCGTGTCGTGGAGAAGCCGATCGGAGCGAGTGGTCGAGCGTCGGATCGGCGGAGCGGTCAAGCATCAGATCGGCGGAGCAGGCGAGCGGGCGAGAGGTCCAGCGGCGGAGCGGGCGACGGAGAGGGGTTGAGGGTTTGTCGAAAGGAGGAGATCGACGGACTTATGAAAATCTGAAAAATTTTTGTGAGTTCGGATTTTATCGATTTGGGATCTGCAGTGAGTGAGAGAAGGAAATAATATTACAAAACATTTAGTCAGGTTTTATATAACAACTGTTATTAAATGTGTCTATTTTGTGACAATTCTTATATATAAACTGTTATTGGATGCTTCAAATTATTAATAACAGTTTCTATATGACACATGTTACTAAACAATATCCTTTAGTAATGGTTCTTATGAAAGAACTATTAGGAAATATTTACAACATTTCTGACAACTTTATGAAGATATTTAGTAACGTTTCTTATGAACGAACTGTTATAAAATAGTTCATCATTTTTACAAAAATGCCATTCCGCTCTTTTAATAACTGGTATCACCAATAACCGTTTTTAAAGGGGTGTTACAAAATGCGTTTTGTGTTGTAGTGTATGCACAAGCTTTGCATACTCAACCAAAATATCATATTTGTGCGGTTGTGAAGATCAAGTCATTTACCTTTTACTGGCATTCGAGTGTGGAAAATATACAATAGCCCCCAATATGTATCCCATCGATTTCCTGAAAATGAAATGAGGGTCATTATTTATACATATATTGAAAAAAAAAAAAAAAAACTCTATGTATGGCCGGCCGATTGCATGCCATAGCAGCAGATAAATCGCCACCAAAAATAAAATGTTCACTGCAAATTGGGAGACAATAATAAAGTCGCCTTATCCATCTAAATATATGGTGGCAGCATATATTGCTACAAGAAATATAATAGGTGGCGACATATGTAGCCTCTAATTAAGTGAAAGGTGGCAAGACAAAAAAAATGCCACTTTTTAATTATTAACGGCAACATTGGCATCTTCGGTTGGTAGGATAATTAGTGGCAACAAACGTTGCCATTAAAAATATGAGTAATACCTAGCGTACATAAATATGTCTATAGTTTATAAATTTGATATATATGTTATAAAATCAGATGTATATGTTACATTCTTTGTATGTTTATAAACGTATGGATGACTTTTTAATAAACACAATATGTTTCTCTAAAAATGCCCCCCACTGTAATTATATTTCAAGTGACGATGCATACAACCACTATAATCAAAGTTTATGATGGCAATAAAATGTTGCCACTGACATTAGTGATGATAAAAGTCGTCATATCTTACTTTTAGTGACAAACTTTACCAAGACAACTCAGTGGCAACCGAAAATCGCCACCACAAAGGTGGTGGTATTTTGATGAATGGTGACGATAAAAGTCGCCACCAAATGCCTACTTGTAGTGGATTACCACTACTTATTCATCTTTAAGTTCCAATTAAAACCCAAACAGCTCTCAAAAGACAAGACTATTACCGTGTTTAAAATGAATTCTCTCTCCCTCATACACGAAATGGAATGGGAAATTTCCGTTTTCCGTGTTCAAAACGAGTGGAGGTCGCAAGCCTGATTTCAATCGGCGAGAAATTCTCTCCCAAATCGCTTTTGCAAATTGTGTGAAAAACAATGGTATTTATACGAATGAGAATCGGATAGCGGACAGGACAAATTTGTCCTTGCTCTTTCTTCTCCTCTGCTAATGCAAGGTCTCACAAATCCTTCAATTTTGTTAAGGTAAAAGCTTCCGTCATTCAACCAATAGCTTTACCTGGCAAGTGCGATCACCATTCCTTCTTCTCCTTTGCTCATATGTTCAATATTACTCTCAGTTTGATACCCTAGTTCAGTGGTACTTGTGTAAATAGATAGAAAATTATGGTTGTTTCTCAATTTCTCTGAACTAGGGTAGTAAATGAATTGAATCGAACTTAATCTGAATCGAACTAAGCTGGAGCTAAACCAAACTCAAGCTAAATCGAGCTCAAGCTAAACCGAATCGAGCTCCGAACTCCATACGAGCTCAATTACTATAATTTTATTTTATTATTCATATTATTATAAATAATTATAGCTAAAATAGGTATATTATTTTGTCATTCTTTGAAAATATAAATTAATTATCTATATTTTTACTAATTTATAATATATTATGGTTAAAATTTTATTAATTGAACAATAAAATAAGTATATTTTGTTAATTAATAACAAATTATTACAAATAATTTTGACAAAATAGTTCAAATACGAGCAAATCACGAGTAAATCTACCGTGTTCTTTAGCTCTCGGAGGCTTTCCGTGAGCTTAACGCCAAAAACATATCAAATCAAATCCAAATTTTAATTTATATGGCTCAATAGATTCATTATATCAAAATCACGTGGCATACAAAATTTTTTCATTTTTGGAGATTTTTAATTATTTATTTTGGATTTTTTAAAAGTTACATATGAAACATTGATTATTTTATTAATATTGTATAATTGTTATTAAAAAATTTGAAAGAAATACTTAAAAATCTCCAAAAATGAAAATTTTTTGCGTGCTATAAGATTTTGATATAAAAAATTTATTGAGCCATATAAATCAAAATTTGTATATGATTTGATATGTTTTTGGTATTAAGCTCACAGAAGGCCTCCATGAGCTAAGAAAACGGTAGTTTTACTTGCAAATCACTATATATTGAGCTATTACTAAAATAATCAAGAAAAAATCGACGAGCTAAATCGAACTCGAGCTGACAAAAATTAAATTAATAGAGCTAAATCGAGGTCGAGCTCAGACCGAATCGAATTCGAACTGAGTTTCAAGCTACGAACTTTTTTGTCCGTCCTCCTCTGAACTGAACTCTTACTCCATAAAAGATCATGCTGAACACAAAAGTTTAATTCAAATCATTTATTTTCATTTCTTCTCCATTGTATAGAAGTGAATTTCTACTTCACTTCATTTTGAACAAGGTATATGTATATGATTCAAATTGAATGTTCTCATGTGAGTATTGGCATGCAAGTATACAACATATAGCTTTCGTAGCTATATACAAGAAAAATTACCACATTCTAGCAAATAAGATAGAAAAGAATACAAATGTAAGTGGAGACATTAGGAAAAGACATTTTTTGGAGCAAAAAAAAATATAATAAATAAAGTATCATATAAACTTACCTTGGTCAACCGAAAAATAAAGATCACATCCTGAGATAGCGGCAATCTTGTCCCAGTCACGGCCTTTCTTGCTTTGAATTTGCTCCTTTAAATCATGATGTACATCTCCACCAATCCAAAGTATCTGAAGTGAGACAGGGAGACCTTTCTTTGGAAATGACCTTAGTTCTGGACAGTCAGTAATTGCGAAAAATTCCAATGAATAGAAAAGTTCCATTTCTAGAAGAAATAATAGTTTGTCGCAGTTCGAAATGTAAAATCTCTGGAGGGATGCCAGTTCATGTAAGCCTTGGAATGTAATCAATACAGGGCAACATGATACCTCCAATTTAGTTAATTTCTTGAAGGTAGATATGTCTCCTTGAAATAGAGTTGACATATACTCCAGGCGATAAAAACTCGAAATTTCCAAGTATTCTGAGGCCACAAAATCATTGTCCAACTCTACCATAAGACAACCCTTGATTTTCAGTTTTTTGAGCTTAGGAAATACTGACAAGTAACCTGGATATGACCATTCCTCTAGGCTCGTCAGACGCTCAGTTTCAAGATTCTCCAAGGAGGGAAACCTACCATTTCCATAGAATTCAAGACCAATTATCCTCACTGCGGTCAAGTTTGATATACATAGATCTTGGAGCAATGGTAGTTGTCCAAGAGAAGGGAGCATTTTTGTTCCCATACACCTATACAATCCAATTAATTTGATAGTAGAGAGAAAATTTGACTCCAACCAAGAGGGCCACGCAGCTCCAGGATATCCAATGACAGAGAGAACTTTTAAATTGGGATTTGGGCTTAGAGCTTCAAGCACTGCATGGTATTTACTACTCTCCACTTCCATTGGAGAATTTTCCCAGGACATATCTAGTTTACTAACATGTTCCTTTTTACTGAGCTTTGCTTTGACAGCCTCTTCTTTGCAGGTGGCATTTTGTAACCCACTTATCCCAAGGTATCCCTTAATGTTATTAATATCTCCCAAGAGATCTAACCGATGTCCCTTCTTTTTGTTCTCAACATGAAGGCTCGCAGATCCTCCTTTCCAAAGTGTTTGTGGGGGGACTAGTTCCCTAACAAGTACAATCATTCTTTTGCTAATGTCAACCAATTTCAAGCTGCTCATGCTGCATAAGGACTTTGGAAACGTTAACTCTCGATAGGATTCATACTCTTGATAGGAGTGAAACTCTTTTCTTATAATTAATGTTCTCAAAAGATGAAGTTTTGCTAAGGAATCAGGTAGTAGCCAAGAATAATCAGAATGTCGCACTGATAGGTAATGTAGGTGCTTGCATTGGCTAACTTCACACAAATTTTCTATTTTCCATTCTACATCGAGAACTCTAATTCTTTTCAGCATGCTGAATAAATTATTAATATCTTCCCTATGCCGATTAGCATCAAACAAAAGCATGAGTGTACACAGTTTATCAAGGCCATGCATATTCTTCAGATTACCAATTGCTCCATGAGTTACAGATAAATGTCGAACGGACCCCAAGTTTATCATGGAGTTATCCTTATCAAGTATATAACATTCACCTTTTGAAACATGACATGCCAAATCGTTCATGAGGTCATGCATAACATAATATTCTTTATTACTCTTTGTCATCACTTGGAAAAATGACCTAGCTAGTAAGGCCTTGAAGTACGATTTTCCCACATCCTCCAATTTCATTCTATTATCAGAACGAACAAACCCATGTGCAATCCACATCTGAATCAAACGGCCAGGTTTAAGACGGTAATCCTTTGGAAACAAGCTACAATATGCAAAACAACGCTTTAAATGTTCTGGTAAATGCTCATAGCTTCGATGGAGAATTTTCATTATGTCACCGGCATCTAGTAAATTATCACTTAAAGTTTTTTTCCACTCTTCCACATCAGAGTTTCCCCTCAATTGTGTTCCCACCACCCTAATGGCTAGAGAATGACCCTTAAGCCTATTGACGATCTCCTTACCGATAGGTTCCAACTCGTGGCGCTTATATTCATTCTTACCATTAAATGCACACAGGTCAAACACTGACCAACTATCATTAACATTTAGCCCAAGTACAGAGATTGATCTCTCTGAACCAAAAATGCTACTCTCTAAACCTTGTCGACTAGTCATCATAATTTTGCTTCCTGCTTTTGTGTTGTTTAAAGGAGCAAGAAAGTCTAACCACTCTTTCTGATATGTGTACTTATGGTTTTCATCCTTGGCACACCATACATCATCCAATACCAAAAGTATTTTCTTGGAATCTAACCCTGTTTCAAGTTCTTTCTGTAGGTTATTGAATCTTGAATTCATTGTTGAGAAGGTTCTGCAAACATCCGTTAGCATTTCTTTGGTGAGTTTGAGCTTGTCAAATTGATCAGAAACCGTGAGCCAAATTTTATGGTCAAAATGATTGCCAAGCCTTGGATCATTAAAAACCATTCGGGCAAGTGTGGTCTTACCTATACCTCCCTGGCCTATTATTTGGATAACTGTAGGCCACTACCACAGATTTTATCTTTTACAGCGGTTATCCGAGCTGATTTACAGCTGTTTTGTACCGCTGCTGACAGAAGAGCTGCAAATCATTATAAAAAACCGCTGTAAATTGGTTACCAGAAAGTATTATTATAATGACATTCTGCAGCGGTTTTTAAGAAAAAGCGCTGCAGACTGAAGATATTCTGCAGCGCTTTTCCTTAATAACCGCTGCAGAATTAAAGATATTCTGCAGCGCTTTTTCTTAAAAACCACTGCAGAATTAAGGTATTCTACAGCGCTTTTTCATAAAAACCGCTGCAGAATAAAGATATTCTGCAGCGCTTTATTAGTAAAACCGCTGCAGAATGTCAACAATTCCAACGTAATTTTTTTAATATATGAAATTAACAACCAGAAATTCCAGATCAGATTAATCTACAGCATTAGACTACACCATATCAAAATTAATTTACACGATATCAACAAAATATGCCACCAAAAAAGTATATATTAATTACAAAATTTACAACAATTATCCGAAAATTACCGAGTATCTTAGGACATCATCAAATTAAAATAATTGTTGCATCATGTACTCCAACAGTGATCTCTTTACTTCCTCAATCTGCTCCTCCGGATATTCGACGCGAGCAGGCTCAAGTGACTGAAAAATTAAATTGAACAAATAAACATCTACATAGTATGTAATTTGAACAAATTAGACACTTATTTTATCGGTATACATAGTATGTAATTGAACAAATAAACATCTAGATATTCATACCTGCGGAAAGCCCTCGAATACGTGCTGTGAGATGATGTCCATCATGTACCGCATGACATAATAACCGCATGCTTTATCATCCTTCTATTTTGGACCCTATAATTAATAAAATCAAATAGCAATGATCCATCACATCTGTAAACAAGTCTTTAATTCTTACGTATTTTTTTTAGTTACTGTACCGGGATCTTCTTAAATCGCATGGCATTCAACATGTTTCTCCTGATATTTCTTTGCTGCCAATAAAACCTTGCCGCCCTGCAACCAAATTAGAAAGCAATTAATATGTAATTAGTATATATATAATATAAAATGTTGTAATAAATCATGTAATTTTTTTTGAGATAGAATATCTAGGAAGCAAGTCATATTTCGCTGAATGGAAACGCTTACGTATTGAGGGGCATCTTCAGAGTGAAATTACTTTCATCCAATACGTTGTCAAATGAATCGATGTAGTAAACGGTTGAACTGTGGAAATGCACCAATAAAAGTATCAAATGGGCCCTATATATAAAAACCGCTAATGTCAGGAGATAGAGAAAGTAGGGAGAAATTGTATTGGATTTAGGGGTAATAAATATACTTACGCGAAATTATATGGCACGCAGACATACTCGTCATCTGTGACCGTCAGAACATATTCATTCATGTAGCGCATCGCTCCGTCCAGATCCAACTTGACCGCAGCTTGTCCACAGATACCGGGGTCCATGAATCTAAACCTTGTAGAACCGCATGTCTCCATTTGGTTCTTCCAGAACCTGCAATACGATATTGTTATACATAGATCGAAACTAACAAGCTATATATTTATTTTAAAAGCACCTACATGCACCAAATCTGTAGTATCGGAGCATTGAGACGGTCATACTTGTAGACGTCAATAATGTCGGATATTCGGAGCGCGATGTGACCTTCGATCCCAAATAACCCCTCCGGATAAGGAATTGTATACGACGTATAATCGGCGGGTTGGAGCATCAAAACATTATGGAATGTACGGTAATACTCCGGGAGCTGTGCTAACAAGGTCTCATCAACCAACGCGCGGCCGTCTGATCGACGAGGATGCACTTGCCACATGCCGCGCGGCTTTCTTCTTTGTTGGGCGCTGTTTTGACACCAAGTTCTATGCATAATAGAAAAAATAGTAACATTAGAAGACAGTTATATTGTAAGATAGGTGAATATATATATCACTCACATTTAATTCAAACGAAACAAATACCTGATGTTGCACGAGCCGTGAAGGCCATTTGAGGATGGCAGTTCTTAAAGCGCCCAATCGATCCTCTTCATCCACCAGAAAAGGGACCAACATTAGGCAGCAGTTCTCAAACACCTGATCAATGCTAACCTTCAGGCAGTCGGCAGGGAGGGGTTCATGGTGAACTAGAGTTCCCGGAGGGCACGGATAAATCCTCCCGAATGCTACCGGCGCTGGCCCACTATCCGTATCGATGAGGAGTACACACGGGGTAGGGTTCTAACACAAAATTTGAATACCAGGTTACACACAAATAATACAAGAATGTAACAAAGTTTAAAAAAATATAAAGGATCTCGTTACCTCGTCTACCATAGGCAGCTGTTGTTCACCAAGATTATTGGAGCTCACTTGAGTAGGGAAAACGGATGGTCTAGTAGGGGTGACTCCAAACTGCTGTTGAACTTCGGCAGGCAAGAACTCCAATACTTTGCCCAGCATTTCCTGTTGGGTGTGCAGCATGCTCTCGAGATGCTCAATCCTTTCATTACAGCGGTTATGATGTGCATGCCTCCGACTTTTACCGTACACGGCTTTCACCTCGGTGTATCCCACCGCATGTCCTCTCAACCTCCCGGGATGCTCAGGCGTCCCAATAGAAGCAGACAACACGTCATTGTATCTGTCTGCCTTGAACGCCCCTCTCCTTTCTTCATCCCGAAATGCTTCCTGTTATGAAAATATTGAATACAATTAATTGGTAAACAATTTAATTAGGATTAGGTTTATTATATGCATTATAATTGGTAAACAATTTAAACAATTTCATTATGAAAATATTGAATAATGTACCATCCGCTGGAAAGCCATCTGAGTCGCCTCGTCGGGGAAGTAGATACCCCTTTCGGCGTCCTTCTTTGTTCTTGCCATGAACCAATTGTAGGCTCTATTGTTTTCTTCTTCGCTAAGTCCGGAACTGTCCGATGTGGAAGGAAGAACATCTTTATTCTTTTTCCACTTCATTGTTGCGGTTTTGTACCCGCCGGACCCGAGTTTGTGAGGGTAGAGGTTTTTCGATGCCGCCGCTCTTCCCTGTTCACTTTTTGCCTTGACACACAAGTTTAATAAATTTTGTCAGTACGTTGTAAAAATCCAAAGTAATGATGTACGGTAATATTTCTTATTGATTGCACCTGAAACTCAGGGGTTTCCCTCTGCCTTCTGAATTCCTCCCACTGATCATCTGTTATGGTATATTCATCAAGCGGGCTTCTACCTTTATCGAGGTAATCTCGTTTCAACGTGGTTCTCCAGTTCCGGAAGGTAATGCCCATATTAACCAACACCTTATCCCTGTGAGTATCGTCGGGGATATTGAAAACACCCTACAAGTTAAAAACGTTACATTGGTCAATTAATTTTCATTCATTATCAATCAATGTTCATTCAAATTTTAGATTTGTAAGGAAACATAATCTTGCCTTGACGTTATCCCACAGTCTGTTTCGAAGCTCTTCATCAGCTTGCTTCCAATTTTGTAAGGTACATGGCACCGTTTCTCTCAAATACCACCCGAGATAGTTTGAGAAGTTGGCAGCAAATTTTCCGGTAGGCATACCGTTATCAAGAAACTCAATGTACCTTGTTATATCTTTGGTCTCGTCTAAAAACTTTTGCATGTTGGTTTTATTCCTCGACCTTCTTCTGGGGGCATCTCTGTCCATGCCTTGATAATCCATGTCTTTATCTACCAAATTTGCACCAAAATTTATCTACAATTCCAAATTGGGCACTGGGACTGAACTGGTACTGGTACTGGTACTGGTACGGGTACTGGTACTGGATACTGGATACTGGTACAGGATACTGGTACTGGTACAGGTACTGGTACAGGTACTGGTACAGGTACTGGTACTGGATACTGGGACTGGTGCCGGTACTGGTCACTGGTACTGGTACTGGTCACTGGTACTGGTACTGGTACCGGTACTGAGGGGGAGGAGGAGGGAGAGGTACAATGGTACTTACCTTAGCACGGGAGGGAGCTGGGCGATGGGGCTGGGGCTGGGCTAGAGCTGCGGCGGGGCTGGGGCTGCGACGGGAGCTGGGGCTAGGCTGGGGCTGCGGCGGGGCTGGGGCTGGGCTGGGGCTGCGGCGGGGCTGGGGCAGGGCTAGAGCTGCGGCGGGTGCGGCGGGGCTTAGTACTTACCTAGAAAAAATGGAGTATTGGAGTGTGAAAATGGTGTGAAAAAATTCAATACTTAGAAAATTTGGAGGGTAATCAAACCCCAGTACAGACATCAGTTTTTTAGAAAATTTGGAGGGTAATCAAACCCCAGTACATATCTACAGCAGTTTTTTATTAAAAACCGCTGCAGATCCATACTGCAGCGGTTTTTAACTTACAACAGCTGTAGAAATCTGCAGCGGTTGTCCTTAAAAACCGCTGCAAATCAAGTCTACAGCGGTTTTTAACATAAAACCGCTGCAGATCAGTTCTATAGCGGTTTTTAACATACAACCGCTGCAGACAAATTTCTGCAGCGGTTGTAAGTTAGAAACCGCTGTAGATATGTTTTTTAAAAAATGAAAGAAAAATTGGCATTTATAAGGATTCGAACCAGGGTCATTCAATTGACAAGCAAGTGCCCAACCACTGAGGCTTCAAGCTTCTGAGTATTATTACTGATATATATGTTTTGTATATTATTGTTAGTTTATTCTACATTTTAATACTATTATGTTATATATTTTTTTAATATTATTATTTTTATTTATATTACTTGTAAATATTATTTTAATATTATTATTTTTATTTATTTTATTTGTATATAATTTTGTGAGTGTCTCCAAATAGATGCGGCATTTTGGGAGTGTCTCCAAACAGATGAGACATTCTTCATTGGTTGCGCTTGCACTCACAACGCAGCAATTTGGGTTCTTGGAGCAAACCATCACAGCAATTTGGGTTCTTGTTGCCTTGTGATCACAGCAATTTAGTTTTTTTGTTCTTGTTGCCTTGTGATCACAGCAATTTGCCGGTACGATGAGACATTCACAAGTGGTTTAGGGGCTGCATTACGTAGCGCTACACAATGCAGCGCCACAGAGGATCAAACCAACTCCCTTCCCTATACATAAATTTAATATATAATCAAAAAATAATCACAAAAGAACTGGAAACATCAGTGGTTTTGCCCTTGGTTGTCAAGAGGATGACTTGGGTTCGAATCCTAGAAAAAACAATATTTTGCTTTGAGATTTCAAAATTTCTGCAGCGGTTTTTAACAACAACCGCTGCAGAAATCTACAGCGGTTTTTAACAACAACCGCTGCAGAAATCTACAGCGGTTTTTAACTTACAACCGCTGCAGAAATTTTGAAATCGCAAAGAAAAAAATTGTTTTTGCTAGGATTCGAACCCAAGTCATCTAGTTGACAACCAAGCGCACAACCACTAAGGCATGTTACGATTTGTGATTATTAATGTTTTTAGATAAATATATTTATATAGTAGTGTGAATTGACACTGGTTCGTGTTATTTAAAAAAGGAATAAAAAGAGAAAATAAATAAATAAATCAACAAAATTGAAAAAAGGTAAAAGTGTTTAGAATAAATATTTCATTTAACTAAATATTGCAGTGAATCTAATCGGTAACTCAAAATAAATAAATAAACAAAATTTAAAAAAGGAAAAAATATTTAATTAAAACAAAATTAAATATTAATCCCAGTGTTTTTACATGCTATTTATTTCCCGAATGAACCTGCGTTTTAAAGTATAAAGAATCGATATTAGATTGTAAGGACAATTTATTAGGAGACCATAATAAAAATATTAATTTATTGAAAAAAAATATATGTAAATCACTTACCGTTAGCTTGCTTTTCTCTTTCGTTTTCTTTTCGTGACCACCAATTCTTCTTGATGATCAGACCGTGCGTAGATTGGTTCTTGACCCTCGTCCACTGCGCATGTGCGATACCGGTGGAAAATGCTGGCACGTCATCAAATTGATCGTATTCTTCTTCGTCCACAACATCTTCCACTCCGACAATGCGTCTTTTCCCCGATAGTACGACATGCCATTTTTTATCGGCCGGATCCAAAACATAAAACACTTGTTTTGCTTGCTTTGCCAGTATGAAAGGATCATGTTGATAACCCAATCGGTTAAAATCGACGGATGTGAACCCTTCTTTGTCACAACGGACTCCACGCCGATTCTCAATCCATTTGCACAAGAAAACGGGCATCCTGAACACCATATAATCCAATTCCCATATCTCTTCAATCCAACCATAGTATGATTCCGACGTGTTACCACTACTTGATAAAGCCTCCAATGTCACTCCACTATTTTGTACAGTGCTCTTGCCATCTTGTTTCCTTGTGTACCAAGTAAAACCGTTCATGTCGAACCCCTGCCAGGTCTGTACTTGCGCACTGGGTCCTCGTGCCAGAAATCTGATGGTTTCATTAATATTCTCTGTTCGTTGGGAATTAACTTTATTTCTAAACCATCTAACAAATGTCTTGTTGTGGGTGCTATGGATCCACACTTCAGTTTCCGAAGGATTTAAATCTCGTAACTCAGCTAAATGCGCATCCACGTATGGAGAAACAACGGCAAGGTGTTGCAAGACTTTCAAATGTGCTTGTTCTCGCCTTTCAATCTCCACACACACAATTTTGGATCCGATTGTACCAACACCTTTGAGTCTACCCTCGTGGCGAGACTTGGGAAGACCAATGGATTCAACACTCTCTAGGTAATCGGTATAATACTCAATGACCTCTTCCGTAACTTTTCCCTCAACTATGCTTCCTTCCGGTCGAGATCGGCTCCGTACCATCCCTTTTAATTGACCCATAGCTCTCTCAAATGGATACATCCAGTGTAGAAACATGGGTCCACACAATTTTATCTCCCTAACCAAATGAATGGTTAGATGAACCATGATATCAAAAAAAGATGGTGGAAAGTACATCTCAAGCTCGCATAAAGTTTCCACAACATTAGTCTGCAGCTGGTCCAATGAATCCGGATGTGTCACTTTGGAGCAAATTGAGTTATAGAAGAAACACAACTTAGTGATAGAGTGTCTAACATTCTTAGGGAGAATCCCTCGAATTGCAACTGGGAGCAACTGGGTCAATACGACATGCCAGTCATGTGTCTTCATTCCAATCAATTTCATCTCTTTGGTTGACACCTTTCTAGAGATGTTGGAGGAATAACCAGAAGGAACCTTGATTGAACTCAGACACTCCAATAAATTAAGTTTTTCTTTCCTCGATAATGTATAGCACGCTGGAGGTAGATAAGTTTTGTTGCCTTCGACCCGGGGAGCTAACTCTGGCCGAATACCCATTTCAACCATGTCTTTTCTGGCGTTAATGCCATCTTTAGTTTTTCCCTTAATATTCAATAACAGACCGAACAAACTTTCGCAAATATTCTTTATTATGTGCATCCCATCCAGGCAATGCCTAACATCCAAATCTTTCCAATAAGGGAGATCCCAAAATATACATTTCTTCTTCCAAATTCCTTCGATGGGCACTTCTTTTTGCTTTTTACCAAACTCCACCACTATGTTATCCACTTTAGCATAAACTTCCTTCCCGGTCAATGGTATCGGTGCTCTCCGATTGTCGACCTCGCCATTAAATTCCTTTGTCTTTCGCCGATAGCGGTGACTCCGACATAGGAACCTGCGATGCCCAAGATAAACATTCTTCTTATAGTTGCGCAATCCGTATCGAACAAGTTTCTTCCCCACATATGGGACAGGCCTTCTCTCCCTTCGTCTTTAGACCCGAGAAATTTCCTAAAGCTGGAAAATCATTAACTGTGAATATGACCATTACTTTAAGCACAAATTCCTCTTGTAGACATGCATCAAAAATCTTAACGCCGTCCTCCCACAACTTCATAAGATCCTCAAACAACGGAGCCAAGTACACATCTATATCATTACCGGGTTGTTTAGGACCTGAAATCAACAACGGCATCATCATGTACCTTCTTTTCATGCACAACCAGGGAGGAAGATTGTAAATACACAACAAAATTGGCCACGTACTGTGACGACTGCTCATGTTTCCATATGGGTTCATCCCGTCCGTACATAATCCTATTCTCAAATTTCTAGGTTCACTTCCAAAATCGGGATACGTTCTGTCAATGTTCCTCCACTCTGGACAATCGGCGGGGTGTCTAAGCATTCCATCATCTTTTCGACAATCGGCATGCCAACGTAATAGTTTAGCATCTCTTGGATTTGAGAAGAGACGCCGAAACCTCGGAATTATAGGCAAATACCAGGCCACTTTTGCTGCAGCACCCTTCGTACTTTCAATCTCATCACCTTTGGGCCTGTACCTTGACGCGTTACATTTTGGGCATTTATGCAAATCCTTGTACTTTCCACGAAATAACACACAATCACGTGGGCATGCTGGGATTCTCTCAAACTCCATACTTAAAGGGCACAATAGTTTTTTTGCTTTGTATGTCGAATCGGGTAACTCATTTTTTTTCGAAAGCATTTCTTTAAAAAGTTCTAGTAGAGATGTGAAACTTTTATCACTCCACCCATTTTTAGCTTTCAAGTTAAACAATTTAAAAACCGTTTTCATTTTTGTGTGCGATGTGCAACCGGGATAAAGTGGCACATCTTTTTCTTTACCTAAACCCTCAAAAATTCCGGGAATATCAGCAAAATCTTGTTCGAGTTCATTCATCATTTCATCAACTTGATCCGTACACTCTGAAGTATTAAAATTTTCTACATTAATCTCAACACACTACCACAGAGATGGGCTTTAGCAACTCCAACTTAGCAACTGTTTTCAAGAAAACCGTTGGTGAAAAGTGGCAGTGGCATTTTGAAAATTTAATTAAACACATCAGCAACGGTTTATCAGAAGGAACAGTTGGTAAAGACTACCCCGAAATCTGAGAAATAATCAACAACTGTTCCTTTAAAAAACAGTTGGGAAAGGCATATCATTCCCAACTGTTCCTTAAGAAGAAACAGTTGTTGATTCATGTGCATGAGTTAACAACGGTCCACTATAAAAAACCGTTGGGAAAGGTGGAGCATTCCCAACGGTTTATAAAACAGAAACCGTTGTTGATCCTTGGCTGACATAAAATATTCATGTGCAAGAATTAACAACGGTTCACTCTAAAAAACCGTTGGGAAAGGGCTAATCATTACCAACGGTTTGTCAAGTTAAAACCGTTGTTGATTCTTGGTAACATTAAATATTCATGTGCAAGAATTAACAACGGTTCACTATAAAAAACCGTTGGGAAAAGGACAGCATTCCCAACGGTTTCTAAAGTTCAAACCGTTGTTGATTCTTGGTAATGTAAAATATTCATGTGCAAGAATTAACAACGGTTATTTACAAAAAACAGTTGTTAATTCCTAAGAATCAACAACTGTTATTAACAAAAAACAGTTGTTAATTCCTGAGAATCAACAACGGTTATTTACAAAAAACAGTTGTTAATTCCTGAGAATCAACAACGGTTATTTACAAAAAACAGTTGTTAATTCCTGAGAATCAACAACGGTTATTTACAAAAAACAGTTGTTAATTCCTGAGAATCAACAACTGTTATTTACAAAAAAACAGTTGTTAATTCCTGAGAATCAACAACGGTTATTTACAAAAAATAGTTGTTAATTCCTGAGAATCAACAACGGTTATTTACAAAAAACAGTTGTTAATTCCTGAGAATCAACAACGGTTATTTACAAAAAACTGTTGTTAGGAATCAACAACGGTTATTTACAAAAAACAGTTGTTAATTCCTAAGAATCAACAACTGTTATTTACAAAAAACAGTTGTTGATTCTCTCCAAGAGCCATGCTACTAGAATAAGAGTCTTTGCAGCATTTACCAACGTTTTTTCTTAAAAACAGTTGTTGATTCTTTTTAACATAAAATATGTATTGTGAAATAATTAACAACGGTTTTGTTTTAACAACCGTTGGTGATTGTTTTCCCTAGGTTCCCGCCTCCACATCTTTCAACAACTATTTTTTATATGAAACCGTTGTGGATTCTTTTCCCAGACAAAATTTTTGAATCATGTCACTAACTCACCCACCACTTCGTCTTTTGCTCTACTATAATTTCAACTTCAGACCTTAGTCAATTTGTATTTCCCCCAATTTCAAAACCTGACTAAAATCCTTCCCTCTTCATGGAGCATGATGGAGGGCTGCTTGATAGCGGCAACGGCGGCGCAATAGAGGCCAGTACCAACTCTCCGCGAAAAGGCCTTCCCGCAACGGAGGCTACCACCAACTTCACTCTCCCTGCTCTCCGCACAAAGAAGGCCAGCACCAACCCTCGCTTTCCTTGCTCTCTCCGACAGTGAAGGCAGCACCATCCCTGCTCTTTTCTTGCTCTCTCAAGGTAGCACCGGCACTTCCTTTCCTTGCTCTCTCAAAGTTCAAACAAATCATAGTCAAACTTTCTTCCCCTAAAGTCAAGAAAAAAATTAACAAACTGAATTGTAAATAATTCATGTACGAAATTGTTTCTAAGATATTGCAAAAAAATATATTATTGCAAACTCACTGTACTCCCTGTAGATTCGGGCACAGGAGAAGGTGCTGATGCAAGATTAGGAGATGCTGGTGCAAGATCAGGAGGAAGTGATGGTGCAAGATTAGGAGAAGGTGCTGATGTATACGGATATTATTAGGATTTGTGAAATTCTATTATATTATGATGGATTTTAATTTTGTTGGATATATGAATATGATATTATATTGGATTTTAGTTTGATAATTAATCTGTGGTATTATTAGAATTTATTATTAGTTTTTTAATGTACATTTTTTTTGTTAATATGGTATATAATATCTAATTTGAATGAGCAAAGGGCTGATCTCTATAAATAAACAATTTTTTTTAAAAAAAAAATCATCATCCCAACTGTTATTTACAAAAAACAGTTGTTAATTTCTAAGAATCAACAACTGTTATTTACAAAAAACAGATGTTAATTTCTAAGAATCAACAACTGTTATTTACAAAAAAACAGCTGTTAATTTCTAAGAATCAACAAATGTTATTTACAAAAAACAGTTGTTAATTTCTAAGAATCAACAACTGTTATTTAAAAAAAAACAGTTGTTAATTTCTAAGAATCAACAACTGTTATTTACAAAAAAAACAGTTGTTAATTCTTAAGAATCAACAACGGTTATTTACAAAAAACAGTTGTTAATTCTTAAGAATCAACAACGGTTATTTCTTATAAACCGTTGGGAATTGCTATCATCAACAACGGTTATTTCTTATAAACCGTTGGGAATTGCTATCATCAACAACGGTTCCTTCTTATAAACCGTTGTTGATTAACAGCATCAACAACGGTTCTTTAGTAAGCATTAGCAACCCCGGTATTACAGACGGTCACTGAACCGCTGGGAATTGTCATTAAATAACCGTTGTTGATGCTTTTCTCTGTGGTAGTGACATGTTGACCTCTTAATCCTACATTTTCTACATTAATTTCAACACCCTGGCCTCTCAATCCATCGTGGACAGGCCTGCTCGTCACTTCATCGTCTTCCACGAGCTCTCCGTGTTTTGTCCATCGGGTGTAGCGATCCACAAAGCCGCGACGAACCAAATGATCTCGCAGCATCTCAATGTTGCGGTGTCTTCGAATATTCTGGCAATCTCGACAAGGACACTCAATATTGATTAATCTCGTCACCCTCATGTGCTCTCTAGCACATTCTATGAATTGATCTAATCCGGTCAGATATTCAATTGTGTCCCGTCTTCCATACATCCAGCTTCTATTATCCATCTGAAATAATAAATATTCTTATGTCACATGCATGTAAATTAAAGGTATGAGGTCCATGTATGGTTTCGGGCTGGCCACCATCCTAACCCACTCTTTGAATACTCTGTCTCATTAGTGAACGTACGCTAATCAATCCGTTGCTTGAGAAAAATTCGGCAGCACTTCCCTTAAGTTCCCCGTGTATGCCAACGCACACTTCCATGTACGTGCATACACGTGGGAACATAAGGAGAAGTACTATACCGAATTTTTCTCAAGCAACAGATTGATCAACGTACATTCACTAATCCTAAATGAGACGGAGTATTCAAAGAGCAGTCCCAAACGGGGACTATTCGAGAGTAATCCCTATTGGATTAATCTCGAACGGGTACCGACCTAAATTAGATTACGTTCCGATAAGTTGGTTCTATATGACAATACTTAATTATATACATGAAATGCATGCATGCATATGACTCAAATAAAAATTATTTGATCAAAGTTAGGTTAAAGATAATTAAAGAAATTTATACCTTAAGAAAGTGAGAAGAGTTCTTTTCGGATCTGCTGGCTGCTGAAGACGAAGGCAGATCAAACCGATTGCTGACGGCGGATGCCGATCTTTCAACTTAACAATTAATGGCTGAACACAGCTCGCTGCTGGAAATTAAGAGCAAGCTCTTGCTGTTGGCGGCTGCAATTACATTGAAGTGGAAGGAGACGATGGAGACAGTAGTAAATACCTAACTAATCTGCAACAGTTTTTTAATTAATAAGCGCTGCAGATTATTCTGCAGCGGTTGTTAATAGAAAACTGCTGCAAAAAAATAATACAATTTACAGCGGTTTTTAATTAACAACCGCTGCAGAATAATCTGCAGCAGTTTTTAGGAAAAAACAGCTGCAGATTGTATTCTTTTCTGCAGCTGTTATTTATTAACAACCCCTGCAGATTAATCTGCAGCGCTTATTAATGAAAAACCGCTGCAAATTTTAATATTTTTTAATGCACATCATCCAATACGTATTTTTTTATTTCTTTTGCATCGTTTTTTAATTTAGAACCGCTGCAGTATAGTTCCATATATTAACGAAAATGCCACTGACCTATATTAGCAGTGGTTATCAAAGATAAACGCTGTTAATTGGGCGCTGTAGAATGCCAATTCTGTGGTAGTGAGGTGGCCCTTCTACTTGCTCAAACAACAAGTCCATTAGTTTTACACGTTCATATTCTCGCCCAATAATTCTTTCACTTATAATGGAACTGGTAACGTGCAAATTTGCTGGCTCATATTCATGGGTTTGTATATTAAAAGTGTTATTCACCCTCATTAGTTGGAGTAATTTGTCGGCCGATCCTTTGGCTTGATTTAACTTCTCATTGACTGTTTTAACCATATTCTTAAACATTAATTTACCAACTGTATCTCGGTAAAAAACACAAGGACAGGCAATCTGACTAACCGTCTTTTGCTGCTTCTCATATTTCTTCTCCAAAACATTATACTCCAACTCATCAAAGACATATTCTGCATCGTAAACAGCATCTTTAATTTTCCACACCAGCTTCACTTGGTTCTGATCCTCTATCCTCTGCTTCTCCACTATGGACATGGTAGTGAGGATATCTAGAAGTGTTGTTTCCATCTTAGCCATGTCAATCTCTAAACCTGCTCGCTTGAACAGCTTGTTGGATAGGTAGTTATGGGTTTTGTCAATAATCAACCTTATTACAGGGGACACCACCCATCCTATGGCAGCTGTAGTCCCAACCATAGTTAAGATTTAATTGGGAGATAAAAATTATAGACATGGATGGAGAATTGGGATTGGGTTCAGTAGTATCATAACTCGAAAATAAGGAACCAAAGGAATTAATTAAGGTTTTGAATTTTGAGATATTGGGAAGGGATTCAGGAGAAGGAAAACTCTTCGTTGAAGATGGGAGTGGAGTGTAGTAGTAATAGTAGAAAGATTAGCAAGATGTTTATTGTTTCCACATTGATCACAGGAAGTATTACCAACCATGATAGGATGGATTTAATTAATTAACAAGTGGAATTTTTAATATATTATCTAGTGCCACCAGTAAATAAGTGGAAGCATATATCAAGGTGCCGCCTTACGCTAAGATTCGTGCATTATTTTACTATCAGAAATTGAATGGTCAGCAACCAACAGCATATTAGCTGATTAAGCTGCAGCCTGCAGAGGATATAGAAAACGGACTAGTGATGGCCGGTCAACTGCTACAATAAATAATCTGTTACTGCTGAAACTTTAAGCTATCCTTTTGTTTTTTTAGTTATCCGGTTCTAGCATTATTGGAGGGGTCTACACTGGAGAAGCTTAGTTTATGTTAGTGCCTTCCTCATCACATCCATGTATGATTGCTTGGTAGGAGCTGAGAAATTGTCATTAATTCAAATGAGCATTTATAAAATAATATAACCATATTCACACACCATGTATGATGTATGAGATCATTCAGCACTTGATTCAAACCTGACATAAGCATGAGAACTACTGATCGAATAATAAAGAATGAATACATTATCGTTCCAATTTGAATTTGTCAAGCTTCACATACCTTTTCATGTGGACTTGACAATTGGGCATGTGAAAAACTGAAAAGATTTCGATCTCTGAATAATCTCCTTTTAACTAGCAATTGTTTGTAACCAAGGATAAACCAGTCATTGAACTTATAGAGAATTTAACTGGGCTACCATGTTGTATCTCCCTTTCTTCAAAAACAGGGTAAAATCAGAGTTCATATGCAGGATTTTCATGAACCGTGACCGTCCCATACAAGATTGATCTTTCACTAGGTAGCGAATTTTACAAAAGGTACAGCCTACGTTATTATGAAAGGATATATTAGGAAAAGAGCACAAAAAGGTAGGAGGTAGAAACAAGTATCTAGCTGGTAGCTGCAGACTGCAGTCATAATATCAACAAATAGTACCCGAAAGTATATACAGAACTGAAATGATGCTTATTGAAAGAGGAAGAAAGAACAAACTATATATCATGTAGTTGTCTCAGATCATTCAAATATCTCAAATAACCACACTGCAGACATTGTGAACTCCAAATGTAAAAATATCAAACATTGTGTGTAATACCAGCCCCAAATTGTTCAAATTGCTTGAATGAGCACACACAATATACGCAGTTTCAATCCGCAGAATAAATAATAAACAGTAATGCAATCCGAGATTATTCAAATAACTCAAATCACAATACACCACACTTTTCAAACCCCAAAAGAGATAACAAGAAGAAGAAAAACACCACCTAGGTCTCCCAAAGTTGGCGCATTTTTCCATACCCTGCGCGCCAAAAAACGTTTATGCAAAGTAACTCAGGTAATTGACACAATAAATGGTCCCTGGACTGGCTGCTATCAAAATCGAAGTGGCTGATGGTTCTCCAATATACAGAAATAATCTGCTATATTAGGTACTATCTGTTTAAGTTAATAATGCTTGATTAAAATTAATTGGCAATGTCAAGTAAAATAAAACTACAACACTAATTAGGCAAGCCCATATATATGTTCCAACAATCTTGGAGCAATGTAGAACTGGAAAGTGTTTTGAAGGCCTCTAAGGATTACATTACGATTTACTTACGGGTACCGCAGCTCAATATAAAAGAAAAGGAAAAAAAATAAAAATTCAGATTCGTCGAGTACATTTAAATTTAGAGTTGAGATACAGTGCACCATGTTTTTCTTTAAAAAAAGCTTAAACTTATGTGAACCATTAGATTGAGAAAGGGTATACTAGGAACTTGAATATATATTGGCTGATAACAATTAATTTATTGTTACTTTTAAGAATTCAAGAAACCCTTAAAGATAGCCTTTGTTCCCTTAAATATCGTAGCTAATTATTACTAACATAACTTCTTCTAGATTGAAGATATGGGCAGCTAATGATTATAAATATAACCTCTAGACATATTGTGCAACGTTTTTAATTAGGACTGCATGTATAAAGAGATTGGCATATCCCTCCAAATTAATGATATAAACCATGCATAAATAGATCGGCATCTATATAAACCTAGTAAAAATGTGCCTGCTAATATAAATTTTCGCTTTCTCAAAGACTTCATCAAATTTGTATATTTTTTAAGTTCGTGGTGATTTCATATAAATATTTAGAATATGCTACTTGATTTTTCTTTGTGGGCAACAAAAATTATATATGAATGACTTCTATGATTAATTAAGCTAGTCATACATTAAATTAATAATATCTAAAAAAAAATTCTCTTTTATTTAAGTTTCAAAGAAAACAGTTTGTGATGAAAAAAGATTAATTAAATTAATACTTTTACTCAATTTGAATGATCATAAGAATTTAATTTTAAGGTTAATAATTATCAATTATCGTCGTTTTCAAACAATGTGAACAACATGGCTTATTATACAAACATTTCATCTTTTTAAATATTTTTAATTTCATTGCTTACAACAATAGTGGAAAATATTCACATAGGGTATGAATGAGTATTATCTGCCAGAGTCCGAATATCAAATAACATTCATATTGAATAAACCTTGGAACAGAAGTAATACACATTACCAAAATTATGATTAAAAATAGAAAATTTTTGCATGCCATATGATTTTAGTATAAATTTATTGAGCCATATAAATCAAATTTGGAGATGATTTTATATGTTTTGGTGTTAAGTTCATGGAAGACCTCCATGAGCTTAAGAACACCGTAGATTTTCTCATATCATATTTTACGTGTATACGGAAACTTATATTTATTTTGATTTTATTTGCATGTACATCAAATATTAGTAAAAATCAATGGTTCAAATTTTATAATTTGTTCTCCTCTCTCGATGCTTATCGAAATGATATTAAAACTTTATTATTTTTTGTGTACATGCCATTGAGATGATTTAAAATTAACAGATTAGATTTGTCAATTTATGAATAAATAATGAAACATTTACCATGGGCACAAAAGAGCTAGACTATTATACTAACGTTAGCATTTCGGTACTATTATACTAACGTTAGCATTTCAGACCGAAATGCTGATGCCTCAAAATTTATGTTATCGTGTTCAAAATTATGATTTATGGTGCTCAGTAAATTCTCTATACGAAAATATTGGGAAATACAAATTTTTATTTTTATTTTTAGAGTTTTCTAAGTATTTGTTTTGCATTTTTGAAAATAGCTCATAAATATTAATAAAATATTGTTGTTTGTACATGCTATTTTCAAAAATGTAAAATAAATACTTAGAAAACTCTAAAAATAAAATTTTTTGTATTCCCTAATATTTTCATATGAAGAATTTATTGAGTACCATAAATCGTAATTTCAGACATGATAACACTAAATTTGAGACGTTAGCATTTCGGTCCGAAATGCTAACGTTAGTATAATAGTATAACTCGGCACAAAATGCTATAATTATTGGATCTCTCCTCAATTATTTTTTAGGATTAAACATTTGCCACTCTAAAACTTCAAATTTAGAATATTGCTATTATGAAAGTTAAGTTTAGAAATTTACCACTATAGACATAATTTTATAATTGCCGCTTTATCAATGAATATACCCACGTCACCATAATAATTTGAAAATACATCTTTTTGAATAGGTAATTTGTCACCACTAAATCATATAAATTTATAAAAAAAACCTTAAAAATGGAAAATATTTTATAAACATATTCATTTACTTATAGATCGATTGTGTTTCAAATTTAATTAAATTTTGAGTGTCATTTGATACTCCATCAACAATCATTAAATTTAGACCGTACTAATTACTATATAAACTTGATGGTCATTGATGGAGAATCAAATGACACTCAAATTGAATAAAATTTGAAGCACAATCGATATATAAGTAAATGAATACGTTTATAAAGATTTTCCATTTTTTAGGATTTTTTATAAATTTATATGATTTAGCGTAATAGTTGTGTCAAAATTTTGTATGTCATTGGATCCCTCCTCTTTTTGAATAGGTATATATTTTCTTTCATAAGCATAACTTATTCAAGTTCATTCATATTAGATCAAGTGACATAAATATAGATGTATTTAAAATTGATCAATCTTCAAGCCACTTGATTTATAATGAAATGAAGTTAAAAGTTTATAATATTTTTATATGCATGCATTCATCTATCACGACCATTTATAAGATTAAAGGTTTTGATTTTTAATTTGGATTCAAAATTTTAAAATATTAATAAAAAAAATAAGTATGTGGTGTCTTGCGGTATCCAAAACATTCAAAATAGTACGAAAACATGTTTGGATACGAAACGTACACAACTCAATTTTTTATTTTGCCATATTAAAAGTTTTGAATTATAATTTTTAATAAGTTCTTCATATAAAAAAACCGATGATGAAAATTTTTTTTTATTTATTTTGAAGTATTTAATTTGGATTTTTGTAAAATAATTGTAGAATAATAGTACTAAATTAATAGAAATAATAGTACAATGAATATTTGCATGCGAATTTTAAAATAATATTATTATAATGTAGGCTTATGAAAATAAGTTATTTTGATATATCCAAAACAAATTTTTATTAAATAAAAATTAATTTCTTCTATAAATTATTGAGTCAATATATGCATCATAGAAATATTCATCTCAACATATTCGTATTAAATTTTTGAATCAATATACAGAGTGCGTCGCATCCAATCAGACTTTAAATTAAGTTTGTTAATTTAATTATGTGTCAGGCTTTAAAAGTGTGCCGCATGACACTTAATTTTATACCAAATTCCAAAATTCCAAAACACACTTTGAGACTTTAAAAGTGCCGCATGAGTTCATGACACTTAATTTCATACCTGTTGACAAGTTGTTGGACAATAAAATTACTTAACTAACCTTCGAACCTTTAACATTTAATGTTTCACAGTAAATGTCAGCCGCTTGATCAAACAAATATTAGCCGCTCAAAATTTTTTGGTGCACCGTATCTTGATTCTTAAATTTAACACTTACTTTTTTGTTAGAGCAGGTTTACTGTTGGGATGTAGCTAGTGCTCCCCTGAACATTTTTATCAACTTTGAATTTCTGTAGTTCTTCCGCATGAGTGGAGAAGTATTCTGAAGAGGATAGCAACACGAACATTAATTCATTAAAATAATACATTAAGCTTGGAAATACCTACGTGAACACCACTATTGTCAAAATTATTCCAAATGTATTTTTTTTAATAAAGATGAGGGTCAAGCCACTCAAATTTAAATGTTTATAAAAGACATCCCCATTAGCGTAGGATAATTCCCTCGTATTTCGGAAACAAATGATACAAACACAAAATGTTTCAATTCCAATGATTTTAGTAAGCGATTGCAAAAAAATAAAAATTCACACCACAAATTATTATTATTATTTTTCAAACAATGTGAGATTCTACACACTAGTTAAGAATCTTAAGATAGATATGTCTACTAGACCAACCCAAAACATCTCATCCATATGATGACTCGTAAAAATGGAAGTGCTAATTAATGATCACACTACTC
Organism: Cyperus esculentus; assembly: GCA_030179965.1. Classification (NCBI taxonomy): domain Eukaryota; kingdom Viridiplantae; phylum Streptophyta; class Magnoliopsida; order Poales; family Cyperaceae; genus Cyperus; species Cyperus esculentus. The sequence continues at coordinate 551,143 of JASGLE010000034.1, read as the reverse complement.
CTTAGTTTACAAAGGTACAGTATATATACAGACATTTTGATTAATAATTAGTGTTCATTAGTATATCTTTAGCTGCATGCAATTACTTCTTACCGATGGGTGTATATATAACAGCATTTGACCTGCTGTTGGAATTTTTAATACGGGCAGCTATATATAGATGTAATTTTAGCCTGTATGACTACAGTAGTACAGTATAACTACTTCATATATATATATATATTTTTATTGTTACTGGAATAACAATTTAACTTATTAGAGAAAATCAAATTATGCAAAATTGTTCCCATAATTTGAGATTTGTGCAGCTGTTTTGATCAAGTCATTTACCTTTTACATGAGTTCCAAGCTTGAATAATTGCCCTACCTCCCAATTGGAGCCTGAAATGAAATGAGCCGTTAGCTAGTTATTCATATCTATATACATAAGAAAATTTACAGTAGTTTATACTTAGGTCCGTCAAGAGATGAAAATCACAAGTAGCGAATAATTTCATCTATAAGTTCCAATTAAAGCCTAAACAGCTCCCAAAATCGTCGTGAGTAAGATGATTAAGACTATATATATGATTCAAACTTTAAAGTTTTTATAAGAATATCGGCATGCAAGTATACAACGTATAGCTTTAGTACGTAGCTATACAAGAAAAAATGGGGACCACATTCTAGCTAATAAGAAGGAAAAGAAAACGAATGTATGTGGAGGCCATAGGGATTAAAGACATTTTTTGGAGCAAAGCAAAGAAATATATAAGAAATAAAGTATCACATATAAGTTATAGCCTTACTTTGGTCAATCGAAGAATAAAGATCACATCCTGAGATGGCGGCAATTTTGTCCCAGTCACGACCTTTCTTACTTTGAATTTGCTCCTTCAAATCATGATGTACATCTCCACCAAGCCAGAGCATCCGAAGTGAGATAGGGAGGCCTCTCTTTGGAAATGTTTTTAGTTCTTGACAGTCAATAATGGCGAAAAATTCCAATGAACAGAAATTTTCCATTTCTGGAAGATATAATAACACGGGACAATCTTTGATTATCAATTCATTTAGCTTAGGAAACACTGTAGAGTCACATGGATATGACCATTCCTTCAGGCTACGCATTCCCTCAATTTCAAGAACCTTCAAGGAGGGAAACTTACCATTTCCATAGAATTCATCAATACCAATTCTTCTCACCCCAGTTAACTGTTGTATGCGTAGAGAATAGAGCAATGGTAACTGTCCAACTGAAGGGAGCATCTCTGTTCTCTTACATTGGTATAGTGTAATTGATGTAACTTTAGAGAGTAAATTTGGCAACAACCAAGAGGGCCAAGCATCTCTGGGATATCCAGAGATAATTAGACATCCTAAATTTGAAGCAGGTTTTAGAGCTTCAAGTATTGCATGGTGTCTACTACTCTCTTCTTCTGAAACATAATTAATATTACCCCAAACCAGCATTAGGAAGTTGACATGTTCTTTTTTACTGAGCCTCGCATTGATAGCCTCTTCTTCACAAGTAGCATTCTCTAACCCATGTATACTAAGGGGTCCTTTAATGTCAGTAACATTCCCCAAGAGATCTAATTGGCATCCCATCTCTTTGTACCTAATCAAAAGGGATGCACATCCTCCTTTCCAAAGTGATTGTGGTGGTACCAGGTCCAGGTCCACCTGCATACTCCAAGTTTTAATAGAAATCAAGCAGGTCGTGCTATGTAGGAATTTTGGTAACATCATCTCATTTGGGAACCTCAAATACCCCAGCTTTTTTATAAATAATGCACTAAGAAGATAAAGTTTTGACAAGGAACTTTCTACCAACATCATATCAGAAGGATTTCGTACTAATAGATAACGCAGGTGCTTGCATTGACCAATTTCACATAAATTTTGTATTATACATTCTATATGGAGCACTCTAATTCTTTTCAACAAGATGAATAAATTACTAGTATCTTTCTTCGGCTGGTAGGGATCACATAAGAGCATGAGTATATGCAGCTTTTCAAGGCCTTGCATATCTCTTTCTTTAAAGAAAAGTGGAAGACTACGGAGTGCTCTAAGGTAAACCACGTCATCGCTTTTTCTGCTAACCGTTGCATTGGTTTAAATGACTATTGTAATTAGAAACAATCTACTCCCTTTAAAAAGATAATTCTATTTCTTTATTTTCGCGTCTCTTCAATTAATTTATCGAAGACGGCCTCTGTCTTCGCCTCCTCAATCGACGCCTGTCTACAGGTCTCCCTCTATCTCCTTCTTACCTCTCTCAAGTCGGTTTGGAAGGGATGAAGGATTATCTCTAGAAGCCTAACACCACCGCTTAACTAAATGGTCGCATTCAACTTTCAACTTTAATTGGTACTCACTGTTCACACATCGCCTTTGTACCCATCAAAGAGAAGATGCCTCTTCTCCTTAAAAAAAAGTTAAATTGTTTAATAAGGCTTAGAAATCAAATTATTTGCTCCAATTTTCACAGATGCAATAGTAGAAGCCCCTCACCTTCAAACTTCCGTTGTAGACAATTTAAGAATGTCATCAAAGAGAAAAATCCTCAAATTCTCGATCAAGACAGCTAAGGTCATATATATTTGAATATTGATTTTATTAATTATTGTCTAAATAAAGTATATTGTTTCATTGAATTTTACAGATGCTATTACTAATTTCTGCTATACCGTCTAGAAGGGTTTGGTTTTGTGTGGAATTTGGAAAATAAAAATTTAATAGCAATCCTTTATAAATTTTCTAAACTAATTATATGAATTATTAGAGATAAGAAGTTAAGGACCTAGAGTCCCCACAAGATGATGACCAGTTTAATTGCTACTTAAATAATGGCTTCAGATTCGGTATTTGCACTTTAACTATGAGTTGTAATTTTCTATTTTTTTCTGTCGATTGCAGTTTTAGGGATGACTTTTTGCATTGCAGATATTGTAAATGTGGTATTTATCTATACATTTTTTTGGTACTTTCATATGTATTCGTTTTTCAATCATATGAAAACAAATCAATAACAAATTGATTTACAGATGCAAATCTTAGATAAAGTTGCATAATAAATATAGTATTAATGTACTGGAATATGCATCCGTTCAATAATTGAACTGATAATATTCTTAAAATTTCAAGTTAAATGCATGTTAGTGATATTGTTTTTAATTGTTTGTTTATTCATATTTAGTATGTTTCTCATTTTGTTTGTGTTAATATTTGAAAATAATTAGGGTCTCATGGAACTTAAGGTTCCTGCAAAGCTGCTAATATTGAATGCAAATCTCTAGGAACAGATAAGAAGAAAGACAAGTATACAGAAATTGAGCACTTGACCAAGTATTATCTACTGATTGAAGATTGATTAACCGTAAGTTGAATATTTATGAGTTCAGTTTGTTGTGTGGTTGTCGATTTGAGAATTTAGTAATATGAGAGTAGTGCAGTGGATGTAATTTTTTTTTTTTTTTTTTTTTTTTTTGTCCGGTTAACCTATAAATTACTGTATTGACGATAATGTTTTAATGAAAATCTCACATCTACAAGAACGTTTAAATTGTAGCAACAATGTTCATCATACTTTCCCACATAATTCACTTTTTTTCTTCTGTAAATGTAACTCCTGTCCATGCAAATTAACTAACCATTCTTATTATGTTTACTTCATCAGATGTGGCAAATGTGAGTTTGCTTGACAACGAATCATTTCTAGGAAGAAAGCAGAAGGATATGAGGCTCAGGCTCGGATAGAAATAATCTGACTAACTTCCTTCTGTGCGAATTATGGATACTACAACCAATTATTTTGTTATCAGCTTTCTGTAATTGCATTGTGAATTGTTGAAAGGTAACATCTTCTTCTATCTATTTTTATTATCTATTTATTATTATTTTTATAAAAAAAAAGGTAGCTCTATAAGCTTCTATTATCTGAAATGTTTAATTCGATTAATATACTTAATTGTTGTCCTTTGTCACATACTCACATGTATATGATGAAAAACAACTAATATGCTTCTATTATATGTGATATTACATTTTTATTCTGGTCCGTAGATGTATATATTGTACAAAGTTCATTATTACTTAAAATATCATAACAAAGCCAAATTAGAATGAATGCTTCTATCTTCGTTTGTCTAAAATTGTTTATTATTCATACATATTCTGTGTTTAATTGAGAAGTGTAGTAAAAACGATTTAAATGCTTTCACGTGCTTTAATCTATCAAATTGAAGTGATTTAAGATGAAGTTAAAGCTCTAGGTTTTTATAAATTAATCACCAAATTTCATATCTTTTAACACATTTTATTCACTTTATTTATTTATTTCACTAGCTACCACAAACTACCAATATTTTAAAACAATATTATTTTTAGTTCATCATAATTAGTGCGCTTGTCCGGAAATAATATATATACAAGATTTCATGTTTTTGATGGTAAAAAAAAAAGCAAAAATTAAAAAAGTGACATAAAATATTTATTTAATTCTTCTAATCCCGGGCGTTGCACGGGTCTAATGCTAGTTCTTTAGAATATCAATTGCTTCATAAGTTACAGATAAGTGTCGAATAGTATCCAAGTTTGTCATGGAGTCACCCTTATCAAGTATATGACATTCACCTTTAGAAACATGACATGCCAAATCGCTCATGAGGTCATGCATCACATAGTATTCTTTATTATCCTTTTTAATCACTTGGAAAAACGATCTAGCTAGTAAGGTCTGGAAGTATTATTTTCCCACCTCCAATTTATTTCTATCCTCCGAATGAATGAACCCTTGTGCAATCCACATATGAACCAACTGGTCAGGTTTAAGACGGTAATCCTTTGGAAACAAGCTACAATATGCAAAACAACGCTTTAGATGTTGTGGTAGACATTCATAACTTTGCTAAAGAATTTTTATTATGTCACTCATGTATGCTAGATTCTCATTTAAAAATCTTTTCCACAATTCCTCATCAGAGATTAACCCCAATTGTGCTCCCACCACTCTGATGGCTAGAGCTGATCCCATGAGCTTGCTGACAATCATTTTACCAATAGGCTCTAGCAGTTGGCGCTTACTCTGGTTCTCACCAACAAATGCATATAGTTGAAAAAGTGACCAACTATCGTCATTATTCAGCCCCTCTAGCATAATTGACCTTATTCCATTTATTTTGCTCCTCATTGAGCCTTCTCGGGTTGTTATTACTATTTTGCTTCCTGGCTTTGCACTGTTCATAGGAGCAAGAAATTTGGACCATTCTTTCTCATGAATAAAACTTCCATTGCCATCCTTATCGTACCAAACATCATCCAACATCAAAAGTATTTTTTTGGAAGTCACCTCTGCTACAAGTTTTTTTTGTAGCATATCAAAAGCAGCATATTCCGGAGAAAAGTTTTCACAAACATACTTTAACATCTCTTTGGTCAGTCTGTCCTTATCAAACTTTTCAGATACGGTGAGCCACATTATTTTGTCAAAATGACCCATGACCCTTGGATCATTAAAAACCATTTGGGCAAGAGTGGTCTTACCTATACCTCCTTGGCCTATTATTTGAATAATTGTCGGTGGCCCTTCTACTTGATCAAACAACAAATTCATTAGGTTGACACACTCCTTTTCCCGCCCGATAAATGTTTCATTTAAGAGGGACCCTGTATGGTGCCATTTTTCTGGTTCATCGTGACCAGCACTTTCTGTAGTGTTATTAACATTCATTAGTTGGAGCAAGTTTTGGGCTGATATTTTGGCTTGATTTAACTTCTCATTGGCTGCTTTAACCATATTCTTAAACATTTGTTTACCAACTCTATCACGGTAAATAACACCAGGAAATGAGGCAATCCGACTAACCGTATTTTTCTGCTTCTCATACTTCTTCTCCAAGACATTATACTCGAACTCATCGAAGACATATTCTGCATCATAAACAGCATCTTTAATCTTCCACACCAGCTTCACTTGGTTCTGATCCTCTATCCTCTGACTCTCCACTTTAGACATGGTAGCGAGGATCTCTTGAAGTGTTGTTTCCATCTTTGCCATATCATCCTCCAAACCTGCTTGCTTGAACAAATTGTTAGATATGTAGTTGTGGGTTTTGCCAATAATCAAATTTATTACCGGGGACACCACCCACCCTATGGTGGTGGCGGCAGGAATCTCAGCCATATTAATGATCTAATAATGATCGAATAAAGAAAATTTTAGGGAAGGCAAAATGGAATGGGTTCAAATTAAGTTTTCATTGCTGGATGCAGGGAGACGAAGGAATTCAAGAAAGAGTTATTTTTGTTTTGAGGATGATGGATAGGAACAGAAGAGAAGAGAAGAGAAGAAAACTTTATCACGGATGAGAGAGAATTAGACTAATTAATGTGTCAATGTCTTGCATATTTAATTAGACATTGATCCCAATCTTACATGTACATCTCAATTCGTCTACCAACTCTATTAATGATGGGGGACACCACCCACAACTTTATGATGGGGGACACCACCCACCCTATGGCGGTGGCGGCAGGAATCTCAGCCATATTAATGATCTAATAAAGATCGAATAAAGAAATTTTAGGGAAAGTGAAATGGGAATGGGTTCAAATTAAGTTTTCATTGCTGGATGCAGGGAGACGAAGGAATTCAAGAAAGAGTTATTTTAACTTTGAGGATCGATGATGGATAGGAACAGAAGAGAAGAGGAGAAGAAAACTTCATCACGGATGAGAGAGAATTAGACTAATTAAAGTGTCAATGTCTTGCATATTTCATTAGACATTGATCCAATCTTACATGTATATCTCAATTCGTGCTATACAGAATAAGTGAAAACATAAATCAAGGTGCGCCATTACGCATTTATGCTATGATTTGCTATTTTTTAATATCGTAACTGGTCTGGCATAAACGGCTAAGTCAATCATTTCGGTCAACTTGTGGAGCTACAGCTAGCACAGCAAGAAAAACTTGTATAATGGTTGATCAGAAAAAAAAAAAAGGGCTTATATAATCTTATAAAAAAAAAACTTTTATAATCCTTAATAATTTTATTTTTTTAATCGGGTCAATGTCATTATTGCAGATTTGCAGGGAATCATGCACATTACATGGTGCATGCATGTGTCAATCTAATTGGGCTTGTAATTCAACGCTCTAATACCTTTCATTCCAAGAAAGTTCCAATAGTGTTCAGAATGTTTGTAAATTTGAAATATAAAAGCTCCATCCTATAGTGAAATGAATACATGTATGTTCATTCTTTCCAAACTATACATAATGAATTGACTTTTTAGTTTGTTTGAACTATATGTTGAAATAGTTCCAGTGATTGTCCTAATTAGTTATTTTTTTTAAATATCTTTTAATTAGAGGCATAATGTATTCTATTTAGCTGCAAATACATGGTACACTTGTAATAAAATAGTAATGCATCTCAATCATAATCATAAGCTCTTAACAACGACGGTCAAAGGTTCTCAAGAAAGAACCCAAATTTGTAAAAGGAACTAAATAATCGAGAGAAGTAGGCATGTAGCCCTCACATAATATAGGTCGGGCCTGTTACAAACACAGATAAGATCATAAGATAATTATGTTTCAAAATTAGCCCATCAAAATTTTGTCAGTAGTGGCGTAAATAACATGTTATTTGGTAAACACCGATAGGCTTAATTATAGTTGTTGTAACATTTTACAACAAAGAAGAACAAAGGGCAATCACATTTTTTTTTCCTAAAAAGAAGAAAAAAGAACTTTTGGTAATGAAAAGTAGTTAACTGCAGAAAACTTGGAGCAGTTAATATTCATCATGTTCTTATATATTTTCTACTCGCCAGGATATAGCTAGTCGGACATTTGAGCCCCAAATGGCCCAACAGCGCATCGCTTCAATATCAGTCCCTGTTGTCATTTCTCAACCAGATGGATCTTGACTAGAGGTGGCAAATTTTGACCCGACCCGCCTGACCCGAACCCGACCCGATCCGAGTTTCAGGGAAAGTGAGACTGGCCCGAACCCGACCAATGTTCCAGGGAAAGTGAGACTGACCGGAACCCGACCCGACCCGACCCGGGAATAGAGGTGCAAGATCTGACCAAAAACGATAAAAAAATGACTAAACCGAAAAATGCCGGCAGACGTCAACCCGAACCCGACCCGACATTTCCAGTTGGTCAAACTGACCCGACCCGACCCAGGAATCTGCCACCTCTAATCTTGTCTCTTGAGGGATTCATTCATGCCAGCGGAATCCTCAGAACCAAATGCTGGAGCTAGCCTTGAACTTGGACTTGGAGGTGGTGTCAACTTCGGCGGAGCTTAGAGCAGTTTGCCACTGTGGGGTTTATTTACACAGCCGCGTTAAGGTTAGCTTGAAATTGTTGCGTTGTTTGAGTATTCTGCACAGCTAGCTTAATTTGGTTCCTTTATAAATTACTAGCTGATGCTTTGGTTTACTGATTGTCATCAAGTACCAATGGCCCATGATTTCCAACTGGTAATGAACCCACAGAAAGCTTAATTAGATTAACTTAAATTGATAATAAATCGAACAATTATGTCATAGAGTGCTACTTAATTAACTGTTACTCCTATCAGTAGTTGTGTGACTAGGCTGCCGTTATAAACAGAAATTTGGCCAAGTCTGATTGTTCCAAGATGCCTCCTGTAAATTATGATTAAGGATATTGTGATTGAGAGATTAACATGCCATGAGCAAAAATCTCATACTAAGGTGGTCTTATTAGTATGCTAATAAGCTAGAAAAGTGTCTCTGGAATAACACAACTAAGCCCAGTCTAAACCCATATAAACAATCAGTACAAAGTCTAAACCCCATCAAAGGGAATTGGAATATGAAACACATTTTTCTGGATTTATACAACATTAACTGAACTATGTGAACCACGTTTTCAGAAAACTTCTACTTGATTTTAAACCTATCCTCACAACTCCGGCTGGTCGTTTTAGATCTTCCGGAGCAGCGGTATCAATTTCTGTTTACATTGCAGTCTAAGTACACATCTCTTACTGATCAGGATGATATTGTCATCAATGATATATAAAAGGATGCTATATATATACACACAGACCTGCAAATCAGCATTTTCATTACTCAAACCGGGTCACTTGTCAGAACTGAGGTGCCTACATTATAAACTCTAGATATGCCAGATATTACAATTGGCACGAGGAAACATGACCCACACAGAGTTAGAGAGACCTAGGATAGTCACAAAGTAACAAATGCATGACTGGAGCATGATTAAGTGGATGCTTAAATAGCTGCAATATCAAAAAAATAGTACCAAAAAGCTATACAAAAATCTGCAGAAATGGCCTTAATGAAAGAAAACAATCCATATATTATGTAGCTGTCTCAGATTATTCAAACATCTCAAATAACCACACTGCAAACATTAATTCTGAATCCCAAATGTGAAATAACAAACATTAATTGTCTAAATAGCAACCCCAAGTTGTTCAAATAGCACAAGCACACACAATATAACACAGTTCAATCCCCAACCTATATAGTTAACAAACACTCAAAAGCAATCGGAAATTATTCAAATAACTCAAAATACCCACATCATACATTACCAAACCCAAAAAAGATAACACAAAAAGGGAAAAATAAAATCAGCACAACCCTTTCCCATGTGAATATTAACCAGGCCATCCCAAAGCTGGCGCATTTTTTTCCTGTCCCTGTAAATAAATGTTTTTTTGAGAATTAGCTTAGGTGATTAATGAAATAATGAGACAATAAATGCCAATTAAAGAGGTTAATTTTCCAAAAGTCAAAATATTTCTATTCTTTTTTTTTAGAAGGAAAAAGGGTATACGGCCCTTTCTCAAAATTCAACATTCATCTGCTAAATTATGTACTATTTTTACACAAATAATACTTGATTAAAGTTATTCAGGAAGACAAATAGAACTAAAACACACTTCATGGACGTACAAACAATGCAGCCCATATACCAATAATACAAGTTGAATTGTCCAAGTGGAAAGTGTTTGTACTTTGTAGCATCTAATGCTGGTATTTGCAACTCAATATAAAGCAAAGCAAAGAAAATATGTTGCAGATTCGTTGAATATTTAGAAACTTAACAGTACTTACTTTCTATTAGTGCAGAACTGTTTGGAATATATAGATCGATCCTCGCTAAGAAGTAGCGTGCTGTACGCGAACATTTTTATCAACTTTGTACAAGTGCAAGTAACGCACATACACATAATCTGCAAGAAGAACCACACAAATTTTAATTGATTAATGTTATCATTTAGTTTGTAACTAAATACCGAAGCGGCGAAAAATTGCTGTTGCTAAATAATTCTTCCAAAATATCGCATCCTGCAATTATTTATAGCAGTAGAAGACATTCATGGTTACTTCCAGTTCTGCAATATTCAAAATCTATTTATTAAATTAATTATAATTCTAATTTGCATCTACTATCTGGAAACCATTTGATTTCTCATTGAAGATAAATTTGATGGCACGTTATCAAATTCAAATAAGGCCTCTGTCGCCGTTAAAAAGAAAAAAAGAAATAGTGCCAAACTTCTACTGTCAATATAAATAAATAAAATAATAATAATAATGATAATAATAATAATAATAATAATATTATTATTAGAGAAAATCTTATTGCACACCTCAACCTGCACACCACTCCTGCACACCGCTGCCTAGGATCAAGTGTGGTTATGAATTATGTAGTATTCGTGTAACGGTAAACAGAAAAACTAAGTAAATGATCTAATTATGTCACAATAATTTGAACAAAATTTACAAATTCGGTGTAATCATTCCTGGACTACCAACCTAGAATATTTGAACCTAGAAGCTACCAATCTTACTATACGTAATTTAGCAATTGTAATTTTTGCCTAGTAACATTTTTAATCACTTTTAATTAAAATTACATATGAACGACTGGCTCATCACCAAGAGAACTGAAATTTATAAAGAAGCACTAAAGGCAACCGAATCTATCGAAGGACCCTCTGAAGGCTTTGTTAAACCAACAGAAGTCAGCCAGAAGGCCACCACAGCCTTGATTAAGCAGAACAACACAATTATCCAACTGCTGGTCAAGATAAGCGAAAACCTCGACGACTGTTTGGAAACAGTCAAAGATATTAAGAAGGTCGTAGCTGAGAAATCAGCTGGGACGTCTTCTGATATCTCCGCAAAAACCATTGAAGATCTGGAGAAGAACCTTCAAAAACTCAGTCTCGGAGAACCGATTCGTAAGCCAAAACCAAAGCCTGCACCTTTCTACGTCTTTAAGGACCCACAAAAGGTCTTTGAAGAAGAAAAGCGTAAAGCTTCAAAATGAGCAGAACTCAAACCCAAACAGAGATGGCGTCACGACCATCTATAAGCAACCGTGACCAACAAAATCAAAACCGAGAACAGACCCCCACAGTAGAAGACCAAATAAGAGGCTACAGACTTGGACAGCGAGCACGGCACTCATTAAGCCGTATGATGCCCAGGAGACAACAAGGGTATCAAAGAACACTCGAGTCCCAAATGAATCCAGATGCGGAGCTCAACTTGTCACAATTTAGAAGAGCACAAAATGTTCCTGCTGAAGTACTTTACCAAGCAGGGAGTCTTTTCCAAACCTAGCATCAGGTTTATCAACATTATTCAGACCAGAGAATTTCAGTTGTAGACAACCAGCAACTGGAATTACCATTCATTACACAACAAGGATTTGAGAGACTGCAAAGAGAAGGCCTACAACATCTCCACATGGGCCTGATCATGATTCATCTCTTTACTCTTCACAGAGTAGCTGCAGGGGTCAATGCCCTTGTGGTAATCCAGGATACAAGATGGCCTGATGACAGATCCATAATTGGCACTATGGAAATGGATCTAACTCATGGGTCTCAGTTGGCCTATATTGCCCCAAATATGATGCTATCCATAAGGGACTTTTATAATCATATCCAGTTGGTGATTCAAACTCATGGATATGACACATGGCGAGCTGGCGAAAGCAACTTGCTGCTGACAAGATCACTTATTGGGAGGCTTTCAAACACTAACTTCACGGGATTCAGATACAACATCAACAATGTATCTGATTATCTCACAAGTCATGGAGTCCAAGCCATCCCAGGGCAAAGGCATACCACTGCGGAATTAAGAGGAAGGCAGTGGGTACTCAGACCAATGCAGCAGCCTGAAGCTCAACATCCTCAAAGAGCAGTTACACAAATTTGAACAGATGGCTCACTACTGCTCAGATTCACAAACTATGGTGCAACGCCGCCACCTCAAGAACAACCAAGAGGTGAATTTGATGAAGAACAATTAGAAGAAGAAATCATAGCTATGGTCCTTTGTTATGATGCAGAAGAAGAATCTGACAATGAGGACAAAACAGAAGATGATATTTTCTGGGGAGCCCTATCTGTCACCGCACAATTAATAGAAGGTCCACAAGATGACTGTCCTATCTGGGATAGTTATAATGAAGAAGAAGCAGAAGTGGATTTTATCAATCCATTTTCTGTAGAAGGTGGTGGGAAGGAACAAAAACAAACCACCGAAACTGTTTTCATGATGCATGATCAAGAAGAAGAAGAAACAGAATACCCAAAACTGAAACAGTTTTTACAAGAAAGAGCTTTCTCTAGTGCAACATCCGGTGTTTATCATCCACCTCCAGAGCCTCTTATGGGACAAGTGTCCTATACACCAGCTAGGCTTGAAGCTAAACATGATGGAGCATCAACTTCTCAACCTTCATCAAGCTGGCAAAGACCTAAAAACTTGAGTTTACCAGGAGGAGTTGGTCATCACCATAATGAAATGTGGAATTTACCAGCAGCAATGCAACAACAAGGCGCTTTGCTGGTATTACCCGAAGATATCGGTCTCTATAATGATACCATATCAAGATGGGAATCAATCACTCTAAATCTCTTGAGTGAAAGAACCTTTGATGACAACAAGGCCAAGATGATGTTCATTGAGAACCTCCTTGGTGAAACTGAAAAGAAGATTTGGATCCAATGGCGAATGGCATTCAAAGAACAATATGCTATACTCACAAACATTGCTGATGATCCCCAAAATGTTATATCACAAATCCGAAGAGTAATGCTGTTGGAAGATCCCTACCAAGGAACAACAGATGAGCAAGATCATGCATACCATGATCTTGAAAGATTGAGTTGCAACAATGTGAGAGATCTCTTCTCTTACATGAATGATTACAAAGTTTTAGCAGCAAAATCTGGGAGGATGTATGTAAATGAAGAACTCTCAGCAAAGTTTTTCAGAAAAATGCCCCCTCTTATTGGCAATGAACTTGAAGAGGCATTCCAGAGAAAGTTTCCTGGTAATACAATTGGTGTCATGCCCAGAATACACTTTTCTTACCAGTATTTGGCAGAGATGTGCAAGAAGGCGGCAATGCAACGAAGCCTTAAAGACTTAACCATATGCAGCCGTATACCCATACCAGGAGAATACCATAACAACCGAAAGAAGTATGGTCTTAGAAAAGTCAAGACCTACAAAGGAAAGCCACATGACTCACATGTGCGAGTGTTCAAGCGAAAACATGCTGACCGAGTCCGCAAATGCAAGTGCTTTATATGCGGAGAAGAAGGCCATTTTGCACGAGAATGCAAGAGGAATAGAGGGAACATCGCAAGAGCAGCGGTGTTGGATAATTTGGACCTACCAGATGACATAGATGTGGTGTCAGTAGATCTAAATGAACCTGACAGTGATGCCATATGCAGCCTCTCAGAAGGAGAAGCTGGTAACACGGAGGTCCATGTGCGAACTGCGATTGAAGAAATCCCCTGGGAAGGCGCTATGATGCTGCAAATTGAGCATTACGGATGGAGAAGTAAAGTTCAGCTTCCTGAGAAGCAAGAACAGTGCCAACACCAATTCAGCACTGAAGTCCGAATCGATGGTAACTGTAGTTTTTGTAAAATTGAAACAAATAAAAACTACAGCATAGGCTGTGAGGATTGCAAACTTTTAGCCTGTGCCATGTGCTCACCATTCTATCTGGGAAAAGAAATACAACCGAACACTCAACTTGAGCCCAGACAATACTCCAATAAAGATACCCTTATAAAAGAGCTCATAAAATATGTTGAGTTCCTAGAAGCTGAAAATGAACGATTGTAAAAACTTCTACAAGAAACCCAGATACAAACTCCCGAAGAAGAGTTGGCAGAACAACAACTTCTACAAGAAAACCAGATAAAAGTCCTTGAAGAGGAATTGGCAGAAGAATTCAGAGAACTGGCAATCTCTGATAAAGGAAAGAAGAAAGTAACCTACCCAGAAGAACCAATAATGGAGGAAGATGATGAAGATGGTGAAGCTGCACTCGTAGTCTTCATTGACTATGCAGCATATAAAGCAGAGGTTCTAACACAAGTTCAACAGCCCAGACAGCACAAAAAGATTGATAATAGGCTGTATAACCTGATAGTATCCATTGAAATCCCTGGAGTCAAAAGATTTGATATCCGAGCAATACTCGACACTGGTGCATCAACCTGTTGTATATGCCAGACAGCCATACCAAATGAGGCACAAGAGAAAACATTATACCCAGTCCAAATCACAGGAGTAAATTCACGGCAAGTTGTCAATACAAAACTCAAGCAAGGACAACTCGTGATTGGGGAAAACAAGTTTCGTATTCCATTCACCTATTGCTTTCCAATGGGCATGCGTGAAGGGATACAGATGCTCCTTGGGTGTAATTTTATAAGATCGATGGCAGGAGGATTAAGAATTGAAGGCAAAGTGCTTACATTCTACAAGAATGTAACAGAGATCCATACCACAACAGAAACAATAGCAGTTCCAGCTGCTATACAAGAATTGGATCTAGAAGAGCATGAATACCGACTAATCCAAGAAGCTGTCTTTTACCAAAACCCGATTACCAACAAAACCTTTGAAAAAAGGTTTAGTCCACTATTAGCTCGTCTAAAAGACCAAGGCTATATTGGGAGCAACCCACTTCAACATTGGGCAAAAAACAAGGTTGTTTGCAAACTGGAGATCATCAACCCGGACCTTACAATTGAAGATAAACCGCTCAAACACGTAACTCCGGCCATGAAGGAACAATTTGATCGCCATATTAAAGCCTTACTCGAAATTGGTGTAATCAAGCCAAGCACAAGCAGACACCGAACAATGGCATTTATGGTCAATTCCGGGACTTCAATTGATCCAAAAACTGGGAAGGAGATAAAAGGCAAGGAGAGGATTGTTCTCAACTACAGAACCCTTAATGATAACACCTACAAAGACCAATACTCTCTGCCAGGTATCAATACAATTTTGAAAAAGATCAGTAACAGCAAGATCTTTTCGAAATTTGATCTGAAGAGCGGCTTTCATCAAGTCGCTATGGATCCAGCATCTATACCATGGACTGCTTTCATAGTCCCTGGAGGATTATATGAGTGGTTAGTCATGCCATTCGGATTAAAAAATGCACCTGCCGTGTTCCAAAGAAAGATGGACGACTGCTTCAGAGGAACAGAAACATTCATAGCAGTCTACATAGATGACATTTTAATCTTCTCACAGACAGAAGAAGAACATGCAAAGCATTTGGAGGTAATGCTTTCTATTTGTGAGAAGAATGGACTTGTGTTGTCACCCACAAAGTTCAAAATAGCTGTACCTGAGGTGGAATTTCTTGGTGCAACTATTAATCGGGGAAAGATTAAACTCCAAGAGCATATAATCAAGAAGATTATCAACTTTGATATGGAGTCTTTGAAGGAAAAGAAAGGGCTTCGCTCCTTTCTGGGTATTCTCAACTATGCAAGGGCGTATATTCCAAAACTGGGTACCAAACTTGGCCCATTGTATTCTAAAACTTCTCCCCATGGTGACAAGAGACTGAAACCGTCTGATATCAACCTAATCAGACAAATCCAAAGTGAGGTTCAAAATCTTCCAGACCTGGAGTTTCCCCCGGAAAATGCCTATATTATCCTTGAAACTGATGGATGTATGGAAGGCTGGGGAGGCGTTTGCAAATGGAAGCCAAAGAAGGCGGATCCTCGCTCAACCGAGAAAGTGTGTGCATACGCAAGTGGCAAATTTCCAGTCATAAAATCGACGATAGATGCAGACATTCACGCCTGCATGGAAACTTTAACGACCATGGAAATCCACTATCTAGATAAAAGTGAAATAACGCTTAGGACAGATTGTCAAGCGATTATTAGCTTTTATAATAAAACTACTAACAATAAACCCTCTCGGGTTAGGGGGATTAAATTTACTGATTTTGTGACAGGAACAGGTGTGCATATCAACTTCGAGCATATTGACGGGAGGCAAAATACTCTTGCAGATACGCTATCCCGATTGACTACTTACTGCACAACAGGATGTCTCACCCCAGAACAAACCGCGTTCCTTTCCATGTTGGAGCCAGTTCTAGAGGAAATTCAGACTGGAATGCTGAACGACGCCAGCACTATGCTTCTATGCACTCGTATTCAGACAGTGTTCCCCTATACACAACCGCAGACATCCATGGCATACACTACCATAGGGAACGTAATGGTGGATCACTCACAAATGCCATTATCCACAAAGGCGTCATGCAAGAAGTTAAAGAACTTCAAGCAAGGATGGCCTTTGCGCAAATCAATGTATTGAGGACCATGCTTGAACGAGAGTATGAGTATGCCCGCCTATACAAGAATGCCGACTGCGTAATGGGTGATACTTGCCAACTACTTGAAGAACAAATTCCCCAAATTAAGAAAATTGAGAGGGACCTTGATAACCTAATTACACAGTTTGTCAAATGGGGATAAAGGAGCGTGATGGACCCAACTACTGTCCTTCACAACTTTATCTAATAATTAAGTGTGATGAATAATCTGGTGGTAATCTATGGGAAACCACTATTTGCCTTGTGTGGAGTGAGCTCAATTATTTGAGCATCTTTTCTTTTTGAAATTTTTGGCCTACCTGTTTTGGCCAGTAGTGTGCTTTTGTGCTCAATTATTTGAGCATCTTTTTCTTTTTGAAATTTTTGGCCTACCTGTTTTGGCCAGTAGTGTGCTTTTGAGTTAGTGCGATCCACTTTCAGTGGAGTGGTTGTACTATCTCTCTTTTTCTTCAATCAGTGCACCTAACTTTTGATAGTGGGTGTACTGAGTAGGAGACAAAGGATTGTGGAAATCCCTTTATTCACATGACGATGGGGCCCAACGAGCACCCGGTGTGATAATTGAGATTCCATTCCCAAGTCTATATAAGTGTGTTTTCTCAGAGTTGCAAGACAGAGCTGAGTCCCAGCAAGTCTTACTTCTCTCTCTGTAAGATATCTACTACTCAATAAAATTTCTTTCCTCTTAAACTTCTAGTCTAGTATCTTTTAGCAACGAAGTTTTGGAGTTGAGATCCTAAGAATGGGCATTTTCTTTCTGGTATCAGAGCTAGATTATTTGGTTAGTAAAGATTATGGCTTTCTAAATTTTCTTTTATTCTAGGTAGTAGGAAAGGAAATGTTATACCAAAATTGTTGATATTGTTCATCTGTGTTGTCCAAAACTAGTCCATTTGCTAATATTGTTTACCTGTTTATCTGAAACCTGAATATTGAGATATGAAATTTTGAACATATAATTGTTGGTAAATAAATGTTCAGACTGAAACAAAAGACCAGACCAGGCCATAGATAGGCACAGAGACGAGTAGTCGTCAGGCCTTGTTGGAACCCGTTTGGATGAGTAAAAGTTTGCACACAAAAGACCACACAATTATAATAAATAACTACCTTGGATTTAGTGGTGTGCAGATCCGGTGTGCAGAATACGGTGTGCAGTTATTTTCCCCCTTATTATTATTATTAATAATAATTTGGAGCAAAGTACGATAATTACTGCGTAATCCGTAGACAAATGATACGAAAACAAATGTTTCAGTTTCAATGATTTTTGTAAACGATTGCAAAACGTTAAAAATTCACACCACAAATTATTTTTTTTCTTTCCAAAAAAGGTGGGATCCTGCACACTAGTTAAGAATCTTAAGATGGAAGTGCTTATCCTCTGCCTTAAGGCAATATGCAGTGAAGCACGCCATTGGATTATCTTAAGATTTGTGTAGGCTCTGAACTCAATGCGATCCAATGGTCCACATGTTTCACTGTATATTGCAGTATTGCAGAGGATTTGAAATCTTAAGGTGGATGTCTATTACAGCAACCCAAAACGTCTAAATCCATATCCATTATTATAGCATATTAAACTTGGACGCATTGCTACAGTGCTATGAACAGTGCACGCTACAGTATTTATTTATGGAACTCAAAACCTAAAACCCAAAACCCAAAGAGGACATAAAAGACCATCTTGATCCTTTTACTACTACACTCGAAGGAAAATGGAGAGATCCATTGAACTCATTTTCAAATTTGATTTTTCTTTTTTTTTTTCAAATTGATTTTCAAGATCTTTTTCACTAAGAATTCTGCTAAAAATCATATAATTATTAAAGCATTATTTTTAGATTTTTCTATATATACTTATTTATATAATTAAGTAGTAACTTTTTTTAATGCTTAAACAAACCGTCTAATATTTTTTGGGAATTTGAACTCTGCAAATTTATTTGAAAGTTGCATATGATTTATGAAAATCCTCATAATTTTTAGCAGAATTTTGATATTTTATAAATTTGAACTTAATTTTTGGTTTACAAACATATTTCAAATTTGAAATTACCACAAAAAAATATTTTATTGGAACATTGACTTCATTGAAATCCATACAAATTAATATTCTACCAAAATTTGTAATAATTTAAATTTGATAGTTTTGGAATTAGGTATCAAATAACACTTAAATGCAGATTAGTTACACTTACAAATATTTTTAAGTTCATAGATTAATTGTATTTCAAATTTCATATAATTTGATGCTCTTTGATATATTGATAGAATATAAAAGGCGATACAGTTTGTCATATTATGTTTAAGAATTAATAGGATTAGAAATGTAAACAAGTAAACATCAACAATATATAGCTGAATAATTATTGTCGAAGCAAAGCGAGGCACTCCTCTAGTGAATATATGATATGACTCGTAAAAATGGAAGTGCAAATAACCACACACTACTCCTTAGTTTACGAAGGTACAGTACATAGACATACATTTTGATTAATAAGTAGTGTTCATTAGTATATCTCTAGCTGCATGCAATTACTTCTTACCAATGGGTGTATAAAAGAACAGCAATTGACCTGCTGTTGGAAATTTTAACAAGGGCAGCTATATATAGATGTAATTTTAGCCTGTATGACTACAGTAGTACCGTACAATTATTACTACATATTTTTTTCGATTGTTACTGGGATAACAATTTAACTTAAAAGAGTAAATCAAATTATGCAAAATTGTTCCCATAAGATGAGATTTGTGCGGCTGTTATGATCAAGTCATTTACCTTTTACAAAAGTTTTATCATCGAAAAATCTGCGCAATACCGTCGAAGAGTTACAGAAACCTGAAATGAAATCAGTTGTTAGCAAGTTATACATATCTATGTATGAAAATTAACAGTAATTTATATTTAGGTACAATTGGGTTACCGTGTTATGCACAACAAAATGGCGTTGGCCGTCGGTGTTATGCGCTCGTATCTCAACAACGTAACTCCGATGGCCGATCTGATTCGAACGTGCATTCTAAATATCGAAATCTCATAGCATACAAATATTTTTCTATTTTTGGAGATTCCAAACTATTTTTCATGATTTTTGAAAGATGGCCAAAAAATAATAATAAAATAATCCATCTGGAATTCAAATTCGCTTCTTCAAAAATCGTTTAAAATAGTTAGCAATCTCCAAATATAGGAAAAATATGTATCCTATGAGATTTCAATATTAGAATGCAGTGGTAGAATAGGATCTGTCATCGAAATTACGGTTGCTAAGATACGAGTACATAATACTGACACCATTTTGTTATAACACGGTGACCTAACTCTATGTCTAACTCTATGTAGGTCTTTCAAGAGATGAAAATCACCACCACCAGCGGATAACTACATCTCTATATTCAGATTAAAGCCCAAACAAGTCCCAAAATCGTCGTGAGTAAGACGAGACTATATATATATATGATTCAAACTCTAAAGTTTCTAGCAAATAAAAAAGAAAAGAAAATGAATGCAAGTGGAGACAATAAGAATTGAAAAACATTTTTTGGAGGAAAAAAAAAATATAAAGAATAAAGTATCACATATAAACTTACGTTGGGGCACAGAATGACCCACAGAATGAAGAGCACCATGGTCAATAGAATAATGACGATGGACCAAATAATAAAGATCAGGATGGCCAATAGAAGAATAAAGATCACATCCTGAGATGGCGGCAATTTTGTCCCAGTCACATCCTTTCTTACTTTGAATTTGCTCCTTCAAATTTTGATGTACTTCTCCACCAATCCAAAGTATATGAAGTGAGGCAGGGAGGCCTCTCTTTGGAAATGACCTTAGTTCTGGACAGTTAATTATTGCAAAAACTTTCAAAGAATAGAAAAGTTCCATTTCTGGAAGAAATAATAGCTTGTTGCAGTCCGAAATGCCAAATATCCGGAGGGATGCCAATTCATGTAAGTCTTGCAATGAAATCAATACTGGACAACATGATACCTCCAATTTAGTTAACCTCTTAAAGATAGATACGTCTCCTTGAAATAGAGTCGATATACATTCCAGGGAATCAAAACTCGAAATTTCAAGGTATCGTGGGGGCACAAAATCATTATCCAACTTTAACATATGACAATCCTTGATTTTCAGTTTATTGAGCTTAGGGAATACTAACGAGTCACATGGATATGACCATTCCTCTAGGCTCGTCAGAAGCTCAATTTCAAGATTCTCCAAGGAGGAAAACTTTCCATTTCCATAGAATTCAAGACCAATTATCCTCACTGCAGTCAAGTTTGATATACGTAGATCTTGGAGCAATGGTAGTTGTCCAAGAGAAGGGAGCATCCTTATTCCCATACACCTTTGCAATTTAATAGTTTTGACACTAGAGAGAAAATTTGACTCCAACCAAGAGGGCCACGCAGCTCCAGGATATCCATCGATCAAAAGATCTCGTAAATTGGGATTTGGGCTTAGAGCTTTAAGCACTGCATGGTATTTAGTACTCTCCACTTTCAATGAAGAATTTTCCCAGGAGAGATCTAGTCCAATAACATGTTGCTTTTTACTGAGCTCTCCTTTGATAGCCTCTTTTTCACAAGTGGCATTCTCTAACCCACTTATCACAAGGTTTCCCTTAATGTCGGTAACATTCCCCAAGAGGTCTAATCCGTGTCCCATCTCATTGCTCCGAACACAAAGGGATGCACATCCTCCTTTCCAAAGTGATTGTGGTGGTAGCAGTACCACGCACATATCCATAGTTTTAATAGATATCAAGCAGCTCGTGCTACGTAGGAATTTTGGTAACATCACCTCATTTGGGAACATCAACCTCCACTTTTTTATAAATAATGCACTCAAAAGATAAAGTTTTGACAAGGAACTTTTTACCATCATCATATCAAAAGGATTTCGTACTGATAGGTAACGAAGGTGCTTACATTGACCAATTGCACATAAATTTAGTATTTCACATTCTATATGGAGCACTCTAATTCTTTTCAACAAGATGAATAAATTAGTAATATCTTTCGCCAACCAGTCATGGCCATGTGAGAGCATGAGTGTATGCAGCTTATCAAGGCCTTGCATATTCTTTAGACTATCAATTGCTTTATAAGTTACAAATAAGTGTCGAATAGATCCCAAGTTTCTTATGGAGTCATCCTTATCAAGTATATGACATTCACCTTTAGAAACATGACATGCCAAATCGCTCATGAGGTCATGCATCACGTAGTATTCTTTTTTATTCTTTTTAATCACTTGGAAAAACGATCTAGCTAGTAAGGTCTGGAAGTATGATTTTCCCACCTCCAATTTATTTCTATCCTCCGAATGAATGAACCCTTGTGCAATCCACATGTGAACCAACCGGTCAGGTTTAAGACGGTAATCCTTTGGAAATAAGCTACAATATGCAAAACAACGCTTAAGATGTTCTGGTAAATGCTCATAGCTTCGATGAAGGATCTTCATTATGCCACCGTTTTCTAGTAGATTATCATTCAAAGTCTTGTTCCACTCTTCCACATCAGATTTACCCCGTAATTGTGTTCCCACCACCCTGACGGCCAATGCTAGGCCCTTAAGCTTATTAACAATCTCTTTACCAATAGGCTCCAACTCATGGCGTTTATCCTGGTTCTCACTACCAAACGCACACAGTTCAAAAAGTGACCACCTATCATCCTCGTTTAACCCATCTAAGGGTATTGAGCTTCCTACTGTACCCAAAACACGTTCTACTGTAGGATCTCGAGTTGTAATGACAATCTTACTGCCCATCTCTGCCTTTTTCAAAGGAGCGAGGAACTGTAACCATTCTGACCGGTAACTACTGTACCCCTTTTCATCACCTTTGTTATACCAGACATCATCCAAAATTAGAAGAATTTTCTTTGACTCTAACTCGTTTTCAAGTTCTGTCTGTAGTGTACCAAATTGGTTAGTATCGACAGTGGGACAGTTTTTACACACAAGTTTAAGAATTTCCCTTGTGAGACTAAGCATATCAAATTTATCAGAAACAGTGAGCCATATTTTTTTGTGAAAATGATCATTGAGCCTCGAATCATTGTAAACCATTTGAGCAAGAGTAGTTTTACCTATACCTCCTTGGCCAACAATTGAGATCACTGGGGGCGAGGTTGAATCATCTGATTGACGTAACAACAGATCTATTAGAAGTCGACATTCATTCTCCCTACCAACAATTTCTTCACTTATTAGGGGACTGGTAAGATGCCAATTTTCAGAACTGGTCACATTCGTTTGCTCGCGCTGCACTGTTACCTTCATTAGGTTAATAAGATTATCTGCTGACTTTTTGGCTCGATCTAAGCTCTCAGAAACTTCTTTAACCCTTTTCTTGAACTTCTGATTGCCACCGACAGATTGGTATATAGCACGATAAGAAGAGGACGCTACAGCACTAAGTGTCTTTTTCTGTTTCTCAAATTTCTCCTTAAGGAGGTCGTACTCAAACTCATCCATGATATCCTCAGCATCATACACTGCATCTTTTGTTTGCCTCATCAACTCAGCATGGTTTTGATCCTTGATTTTCTGCTTCTCAAATGTGCCCATGAAAAGGTGGATCTCTGTAAGGGTCGTCTTCATCTCCTTCATCTCATCCTCGATGCCAGCCTTCTTGAAGATTGTGTTTTCTATATAGGTTGTGGCTTTGTTTATAACCAAGCTTATGACAGGGGACACCACCCATCCTACCGCAGTGGCCGCTGTAATCTCAGCCATGGAAAAGATTAAAATCTGGAGAGTGAGTTAATGGTTATTACTCATTAGGAAAGGAATTTGAGGCATTGGCTGGGTGGGATCATAATTGGAGAACAGGGGAAAAGCTGTTTTGATTTTTGGAGTACCAATTCAAGATGTTGCAAAAGAATGGCAGGGAGAAAATTCTTCGTTGAAGATGGAGGAGAATATTTCTTTGATAAAGATTAGCAAATTCTTTTTTATGCACAGCATGCATAGACTAATTCCGTCCAAGATATAACACTGAACAGCTCAGATGACCGTCAAGTTTCCTTGAGCTAGAAATCGTATGATGTTTCTTATCAGAAACTGGACGGTCAGAAATTCATTCGGGATAGTGTCCACTCTGCAGAGGATATAGGAGCACGGACTAGTAGTTAAGGCAGGTCAGAAATTATAATATGCCACCGAGAAATTATAAGAGTCGTAGGTAGTGACCACCCATTTTATATATCCACTGGTCCACTGTATTTTTTATGAACAAATATCATTTTTCAGTAAATATTTATATCTTTCCGATTAATATATAGTATTTTCTAGTAGACAGATACACTACAGTTTTCAGTAAACATTTATGCACTTGTGACAAACACATAGATGCACGTGGGTATATCAGATTGTAAAAGAGAGATGAATGAGTGACTTACTTTATAGATGAACTCTACGTGTTTTCCAAATTATAATATGCCATATTGACATTACTTTAGCTGTACTTTCATTTGTTTAATAAGTCAATGTCAGGTGACTTCGCAAAATTGATTGCTTTCACGTTCAAGCCGTTAGGCTTGTAATTCAACGCGATTTTTTTTTTTTTTTTTTTTTTTTTTTTTTGTAAAGACAAATTCAATTGTATCCACAATGTTTGTCAAATATAAGATCTTCATTCTTTATCCTCAATTTGCTATATATATTATGAATGTGATACTTTTGTTATTTTTTCATCTGTTCTTTTGATTCTATCTTCAAATATTATTGATAAAGATCAATGCACAAATTTTATGCTTCAAAATAAAAAAATATCCCAGTGGCGTACTGGTCATGTGTTCCTCTCATCATTATAGGCTATATATACAAAATATAACAAATCCCAAGAAATCTTCTTACTTGTTTGATTTTTCATAGCGGCACGCAAGTTTTAAAGTCAACTAGTGCAAATTGTTAATATATTAATAATCGACAATTTATTAAGGACACGCAATGACACAAATACATGGTGCACTTTACTATAGGGCAATTTGTAAAATTGCCCTTACTTCTCAAAACTTGAAATGGATTGCCCTACCTTCTAAATTTATCAATAATGTGCCCCTCCTTTACCCTTGCTTCCCTTCCCTTCTCTTCACCCAGCCCCATTTTACCTTCCTCTTTTAATAAATAAATTTATTATTATTATTATTATTACTATTACTATTACTATTATTATTATTATTATTATTATTATTATTACTACTACTACTATTATTATTATCTGTCTAATTTCTAGGTGAAGGTATGTTTTTCATCTGTATGACTCATTATATTCTTTACATAAAAATCATATAGGATACAAAATTTTTAAGTAATTGTTAGATTTTGTAGAGTTTACACATAAAATATTGAATATTTTATTAATATTGTATAGTTATTTTTATAAAATTCAAAGCAAACACTTAAAAATTTTTAAAAATGAAAAAAATTTTGTATCCCATATGATTTTCATGTAAAGAATATAATCAGTCATATAGATAAAAAACATACCTTCACATAGAAATTAGAGAGATGATGATGATGATGATTAATAATAATAATAATTAATAATAATAATAATAATAATAATAATAAGTTTATTTATTATTAAAATGAGGAAGGTAAAATGGGGGACTGGGTGAAGAGAAGGGAAGGGAAGCAAGAGTAAAGGAGGGGCATATTGTTGATAAATTTAGAAGGTGAGGCAATCCATTTCAAGTTTTCGGAAGTGAGGGCAATTTGTAAAATTGCCCCTTTACTATATATATAAAGGGACAATTCAGGAATGAACAGTCGACTGCAAATCTGAACCGTTAGTTATCATTTGACACTCCATCCTGATCGTTAGAACTTTGACGCTACTGTTCATTGTACAGTAGTGTACAGTTCTACCCTTTCCAGAACATTCCTCTTTTCTCCTCTCTTTCTGAGTCCCAACTCCAGCAGCTCGGCGAGCAGCATCGACAGCGAGGTGGCTGCAAGGCTGAGCTTTGTCGAGGTCGATGAGCGCATACTGCACGGGGGTACTCGAACTGGTGTAGACGCCGCTTCCTCACGTGCCGCACTCGCTCCTCGTACAGCCGTACGATCGGGGCTCCTAGCTGACCGCGCACAGGGAGAGTGCGGGCGAGGAGCGAAGAAGGAAGAGGGCGAGCGAGAGGAGCCATGAGGTCACAACGGTGGAGGCCATCGCCCACAGCAAATATTTGGTCCCGAGCATAGGTAATTTCGCCTTGAATCTCCTTGAATTTCTTGTCCAACTATTCTTAATTAGGAATTTTTGGCATTTGGGGTTCTAGGTTTGAGGAATTGGGGCTTTGGCGAGGTTAGCGTTGTCTTGCAAGTTAGTTTATGGATTTTGTTTGGTAGTGAAACCAACAGCAGTTCAACGTCTTTGTGATCCTTTGTTTCTACAGTGTTGCTCTTTTAGCTTGCTGACGTCGATCCTTTGTTTTTACAGTGTTGCTCTTTTTGCTTGCTGGTGATGGTGACATATTTCTTGGCCTGTAATTTGTTGTTGCCAGAAATCACAATACAAGCGCAAGCTTGCATTTGTGTCAGTCTTCAACTGATCATGTATTCATATTCATTGGGAATTTAGGAAGAACTGAATATGTAGGATTTTGTTTTGGATTTGCATTTAATGCACAAATGATTAACTTATAAGAAGAAGAGGAAATGATTGTGAGCCTTTCTTTGAAATGAAACAAGGCCTTCTGTGAAGTGCGATGAAAATTGGACTTAGCAAGGCTTTGTTAAAATGGACTTAATTTACTGTCTTTTAATTTCTCAGTTAAATGACGGATTCTCCTAGAGGCATTCTTTCTGATCAATATTTTTGCTCCCAATTTATGATAAAAGGTACACATTTAATGCAACCAAGTAAGAATCAAGATTGACCAGGATGCATAATTATCCCAATTTGAAAATCATGCATAATCCAGATTTAGACGGAATTTATAACATCTCTTTCCCCAAACATCGTCAATAGGACCGTTTCTAACTGCCCATCTGACACGGTTTCCCTGAGCATCTTCCTGTGGTGTGCCCGGCAGCTTGGGTACTTCCATGCTCCCAATTCGTTCGATCATGTGGTGCCGGTCGTAAACCGGCTTACTGACAGATTTGGGTCTGTTGCAAACATTGTAGAGGAGTTGAGGAGTGTTGGTTGTCCCATGGCATCAACTTTCTTGGTTTTGCTGAGAATTTACTGGCGAAGCTGTTCGTACAAGTTTGCACTTGAGGTGTTTGAGGAAATGTGTAGGTATAACTTTGAGCCTAGCACATTTGCCCGGAATGTGGTTATAGATATACTGTTTAAAATTGGTCATGTTGATAGTGCAATGAGGTTTATGAGAGAGACCCAACGACCAAATTATCTCACTTTTTAGCATTTGCTTGACTAGTAAAAGGTAACTGGTAGGTAGGAAAAATAAAGAATTTAGGAGAAAACTTTGACAAGAAAAAGAAGCAAAATGTTCTATACAAAATCTTCTTAAAGAAGCTAATTGTTTCTACCATTATTCTCTTGATTCTTGACAAGTTTGTGCTCTTGCATAAATGGAAAGTAACTAGAAGTCATGCACCACTTCAATTTAAAATTTCAAAGTTGTGATTGGTTTTTAATTTTTTCTTTTTATTGCAGCTAAGTAGATGTGCTGGATTGGAAATCGATAGCTCTCTCCAGATCTTTTATCTCTCTATGTAGCTCCTTCAATCGTCTTCCCCTTCACATGAAGGTACAATGACTCAACTCTTGAAAGAAAAGATAAGAAAAAAGCCAATTGATGTGTTTTGTCTTCAATGATTGAACCAATACACCAACTCATGAAAAAAGAGAACGAGAGAAGTGTGGTAAAACCGGTATCAGTGTTCGAAAAGGTAGGACTACACAGGTTACTGATCCATGCTTCATATAATAAGTATATTTAGCCTCAAATAAAATATGTACATATTCTAACATTTGATCTATTCTATAGCTGTTGGACTTATTAAAGAAGCTGATAGCAAATAATGAAGAAAATAATATATTGCACACTGATTAGGTATGTTTTTCCTAATTTTTGTCATATTTGTGATGATTTTGATCAGATAGTATAATTCGGTAAGGAACAAATCATTTTATGTTCATGTTTTTCTATTAATGTTTTACTCTCTGAAGATACCTATGATGTAATTTCTTAGACATTGTTAATATATTGGGCATGTGGTACTACAGGTCAGGTAATTGTAACTGCAACCTTCATCATTTCATAAATATTGACTGCATGTGGAGGGTGTTGTTAAATTTTATGGTTGAGCCAGGCATTGTATGAAGGATTTAAATGCAAAAGTACAAATTTATGCCGGCTTGAATTTTTTTCTATTTATTTGTTCTGGTACAACAACACTTCTCTGGAGTTGCTAAGCTGTGTATCAAATTTTCAGATGATGATTTTTTTTTTCCATCAAAATCGTCCAAATTACCCTCTATAATATCAAGTAAAGTTGCATCTAATGGTCCGGTTGGGATTGGTTCAGATTTTGAATGAAATAAGTACATGTAACCTCTGATATGCTTCATTCCTAAATCTATTCTTTTCTTATCTTTTATTTGTGGCAAGGGTTGAGAGATGAAGTATGTAGAAGATGGATATGTTGCCAACCATCTCAAGCTCCTCGAGATTTTGTCCCTTACCTTTAATGTAAAAGGTACAAGTTGATGATAAATTGTATTATATGTTAATTTATGGACTCAGGCATGACAAATACTGTTGGCTTAGGACTTACTCCCTCTTGTATGTTGGCTTGGATGGATCCGGCAGAAGGGTGATTGAAGAACTTAGTTGAATAAGTGAATAGCTTTAGAGTTCTTTATCTTGGACAAAAATCAGATGTATTATAGTAGTGGTTATCTTCTAATTGCATATTGTAATATGTGAGCGACCTTATTATTAATTTTGAAATTAGTTATACATTATAGGAAATCATTTCATTGGTAATGGAAATATTTGATATTTTTTCTTCATTTCAATAGAGAATTTACTTCAAACAAAATGTATTTATTATATTGTTGCAAGATTTGTTGATCCATTGTAAAATTGAAACAACAAAAGTGGTTGGGTAAGTTTATAAAATTCAGGCCGTTGTATTTCAGATAGTTTGGTTTGCTGAAAAAATTGATGTTTAATATTTATTTTCATGTTTACAATTTGATTCTGGTAATGATGATATATAAGTTAATTAATCATGACTATTACCTTATGAATATATGCTCGGGCGGAGAACGAGCCAACCCTAGTGTAATAAAATAGTAATGCATCTCAATCATAGTCGCAAGTTCTTAACAACAACGGTCAACGGTTCTCGAGAAAGAACCCAAATATGTAAAAGGAACTAAATAATCGAGAGAAGTAGCCCTCACATAATATATATAGGCCGAGTCTGTTGCAAACACAGATAAGATAATTATGTGTCAAAAGCCCATCAAAATTTTGTCAGTACTGGCGTAAATTACATCTTATTTGGTAAACACCGATAGGCCTATAATTGTTGTAACATTTTACAACAAAGAAGAACAAAGGGCAATCACATATTCTTTTTCCTAAAAAAAAGAAAAAAGAACTTTCGGTAATGAAAAGTGGTTAACTGTGGAGAAACTTGGAGCAGTTAATGTTCATCCATGTTCTTGTGTTCCCCTCGCCAGGATATATCTATCTAGTCGGACATTTGAGCCCAAAAGGCCCAGTAGCGCATCGCTTCAATATCAGTCCCTATTGTCATTTCCCAACCGGATAGATCTTCACTTCAGGGATTCATTCATGCCACCAGAATCCTCAATATTAAATGCTGGAGCCTTCGACTTGGAGTTGGAGGTGTGATGTCTAATTCGGTGGAGCTTAGAGCAGTTTGCCAGTTTGCCACTGTGGGGTTTATTCACACTATACTTCATTCTTCAAGTCAGCAATCAGAGCCGCGTTAATTCTACAAGGCAAGGTCAGCTTGAAATTGGTTGCATTGTTTGAGTATTCTACACAGCTTGCTTATTTGGTACCTTATTCTGCCCATGCTTTCCAACTGGTAATGAACCCACAGAAAGTTTAGATTAAATTAAATTGATAATAAATCGAACAATTATCAATTATGTCATAGAGTGCTACTTAATTAACTGGTACTCCTATCAGTACTTGTGTAAGCCGCCATTATAATAATAAACAGAAGTTCGGCCAAGTCTTATAATAGAGTGGCCCAGATCCTGATTGTTCCAAGATGCCAACAGTAAATTAGGATTAGGAGGATTGTATTTGAGAGATTAACATGCCATGAGCAAAAATCTCATACTAAAGTGGTATTATTGGTATGCTAATAAGCTAGAAAAGTGTCTCTGGAATCACACAACTAAGCCCAGTCTAAACCCATCTAAGGATCAGTACAAAGTGTAAACCCCATCACGGCAGATTGGAATATGAAACACATTTTCTGGTTTATACAACATAGTTGAACTTAGAGCACCGCATTAACTTAAAGTTCTACTTGATTCAAACCTATATGCTCACAAGTCACAACTCCGGCTGGTCTTTTATATCTTCCGGAACTGCAGTATCAACTCCGGATACATTGCAGTCTAACACCTCTTACTGATCAGGAATTCAGGATGATATTGTCATCGATGATCAAAGGATATATACTATATATATATATATATATATGCACACACTTGCATATCAGCATTACTATTACTCAAACTGGGTCACTTGTCAGAACTAAGGTGCCTACATTATGAACTCTAGATATGCCAGATATTACAATTAGCAGGAGGAAACATGACCCACACAGAGCTAGAGAGACCTATAATAGTCACAAAAGTAACAAACAAATGACTGGAGCAAGATTAACTGGATGCTAAAATAGCTGCAATATAAAAAAAATAGTACCAAAAAGCTATACAAAAATCAGCAGAAATGGCCTTAATAGAAGAAAACAAACCATATATAATGTAGCTGTCTCAGATTATTCAAATATCTTAAATAACTACACTACAAATTAACATTGTGAATCCCAAATATTAAGACATCCAACTTTGTCTCTAATAGCACTCCCAACTTGTTGAAATAGCTCGAATAAGTACACACAATATAGTTGTCAATCCCCAAAATAAATAACAAACACTAAAGGCAATCCGAAATTATTCAAATTACTCAAATCATAACCACACCGTACAATTAATGCCAAATCCAAAAGAGATTAAAAAAAGGAGGAAAAACAGAAAAAACCTCTTCTTATGTGTATATTAATTATATCTTCGCAAAGCTGCGAATTTCTTCCCAACCCTGCCAATAAATGTTTTTGCGAACCAGCTCAGGTAATTGTCACAGTAAATCTCCCCCTGCTAAAGCGATTTTATTTATAATTAAATTGCTAAATAATGTACCATTTTAAATAAATAATACTTGAGTAAGATTACTTGGGCAGAGAAATAAAACTACAACACTGCATGGACAAACAATGCCGCCTACATAGGCACATACCTATGAGATTTGTGGAACTGTAGAAAGTGGTAAGCGTATAATATTGAGGCCTTCAATAATTATATTACGGGTACAGCAAGCAATGAAAAAGCAATTACACATCCGTTGAGCATTTTTATTAAAATCGTGTGCTTACTTGTCAATTTGAGCATAATTGTTGAGATATGACATAGATCCTCGCTAGGTAGAATGCTGTACGCCAACATGTTTATCAATTTTGAAGTCCTGGAATTCCTCCCTAAAACTGGAGATAGGTTCTAAAAAAATAAAAAATAAAAAACCACGCGAAAATTAATCCATTGAAATAATTCAGTATGTTCGGAAATGCCGGAGCTGACAAAAAGTTGCTCTTGTTAATTATTCTGCCAATTAATGTATTATATCCCACAATTTTTTATAGCAATATAAGACATGGTTGCTTCCCGTTGAACAATATTCTACATCTATTTATTTTATATATTCTAAATACATCAATTTTGATTTCTCATTGAAAATTAATTTGATGCCAACAATATTCAACTGGAGCAAAGTATGATAATTATCATACAAATGATACGGGCACAAATTTTCTATTTCAATGATTTTCATCGACGGTTACCAAAAAAAAATAATAATAATAAAATAACACCACAAATTATGATGGATGTTTACTAAAGCTACCCAATCCATAGGATGGCTCGTATAAATGAAAATGCTAATAATCAGAGTATTCCTTAGTTTACGAAAGTATAAACAGACAAGTTGATGAATAATTAGTGTTAATTGATTTATCTTACTATGCATCCAATTCTTTTTGTACCAATGGATGGACGCATATAAGAACAGCATCTGAAGTGCTATTCAAATTATAATAGCGGCAGCTATATATATAGATGTAATTTTGGTCTATATGACTACAGTACGACTACTTCATATATTTTCTATTGTTAGAGAATTAACAGTTTTAAGGGAGCATTTTATCAAAATTTATAATAAAAAAATGTTAAGAGAGTATCATATAAAGATTAAGTCATAATTCTTCTAAAAAAAAGATCAAGTCATTTACCCTTAAAAAAAAATTGAGAGCGTAAAATTCTCGATGGCACCCATTCGCCTGAAACAAAATGAGTAATTAGTTATACATATATGAAACCAAAAAAAATCTATGTATGGGCCGATTGTATGCAAAAGGAAATAAAATCACAGTTGTGAATTTTCACAAGCGTGTAATTTCGTCTCTAAAAGTTCCAATGAAAACCCAAACAGCTCCCAAAATCGACTTTAATAAAACAAGGCTATATATATCATTGAAATCCGAAGTTTTCATGAGAATATCGGCATGCAAGTATACAATATATAGTTTTGGCAGCTATATACATGAAAAGGTGGGGACCACATTCTAGCAAATAAAAAAAGAAAAGAAAATAAATGTAAGCGGAGACAATAGGAAAATACATTCCTTGGAGCAAAATAAATAAACATATAATACATCTCTTACAAGTAATAATAAAAAAGAAGAGGGAAAACCTCTTTCTTTTCCTCAAAAAAAATAAACATATAATACATAAAATACCACATATAGAGCTTACCTTGGTAAATCGAAGAATAAAAATCACATCCTGAAATAGCGGCAATCTTGTCCCAGTCACGACCTTTCTTACTTTGAATTTGCTCTCTCAAATCACGATGTACATCTCCACCAATCGAAAGTATCTGAAGTGAGACAGGGAGGCCTCTCTTTGGAAATGACCTTAGTCCTGGACAGTCGGTAATTGTGAAAAGTTCCAATGAATAGAAAAATTCCATTTCTGGAAGATATGATAGTTTTTTGCAATTTGAAATGTGCAGTATCCGGAGGGATGCAAGTTCATGTAAGCCTTGCAATGTAATCAATACATGGCAACATAATACCTCCAACATAGTTAACCTCTTGAAGGTAGATACGTCTCCTTGAAATAGAGTCGACATACACTCCAGGCGATCAAAACTCGAAATTTCCAAGTATTGTGGGGCCACAAAATCATTATCCAACTTTAGCATAAAACAATCCTTGATTTTCAGTTCATTGAGTTTAGGGAATACTAATGAGTCACATGGATATGACCATTCCTCCAGGCTCGTCAGTTGCTCAATTTCAAGAAGCTCCAATGAGGGAAACCTACCATTACCATAGAATTCGAGACCAATTATCCTCACTGCGGTCAAGTTTGATATATATAGATATTGGAGCAATGGTAGTTGTCCAAGAGAAGGGAGCATTTTTGTTCCCATACACCTATACAATTTAATAAATTTGACAGTAGAGAGAAAATTTGACTCCAACCAAGAGGGCCACACAGCTCCAGGATATCCACTGATAAATAGAAATTTTAAGTTGGTATTTGGGCTTAGAGCTTCAATCACTGCATGGTATTTACTACTCTCCACTTCTAATGAAGAATTTTCCCAGGAAAGATGTAGTTCAAAAACATATTGCTTTTTACTGAGCTTTGCTGTAATAGCCTCTTCTTCACAAGTGACATTCTCTAACCCATTTATCTCAAGGACTCCCTTAATGTCGGCAACATTCCCCAAGAGAGCTAAATGGTGTCCCATCTCTTTGTTCCTAACACAAAGGGATGCAAATCCTCCTTTCCAAAGTGATGGTTGTGGTAGCAGTTTCACGTACATATCCAAAGTTTTAATAGATATCAAGCGGCTCGTGCTATATAGGAATTTCGGTATCATCACCTCACTTGGGAACATCAACCTCCACTTTTTTATAAATAATGCACTCAAAAGATAAAGTTTTGACAAGGAACTTTTTACCATTATCATATCAAAAGGATTTCGTACTGATAGGTAACGAAGGTGCTTACATCGACCAATTGCACATAAATTTAGTATTTCACATTCTATATGGAGCACTCTAATTCTTTTCAACATGATGAAAAAATCACTACTATCTTTCATCGACATGTAGGCATCACGTGAGAGCATGAGTGTACGCAGCTTATTAAGGCCTTGCATATTCTTTAGAATACCAATTGCATCCTTAGTTACAACAGATAAGTGTCGAATAGACCCCAAATTTCTCATGGGGTCATCCTTATCAAGTATATAACATTCACCTTTAGAAACGTAACATGCCAAATCGCTCATGAGGTCATGCATCACATAGTATTCTTTATTACCCTTTTTAATCACTTGGAAAAACGATCTAGCTAGTAAGGTCTGGAAGTATGATTTTCCCACCTCCAATTTATTTCTATCCTCTGAATGAATGAACCCTTGTGCAATCCACATATGAACCAACCGATTGGGTTTAAGACGGTAATCCTTTGGAAACAAGCTACAATATGCAAAACAACGTTTTGGATGTTCAGGTAAATGTTCATAACTTCGATGAAGGATTTTCATTATGTCACTTGTGTCTAATGGATTATCGTTTAAGGTTCTTTTCCACTCTTCTATGTTAGAGTTTCCCCTCAGTTGTGTTCCCACCACCCTGATGGCAAGTGCTAGGCCCTTCAGCTTATTTACAATTCTTTTAGCAATAGGCTCTAACTCTTGACGTTTGTGCTGGTTCTCACCATCAAATGCGCACAGTTCAAAAAGTGACCACCTATCATTCTCATTTAACCCATCTAAGGGTATTGAGCTTTCTGTATCCAGAACATGTTCTACTGTAGGATCTCGAGTTGTAAGGACAATCTTACTGCCCAATTTTGCCTTTTTCAAAGGGGCAAGAAATTTTAACCATTCTGATTTGTAACTGAACCGTTCTGCATCAGTTTTATTATACCAGACATCATCCAAAATTAAAAGAATTTTCTTTAATTCTAACTCTGTTTCAAGTTTTCTCTGTAGCTCATCAAAACAAACATCTGTGGTGGAGTAGTTTACACAAACACACTTGAGCATTTCCCTTGTGAGTCTAAGCAAATCAAATTTATCTGAAACAGTGAGCCATATCTTTTGATCAAAATGACCATTCAGCCTCGAATCATTAAAAACCATTCGAGCAAGAGTAGTTTTACCTATACCTCCTTGTCCTACAATTGGGATAATTGTGGGCAAGGTTTGTGAGGATGAAACATCTGGTTGCCTTAATAATAAATCTATAAGAGTTTGACACTCTTTCCTCCTTCCAATGATTTCATCACTTATGAGGGAACTGGTAACACGCCAATTTTCAATCTCATGTGCGTGCAAATTTTCAGAATTGGTCACCTTCATTAGCTCAAGGAGCGTTAGCGCTGAGACTTTGGCTCGATCCAAGCTATCGTTGACTTCTTTAACCCTTTTTTTAAATTGGTTATTTCCACCAATTAACTGTTTAATAGCATGAGAAGAAGAGGATGCTACACGACTAACCGTATTTTTCGTCAACATAGCCTCTTTCTTAGATTTTTCCTCAAGGAGATAGTACTCAAACTCATCCATGATATCCTCTGCATCATAGACAGAATCTTTAATTTCTCGCACCATTCGAGCCTGGTTCAGGTCTTCTATCTTTTGCTTCTCAACTTTGCCCATGATAGAGAGGATCTCGGTAAGGATTGTCTTCATCTTCTTCACGTCATCCTCGATGCCGGCTTTCTTGAAGAACTTGTTTTCTATATAGGTCTCGGCTTTGTTAATAATCAAGGTTATGATAGGGGACACGGCCCACCCTACTCCAACGGCTACGGAAATCTCAGCCATGGGAAAGATTTTATGAGGAAGTAAGAAATTAAGTTATGATCATTGTGAACTAAGATCGGGCTGGGTCCTTGGTGAGAGGGGTGGTTGGTGTTGTTTGTTGTTGAAGATGGGGATTGGGTATTGCCCTTGTGTTGTACGTTCAATTATTGTGCTTGTAAACCAACAAGATATTTTTGTTTCATATCAAATTCCTATTGTTTTCCAATACTTGCTAATTGAATCTAGAAATTTCAACTGAAGAGGATGCACATGCACTGTTGATCATGAAAATATTGGGACTGACTTGAAGTAAACGCACGGCATGTGTGGTTGAGGTTAATATATCGGTCATTAAACATGTCGCTGTAGCGTGTCAAATTGATACTGGGTGACTCCTAGAGAAAGCTTTGAGAATTGTCTTTCACATCTTCCTTCCATAAGGATGGAAACATAACTGGAGCCAGGATCCAGTCAGTCAGGCATTTGAATTTGAGCCCAAGAGAAGAGGCCCACGAGAGCATCACTTGTATTATATTTATATCCATCTCTGTTGTGTTGTCTGTCATTCCTCCACACTCCATGGGCTCCTGCTGCTCAGCTCTGGGCCTCTGGGCCTCAGCCTGATATTTTGTTTGTCATAAGAAGGAACGTGAAGAGCCTATCCTAAATCCTGACTAGTCTTTTTGAGCTCACTCCATTGAACTGACTGATTTTTCTCTACACAAAACCCAGCTGCATGTCAAACCGACTGACTGGGAATGCCCTGTTCTCTTGTGGAGCTGCCACTCTGGGGTTTACACTGAGTTCGTCCTTCAAGACGGCAATCAGAGCAGCACCAATTCTACAAGGTTAGCTTAAATTAAATTGGTTGACTTGTTGATCCAGTATTATGGGGTGTTGCTTGGGGCAGCATTTGATTTACTTTGGAACAGCTTTTTGCACCATATTGGACCATATTACCCTTTTACAATCTATAGAGTACTACGAAATTCCAAGGGTAATTTTGTCCAAAACATGCTAAAAAGCTGTTCGGAAGTAAAACAGCCGCTGCCCAAAGCAGCAGCCAGTATTATGCCGTGCTTATTTGGTTTCTCTAGAATTTACTAATTAATTCATGTTTTAGTTTGGGGCTTGTCATGCAGTACCAAACTACCAATGCCCCATGCTTTTTAATTGGTAATGAAACCACCCAAAGTTTAGATTAAATTAAAATAAAATAAATCTATCAAATATGTCATAATTAAGTACCATTCAAGTGGGACTTCTATCAGTAGATGTGTAAGTAGGTTGGAAATTCTACAAACTCTTATAATGGAGTGGCCCAGATCCTGATAGTCCCAAGATGCCAAGAGTAAATTACGATTAAGGAGGATTGTGATTGAGAGACTTACAGGCCATGAGCAAAAATCTCATACTAAAGTGGTTTCATTAGTATGCTTATAAGCTAGAAAAGTGTCTCTGGAATCACCAAACTAAGCCCAGTCTAAACCCATCTAAGGATCTGTACAAAGTCTGAACCCCATCACAGGGATTGGAAAATGAAACACTTTTTTCTGGTTTTATACAACATTAACTGAACTAGGAGAACCACGTTCTCAGAAAAGTGCTACTTGATTTTAAACATATCCTCACAACTCCAACTGGTTTTTTATATCTTCCGGACTGGCAGTGTCAATTGTAATTTACATTGCAGTCTAAGTCTAACACATCTCTTACTGATCAGAATGATATTTGTCATGGATGATCAAAGGATACTATACACACACACACCTGCAAATCAGCATTTTCATTACTCGAATTGGGTCAATTGTCAGAACTGAGCTGCCTACATTATGAACTCTAGATATGCCTGACAATTGGCATGAGGAAATATTGACCCACATCAGAGTGAGAGAGACCTAGGATAGTCACAAAGTAACAAATGCATGACTGGAACAAGATTAATTAGTGGATGCTTAACTAGCTGCAATATCAAAAAAATAGTACCAAAAAGCTATACAAAAATCTGCAGAAATGGTCTTAATGAAAGAAAACAAACTATATATAATGTAGCGGTCTCAGATTATTCAAAAATCTTAAATAACCACACTGCAAACATTAATTCTGAATCCCAAATGTGAAATAACAAACATTAATTATCTAAATAGCAACCCCAAGTTGTTCAAATAGTACAAGCACACACAATATAACACAGTTCAATCCCCAACCTATATAGTTAACAAACTTCGAAGAGCAATCCGACATTATTCGAATGACTCAAATTACCCACATCATACATTACCAAACCCAAAACAAAAAGGAAAAATAAAATCAGCACAACCCTTTTCCATGTGAATATTAACCAGGTACTCATCCCAAAGATG
Source organism: Cyperus esculentus (assembly GCA_030179965.1). NCBI lineage: Eukaryota > Viridiplantae > Streptophyta > Magnoliopsida > Poales > Cyperaceae > Cyperus > Cyperus esculentus. The sequence goes on along the minus strand of JASGLE010000034.1, from coordinate 512,911 downwards.
GCGCATTTCTTCCTGACCCTGCAAATAAATGTTTTTTGCAAATTAGCTAAGGTGATTAATGAGACAATAAAAGGTGTCCTGAGTCGTGGCAATCAAAGAGGTTTTCCGAAATTCAAAATATTTCTTTTTTTTTTTGAGATGAAAAAAGGGCCCAGCCCTTTCTCAAAATTCAACATTCATCCGCTACATTATGTACTAAATTTTTACACAAATAATACTTGATTATAGTTACTCGGGAAGACAAAATAAAACTAAAACACTTCATGGACAAACAATGCAGCACATATACCAATTATACAAGTTGAATTGTCCAAGGGTAAAGCGTTTGTAGCATCTAAAGCTCTAATAATGGTATTGCAACTCAATATAAAGCAAAGAAAATATGTTGCAGATACGTCGAATATTTACAAACTTAACAGTATTTACTTTCTATTAGTGCAGAACCTTTTGGAATGTATAGATCGATCCTCGCTAAGAAGTTGCATGCTGTACACGAACATTTTTATCAACTTTGTACTCCCGGAAGTACAACACATACCTGGTGATAAAATCTGCAAGAAGAACCACACAAATTTTAATTGATTAATGTTATCATTTAGTTCGTAACTAAATACCGAAGCGGCAAAAAACTGCTGTTGCCAAATAATTCTTCCAAATGTATTGCATCCGCAGTTGTTTATAGCAGTAGATATGCATGGTTGCTTCCAGTTTAACAATATTCTAGATCTATTCATTTAAATAATTCAAATTTACATCAATTTTGATTCTCATTGAAGATTAATTTTATGGCGCGTTATCAAATTCAAGTGAGGCCTCTGTCATTATATATATATATATAGTGCAAAAGTTCAATTAGCAAACAATATAAAACTTGCAGCTAAATATGATAACTACAGTGGACAAATGATACGTGCACAAATAATTCTTTTTCAATGAGTTTCTTTAATGTTTGCCAAAAAAAAAACAAAATAATAAAACAAAAAAACAAAAAGATAATAATAAGAAAATAAATAAGAAAAATTCATTCACCCCACGAATTAATATAGATGTTTACTTTAGCAATCCTAAACGTCGCATCCGTTTCATGACTCATATAAATGGAACGCTAGCTAATAGTCACACTATTCCTTAATTTACGAACTCATAGATAGACATGTTAATTAATAATCAGTGTTCATTAATATACCTTTATCTGCACGCAATTATTTTTCTTACCGATGGGTGTATATAAGAACAGCATCTGAAATTATATTGTAATTTTTAACAAGGGCAGCTACATATATATTGATAGAATGAGTAAAACTAGTGTGTTCTTAAGCTCACGGGGGCCTCCCGTGAGCTTAACACCAAAAACTTATGAAACCATATCCAAATTTTGATTTATATGGCTCAATAAATTCTTTATATCAAAATCATATGGGATGCAAAATTTTTCCATTTTTGAAGATTTTTAAGTATTTATTTCTGATTTTTTAATAGCAACTATACAATATTAATAAAATAATCAATGTTTTATATGTAACTTTTAAAAAATCCGAAATAAATACTTAAAAATCTCCAAAAATGGAAAAATTTTGCATACAATATGATTTTGATATAAAGAATTTATTGAGCTATATAAATTAAAATCTGGATATGGTTTGATATGTTTTTGGTGTTAAGCTCATGGGAGGCTCCCGTGAGCTTAAGAACACACTAGTTTTACTCTTGATAGAATATTAGCCCATGAGGAGGGTTCCCATCCCTCCATTTTTTGTGCCTCCATCATGCCTCCACTTTTTAAATTTCAAATAACTCAAAATTTGAAACTCATTTTTTCAAAACAAAACCATTAGATTTGATCAATATGATATTCTCTACGTGCACATAACAAAGTTTTCAATTTTTTGTTTTATTTTATATAAATCAATGAGTTATAAAAACCAACGTCTAGAAATTGCTCAAATTAGTACATTTTTTTGAAGCCCTTAATGTCAAATAAAATAATATTTAAATTTGATGATTTTTTACATATACATAAATGAAAGGATATAGATTAAATATAACAGTTTTGTTTTGAAAAATGAGTTTTAAATTTTGAGTTATTTGAAATTTAAAAAGTGGAGACACGATGGAGGCACAAAAAATGGAGGCATTGGAACCCTCCTCTTAGCCCATATGACTACAGTACAACAACTGCATTCATTTGCGGTTGTTACTGAACAGTTTTTAACTTATAAGAGAGTATATTGTAGCATAAAAAATTGCTCCCCCCAGCGTCGCGAAGATCAAGTCATTTACCTTCTACGGGATCAGAAGAGCTGTGCATATGAATGCAGTTATAAAGAAATCTCCATGTAAAAGCACGAGCTGATTGCGCACAAAAGAAAAAAAAAACAAAATTTATTATAGTGAATTTTTAGATCCGTCAACAGATGAAAATCACAAATTGGTGGAGACAATGAAAAGAAAGTGAATATAAGCGAAGACAATTGGAAAAACATTTCTTGGAGCAAAAGAAATAAATAATAAATAAAGTATCACATATAACCTTACGTCGGTCAATCGTAGAATAAAGATCACATCCTGAGATAGCAGCAATCTTGTCCCAGTCACGACCTTTCTTACTTTGAATTTGCTCCTTCAAATCATGATGTACATCTCCAGCAATCCAAAGTATCTGAAGAGAGACAGGGAGGCCTCTCTTTGGGAAGGACCTTAGTTCTGGACAGTAAATAATTGCGAAAAATTTCAATGAATAGAAAAATTCCATTTCTGGAAGATATAATAGTTTCTCGCAATTCCGAATGACAAATCTCTGGAGGGATACTAGTTCATACAAGCCTTGCAACGTAATCAACGCATCACAATAGGATATTGTCAATGAAGTTAACCCCATGAAGGTAGATATGTCTCCCCGAAATAGAGTCGACGTACCCTCCAGGTGATCAAAACACGAAATTGTCAAGTATCGAGGGGCCAGGAAATTATTATCTAACTCTTGCATAGGACAAGCGTTTATTTCTAATTTATTGAGCTTAGGGAACACTTGAGACTCATAATATGGATATGACCATTCCTCCAAGCTATCCAACCAATTAATTTTAAGATGCTCCAATGAGGGGAATTTACCATTTCCATAGAATTCAGGACCAATTCTTTTCACCCCAGGCAAAAATGATATATGTAGATCTCGGAGCATTGGTAGTTGTCCAAGAGAAGGGAGCATCTTTATTCCCTTACAGCTCAACAATGTAATTGACAAAACCGTTGAGAGCAAATTTGACTCCAACCAAGAGGACCAAGCATCTCCAGGATATCCATCGATAAATAGAACTTTTAAATTAGAATTCGGGTTTAGAGCTTCAAGCACTGCATGATATTTACTACGCTCTACTCCCAAAGAAGAACCTTTCCAATGTAGCCTCAATTCTGTGACATGTTCTTTTCTACTAAGCTCTGCTTTGATAGCCTCTTCTTTACAAGTGGCATTCTCTAACCCACTTAGTGCAAGGCATCCCTTAAAATTAAAATTCCCCAATAGATCTAACTGGGGTCCTCTATTTTTGTTCCCAATACAAAGGCTTGCAAATCCTTTCCAAAGTGTTTGTGATGGGACCAACTCCCCAATATTTACAAGAAAGTTTTTGCTAGTATCGACAAATTTCAAGTTGCTCATGTTATATAGGCACTTTGGCAACGTTCTGACATTATTTTTCGTGTACTTTTCTTTCATTCTTACAAACAATGCACGCAAAAGATGAAGTTTTGCGAAGGAATCAGGTAGTATCCACCTCTTATCAACATTTTGCACCGATAGGTAACGTAGGTACTTGCATCGACTAATTTCACACAAATTTTCTATTCTCCATTCTATATTAAGCACTCTAATTCTTTTTAACATGATGAGTAAATTACTAATATCTTCCTTGTTAGACCAATTATCAAATAAAAGTATCATTGTATGCAGCTTATCAAGGCCTTGCATATTCTTTAGACTATCAATTGCTTCATATGTTACAGATAAGTGTCGAATAAATCCCAAGTTTCTCATGGAGTCACCCTTATCAAGTATATGACATTCACCTTTAGAAACATGACATGCCAAATCACTCATGAGGTCATGCATCACATAGTATTCTTTATTATCCTTTTTAATCACTTGGAAAAATGATCTAGCTAGTAAGGTCTGCAAGTATGATTTTCCCACCTCCAATTTATTTCTATCCTCCGAATGAATGAACCCTTGTGCAATCCACATATGAACTAACCGGTCAGGTTTAAGACGGTAATCCTTTGGAAACAAGCTACAATATGCAAAACAACGTTTTAGATGTTCAGGTAAATGTTCATAACTTCGATGAAGGATTTTCATTATGTCACTTGTGTCTAATGGATTATCATTTAAAGTTCTTTTCCACTGTTCTATGTCAGAGTTTCCCCTCAATTGTGTTCCCACCACCTTGATGGCAAGTGCTAGGCCCCTAAGTTTGTTAACAATCTTTTTACCAATAGGCTCCAGCTCTTGGCGTTTATGCTGGTTCGCACCGTCAAATGCACACAGTTCAAAAAGTGACCACCTGTCAACCTCACTTAAGCCCTCTAAGATAATTGAGCTCCCTGTAGCCAATATGTCTTTTACAATAGGCTCTCGAGTTGTAAGGATAATCTTACTTCCCTGCTCTGCTTTTTTCAAAGGAGCAAGGAACTTGAACCATTCTGTTTTGTAGCTAGATTTCTCTGTATGATCTTTATTATACCAGACATCATCCAAAATGAGAAGAATTTTTTTTAATTTTAGCTCTGTTTCAAGTTTTCTCTGTAGCATATCAAAACTAACATCTACAGTGGAGTAGTTTTCACAAACACATTTGAGCATTTCCCTTGTGAGTCTAAGCAAATCAAATTTATCAGAAACAGTGAGCCATATTTTTTGATCAAAATGACCATTCAGCCTTGAATCATTAAAAACCATTTGAGCAAGAGTAGTTTTACCTATACCTCCTTGTCCTACAATTGGGATAATTGTGGGTGAGGTTTGTGAGGATGAAACATGCTACTGTGTTAACAATAAGTCTATAAGAGTTTGACACTCTTTCTCCCTTCCAATGATTTCATCACTTATGAGGGAACTGGTATCACGCCAATTTTCGTTCTCATTTGCGTGCAAGTTTTGAGAATTGGTCACCTTCATTAGCTCAAGGAGCGTTTGCACCGAGACTTTGGCTTGATCCAAGCTATCGTTGACTTCTTTAACCCTTTTTTTATATTGGTTATTTCCACCAATGAACTGTTTAATAGCATGAGAAGAAGAGGATGCTACACGACTAACCGTATTTTTCCTCAACTGAGCTTCTTTCTTAGATTTTTCGTCAAGGAGATCGTACTCAAACTCATCCATGATATACTCTGCATCATAAACCGCATCTTTAATTTCTCGCACCAACTGAGCCTGGTTCAAGTCTTCTATTTTCTGCTTCTCAACCACAGCCATGACGGAGAGGATCTCCGTGAGGGTTGTTTTCATCTTCTTCATGTCCTCCTCTATGCCAGCTTTCTTGAAGAACTTGTTTCCTATATAGGTTGTTGTTTTATCTATGACCAACCTTATGACAGGAGACACCACCCATCCAACCGCTGTGGCAATCGGAACTTCAGCCATGGAAGAGAATGTATTAGCGATTATTAAGAAGAGTGATTATGGTCATAACTAGAATATGCAAGAAAGAAATAGAATAGAAAGCAAGATTAGCTTTGATTTGGAGATGTTAGAGAATGGAAGAAGAGGAGGAACTCTTTGTTGAAGACGGGATAAAGACTGATTAATCAACTGTTGGCTGCACATTGATTTCGTGCAATACCACCATCCGTAGGTAAGACTTGAGACTTAAAGAGGACGTTCAACTCGTGGAATTTGGAACTCAGATCCGATGCTACAACGAAACTTGCAGCATAGAATCATGCTGTGCTTAATTATATCGGAAATTGGACGGCCACAAGCCCATTCAGTGTTCTATCTTAGAGACACGGATTAAGTTGTGGCTGATCAAATCAGACACCAGAAAATGATTATTTTTTAGTATTTACTTGTTACTTGCAGCAATCTCTTTTATTTGTTTAATCTGGTCAATATCATTATTCTAGGCGAATTTGCCTGGTAAATGTCGTTGCATTATTGCACGTTCAATTCTTGAGGCACGTTATCCTTACTACTAATACAAGAAAATTAGATTTTTTGACGTGAAAGTTCTATCTTCCTCAAAGAGAGAATCTTGGTCATTGATTGTTTACTTATATTGATCACTACCATTGACGTACGTTAATGTCTCGATATATTAAAATTTAAGGCCCATATTAGTTTCCTCACAAGGATGAGCTTTTAAGCAATGCGTCGGTAACTAAATTTAAGGCCCATTACCCACGCGCAATGTGTCAGTAACTAAATATTTTTTTCCTTTTTAATCCCGATATGCTTTTTTGACTAATAATATACTCTATTCTTTCTGAATAAGTTTGATATCTTTCTTCCTATTACATATAATGTTAAAAATTTATTATAAGAAATAATAATTTCAGCCCAATACAAGGCGTGGACTCAATACGTTTAACAAAATGTTTTCAAGCAAATTTCCCATTATGTCCAGAATGCTTGTGATATCTACTAGCTTCATTCAAATAATAAAAAGAAAATTACCTCATGTTTTCAAATTATCGCGAGAAGCAAATCACAAAAATGATATATCGAATGTTCTCTTGCATCATTTGTAGTTTTATCCTGTGATAAATTTGAAGTATTTTGTTTAAAATTGAATTCATATGAAGCCCGATTATTTGCTTTTTTGCATGAAGTGACAAATTTTGTCCACACATGAGAAATATTATTATTTAGAGGACCTTAATGCGCAGTGAATAATTTGTCCTAAAGACAGTTCATGCACCAGTAAAGCTATTCAAAATTTAATAAACAAACAAACAAATATTGTTTCGTAAGTAGTTGGATTTTCATAATGACACGCAAGTTCCAGGTCAACTAGCGCAAATTTCTAATTTAAAATCATACACAGTTACCAAATCAACACGTATTATATTAGCTTTTATATTAAAAGTTGATATTCAAATGGGTGGGTTTAAATCCTCAAAGAATAGTACTTATTCACATCCTAACTTGTGAGTGATCCAAACACACAGCCATTGATCAAAATAGTGAAATAAGTTGCTATTTTACTATTCTATATAAAACATAGATTAGCTACTATTTTTTTCAACCATCCATCACTATTCTAAACAAACAATCCAAACAACATTTTTACTACTCCGAATAGTATCATATTTCTACTATTCATTAGCTAATCCAAAAATCACTATTTTTTTATTAATCTCATTTGACGTGGGGCGTTGTTGCGATTTGGTCTGAAGGTGAAACTTTGTTTGTCAGAAGAAGGAAACTGAAGAGCTTATACTAAATCCTAAATCCTGACTGTAATATTTTCGAGCCCACTCCACTGAATTGACTGATTTTTTTTTTTTTTTTTTTTTGTTTTTTCAGGTTCTCTTGTGGAGTTGCCAGTTTGCCTCTGTGGGATTTTACTGACTTCATTCTTCAAGTCAGCAATCAGAGCCGCATTAATTCTACAAGGTTAGCTTGAAATTGGTTGAATTGTTTGAGTATTAATTCTGCGCAGCTTAATTTGGTTCCTTTAGACTAGTTGATGTTTTGGTTTAGCCGTTTAGGGATTGTCATGAAGTACCAATGGTCTATGCTTTCCTACTGGAAATTAAGTGGTAATGAACCCACACAAAGTGCCATTCAACTGGTACATCTATTAGTAAATGTGAAAGTTAACTGTCGTTTATGATTATAAACAGAAGTTCTACAAATTAAGACTTATAACGATGTTTGCATTCTTGACGTTTATCCTATTTTGCTATTCGTTGCTCATTATTTTTTCAAGATTGATTGCGTACTTCTCCAAAATCATAAATATATATGAAGATAGGGACTCGCCACTATATATTGTTCTATCAATAAGATAAACTGAAAAGCTTTTAAGCATCTGTAATTTACTAATTTTCCTTAAAACTGCAATTGTTCGCAACTAATGATAAACCTGGCACTGGTCATAAATGAAACCAATTATATATGAGCTGACGACATGTAGAAATTGAGGGTATATCGATCCTGTACATGGCTGATCGATCTTTCATCACACAGACAGGATTATGAAAGAAAACACTAGGAATAAAGCAAAGAAAGGTGGGAGAATATTGACACACACAGAGCACGATTGGAACAGGATTAAGTGGACGCTTAACTAGTTTTGCAATCACAATATCAACAAATACATAGTACCCAAAAATTTGTACAAAATCAGGAAAGATGTTCAATGGAAGGAAAAAAAAAAGAAAAAGAAAAAAAAATCATGTAGCGGCCTCAAATTGTTCAAATATCTGAAATAACCACACTACAAATTAACATTGTGAATCCCAAATATTAATACATCAAACTTTGTCTCTAATAGCAGTCCCAAATTGTTCAAATAGCTCGAATATATAAGCACACACAATATAGTTGTCAATCCCCAAAATAAATAACAAACACTAAATATGCACTCCGAAATTATTTAAATTATTCAAATCATAACCACACCCTGCAATGCCAAACCCAAAAGAGAAATTAAGAAGAAAAACACAACATGCAAAACCACCTTTTACGTGAATAATAACCAGATCTTCCCAAAGATGGCGCATTTCTTCCAGATCCTGCCAATAATAGTTTTGATTTAATTCCAAAATATTCTGCTAAATTATGTACTATTGTTTCAAATAAATAATGCTTGTTTAAAATTACTTGGGCAGAGAAATAGAACTACAACATTGCATGGACAAACAATACAGCCTACATGGGCACATACCAATGATCTTGGTGGAATTATAGAACTTTCAAGAATTATATTACGGGCACACTGTACAGCAAGCAATGGAAAAGCAATTACAGATTGGTTGAGCATTTTTATATAAATCGTGTGCTTACTTGTCAATTTGAGCATAATTGTTGAGATGTAACATAGATCCTCACTAGGTAGAGTGCCATACCCAAACACGTTTATCAATTTTGAACACCTGGAATCCCGACCCGAACTTGGAGACAGATTCTAAAAAAAAAACCACATGAATATTAATTCACTGAAATAATTCAGAAAATTTGGAAATGCCGAAGTGGACAAAAAAATTGCTCTTGTTAATTATTCTTCCAATTAATGTAATATATCCCATTATTTTTATAGCAATATAAGACATGGTTGCTTTCCTTTGAACAATATTCTACATATATTTATTTTAAATATTCTAATTACAGGATTTTTCATTTCTCATTGAAAGTTAGTTGATGGCATGTTATCAAATTCCAATGAGGCCTCACCTAGAAAAAAAACACAAGAAGAAAATAGTGCAAAACCTTTATTGGCAAACAACATTCAATTTGGAGCACAATATGATAATTATCATAGACAAATGATACGCACATAAATGTTTCTTTTCCAATGATTTTCATCAACGATTACCAAAAACAAAAAAATTCACACCACAAATTATGATGGATGTGTACCAGAGGAACCCAATCCATATGATGGATCGTATAAATGAAAATGCTAATAATCACAGTGTTCCATAATTTATGAAGATATAAACAGACAAGTTGATGAATAAGAGTGTTAATTTATTATCTTTGTCTGCTGCATGCAATTAAAACTTTACCAATGGATGTATGAATATATGAGAACAGCATCTGAACTGCCTCTGAAATTGTAATAGCGGCAGCTATATGTAGATGTAATTTTAGCCTATATGACTACAGTACAACTACATATATTTTTTATTGTAGAGGGCTAACAGTTTTAAGAGAGCATTCTATCAAATAATAAAAAAAAGTTTTAAGAGAGTAATATTAAGGATTTAAGGTATACAGATTTGTGCGGTTGTTAAGAGGAAGTCATTTACCTTTCACAGGAGTTTTAGAGTTGAAAATATACAATGGCATCAGTACGCCGCCTGAAATGAAATGAGTCATTAGTTGTACATATATGAAACAAAAAGAATCTCTATGTATGGGCCGATTGCACGCAAAAGGCGCAAAAGGAAATAAAATTAACAAATTATGAACTTTTAGATCCATTAATCTCTAAAATTAAAGCCCACACAGATCCCAAAATCGTATTGTGTAAGACAAGACAATCTATGATTTAAAATTTTAAATTGGAAGTTTTCGTGAGAATGTTGACATGCAAGTATATATAGCTTTGGTAGCTATATACATGAAAATTAAGGTGGGGACCACACTGTAACAAATATGAAAGAAAAGAAAACAAATGCAAGTAGAGACAATAGTAAAAAGACATTTCTTAGAGCAAAATAAATAAATCCTTACTACTAATAAAAGAAGATTGGATTTTTTGATATGAAAGTTCTATCTTCCTCAAAGAAAGAATCTCAATCATTGATTGTTTACTTAGATTGATCACCACAGTTGACGTACATTAATGTTCCGGCCCATATCAATTTTCTAACAAGGATGAGCTCTCAGCCCATTATCTTAAAAAATAAGTAATAATAATTTCAGTCTGAAGCAAGGCGTGGGCTCTTTACTAGTATATAATAAATAACGTATCACACATAGAACTTACCTCTGTAAATCGAATAATAAAGATCACATCCTGAGATAGCGGCAATCGTGTTCCAATCACGACCTTTCTTAATTCTAATTTGCTCCTTCAAATTTTGATGTACTTCTCCAGCAATCCAAAGTATTTGAAGTGAGATAGGGAGGCCTCTCTTTGGAAACGACATTAGTTCTGGACAGTCGGTAATTGCAAGAAATTCCAATGAATAGAAAAATTTCATTTCTGGAAGATATAATAGTTTCTTGCAGTTTGAAATATGAAATCTCTTGAGGGATACTAGTTCATGCAATCCCTGCAATGTAGTCAATACACAACAAGAGGATATCTCCAGAGTTGTTAACTCCTTAAATTTGGATATGTCTCCTTGAAATAGAGTTGACATGCTCTCCAGGCGATCAAAATACGAAATTTTTAAGTGTTGGGGGGCTATAAAATCATTATCCAACTCTAACATAGGACAATCCTGGATTATCAATTTGTTGAGCTTTGGGAATAATGACGAGTCACATGGATATGACCATTCCTTCATGCTCTCCAAACAACAAATTTCAAGATTCTCCAAGGAGGAAAACCTACCATTTCCATAGAATTCGAGACCAATACTTCTCACCCCAGTCAAGTATGCTACATGTAGATCTTGGAGAAATGGTAGTTGTCCAAGAGAAGGCAGCGTCTTTATTCCTTGACACTCGAATAGTTTAATTGATTTAATTGTAGAAAGAAAATTTGACTCCAACCAAGGGGGCCAAGTAGGTCCAGGATATCCATAGATAGATAGATCTTTTAAATTGGAATTCGGTTTTAGAGCTTCAAGCACCACATGATATTTAATACTCTCTACTTCTGAGACAGAATCATTCCACTTCAGATTTAGCTCGGTAACATGTTCTTTTTTACTAAGCTCTGCTTTGATAGCCTCTTCTTTACAAATGACATTCTCTAACCCACTTATCTCAAGGGGTCCATCAATGTCAGTAATGTTCCCCAAGAGATCTAATCGATGTCCCATCTCTTTGTTCCTAACATAGGGGGATTGTGGTGCCTGTTCCCCAATATGCATGTACATTCCACGTCTAGTTTTAACAAATATCGAGATGCTCATGCCATATAGGAATTTTGGTAAGAGTACCTCGTATGGGAAGCTCAATTGAGACTTTCTTATAAATAATGCACTCAGAAGATGAAGTTTTAATAAGGAATCAGGTACCACCATAACATCATATGGATATCGCAATGATAGGTAACGCAGGTGCTTGCATTGACCAATTTCACACAAGTCTTGTACTTCGTATTGTATATCAAGCACTCTTATTCTTTTTAACATGGTGAATAAGTTACTAGCATCGATATCTTTTATTGAACAATATGAATCCAACAAAAGATTGAGTGTTACACAGCTTATCAAGGCCATGCATATCCTTCAGAATACCAATTGCATCTTTAGTTACAACTGTTAAGTGTCAAATAGACCCCAAATTTCTCATGGTGTCATCCTTATCAAGTATATAACATTCACCTTTAGAAACATAATATGCCAAATCGTTCATGAGGTCATGCATCACATAGTATTCTTTATCACCTCTTTTCATCAGTTGGAAAAACGACCTAGCTAATAAGGCCTTGAAGTATGATTTTCCCACATCCTCCAATTTATTTCTATCCTCAGAATGAATAAACCCATGTGCAATCCACATATGAACCAAGCAATCGGGTTTAAGACGGTAATTCTTTGGAAACAAGCTACAATATGCAAAACAACGCTTTAAATGTTCCGGTAAATGTTCATAGCTTCGATAGAGGATTTTCATTATGTCACTCGTGTCTAGTGGATTATCATTTAAAAATTTTTTCCACTCTTCTACATCAGAATTTCCCCTCAATTGTGTTCCCACCACTCTGATGGCTAGAGCTGATCCCATGAGCTTGCTAACAATCATTTTACCAATGGGCTCTAGCAGTTGGCGCTTACTTTGGTTCACATTATCAAATGCGCATAATTGGAAAAGCGACCAACTATCATTATTATTTAGCCCATCTAGCATAATTGACCTTATTCCATTTAAATTGCTCCTCACTAAACCTTGTCGGGTTGTTATCACTATTTTGCTTCCTGTCTGTGCATTGTTCATGGGAGCAAAAAATTCAGACCACTCTTTCTCATAGATGTACTTTCCATTGTCATCCTTATCGTACCAAACATCATCCAACAACAAAAGTATTTTCTTGGAAGCCAACTCTGTTTCAAGTTTCTTTTGTAGCATATCAAAAGAAACATCCACAGTGGAGAAGTTTTCACAAACATATTTTAACATTTCTTTGGTGAGCCTGAGCTTGTCAAATTTATCCGACACTGTGAGCCACATTTTTAGGTCAAAATGGTCATTAAGACTTGGATTGTTAAACACCATTTGGGCAAGAGTGGTCTTACCTATACCTCCCTGGCCTATTATTTGGATAATTGTGTGTGGCCCTTCTACTTGCTCAAACAACAAGTCTATTAATTTTGCACTCTCATTTTCTCGCCCGACAATATTTTCATTTATAATGGAACTCGTAAGGTGCCAGTTTATTGGCTCATTGTAATGGCTTTCTATATTCAAAGTGTTATTCACACTAATTAGTTGGAGCAATCTTTCAGCTGATCTTTTGGCTTGATTTAACTTCTGATTGACTGCTTTAACCATATTATTGAACAATATTTTTCCAACAGTATGCCGATAGATAATACTAGGAGAGGTAGCAAGCCAACTAACCATGTTTTGCTGCTTCTCATATTTCTTCTCCAAAACATTATACCCAAACTCATCAAGGACATCTTCTGCATCATAAATGGCATCTTTAATTTTCCACACCAGTTTCACTTGGTTCTGATCCACTATCCTCTGCCTCTCTACTACGGTCATAATAGAGAGGATCTCTAAAAGGTCGGTTTCCATTTTCGCCATGTCATCCTCTAGGCCTGCTTGCTTGAACAACTTGCTAGATATGTAGTTCTGGGTTTTGTCGATAATCAATCTTATTACAGGGGAGACCGCCCATCCTACGGCGGTGGCAGCTGTAATCTCAGCCATAGTAAAGACTTAATAATTAGGAGATGATAATTATAGATATGCACAGGGAATTTGGATTGGGTTCAGTACTATCATGACTGAAAAACGGGGAACCAAAGGAAGTATAATGAGTTTTTGAAAATTTGATGTGCAGCACAGGGATTCAAGAAAATAAAAACTCTTTGTTGAAGATGGTAGTGGAGTGTACTGGTACAAAGATTACCAAACATAAGAGGACTATTAAACAAGTGGGATCCGGAATTTGAGGTCCGGTGCAACACTGAATGAACGGGAGCATATATCAAGGCACCAACTTACGCTAAGATTTGTGCATTATTTTACTATTAGAAATCGAATGGCCAGATACCCTTTCAGGATATTGTCTAAGGTGCAGAAGATATAAGAGACAAGACTTGTTTATGGCTTGTCAACTGCTAAATAATTATCTGTTATTGCTTGAACTTTAAGCTCTCTTTTTAATTAGTTTATTATTATTCGATTCTAGCATTATTGGAGGGGTCTACACGGAAGAAAAAATAAGTCTTCAGTGCCACCTGCACTATGTATGTGTGATTTGCGTGGTAGGAGCTGAGAAATTGTCATTTAGCTAGATTAGCTTTTGTCAAACTTGACCATATTCACACACCATGTATGAGATCATTCAGCCCTTAATTCAAAATTGACACAAGCACGAGAACTGATCGAATAATAAAGAATGAATACAGTTTCGTTCCAATTTGAGTTCGTCAAAGCTTCACAAACATTTTCATGTAGACTCAACTATATCTTCGGCATGTCAAATTTTCACTGGAACTGAAATGGTCGGATCACCTTGGTTAGATCGATGAAGATGATGTGGCCATAAAGAGCTTAATTTGATGTGTAAAGAAGGGAAAAATAGTTGCCATAAAGAGTTTTGTTGCTGGGGAAATTAAACTTCACAGATGTTAATTAAAAGAGAGTTGAAGACTTGAAGGCATAGTTCAGGAAAATTAATGAAGACATTTTGTTATGTTTTATACTTTTATAGGGTTGACATCTCTGGTACGGTTGCACTTTTATCTTTATTTTTGTATTCTCATGTCCCTTTAATTATAAATAAAAAGATCGGGGCTTGATCCATAATTTCCAGCAGAAATTTTTTTTAAAAAAAAAATTGGTGCATCCAAAGATCTTCTAGTAAACTGCAATAGCTTGCAACTAGCGACTAAACTGGTGCTTGTCACAAAAGAAACCAGTAATTAGCAGATTTTTACGATGTGTTGAAAACTTGAAATTGATAGAGAATTTAACTAGGTTAACCTTTTTGAATCCCCCTTCCTTCCAGATCAGGGTTTGTGCTCAGAGGTGATATGCAGAATTTTTGTAAATTGTGACTGAGAAGTCTCCGGTACAAGGTCGACTTTCGTCAGGTTGCGAGCAATATAAATGATGCAGCACCAAAATTATAATTCTAAATTTTGAAGTTCTAAAATTCTAAAATTAGAATTTTTTTCTTAGGTAGGGATTATTAAATATTCGGTATACAGGAATGTTCAAATTAAACTTGTACCTACACATGCAGCACAAGTAGCCAAGTGACAATTGCATAATGATAAAAAAACACTCCGATACAACAATGAAATAATGCCAAGTTTAAGTGACAGATCAAGAAAGAGAGGCAATATTTGTTGCGGCTCTTTATTCATCTTCGTTGCGGTTGGTGTTCCCGTGCGTCTACAAGCTCTGCATATATGCCCTTCCTTCCTAAGCAAACGATAACATCTGCCGGATCTACACTTCCCTCCGTAATTAACTTGTCCGAATCCATGATAGAGACTGACATAATGCCTTCAAACAAATTGGTGCACATTTGAAGTTCGTAAAATTATTAAATTAAATTGTCTATATATTTTGTGTGTTAATTTAATTACCTTCTAAACTTCCAACCAATTTCAGAACTTTTATCTTGTCTTTTGCGCAGCACATGTCGACATCAACCTTAACAATTACTTTCCTCTTCATTTGATGCATGCTTGACGCCGGCCCACCTAAAAAGCATGTTAGTCGAGAATTTAAAAATAATTAGGGATCAATATTATGGAAGCCTTTTCTTTAGTGTGGTGCTGAAATTTTGATCCTCGAAATTTTAATTTGGTCACTGCTAGACTGTGCAATCGGTGACATCCCCTTCCTCCAAGCAATTGATTATGGATGATAAGTATACTATGCATAATTGATAGGAGTAAATCTATATATGGTGCTCTCTAGGAGTAAGGAAACCTTCTGTCCTTGTAACTCAAAAATGTACTTAATCATCTCTAAATCTTAATTTATGATGCTCAATAGTTTTTTATAGAAACATACAGGAACATACTATAAGAGGTACTTGGATGAACTTACCATTGTTGGAACATAATATAGTAGCGAAGTTTCGATCAATTTCCTTAACACACTTCCACCCTGCATAAAATTAAGAAGATGTTGTAGTTTTGAAAGAAGACAGGTTTGTATCTCCACTGTCTAATAATGTATTGGCGTTGGCAAGAACACAGAAGGTATGGAAACATAAAACGTTCTCTTTTACCTATATATAGACTTTCGACAATAGACTTTTAGGTACTTTTTTTTAATGTAAGAAGATTATAGAAGTATTTTGAATTTTGTAAATTGATTATGGTTTAAATTTCAAGTGATTTGACTCATTTAAATTATATTTGATAGTTCCCAAAAAAAAAACTAAAATTTGAATCATCGAAATTAGAATAAAATTTTCATAAAGGATCAAACAACATCCGAATTGATGGAATTGAAACACTATCAATCCACGAGTTCAGAATACAATCTATAGAAGTCTTTTCTATTTATTAGGATTTTTATTTGAAATTGTCAAGGTACCATAATCATTTGATCCCCCTCTTTTAAAAGTAGGAAACGGTGGATTTTTATTTACTTTTATCAAAAAAAAAAAAAATGAATCGGTATATGTACCTTTTCCTTTAGAAATGAAACAAACACATCCAGAGATGGCTGCGACTTTCTTCCACTCAGTGCCCTTCTTGCATCGAATTTGCTCCTCTAACAGATGTGTTCCATCGATGAACAGTAGCTGAAGCGAGACGGGAAGGCCTTTCTTGGGCAATGACTTCAGTTTTGGACAGTCCGAAATTGACAAGTATCCCAATGAGTACAAATATTCCATTTCAGGAATTGATAGCAGATTTGGACAATTCTTGATCCGAAGTATCTTAACAGATACTAGTTCATAACAGCTCTCCCATGTAACAATTTCCGCACAATTGATTATCTCCAATTTGATTATTGTTAGAAGGCACCCATATCCATTTATTGGTTCCTTCATTATCATTGCATCGGAAGAGCAAATTTCTAAACTTTCGAGGGCGGGGAATCCCTCCCAGTTCGACTCGGTAAAATTGGGACAATTCATTATCCTTAATGTTTGGAGCTTGGGGAACAGCTCATCATCACATGGACGGAACCATTCTGCGAAGCTCCACAATTCATTAAATACAAGCTCCTTCAGGGAGGGAAATGTGCCATTTCCATAGAATTCATGACCAATTCTTCTCACTGCTATCATTGATTCGAACCATAACTTCCGGAGCAGTGGAAGTTGTCCGAGAGCTGGGAGTATCTCTATTCCACTGCAATTGCGAAGTTTAATGGACTCTATTCCAGAGAGCCAATTTGACTCCAACCAAGAAGGACAGACAGTTGCTGGGTATCCATATATATACAGACTTACTATGCTGGAATTCGGTTTTAGAGCTTCCAGCACCTCATGGTACTTTTTGTCTACTTCCCCAGAAAAACCTGACCACTCCAGAGATAGTTCTTTTACCAGTTTTCTATGCAGCTGAGCTTTGACAGCCTCTTCCCTGCTCGTGACATTTTCTAAACAACATATCCGTAATGATCCCTTGATGTTGTTAATGTCATTCAATTGATCTAATCCATGTCCCTTCTCCTTTTCAACTTGAAGATACACAGAACCTCCTCTCCAAACATTAAACAAATCAGGAGTAAGGCCGCCTACATCTACTATGAATGATTTGCTTGTATCCATCAAAACCAAGGTACTCAATTTGCACAAGATTTGAGATAAGGAAAAATATTCTTTATCGGTCTGCAAATTATGGCTTTTGTTCTTTATTAGTAATGCAGCCAGATAATGGAGCTTGCTGAAACACTCTGGTGCAATCTTTTTATCATAGCTTCCGAAACGTAGGTAACGTAGATGTTTGCATTCACCTATTTTTTGCAAACTCTTTATGCCGGCCCAACCAATATGCAGCACTCTAATCCTTTTCAATTTGATAAGTACTTCGGTGAGATCTGCATCATCTGAATGTTTATCAAGAAATATCAATGTGCGCAGTTTATCAAGGCCACACATGTGCGCAATCCTTTGAAATCGAAATGCTCCAGGAGTTACAGATAAATGACGAATAGGACCCAAGTTTTTCAAGCGGTCACCCCTATTCAGTACATAACATTCATCCTTTGAAATACAACATGCCAAATCATTCATGAGATCATGCATCACATAGTATTCCTTTTTACCCCGCTTGATCATTTGGATGAATGACCTGCTAACTAACCCATTGAAATAATCTCTTCCAATTTCCTCTGGACTCTTTCTTTCTCGTGGCAAAACAAATCCCTCCGCTATCCACATGGCAACCAACCAACGGGGTTTAAGAAGGTAATCCTTTGGAAACAAGCTACAGAATGCAAAGCAACGTTGCAAATGTCCCGGTAGATGTTCATAGCTTCGGTAGAGTATATTCATTATGTTGCCTGTATCTAATGGATTATTATCTAAAATTCTTTTCCATGCTTCTGTATCAGAGTTTCCCCTCAATTGCCCTCCAACAACCCTAATGGCTAGAGCTGACCCCTTAAGCTTATTAACAATCTCCTTACCAGTGGATTCTAACTCTTGGAGGTTATGTTCGTTACCATAATTAAATGCACACAATTTAAAAAGTGACCAGCTATCTTCCTCACATAGCCCATCCAAGGGGAACAAGCTTACAGGAGTAACAGGACCCAAAATACGCCCTACTATAGGAAATCTGGTTGTCAGGATAATCTTACTACCCTGCTCTGCTTTCCTCAAAGGAGCAAGGACCTGTCGCCATTCTCTTTCATAACCATACTGCTCTGTATCATCTCCGTTGTACCAAACATCATCGAACACCAAAAGTACTCTTTTGGATGCCAATTCTTGTAAAAGTTTTGTTTGTAGGTTATCGAAATTGACATCTTCTGTAGAGAAGTTTGGGGAAACATACTTTAACATTTCTTTAGTAAGTCTGACCTTGTCAAAGTTATCAGAAACAGTGAGCCACAATTTTTGTTCAAAATGATCATGTAGCTTTTGGTCATTATAAACCATCTGAGCAAGAGTAGTTTTACCGATGCCTGGTTGGCCAACAATTGGAATGATCGGAAACAACTCTGCCACATCATTTTGTGTTAGCAATAAATCTATTAATGCTGCACGCTCTTTCTCCCTTCCAACAAATTCATCATATATGAGTGAACTGGTAACACACCAATTTTCAAACTCATCGGTGTGCATATTTTGAGAACTAATCACGTTCATTAAATTGAGGAGTGTTTGTGCTGACACTCTAGCTCGGTCTAAGCTTTCATTAACTTCTTTAACCTTTTTCTTGAACTTGTCGTTACCAACAAAAAACTGGTATATAGAATGGGAAGAGGATGAAGCTACATGACTAACCATGTTGCGCTGCTTCTGAGATTTCTTGTCAAGGAGATTGTACTCGAACTCATCCATCACATCTTCTGCATCATAGACGGCATCTTTTATCTTTCGCACCAACTGAGCTTGGTTGGGGTCTACAATTCTCTGCTTTTCAACTGTGCCCATAACTGAGAGAATCTCTGTAAGACTCACCTCCAACTTCTTCATGCCATCCTCTATGCCAGCTTCCTTGAAGTACTTGTTCGCTATATAGTTGTGGGTTTTTTCAATTACCGACTTTATGATGGGTGACACCACCCATCCGACAGCAGTTGCTGCCGTAATACCATCCATGGAAAACTAAAAAAACAATGACACAAATAAGTTCAGGATCAAAGACAAAGGGTGTTTGAGAAGGAAGATGTGGTGGTATTAGTTATTGGAGGAGGCACATATAGCTTCAACAGGCCAACAGATAATTGAATATCGTTCTCAGATCTGGTACTTGCAAACAAGGCTGTATACCGAAAAAAAGCAGAGGAAGCAAGTGAAAAGCAATCAAGCAGGGTTGGTGTTTTGCTCTAATGGAAAACCTACAAATGGGAAATTATCTATTAGATTGGGAATAAAAATTCCTTTTCGGGTTGTCCTGGAGTGGGATCTGACTCATTTTGTGTTGAAAAGGAGTGATGATGTCAAGCTCAAGGGTCCCTCCGAATTAAATTTATTTGAAGAAAGTTGCAAAGTCATTGTTCAATATATCCTTTAGTCCTATTAAATGGCCTTTTGTGGTAACAACTCGGATAAATATCTCTGATTTTGTATAATATAATTCCTATGTGCTATACCGTTCGACTTATTGTTCTGGAAAGAAAAGACTGAATTAGTCACTACTATTTTAGCTTCCATTTACAAATAAGAAGATAAATTACTGAATGTTATATACCAAAAATGAAATGAAACATCGTAGTGACAGCCCACACTATTTTGATGGAAATAATATAATGAAAATTTTAAAAGTGATTTGATATGATTTTGAGCTCACGGAAGACCTCCATGAGCTTCAGCTCACCGTATATTTGCTCTAACAAACTATTAACTCAACACTAGAAAGTATATAGCTAAAAGTAGATTCTATAACAATATTTTTAAAAAATGGTGAAGCAAGTCTCTTAAAAAGAGAAAAAGAGAAAAAGAGAAAAAGAGAAAAAAAAAAAAAAAAAAACTATTGGCATCTAATAGAATTAAGTTTGACTTCACAACATGCATTACTAGCCAGTCTGACAAATAATCATGCACTAACCAAAGGAGCAAGAAATTATGACATTGCCCTATATAATAAGATTTTAATCAATCTGCAATTTACTAGGAGTAGAGGGAATGATATGTTTAATTAAGCCTCATTTGCCATTTTATCACGTGTACTATCTTTCCCTCGTATATTAACTAGGAAAAGAGAACACGATAAGTGTCAGCCTCATGTGCCATTTCATCAAGCGTACGATCCTTCCGCTCTATGTCAAGGTCTAGCTTCTCTTTCAATTCCTTCTCCTTTACATCCATCTAAGATTATTTCAAGACTCGGTACTAGAAAGATAATAGAAGTGTAGAACAAAAGAAATAACATCAAAACTAATACTAAAGCAATGTCACATACCGCATCATAAATTTCATCATTCTTCTCAAAGTCACCTGATTTTCTAGGAATCACATGGATGTGCACATGTGGTACTGTTTGACCGGCCTGTGGTCCATCCTAGTAAAGAAAAAGTTTAATACAATTTTAGGTTAAATGAAATTAAGAAGAGAAGAAGACAAATAAAATACATATTCAATTTTGGAAACTAGGCGGCAGTAAGAAGTCAACTTGATCATTTTAAAATAAACAAGCACATCTTTTGATACATTTTAAGCTAGCTAACCATGCTACAAGCAATATTTGAAAAATTATTGTGTATAATTTTTTACATTAGCAGATCTTACCGCGCAAATATCTTTGTATGTAGCAAACATTCAGTATTTGCTCTTTATAATCACCCATGAAAATGTGAGATCAACCTTAACACATAGATCAGAGATGACAATGGCACTATCAGAGTATCACTCTCAGGGTACTATAAATACAAAATCAAAGCAGCATTTCTCCAAGATTTACCTGGATAGCAAGTGTGAGAGAAGAAGCCTTGTGAAATTGCTCAAGCTTAGCACCGACCTTTTGAGCAGTAATCCACAGATCACTTGTCTCATCAGAAGTTAGATCAATAAACCGCTTCACCTCACGGTGTGGGCAAACAAGCACATGTATCAATTTGTTAAGGCACATATTACAAATTATAATTCTTACCCTGTCAGAGGTGAGATGAGAAAGAAGGACAACATTGTAACATCTCATAAGTACAGAATACAAAATCGAACCGAACATTTCACTTCAAAATCTCAATTTTCAAGCTAATATTTCAAAGCATTGAGAATTTGAGAGCTTTAATTTTTGCTTTAGTAAGGAAAATAAGGGATATGACCCAATATGTGAAGGTACAAATCACTTCACTCCAAAAGGATATGACCTGAAGCAAGAAAAAATAATTATGAGTGATGGATTATTAGGATATGTTGATCTCCTAGTCACGAATAATGTTAAAACTACAGGATCAGTATGAATTTCTAAACCAAAAACAAAAATCATAACCAAAATACAATGTCAGTCTGAATCTTACTTTATTGACAATTTGACACCCTACAGTCTTTCAGTAACAATCATTACTGTCATTAGTTAAAAATTTCTAATCTTTGGATAACACATAGTACAATAGACTCATGACCACTACAATCTCCAGTTTTTCAGCTCCAATAATAAGCTGCCAGTTTCCTAAACCCAGATACTAAACCCTAGATTCTTGTAACCTAAATTTTCTCAATAGGTAAACAAAAATTGTAACAAATGTAACTAACATAACAATTCATACTAAAACCAATTCCGAATGCAGATTATAAAGGGCAAGAGAAGAGTACCAGGAAGCAGAGGCCGGAGGTTGACCATGGCGTAGGAAAGAGAGGTCGAGTAGAACACCTCCCGGGGATCAATCTTGTACGGCCCGAACTTGTACTGCTCCCCTCCTCCTCCGCCTCCTCCTCCCATCCCGCTACAAGCAAAACGCCGATCGAGGCGGAAATGGAGGCGCGGCAAGAGAACTGAAGACGAAGAAGAGGAAGAGTTGGGAATGGGGAGGAGGACGGAGGAGGAGAATATCGGCCTGCAGCAGCCCAGCAGCGCTCCTCTCATTCTGTCTCTGATTCGGAACTTGGAACGGAAACGGAAAAGGAAAGAGGGAGTTTCGTAATGGGCCGAAGGAAGGCCTGCTGAAGTATTGGGCCTTTTATGATTTGGGCTGTGAGGCCCAAATAGTTTGAATTGAATTGTTTTTTTTTTTTTTTTCATGATGATGGGGTTTGTTTGATCAACTCGATTGTTGTAACACGAAAGGGATTAGTATATTTTATTTGAGTGAAGATGAGAGAATTGGGGAATGACTATGTTGAGGAAATTATTTTACTAAAATGCTAGCTAACTGATCAGAGAAGTTCCTTTTATCTTAAAAGTTCATAACGATGCATACATTCTTTATGATTTTTTTGTCGATAATTTATTAGCTATGTGTATTAGATGTTCAACGCAATCGCAAATGCTCTTCCCTTTTTCTTTTTTGTTGATTCGTTTTTCAGATATTTTGTTATATTTATGCATTCTTCATTGTTCTTCTAGACTCTTTTTTTTTGTATTAAAAAATTATCAGCCGCTGTCAAGATTCTCAAAAAAAAAAAAAAAAATGAAAAAAATAGGCTTGCCTATTTTAAAATGAATTTGCACACGTAACAACATTATAATAGCTAGCTTACTTTTAGTTTAAATTTAAACATTACGGAGATGACTTCTTCATGCTATGATTTCTATATGCCTATGTTCATATTTTCAATGGGAGGCTTAATCATGAGAAGGAAAGCACCGTTCAAAGTTTCAAACCCAATAATGACAATATGTTATCCAAAAAGGGGAAATAGGTTAAAATTGGACCTCTATAATAATGTTTAGGATAACACTACTATCTAACTGTAAACAATCACAAAACTAAAATTTTAATTAGTTGAGATGACAATTGACAGGAAGAACCAGCATTTGGTCTAGTGGCTAAGGGCAACGCTTTCCGTGTGGGAGGTCGCGGGTTCGAAACCCAAATGGGAGGTCTTTATAGACATTTAAATTTGAGTGGCTTGACCCTCATCTTTATCTCGAAAAAGATGACAATTGACAGGCATGACACCGTACCGGGTGTTGATTCACCAAGCACTATGTTGCAAAAATCAAGTGGAGATTGCATGCGTATACTAGAAGAAAAATGTCAGACAGGTCAACCTCATAGTTTATTTGCAATAGGATTTGACATAACAATTATCCTAACAATTATATATTATTTTTCCTTGACAAATTAATTAAGATAAAATCCACTTTCTGGTTCTGTTACAAATCCAACGTAAAAAAAAAAAAAAAAGTCAGCGCGCGGTGTCACGTTAATTAGTTGCCACATGCAAATTGAAATACTTTACTTGTATTGACTTAGAGATAAAAAGTTATATGCAACATGCAATTTTTTACTAATTGACTTGGAGATATATAAAGGGTTGCATTGTCCAGTGGAACCTCCAACAAAAACCGACCAGCTCTTTTTGTGAAAGGAAATTCACTAATGTTAGTGTATGTAAAGTAAATAAAAAGGTTATGGTTAATTATGTTATGGATTGGAATAATCATGGACCTTTCATTTTGTTGGATCGGATGGTTGTGTTATATCTTTTGGAACAATTTTTTTTCATGTGTAAAAAATTAGTAAATCTTGTTTTTTTTTTTTTTTCTTAACTCAAATCTGACAAGCAAAATTTTCTATTACTTCTATCATTAATTGGATATTGTCATTAATTGTATTATTATCTATATTGAAGAAATTCGCTTAGGAATTATATAGTACTAGGTAGAAAATAAATATTCTTGACTCCTCAAAAATTAATATCAATCACTAATTTAATTTGATATAGAAAAAAAAGGCTTTTGGATTTATTTCTTTGAAACTGATGTACAAGTGTCAAGTGCTATCTTCATATCTTTTTTTTTTTTTTTTTTTGACCTGATTGATAATTTTTTTTTTCTTTAAGAAACCCTCATGTACCAATTTGGCAACATCTTAGTAAATGTTAGAGGGCCAGTTGCCAGTGCCATTATTGCTGATTTGCTGTGCGTAGCCAAATTGTCTCTTAACTTTATATGTTGGGTCAAAAAATAAATATTTTGCAAAATGGAAAACCCAATAAAACTATTCATCAAATTAATTCTAAATATTGTAAAAATTAAAGCTGAGCTGAAAAAAAAAAAAAGAAAAGCAAAATTGGTTGACAATTGATGACCTGCCTTTCTGACTCACCAAGCACTGTCACATATAAAAAGAAAACTAATCAAGATGCAAATTGCAGAGAGACGTTAAAGTCAAGAATAGTCAACATCCTAAGTTAATTTGCAACATGCACTATTAATATTAATCATCATGATTTCCATTGACTGGAGATGGAAAGTTACAGCTCAATTTAGATCCAGTAATTAGCTGTACATCCACTATGGATATGTACTATAAAAAAAAGTCAGAGCTGTTAATTAACTTTTGTTCGAATTATTATGATACATTTAATATGAGTAATACCTAGCTTCCATAAATATATGTCCATAGTGTCTATAGGTTACAAAATCAGATCTATCTGTTACAAAATCAGATGTATATGTTGTATTTAGAGTGTGTTTATGGACTTATAGAAACATTTTTCAATGGACGCAAGATGTTACTCATTTAATATTTGCATTGACTTGGGATAAAAAGGTGCAACTTTAACGGTGGATCCTCCAATTGTACATCCACTTTATCTGTATATATACCAGTACCAGCTACTCCCACTTCTCATTAAAAACAATTTATTTTAGCTGAGGGCAGATGCAACTTTATATTTCTTTATTATTAGAGAAACTGAATTTTTTTCATCATAATATTAATAAAAAAAAGGTTGGCATTTTAAATCATCGAATAAATTATTGGCAAGAATTGAGTATGAAAAATTATTGACAAGAAAGATTCACATTCTTTTCTAATATTAATAACATATTTTTGTGATATGTTTGTCTTGCTCTAAGAAATATTCCTTTCACAAGAATTGACATATTTATTTGGTTGCAGAAATGCAGAATCACAAAAAAAAAAAAGTTTCTGCCAAGAGGAAAGAAATGAAAACTCTTGATGGCCTAAAAAAAATATGTACCGTGACCTATTTGACATCCTCTTTTTTTCGCTAAAAAAAGTTTTGTTACATACTCAAATCTGACATATTCTGTTTCATATAAAGTTTTGTTGATAACAGTAAAAAACCTACGTCTTATTTGGGTTGAAATTGTTATTTCTTATAATAAATTTTTAAGATAATACGTAATGAACCTTAAATTGAGAAAATTTATATAGGCCTTAAGTTTTAGGGAGATTTATATATTTGCCACCCCAAAACATGGAAATGAGAAAAATGCCATCCCAAAGTTTGGGTTTAGAAAAATGCGACTTCAAACTAGTGTAATTCATAAATTTGCCACCCCAAAACATAAAAATGAGAAAAATGTCACCCTAAACTTGTGTAATTCATAATTTTTTCCTAACAAAACACAACAAACATTTTTACTGACCGAAATACCCATCTCAAATTTGACGCGACTCGAAAAACCCGCCCCGACCTGACCTCGACCTGACCCGAGTTTTTCGGGTTTGCTCAGATTTTGCCAACTCTATTCCCGGGTCATCTCGGGTTTCGAGTCGTTCGGGTTCGGTTCGGGTCAGTTTGACTTTCCTTGAAACACGGGTCTGGGTCGGGTCAGATTTGAGATGGATATTTCGGTCAGTAAAAAAGTTTGTTGTGTTTTGATTGGGAAAATTCATATCTATACACAAAAAGTGGCAAATATATGAATTACACTAATTTGGGGTGGCATTTTTCTAAACCCAAACTTTGGGGTGGCATTTTTCTCATTTCTACGTTTTGGGGTGGCAAATATATAAAATCTCCCTAAGTTTTAATGGGTTGAGACATTAAAGTACGTTAACGGTGGTAATCAATCTAAGTAAACAATCAACGGCTGGAATTTATTCCTTTTGGAAGATAGAACTTTCATGTCAAAAAATCTAATGTACTTTTATTATGAGTAAGGATTTATAAAAGAGTGATACCGTGTAACAGTGAGGAGACATTACAATTAATAGTTACCGATTTTAAACATCTTAACAATGATTCTCGGGAGAAAAACCATTGAACATATGCTTGAGTGTATTATTGAGCATATGCATAGCTCAACAATCAAATTCTTGAGCATGTTCTTGAGTGTATTCTTTATGTTTTGGATGTGCAGTGAAAATTTCAGAAAATATATCTAAATAATATATTCTATTCATATAACGTACAATTTTTGTATAAATTTTTTAATTATCAAGATCATAGTAAAAACAAAACAAGCATTGATCTATTTAATTTCCATCTGCTTGATGATATTTTAATTGACTTTCTGAATGAAATATTTCCTTTTCAACAGAACATTGTGGTAAGTAAATTTTGCTTTTGTCTGAAGTTATGAGCTTTTCTTGGTGGACCCATATTCAGATTCAATTTTAGATCCGATAATAAGCTTTGTACTATTGATTTTGACATTTCTCTGTGTGCTTTGAATGCTTGCTTCATAAACGCAGAATTTTAAACAAAAATTATTACATTAAGACCCATGGCCTGTGTAGATGTATATTTTTTGCTCGATAAAGTAAATTTAGAATATTATAATAAGTTTGAAATTCATTAAATAATATCACTCTATGTATCTATTGATTTAAGGAACTTAAGAATCAATTTATACAAGAACATCCTTTAAATAATGCGTTTTTTGTAATATATGAAAACATGTTGGTAGAGTGCAATTTTTTTTTTTTATTTATGCATAATGTATCCTGTACGGCTATACTTCAAGCTTCATATGGCAAAGTTCATTTCCTTTGGTGAAACAAAATGCAATGAAACTGTCAAAAAGGTGTTCTGTTGGTATATATTTGGTATGCCATTAAACTAAGTACTTTAAAATAATTGGGATTAGTTAATTTGTATGACACTATGCTTTTCAATTTTCTTAATGTCCTAATTAACTTCAAAAATAGAATTTTCATGTGCATATTCTTTCTGTTCACACAACTTTTCCATTCACCTTTCATCACAAAAAAACTTTTCCAGTTTTTTTTTTTTTTTTTTCTTTTTTTTCTTTTTTTCTTTTTCTTTTTCTTTTTTTCTTTTTCTTTTTCTTTTTTGAGATAATAGTTCAAGGTGATTAAAAACAGGGCAATTTTTTTGGTTTTATAAAATTGCGTCAGGGGTCTATATCCAGTCAAGTCAAGGTCCCCATGATGATTTCAGTTGGGTCCAATCAACTCACAAGACACAAGTCAGATCAAATTGGCTTTTTTTATATATTGATAATTTGCTATTATATTCACAATATTGAGCTGGAAAATATTGTGGGCTCTTCTGAGCTAGCCAGATCATGTTACATGTTGCATGCTCTTTAAACAATAAATGCAGTTATTTAAACCTAATTGATCTGGCTTATCCAGATAACCCCTTTCCAATTTTTAAATTAACACAGAGTCTGATCTGCTTGGTTTTGGGTATTATCAGATAATAATCAGATAGCATATGATCAGTCTTCAGCTGTCCCTTGTTCTTCCAAGATATATATGTGGGGGCCAGAATAATTAAGAAGGACAAAGATGTTACGCACCTGATATTGCTCCCTAGTTATACGATGCGCTGGCAGATTACTGTCCATTTATAATGTTTTGTAAACTGGTATCTCAAGTTTACAGTTTTGCAATTTTGTAAACTATCTTTTAGAAAGAAAAAACTGTCTCTTAGAATGTTTATAACGTTTTGTAAATTGTCTTTTAGAAAGAAAACCCATTTGCTGTCCATTTAAAACGTTTTGTAAGCTGTCCATTTGCTACCCATCTTTCCCAAGATTCATTTAGAATGTTTTGCAATATGTCTTTTAGAAATGCCAGCACATCAATGGTGTGGGGGGCAATTTGAGCGGCGCCCTATCAGTACCCAATTAAGAAATGCAACAAATAATAAAGGTAGTTAATTTGGTAAAGCCTTTTTCTTCTTCTTCAGTTCTTCTTCTGCAGAAACAGATTTGTGCCAAAGGCCACCACATGATCCTGTCAGAGAGGTATAAAGAATGGTTTTGAGGTGGTGGCATGTGGGTGTTCCCTTACACAGATAAGGGCATTATATATCTCACTATCTTGTATTGTGTTTTCTTGGGCATGTCACATTCCTTCCCTAAGCTGTGTGGCCCATAAATTACAATGTTAGCTAGCCTTTTTATTCAATTGGACTAGCCTTTCGGAAACCAACTATAAGAATAATAATAAAGGATAAATATATTAGCCCCACTGCAAACACCAATTTTGGTCCCAAAATTGATTGATTAAGGGTTTGTTGATAGTATGATATTGTGGGTTTCTATTTTGACTATTTATATTTTGAAGAAGGGATCCTGTGAAAAGTAATTAAATGATACAAACTTATTTATGCCATACAGAATTTATTTTTGTAAGAAATTGTTGTCAAGGACATTGTATGATGAGTAAAAATAAGCTCACAGAGCCATTCTAAGAGCGAACTTAAAAAAAAAAAAAAAACATATCAAATCATTTTCAAATTCCGTGATAGAGGTTGGAAGTGTTCCAGACCTTCCGACAGTACATTTGTTGCAATCATATATAGTCTGTGCTATGTATCAAAATTATCCAGAATAAATCACTCAAGTAATTAAAATTATTTAAATTTTGTTTACAATCTTCTCACTATTAACTTTATCAGTTTATTTGAATATTTTTTTTGTTATACTTTTAAATTATTTTCTTCTTTTTAATTTTAACTTTTCATTATTGTCCAAGAAGCTCACTACATAATGACATGTATCCTGATAGATGAGATTTGATAATTGAATCTCATATTTTCTATTAAGCTGCTTTCCTCAAATTGAGGAATAAAGTTCTATTAAAAAAAGCCAGGTAATTTTAATAAAGTTATTAAAATGAACTTAATTTTAAAATTAATAAACTTTATTGTAATTTAAGGATGGTCTTGATAGTGCTACAACATTAAGGTGTATGTGTCCAGAGCTTATTTAATTATCACAAATTGATCTCTAACTTGTTCACTCCATAATCAACACTAGAATTATAGCATTCATTAATGAAAACGCTGTTACTATGTACTGCTGCATACGGTGGAAAAGTAGGCCAATTTATAGGACAATAAAAGGTTGAAAAAGTTGTGTGCTTTACAACCTAATACATAATACATCATAAAAGAGATGTCTTGATATATAACTCACCATCATTGATTGAATATATACATATAGAATTTTGCTACGGTGAGTCATGATTTACGGGCTGCTCCGTGAATCACGGTCCAAAAACATATCAAATCACCTCCAAATTTTGATTTATATGGCTCAATAAATTCTCATATCAAAATCTTATAGCACGCAAAAATTTTTCATTTTTGGAGATTTTTAAGTATTTGTTTGAGATTTTTTAAAAGTAACTATACAATATTAATAAACTAATCAATATTTTATGTATCATTTAAAAAATCTAGAACAAATACTTAAAAATCTCCAAAAATGAAAATTTTTTGCGTGCTATAATATTTTGATATGAAGAATTTATTGGGCCATATAAATCGAAATTTGGAGGTGATTTGATATGTTTTTGGACCGTGACTCACAGAGCAACCCGTGAGTCATGACTCACCATAGCTAGACTCTATATATATATATATATATAAACCTTTTTTTTTTTTTTCTGAGTGAAACATATCCTTAATAACTATTACATAGGTCCCTACGTGCTGTTAGGGAGTGTGCATCGGTCCCCTAATAATTAAGAAATTTCACCAAATGTGTTCCTCTTTAAGCAGTGCATTAAAGGGCAGTGTTTATTTCCTTATTACAAAAGAAATTGGTGCTTTAATGGCTTTAATTGGTTATGGGGTAAAGAGGTTATTGCATTGTCTGGGACATGTTCCCTTGATCTCTGGGTTTTAGCATTAAGCAGTGCCTTAATTAATTTGCTTTAGTTACAAAAGACAAACAATTAAGCATCAGAAAAGCACTAAAAAGTTAGTATTAAAGGAGAACACTTCATTAGAAATCTTTGTTAAGTATTTAGTTAGTTTCCATGGTGCCTGAATTAAGGAACAAAGATAAGTGAGCAATGTAAATTGAAATTATTGTGCACCAGCTTCACATGTACTTTTTTATTAGTTTAACACATCGGTTCATTTTAATTATGTTTATATTTAAAAAAATTAAAATTGATGATTAGGCAGACTGTAAACAAACAGATGGAATAAATTATTAAATTTCAATAATCATGTCTGAAATTATAAATAAAATACAGGGTGAAGGTGTAAGAATTAAGTTACTAAAAGGAATTAAAAGACCGGCCAAGGCGTTTCTCAAGTAATGTAGCCGCCCATGCATGTATCATGTTACATGTATGGTTGACTCGTGTAACTTGAGAAAAGAGTTCAAGCAATTAACAATGGCTATTTTGGTGCTCTAGGAATTATATAATTGGCAGTGATTTTAGGGGAAGTGGATTTGCATGACATGTAGTGCACAAACCATAATTAGTTTATGGATATCTAGTTGCTTGGAAGTTGGAACTTAGCTAAGGTAGGAGTGCTCATCCTCTATAGCGCTGCATTGTGTAGCGCAGAATGTGAATCGTTATACCATCTCGAGCTTCGAGTCAGCACAGATCTCAAGATGATCTAACGGTTCTTATTCTGCGCTACACAATGCAGTGCTACAGAGGATATGGAAGGTAGATGTGTCTTCAAGATCAATGTGGCTAGATGAAAAGCTTCTTGCATAAAAAAAGTGATAGAGGTTTTTGATTTTCTATAAGGATAAGAAACTGTGTACTTGATTGCTTCAAGGAGCTCATGCATGAATGAACATTGAACAGAAACTCTTTTCAATTTTTAATTAAATTTATTTTTGTGTATAAAAATGAAGAGTAAGATCAAAACTGAAGATTTAATATATTTTTGCAGTTTTAGCATTGAGAAATTCGAACCCATTATTTAATTATTTAATTAGCACTAATTAATTTACTTAACACGGTCTCAATAGATGAAGCAGTGACACGTGTCGCTCTCTAGTTAGATGTTCCAACTTCCAAGTTCCAAATCATATGATGCTGTCTTTGTTAATTATGTGCTTGATCTAGACTCACAAATTTCAAGATCCGGCGTTCCAAATAATTAATCAGAATAAATTGTGAAAATATTTATGCTTGAACATATTTCATTTCTGTTTTTTTTTTTTTTTTTTTTTTTTTGGAAAAAAAAGAAAAGTCACTCAAATTTAAGTGTCCATAAAATTAGACCTTCCATCATGTTTTCAACATCCATATATAGAGAGTAAAACTTTTTTAACCAAATAGGATATATGCCATAGATTGACAAATTATTCTCATCCACTAAGATCGATATATATTCCTGGGAACTGCCGGTATGCATCTTATTCTCATCAACCAACAAATTATTATTATTATATATATATATATGCCATAGATTGACATCCTATAAATTATAAATGACATCAAATTAATTAAAGAGATATATATATTCTTTGTTCATTGTTCCATCACAACGAGCAGCATATTCTACAGTAATCTCTTACTAGGAGAAGCTCCTAGGAATTATTTGTGAGTCATTCTCAACAATTTGGTATCCACTTTTTGTTTGTTTGTTTGTTTGCTTGCTTATTAATTACCTACAATTAGTTTAAATTTGATGTCTATTTCAGGTGAAGGACCCTATTCTAAATATACTGAAAAAAGAACAAAAACGTGATCTAATCGTGTAGCTAATATTAACAACATATTTTATTGGTTATTTAAATTTGCATGATAGTTCAGATTAACTTTAGCAAAATATAAAATCAAAATGGCGGTTTTCTCACAAAATAAAAAATTATATACACATGTCAGCACAAAGCTCATTGGTCATAGTTAGAGGTATATATAATATGGACAAAAAATCTATCCTTGACATATATATACTTGTTCAGCATACTTCTGTAAATGGATATACACGGACTATATAATTATGTAGATGTGCCACCACATTGTTAACGAAGAAAATTAGGAACCATTTTTATAATTTTATCGTGTCATCATTGTGTTTATCTTGATCTTCATCTTCACATTTTTTTTTTCTTTTTTAAAGTATCCTGGCTTGCTAAAATAAGCTGGTTGTAGCCGTCGTTTTAATTTTTAGATTAATACATATAACAGATCTTCCAAATTAAAAAGGATTGCAAGTTCTAGATAAGTTTCAAATAATAAAAAAACAAATTAAGGTTCCGCTGAAAATTTAATTTTGTACAATAAAAATTGGCCTCGAATTCCCTGAGAAAATTCTTGAGCAACGTTTATATAATTAAGTTACCATTTTAGATTTAATATATTTTTTAAACACTATATAAAAAAAATGAAGAAATAAAATTAGCATCTCAAATCATCAACTACTAATTACGTAATAAGATCAATCAGAAAACGGCTTTGAAAATAAGTCAACAGAAAGATAGTAATATATATATAACGTAATATTATACACTTATATATATATACCCATATATACTTGTCTTCGGCAAGAGGTGAATGACAGATACTCTTATCGGAACAAAAAAAGAAAACAGCTTATAAATTATTCGATGCCTTATATATGCTACGTGTGTAGCCATTTCTCACGGGAATAAAAACATCCATGATTGAGGTATGGCATCTGATTGACAGCCTCAATTTTTATTCTTCTTTCCCTGGAGATAAAATTAAATTAAAAATTTGTAGAAATTTAATTTGATGACTTTATTTTCCAATAGAATCATTTTAATTTGTTTTGTCAACTTAATTAGTGCACTAAACAAATTTTAAACTATTATATATATGATGCCTCCTATCAAGTATCAAGTCTTGGTAAGTTAACACCAGCAATAACCACTACAGTTAAAAATTAAATTAACATTGAAAACAAAATTTTTTTTTACATACAAAAAAAATTAAAAGTAAATTAAATTATCTTAACAAGCAAATTAGTTAATGCCGCCTATGTGACACCTGGCCATATCATACAGTTAAAAATAAGGGTGTAGCTATCTTAAATTAAATAATTAGAGGTCCTCCCATTAAAATTAAAAAAAAAGGAAGTAAGCAACAACTATTTTTAACAGTATTTCAATGTGGTTGAGGGTCCCATGAAATGTGGGAGTAGTAAAAGTTAATTATGCTGTCTTTCTTTCTTTGTTTCTTTCTTAATTAATGTATTTTTTTCTTGTGGTGCAGAAGAAAGATTCAAAACAAGAGTTAATGGAGTTGCCACCATGCATAATATATTATGTTTTGATTTATTGAGCAACATTATCTGGTTTTTTTATTTTATTACCCAAGTCAGATATAGTGGATGTCCCTGTTAGCTCTTGTATGTAATGTAGATAACACCACCTGGTTCTTGCTATACCGCTTAAACTATTAAAGAAATTGTTATCATGAAACCTTGAAAATACATCATCCATCTTGTATTAAATTTGAGAATTTTACTCCAATACTCTCACCAAAAATTTTTTTCTTTTCAATCTGACGATTATAAAAATAAATACTACCCCATAATAAAATATTTGGGTGTGAGCATGGAAGTAACGTCCTAAATTTGATTATCAAGCAAGATAAGAAATTAAAGTGGTAGTACTTGTACACACAAAATAAATAAATAAATCCATCCGTTACTAAGTTGAAAATAATTGAATTGGTTATAACAACTGATATTACGTAAATCAGGTGTACTTCTTCTAATTTATTTTTTTTTGTGTATTGTACTATTTAGGTAGAACAAAATGGTTATGTAGTACTTAATTAGGGGCAGATAAGCAAATATTAATGATTGTACCCTTTAAATAATAAATTGTGTTGAGACTAACAATCCATATTATCTGTAAAAGCTCTGCTTTTTGTGTCAATTCTCGGTTTTTTCAATGGAGGTATCAAAATAAAAATAAAATAAAATATGTTTCACAAATTTTACATTTCTGAACCAATTTCATTTATAGCTGCCATTATATTCTATTAATTTTCCCAATTTTATGGCTCTAGCTTTTGTATTGTTTGATTTTTCTTATTCATAATTATATTTATTTAAAATTGACCTATTCCACTTTGATCAACCTAGTAAAAAAATTCATGACCTAACAATAACAATAACAACGATCAACACCAAAACAAAAATATAAAAATGTAACCTGATAGAGTGATATAATAATATCATATAGTTAGGCTGCTGATATATATATATATATATATATTATAATTTAGCCTCTTACTTACCTTACCATATTAGTCTCATTCAACCAATCATACAAGGGAGTGGGTTCCACCTAACCGTCCCCCTTAATTGACCCACAACTTATCATCACCATTTTTTAAGAGTAACACCTGGCGTCCATATAATATTTGTCTACAACGTCTATAGTAGGTTACAAATTCAGATATATCTGTTACAAAATTAGATGTATTTGTTACATTCTGAGTGTACTTGTAAACGTATGGACGCAAAGATGTTTCTCATTTTTTAACACATCTCAAGTTTCTCAGCTCTACCGGCCACCTCCACGTGCCTTCCCGTGAATTGTCATCAACCCATCTTCTGTGGAAAATAAATATCATAATCTCAGTTCAACTTC
This sequence comes from Cyperus esculentus, assembly GCA_030179965.1. Taxonomy (NCBI): domain Eukaryota; kingdom Viridiplantae; phylum Streptophyta; class Magnoliopsida; order Poales; family Cyperaceae; genus Cyperus; species Cyperus esculentus. Next base: position 477,568 of record JASGLE010000034.1, on the reverse strand, counting down.
AACATTTGTTTTTTTTACAGTTATTAACAAATGATATCAATCTTACCCATCTTCCTTGCTTCGACCTATTTCATCTCCGACAGTTTTATTAGCATGTTTTATCTGAGTTATACGCCATAAAGAAGTTGTTAGCATGTTTAATTTCCTTGAATTTACTATAAAATTATTTATTTATATAAATTATACCTTTTATATATATATATATATATATGAGATAATCTCTTTGTCCCCCATCATTTGTCCCCCTTAAACGTCCCCCATCCGTTTCTGCTAGAACTGGTATGAATACCAGTTGCCAAGTGGTATGAACACCACGATACATTCAGTATGAACACCCTCTGAGAGCTCTATGAACAATGCAAATTGAGAGAAAAAATTTTTTGGCATATTTTCCATGTGCAAAAATAAATTAAGCACGTGCTTAATTCAATTTCAGCACGTGATGAAAATCGGAGCGCGCACGGGTGTTCATACTGCTTATTCGCGGGTGTACATATCAAATGGTCTTTGGTGTTCATAGTTGACGTGGACGGGAGTTGGCATATCTTCCACGTGCAAAAATAAATTAAGCACGTGCTTAATTCAATTTCAGCACGTGATGAAAATCGGAGCGCACTCGGATGTTCATACTGCTTATTGGCGGGTGTTCATATCCAATGGTCTTCGGTGTTCATAGTTGACGTGGACGAGAGTATGCGCGCGGGGGACATTTAAGGGGGATTTTTTGTGGGGGACAGTTAGCATCCCTCATATATATAGAGGAGGGATCCATTGACAATGCATATTTTGACAATCTTGACAATGGTCTTCTTTAAAAATTTGTAAAAAATCATAAAAAATCTTAAAAATGAAAAAAAGTTTATGGAAGTTATGCTTAACTTATAGATTGATTATGTTTCCGATTATATTCAATTTAAGCGATATTTGATAGCTCCTTAAAGATCTTTTAATTACAACCGTTAAAAAATGTACAAAATTTTGATAAGGCATCAAATGATGTTCAAATTGATTGAAATTTGAAACACTTTCAATCTATAAGTTGAATAATACACCCATAAAACTTTTTTCATTTTTAAGATTTTTTATGATTTTTTACAAATTTTTAAAGATGACCATTATCAAGATTGTCAAAATATGCATTGTATCCCTCCTCTATATATATACATTGTTGGCACATTTTTGTACAATGACATATTAATATATGGATACAAAAAATGTAATTTGACATATTAGTTGAAATCCACCAGATCATGATGTCTCTTATGTGTGGAAAATTTGGGAGAACTATATCACTACAACATTCCTCTAATTAACATATTCTTTCAATTTATAGAGCACTTAATTAATTTAATTAACTATTCATAATTAATAAAGTCTATCCGGAATAGTGCGTAGAGGTATATACCGTTAAATCATGGTGTGGAGAATTGATACCTCTGATGTAACAACATTGTTTACTTAATTAATTAGGTGCTAATAGAATACCCTAATAAGTGGCTTATGTCATTCCTACATTATAATAAACAAAAAAAAAAAAAAAAAAACTAACTGAATTCCACTTGGTAACCTTGCACCCATGTAATCTCAACGGCGTCTCAATATATTAAGGAAAACATGCTGAGTCCACCCTATCAAGTAGGTCACCCATCCATCTATCTCTCACAATTTGTCACACCCACATGTGACAATGACGTGCTTGTCACAGTTGCATAAATGTTTACCGGAAACCGCAATGTATCTGTTTACTAGAAAATGATACATGTTGATCGGAGAGATATAAATGTTCACTGAGAAATGATATCTGTTCATTAAAAATACGATGGACCGGTGCATAGATAAAAAGGGTGGTCACTGGCTGGTACTCATATATTAACCAGATAAACAATTGGAGGGCATTTTGGTCCTGCTGGTAATATATATACCAGCCATTGCCATTGCCAATGCCATCTACATCACAACATCTTAATTCCAACCTCAGAACATCATTCAAGAGACAAACAAACAAACACTACTTGATTGATTTCTTCTCTTCTGATCCTCCGATCATCATCAATTCATCATCATGAAGGCCTTCCACAGAATGAAGAAGGTGCACCCGAATTACACGACCGGTACGACCGTGCAATGTTCCGAGTTGCTCCAGCTGAGCAGCGGTCAGGAGATCAACAGGAGGCAGGAGGCGCCTGAGGTGCTCACGGTGTGGCGCAAATCGCTCCTGTTCAACTGCAGCGGGTTCACGGTGTATGACGCCAAGGGTGATCTGGTGTTTCGGGTCGACAATTATGGGTCCGATTGTAAGAGCGAGGTCGTTCTTATGGACGCCACCGGGAAACCTCTCCTCTCCATCCGAAAAAAGGTACTGATAAGCTCATGATAATTTGTTTACTGATAATTAACTCTGATTAACTTTTTATATTTATGATGATTATTTGTGCCTTTTAAAAAGAAACTAATGATTTGATATACAATTGAATAATGCAGAGGCAACTGAATCTTGGGTACCACTGGGTGATCTACAATGGCGAGGACTCGACAAACCCGCTCATGTCGGTGAAGCGGCACTCAACAATGGGGAACAAGAAGTCACTCGCCGAGGTGGCGCCGTTCTTCCCCTTGTTGATGTCCAACGGTTCCTTCACAGCGGAAGGTTCGTACGTGCAGCGCAGTTGCGTTGTTCAGAACAACAAGGGGCAGCAGGTGGCGGAGATCCGGCGAAAAGAGGTGGCGACTAGCAACGGAGGTGTGAACTTCGGCGACGATGTGTTTCAGCTGGTTGTGCAGCCAGAGATCGACACGCGCCTCGCCATGGGGATCGTGATCGCCCTCGATCAGATGGCGGCGTCACGCCCGTACTTGGTACGAAGCTGGTCGTCATGAGATCATATCATGAGCTCCAGAACTGAAATCCTTGCCATGTCTGTTGTGCATGGCAAATTTGCAGTTCAATTCACAGTGAAATTGGTGAATTTGGTACCAAAAAAATGGAGAATTTTTGTACCAGAAAGCAGTGCAGCAGCTTGAAACGTTTGAAACGCAGTAAAAAATTGGGCTCCATGGATGGATAATTTTGGGCTGTGAAAAGTGAAAAAACTTTGTGGGTTTTTGAGATTTTAGGCCTTAATTTGTTTGGTTGGCAAAATTTGATCTTTGCCTCTTTTTTGGAGAGGGAATTTTATATCATTTTTATCATTTTATGGCATGTTCCTGATTAATTAATCCTCCATTTCATCATGGAGAATTAAGAGGGAGGTTTGTTGTTAATAGATGGTTTAGGATAGAAGAGAAATCAGGATATCAGAATATCAGATAGCTTTGTTGATCTTCAAAATCAAATTTTTCCATAAAGTATAATTAACAGGACTTCAAACATATATAGACTTTTCCTTTCTTTTTCTGCTTAATTTAGTGAGGATGTTGTGTTTGTATAAAACTATAAACCATGCTGTTCATAATAAAATAAATTGTATATGCATTGAGATTTGAGATATGATTGGTTATTCTGGATCTGGGTACTTGGAAAAATGTGTTGCTTAATTAAAAGAAATAGATTTTAGTTTTTCTTATTGATGGTCCATGAAAACTGGATCGATATGCAAAGTGTAGAAAGTGAACTGTTCATGATGTATGCCTAACGCGTTGCGTATGTTGTGGCCATTAAATTTAGCACTGCATAATATATTTTGAATCCATTTTGAATTTTGATACATTTTGAGAACTTCCTATTAAATGTTCATAAAAATAGAAACAACTAGATTTTATAATTGCATTTTACATAAATGGGTAATTAATTTTTCAATTAAACCAAATTTGATGTAGACATAATTATCTAAATTGAAGTAAAAATATGTACAACTTTCAAGTTTCGATCTCAATCTTGATTTTATATACGTTTTCCTCTATAAAAAAAAATAAAAATAAAAATAACTTAAAACTTGCAACAGATCATCATCATCCTCATTCATTTTTGTTTTCTCAAATTCTCTGTTTGAGCATTTCTCAGGATATTAACAGAGCAACAGTAGCTACACATTTTATTAATCAACTTTCTGCCATCAGATCCCACTAAATAGCACTAGCCATTTATTGTCTTCAATAATGTAAAAAAAAGAAAAAATAAATAAATATATGCAACGTCGACGCTTTTACAAATACACATGCCAAATTGCCAACTAATCCAGATGAGTTTCGTACCAGTCACCAAAGACATGTCTGAGACAAGCTCATACCTCAATTGCCCCCACAACTCTTATCAAATCATCAACACTATCAATGCCTATACATATTTCTGTTAGAGTAATGCCTAGCGTCCACAGAAAAGTTATCTATACTGTCCATAAGTTACATTTCGGGATGTATCAGTTACAATTCAGGATGTATCGATCTGTTACATTTCCTACATGTCTATATATGAATGTGTGGACTGTTTTTTAATGGACACAAGATGTTTCTCTTTGTGTTTTTTTTTTTTTTTTTTGAAACGTTGACAGCGGCTGCCAACGTGGTTTCTCTGTGTTACTCGACATATATATGACTTGTGTAGTTGTGGTACAAGTACATTGACCAGCAAGCACAGCACTGTCAAGCCCGGTACCACTGGGTAGTGGTACCACTATGAAACAAAACAACATATATATAGCGATGCAAAATTTGATTTGCCAGTATTGGGGACCGATACATACATACTTCCTACCAGCAAGAATTAAGCACCAATTATATTAGATTTTTAGTGCTTCTTCAATCATCACTCAAGAACTCATATAAGGAAACAGAGTTCATTTTTCTTTTCTTTTTATGATCTGAGTTCTTGTGGAGATCGAGTTGATAATTACAAAATTGAAAGTTAAAATTGTATGCGACATTTTGAATATCCTAATTACATTTTTTATAATTATGTAACTTTTATGAATTAATGGGGTATTTTTTAGGTGGGATGGTACAAGAGAGTGACAATATTTTCTGCCTTGATAAATGATAATGGACACTCACATGTGGCAACTAATGGAGTCTTTAATTGCGATGCGAACAAGCCCATGTTGTATGGGTTCTCACATTTATTGGTATTTAAAGATGATTTTCGACTTGGGGAAGAAAAAAAAAAAATATAGAACAGCACTCGTTACCCGCAAATTCTCATTTTTAGGTCAATTCTGTTTTATTATTATTATTATTATTATTATTATTATTATTATTATTATTATTATTATTATTATATATATTTTTTAGTATAAGATGATCCTTGGAGCATATTTTGTTTCATTTTTGAATCAAATGTATAGTAATTATAAATGTTGGACTATGTATAATTTTTTTGTAACTAGTTTAACCACTTCACTGTTTCTAAAGTATTCTGAATGCTCTGTTTTTGCAAGTTTCTGCTCTGAGGAAAAAACATTGAAAAAACTGTACAAATGCCTACTTTCTTTTATTATCTTGAGAATTTGAAAAGTATGGATTGATGAACTCGTTTGAATTCAAGCTTGGCACCTTAATTGGCTTCGTCCTCTGGAAATCAAAAAGGGAAAAGACATGACTGACCAACAAAAACATGGTCACTCAATATTTGTCAAAAAAAAAAAAAAAACCATTATTATCATAGTAAGAAACAAAAAAAAACAATAAATAAAGTGTATCTTGTGCGGTGCATGTTTTCTTGATAAACTCTTCCAAAAGTCAAGTCCTTGATGATACAATCTTTCCTTGTTAGTGATGAGTGTCATTCTCAAAAAGGTCATTAATTAGTCTATGTCAAGAGTTACTTGCGAAAGATAAGGAATGCAACCTTTTTAGACTCTTGCCACTAGAAAGTTTAGTTCTTTTCCATTTTGCATCTAACTAAAGTAGAGCTATTTAAGTGCCATCTTAATTTATGGATGGATGCAGAGTTTAAACAGAACTACTTTCGTATAGAGGTAATTAAAATTATCAGGTGGAAACGAACTCTCAATTTTCTTAATAAAATTTAACTGTTCAATTAATTCGCAATAAAAAAAAGTTAATAAAAATAACCTTCTATTTCATCATTTTAGATTTTAAAAATGCTTCAGTTTCATAATCTCATTAACTATTATTATATGCATATAGGAAAGGGCACTGACTATCAACCTCCATCCCATCCCTCTTCTACACAACTAAAAAAATTTTTAAATATATCTTATCTTTATAATATATTTGATTTATCTGCACAACGTATTGATTTTTTCTGCATATCTTTTCAATTATATATAACTTCTCTCGATTATTAGAACATGCCTTATAAAAATGTTCTAAGGACGATTCCGATCTCAAAGATACGCAAATATGTTATTATAATAAAATGTACAATAATCAATAAACATTTTTGGTTAAATAATGAGGTTGAAACTTTCAATTAATATTAAATACTTGGAAGAAATTTCATATTATATTTCGTGCGGTGATCTGAACATGAAGAAAATTGTATCTTATTGTTATTGATTTTCCAATAGAAACGTATATGTAACTGTAAAATAAAAAAAATATTGCCATATGAAGGGCGAATAATTAAGCATAGGTTCAATAGTTGTTAAATAAATATATAAAATTAGAATTCCTATATATTTTTGAATGGGTCTGTACAATAATTACTAATTCAATATATATTTTTTTCTTTTTGTTATTCTTCATTATTTTTCGAACTATTTTATCGGTACATCTCTGCTCTTTTATAATGCATGTTGGATGTCCTGATGCTCAATGGTCAAGATTTAATCTTTAAATTTTGGATGAGCGCTAGGATTTTTTGCGGTCATATTTCAGTGTTGAAGTTTGTTTTTTCATGATCGCTTCACGAAAACACGCACACAGACAACATGTCTCTCTTTATTTGGTAAATGTATTACTGGAAATTTATTAAAAAGAAGAGTATGTAAACGATTTTTTTTGCATTGATGGTCATGTATTGCTTAATTTGTTCCTATATTTTAAATGTAATTTAAGAAACTCTTTGATTGATTAAATAATTGATGACCATTATAATTAAAATTATCTTCTACTGGCATGAAATGCCTAAAATTATTTGTATCATTTATTTGTTTTTTATTTGTTGTTACAAGAAAAATATTCTATCATTTATGAACATTTTTGAATGAGTATTATTCTAATTGGCCATATTTTGATAACAAAGTTTGTCATTAGTATATTAGAAAATTTTATTTATTATTATATTATAGAATGTATCCCGTTGCAATGCACGGGCCACTTACTAGTATATATATGTGTGCTTTAGTTCTCGCAAAGAAAAAGAAAATGTGGAGAAATTGCGAAATTGGGGTTGATAACATGAGATATAAATGCGTATAAGACTATAAGTAGCCAATTCTTACAAGTAATTAATTGGAAGGAAAAATAATTTCCTTCCGACTTCAGTACATGATAAATAAAGCATTAAAAAAAAAAAAAAACAGAACTAAGAACAGGGGTCAAATATTCTAAATTATAAAAATAAGTTTCAATTTTCAAATATTCTAAATTCACAAATTATAGAACTAATTTTGAATGAATTAATTATTAATATGTTTGGATATGCTGTTGCTGTATCCCAATTGTGTTTTCTTACCTGGAAATTAACTCTATATACACCTACTATGCAATAATTGGGACCTAATTATATTTATCATCGCCACTAATTATTGAAATTTCGATTTTATAATATATTTCGTACATCTCTTCAACTAAACTCAAATCAATTTTTCTGCCCTTGTAACCACGCTATCTACCTATAAAATATTAATTGAAAAAAATTTGAAACATAATTTTCGCAAAGTGACGCACTTTTAAATTATTTTTTTTTAGCGTAAATCAAGGAGAGGAAAGAAAGAAGCAAACGTCTTTAACTGCTTCTTTGCCAGAAAGGATGATCGATGGAAACCCAAAGCAACCTCACTAATTCTAAGTTTCTAACATGATAGCATCAGACATGACATCTGAGCAAAAACTAAAAGGTCCGATATTTCCATAAAGCATATTATTGATTATTGGATCCTAAATTAGCTTGAAAAATTGTAACTTCATATATTGCATATCCTATTTCCTCCAAAATATACATAAAAATGGGACTTGTAATTTTTTTTTATTTTTCTTGGGTGAATGAACTAATTTCAAGAGAAATTAAGTTCTTACACCTTTTATATCAATCACAAGATTAATAGTATCTAAAATATCTATTATTTGTTTTGTCGTACGTGATTTAAGAAATGTCATGAACAATTTACACCAGATATATATATAATCGGCCTTCAGATTCGTGGCTCCCTTTTGGGCTTGTCTTGTCTCATGGATTTTGAACTAGAACTAATTAAACAACATAAATGGGCTTTGAATCTAAAGTTACAGAGAAGTTTCGATAGAACCACAATTCCACAAAGTGCAACTTTATTGATAGGCCACCAGGGCCGAGTTTGACGCTTTAACTTCTTAGGGCCTGTTCGGTAGTTACTGATTCTACAGAAAAATTTTTCTATTATAACAGAATTCTAGATTGCATTTGGTGAAAACCTATGAAGAGCCCATCATTGATAGGAAAAAAAATAATTCAATCCAACTTAATTAATATTTTTCTCTAAAAACAAGTATTTGGAGGAATAAATTCCTATTATGAATTGGTAATATTGTCTACCGAACAGTAAATAAAATTTATTTCCTATAGACTCTCAATTCCTACAAAAACCTACAGGATTTGTGTCTGCCGAACAGGATCGCAGTTTGGGTTATAATTCCTAAACTTGAGTGTAGAATTGTTAACAGCAAGAAGTGGATATTTCGTTATTATTTGATGAATAAACGTTTATGCTTAATTAGTTGCGCAGGTCTTCTCTTCTCTGATAACATGGTTTCATCGGAGCATCCCAAATATTAATATATCGGATGTATGAATTGAATCCAATCAACCGTAAACTAAAAATTAATAAAGAAAACAATTTCGCAAGACATAAGTGATCTTGCTGTTATATTATATGTTCCAGCCGGATCAAAATTAAAATAGATAAAAATATATAATCGTAGACAAATTGTCACGAATTATGTATTAATTAAACCTCAGGCAATGATAAAACAAACAAATAGGAGTCCAAATAATCACGGACTGATTAGTCAATGGGTTAATCCCACAGAGACTTTGCCGCTCAATCCTGCAAAAATCTGAAGTGAGAGTGCAGTGAGCTTGATGGACTGATCCATCAAGGTACGCAGTGATAAGCTCATGTTGCCGTTGGGAAGCTTCAAACAAGGAATCGACTTTGTCAACTTTTGATTAGCGATTTTCAGAAAACCCTCCACCGCATGGAGCTCAGATGATGATAGCATTCTCTTACCATGCACAACCTGATATTCATTAAATGAAAACAAGGTTATTTTTTTATTTTTGAAATTTCGTTGATTTTTAACATTATATTCAAACCCAATATTTATTGCAGCTCCCATCTAAATCATAGATTAATTGGAACATGAGATGCAATTTTTTTTATCTTAATTTTAAAATAAAATCATTAGGATCATTGTGAATGACTGCTGGTACTTCTTTTAGTTTGTGTATTGATTAGTTCCTATTAGCAAATCCAATATAGAATTCTACATCTGCACAACACGAATGTAATTTAATTAAAAAAATAGAAAATAAAAATAAGTCATGCTTATATATTTGCATTAACAATTAATTAGTACTTGAATGAATATGTTTCAATTAACAGATACCTTCAATGCCTGGTCGAGCTCTTGCATTGCAATATTGACAGCTAACTGGATTGACATACTGATATCGGATTTGATATGTTTGTTTGAGAGGAAGTGAAGAACATTGACATAGCTAGCTTTTGCGGCACTGATCGAATCCAGCAGTAGGGGAGTTGTGTGAACCCCTGCACCAATTTGAGCAGACCCAGTACCGACAATACCAGCCTCAATGTCATGAGCACACTTGAGCATGGTAGGATGACCGGTGCATGACTGGATGGTGAGGGGATTGATGAAGGTGGCTGCTGTCTTGGTGGTAGAGAGTGAAAGAAGAGAAACAATGAGAAAAAGGGAGAGGGTTGCAGGGATTACTGCCATGGTTAATTACTATCGTGTAATCGATTGAACAATTGTATGTGTTGTGATTAGTATTTTGATTGAGGTATTGGTGCTTCCAAGGATCAAATTTATAGGTCACAAATACAAATTATTGTTTCTAATTTTAGATTTTTATTAACCTGCTGTATCCCCCTTCTTTAAAAAGACACCGGGTCTGTTTCAAACAAAATCAAATCAAGTTCTGAATTAACCATTTTCTGGTTATGACTAAACAATTTTCTCGGTTGTGACTTCCCATTAGTTGCAACTTCCGATTTTACTAGCTTTCATTTAAGCAAGTAATGCTGTTATGAAATTGACAGAACAATTAATTAACTATTCATGTACTGGTTGATTTCATTTTTAGGGTCTGTCCAGTTTGATTTTGTCCCAGAATGATCTGTTTTTAAGCCAAAACTCATCTACTTTAATCTTGCAGTTATCTTGAGGTAATCTACATTTGATTTCAGCTATGTTTCATATTTACAGCTATTGTAATAAGCTGGGTTGGATCAGTTGTGCCTTAGTTGTTCTGTTTGTGAGGGTCCTTGCGAGGTTATGTTTACAGTTGTAAATATTGTGATTGTATGTGTGGTTTAATTAATGAAACGGGCTCAATAGTCAGTAGCCTTGTTTTCAGAGGGGAAAAAGGTCTTCGATTGCTATCTAAAGCCCAAAATTAATGATAAATTAAAATAAAAAAGACTGATTGCTATTCTTAACTGTCTTTTAAGAAATAATTTACTTGTTTTTAGTTTTTTTAGATGTAGTATAAAACTTATTTTATTTAGTTATTTGTTGATATTGACCCGTTTCATCGCTACTACAACTACTTGCTTCACACTTGATGCAGCCGTTGAAGCCATTGAGCGCTTACATCCTTGGTTTGTGTTTGTATATTTGACACACAATTCTGGTGTAATTAAAGCAATTTTCTATACACAACTTATAATTATCTTGATATTTTCTATATAAAGTTAAAAATTAATTTTTAGCATGTCCTGATATTCATCTTTTAAAAATGGGATTCCTCAAGGGACTTGGCCACCAGCTTCAAGAGCCCACCTTCATGGTCTCAGTAAATAGAGACATAACAAAATATATAGCTCATCGAGATATTCTGTATATTAACTACTGTCGGATTGCATTCTTTTTGTAAAAGATCTTAGCAAGGGTTATTTACTTTCCACACAGTCGCCGATGAACTTGAAGTCACTGGTATGCCAATTTTCAGGTTTCATGTTCTTTTTCTATCTTTTTTTTCTAGCATTAGACAGAATTCATGGGAGTTGGCCATACTCATTCCCTGCATTTCTCTCCTCTTTTCATTCGGAACACAAATATAATTAATCACATAATTTGTTTCACAGACTGACAGTACTGTTTTCATGATGAAACTGTAATCCGATTATTTTGACCAAATCTATCAGGCTTTTGATTTTCTTCAGAATTTGCTTCCATACTTGCCTCAATGTCTTCTGTATGTAGAGGCTGTGACCATATTTTCAACCTAACCGCAAATTTGTGTATTGGGATTTTGTTAGAAACGTAGTTGATTATGAATAATTTCTGAATTGTGATATTGAAAATGATGAGTTTGTTCCTAATGCATAAATGTAATTATAATGGTTATAGAGGTGTTCTTTGTAAAACTGTATTATAACTCAGCTTGTGATTCTATTGTGAATGAGAGTGAAATGATAGTCACTCCTCATCCTTGTTCTCTTCTTCTCATTTCTTACTTTAATGACTGATCAATACTGTGAAATTTGACATACTATTTCATCTTTTTGAACTTGTGCAGTTGCCAGTTGACATGTCGGATCAGATCCTCCAAGTAGCCAAAACAATGCAGTCAGCAGGTAACAACAACACTTCTTTAGAGGATAGGATAAGCAAATTGCCTGATTGTTTGCTACATGACATTATGTCACGGTCTCATATCAAGGTGAGAGATGCCGTTAAAATGAGCTTGTTGTCCACCGGGTGGAAGAACATATGGACCAATATGCCTTGTCTATACATTGATTTTAACCAATTGAAACAACAAGAGCTTAACCAATTCAATGATTTTTTGGACACGACGCTCAGTCGCCGGAAGACCTCCCTACATAAATTGCAGATCTCTTGCAATTATAGCCATTATAACCACTACTACGTAGCAATCAATAGATGGATTTGTTATGCGGTCCAGCACCATGTTAAGATACTGCAGATTGATGCTAGCTCGTGCATTGCATTGCCGATGTGCGTCCTCAAATGTGAGTCTCTTGAAGAGTTGCATTTTGTTTTGGATATTCAAGAATATTTCGATGGCAGTGCAATAAGACTTCCTCGACTAAAGAAATTATATCTTAGTTCCGACGGAATTTTGTTGCATAATGGTAATTTAGAGAAACTTGTCACAAGTTGTATAGTATTGGAGCATCTTCACCTGGATAAGACACCAAATGGCACATTTAGCATATTTTCCCAGTCGCTCAAATACTTGACAATATCATTCAACTATAGTGGATATATTGAATCAATTTTTACACCAAATCTTGTATACTTCTGCTATAGTGGAGAAACATACTTACTAGGTTCAGATTGTATGCACATGCCTTCGGTTAGGCATGCGGAAATAATTATGTTTGATGCATTCTATGCTTATGAGTACCGTTGCAAAATTCTCGGAACTCTTTCAAATGTCACCAAGCTTCATCTATGCATCCGCAAGTGCATCCAAGCTCATGTATTTATTTTCACTCTTTCTTTGTATAGTGCCTCCTATATGTACTCCTTTCCTTTTTGTTAATTAATTTTGAGTTTAAATGCATAAATGCAGTGGGTACGACACTTTCCCTCACTTGCTAACCTGAAGGAATTATCTGTTTGTGGAGCTTTGAATGCTTTCGATGTGATGCAGTTATTATCTCTTCAGCAACAGCTACCTAATTTGAGGAAACTTATATTCCGGATGTCTTGTTCGAAATGTTGTCTTAATTACAATGTAAAATATTTCTACTTATGATCTACCATATTATATATGTTGTAGTGCAATATGTGTCAGAAAAGCTTGTTTCATTCATTTACTGAGTTTTTTCAATGCAGAAAATAATTGAGATCCAGAAGTTCTTTGATATGCTAAGGAATTTGGTTAAGTGGAAATTTGAACAAGGCAAGTGCGGCGGCCTGATTGTTGTTGAGATTATACTGTCCAATATTAATGACGACCATAGACGGAAGTTTGATACTTTGCTTCAGGAGATGAAGAATCCAAATCTTCAGGTCATCTTATCACATAGTTAAGTAGGATGTTTTTGAATAGTTTCCATGGTATTTACCTGCTTGTATTGTGGTGGATATTTTTAGTTGTTTTGATCTTTTAATTAATTTAGTTGCTTAAGGAAACTTTATTATTATATATTTTTTTAAAATATGCCAGTTGCAACACATAATTTGCATGAGATGTTTTTAGCTTGTCACCACATGGATTTATCAAACTCTTCAGCTCCTCTGCTACAGAATAAATTCATTAAACCATCTCAAGCAGAGACTATAGGAAACAGATCAAGCCTAACATGATATGGGATAATTACGCATGAAATGAATTTAATGTATGGGTTTATCAGAATTCATGATAACTGTCAAACCATATAACTAGAAGAAGTGACTGCATATATGTTCAATATTGGAACGATTAATTAATTATAGAACTGTCATCAGCCTACTCAAAACAAGTTAATTATATAATTCTTACTGAAATGATATTCTTTAGAAATGTACATGTGACACCATGATGTCTGCAATATGATGCATCAATTAAATCTCTGAGAGTACTACATAACAGATATAGACCAAAATCGAGTATCTTTAACATTATACAGCCATGATTTCGACATATTGTGATTCCAAAATGATCATGGACTGATTAGTCAATGAATTAAACCAACAGAAACTTTGCCACACAATCTGCCAAATATCTTAAGTGACAGTGCGGTGAGGTTGATGGACTGATCGATCAAGGTACGCAGTGATAAGCTGATGTTGCCGTTCGGAAGCTTCAAACAAGGAATGGACTTTGTCAACTTTTGGTTAGCAACTTTCAGAAAACCCTCCACTGCATGGAGCTCTGATGATGATAGCATTTTCTTTCCATGCAAAACCTGATCATAACCATTAAATGAAAACAAGCTTATTATTTAAAGTTTGTTTGATTAAAATTAAATCATTCAAAATGTGATTAATGACTCTCGATACTTTTTAATTTGTGTATTGATCAGTTTCTATTACAAAATCCAATTTAGAATTCTGTATCTGTACAACATGAATTTAATTTAAGAAAACATTAGACAATGAAAATAATTCACACTTACATATTCGCATTAACAATTTAAGTAGTACTTGATAGCTTGAATGAATACATTTCAATTAACAGATACCTTCAATGCCTGGTCGATCTCTTGAATTGCAATACTAACGGCTTTGTGGATTGACATACTGATTTCAGATTTGATATGTTTGCTTGAGAGGAAGTGAAGAACATTAACATAGCTGGCCTTTGCGGTACTGATAGAATCCAGCAGTAGGGAAATTGTGTGAGCCCCTACACCAATATCAGCACACCCAGTACCGACAATAGCAGCTTCAACGTCATGAGCACACTTGAGCATCGTGAGATGAGCGGTGCATGACGGGATGGTGAGGGGATTGATGAAGGTGGCCGTTGTTTTGGTGGTAGAGAGTGAAAGAAGGGAAACAATGAGCAAAAGGGAAAGGGCTGGAGTTGTTGCTGCCATAGTAAATTACTGTCGTGTAATCAATGAAACAATTGTATGTAGTGTGATTAATATTTTGATTGAGGTATTGGTGCTTCCATGGATCAAATTTTATAGGTCACAAATACAAATTATTGTTTCTAATTTTAGACTTTTAGTATCCTGTTGTATCCCCCTTCTCTGAAAAGACATTGGGTTTGTTTCAACCGAAGTCAAATCATTCTGTAACCATTTTCTGGTTATGACTTGTGACTTAACAATTTCTTGGTTTTGACTTCCACCAGTTGCAACTTCTTGATTTTACTAGCTTTCATTTCAGCAAGTAATGCTTTTATTAAATTGACAAACCAATTAATTAACTATTCATGTACTGGTTGATTTCATTTTTAGACCAAGAATGATCTGTTTTTAAGCCAAAATTTATCTACTTTAATCTTGCGGTTATCTTGGATTAATTCTACATTTGATTTCAGCTATGTTTTATATTTACAGCTATTGTAATAAGCTGGGTTGGATCATTTGTGCCTTAGTTGTTCTGTTTGTGGGGGTCCTTGCGAGATTTTGTTTGCAATTTTGAACATTGTGGTTGTATGTGTGGTTTAATTGATGAAATGGACTCAATAGTCAATAGCGTTGTTTTCAGAGGGTAAAAAAGGTCTTGGATTGCTATCCAAAGCCCAAAATTAATGATAAATTCAAAGAAAAAGACTGATTGCTGTTCTTAGATGTCTTTTAAGAAATAATTTACTTGTTTTCAGTTTTTTTAATGTAGTATAAACTTATTTTATTTGATATTGACCCGCTTGATTGCTACTTCATCTACTTGTTTCACTCTTGATGTAGCAGTTGAAGTCATTGAGCGCTTACATCCTTGTCTTTGGTTTGTGTTGGTATATTTGGCACAATTAGTCTTGCTGGTGTAATTAAAGCAATTTTCTATATACAACTTAATATTATCTTGAGATTTTCTATATAAAGTTAGAAATCAATTTTTAGCATGTCCTGATATTCATCTTTCCAAGAATTCCTGACAGGACCTGGCTACCAGCTTAAAGAGCCAACCTCATGGGCTCAGTAAATAGAGACATAACAAAATGTATAGCTCATCGAGATATTCTATATATTAACTACTATCGGATTGCATTCTTTTTGTAAAATATCTTAGCAAGGGTTATTTACTTTCCACACAGTCGCCGATGAACTTGAAGTCACTGGTATGCCAATTTTCAGGTTTCATGTTCTTTTTCTATCTTTTTTTCCTAGCATTAGACATAATTCATGGGAGTTGGCCATACTCATTCCCTGCACTTCTCTCCTCTTTTCATCCGGAACACAAATATAATTAATCACATAATTTGTATCACAGATGGACAATGTTTCAATGATAAAAATAATCAGGTTATTTTGGCAAAATCTACTAGGCTTTTGATTTTCTTCAAAATTTGCTTTCACAATTGCCTCAATGCCTTCGGTATGTAGAGGCTGTGACCATATTTTCGACCTAACCGCAAATTTATGTATTGGTATTTTGTTAAAAACGTAGTTGATTTATGAATATTTTATGAATTGTGATATAGCTAGAAAATGATGAGTTACTAATGCATCAATGTAATTATAATGGTTAATGGGGTGTTCTTTGAAAAACTGTATTAAAACACAGCTTGAAATTCTGTTGTGAATGATCAGAGTGAAATGATAGTCACTCCCCATCCTTGTTCTCTTCTTCTCATTTCTTACTTCAATGACTGATCAATACTGTGAAATTCGACATACTATTTCATCTTTTTGAACTTGTGCAGTTGCCAGTTGACATGTCGGATCAGATCCTCCAAGTAGCCAAAACAATGAAGTCAGCAGGTAACAGCAACACTTCTTCAGAGGATAGGATAAGCAATTTGCCTGATTTTTTGCTGCATGACATCATGTCACGGTCTCATATCCAGGTGAGAGATGCCGTTAAAATGAGCTTGTTGTCCACTAGGTGGAAATACATATGGACCAATATGCCCTATCTATACATTGATTTTAACCAACTGAAACAACAAGAGTTGAACCATTTCTATGATTTTATGGACACAATACTCAGTCGTCAGGACGCCTATCTACATACATTGCAGATCTCTTGCATTTATTGCCACTATAACCGCTACCTCGCAGCCATTAGAAGATGGATTCGTTACGCGATCTAGCGCCATATTAAGGTACTGAAAATTGAAGCTAGCCCATGCACTGCATGGCCGCTGAGCGTCTTCAAATGTGAGTCTCTTGAGGAGTTGCATTTGGTTTCGGGGATTCAGAAATATTTCGATGGTAGTGCATAAGACTTCCTCGACTAAAGAAATTATATATTGGTTCCAACGGAATTTTGTTGAGTAATGGTAATTTAGAGAAGCTTGTCACAAATTGTACTCTACTGGAACATCTTCATCTAGATCCGGCACCAAGTGACACATTTAGCATTTCTTCCCAATCGCTCAAATACTTGACAATATCACTCAACTATAGAGGACGTATTAAATCAATTTTTGCGCCAAATCTTGCATACTTCTACTACAGTGGAGAAACATGCTTACTAGGTCCATGTTGTCTGCACATGCCTTCTGTTAGGCATGCACGCTTTCTAGGGTCATGTTGTCTGCACATGCCTTCTGTTAGGCTTGCAGAAATGATTCCCCTTTGATATGCCCAATACTTACATATACCTCCGTCCAATTCTCCGGAACATTGCAAGCATCACCAAGCTTCACCTATGCATCCGCGAGTACATCCAAGCTAGCGAATCTATTTTTACTCTTTTTTTATGCATTTTAACTCCTTTCCTTTTTTGTTAATTTTGACTTTAAATTAATGCACAAATGCAGTGGGTATGCCAGTCTTCCTCCTTACTTCCTAACCTGAAGGAATTATCTGTTTGTGGATCTATTAGTGCTATCAATATGATGCACTTATTTTCTCTTCAACAACGGCTATCTTATTTGAAGAAGCTTACATACTGGCAGTCTTTTTTGAAATGTCGTTTTCATCGTAACGTAATATATTTCTTCCTAACCCGTAGATTTACTCTTATATATATGTTGTAATGCAATATTTATTCGGAAATGTTTGTTTTTGTTCATTTACTGAGTTTTTTTCAACGCAGAAAATAATTGAGATCCAGAAGTTCTTTGAGATGCTGAGCAATTTGGAAAAGTGGAAATCTGAACAAGGCAAGTGCGGCGGTCTAATTGTTATTGAGATTATACTGTCAAAAATTAATGATGATGATAGACGAAAGTTTGATACTTTGCTTCAGGAGATGAAGAATCCAAATCTTCAGGTCGTCTTATCACATATTTAAGTAGGATGTGTATGAATAGTTTCCATAGTATTTACCTGCTTGTATTGTGGTGGATATTTTTAGTTATTTTGATCTTTTAATTAATTTAGTTACTTTAGGAAGTTTTATCATTATTTTTTTTTAAAAAAAAATGCCAGTTGCAACACAAAATTTGCATGAGATGTTTTTAGCTTGTCAGCATATGGATTTACTGAAATGATATTCTTTAGAAATTTACATGTGACACCATGATGTCTGCAGTATGATGCATCAATTAAATCTCTGAGACTACTACATAACAGATATAGAACAAAAAAAGATTGTATTTGTATCTTTAACATTATACAGCCATGGTTTCGACATATAGTGATTCCAAAATGATCATGGACTGATTAGTCAATGAATTAAACCAACAGAAACTTTGCCACACAATCGGCCAATTATCTTAAGTGATAGTGCAGTGAGGCTGATGGACTGATCGATCAAGGCGCGGAGTGATAAGCTGATGTTGCCGTTGGAATTCTTCAAGCAAGCAACAGACTTCATCAAGCTTTGGTTGGCAATTGTCAAAAAGTTTTGCACCTCATGAAGCTCAGATGATGATAGCACTGTTTTGCCATGCAGAAGCTGTTTTTTTTTTCCATTAAAATATGTGTTATCATTTTGAATGGTTAATTTATTGACCTTTTAAATAAATACATCATTTATAATGACCATCTATTTTTTTTTAAAAAAATTTGTCAAGTAATCAGCTTTTTATTAGCTAATCCAAGTTAATTATAGCTTTGAAGTACTAATGAAATAAGTTTAAACAATAAAAGGAATTACGCCTATTTTATCGATCAGTAGTAAAAGTTTAAGTAGTACTTTGATATCCAACAGATACCTTTGATGCCTGGCTGAGCTCTTGAATGGCAATACTGACGGCGGAGTGTATTGATGTACTTAAATCGGATTTGATATGATTGCTTGAGAGAAAGTGGAGAACATTAGCATAGCTATCCTTTGCAGTAGTGATGAACTCCAGCAGGAGAGAAATTGTGTGAGGCCCTGCACCAATTCTGGTAGAGCCGGTACTACCGGTAACAGCTGCTTTGATGTCATGTGCACACTTTAGCATGGCGTGATTGGCCATGCATGACGGAATAGATAGGGGATTGATGAAGGTGGCTACCGTCTCGGTGGTACAGAGAGATACAAGAGCAATGGCAAGGAGAACGGAGAGTGCCGAGGTTTTTGCTGCCATGGTTAATTAAATTACTCTTTGTGAGACTGTTTGAAAAATTGTACTGTGGGTTTATTATTGATTGATTGAGCTAAAAGTGCTTGCAATGGTCATCATTTATAGTGACAAGTACAGATTGTTAATTTCTATTTTTGGTCACCTGTTGTACCAATTGACCCAAATTAAATCATGCCTCCTTTTTTAAACTGATATGGAGTTAGTTTGAAACGATGGTAATTTTGTTTCAAATTATGAGTAAACTTCCTGTGTGATTGTACTGATTTTTCTCTTTTCTTTCAGGTGTGAATTGAATATAGAACAATCCTGGTTCCAACTATTTCTCCTTTCTGCAACTTATTGTGTCAACTCACATTCGTTCAGGCAACTAATTAAGAGCTAGATATGAATGTTAGTGCAATTAATTGACATGCAACAGAAATAACTCGTACATCAAATTTCATTTTATGGTTTTTAGTTTTTACAGTTCAGTTTCGTCCCAGATGTTGCTGTCCTTTTAACTTTTAAGTTCATAATTCAATTTTGTGTGTTGAGATTAGTTACTGGAGTTAGTGCGAATAGCCACTAACCCAATAGAAGTTGGGATAGTAGGTAAATCAATTATGTTGGTACCGAATAGCTACTAACCAAATGTCATTAAAGGTTATTTACACCTCAAACATGAAATTAACCACTAACCAATTTGGCAGCATTGTTTTCCCCTCCAAACAAACACACCCAAACCCAATAGCCCAATATGATCAGTTCATTTCATACAATCCGTTGGTAATCTTGGGTTTCATATATAATTCCATTCAGTTAAATACTTAAATTTCTAATTTAGGAATTCTACTCAGCATGGAGGTGCCAATTTTGGGCCACAATATGTGTTCTAAAGGTTCTAAACTGGATGGGATTAGTGCAGAAATACCAACTCAGATATATATACTTGTTCTTGAGGCCCAAATGTAATGAAGCTATAAGAAAAAAAAAAACGATCATCATATTCATATAATCTGTTTTTGGGTCCATCTTCCTCCGATACTGTTCTGCTGATTAGTGCCACTGCCACAGAACAGAACAGGTGCATTAGTACTCCAGTTTTATAAATGCCACCTGCAAAACCCCGCTATGACATTTATTTTCCCCTCTTATGGAAACTGGTAAAAACATTTACCAGAATCGGAGAGGAAGGACAGATGATGCTGGAAAATGAGGCAAAAGCGAAAAATGGAGACGAGGTAATTAATTATAGCATGGAAAGGCGGTCAGAGAAATGAGACAGCTGCGGCACAGCAGTGAAACTGTGTGGACTTTAAGATCACACGTCACAGTAGAAGCACAGTTGGCAAGTGCATGCTGGCGAGAGAACATACATGCGTAGGAATCGCTCTCAACCGCTCTCGAAGTGAAACTGTGTAGACTTCAAGATCACACTCTGCAATATTTGAAAGTATCAGACGCTAACCATGCCAATGCCCCAATTCCTCAAACCTAGAACCCCAAATCCCAAAAATTCCTAACAAAGAATAGTTGGACAAGAAATTCAAGGAGATTCAAGGCGAAATTACCGTACACGGGACCATATATCTGCTGTGGGCAATCACGTCCACCGTAGTGACCTCATCGCTCCTCTCACTCACCCTGTTCCTGCTTCACTCTTCGCCCGCACTCTCCCTGCGTGCGGTGAGCTGGGAGCCCCGCTCGTGCGGCTGTACGAGGGGCGAGTGCAGCACGTGAGGAGGCGGCCTGTCTGCATCAGTTCGAGTACCGTGTAGTACGCGCTCACCGACCTCGACAAAGCTCTGCCTTGCAGCAACCTCGCCGCCGATGCTGCTCGCTGAGCTGCCAGCACCAACGGGACCAACCTTTTGTTCTTGTTTTGTTTTGATAGTCGGCATCGAGTAAATCCTAGACTGAGAAAGAAAGGGGAGAAGAAAATGTTCTAGAAATGAACATTCTGGAGAGATGAAAGGGTAGAATTGTACATTACTGTATAATAAACAGTACCAGTCAAAGTATAAATGATCAGGATGGAAGTCAAATGATATCTAACGGTTCAGATCTGCAGTCAGATACTGTTCATTCCCGAATTTTCCCTTTATATATATAGTAATTGGAAGGAAAAGAAAAGAAAAGAAACAGAGAACACATAAAACAGGGGAAACGGGAACACCTCCAATTAATTTTACTTATTCTTAGCATAGAAATTAAGTACCCATTTACAAGACATACAGGGTACTAGTAAGATGGCCGTATGTTGCAATGGGGACAACATTAATTAAACCACAAATAAAAGATATTAGTTCAACTAAACACATGAATAAAAGAAATGATTTAAATTAATTATAATAAAAAAAGCAGTTAAAAAAAAAACATAAATGAGATGATTTTGTGAATTTGTTAGAAAAAAAATATTACAAAATATACCCTAATTTCTCAATAATTATGATTTTGAGCCCTACCTTGAAAAAGTATTTCAAAATTTTATATTTTTATATTATTTTGGTTAATTTTATTTACTTGCCCAATTTGGTGAAATACACAGTAAAGGTAATATCTAAAACTACCATTGTTTGATTCCAAAAAATCAAATACTAAAAAAAATTCCCTTGCCATTTACTCTTATCAAATACACGGTTCAAAATCAAAACATAAAAAAGGTTTCCTTGCCATTCTTATCGAAGAAACGGTAAAGGAAATAATTTCGGAATTAATTACAGACAATCATTGATTAAATGCATAAACAGTATGTTTCCTTACAGATTTATGTGACTCTATGTGTAGCGGTCATAAAAAGAACTAATTAAGAACTTCTACACAAAACATCACCACATAAAATCTAGCTGCTGATCCAACGGTGTATGTTTGATCCGAAATTTTAAGATTAAATCCTGACAGTTGCAGAATCAGAACATTCAACATGCATTATAAGGAGCAGAGATACACTAAGAATGAACATATAACATTATACAAGAATTGAACCTTCTGGCAATCTCCATCAAATTTCATTCCATCTATTACAAACCATAGTTAATCTTATGTCAATCGCGGGCAAGAAACAACTTATGAAAAGCTGCTACAACCAAACCAGCAAGGCAGCAACCATCATCGCAGTCGGAGATCCGTGGATGAGAAAACCATGCAGGATCCACAAAATTGAGCCAAGCATAAACAGCAGAAACCCCGCAAATACATGCTTTTCATTAATTAACCAATGAATCTCCAATTCACAGCCGACATCATGACTGAAGCGCCTGAAAACAGGAAGAAGAACGCAGAGTGGCGCACCGAGCACTTCAAGGGATTCGGCTCACGCTAGCTGCACAATTTCTTCTTCCCTCATGAGATGATGCTGATCCATGGAGTCTCTGTACCTAATTAGTGTGTTGATTTGCTATCGATTTTCTCTGCATGTTGCTACGGCACCATGCATTCCGTCTTTTATAATGTAGTAGTGAAAACGAAGATCGATCTGCGTTCATGGAGAACCTTAATTTGTGTGCGTAAATTGGAGAGCATTTTATAGAATGTCTTAACCTGATCATGAAAGGGACTGAATCACTGAAAATAAAGTTCCTTATTTTAGTTGAGTCAATCCAATAATGAAATATGAGTACGTTAGATAATATCTGGATGCCTATAGTGGGCTGCCAATGCCATATATCTTTATCTGTTACAAGCTGGATTGGATTGCTGAAGAATGACTTGAAACTCATTTTCAACAATTTTTTTCGGTCAAATTCTCTCTAAAACAAGTAACAGCAACAACTGGTAAAAAACGATGTTAAAGCGTATTGTATTTCGGCCCATCTTCCTCAGAAAGAAATTGCCACCCAAAAGAAAAGAAAAGAATAAGACCGCCGAAAATTCATGAAATCCGGTACAGCCTTTTACATTAGTCCCACCCGGTGGATTTAACAATTAACCAAGTAAATAAATAGCCTGACCGCAGTTGTTCGAACGTGGTTGTACGGAACCACACCCCGGAGTCGTCTGGCTCTTCGAAAGGGGGACGTGCGACACGCACGTAGAAATGTAACTCCAATTGATTAGGCACCACCCCAACGGAGAGACCGTCTGAATCCAACAGCGCGTGTCAAGCGTGCTTAGCACACCATTTTGGTTTTGTTGATCGATTAACCATTTTAATTTATCAATTCAAGAAAAATTCAAGAAAGAAAGAGTAAGAAGTAAATGCATAAAACAAAATATCATGCATAAATACAAACATAAAAAAATTTGTAAAAAACAAATATCACACTACATAAAAGTAAGAATTAAATGCATAAAACAATTAACATGCATAACAAATTTTAAAAGTCTATACATAAAAACTCCATAAGACAAACTTAAAAAAAAAAAAAAAAAACAAATTTGCATAAACCAAATATCACAATGAATAAAAGTAAGAAGTCTATTCAAAAACCAAATATCACGTATAGCAATTGTATAAACAAATATCACACATAATAAAATAATAAGTAAATGCGTAACACAATTAACATGTATAATAACAAACTTCATAAACGCAAAACAAATTTCACACTATATAAAAATAAGAATTCTATGCATAAAATAAATATCATGCATAAAAATTGCATAACACAAACTTAAAAAACAAATTTGCATAAACCAAATATCACAATGCATAAAAGTAAGAAGTCTATTCAAAAACCAAATATCACGCATAGCAATTGTATAAACAAATATCACACAGCATAAATAATAAGTAAATGCGTAACACAATTAACATGTATAACAAACTTCATAAACGCAAAAAAAATTTCACACTGTATAAAAATAAGAATTCTATGCATAAAACGAATATCATGCATAAAAACTGCATAACACAACCTTAAAAAAACAAATTTGCATAAACCAAATATCACAATGCATAAAAGTAAGAAGTCTATTCAAAAACCAAATATCACGCATAGCAATTGTATAAACACAAACTTGAGAAAACTTGTATATAACAACTATCACCGCAAAAAAGTAAGAAGTCAATGCATACTAACTACATAGACACAAACTTAAAAAAGTTTGCATAAGATGAAAATCATAATTAATAAATGTAAAAAGTCTATGCATAGAACAAATATCATGCATAAACTGCATAACAAAAACTTAAAAAACATATTTGCCTAAACCAATTCACACAGTACATAAAAGTAAGAAATATATACATAGTACAAATATCATGCATAACAACTGCATAAACACAAACTTAAGAAAACTTGCATATAATAATTGAGGAGGGATCAAATAACCATGTTTTTGGTGACCGATCGGTGACCGTGAAATTAAATCTTAAATAACTACATTTTAAATTCTTAAATAACAAAACTTATTGATAGAATATGTTGTATATATCATATTTTATGTGTATACATAAAAATATATCATTTTGATTTTATTTACATGTGCATCAAGCATTAATAAAAATCAACGGTTCAAGTTTTATGATTTTTTCTTCTCTCTTGATGCCTATCGAAACAATGTTAAAACTTTACCATTTTTTATGTACATGTTATTAAGATAATATAGAATGCATCTAACGGTTTAGATTTTTCAATTTATGCATAAATAAAAAAATGGTCATCATAGGCATCAATGTCCATGGTTATTGGATCCCTCCTCATAATAATTATCACACTCCATAAAATTAAGAAGACTGCATAAATATCATGCATGCATGTCTCCCTCAAGCAATTATCACACTCCATTAAGTTGAAAGTGGAGGAGAAGCATCCAAGAGATAATCGAGGGTTACGGTGGTTGTGGTCGAGCGACTGTTCGTCCTCTCTAAATCCAAACCTTGTATATGCAGAAGTGGTGACTGGTGACTGAGAAGGGGTAGGTTTCGTAAAAGGCGGGGAGGAGATCCAACGGTCAACGTGCCTCATGGCACGATACCTTAGGCTGACGATGTTGAAACCATTGTTTTAGAGGAAATGATGAGAGAGGCGTCCTTTGAGAAGACGGAGATAAAAAGAGGCTTTGGTTATTATTGCTGGATGGAAGGAAAGGTCTCTTTTATTTATTATCGCTCAGTCTCCATATTTCCATCGGATGGTTTATCTTATCTTCGCTCAAACTGCCGCATCTATCAAACAGTCTGTATTGAGACAGGTGGCTGCACAAAATTGCTTGTTGCGTCAAGCGTTTTTTTATACTATAGTAGATTGGAACGATTAATTAATTAATTATAGAACTGCCATCAGCCTACTCGAAACAAGTTACATAATTTTTACTGAAATGGAATACTTTAGAAATTTACATGTGACACCATGATGTCTGCAATATGATGAAGATCAAATAAATCTCTGAGACTACTACATAACAGATATAGAACAAAAAAAGATTGCATCTTTAACATTATACATCCATGGTTTCGACATATTGTGATTCCAAATTGATCACGGATTACTGATTAATCAATGACCTAAACCAACAGAAACTTTGCCACACAATCGGCCAAATATCTTAAGTGACAGTGCAGTGAGGCTGATGGACTGATCGATCGAGGTGCGGAGTGATAAGCTGATGTTGCCGTTGGAATTCTTCAAGCAAGCAATAGACTTCATCAAGCTTTGGTTTGCAATTTTCAAAAAATTTTGCACCTCATGAAGCTCAGATGATGACAGCATTGTTTTGCCATGCAGAAGCTGTTTTTTTTTTTTCCATAAAAAAATGTGTTATAATTTTGAATGGTTAATTGACCTTGTAAATAAATAGTTAAATACATCTTTGATAATTCGTAGATATAAGCATACGCTATTGAAACAGAGAAATGTGATAATTTTCATCTAATTTCAAATTAAATCTCCTTAAGTGACCATCTATTTTTTTTTTAATTTGTCAATTAATCAGCTTTTGTATTAGCTAATCCAATACTTTAAAAGTACTAATGATTTAAGTTTAAACAGTAAATGAAATCATGCCTATTTTATCAATCAGTAGTAAAAGTTTAAGTAGTAAAATATCCAACATATACCTTTGATGCCTGGTTGAGCTCTTGAATGGCAATAGTGACAGCGGAGTGTACTGATGTACTTAAATCGGATTTGATATGATTGCTAGAGAGAAAGTGGAGAACATTAGCATAGCTATCCTTTGCAGTAGTGATGAACTCCAGCAGGAGAGAGATTGTGTGAGACCCCGCACCGATTCTGGCAGAGCCGGTACTACCGGTAACAGCTGCTTTGATGTCATGCGCACACTTTAGCTTAGCGTGGTTGGCCGTGCATGATGGAATAGATAGGGGGTTGATGAAGGTGGCTACCGTCTCGGTGGTACAGAGAGATACAAGAGAAATGACAAGGAGAAGGGAGAGTGCTGAGGTTCTTGCTGCCATGGTTAATTACTCTTTGTGAGACTGTTTGAAAAAATTGTACTGTGGGTTTATTATTGATTGATTGAGCTAAAAGTGCTTGCAATGGTCGTCATTTATAGTGACAAGTACAAATTGTTAATTTCTATTTTTGGTCACACCTGTTGTTGTACCAATTGACCCAAATCATGTCTCCTTTTCTAAACTGATATTGAGTTAGTTTGAAACGATGGTCAAGTTTTGTTTTTAGTCTTTGCAGTTCGTTTTCGTCCCAGATGTTGCAGCCCATTTTAAGTTCATGATTTAGTTTTGTGCGTTGAGATGAAACATTAAGTGAGAATAGCCACTAACCCAGTAAAATTTGGTAAATCAGTTATTAATAACAGAATATATAGCTACTAACAAAATATCATTAAAAAGTTATTTACACATCAAACATGAAAACCAGTAACAAGTTAGCAGCTTTCTTTTCACATCCAAACACACCCAATGGGCCCATATGATCGTTCATAGTCCATACAATCCGTCCGTGGACCAACTCAGATACAATTGAAATTCAGGCCTAAAATCAATGAAGGAATAAGAGAAACTGATCTTCAAGCCATTTGCTTTTCGGCCCATGATCTTCCCAGAAATGAATTATATACACCCCGAAATAATTGGACTTCATTTTTCGGCTTTTCATATCATATGTTATGACTAATGATTATGATTATGATTGTTTTTTTTTTCCCGTGTAATATCATTGCCTCTTTCACGACTTTCAGGAATGTTTAGCATTAATATTTACTACAAAATAAATAAAAAAAAGGCAGCGCCAGGTGGACAAAGAATATCATCCAAATTAAAAGCATGAGTATGATCAGAAGGGTGGAAAGGTATAAAGAACAGATCAATTAAGGTGATTTAGTTTGGTTTGTATATTTTATTCTGTAAATTAAAGCCACTTGCCCACACCCATTTGATTACATTAAAACCCTCCAAATCCCCGCCATGTCATTTCCATTATGGAAACTGGATAAAAAAAAAAAAAACAGAGAAAATACGAAACAGGGGAACACTTCCAAACTCACTTATTTATAGCACAGCAAGCACCCATTTTACGAGACAAACATACATACTAGATGTAAACTGAGAATGGACATGCATGCGAATAACGTTATAGCAGAAGCAAACCTCCACAAGATCTACATAAAATATCATTCCGTCCATTAAAAACACCACCAAATATACGTCAATCGCGAGCAAGAAAGAACTTATGAAAAGCTGCTACCACCAAACCAGCAACCATCATCGCAGTCGGAGATCCGCGGATGAGAAAACCATGCAGGATCCACAAAATTGAACCTACAAAAAACAGCAGAAACCCCACAAATACATGCTCTTCATTAACTGATGAATCTCCAACGGCCGACACCATGATTGAAGTACCGGAAAATAGGAAGAAGAACGCGCAGTGGCGTACCGAGCACTCCAAGGGATTTGGCTCACGGTGCACAATTTCTTCCCTCATGAGATGCTGCTGATCCATGGAGTCTCTGTACCTTGGTGTGTTATTTTGCTATAGATTTTCTGTGTGTGTTGCTACGGCACAATCTCGTCTTTTATAATGGAGTGAAAATGTGAAATGTCAATAGGAAAAATTTCAAGAAATTGGATATAGTCAGTTTCCCCGATGCATGGCAAGCCTGTTGAATTATATTAACTATACGTTTATGCAACGAATCACAATATTTATGCTTTACTAGCTTATTAATAATACGAAAAATTGAATTATATAATTCAATTTTTTTATCTGAAAATTTTTTTTTGAATAATATCATATACCACGATATATTGAATTACGAAATAACTGACCGATTTAAATTATTTTCTGGCTTTATCCCAATTAATTAATGTTAATTAGGTCCTGAAATTTTTCCTTATAAGAAATTAATCGAGTGACAAATTAAGTTAGTTGTTTTGTTTGTTGGCCAATGGCAACCCGTTGAAACAAGCTTCTCAGATGGAGGTTTACATCTAATCTACGTGTCGGTATTTTGGTTGTCTACATCAAACACAGATGGTAATTTAATTAACTAAGGCCTTTGTCATTCCTTTCATAGTTTAATGACTTCACATTTTTGGTTCTCCAGTTGGCCTTTGAAACTTTTGTTTTAAAAAAAAAAAAAAAAAAAAAAAAAAAAAAAAAAAAAAAAAAAAAAAACTTCACATTTTTGGAACCTTCAAAATTGCTTGCACACTCAAAAAACTAACAATTTTATCCTTAAATAAATTGAAAGTTACTTAGCATTTTTTTTATTTTTATACTTTGCAGAAATAATATTAATAAATTTTATTTTGAAAAATATTGCAAAATGTTTTTTAAAAATGCAAACAGATAATTAAATAGGGGTAAACTTGTCCGAAATAGAGTAAAAAGGGGTGTTCAAGTAATTCTGTATCCCACAGTAAGATATTAATATTAAGAATATATTGAGTTTAAATTCACAAAAAATCGACTTAAACTCACGGTATCTTTACTCATAATATATATAAATTGTACATGCATATATCCATTCCCTATAATGCCCTTCGAAGAAAATAATATTCGTGACAATATCAAGTTCTACTTACAAAACGAAGATCTGCGTGGAGAACCATGAATTGGAGAGCATTTTATAGAATGTCTTAACCTGATGATGCAAGGGACTGAATCACTAAAAACAAAGTTCTTATTTTAGTTGAGTAGAGGTGGCAGAGAACAGACAATATATGGGGTCTTAGTCCTTTCAAAAAAAAATTTTTTATTTTCTTTAAAACCACCCGTCTTGAGTCTTGACTCAGCATCTGGATGCTTATAGTGGGCTGCCATATATATATATCTGTTAGAAGCTGGATTGGATTGCTGAAGAATGACTTGAATATATTCATCTTCAAATGTTATTCTGTTAAGTTATTTCGGCCCATCTCTCTAAAATAAGTGATAGCAACGAATGATAAAAAACGAGATTCAATTCAAGCCCATTGTATTTCGGCCCATCTTCCCAATAAACGAATTAGAGCGCTGGAAGTTAATGAAATCCGGTACAGCTTTTCTTGTTTTAGTCCCACTTGATGGATTTAACAATTGACCAAGTAAATAAATAGGCTGACCCCAGGTGTTATAATGTGGTCGTATGGAACCACACCCCGGAGACGTCTGGCTCCCCCAAACCGGGGCGTGCGACATGGACGTAATGCAACTTCAATTGAGAAGGCACTCCCAACGGAGTGACCGTCTGAATCCAACAGCATGTGTCAAGCGTGCTTAGCTGCTTTTTGGTTCATATACACGGGATTTTGATTAACCATTTTAATTTATCAACACAAGAAAGAGCCATAACATCTGTAGTACTATTGGCATTATTTCACATTTCTGATCGTAATTGTTAATTAATTATAATTGTACTATTTCCTAACACTTTGAAGTGCTCGTTATTTTTTTTTAGTTTAAAAAAAAAATTATCCACATATATACAAATCTCATAACTAATTCAAATAAATATAAATATAAATTTATAAAATTAAAAAATTTTGTACAAACATATTATAAAACTCATGAATTTGATTTTTTTTCAAATTTCAACTAATTTAAGTATTGTTTGATACTCTATCAGAATTCATCCAAATTTCTTAATATTTAGTATTTACAATGGTTCAAAAAATTATAGGTTTTGATACAGTACCAAACGACACTCAATTGAAACACAATAAATATATGAGCTTCATAATATATTTGTATAAATTTTCTATTTTAGAGATTTTATTTATATTTATTTACGAGTATATCTGTTGTCGGAGTTGTCACAAAAAATGGTTATCACCGGATGTCCACCCTATTTTTAATTCTCTTTAATTAGTTTTGTTTTTCCTAGTTGAGTTGCTTTCTCTATCCCATTTGTGAACATTATATTTTATTGGGGAGCACTTCTTGTGTGAGCAGCCTACTCAGTAAAATTTGAAGGCCCTATCTCCATCTCTTCATCAAAAAAAAAAAAGGCATGTATACTTTTCTAATCTAGAAGTAAAACATAATAAACAGTTAGAAGACAAAATCTAACCAGACAAAAAAAACATGCCCGACCCGACCAGATACCAAACAACTCGAAACACAAGATGATCTAGAATTTTGTGAACCGAACCCAGTCTGGCCCGAACTCAAACGACCCAAGATGACCCACAAGTACCCGAACGCGACCGACCCAAACCCGAATGATGGGAAACTCGAGACACGATACCCAGAATACACCAGCATGCATCAACCTGATACCTAAGACCTAAACCCAAAATTAGAAGACATAAGAATACACCAACATGCGTCAACCTAATACCCGACCCGAGATATGAAAAAATGCCAACACCGATCAACCTGAAACCCGACCAGATCAGACCGGACTGGTGACCCGGCGTTTCCATTTGGTCAAACTGACCAGACCCGGCCCAATATGAACCTGAACCCGACCTGACCTGACAAATTGTCACCTCTACAAATATCACACTGCATAAAAGTAATAAGTCAATGCACAAAACAGACATCAAGCATAACAATTGCTGCAAAAAAGACTATGCATAGAAATATTACGCATAACAGCTACTTAAACACAAACTTGAGAAAACTTGCATATAACAACTATCACTGCAAAAAAGTAAGAAGTCTATCCATACCAACTGCATAGACACAAACTTAAAAATACTTGCATAAATGTAAGAAGTCCATGCATAAGAATCATGCATAAAACTGCATAACAAAAACTTAAGAAAAAATTGTATAAACCAATTATCACACTGCATAAAAGTAAGAAGTCTATACATAAAACAAATATCAGGCATAACAACTGCATAAACACAAACTTAAGAAAACTTCTATATAACAACTGCATAAACACTAACTTAAAAAAATTGCATTAGACAAAATCACTCTGCATAAAAGTGAGAAATCTTTGCATAAAATAAATATCATGCATAACTTAAATAAAATATTTATAAGACAAAATATCTAGAGGTGGCAAAATCTGATCCAACCCGAAAACCTGCCAGACCTGACCAAAACCCAAATGACTCGAAACATAAGATGACCTGGAAATTTGGTGACCTGAATCTGGCCCGGCCCGTACCCGAACGACCCGCAAATTTGGTTACCCGAATGCGACCCGGCCCGAACCTGAACACGCGAAACTCGAGAGCAGACCTGACCAAACCTATGCACAAAACAAATATCATGCATAAAAGTAGAAGTTATGCATAAAACAACTATTATGCATAACAAACTTCACAAATACAAACAAATTTCACACTGCACAAAAAATAAGAAGTCTATGCACAAAACAAATATCATGCATTAACGTTGCATAAACACAAACATAAAAAAAAATTGCAGAAAACAAATATCACACTGCACAAGAGTAAGAAGTAAATGCATAACAAAAACTTCATAAAGACAAAACAAATTTCACATTGTATAAAAATAAGAAGTCTATGCATAAAATAAATATCATGCATAAAAACTACATAAGAAAAACTTAAAAAAAAAAAAACAAATTTGCATAAATCAAATATCACAATGTATAAAAGTAAGAAGTCTATTCATAAATCAAATATCACGCATAGAAACTGCATAAACACAAACTTGAGAAAACTTGCATATAACAACTATACAGAGATACAAACTTAAAAAAGTTTGCATATGATGAAAATCATACTTCATAAAAGTAAGAAGTCAATGCATAAAACTGCATAACAAAAACTTAAAAAAACAAATTTGCATAAACGAATTATAACAGTACATAAAAGTAAGAAATCTATATATATAACAAATATCATGCATAACAACTACATAAATACAAACTTAAGAAAACTTGCATATAATAACTATCATACTCCATAAAATTAAGAAGATTGTGCATAAAACAAGTATCATGCATAACAACTGCACAAACACAAACTTAAAAAGAAAATGCAATAGACAAAAATCACACTGCATAAAAGTAAGAAATCTATGCATAAAAAAAAAATATCATGTATAACAACAACATAACACAAACTTAAAAAAAAAATTATAAGACAAATATCTAGAAGTGGCAAAATCTGACCATACCCGAAAAACCCACCCAACTCGACCAGAACCCAAACAACTCGGAACACGAGATGACCTGCAAATTTGGTGACCTGAACCCGACTCGGCCCCTACCCGAAACCAACCCAAACCGCAAATCTGGTTACTCGAACACGACCCGAACCAGAACCCGAACAACACAAAAACTCGAGACGACCCGAAATTATAAGTCTAATGAATATACCAGCAGGTGTCAACCCGATACCCGACCCGACCCGACATGACCAGAGATCCGAAAATATGATGGCAGCAATCATCCTGATACCTGACCCTACCCGACCGGGACACAAAAAATGACAGCACTGGTCAACTCGAAACTCGACTTGACCAGACCCGGCCCGACCCATCATGAACCCGAACCCGAACCCGACCTGACTCGACAAATTGTCAACTCTACAAATATCACATTGCGTAAAATTAAAAAGTCTATGTACAAAACTAATATCATGCATAACAATTGGATAAACACAAACTTAAAAAAACTTGCAGAAAACAAATATCATAATGCATAAAAGTAAGAAGATGCATAAAACAATTATCATGCATAGCAAACTTCATAAACACAAACAAATTTCACACTGCATAAAAATAAGAAGTCTCTACAAAAACAAATATCATGCATAACAATTGCATAAACACAAACATAAAGAAAACTTGCAGAAAACAAATATCACACAGTATAAAAGTAAGAAATAAATGCATAACAAACTTCATAAACACAAACAAATTTCACACTGTATAAAAATAAGAAGTTTATACATAAAACAAATATCATGCATAAAAACCACATAACACAAACTTATATAAAAAACAAATTTGCATAAACCGAATATCACAATGCATAAAAGTAAGAAGTCTATTCAAAACCAAATATCACGCATAAACACAAACTTGACAAAACTTGCATATAACAGCTATCGTTACGAAAAAGTAAGGAGTCTATGCATACTGACTGCATAGACACAATATTAGAAAAACTTGCATAAGATAAAAATCATACTGCATTAAAGTAAGAAGCTCATGCATAAAACAAATATCATGCATAAACTGCATAACAAAAACATATTTGCATAAACTTATTATCACATTGCATAAAAAAAGAAGTCTATGCCTAAAACAAATATCATGCAAAAGAAATGCATAAACACAAACTTAACGAAACTTGCATATAACAACAATCACACTGCATAAAAGTAAGAGGATTATGCATAAAAACAAATATCATGCATAACAACAGAATAAACACAAACTTAAAAAAAAAATGCATTAGACAAAAATCACACTGCATAAAAAAGTAAGAAATCTATGCATAAAATAAATATCATGCATAACAACAGCATAATACAAAGTTAATAAAAAAAAATTTTAAGACAAATATCTGGAGGTGGCAAAGTCTGACCTAACCAGAAAAACCCACCCGACTCGACCAGAACCCAAACGACTCGAAACACAAGATGACCCGCAAATTTGGTGACCTGAACCCGGCCCAACCTGTACCCGAACGATCCGACATGACTCGCAAATCTGATTATCTGATTGCGACCCGACTCGAACCCGAACGAAACTCCAGACGACCCGAAATTAGAAGACATAGAATACACGAGCATGCGTCAATCCGATACCCGACCCGACGCGGCGAGAGACACAAAAATATGTCGGCAGCAATCATCCTGATATCCGACTAGACCTGGCCCGAGACGTGAAAAAATGTCGGCACTGGTCAACTTGAAACCCGACCAGACCAGACCCGATCATCAACCCGAACCCGACCTGACCTGATAAATTGTCGCCTCTACAAATATCACATTGCATAAAAGTAACAAGTCTATGCACAAAACAAATATCTTGCATAACAATTGCATAAACAATAACTTAACAAAACTTACATAAAGTGTCCATGTATAAAACAATTATCATGCATAACAAACTTCATAAACACAAACAAATATCACACTAACAAGTTTATGCCTAAAACAAATATCATGCATAACAATTGCGTAAACACAAACTTAAAAAAACAAATTTGTATAAACCATATAGCACAATGCATAAAAGTAAGAAGTCTATGCATAACAATTGCATAAACACAAACTTGAGAAAACTTGCATATAACAACTACCACTGCAAAAAAATAAGAAGTCTATACATAAAACAATGCATACCAATTGCATAGACACAAACAAAAAGAACTTGCATAAGATAAAAATCACAATGCATAGAAGTTAGAAGTGCACAAAGCAATTATCATGCATAAAAAACTTCGAAAATACAAACAAATTCCGCACTGCAAAAAAGTAATAAGTCTATGCACAAAACAAATATCATGCATAACAACTGCATAAACACAAACTTAAAAAAAACTTGCAAAAAACAAATATAACAATGCATAAAAGTAAAACCAATATCATACCGCATAAAAGTTAGAAGTTTGTGTATAAAACAAAATTTGCACAACAACTGTAAAAACACAAACTTAAAAAACTTACATAAAACAAACATTATAATGCATAAAAGTAAGAAGTTTATGCATAAAACTGCATACACACCAACTTAAGAAACTTGCATAAAACAAATATCACACTGCATGAAAGTAAGAAGTTTGTGCATATAAAACAAATATCATGCATAAAACTGCATAAACATGTATTTAAAACATTTGCATAAGACAAATATCACACTGCATAAAATTAATAAGTCAATGCATAAAACAAATATCATGTATAATAACTGCATAAACAAGAACTTAAAAAAAAATTGCATAAAACAAGTATCACACTATATAAAAATAAAAAGTTTATGCTTAAAACAAATATTATGCATAATAACTGTATAAAACACAAACGTAAAAAACTTACATAAAACAGATATCATACTACATAAAAATAAGAAGTCTATATGCATAGAACAAAATATCATGCATAACAATTGCATAAACACAAACTTAAGAAACTTGCATAAAACAAATACCACACTTAGGTTTGGCAAAAAACCTCGGAGCTCGTGTATCGCTCGTGGCTCACTCAGGATCGGATCGAATTAGGCTCGCTTGTTAAGCTCGTTAAGCTAAGGAGCCGAGCTTGAGCTTAGCATGGCTCAGCTCGTGGAACTCGTTTGGCTTGATAAATTATTATTAATTGCGATTTGTACTGCTCTTATCATAGATTATTAATATCTTATACAACATATGGTCTAGGTCTAGTATATATAAAATTGTTATGTAAAATGTGTACGAACATATTTTTTTTTAATCATTTTGTTGATTTTTATATAAATTTTGATATAACATACTTAAAATTTTATTATTATAAAAATTACGAGCTTACTGAGCCATCTCGGTTAGCTCATTAATTAAACGAGCTGATCTTAAACTTACGTTTTTGGCTCGTTAACTTAATGAGTCGAGTTTGAGCTTAGCCTAGCTCGACTCGGCTCGGCTCATTTACACCCCTAACCACTCTGCATAAAAGCAAATTTAAAAACAAATATATTGCATAAGAACTGCATAACAAATCTAAAAAAAAAAAAAATTGCACAAGACAAATATCACACTGCACAAAAGTAAGAAGTTATGCATAAAACAAATATCATGCATAAAAACTTCATAACACAAACTTACAAAAACAAATTTGCACAAACCAAATATCTCTTCTTACAATACATAAAAGTAAGAAGTCTATGCATAAAACAAATATCATGCATAAGAACTGCATAAACAAAAACTTGAGAAAACTTACATATAACAACTATAACAAGAAAAAAGTAAGAAGTCTATGTATACCAACTGCATAGACACAAACTTAAAAAAACTTGTCTAAGACAAAAATTAAAGTAAGAAATATACATATATAAATTGCCCAAAAACAAACTTACAAAAACTTGCTTTAAACTAATATCACACTGCATAAAAGTAAAAAAATCTATGTATGCATAAAACAAATATCATGCATAACAATTGCATAAACACAGACGTAAAAAAAAAAAAAAATTTACAAGACAAATATCGCAATGCATAAAAGTAAAAAGTGCATGCATCAAAACAAATATCATACATATAACTACATAAGCACAAACTTAAAAAAAAATTGCATAAAACAAATATCACACTACATAAAAGTAATAAGTCTATGTATCAAACAAATAGCATGCATAAAAACTGCATAACACAAACTTAAAAAAAAAATTCCATAAAACAAATATCACCCTGCACAAAAGTGGGTTTTTTTATTAATAAAATATAAACAATCAAAATTACAACAGTAGAAACTGTTTTTTAAAAATTACAGAAATAGAAAAACCGCACTCTGAGAGTGTGGCTTAGTCCGAGACTGGGCCTCACTCTGAGATCGCGGCTTAGTCTCAGACTGGGCCGCACTCTGAGATCGCGGCTTAGTCTCAGACTAAGCCGCGATCTGAAAGTGCTGCTTAGTGACGAGCAGGCGTTGAAGTTTTGGTGCATGCGTTGAAGGTTTGATGACGAGCGTTTTAAGACGAGCTGTCTGCTGCTGCTGCTTATAAACCCTCTCCTCCTCTCCTATCTGCTGAATCTATCTTTCTTTCTTTCTTTTTTTCTATCAAATCTTCTTACATCTGGGAGTGCATTCCGCTAATCTGCCAAGTTTGCCGAAGTTTAGATGTTGTTAAGTAATACATTATCTTATTATAAAAAATATTACTCTGTTAAGAAATTTATATTACCCTTAAATTTGTTCTACAGTTTAATTTGGTTGCTAATAAAAGAGTTTACCCGGATTGCTAATAAAAAATATTACCCTGTTAATTAATTTATGTAAGATACTATTGGTACCATATTAATTAATTTAAGATTCCATTGACTTAGTTTAGACACCATCCACTAATTGTACGGTATATGAGCTTACAAGAACCAATGTCCCTAATTTTTGACCAAATGAGACAGTGATAAAACAACTATTTATAAATTGAAACAGTTTTTTTAAATCTACTATACATATGCTAGCTCAATGACTTCCGTGTCTTCGGTGTTTATGTCGGTGGTTGCATATTTTTTGCCCCGATGGGTGTATGTTACAACCAACCACCAAGATTTTATGCAAGCTGCAATTGCACAGACTAGAAGGTGTCCGTTTTTGTCGATGGTTGAGTTATTCGTGGAAATTGTTCCACACCACTCTGGTGATGCATATGTGCCGACGGGTAACAATTTACCGGGTAGCAGTTCCCAGACATATTGGAACACCCCAGAGTACCAGCCGCTGTATCAACCGCAGTCCCCCTGCAGTACCAGCCGTAGTATCCCCCGCATTACCAGCTGCTGTATCAACCGCAGCCCCCCCGCAGTACCAGCCGCGGTACCCCCCGCAATACCAGCCGCAGTACCAGCCGCAGTACCAGCCGCAGTATCAGCCGCAGTCCCCCCCGCAGACTCAGCCGCAGTCCCTCTCGCGGTACCAGCCGCAATTTCAGCCTCAGTCGCCCACTCCGTACCCACCGCAGTCCCCCCCGCGGTACCAACCGCAATTTCAGCCTCAGTCGCCCACTTCATACCAGCCGCGGTCCCTCTCGCAGTACCAGCCGCAATACTCTTCCCCGTCGTATATACAGGAAGGTGAGGATAATGATACCGAGGTCGAAGAAGCAATGGCAGTAGATAACGATATTGAAGTTAATGATATCGAAGATGAAGATGAAGAAGATGATGATAGCGAAGATGACGACGAAGAAGCAATGGCAGTAGAAGAGGATGACAACGATAGCGATAGTAGCGATAGTAGTGACAATAGCGATGCCAATGAGAACAATGGTTACAAACCAGCTTCCGAAACCACTTATGCCAAACATTTTTGGAAGCTACACGTTATTGCTGATCGGGGACCCAAGCACCCAGTGCACACATTTAACCAATGTCCGACCGCAATAGAAGCCGACTCGTGGACAATTGGTGTTAAGAAAGTTTTTTATCATCCCTTAGCAGCCGGTCGTACCTTCGCTTCAAAATATAAAATTAACAAAGGCAGTTAAAAAGTGGCATCTCAAAAAGAACCGACAATTGGAGGTTGTGAGCAGCAATAAAGTACAATACGATGCAAGATGTGAGCAGCACATGACCTGTAGATGGCGATTGTATGCCGCAAGTAAGGATGGGTCATCCTTTACTATCAAAACAAACCCATTGGAACACTCATGTACGGTTGAAATAGCAAGACGTGATCATAAACAGTTAACTGCGTCACTTATTGCAGATGAGATCGGCCAAGCGGTAAAAGACAATCCAGCTATTTCCATGAAGGACCTGCGCAACGTGGTTCGTAAGGTCTTTCATCAAGAACCGTCATATAGTAAATTGTGGCATGCTAAAGAGAAGGTCATTGCTGCAGAGTGGGGCAGTTGGTCTGGGTCTTATAATCTTATTCCATTCTTCCCAGATTACTGGAAGCGTATCGTCAAAAAAATCTGGGAACAAAGATAAAAATCGAAGGAGAGCCTGGAGATCGCGACGGTATTAAAGTATTCAAAAGAGCTGCATGGTCGTTTGGTCCTTGCCGAAGAGCATTGAGGTACCTCCGGCCAGTGTTTGGCATCGATGCCACCTTTCTTAGCAGTCGGTATGAAGGTAAACTTCTTGTTACCACAACATATGATGCAGACTAGTTGTTTTCTTTTGCTTATGGCTTGGTGGATAAGGAGGACGGTGATGCATGGAATTGGTGGATGAAGTGCGTGTGGAAAGAAGTAATACCACCCAGAGCGGAAACATACACTGTTATTTCTGACCGACATCCGACCATCCGAAAGCATTGTTTCCAGATTTACCCCTCCAATGAAATTGGTTTAAAAGTACGTCGAAATAGCATCAAATTGAAAAGTGTTCAACATAAGGAATGTCCTAAAAACATTCCTCTAGATCTCTGTAAAATAAAAATGGATTGTTGTTAACAGAAGTTTTGAACAAAAGACTGATTTCCCCGTGGGAATACTGCTGTCCCAGTTTTCTGGTACTAGCAGCAGTAAAAAATCATTTTTTTTTCCATATTTTTGAACACCATGATTACCAGCAAGCTTGCAAATATGAAATATACAATGCGAAGTGTCTCTCGACAAAGTTTTATATTTTTTCGAATTTTTGGTGAATTTTCATGAATTTTTCAAATACTCTGCTTCAAATGGAAAAGAATATGTGTTGGTGGTTTGGAAGCAAACAAGGCTTGCATAATATTTGTAAGCTTGTCATGTGTAGCTCATGCACACATAAGCACCCAAATCAATTAACACAAATTGAACAAAGTGGATATAATTTCATTTGGCTAAATCATTTTGCATCTTTAGCTTGGAATCAC
This sequence comes from Cyperus esculentus, assembly GCA_030179965.1. NCBI lineage: Eukaryota > Viridiplantae > Streptophyta > Magnoliopsida > Poales > Cyperaceae > Cyperus > Cyperus esculentus. The sequence continues at coordinate 437,426 of JASGLE010000034.1, read as the reverse complement.
ATAGAAACTCTTGCATAATTAATCGCAATAAATTTTCAGCAGCACTATTTATGACCATCACCCACACAAAAAATGAAAAATAGTATTTCTGGTTGTCTAAAAATTCTCAAATTTTTACTAAATGTAAATAACAACCAAAAAAGGGTTCAATCCAAATTTTGTATTTTTCCGAATTTTTTGTGATTTACTGTGATTTTCCAAAGTTAGAACAGAAACAGAAAACTGAGTCGAAAACAACCAAAGTCTGGTACTGAAAAGATTGAATAAACTGCTATATTCTGAGAACTGGACCACTTCATTTTATTTTATATTCTTGTAGCACACACTTAGTCGTACTTGCACACAAATTTCCATGAACAAATCCAAAGTTTAAGGCACTCAAATAAATGTTTCAAGAAAATGGCAGCACTATTTTCAGAATTGTCCCTCTGATGAAACTGGCCTGGAAACACATTAAAACAACACCGAATTGAAAAGTGTTCAACATGAAAAGTGTGCTCATAACATCCCTCTAAGTGTTTGTGAAATAAAAATGATGCCTGTTAACAAAATTTTTAAATTATGGACTGATTTGCCCTCAGTATGCTGCTGCCCCAGTTCCAGCATACTAGCAGCAGCTGAAAAACCTCCTTTTCTACCACATTTTGAACATAATGCACAAATTCAAGACTACGAATATGTTGTGTATGATGTTTACATGCTCTTGGCAGGATATTACATTTTTTTGCAATTTTTATGATTTCCTATGAATTTTACAAGTGAACAACAATTCAATAATATCAAAGAATCAAGTTTTCAATAATTTAAATCTAAATTCACAACAATTCAACAATTCAACCACCAATTCTACAACAATTTTTAACTAATTGAACATGTCAATAAACATTTCCATAATAAAACTAGAAAACAAAGCAATAATTTTACCGAGAAGACGGATCGGGGGCGCGAGCGTTGGTGGGGCGTGGGGGAAGGGGGCCGAGGGCGCCGGGCCGCGGGGGATGGGGGCGGGAGGGTGGTGGTGGGGGCTGGGGTTTGGGTGGGTTGGGTATAACAGAAAGAAAACGAAAGAAAGGAAGGAAGGGAAGGAAAGAAGGGAAGGAAAGAAGGGAACGTTGCTGCAATTATTGAGTTACTAAGCCGCACTCTCAGAGTGCGGCCTAGTCCCAAGAGAGTGCGGCCTAGTCTCGGACTAAGCCGCACTCTCAGAGTGCGGTTTTTTTATTTCTGTAATTTTTAAAAAACAGTTTTTACTGTTGTAATTTTGATTTTTTATTTTTTATTAATAAAAAAAACCCACAAAAGTAAGAAAGCTATACATAAAACAAGAGTCCGGCTAACAGTGATATGCATATCGCATTTTTACCGTGCTATACGGCTCATATCTCCGTATTCAGTGTCCAAATAGTTGATTCGAACCGCTCAACATAATCTTTACATCAAAATATGCTAGCAAACAAAATTTCATAATATTTAGAATTTGTTTGCTATTTTTAATGACGGAGAGAAAATGACTAGATCCAAATAATCTGGTTTAAACAAAACAACCATAGTCTCTCCATCATTAAAAATAGCAAAAAATTTTTCAAAAATTATAAAATTTGGTTGCTAGTATATTTTGATACAGAGATTACGTTGAGCGATACGGATCGACTATTTGGACACCGGAAACGGAGATACGGACCGCATAGTACGGTCAAAGTGTGATATGCATATCATTGTAACCTAATTGCATAAAACAAATATTATGTATAAGAACATTAAAAAAACTTGCATAAACAAATAACATACTGAATAAAAGTAAGAAGTCTATGCATAAAACATATATCACGCATAAATCCTGCATAACACACTTAAAAATTTTTTTTGAGTGAGGCTATTGCGCTTTGCAAAGCATAGTAAGGTAGCGTGTTTCGGCCCGATTCATCATAACCGTAGCTCAAATGGTCAATCAAAATTGCTCAACACAATCTACACTGTGTTGAGGTGGGGAGAGGGAGGGGAGGGGGAGGGATAGAATGGGATAAATATGGAGAGGTGAAATTTTACACCCCAATTTAGAGGGTTACAAAATAGTGAGTTTTATATAGAGTACTTCCCTCCTCTCCCACTCTCTACCCTTCTCTCCACTCTCAATTTTATTATATTGGAGCAAGTAAACAAACCTGGGCATGTTATGTCACCCCTCTTCTATCCTCCACTTGAGCAAAGTGTTAATTAACACCAACCTTTTATTTTTCTTTTTCTTTTCTTTTTCTTTTCTTTTCTTTTTTTTTTAATTTGAAGGTGGCATTGTTATTAGGAACATCCGAACATTATATAATTATTATTATATCACTGGTCCAATATTTTTTAACTATAACAATTCCATATAATCTATGTTATGGTTCTAAAAAATAAACTGCGTCAGTACTGATCAGTATTTATTACATAATTCATCTTCCCTGTATTTTAAAATTTGAATTTTTTAATAAAAAGGAAGTTATGATTGAAATGAAGTTGAGAAAAATAATCAATTTAATTTATCCAACAAGTAATTTGATAAAGTTAGGATCAACTGATGTAAATAAAAGCTCGGCACCAATAACACCTGCAGCAAAGACGAGTATAATTATAATACATAAATATAAGAGCAACTTGAACAACCTCAGAATTAATTAAGTGCAAAAATACAAATAGAATTTCCAAACATATACATGACAGTTGCATTTAACCGTACAATTTTTTTCTGTCAATAAATAAATAAAAAGGCCATAATGATAACGGCATAGGGTTAAAAGAGACAAAATAAAGAATTTAATTTCTTTGTCTAGAAGGGCTTATATGATCAAGGTAAGATGTCTGGAATCAAATTGTGGCCCAACCAGTGGCATTATATATTTTTGCTATCTACAATTGTGGCCCAAGATGTAACATTGGCCCAAGAGGAGGAGACTAGGGAGAGGCGAGCGAAGAGCCAGAGGGAACGAACGAAAGGAAATTAAAAGATGAGCGTCAAAATAAGAAAAAGTTGTGAATTCCGTTAGTTTTGCCGTCATGTCCCCGTCAGTTCGAACGGAAGGAGTGCTGATAACGGGTACGAACTGGGCTCCGTTAAGATCCGGTAATCAGGCGAGCGCATCAGCACTCTGATCCAACGGTTCGCCTGCTCCCGGCCCGAAGTGCCCGACCCGCACCCGCCGAATGGACCCCTAGTTCGGGCCTAGTAGCATCTCCCGTTCTCTTTTGAATGGACATGTCCATTTTGAAATAACTGGAGAAGAATCAAACCTCTAAAATCTCCACTCCTCCGCTCTCTCCGCTCCCCGCTCCGTTCTATCTCCGGCAGCTGAAAAGCAACAGACTTCCGCCCGCCGCCGCCGCCGCCGCCGCTGGCCAGGGATCCCTCGCCCCGATTCACTATTGATTGGCGATGAACCTAACTGATGTTCAGGATCTACTTGCCTTCTTGTTACATGGCAATTAATATTTATATATTTGGGAATTGGGATCTTATGCTGCTCAAATGTTTGCAGATGGCAGCTGCAGAATGGCGTAGTCAAATCATCAATATGCGGCTTTCTTTGAAGAATGGCCAGAGCCAGTCATAAGTACATCGATCTTACTTATTGGTCGGGGGAGGAAAACTAAGAGAGATTCAACTCTTTGAGCATACTGATCCAAGTACAGGTATGCTTGCTTGAAAGACGATATTAATTAGAGGGAGGGAATAATTGATTCAGCTCGATATTGTATGGGATGGACAAAAATGTAAATTTGAGAGGTAAGAGGCCCAAATTGTGATTAGATGAAAATTAGGTTTCATTTTGTAGTTAAAATTAGATATAAAGGGGATGAAATTGGCACACTTTAAATGATGTACGGGCGTTTTATTTAAATTTGAAATGTGGGGGTGTTTGAAACTATGAGGCAATTAAATGCAGAGATTTTGTGTTTTTCCCCCCATAAATGTAAAATATATTAACTTTGGAAGTCCGTCCAATTACGACAAAATTTTATCTCGTAAAATTAATATATTGATGATTTCATCCAGTGTTCCCTCCAACAACTCCGTTTAATACTATGGCAGGCAGGGAATCTGGTAACCTCTCTGCCTAGCTTACTGTTGCTGCCAAATTACGTAGTCCCTTCCATCAGAGCTCTGCGGTGGCTCCTGTGTCCTCTTAATATATTAACACTGTCAAGGACAAGGAAGATCTGGAGAAGTTGATGAGAACACTGGAGCTATATAGCGGATTAAGGCCACCTTGTCCGATGCAGAGGATGCTGAGGATGTGCTCAGCGAGTACCAGTACGAGATGACACGCGCGTGCGTGTTCAGGTTGAGACGAAGAAGGCTTCCGATTCCTGCGAGACAAAACAAACAGAGGTCATAAATAAAGTGTTCATATACAGCAGCATTTTCAATTGAATTCCTGGTCTTTTTGTTCCATGCTTAATTAGTGCTGCCATATATGTGGACCTTGCGCCCCAAATGTAATGAAGCAATAGGAAAAAACGAAACGATGATCATATAATCTGTTTTTCAGCCCATCTTCCTATGATAAAACTGTTCTACTATTTATTACTACCTCTGTCCCAAAATAGATGGATTTTTTGTAGTTCATTTGAACTACAAAAAATCCATCTAAAATGGGACAGAGGTAGTAGTAGCTAGCAAATTGTGGAAGGATTTTCACTTTTCAGATTTAGGACTACTTTCATATTATATATCTGTTACAAGCTGGATTTGGATTGGTTATTGTATTATTATTCATGATATGTATTTTCGAATATTTTTCTATCAAGTTTTCTCGGCCCATCTGGTCATCTCTCTAAAATTAGTCACAGCAACAAATGACAAAAAAAGAGATTCAATTCAAGGCTCAAGCCTATTGTATTTGGGCCCATCTTCCAAAGAAACGAATCTCCCCCCGGTACAGCTTTTCTTTCTTATTAGTCCCACCTGGTAGATTTAACAATTAACCAAGTAGATAAATAGCCTGAGCACCCCGGATAGTCACTCCTCATCCCTGTTCTCTTCCTCTCATTTCTTACTCCTTCGACTGATCAATACCATGAAATTCAATATACTATTTCATCGATCTTTTTGAACTTGTGCAGTTGCCAGTTGACATGTCGGATCAGATCCTCCAAGTAGCTAAAACAATGAAGTCAGTAGGTAACAGCAACACTTCTTTAGATGATAGGATAAGCAATTTGCCTGATTTTTTGTTGCATGACATAATGTCACAGTCTCATATCCAGGTGAGAGATGCTGTCAAAATGAGCTTGTGGTCCACTAGGTGGAAATACATATGAACCAATATGCCCTGTCTATACATTGATTTTAACCAACTGAAACAACAAGAGTTGAACCATTTCTACGATTTTATGGACACGATACTCAGTCGTCGGGACGCCTATCTACATACATTGCAGATCTCTTGTGTTTATTGCCACTATAACTGCTACCTCGCAGCCATCAGAAGATGGATTCATTACGCAATCCAGCGCCATGTTAAGGTACTTAAAATTGAAGCTAGCCCATGCACTGCATGGCCGCTGAGCGTCTTCAAATATGAGTCTCTTGAGGAGTTGCATTTGGTTTCGGGGATTCATAAATATTTCGATGGTAGTGCAGTAAGACTTTCTCGACTAAAGAAATTATATATTGGTTCCAACGGAATTTTGTTGAGTAATGGTAATTTAGAGAAGCTTGTCACGAGTTGTACTCTACTGGAACATCTTCATCTAGATCCGGCACCAAACGACACATTTAGCATTTCTTCCCAATCGCTCAAATACTTGACAATATCAGTCAACTATAGAGGATGTATTGTATCAATTTTTGCGCCAAATCTTACATACTTCTGCTACAGTGGAGAAACACGCTTACTAGGTTCATGTTGTCTGCACATGCCTTCTGTTAGGCATGCAGAAAATGATTCCTTTTGATATGTCCAATACTTACATATACCTCCGTACAATTCTCCGGAACATTGCAAGCATCGCGAAGCTTCACCTATGCATCCGCGAGTACATCCAGGCTAGTGAATCTATTTTTACTCTTTTTTTTATACATTTTAACTCCTTTCCTTTTTTGTTAATTTTGACTTTAAATTAATGCACAAATGCAGTGGCTATGCCAGTATTCCTCCCTACTTCCTAACCTGAAGGAATTATCTGTTTGTGGATCTATTAGTGCTATCAATATGATGCACTTATTTTCTCTTCAACAACGGCTACCTAATTTGAAGAAGCTTACATTCTGGCAGTCTTTTTCGAAATGTCGTTTTCATCGTAACGTAATATATTTCTTCCTAATCCGTAGATCTACTCTTATATATATATGTTGTAATGCAATATTTATTCGGAAATGTTTGTTTTTGTTCATTTACTGAGTTTTTTTTCAACGCAGAAAATAATTGAGATCTAGAAGTTCTTTGAGATGCTGAGCAATTTGGAAAAGTGGAAATCTGAACAAGGCAAGTGCGGCGGTCTGATTGTTGTTGAGATTATACTGTCAAATATTAATGACGATGATAGACGAAAGTTTGATACTCAGCTTCAGGAGATGAAGAATCCAAATCTTCAGGTCGTCTTATCACGTATTTAAGTAGGATGTGTATGAATAGTACTTTCCATAGTATTTACGTACCTGCTTGTATTGTGTTGGATATTTTTAGTTATTTTAATCTTTTAATTAGTTTAGTTCCTTTAGGAAGTTTTATCATTATTTTTTTTTAAAAAAAAAATATGCCAGTTGCTACACAAAATTTGCATGAGATGTTTTTAGCTTGTTAGCACATGAATTTACTGAAATGATATTCTTTAGAAATTTACATAACAGATATAGAACAAAAAAAGATTTTATTTGTATCAATGTTCTAATTAAATAGCGTGCTATAGTATCGCTATAGCATTTTCGGACCTCAAACGCTACGCTATAGAACAACGCTGGGCTAGTTGCGCTATTGTCGTTATAGACGCAATAGCGGACCGCTATTGGATATAACGCGGAGCGTCAAAATAGCACGCTATGGTACATAATTATTAGGTCAAACTGTTATTTTTGCGGGACTTACTGACTTGAGAATTGTTATGTCTCTTTTATATTATATTATATTTTAATTAAATAAAGATTTACTTTATAGATAATTTAATTATCATATGGTATCAATAATACTTCTAGTCTCAACGTGATTTTTCTTAAAAATGAAAAAATGGTTTCCAATTTATGACATCTTTTATAAGAAATAACAAATTAATTTGTAATTGCTTAGATCATTTTGAATAGAAAAAGATACCATATGAGCTACCTTTTGAATAATAATTTGAATTTTGTATTGGTTTAATGTTAATATTATAGTTTCTCAATTAATTTTGTATTTCTTAATTATTGCTTTATAAAACTTTTAATAACGTTTAAATTAAATATAAATATAGAATATATATTATGAAATTGTTAAATACGCTATGTAGGATAGCTTACGCTATATCACGCTATAGTTGCGATAACTTTTTCTAGACCTTGCCTCGATCCCGCTATAATCGCGATTTAGAACCTTGATTTGTATCTTTAACATTATACAGCCATGGTTTCGACATATAGTGATTCCAAAATGATCATGGACTGATTAGTCAATGAATTAAACCAACATAAACTTTGCCACACAATCGGCCAATTATCTTAAGTGACAGTGCAGTGAGGCTGATGGACTGATCGATCAAGGCGCGGAGTGATGAGCTGATGTTGCCGTTGGAATTCTTCAAGCAAGCAACAGACTTCATCAAGCTTTGGTTGGCAATTGTCAAAAAGTTTTGCACCTCATGAAGCTCAGATGATGATAGCACTGTTTTGCCATGCTGAAGCTGTTTTTTTTTTCCATTAAAATATGTGTTATCATTTTGAATGGTTAATTTATTGACCTTTTAAATAAATACATCATTTATAAGTCCAAGCTAAAAGCATAGACATTTCAAACAAAGAAATGTGATTATTTTCATCTAATTTCAAATTAAATCTCCGTAAATGACCATCTATTTTTTTTTAATTTGTCAAGTAATCGGCTTTTGTATTAGCTAATCCAATGCTTCAATAGTACTAATGATTTAAGTTTAAACAGTAAATGAAATCATGCCTATTTTATCGATCGGTAGTAAAAGTTTAAGTAGTACTTTAATATCCAACAGATACCTTTGATGCCTGGTTGAGCCCTTGAATGGCAATATTGACTGCAGAGTGTATCGATGTACTTAAATCGGATTTGATATGATTGCTTGAGAGAAAGTGGAGAACATTAGCATAGCTAGCCTCTGCTGCAGTGACGAACTCCAGCAGGAGAGAAAATGTGTGAGGTCCTGCACCAATTCTGGTAGAGCCGGTTTTACTGGTAACAACTGCTTTGATGTCATGTGCACACTTTAGCATGGCGTGATTGGCCGTGCATGATGGAATAGATAGGGGATTGATGAAGGTGGCTACTGTCTCGGTGGTAGAGAGAGAGACGAGAGAAATGGCAAGGAGAAGGGAGAGTGCTGAGGTCTTTGCTGCCATGGTTAAATTACTCTTTTGTGAGACTGTTTGAGAAAAATTGTACTGTGGGTTTATATTTATTATTGATTGATTGAGCTAAAAGTGCTTGCAATGGTCGTCATTTATAGTGACAAGTACAAATTGTTAATTTCTATTTTTGGTCACCTGTTGTACCAATTGACCCAAATCATGTCTCCTTTTTTAAACTGATGTTGAGTTAGTTTGAAAATGATGGTCAATTTTGTTTTTAGTCTTTGCAGCTCGTTTTCGTCCTAGATGTTGCAGGCCTTTTTACGTTCATAATTCAGTTTTGTGTGTTGAGATGAAACATTGAGTAAGTGAGAATAGCCACTAACCCAGTAAAATTTGGGATAGTAGATAAATCAGTTATTATCAATAGAATAGCTACTAACAAAATGTCATTAAAAACCATTTGTTAGCAGCTTTCTTTTCTCATCCAAACACACCCAATAGGCCAATATGATCAGTTCATAGTTCATACAATCCGTGGGTCATCTTGGGTTTTCATAATTGAGGAGGGATCCGGTGACACGCTTTTCTTGTGACACAACTCTTACACTAAATCATATAAATTTATAAAAAATCTTAAAAATAGAAAATATTTTATAAACATATTTATTTACTTATAGATCGAATGTGTTTCAAATTTCATTCAATTTAAGTGTCATTTGATACTCCATCAAGAATTATTAAATTTAGACCGTTCAAATTACTATATAAACTTGATGGCCATTGATGGAGTATCAAATAACACTCAAATTGAATGAAATTTGAAAAACAATCGATCTATAAGTAAATGAATATGTTTATAAAAGATTTTCTATTTTTAAGATTTTTTATAAATTTATATGATTTAGTGTAAGAATTGTGTCAAAAAAAAACCGTGTTACCGGATCCCTCCTCTTCATAATTTCATTCCAGTTAAATTTTTGGTTTAAAAATTAGGACTTAGAAAGTGTTTACCACCTCATATTGTAGGCCACAATACGTATTCTGAACTGGTCCGGACTATCCAGAAATACAAAAGATACATTTGAATTTCAGGCCCAACATTAATGAAGAAATAATTGGAGTTTAGAGTGATTTGAAAAAACGATCTTTAAAACAATTTGCTTTTCGGCCCATCTTCCCAGAAATGAATTACACCCCGAAATAGTTGGGATTTTTATGCACCGACTAGCTGGGTTAAATTTCCGATTGGGTCTCGATTCCCTTCCGTTCCCATGGGAAACGTGACTGCCGAACAGGCCCTTAGAGTGCAACAAGATGGTTGAATCCGGTACCGTATTGATCTGCTGTTAGTCCCACAAAACAGGTTCAATAACGGTCCGGTATTATAAAAAAGTCTCTTCACTTAACACTGAGCGTGGTCATATGGAGCCACACCTTGAAGTCGTTGAACTCGTTAAATTGGGGGTGGCAGCAGCGTACCCTTAAAATTTTACAAAAATAAATTATTTTTGAGGAGTTACAAAAGTAACTCAATTTTTAAGAAAATTTATAAAATTGGTCCTACCCTAAAAAATATTAACACAAATGTACATCTAAAATTTTACAAAAATATTCCTAACTTCATTAATAGTTACAAAACTAGTTCTATTGAAAAAGTTGGACCACCCCGCATCGGAGTCTGGCCCGGGGGGGGGGGGGGGGGGGGGGGGAGGGGGGCGTGCGATATGCATGTAATGCAATTTCAATGGATTGGAAACCCCAACGAAGAGATCGGCTGAACGAATAGCACTTGTCAAGGGTGCTTAGCAACCACATTTTTTTTTCGCTTTTCATATCATATGTTATGATTATGATTGTTTTTCCCGTATAATTTCATCTTATTCTTATCTTTCGAAATGTTTAGATAATGAACCGTGTTTCATTGTCAACTAGAGTAGCGCCATTTGAAAAAAAAAAAAAAAAGAAGAAGAAAAGAAACAGAGAGAAAATAAGAAACAGGGGAACACCTCCAAATTTGCTTACATCAAGCATATCAAGCACTTCATTGTCGACATATAATATAGTATAGCGCAGTTTGATAGGAGTGAAGAGAGAACACTAGTGCGTTATTAATTACAAGATAAATAAATACAACAGCACGAGGTGTAGTAATTAACTAAGAACATCACGAAAAAAAAGGAACAGAAACATTATAAATTTTATTTTGCGCAGACAGTTGCCAACTACACACACTTATGATAACAAATTCCACTTCTAGTATTGAAAAAAAAAACAAAAGAAACAGAGAGAATATACGAAACAGGGGCACACCTCGCTCCAAATTTACTTATATTTATCATACCTAGCACCCATTTTTACATGACATGGTATAAACATGATGATAAAGGCCAAATAACATTATTTATAGAAGAAGAATTAAGTGGTGCTGCATAATCATCCATTCAATTAGAAACCACGTTATTTTATGTTAATCGCGGGCAAGAAACAACTTACGAAAAGCTACTATGGCCAAACGAGCAACCATCATGGCGGTCGGAGATCTGCGGATGAGAAAACCATGCAGGATCCACAAAATTGAGCCAAGCATAAACAGCACAAACCCCACAAATGCATGCTCTTCATTAACTGATGAATCTCCAACGGCCGACACCATGATTGCAGCGCCCGAGGACAGGAAGAAGAACGCACAGTGACGCACCGAGCACTCCAAGGGATTCGGCTCATGCTGCACAATTTCTTCTCTCATGAGATGCTGCTGATCCATGGAGTCTGTACGTACCTTGGTGTGTGTTATTTTGCTATAGATTTTGTGTGTGTGTTGCTACGGCACTATCTCGATCGTCTTTTATAATGGAGTGAAAATGTGAAATGTGAATAGGAAATATTTGAAGAAATTGGATATAGTCAGGTTTCCCCGATGCATATATGGCAAGCCTGTTGAATTATATTAACTATACGTTTATGCAACGAATCACAATTTATGCTTTATTCAATCGCTTATTGATAATATGAAAAATTAAATTATACAATTCAATTTTTTTATCTCAAAAAAAAAAGTGAATAATATCAAATACCATGAAATATTTAATTGCAAAATGTCATTTGCTTAAAACATTATGAGTCATCCAAATAAGTGACTTTTCAAAATATCTTAAAAAATAGTAAAAAATACTATAAAATTTGAAATTTGGTTTACAAATAAAATGTATATAAAGATCATAATGAGCGGTTTGGATTGACTATTTATATTTTGAAATTGGAGATATGAGCCAATAGTACGATACAATTTGTACTATTAATAGTACCATAGCTCAACTTTATTGAGTCGAAAACACAATTACCCGACTAGCACATCATTATCAGTATAAGTTCAATTACCCGACTAGCACATCATTATCAGTATAAGTTCAATTTATTATTTCTTATATCATCACCAACTGCACTTGGTTTAGCTGGCGAGTGGCGACTGTCAATTTTCTTTCTTGGGAAAAATAAGTAAATAAATAAACAACAGAGAAGACGATAGAATTTAATTTGTTTATCAACAACTGCACTTGGTTTAGGTGGCGCCCACTGTCATTTCTTTGTTGGGAAAAATAAATAAATAAATAAGCAACAGAGAAGTCGAACGAAGTTTGTTGGACGTGTGGAATAAACTATCTTTGTTAGATGTGGCAGATAGTCGGGTTCATCGGGTCATTTTGCCTAAATGAAAATGTCGGGTCGGGTATCAGTTTGATGGCTGTCGACATTTTCTCGGGTTAGATCAGGTCGGAATAGGGTTGACGTCTGCCGCCATTTTTTTCAGGTCGGGTCGGGTCAAGTCGGGTTGGGTCGGGTGAATTTTTTGGGTCTTGTCAGATTTTGTACTTATATTTCTGAGTCATCTCGGATTTCGGGTCGGATCGGATTCAGGCCGGACGGGTTTTTCAGCTCGGGTGTCACCTCTAATCTTTGTGGCCCATAGGATGAGCAATGCTGGTTACATAGAATATTTCTGATGTCACTTAATTTTCTTATATCATCAAACAACTTGATAGCATACGGGTTACAAATATCTTATCTCAAACAACCAATTTATTTGGGTAAATTTTGTAGAAAGTGACTTTCCTTTAAATCTATAATTGGTTAATAAATTTTTATTTATTCATTTTTTATCACCAAACTTTGATGTTTGTGAAAATTTGATCACTCCGTTAGTTTTTATATCCAACATAACGGAATATTTTTTTTTTTTTGAGATAAAGATGAGGGTCAAGCCACTCAAAAATTTTTTTTTTTTTTTGAAAAGTAGCAGCCTCAGAAGCTGCCGATTCCATTTCTATTTAAAATGAAACCAGACTTACATAATACATAGTTTAAAGAAAAGAAAACAAAAGCCAGATTATGGCCCTGCCAGACACCAGTAGCTCTACCATCCCAATACATAACAAAATAAGCTACCTAAATCATCAAAAGAGAAAATGGATAGCTTTATACACTAGCTAACCAATACAAACACGACACAGTAGACTGTCTTCTGGCCCATCATCCAGCACCCAGCATGTTGAGATTTTGCTAGGGTTTTCAAAGATATGAGAAGGAGAGAGAGAGAGCAAGAAGAAGGAGAAGGGGCAGAATTTTTTGTGGGAGGATGAAGCTCTTCCCAATTTTCTATTTTCTAATATTTATTTGGTCTTTTACAAATTTACGAATTAGACCCTACAAATACAAATAATTACAAACAACAATGAAAACATAAAAACAAAAGAGGAATGAGTAGGGACTCCAACAATCCTCCTCCTCCCGACTCATGGAGCGTGTCCGCCTACCAAACCCGCCTTTTTACAACAAGCTTCAAGCTTCAACGGCGGTACCGGCTTCGTCAACATATCCGAACAATTCTTCACTCGTGTGGATTTTCTCCAATGCCAACTCCTTATTCTCAAGCACATCTCGAATCCAATGATACCTCAAATCGATATGCTTGGAACGAGAGTGAAACATCGGATTTTTACTTAAGTGAATTGCACTTTGACTATCACAAAACAAAACATACCCATCTTGCCGAATACCCAACTCGTGCAAGAATTTCTTCATCCAAATTACTTCTTTGCACGCTTCCGTAACGGCTATGTACTCGGCTTCGGTAGTTGAGAGTGCAACACACTTTTGCAATTTAGATTGCCATGACACGGCCCCGTTTCCAAAACAAACCAAATAGCCGGATGTAGACTTCCTTGAGTCTACGTCACCGGCCCAATCGGCATCCGTATATGCCTCCAACACCGGTTCGGTTGTGCCACCAAAACAAATGCAATGCTTACTTGTACCACGCAAGTATCTTAGAATCCACTTAGTGGCATTCCAATGTGCCTTACCCGGATTCGAAAGAAAGCGACTAACCACGCCAACGGCATGAGCTATGTCCGGTCTCGTACACACCATTGCATACATTAACGAGCCTACAACCGAGGCATATGGCACGTTCTTCATCTCCTCCTTCTCATTGTCATCCTTCGGACAACTATCATGAGACAATTTAAAATGGCTCGCAAGAGGAGTGGTTACCGGTTTACAATTTGCCATGTTGAATCTTTCAAGTACCTTCTCAATGTACTTTTCTTGTGACAACCAAATTTTCCGATCTTTTCGGTTTCTAGTGATTCTCATTCCAAGAATTTGCTTAGCCGCACCCAAATCTTTCATAGCAAATTCGCTACCAAGTCTCTCTTTCAATGCTCTAATTTTTTGCAAATCACTACCGATGACCAACATGTCATCAACATAGAGCAAGAGAATAATAAAATCACCGCTAGAATACCGTTTTACAAAAACACAATTATCGGAATTAGTTTTCACGAAATTGTTGTCACTCATAAAAGATTCAAACCTTTTGTACCAATTTCGTGGCGCTTGTTTCAATCCATAGAGGCTCCTCCTCAATTTGCACACCAAGTGCTCTTGTCCTTCCACCACGAATCCTTCGGGTTGCTCCATATAGAGCTCCCCCTCCAAATCACCATGGAGGAATGCGGTTTTGACGTCTAGTTGTTCAATTTCCAAATCCAAACTAGTGGCCAAACCGAGCATAACCCGGATAGAGGACATCTTCACAACGGGAGAGAATATTTCCTCAAAATCAACTCCCTTCTTTTGATTGAATCCCTTCACTACCAACCGAGCCTTGTATCTCGGCTTTCCTTCTTGACCTCCGATTTCACCCGATATACCCATTTATTTTTTAGCACATTTTTGCCTTTCGGCAATTCCACCAAATCAAAAGTGTTGTTCTCATGCAAAGATTTCATCTCATCTTGCATGGCTTCCATCCACTTATTTTTGTGCTCCGATTCAATTGCTTGATCAAAGCATTCGGGCTCACCATCATCTACTAACAAAATAAAATCATCGGTAGAGTACCTTGTGTTGGCCCGCCTTTCTTGGGTCGACCTCCTCACTTCTTGTGGTTGAGGATCCACACTCGAAGAGGTTTCGGCTTGAGGTTCATTCACCTCTTGAGAGTCATTGGTTTCGGTTGGTCGATTCGGATTTGATTGAGTTGTTTGGGAATTTGGGTTAGAGTTTGAGAGAGGAGTTAGATCAACAAGGTTCCTCGAAGAGGTTTTGGCTTTGTTGAGGCTTTGCATATCACCAACGTGCTCTTGTTCAAAGAACACTACATCTCGACTTCTAACTACCTTCTTCTCAACCGGATCCCACAATCGGTACCCGAATTCACCATTCCCATACCCCAAGAAAACACATTCTTTGGTCTTGCTATCGAGCTTTGACCTTTTATCTCTAGGAATGTGCACAAAAGCTTTACAACCAAACACTCTAAGATGATCATAAGAAACATCTTTACCTTTCCAAATCGTTTCCGGTATATCACCGTCCAACGCATGTGAAGGGGAGCGGTTGATCAAGTGGACCGCTGTGTTCAAGGCTTCACCCCAAAAGCCTTTCGAGAGTTTAGAATGAGAGAGCATACACCAAATTCTCTCACAAATGGTGCGGTTCATTCTCTCGGCTACACCGTTTTGTTGTGGGGTCTTTGGAACGGTTTTCTCAAGCTTGATACCGATGGTCTTGCAAAATGATTCGAATGGACCACGGTATTCTCCTCTGTTATCGGACCGGATGCACATCACCTTCTTTCCGGTTTCTCGTTCCACTTCCACAACCCACTTCTTGAACACGTCCAAAACTTGATCTTTTGACTTCAACGGGTATGCCCACAATTTCCTTGAGTGGTCATCCACAAAGGTCACAAAATAAAGTGCACCACTGATGCTTCTATCTCCCATAGAACAAAGATCGGTGTGTACCAAATCCAACAAACTCGGTTTCTTACCATGTGGCGTTCTCTTGAAGGCGACATGGTGTTGCTTGCCCGCCAAACAATGGGTGCAAGAGGTGAGAGAGCTACCGTCACAAGGCACGAAATTCCTTTTAGCGAGAATTTCAATGCCTTTTTGGCTCATGTGACCCAACCGCAAATGCCACAAATCGGTCGAGCCATTTTCCGAAACATTCACCTCCTCACATACTTTAACTTGGGTTGCATAAAGCGAACCCGATTTCGTACCGCGAGCAATCACCAATTGTCCTCTCAACAATTTCCATTTACCTCCAAAGAAGCTACTCTTGTACCCTTCGTCATCAATGATACCAACCGAGATCAAATGAAGTCGCATATCTGGCACATGCCGAACATTCTTCAAAACGAGCTTGCTTCCCAAATTGGTCTCGACACAGATGTCTCCAATGCCAACAATTTTGCAAACTCCGTTATCTCCCAACCTTACAACACCACGTTCACCTTCCGTATAGGAAGTGAACAAGTCACGTTTGGATGTGACGTGGAAGAAAGCGGCAGAGTCTATGATCCAATTGGAGTCTTGACCAATATAATTCACAAAGCCTTCATTGTAGGCTATGAACACCTCTCCATCGGAAGCAAGGGCGGTGGTGTTTTCATTCTCACCATCACTGCCTCTCTCCTTAGATTGACTTCTATTAAAGCCATCATTCTTGGCTTTCAACTTCCGGCATTCAAATTTCATATGGCCGGGCTTCTTGCAATAATGACAAATGACTCCCTTCCTCGACTTCGATCTTCCCTTCGATTTATTTCGTTTGTCATCATTGTGGGAGTTTCTATGAGAACTCCTCCCCCGATTCTCGGTGACTAGAGCCGAAGACTCACCGGTGACACCCAACTCCCTACGTCTCAACTCCTCGTTGAGCATACTATCCTTCACCATGGATAGTGTTACGTCACCGTTTGGTGCCGAATTACTCAAAGTCACCAGCAAAGTTTTCCAACTATCGGGTAGAGAACTCAACAAAATCAATGCTTGCAGCTCCTCATCCAAAACCATTTTCATGGTTGACAAACGATTTACACAATCTTGGAAACGACTCAAATGATCCGAGACCGATGGACTTTCTTGGTATTTCATGTTTACCAATTTTCGAATGAGAAATGCCTTGTTTTGAGCGGTCTTGCGCTCGTACATGCTCTCAAGTTTCTCCCACAAAACTTTGGCATCGGTTTCGGTTGAGATATGGTGGAACACGGAATCATCCACCCATTGTCTAATCAAGGCTATCGTCTTCCGATTAGACACTTTCCAAGCATCCTCCGAGGTTTCGGCAGGTTTGGTACCAATAAGGGGTTCGAAGGCATCTTTACAATACAATAGATCCTCCATCCGAGACTTCCAAATACCATAGTTGGATGAGGTCAATTTAATCATGGTACCACTGCTACTGCTTTCTTCCATCTCAATTTAACAAATACCCAATTAGCAAATCTCCAAATTTATCAAATCAAATCCCAAACCGGGTAGCAAACAGTCAGACAGAATCAGTGCAGGTTGCGTTATGACGCACCTCTACTTCTGTTATAACGGAACACAGACAAAGAACAAATGCTGAAATTCGCCCAGCTTGCGTTATAACGCAATAGGGACTTCCGTTATAACAGAACAACTACCAACGGTTCTAGAGAGCTTCCGTTATCACGCAACACAAACATCTGTTGTAACAGAACAATTTCAGAATGCCCAGCTTCCATTGTAACGGAACAAACCAATGCGTTATAACGGAACATATTCTGACTAGGTTTTACCTCAGATCGCAGATGCCTTTGATCGTCGGAGTAGCAACCAGCAGTAACAGACAACGCCCACCAAATCAAACACTCTACTACCCTCAGATCTGCTCAGCAACAAACAAATTTCGCAACTAACACCAAATCCCCAATCCCCCACACGACTCGGCGAGATGCGGCGGAACAAACTCGAGCGTCGGCGAAGCGACAGCAAGGACAGTGGGGTAGTGACGGCGGCAACGAGCAGGACAGCGGCAGCAACGAGCAACAGTGATGGCGGCGAAGCTCCGGCGACGGCGGCGAACGGTGGCTCTAATACCAGTTGTTGAGATTCGTGCTAGTGTTTAAGGTGTATTTGTGTGTGTATCTAGAGGAAGAGAGGAAGAAGAGAAGAGAAAGAGGGCAGATTTTTGTGGGAGGATGAAGCTCTTCCCAATTTTCCATTTTCTAATATTTATTTGGTCTTTTACAAATTTACGAATTAGACCCTACAAATACAAATAATTACAAACAACAATGAAAACATAAAAACAAAAGAGGAATGAGTAGGGACTCCAACACAGCACATCATCATCATCAATCTTGAAAAGCTCTCAGCTGAACTAGAGCACCAATCACTACACCTGACCACAACATAAACAAAGCTAAAGCTTTAGCTACAAGGGAAGAGTCAGGTAAAGGTTCTACATTAGACTCAAAACACCTTCTATTTCTCTCACCCCACACCACCCAACACACAGCCCCCACAATAGCTATCAGCCTACAGTTCTCAGTTTTTGAGAGTTTAGTACAACTATCCCACAAACTGTCCATAGAAGATGTCAGAATTGGAGTCTGAGCAATAGCAGCAGCCCAGATCCACAAAGGGATCACAGAGGGGCATTTTAGGAAGAGATGAGTAGCAGTTTCTTCATCCTGATGGCATAGAGGACATGAAACTCCTCCAGGCCATCCCTTCTTCCTCATCACATCTTTTGTTAGAATTTTAGCATGTAGCACTAACCACAAGATGGCTCTTATCTTTAAGGGAATGCCAGTTTTCCATAACTACAGAAATTTAGGAATTTGTATCCCCCCACAACTCAAGAATTCATATTGGATCTTCACAATGTAATGTGCCTTATTCCTCCAGGTTTTGTAATCCACAGCACCTTGTTGAGGAGTAAAGGCCATCACTAACTTTTGCACTTCCATCCAATCTTCCTGCAATTTGGCTGACAAATGTCTGTGGAAGCTAATCTGATATCTCATCTCCCCTCCTTGCTGCCAAGCCTCTCTGACAGTAATGTTGGACTGAGAAGCAATGGAAAAAAGACCAGGGAATTGTTGAGCCAAAGAGAGCTCTCCTACCCATGGATCCAACCAAAACTGAGTATTGCCCCCATCACTAACATGCATCCTAGCACCAAGGTTTACCACTTCACATTCTTGCTCAATTGCTTTCACAAAAGGAGACTTATGTCTAGACTGGGAGGTTTTGGCTTGTATGATTTGTTTCCAAAGAGAATTATTTCCAGGATTAGAGTAATGCCAGCACCATATTCCCAAGCAAAGCTTTGTTCATCAAGTCCAGGTTAAGCAGCCCCCATCCATCCTGTTGCAATGGACTACATACCTTATCCCAAGCCACCGATGCATATTTTCTTTTTTCCCCAGACCCTTGCCATAAGAATCTGAGTAACAAGCTATCAATCTGCTTCTTAGCCCACACAGGCATCCTATGCAGTGAAAGTAAATAGAGGGGAGTTGAAGATAGTACAGCCTTTAACATGACAATCCTACCTCCCATAGAGAGGAACCTCCCCTTCCATGTGGCTATCTTCATTTGGATCTTGGCTATCAAGTCATCCCAAATTGATCTCCGAGGCTTCCTCTAATGAATGGGAATACCCAGATATGTTAAGGGTAAATTACCAATCTGACAGCCCATAATCTGAGCAGCAGAAGAGGCTATATCAGGGGACAGGTTTAAGGGGATCAAATCACTTTTGGCATAGTTAATTTTCAATCCAGAGATCTTCTCAAAAGCAATAAGTACCCACTTCAGCAACTTCAGGCTCTGCTCATCATGTTTTAGGAAGACTAATGTATCATCGGCATATTGCAGATGAGTACATTTTTGTCCATTTTCCAGTATAGGTCCCAGGCCTGTAAAGAAACCACTCACTACACATTTCTGCATTATCTTGCTAAAGCCCTCAGCGGCAAAAACAAAAAGGAGTGGAGACAAGGGGTCACCCTGTCTCACACCCCTAGTGCATTCAAAATATTCTGTGAGAGATCCATTAACATTCACACACACCCTTCCACCATGCAGAATCTGGTACATCCAAGATACCCATTGAGAGTGAAATCCTCTATCTCTAAAAGACTGCAAAAGGTAACACCAGTCCAGCCTATCAAAGGCCTTTTCAAAATCCAGTTTCAACAACACCCCTTGCTCCTTTTTGATATGTGTAACGCGCAGTACTTCTTGGGCAGCAACCACCCCATCTAGAATGAATCTCCCTTTTAAAAAAAACATTTTGTGTAGGACTAACGAGTCTCTGCAACACCCTCTCCAATCTGCAAGTGAGAACTCTAGTGATAAGTTTATAAAAACAATTGAGGAGACTTATTGGTCTATAATCTTTCACTAGGTTTGCTTCATCTTTTTTAGGAAGGAGACAGACCATCCCCCTATTCAGCTGAGCAATATCTAACCTCCCCTCATGAAAAGCATGGAACAAACTCATCACATCTTGCTTCACAATGCTCCAAAATTTCTGATAAAAGATTATTGGGAAACCATCTGGACCTGGAGCTTTATCTCCTTGCATTTGAGAAAGGGCAGCAAACACCTCCCCTTCAAGAAAGGTGCAGTGAGTGTATTATTTTCTTCCAGAGAGGCCTTTTCATGCTCCTCCCAAATCTCAGAGACTAGGCTCCCCAAAGGCTCCTAATCCTTATTAAACAACTTGGAGTAGAAAGAGTGGATGTGCTTCTTAATTTGCTGGGGATCCTGAGTGGATACTCCATCAATCTCCATTTGCAATATCTGCTTTTTCCTTCTATTAGCAGTTGCAGCCTTATGAAAAAAGGCAGTGTTATTATCCCCCAATTTCAGCTAATTTTCTCTTGCTCTAGTCCTCCAATACCTCCTCCTGTTTGAGCAATTCAGATAGTTCTTTATGTGCATCAGACCACTTCAGATTTTATTCCTCAGTAGATGATCTCTGCTCAAAAACTTCTTCTAATTGAGAAAATGATTCAGTAAGAGTAGCCTTCAACCTTCTATTATCAGCATTGAGATTTGAGGCCCAGCCTTTAAACTTTTTCCTAAGGTACAACATCTTCTTCTTCCACCCTTTACCAACCTTATTACCCAAGGGAAATTCCTTCCACCATTTCTCAACCAACTCATATAGCTCAGGCACCTCAAGCCAAGCAGGCTCAAATCTGAATATATCTGATTTGGATGTCTGTGTGGACAAAGGTGGTGTGTGCAACATCAGAGGGGAATGGTCAGATGAAAGCCTTGGTAGGGCTTGGATGGAATAGTCAGGGTACTGAGCCTCCCAATCATCATCAACAAAAAACCTGTCCAATAAAAAAAACCTGTCCAATAAAGCCATAGATAAACTCCCCCTAGCCCAGGTGTACTTTTGAGATAAAAGTTTCACCTCATTGAGCTGAGTGTCAGCAATACATGAATTAAATCCCCTACTAGCCCTAACCTGAAAAGAAGGCCCCTGCCTTTCACTCTTTTTCCTTAAAGCATCAAAATCCCCAGCTACAACCCAAGCACCCAAAAAAGAAGATCTTATATCTCTGATCTTAGCCCAGAATTGAGCTTTTGGACTATTACCAGTAAGGCCATAGACACTGGTAAAAGTCCAAAGAAAACCATCTGTTTTATTTTTTATATTTACAGTAATAGAAAAAATCCCTATTTTACAATCTATTACATCACACATGCTTTCATTTACACCCACTAAAATCCCACCTACTGAACCCACAGCAGGCAGCCACTTCCACCAGGAAATATCATTAGAAAAATAAGAAAGAGTCCTAGAATTGAAGGATTTTTTCTTAGTTTCTTGTATACCTATTACAACAGGCTTATATACAATTAGGAGGTCTTTTAATTCTGTTCTAGTGGCTGCACACCCCCCCCCCCCCCAGCCCTCTACAATTCCAATTAAGAATCAACATGGGGAAACCACCTGGCCCCAGATGATTCCACAGCTACCATGGCCAAAACATCTTCCAAGACCATTTTCAGATCCTGCCTGGCAAGCTGTTTCAATTGTCTAATTCTTCCTAATCTTTCCTCCTCACTCACACCCAAACTTATCCCCATCTCTGTCAATTGTTGGTTGAGTTTAACCTCAGAATATTGAGATAAAGGAAAGATCTCAGAAGGAGATATACCTGAGGGCTTGAACTTGTTGAGCTGCCCTGGAGACTTCTCCTGCTCTGCCTCAGTGGGGGGGGGATGCTAGAGCTAGCACCATCCTGATCAGACTTCTTGGCATTTGGTGGTATGCCCCTACCTCTTTTCTTAGGAGGATTAGGAATTTCCTCCTTAGAAGAAGAGACAGTAATGGGCTAATCTGGAGAGCAAGGCTACTTGAGTTTCTCTAGCTTCTTGTTTGCCCTCTCACAATCATCTTGATGAAGAAGGTCAGTGACCACCCCCAGCAATGCTTCCTTATGCATCCATCCATGTGGAGTTCCACCATCTCCATCATACCATCCTCTTAGTCTGTGTCTTAGACCAACCAGCTGCTCCAACTCCTTGGGTTTCACCTCACCTTGAGCTAACACCAGCTTACCTTTAGCATGAGCTTTGCCAAGGATGTCCTGGTCCACCTGTTCTTCATCACTCATAGCACCTTCATCTTCCCCAAGAGGAAAGAGTTCCTTTTCAATTTCTCCCAGAATCTTCTTCATCTGTGGGACCCATTCCACCTTTTGCTCCCCAGGATCAAAAGAACTATCAATCCCCCCTACCTCTGGTTCAAATGTAACAGTGTAATAGGCAATCTTCTTTCCCTTTTTGTGAGGAAGCAAGGTTGTGGTTCAGGTAGAAATGCTAGATTTGGTAATGCAATCTTCACCCTCATCCATCTATTGTCCAACAATTCCTTGCAAAACCAATCAACATCAACCACATCCCCAACCTTTCCTATCAGTTTCTGAACGAATTCCACATGCCTGAGTTGAAGAGGTAGACCCTTTACTAAGACCCAAAATTCATTTAATGGTTCCCCTTGATCAATGTATGGACCAGAAGGTTCAAGAACCTCAATTACTCCCAAATAAATCTCTAATTTCCCTTCCTCCAGACCTCCTGGAGTTTTACCAAAAAATGGTTGAGACCCAAGACAGTGACCACCCACCTGGTGTGAGGATACCTATGACGCAATTGCTTCTCCAGAGATTTAGGCGAGCACCCACCCGGAGTTTTCAACATCACACATTGCTTAATCCACCTTCTAGTTTCCCTGACTTGCGGAGCCTCTAGAACAAAACAAGTCTCAAAGTTCTGGCGGAGATTTGGCACTTTGGCTTGCTGAAACCCTAGGATCTTCTCCCCTCTCCCTCTCGTATTGATTGCCCTCTCCTGCTGCTTGCTATCACCTTTGTTTAAGTCACAAGAGTTTGCTCTGTGCCATGTGCGTCTACACTTGAAACAGGTCAAGGCATTCTTGCAATTTCGAGCCAAGTGCCCTTTTCCCCACAACGGTAGCATCGATCCGACGGATTCTTGAGCGCAATAGGTTTTTTAGAAGGCTCCGGGATCCTCTGCACCTTAGTTGCAGCTACCTGAGCATACGACGGTTTCGATTGAGTTTCTTGCTCCAGCACAATCGATCCCTGAATCATCGGGTGTGAACCATTGGGGATGGTAACCGACTTATCAGAGACAGTTCGGGTGTGCGTGTAATCGACTCCACCCGCTGGATTGACAAGCGGTTCAATCGGATTCAGGGAATCGAACGGAATCGATCCCACTTGAGTCGTCCCATGACCCGACTGGAGACTAGAATAATCGACAAGCTGGAGAAATTGCCGAAACAATTGAGCATAATCTCCACCGGAGAACGGGGGAATAGAGATGACCGGAGATCCGGCCATCGCCAGGATGTATGTGAGCCAAACCTTAAAATTCTCAAGAATCGCCTTCTCAAGAAAATCGCCTCTATTGTGATTCTACCCCCACTCAAATTTAAATGTCTATAAAAGACCCCCATCCGGGTTTCAAACCCGCGACCTTCCACGCGGAGAGCGTTGCCTTTAGCCACTAGACTAAAGACTGGTTCAACATAACGGAATAGTTAACAAAATAGTTAACATGACATCAATTTTATTTTTTAGACAGATTTTTTTACGTAAAACTTAAAAAATGTGATAATAAATTAAGATACAGTTAATTTTTTGTTTATTTTTCTTTATTGACAAATATTTTCCATTTTTAGAGTTTTTTAAGTATTTATTTCGGATTTTTTAAATTCATGTACAAACAAGCATTATTTTATTAATATTTTAGAGTCATTTTGAAAAATTCAAAACAATTACTTAATTGGAATTGGAGTAATACATTTGGTTGGGAGTTTCCTTTTAAATATGATGTCTGTTTATATGTTTTTTTATGTTGTTCTTTTATTTCTTTTTTTTTTTTTGGGAAAATACATCCACACTCTCCTAAATGTTAACTTGTAATCAAGTGCCCTCCAAACTTTTATTTGCCCCAATAACCCCAATCCAGTGAATTCATAAAAATTAGCCCCCACGTGTTAATCTCACTCATAATTATCAATTATTTATAGAAAGTGACTAAATGGACATATATCAATTTATCGCATTATATTTTGATTATTTTAAAAATTAACATATATCTAATTTTATCATTTGAAAGTGATCGTTATGTAGTAACTAAAGACAATACTCTCTGTGTGAGGGTTGCAAGTTTGTACTTGGATGGAGGGTCTTTTATCGATATTTAAATTTGGAAATATAAAGTATCCATTGAATAATTATCCATACATCTATGGTGTATAAATTTTGTAACAATTACATTAATTTTATGAATTTACATTAAAATCGTAACATAGTGTGCCACCATTTTCGCCCTTTCGAGGGGTCATCACATAGGAACTCTATAGATGTCTATTTAGGGCTGCCAATGCAAGGCCCGTTTGCGTTATTTCGTTTCGTTTCGTTGAAACGGAACGATTAATGCAACGGGACGGTGTTGAGTTGGGCCGACACACGAAAATTGGCCCAGTTTCGTGGCCCAAAACGAAACGCAAACAGAATCGTTAATTTGCGTAATCGTTAATTTGCGTTTCGTTTGCAATTGTACCCGGCTACAATGTGATAATTGCAGGGCACACAATGGAAGCCGCCATATAAAAAGACTAAGCGGCAAAGTCTGTAACCCTAGCCGCTCTTCCCCTCTTTTCTTACTCCCCTCTCCTCCTGACCCCTGACCTCCTCTCTGCCTCCATCTCGCACGCCTCTGACCTCAAAACATATCTCGCACGCCTACTTCGCTGCCTCTAGTACGCCGCTGCTGGTGCTGGTACGCCGCTGCTGGTGCTGGTACGCCGCTGCTGGTGCTGGTACGCCGCTGCTGGCTGCTGGTACGCCGCTGCCGCCGCTGCTGCTGGTACGCCGCTGCCGGCTGCTGGTACGCCGCCGCTGCCTGCTGTTCATTTAAAGAATGATGAAAAAGAACTTCAAATTGCATTTGATTTTCTGATAATCCCAGGTTGGGTACTCAATTTGAGAAGCCAACAAATAGGGTTGCTGATTTTTACGGATTTGAGATTGATGATGAATTTTCTGAGATCTGATACTTAATATATTTTTTTTCAATTTACTTGTTTGTTCTACTGTTTTTTGTGATTTTTATGTTATTTTTATTATTTTTTCTATTTTCTGATTTTTTATATCTCTGGTAAATGATCTTTTTTTGGTAGATAGGGATTAGGGTTTTGTTATTTGTGATTTGTAACATTCTGTCGTTTCGTTCCGTTTAATTAAAACGAAACGCAAATGACAGAAAATTTTGTACTGTTGGATCAACAGAATGCAACACGACACGCCGATCCCTTGCGTTAATCCAAATGAAACACCAAACGCAAACGCAGATTTGCGTTGCGTTTTAGATGTTATGCAGCCCTATGTCTATTTAATAGACGCTAGGTAGTACTCATTTTAAATTTGAGTCACTTGACTATCTTCTATCTAATTCCTTTTTCGGCCGGAGGACAACAATTGCATATTTGCTAACTAGAAATAATAATATAGAAGGGAGGATGGAGAGGGCTCAAGGAAGACAACAGGGCGATGCGAAGGCGATTCCACCGGTGGACAACTGGCAGCTTGTTCTCCACCGTAAACACCGCCACACTGTCACCGCCGAGCCCCTAGTACCGACCTACACCCCCTACGAAACCCTAGCAACACACAAGACAATTCTGCGCTACAGACAAACCAAACCCACCCTGGTTCGCTATTTAACCCACCTCCCTTCTTCCTCCCAATTCCTCCTCACTTCTCACACCCCCTCTTCCCCAAAACAAAAACACATTCAGAACCACCCATGTCAAAGCGTCTTGCCTCTCACCTTCCACCCAACTCCTCACCATCCCCACCCCCCCACTCGCTCTCATTCGCCTAACCGTGACTGCACCTACGCCCAAGTGGCGACTTCACCCCCGGCTAAGAGAGCAGCCACGACAATCACTCATGCCCACCATCACAACACATCCACAAACCAGAGCTACCAATACCGCAGGGAACAGCCATTTTATGATAACCCAAAAAACAGCAAAGGGAACCGACATCAAAGCCATAGATGTAGGGATAATGCTATGGGGATATCTTTTTATCTTTTATCTTAAAGAAAGAGCATATATATTGGATCACATTAATTAGTTAAAGGAAAATGCTATGGGGGTACCGCAAAAGATACAGTCGGAGATACCATTAAACATTGACTGCCAATAAAAAATGTGATAAGTTGAATATTTAGGAGGTTAAGGTGAATATTTAGGCGGATAAGCTGAATAGTTAGGAAGTGTAATGCTGCAAGTTAAATTAAGAGTAGTTTTTATTGGCTGTAAAGCAAAATGTGTTAAGTGTAACGCTGCAATTAGGTTTTTATTGTGGAGTTTTTATTAGTTGTCAAGCAAAATGTGTTAAGTTGAATATTTAGGAGGTCAAGGTGAATATTTAGGAGGTTAAGGTGAATATTTAGGAGGTTAAGGTGAATATTTAGGATTAGTTGAATTGGTCAAAGATTATGGTATCCCCGACGGTATCCTTAGTGGTATCCGAATATCTGAACTGTTAATTAAATATTTAATACTTTTTTTTCTTTTAAGCAGTAAATTAATTTGTATAATATTACATAAATAGAGAGCTTATCACATGATTGAAGACGCAATATATATTGAGTAGGGATCCCTTGACAATCCCTAATTTGACAATCTTGACAATCTAATATTTCAAAAATTTGTAAAAATTCATAAAAAATCTTAAAAATGGAAAAAGATTTGTGGATGCATTACTTAACATGTAGATTGATAGTGTTTCAAATTTCAATCAATTTGAATATCGTTTGATGACTTATCAAAATTTTGTGTACTTGTTAACGATTGTAATTTAACGGATCTTTGAAAAGCTATCAAATATCACTTAAATTGAATATAATCGAAAACATAATCAATCTCTAAGTTAAGAAATACTTCCGTAAACTTTTTTCTATTTTTGAGAATTTATATGAATTTTTATAAATTTTTGAAATATTAGATTATCAAGATTGTCAAAATAGGGATTGTCAAGGGATCCCTCCTCATATATATTACCCAGTCACGGTTTCCACATACCTTAAGGTTTTTTTTTTTTTGAAGAGCTATTTATTAAAATTTTTTTGAAGAGCACATACTTTAAGGTTATAACAAACTTTCCAATTTACACGGTAATTTTACATAAACGTACGTGAGCTGCTCAATTAATAATCAACCTCATAATTTTCATCATCGTACATAACAATTAATTAATGATATACTTAGGAACTGATAGAGATTTTGCCACACAATTGTCCGACTATCTTAAGTGATAGCGCGGTGAGGCTGATGGATTGATCGATCAAAGCGCGGAGTGACAAGCTGATACCGGCATTCGGATGCTTCGAAGCACTCCCTATGCACTTTGAAAGGCGTCGATTCGTGCATTCCAGATTTGTTCTTACTTTTTGGAGGTCCGATGGTGATAATGTCGATTTTCTGTGCAGTATCTGGTTGTATCATGATAAAAATTGCAAGTATTGTCATTTTTGTATTGTTCGTAAAATTAATAAATATATATTGAATGTAATTATTCTGATTAATCATATAGAATATCATGAAATTAGCTCAAAATTAATATAGCTAATGCAATTTGTTTTTTTTTTTTTGAAAAGTTGACAGCGGCTGCCAACATGAATTTTTTTGATAAGTTAATTGATATTAATTTACTCCATGCGAAGGGTTAACAAACAAAAATGAATTAATGACGTGAGTTAATTAGGCACTAAATAAAAAAGGAAATTAAAAAATAACTTGATCAAAAGATATGTACCGTTAATGTAGCTTTGAGTTCGCCAAGTGCAAGCTGAAAGTCTGACTGGATGGACTTGCTAAAACTGGAATCAAAATGGTGGGTCTTGAGCAAATGAAGAACATTCATATAACTAGCTCTTGCGGCCTTAACCGAGTCTTCTATGATGTCCATTGCATGAAACCCTACACTAATTCCGGCATGCAAATGACCAACTACGGCAATTTCCATGTCTTTTGCACACTGCACCACGGAAGGATGACCGACGCATGAAGGGATGGTGAGAGGATCTATAATGCCGGTGGCTACTGTTGCGGTGGTAGAGAGAGCAAGTAGACAAGTGAGAAGGAGAAGAGAGAAAGCTGGGGATTGTGTAGCCATGGCTAATTAATTATGTGTCTTGATCTATATGAACAAATAAACAATTATGTTGTATGTTAATTTGAGTTTTTTGATTGAGGTGAAAATGTCTTTGTTGTGATTGTAATTTATAGATACCAATCAAAAACCATTCACTCTATTTTTAGTCAATGTACATATTATTTATGCATGCTTCTTGTTTCAAACCAATTTATTGTTAACGATAGTCATGTTTAACTTTTGGAACAAACTTTCTTGTGGTGAATATAATTTTTTTCAATTAAGACCAACTATAGTTTTTTTTTCCTTATTTTTTACATCAAGACTTAATCGTTCATTTTAAGCTTTTTCTGTTTTCTTTTTCAACAGTTTTAATCAACTATTAAGATATAAGGTTAGTATTCAACAGTCAATGTTTTGACTCTTTTGTTAATATAATTTTAAGCTAAGTTGAAAATTAGAAGATGGATCAATTAATTAGAGAGTTCTGTACATAAATTGATCTGCTTATGGCATGAAGCGCCAAGCCCCTTGCTTTGCAGCAGGTAGTGTGTACTTTACAGATGTTCCACAATTCATACTCTTATGACTTAATTTGCTTAAAATTATTAAAATTGATGAAAACTGATGTTAAATAGGTTGTTTTGTGTTTTCTTAAAATTTTATGCTCCTTGCTCTAAATGAAACCAAAACTCACCCAATTATTTCGTATATATTATGGATCTCACTTTGCTCAAAATAGCCAAAATAGTAGAGAACTATATTTTAAAAAGGTGGTTTTGAGGTTTTTTTTAATTTTTTTATTTTTGTGCTCAAATCTACTTCAAATGAAACCAAGACTCGTCCGTTTGTCCTACAAATAGTTTGGATTGATTAGTACCAAATTCATGCTGTTATGGCACACATTTTACTTAAAGTTATCAAAATTGCTCCAAATGGTAATTCAAAGCGGCTGTTTTGTGTTTTATTACCATATAAATGTTCTATATCATGTGTTAAACAGTTTGGGTTGATTATCACATATAATTCATGCCGTTATGTCATTTAGTTTGCTCAGAATTATTATAATTGCACAAAAGTACGTGTTTAACAAGGTTGTTATGAGTTTCCTTGGAATTTTGCATTCACATGTGCTCCAAATTAATCCAAAACTGATCCAAATATTCCATATTATGGGGATTTTTTTATTAATAAAAAAATAAAAAATCAAAATTACAAAAGTGAAAAATAGTTTTGAAAAATTGCAGAAATAGAAAAACCGCGACCTGAGGTCGCGGCCTAGTCCCAGACTAAGCCGCTACCTCAGGCCGCGGCCTAGTCCCAGACTAAGCCGCTACCTCAGGTCGCGGCTTAGTCCGGGACTAAGCCGCGACCTGAGGTAGCGGCTTAGTCTGGGGGCACATATCTCCCCTTTCTTTCTTTCTTTCTCTCTTCTCTTCTCTTCTTTCTTTTCTTCTCTTCTTTCTTTCTTTCCTCCTTTCTGTCCGACCCAGCCCCCCCCCCAGCGCCCCCACCTCCCCCCCCAGCGCCCCCCAGCCCCCCCCCCGGCGCCCCCCTGCCGGACCCCGCAGCCCCCCGCCCTGCGCCCCCCCGGACCCCGCAGCCCCCGACCCGTCTTCTCGGAGTAGCGGTGAGATTATTGTCTTGTTTTGTAGTTTTATTTTAGGAAATGTATGTTGACATGTTCAATTAGTTGAAAATTGTTGTAGA
This sequence comes from Cyperus esculentus, assembly GCA_030179965.1. NCBI lineage: Eukaryota > Viridiplantae > Streptophyta > Magnoliopsida > Poales > Cyperaceae > Cyperus > Cyperus esculentus. Next base: position 407,172 of record JASGLE010000034.1, on the reverse strand, counting down.
ATTGGTGATTGAATTGTTGAATTGTCGTGAATTTGGATTTAAATTATTGAAGGGTTGTTCACTTGTAAAATTTGTAGGAAATCATAAAAATTCCCGAAAAATGTGAAATCTTGTCGGGAGCACCCAAACATTATAGAAAACATGCTCGCGATCTTAGACTTGTGTGTTATATTCAAAATTTGGGAAAAAAAATCAATTTCCGCTGCTGCTGGTACCGGCAGCACCGGTATCACAGAAAGTTCGAGAGAGGAATCAGTCCGGCGTTTAAAATTTTTGTTAAAAACAGTTCAATTTTATTTGACGAGCATTTGGAGAGGTGTTTTGGGAACACTTCTCATGTATAACATTTTTCGATTTGGTGCATTTTTAATGTACTTTTAATCCAATTTCATCGGGAGGGTAGTTCTGGAAACTGTTTTGCAATTTGCTTAAAACATTTAATTGGAAGACTTAGACTTGGAGTTTTTCAATAAAATTTTTTGTACAAGCACTACTCGATGTGTACTTCAAGAATATAAAATAAAATGTGGTAGTCCAATGCATAGATTTGTACAGTTTTTCATTTCTTTCTCTGCGTACCAGTATTGTAACAGTAAGGACCGGTATCGGTTTTCTGGTTTGAATTCGGAAATTCATAACAATTCACAGAAAATTTCAAAAATAGTAAAATTTTGACAGGACGTTTTTTTGTGTGTTATTTACATGTAATAAAAATCTGAGAATTTTTAGACAACCAGAACCACATGTTTTCATTTTTTTTGTGAGTGATGGTCATAAGTAGTGGTGCTGGAAACAGTGCTGCCGGTTTATTAAAATATTTATTTGGGGGCCTTAGACTTGGAATTTTTCGGTGCAAATTTTTGTAGAAGCAAAACTTGATGTTTATTACAAGAATATAAAAAAAAATGGGGCAGTCCAATTTACGGAATAGAGCAGTTTTTTCATTTGAAAAAGAAGCAAAACTTGACGGTTTGGTTTTCTGGTTGTCATTTGAAAAATCGTATTAATTCACAGAAAAATCAGAAAAATGTAAAATTTGGTCGGGACCTTCATTTAGGTGTTATTCACATGTCCTGAAAGTTTGAGAATTTTTCGACCACCAGAGTTGCTGTTTTCCATTTTTGTGTGCACCATGCGCAAAATGGTGTTGTTTTTTTTAAGTTTGATGTCTTTTTGGATTTTTGCGACTAAATTTGAAGTTACTAATCAAATAATGGCAACAGATGTCGACTGGCAGAGGCCACGATGGTGCTGGACCGTCAAATGCACCAACAACAGGTACATTGTTGCAGGTACCCGAGGAATGTCACCGCATGCGTGACATCGCCAATGAGGTAATTCCCTTTATTTCTTATGAAATGTTAAATTTTGACAAGTAATAACCTGACACTCCCCATATATTGCATGCGTTGTAGGATATTAAACCCCTCTCCATGAGGCAGTCCCGACGAAGAATCCCGCACCACGACTACTTTGATGACAAGCTAGTTCAGATGGGGTTGTATCAGGTCGACCAGATGGAAACGTTCGACCTCGATTGGGCATTAATCACAGCCCTTGTGCAGAGGTGGCGTCCTGAGACGCATTCATTTCATATGCCAACGGGCGAAATCACTATCACGTTACAGGTATAAACGACATACCAACTTGTGTAGCCCTATTTCTTTGTTAATGGATGTGCAACACCATTTTCATTATGCCGATTAAATATTATGAATACATTGCAGGATGTAGCTATTCTGTGGGGATTGCCGATTAAAGGTGAGCCCGTGACCGGAGTGACGGACATAAACTGGACACACTCTCTCGAGAGTGTGTTCGGCCCGGGGGTCGGGGACGATGCATTCAAGCGCAAGAAGGTCACGAGGAAGGACGGTTCGTCTTATTATAGAGTGTCCAAGTACCATCTCAGGTAGTTTCACTAATTAATTTCCAATTGTACACGTTCATATGTTTTGGTGTCGTGTTGTTTATATGGGTTCATTAAAATGATTTTAGGTTGCGTTGGTTGGCCGAGAGATTTGCCGAACTTCCAGAGAACGAGGATCTGTTGCATCAGAACCTGGCGGGGTACATCATGGAGTTGATTGGAACCGTTCTCCTACCCGACGGCTCAGGTGACTGCATGCCGTCGATGTATTGCCAGTTCCTCCAAAATTTGGACCAGCCGGTCGTGTACAATTGGGGAGCGGCTGTCCTGGCATGCCTGTATCGGAACCTCTGCCGGGCTTCGTGGGCAAATGCGACGTCCATCGCCGGACCGCTAGGTTTTCTCCAGAAGTGGGCGTGGACTCATTTTTATATGGGTAGACCGGAGGTCGTGTCCGATTATTTTCTCGGAGGTCCGGATCCGGAGAGACGGCACGCGTACGGGATCGTATGGTGCGGCAGCAGAAAGTTCAACGACAACCCGCACGGCAAGGTCAGTTTCTATGTAAAAGCCATAGAAGAATTGCGGGAAGGTGATGTCAACTGGGAGCCTTATACAGAGTTGCTGGACGAGGATGGTGTCGAGTTATTGCCTACGCGAGTGCTCGAGGAGTCCGACGCGTGGTGGGCTAGGATCCACTTGGTCCATTTTTGGATGGTCGAGTGCCATTACCCGGATCGGGTCATGCGACAGCTAGGTGCAAAACAGCCATCACCCCCGCCGGCTCCAGAGCCGTGGGAAAAAACTTGCAGGCTTCATGTTCTTGATCACGGCCCGCAAGATCATCTGCGCCCGCCAAGATGGGAGGATGTTCACGACACTTACATCAAAGAATGGGACGAGATCGACCGATATGTTGTTGACCACTCTGAGGTGTACGATCCGAGCGATTACCGTGACTACATGATATGGTTTTCACGAAACGGGTGTATCACCGTGCACACGCGAGAGAGGATCCTAGCGAGATTTTCCGAGCCGCTGCCGTTGCCTTCCCAGCCAGTGAGTTCGATGCCTGTCCCGCCTAGACATGATGTTACCCCGCGCTTGGTACGCATTCTCTGTTGACCTTTTTTTTTTTGGTGTTCAAATTAAGAATATCGCTTATCCAGTTGTTATGCAGGTTCAGCGCATGCTTAGGCAAGCAGCGTACGGACTGAGATTGATGGTCTCCAAGACATCCAAGAAGGTGGGAAAGTTCATGTTAAGTACGTGTCGCGGAAGTCTAGATGACGTTGGGCAGGGGTATCGCTTGGACGAGTTACTACAGGCACGTGGACTCCCTATGGACATTGACAGTCGGCAGTCAAGCGGAGAAGATGACCAGTCGTCGGACCCGACGCCGGACCCGCCAACAATGGAGGACATGGAAAACTTTTACGCGGATTACCTTCCATGTTCCGGAGGACGTGGTGACGACACGCCCGTTGATGTCGGACCGAGTGACGATGCCGGTACTTCGGCATCTGCCGATGTCGTTTTCGGTCCGGGTGCGGAGTCGACACCGATGCCAGTCACCCAGGCGGCTCAAACACATCGTCGCCCTTATGTGGTTGGATCGACCACCCAGCGTATGTGTAGCTGTTGTACCAATCGGATTTCGTACATATAAATTATTTACTCTTTAATTTCGTTGATTTTCCGTTTTTGCATATAAATTGCGTGCCAATCGAATTTGAAATGAATTCTTTGCTCTTTAACAGGTAGAATAGAGGAAAGACGTACTCGACCGAACCGTGGGGAGCCACCAGAGAGATACAGAGACTTTGTATAATGCTTGACTTTGTTTAACTGTTGTAAACTTGTTCTAAATTGATCTCGCTCGTGCGAACTTATTTAGTGGACTTGGCTAATTTAGTGGACATTTTATTTTTCTTCCATTTGTATGGTTTGCTTGCTTGGCTTGCTTAGTCTCGGTTTTTTTTTTGTTTTATTATTACTGTTATTATTATTATTATTATCATAAATTGTCTCATATATCTCATAGAAAATACAATCACACTTAATATCTAATACAATATCGATAATACGTATAATCATAAGTAACATCTCACATACATTTTCCAAAAAGTACACTCACACTTAATTTCTCATACAATAGTTCAATAATACATTACGCATGATACATTTTCGGATTGTCAGATAAATGCTACACAAGCCGGCTAAACCACCTCTTCACCCCTGCAAGTGTCTTTTTGCTGACCTTTGTCTTTCCTTGACGTGTACTCCCTACAAAAATAAATAAAATGCGATAAGATAATAAATATGGATATATGTAAGAACGGTTTACAAATTATACTACGTACCCTGACTTGGTTCTTGTTGTGGATTGTCCTGTGTAGGTAAGTCTGTTGGTCTCGGAATGCCACTCACCGAGTGACGTCCGCTCTGCCTGCGGCTTGGTTCAGGTTCCACACTATCTCTTGTCGGTGGTCTCGGAACGCCACTCACCGAGTGACGTCCGCTCTGCCTGCGACTTGATTCTGGTTCCATACTGTCTGTTGTCGAAGGTCTTCTAACGCCACTAGTCGAGCGACGTCCGCTCTCCCGCCCTGATTGATATGAAATTGTAGCGGTACTGATTAGTACTAAATTTAGATAGTTGTTGTGACTGCAGGAATGAAAGGAAAAATAATTACCCGGAAGAAATTCGTTCAATATATGGGCATTTGCAGGCCTTGAACGTGGTGCGGATTGGTCGGTCTCATGGGCAGAAGGTGCCCGACATTTCCTTTTATTATGACCTAGGGCGCCACATCTGGAACACTTGTTCTTTCGCTTGTTTACCTGCTTCTGCATTTCATCCATAGTCATTGGAATTCGGTGATGTTTTCTCCTACCTCGCTTCACCTTGCTCGGGTCTGGGACAAATTGCACACCGTTGTATATTGGCCACGCCTCAATTGTTCCAGCTGGTTCGAACAAAGGCTGCCATGTTCTGAAAAGATATTCCGCACTGTAATATGGAGAGACATAATCCTTTATGTCGAGATTCCGTTCGCTCAAAACTGCAATCACGTGCCCACAAGGAATCCCTGTAAGATTTGGTTTCTGGCATTGACATGTCGAACCATTAGGCGGCAAGAGCTGGACCTGATAGGCGTACCATTTTTGATTTCCTTTCTTACCCTCCTTTGCCCTCACCTCATACATATACCTGGACCAGCTCTTTGTTCTTATCTCCATTGCATGAGACTTCATTGTTCGATTTTCAATTTTGGCGTGCACTTTCGGTGCCCAAGGTTTGCTCAAATTCATATTTTGTCGAGCAAGTTCTCTTCGATCGGCAAACCACTGCATTGATTTGTAAAAGGTTACCTCCACCAGAGCAGTAACAGGCAAGGCACGTGCGTCCTTGTACACCATGTTTAGAGACTCTACGCCGTTAGTTGTCATGATTCCCCACCTGTGCTTGCCACCGTCGTGACTAAGAGCCCATAGATCCGTTCGTGGAGGTTGCTCTGCCCTCCGTTCTCTGTTACCGGTTTTTCCTATATTCATTATGTAGTCCCATGCTTCGCTATGCAACTCCTTTAAATTTTTCATTGGATCGTCGTATTTTCTCATCTTACTGGCATATGCGGCTGCATCGAAGAGTGTAAGCACACCCGCATTATTGAATGTCTTGTGTATGTTTTCTTTAATATGGCGACCACAAAAACGATGTTTGCACTCCCCTTTCGCCTCAGACCATCCTGAATCAACGCGCAAAAAAACATTTCGGATGGCAGGATGTCGGTCAGAAATGACGGTGTATGTTTCCGCTCCGGGTGGTATTACTTCTTTCCGCACCCACTTCATCCACCAGTTCCATGCATCACCGTCCTCCTTATCCACCAAGCCATAAGCAAAAGGAAACAACTGGTTGTCTGCATCGTATGCCGTGGCAACAAGGAGTCTACCTTCGTACCGACCGCTAAGAAAGGTGGCGTCGATGCCAAACACCGGCCGGAGGTACCTCAATGCTCTTCGGCAAGGACCAAACGACCATGCAGCTCTTTTGAATACTTTAATACCGTCGCGATCTCCGGGCTCTCCTTCGATTTGTATCTTTGTCCCCGGATTTTTTTGACGATACGCTTCCAGTAATCGGGGAAGAATGGAATAAGACCCAGACCAACTGCCCCACTCTGCACCGATGGCCTTCTCTTTAGCACGCCACAATTTACTATATGACGGTTCCTGATGAAAGACCTTACGAACCACGTTGCGCAGGTCCTTCATGGAAACAGCTGGATTGTCTTTTACCGCTTGGCCGATCTCGTCTGCGATAAGTGACGCAGTTAACTGTTTATGATCACGCCTTGCTATTTCAACCGTACATGAGTGGTCCAATGGGTTTGTTTTGATAGTAAATGATGACCCATCCTTACTTGCGGCATACAATCGCCATTTACATGTCACGTACTGCTCACATCTTGCAACGTATTGTACTTTATTGCTGCTCACAACCTCAATTTGTCGGTTCTTTTCGAGGTGCCACTTTCCAACTGCCTTTGTTAATTCATATTTCGAAGCGAAGGTACGACCGACCGCTAAGGGATGATGGAAAACTTTCTTACCACCAACCGTCCACGAGTCGGCTTCTATTGCAGTCGGACATTGGTTAAATGTGCGCACTGGGTGCTCGGGTCCCCGATCAGCAAAAACGTGTGGCTTCCAAAAATGTTTGCCATAAGTGGTTTCGGAAGCCGGTTTGTAACCACTGTTCTCATTGGCATCGCTACTATCGCTACTACCGCTGCTATCGCTATCGCTGTCATCCTCTTCTGCTGCCATTGCTTCTTCGTCGTCATCTTCGCTATCATCATCTTCCTCATCTTCATCTTCATCTTCGATATCGTTAACTTCGATATCGTTGTCTACTGTCGTTGCTTCTTCGGCCTCGGTATCATTATCCTCACCTTCCTGTATACACGACGGGGAAGAGTATTGTGGTTGGTACCGCGGGGGGGACTGCGGTTGGTACGGAGTGGGCGACTCAGGCTGAAATTGCGGCTGGTAACGCGGGGGGGACTGCGGTTGGTACGGAGTGGGCGACTGAGGCGGAAATTGCGGCTGGTACCGCGAGAGGGACTGCGGCTGGTAATGCGGGGGGGACTGCGGCTGGTACTGCGGGGGGGACTGCGGCTGGTACTGCGGGGGGGACTGCGGCTGGTAATGCGGGGGGTATTGCGGGGGGGACTGCGGTTGGTACTGCGGCTGGTAATGCGGGGGGTATTGCGGGGGGGACTGCGGTTGGTACTGCGGCTGGTAATGCGGGGGGTATTGCGGGGGGAACTGCGGTTGGTATTGCGGGGGGGACTGCGGTTGATACGGCGGCCGGTACTCTGAGGTGTTCCAATATGTTTGGGAACTGCTACCCGGTAAATTGTCACCCGTCGGCACATATGCATCACCGGAGTGGTGTGGGACAATTTCCACGAATAACTCAACCATCGACAAAAACGGACACCTTATGGTCTGTGCAATTGCAGCTTGCAATCTACGATCATCATAAATCTGAACTGGGCTGAAGAAGAAACTGCCACGGTCCGCTGTATTCATTTTGCCCTGAATATTTAGTGCGAATTCGTTTTCCATCAATCCCAAATGCCGGTATATCATTCGTTTTAAATTCTCGAATGACACATTGGCCTCTGATGAAAACACAAATCTTGGTGGTTGGTTATAACATACACCCATCGGGCCAACAAATATGCAACCACCGACATGAACACCGAATGACACGGAAGTCATTGAACTAGACCTACATATGTACAGTACATTTAAAAAACTGTTTCAATATCTCACAAATCTTTAAGAATAATAATAAATTGATTTAAATTTTTCCCAGAATAATTTATAAGTGGAATCTTAAATTAGTGGATGGTGTTTAAAATAAGTCTGAACAGTGTTTCATAATATATTCAGAAATTAAATATATAAGTCCTAATTTTTTTTGGATTTAAACAACTGTTTCATATACCGTACAATTGGTGGATGGTGTCTAAAATAGGTCAACGGAATCTTTAATTAATATGGTACCAATAGTATCCTACATAAATTAATTAACAGGGTTATATTTTTTATTAGCAATCCGGTTAAACTATTATATTAGCAACCAAATTAAAATGTAGAACAATTTTAAGGGTAATATAAATCCTTAACATGGTAATATTTTTTATAATAAGATAATGTATTACTTGACAATATCTAACCTTCGGCGAACATGCAAGATTAGCGGAATATAACAAAGCAGCAGCAGCAGGCCATAGCGGTGCCAGCGAGTACCAAAGGGGAGCTTCTACCTCAATATAACAAAGCAGCAGAGCTTCTACCTCAATATATAGCGAAGTGAAACCAGAGCTGCCTGGTAGCTCCACCAATCCTTCAGCGCTACCAGAGATTCAGCGCTACCAGAGCTTCAGCGCATGTGAAACAGGAATACTAAGCCGCTACCTGAGGTCGCGGCTTAGTCTGGGACTAGGCCGCTACCTGAGGTCGCGGCTTAGTCTGGGACTAGGCCGCGACCTGAGGTCGCGGTTTTTCTATTTCTGCAATTTTTCAAAACTATTTTCAACTTTTGTAATTTTGATTTTTTATTTTTTTATTAATAAAAAATTCCCCATATTATGTCTTAAATCACTACATCTAATTCATACCGTAATTGCAATCAGTTTTGTCAAAATTATCAAAGTCACCCCTAAACGGTAGTTTAAAGAGCCAGTCTTGTGTTTTTTTTTTTTTGAATTTTTGTGCTCGTTTCTACTCTAAATAATTCAAAACTCACCCAATTGTCTCACGTTGTATGATAAACTGTTTAAGTATTCGAATCGGTGCTGTTATGGCACTCAAATTACTCAAAATTTTCAAAATAGCTCCGAATCGTGGTTAAAAGAGGTTTTTTTTTGTTGTAAATTTTTGTGCCCCTTTCTATTCTAAATGAATCTATACTCACCAAAATTATCCTAATTACGTGTTAAAAAGTTTGTGATGACTGCCACATCAAATTTATGCTATCCTGACTCTCATTTAGCTCAAATTATTAACATTTCACAAACCGTAGTGAAAAGATATTGTTTTGAGTTTTCTTGAATATTTGTGCTCATATCCTTACTAATAATAAAAGTATATTGGAAAAAATGACATGAAATGGGCTATCCTCACATCTGAGCCATTGATCATTTTCTTCGATAGATCAGAACCGTTGATGTACGTTAATGCCCGTTGACGTTCTCAGCCCATTAAAATTAAGGCCCATATAAATTATCTTAAATTAAGGCCATTACATATTATCTTAAAAATTTATTATAAGAAATAATAATTTCAACCCAAAGCAAGGAGTGGGCTTTTTACTAGTCTGCTCCAAATGAAACCAAAAACCCACCCAATTGTCCCATCTATTGTGTTAAACTGTTTAAAGTTATTTACCATACCAAATTTATGTTGTCACACTTAGTTTGCACAAAATTTAATTAAAATTGCTAAAAACCAAAGTATAAAGAGGTCTTGTGTTTTTTTTTGAATTTTTGTGCTACTTTATCCCGACAAACTGAAACGATCATATCACTCACACAATGCATGTCAATTGTTTTAGGACACGGGGGCTAATTTTTTAATATAAAAAATTAAAAAAATCTTATTTTTAAAATTTGAAATAAAAAAAAACTTATTTTCAAAAATATTAAAACTGGGTTCCCCAAACCCGGCCTCACAAAAGTAGGTCAGTTCCTAGAAAACCGGCCTACTTTCATCAGGCTGGTTTCTCAGGAACCGGCCAGAAATTTTTTTTTTTTGATATTTTGTTTCAGATAGATCTCGTTGTTAGCTTTCTGTAGCCGCAAAGTTATGCCTGTTTGAATGTTGATTGTCCGAAATATAGGATAAGATTCAGTATAAAATTCAGAACGGAATTCAGAAATATTTTCAATGGATAATATTATAAATAAGTATTAAATATCACAAATAATATTAGAAAAAAAATATGAAGAACAAATCTTAAATTTATTTGAAATGAGCAAAAAGCTCAAGGATTTACTAAAAATTTATTGTGCAAATAACAGTTATGTATTAAATTTCGTACTGAATTTTATACTGAGTCGTATTTTAAATTTTGGGTACTCAACATTGAAACGGCCATAATTATTATGCAATAAATTTAAATTATTTCTTTATATTTTTTTCTAATATTATTTGTGATACTTAATATTTATTTATAATATTATTCATTGAATATATTTCTGAATTTCGTTCTGAATTTTATACTGAATCTTATCCTATATTTCGGGCACTCAACATTCAAACGGGTATTACTTTTAATAGGAAACTCCGATCGGAGCAAACTTCATGGCTACAGAAAGCTAATAACGAGATCTATCTGAAAAAAATATCAAAAAAAAAAAATTTCTGGCCGGTTCTTGAGAAACCGGCCTGATGAAAGTAAGCCGGTTTCTCAGGAACCGGCCTACTTTTGTGAGGCCGGGTTTGGGGAACCCGGTTTTACTATTTTTGGAAATAAGTTTTTTTTTTATTTCGAATTTTAAAAATAAGATTTTTTTATTTTTATATTAAAAAATTGGCCGGACACTGGTAATGTTCAAAAAAAAAAGGACACTGGTTGTTTGTTGCTTGAACATAAATTAATGATACTTATATTAACTAGAGCTGTGAATCGGGCTTCGCCCCAAAAAAAATAATATTACATAAATTAATATATATGAAAATAAGTATAAATTTTTCATTTTTTCATAAATATATTTTATTAAATAAATATTAAACTTAACATATTTTCTATATAATATATTTTTAGCTACATAATAATTCATATAAAAGAATACAAAGAATCTCAAATATTTTGAGTATTAAATTGTTCTTTAGACAAATTATATTATCTCTTTAATGAAAAAAGAAAAATTAATTTGAGCCATTTGATTAAGATAAAGAAGAGCGAGAAACAAAATCAATGGTTAAGATTAATGATGATGTAGCATAGCTAAAAAGCTTGGAAGCTTACCCCTTTTTCTTGAGTATGAATTAAGGGAGATAATTAAGCAAATATATTAATTAAGGGATATAATTAAGCTATGGATCAATTAACATTAAATATTTGGGTGCTTAAATTAATGCATCTATACGAATTGCATTAAGTTAATGACAAATATTTATGATATTCTTATACAACACCGGCCCGATTAATTGGGTAATTATTAATATACATTCTTTATGCCACAAGTTGCACAACATCTCTCTAATTGGTTCATTTTCTAGTCTTCTTATTAGTTTGAAATTATATTAACAAAATTGTCAATATATTGACTGAGGAGTACTAACTTTATCTTAAATAGTTTAAAACTGTTGAGAAAGAAAACAAAAGGAGCTTAAATTGAACAATTATATTAAAAATCTACATAGCTTAAGTGATATTTATGCTAAACAATAAATTGGTTTGAAACAAGAAGCATGCATAAATATTGTACACATTGACTAAAAATAGAGTGAATGGTTTGTGATTGGTATCTATAAATTACAATCACAACAAAGACATTTTCACCTCAATCAAAATACTCAAATTAACATACAACATAATTGTTTATTTGTTCATATAGATCAAGACACATAATTAATTAGCCATGGCTACACAATCCACAGCTTTCTCTCTTCTCCTCCTCACTTCTCTACTTGCTCTCTCTACCACCAAAACAGTAGCCACCGGAATTATAGATCCTCTCACCATCCCTTCATGCGTCGGTCATCCTTCCGTGTTGCAGTGTGCGAAAGACATGGAAATTGCTGTAGTTGGTCATTTGCATGCCGGAATTAGTATAGGGTTTCACGCAATGGACATCATAGAAGACTCGGTTAAGGCCGCAAGAGCTAGCTATATGAATGTTCTTCATTTGCTCAAGACCCACCATTTTGATTCCGGTGTTAGCAAGTCCATCCAGTCAGACTTTCAGCTTGTACTTGGCGAACTCAAAGCTACATTAACGGTATGTATCTTTTGATTAAGTTGTTTTTTCAATTTCTTTTTTATTTAGTGCCTAACTCATGCAATTAATTCATTTCTTTATTGTTAATTAACCTTTCACATCGAGTAGATTAGTGTCAATAACTTTCATTAGTTGTCTTTTGAGCCAATTTAATGGTATTGATTTATATGATTAATTCAATTAATTATATACAGTATGTATTTTTTTAATTTCACGACCAATACTAAAATGATAATATTTACAATATTTGTCATGATACAACAGATACTGCACGGAAAATCGACATTATCACCAGCGGACCTCCAAAGAGTAAGAACAAATCTGGAATGCACGAATCGACGCCTTTCAAAGTGTACAGGGAGTGCTTCGAAGCATCCCAATGCAAGTATTAGCTTGTCACTCCGCGCTTTGATCCATCAATCCATCAGCCTCACCGCGCTATCGCTTAAGATAGTCGGGCAATTGTGTGGCAAAATCTCTATCAGTTCCTAAGTACATCATTAATTAATCGTTATGTACGATGAAGACAATTATGAGGTTGATTATTAATTGAGCAGCTCACGTACATCCTTACTGATAATAAAATGAGGAGTTGATTTGAAGATTGAAATGGTTATTTGTCCAAATTGATTTTGGGTCATTGGATATATCAATTTGTTTTAATTTTAACCGTTGATCATCTAATTTTGATGATTCGATCTTCGCGTTGTATTTTCTCAAAAAAAAAAAAAGAAAAAAAAAGAAAACGCGTATAGGGAAATGGGGACGTTGGGCGACGCATTGAATTAAATTGGTTAATACTCGGAGTAGGGACTAGGAACTGTGATGTTAGTTTTAATTAAAGTCAAAGTTTATAATTAGAAAATTTATGACTTGAGAGTAAGGAGTAAAAAATAATTATTCACTTAAACGTTTGATTATGGATTAACATTTTTGGTGCCCCGTTATACATATAACATATATCAAAATTATATTAGTTCCAAAAATAGCACAAATCTCATTTTAGATTTTGTTACTAAATTAATTAATTCAGAAAAATAAAGATAAAATAAAATAAACTAAATGTGTCATATAATGTCATTTTATCGTTGTATATATATATATTTTTTGTTTCTTCTCATTAAACATTGTTCATAAATTGAAACTTATTAAAAACTAAAAAACAATTTCAAATCTTAACGTTTTAGTTACGAATAATTTTATATAATTATAACAATAATAAAAATATTCATATCAAAAATTTATTAAATAAGACCCGTTGCAACGCACGGGCAATATACTAGTTTATTTAAAATTATCGTGTAAATTGGAAAGTTTGTTATACCCTTAAGGAATGTGGAAACCGTGGCTGGGTAATATAGCGTCTTCAATCATGTGATAAGCTCTCTATTTATGTAAAATACAATTAAATTTACTGCTTAAAAGTGCTGTTATTTAATTAATTAATGTGATCCAATATATATGCTCTTTCTTGAATTAAAATGGTTAATCAAAATCCCGTGTATATGAACCAAAAAGTGCTGTATATCAGTATATGAACCAAAAAGTGCTAAGCACGCTTGACACGTGCTGCTGGATTCAGACGGTGTCTCCGTTGGGGCGACTTCTCAATTGAAGTTGCATTACGTGCATGTCGCACGCCCCCGTTTGGAAAAGACAGACGTCTCCGGGGTGTGGTTCCATATCTATGGCCACGAACTAGCACTTGCGGTCAAGCTATTTAACTACGCGGTTAATTGTTAAATCCACCAGGTGGGACTAGTGAGAAAAGCTGTACCGGGGAGTAAGAGTAATTCGTTTCTTTGGAAGATGGGCCCAAATACAACAGGCTTGACTCTTGAGCCTTGAATTGAATCTCGTTCTTTGTCATTTGTTGCTGTCACTTATTTTAGAGAGATATATGGGCCGAAAAAACTTAATAGAATAATATCCGAAAATACATATCATGAATGATACCATAAGCAATCCGGACATCCAGCTCAAGAGTCAAGAGGGGTGCCAAATCAAAGTAGTCCTAAACCTGAATATGATTATATGAATGAATATGATGATCGTTTTTTTCCTATTGCTTCGTTACATTTGGGACTCAAGAACAAATATATATATCTGAGTTGGTATTTCTGCACTAATCCGATCCAGTTTAGATATTGTATATGTGGCCCATTCATTTAACTGATCAATGGAATTATGAAACCCAAGATAACCCACCGAAGAGCAGATTATACTGCTAAATTGGTTAGTGGTTTTCATGTTTGATATGTAAATAACTTTTTTAGTGACATTTGGTTTATTATATACACTCATCTAATGTTTACTCTCAACACACAAAATTGAATAATGAACTTAAAAGGACTGCAACATCTGAAACCGAACTGTAAAGACTAAAAACCATAAAATGAAATTTGATGTACGAGTTATTTCTGTTGCATGTCAATTAATTGCATTAACATTCTTATTTCTTAGTTGCTTAAACGAATGTAAGTTGACACAATAAGTTGCAGAAAGGAAAAATAGTTGGAACCAGGACGGTTTTATATTCAATTGTCACCTGAAAGAAAAGAGAAAAATCGGTACAATCACCCAGGAAGTTTGCTCACAACCAGAAACAAAATTGACCATCGTTTCAAACTAACTCAATATCAGTTTAAAAAGGAGGCATGATTTGGGTCAATTGGTACAACAACAGGTGTGACCAAAAATAGAAATTCATGATCTGTACTTGTCACTATAAAGCACGACCATACAAGCACTTTTAGCTCAATCAATCAATAATAAACCCACAGTACAATTTTTCAAACAGTCTCACAAGGAGTAATTAACCATGGCAGCAAAAACCTCAGCACTCTCCCTTCTCCTTGCCATTTCTCTTGTATCTCTCTGTACCACCGAGACGGTAGCCACCTTCATCAATCCCCTATCTATTCCATCATGCACCGCCAATCACGCTATGCTAAAGTGTGCACATGACATCAAAGCAGCTGTTACCGGTAGTACCGTCTCTACCAGAATTGGTGCAAGGCCTCACACAATTTCTCTCCTGCTGGAGTTCATCACTACAGCAGAGGCCAGCTATGCTAATGTTCTCCACTTTCTCTCAAGCAATCATATCAAATCCGATTTAAGTACATCAGTACACTCCGCCGTCAGTATTGCCATTCAAGAGCTCAACCAGGCATCAAAGGTATCTGTTGAAATTGGATATTAAAGTACTACTTAAACTTTTAGTACTGGTAAAATAGGCATGGCTTCTTTATTATTCAAACTTATATCATTAGTACTATTGAAGTATTGGATTAGCTAATTAAAGCTGATTACTTGACAAATTAAAAAAAATAGATGGTCATTTACGGAGATTTAATTTGAAATTAGATGAAAATAATCGCATTTGTCTGTTTCAATGGTATATGCTTTTATCAAAGATGTATTTAGCTATTTATTTACAAGGTCAATAAAGCACTCAAAATGATAACACATTCTTTTTTATGAAAAAAAAAAAAAAAAAAACAGCTTCTGCATGGCAAAACAATGCTGTCATCATCTGAGCTTCATGAGGTGCAAAACTTTTTGACAATTGCAAACCAAAGCTTGATGAAGTCTATTGCTTGCTTGAAGAATTCCAACGGCAACATCAGCTTCACACTCCGCACCTTGCTCGATCAGTCCATCAGCCTCACTGCACTGTCACTTAAGATATTTGGCCAATTGTGTGGCAAAGTTTCTGTTGGTTTAATTCATTAATTGATTAATCAGTAGTCCATGATCATTTTGGAATCACTATATGTCGAAACCATGGCTGTATAATGTTAAAAATATAAATACAATCTTTTTTTGTTCTATATCTGTTATGTAGTAGTCCGAAAGATTTAATTGATGCATCATACTGCAGACATCATGGTGTCACATGTAAATTTCTAAAGAATATCATTTCAGTAAGAATTATATAATTAACTTGTTTCGACTAGGCTGATGACAGTTCTATAATTAATTAATCGTTCCAATTTTGAACATATATGCACTCACTTCTTCTAGTTATATGGTTTGACAGTTATCACGAATACTGATAAACCCATACATTAAATTCATTTCATGCATAATTATCCCATATCATGTTAGGCTTGATCTGTTTCCTGTAGTCTCTGCTTGAGATGGTTTAATGAACTTATTCTGTAGCAGAGGAGCTGAAGAGTTTGATAAATCCATGTGGTGACAATCTAAAAACATCTCAAGCAAATTATGTGTTGCAACTGGCATATTTTTTTAAAAAAATATAATAATAAAGTTTCCTTAAGCAACTAAATTAATTAAAAGATCAAAACAACTAAAAATATCCACCACAATACAAGCAGGTAAATACTATGGAAACTATTCAAAAATATCCTACTTAACTATGTGATAAGATGACCTGAAGATTTGGATTCTTCGTCTCCTGAAGCAAAGTATCAAACTTCCGTCTATCGTCGTCATTAATATTGGACAGTATAATCTCAACAACAATCAGGCCGCCGCACTTGCCTTGTTCAGATTTCCACTTAACCAAATTCCTAAGCATATTAAAGAACTTCTGGATCTCAATTATTTTCTGCATTGAAAAAACTCAGTAAATGAACGAAACAAGCTTTTCTGACAGATATTGCACTACAACATATATAATATGGTAGATCATAAGAAGAAATATTTTACATTGTGATGAAGACAACATTTCGAACAAGACAACCGGAATGTAAGTTTCTTCAAATTAGGTAGCTGTTGCTGAAGAGATAATAGCTGCATCACATCGAAAGCATTCAAAGCTCCACAAATAGAAAATTCCTTCAGGTTAGCAAGTGAGGGAAAGTGTCGTACCCACTGCATTTATGCATTTAAACTCAAAATTAATTAACAAAAAGGAAAGGAGTACATATAGGAGGCAATGTACAAAGAAAGAGTGAAAATAAATACATGAGCTTGGATGCACTTGCGGATGCATAGATGAAGCTTGGTGACATCTGAAAGAGTTCCGAGAATTTTGCAACGGTACTCATAAGCATAGAATGCATCAAACATAACTATTTCCGCATGCCTAACCGAAGGCATGTGCATACAATCTGAACCTAATAAGTATGTTTCTCCACTGTAGCAGAAGTATACAAGATTTGGTGTAAAAATTGATTCAATATATGCACTATAGTTGAATGATATCGTCAAGTATTTGAGCGATTGGGAAGAAATGCTAAATGTGCCATTTGGTGTCTTATCCAAGTGAAGATGCTCCAGTACAGTACAACTTGTGACAAGCTTCTCTAAATTACCATTATGCAACAAAATTTCGTCGGAACTAAGATATAATTTCTTTAGCCGAGGAAGTCTTACTGCACTGCAAAATATTCTTGCATACCCGAAACGAAATGCAACTCCTCAAGAGACTCACATTTGAAGACGCCCATCGGCATTGCAGTGAACGACCTAGCATCAATTTTCAGTACCTTAACATGGTGTTGGACTGCGTAACAAATCCATCTGTTGATTGCTACATAGTAGTGGTTATAGTGGCCATAAATGCAAGAGATCTGCAATTTATGTAGGGAGGTCTCCCGGCGACTGAGCATCGTGTCCAAAAAATCTTTGAATTGGTTAAGCTCTTGTTGTTTCAATTGGTTAAAATCAATGTATAGACAAGGCATGTTGGTCCATATGTTCTTCCACCTAGTGGACAACAAGCTCATTTTAACGGCATCTCTCACCTGGATATGAGACCGTGACATGATGTCATGTAGCAAACAATCTGGCAATTTGCTTATCCTATCCTCTGAAGAAGTGTTGTTGTTACCTGTTGAGTGCATTGTTTTGGCTACTTGGAGGATCTGATCGGACATGTCAACTGGCAACTGCACAAGTTCAAAAAGATCGATGAAATAGTATGTTGAATTTCACGGTATTGATCAGTCATTGAAGTAAGAAATGAGAAGAAGAGAACAAGGATGAGGAGTGACTATCATTTCACTCTCATTCACAATAGAATCACAAGCTGAGTTATAATACAGTTTTACAAATTAATAACACCTCTATAACCATTATAATTACATTTATGCATTAGGAACAAACTCATCATTTTCTATATCACAATTTAGAAATTATTCATAATTAACTACGTTTCTAACAAAATCCCAATACACAAATATGCGGCTAGGTCGAAAATATGGTCACAGCCTCTACATACAGAAGACATTGAGGCAATTATGGAAGCAAATTCTGAAGAAAATCAAAAGCCTGATAGATTTGGTCAAAATAATCGGATTACAGTTTCATCATGAAAAACAGTACTGTACGTCAGTCTGTGAAACAAATTATGTGATTAATTATATTTGTGTTCCGGATGAAAACAGGAGAGAAGTGCAGGGAATGAGTATGGCCAACTCCCATGAATTCTGTCAAATGCTAGAAAAAAATAAAAAAGACAAAAAAAAAAAACATCAAACCTGAAAATTAGCATACCAGTGACTTCAAGTCGGCGACAACTGTGGAAAGTAAAATCCCTTGCTAAAATCTTTTACAAAAATAATACAATCCGACTATAGTTTATATCCAGAATATTGCAATGAGCTATATATTTTGTTATGTCTATATTTACTGAGACCATGAAGGTGGGCTCTTGAAGCTGGTAGCCAGGTCCCTTGAGGAATCCCATTTTTAAAAGATGAATATCAGGACATGCTAAAAATTAATTTTTAACTTTATATAGAAAATCTCAAGATAATATTAAGTTGTATATAGAAAATTGCTTTAATTACACCAGAATGACTGAATTGTGTGTCAAATATACCAACAGAAACCAAGGATGTAAGCGCTCAATGGCTTCAACGGCTGCATCAAGAGTGAAGCAAGCAGTTGTAGTAGCGACGAAGCGGGTCAATATCAACAAATAACTAAATAAAATAAGTTTTATACTACATCTAAAAAAACTAAAAACAAGTAAATTATTTCTTAAAAGACAGTTAAGAATAGCAATCAGTCTTTTTTATTTTAATTTATCATTAATTTTGGGCTTTAGATAGCAATCGAAGACCTTTTTTTCCCCTCTGAAAACAAGGCTACTAACTACTGAGCCCGTTTCATTAATTAAACCACACATACAATCACAATGTTCACAACTGTAAACAAAACCTCGCAAGGACCCTCACAAACAGAACAACTAAGGCACAACTGATCCAACCCAGCTTATTACAATAGCTGTAAATATGAAACATAGCTGATATCAAATGTAGATTACCCCAAGATAACTGCAAGATTAAAGTCGATGAGTTTTGGCTTAAAAACAGATCATTCTAAGACAAAATCAAACTGGACAGACCCTAAAAATGAAATCGACCAGTACATGAATAGTTAATTAATTGTTCTGTCAATTTCATAACAGCATTACTTGCTTAAATGAAAGCTGGGAAGTCACAACCGAGAAAATTGTTTAGTCATAACCAGAAAATGGTTAATTCAGAACTTGATTTGACTTTGTTTGAAACAAACCCGATGTCTTTTTAGAGAAGGGGGGATACAGCAGGTTACTAGAAGTCTAAAATTAGAAACAATAATTTGTATTTGTGACCTATAAATTTGATCCTTGGAAGCACCAATACCTCAATCAAAATACCACTCACAATACATACAATTGTTTAATCGATTACACGATAGTAATTAACCATGGCTGCAGCCCTCTCCCTTTTCCTCATTGTTTCTCTTCTTTCACTCTCTACCACCAAAACAGCAGCCACCTTCATCAATCCCCACACTATCCCATCATGCACCGGTCATCCCGCAATGCTCAAGTGTGCTCATGACGTTGAAGTTGCTATTGTCGGTACTGGATCTGCTCAAATTGGTGCAGGGGCTCACACAACTCCCCTACTGCTGGATTCGATCAGTGCCGCAAAAGCTAGCTATGTCAATGTTCTTCACTTCCTCTCAAACAAACATATCAAATCCGATATCAGTATGTCAATCCAGTTAGCTGTCAATATTGCAATGCAAGAGCTCGACCAGGCATTGAAGGTATTAGTTAATTGAAACGTATTCATTCAAGTACTACTTAATTGTTAATGCAAATATATAAGCGTGACTTATTTTTATTTTCTACTTTTTTATTAAATTACATTCATGTTGTGCAGATGTAGAATTATATATTGGATTTGCTAATAGAAACTAAATGAAGTACCAGGAGTCATTCACAATGCTAATGATTTTATTTTAAATTAAGATAAAAAAAATTGCATCTTATGTTCCAATTAATCTATGATTTAGATGGGAGCTGCAATAAATATTGGGTTTGAATATAATTTTAAAAATCAACGAAATTTCAAAAAAAAAATAACCTTGTTTTGATTTTATGACATTTAGGTTTTGCATGGTAAGAGAATGCTATCATCATCAGAGCTCCATGCAGTGGAGGGTTTTCTAAAAATTGCTAACCAAAAGTTGACAAAGTCGATTCCTTGTTTGAAGCTTCTGAACGGCAACATGAGCTTATCACTGCGTACCTTGATCGATCAGTCCATCAAGCTCACTGCACTCTCACTTAAGATTTTTGCACAATTGAGTGGCAAAGTCTCCGTAGAATTAACCCATTGACTAATCAGTCTGTGATTATTTTTTTAATCATTCTATGAGAAAATCATGGCCGGATAGTTTAAGCAATTATACAATCGATCCTTGTACTCCTATTTGTTTGTTTTATCATTGTCTGAGATTTCGTTAATGCATAATTCATTGCAATTTGTCTGCAGTTCATTTAATCATTTTTTTTTCGATCTGGTTGTAACATATAATGTAACAGCAAGATCATTTTTGTCCTAAGAAATTGTTTTCTCTGTTAATTTTTTCGGTTTTTTTTTGGGAAGTCAAGTTCTAATAGAGGTTACCAACTTAAAAACTACAAGTTCACATCAAATATGACAGCTTGCATATGGAAAAACTGCCATCTACACTAAACTTACATCCATCAAGATAACTCCAAACTTATATTGTTTTGGAGAACAAAATAAAACCACCAAACTGACAGCTAAAAACCAAAATAAAGCAATACTATGATAAACTCTAATTTGCTTAAAACCAAAATAGAGCAATACTATTATTAGTTTTTACGGTTGATTGGACTCTATTTATACATCCTAGCTATATATATATTTGTGATGCTAACGATGAAACCATGTTATCAGAGAAGAGTCGCGCAACTAATTAAACAAACAAAAATTAAACATAAACGTTTATTCATCAAATAATTACGAACTATCCACTTCTTGCTGTTAATTATAAGGTCGGCTGTGCTCCCCCAAGTTTGGAAGGAAAGAGAAGAGAAGGGAAACGAATAGCAGCTGGGTTAACAATTGGACACTCAAGTTTAGGAATTATAACCTGAAATCCAACTCGAAATGACCCGTGCGGCCGTGACCCAACTCTCGTCTTTGGTCAAACTGACCCGACCCAAACTTGATCCGAACTTCTAAATAGCAAAATATGATTGAAACTCAAACTGAACCAAATCCGACACAAACTTGCCCCGATGCGACCCAGATTTGGACAAAAGTCAAACTAGACTGAACCTGACACAAACTTGCCCCTAAGCGACTCGGATTTGGAGAAAAGTCAAACTAGACCGAACCCGACCCAATCCGACTCGAATTGATCCGTGACATGAGGATAAGACGACATTGGTCAACCTGAAACCCCAACCTGTGACCCAACAATCTTCCTAGGTCAAACTGACCCAACCCGACCCGCCCGAATCTGAATCTGACCAAACCTGTCCGAACACGACTCTGACCTGACCTGCCCATACCCGAATCCGACCCGCCTGCTCGACTTTTCACTTCTACTCACAATTGAAATCAGACATTAGTTACTCCATTTTTATTAATTTATTGCTCATATTTGACGTATCATGGCATATATTCAGTTTTAGTCAGGTAATGAAATCAGATCCATATCCTACCCACTAAAACATCAGTTTCGTTCGAATCTGGTAAGGTCCAAATCAGTTATGGATAATAAGTTGAAAGTAGTAGCTCTAATCAACAACCGAGGAGGTAAGCGCTCCATGGCTTCAATAGCTGAATCAAGAGTGAAGCCAGTAGACGAAGATTTCATATCCCTTGTTGTACTACATTTTGCTGTCTCGGATTTCGAGACGATCAACGGCTCACGTGTTGTACTGCAAAATGCAGTAAGTCACAAATGTGCACTCGTAGACGAAGTAGTGAGGGAGTGGGGTCAATATCAACAAGCATGTCAAGTAGGAAAAGAAAATAAGTAAAATTATTGCTTAAAAGACAACTAACAACAGCAATTATTTTTGTATAATTCATCTCAAATTTTGGGCTTTGGATAGCAATCGAATACCTTAGCGAGCCTTTCTGGCATCAATTCAACCGTCCAGCTGCTTACTAGTTGCTACAACAATAGTCGTAAATTTGAAATTTAACTAAAATCAAAAGTGGAACTAACCCAAGATATCCCAACAAACTAGATCAACTGAACACAAGATGATGGCTTAAATGAAACGTAAATTGGGAGAAAAGCAAACTGGATGGACCTTAAAAGCGAAATTTATCAGTACATGAGTTGATTATCCTGGCCAGGCAATTTAACAAAAGCACTACTTGCTAAAACGAATGCTAGTTAAATCGATACATTGCAACTGGAGGAAGTCACAACCATAAAAATAGTTTTGTCATAACCAGAAAATATTTTCAAAACTTGATTTGACTTCGGTTGAAACAAACCCAATGTCTTTTCAGAGAAGAGGGGATACAACAGGTTACTAAAGTCTAAAATTAGAAACAATAATTTGTATTTTTCAGCTATAAATTTGATCCTTGGAGGCACCAATTCCTCAATCAAAATATTAATCATAATACATACAATTGTTTCATCGATTACACAATAGTAATTAGCCATGGCAGCAACAACTCCTGCAGCCCTCTCCCTTTTCCTCATTGTTTCTCTTCTTTCACTCTCTACCAAAAAGAGAGCAGCCACCTTCATCAATCCTCTTACCATCCCGTCATGCACCGGTCATCCCACCATGCTCAAGTGTGCTCATGACGTTGAAGCTGCTATTGTCGGTACTGGGTCTACTCAAATTGGTGCAAGGGCTCACAAAATTTCCCTACTGCTGGAATTCATCAGTACCACAAAGGCTAGCTATGTTAATGTTCTTCACTTCCTCTCAAGCAATCATATCAAATCCGATGTTGGTATGTCAATCCACTCAGCCGTCAGTGTTGCAATTCAAGAGCTCAACCAGGCATTGAAGGTATCTGTTAATTGAAATGTTTCCATTCAAGTAGACTTAAATGCCAATGCAAATATATAAGCATGAATTATTTTTATTGTCTATTGTTTTTCTTATATTACATTCATGTTGTACAGATATAGAATTCTAAATTGGATTTCCTAACAGAAACTGATCAACACACAAATTAAAAACATGGAGATTCATTCACATTCCAAATGATTTAATTTTAAATTCAGAACAAATATCGCATCTCTTCTCTCTTGCACTTAATAGCCGGGAACTCTCAAATTATAAGGTTAATCAAATAAATTTAGAAAAATAATCTTTCTTTTGATTTTATGATATCAGGTTTTGCATGGTAAGAAAATGCTATCATCATCAGAGCTGCATGTAGTGGAGGGTTTTCTGAAAATTGCTAACGAGAAGTTGACAAAGTTGATTCCTTGTTTGAAGCTTCCGAACGGCAACATCAGCTTATCACTGCGGACCTTAATTGATCAGTCCATCAGCCTCACTGCACTGTCACTTAAGATATTTGGCCAATTGTGTGGCAAAGTTTCTATTGGTATAATTCATTGATTAATCAGTACTCCATGATCATTTTGGAATCACTATATGTCGAAACCATGGCTTATAATGTTAAAGATATAAATACAATCTTTTTTTGTTGTATATCTGTTATGTAGTAGTCTCAGAGATTTAATTGATGCATCATACTGTAGACATCATGGTGTCACATGTAAATTTCCAAAGAATATCATTTCTGTAAATCCATGTGCTGACAAGCTGAAAACATCTCATGCAAATTTTATGTTGCAACTGGCATATTTTTTTTTAAAAAAAAATAATGATAAAACTTCCTAAAGGAACTAAATTAAATAAAAGATCAAAATAACTAAAAATATCCACCACAATACAAGCAGGTAAATACTATGGAAACTATTCATACACATCCTACTTAAATATGTGACAAGACGACCTGAAGATTTGGATTCTTCATCTCCTGAAGCAAAGTATCAAACTTTCTTCTATCATCGTCATTAATATTTGACAGTATAATCTCAACAACAATCAGACCGCCGCACTTGCCTTGTTCAGATTTCCACTTTTCCAAATTGCTCAGCATCTCAAAGAACTTCTGGATCTCAATTATTTTCTGCGTTGAAAAAAAACTCAGTAAATGAACAAAAACAAACATTTCTGAATAAATATTGCATTACAACATATATATATATATATAAGAGTAGATCTACGGGTTAGGAAGAAATATATTACGTTACGATGAAAACGACATTTCGAAAAAGACTGCCACAATGTAAGTTTCTTCAAATTAGGTAGCCGTTGTTGAAGAGAAAATAAGTGCACCATATTGATAGCACTAATAGATCCACAAACAGATTATTCCTTCAGGTTAGGAAGTAAGGAGGAAGACTGGCATACCCATTGCATTTGTGCATTAATTTAAAGTCAAAATTAACAAAAAAGGAAAGGAGTTAAAATGAATAAAAAAGAGTAAAAATAGATTCGCTAGCCTGGATGTACTCGCGGATGCATAGGTGAAGCTTGGTGACGCTTGCAATGTTCCGGAGAATTGGACGGAGGTATATGTAAGTATTGGGCATATCAAAGGGAATCATTTCTGCAAGCCTAACAGAAGGCATGTGCAAACAACATGAACCTAGAAAGCGTGCATGCCTAACAAAAGGCATGTGCAGACAACATGGACCTAGTAAGCGTGTTTCTCCACTATAGCAGAAGTATGCAAGATTTGGCGCAAAAATTGATTTAATACGTCCTCTATAGTTGAGTGATATTGTCAAGTATTTGAGCGATTGGGAAGAAATGCTAAATGTGTCACTTGGTGCCGAATCTAGATGAAGATGTTCAGTAGAGTACAACTTGTGATAAGCTTCTCTAAATTACCATTACTCAACAAAATTCCGTTGGAACCAATATATAATTTCTTTAGTCGAGGAAGTTTTACTGCACTACCATCGAAATATTTCTGAATCCCCGAAACCAAATGCAACTCCTCAAGAGACTCACATTTGAAGACGCTCAGCGGCCATGCAGTGCATGGGCCAGCTTCAATTTTCAGTACCTTAATATGGCGCTGGATCGCGTACCGAATCCATCTTCTGATGGCTACGAGGTAGCAGTTATAGTGGCAATAAATGCAAGAGATCTGCAATGTATGTAGATAAGCGTCCCGACGACTGAGTATTGTGTCCATAAAATCGTAGAAATGGTTCAACTCTTGTTGTTTCAGTTGGTTAAAATCAATGTATAGACAGGGCATATTGGTCCATATGTTCTTCCACCTAGTGGACAACAAGCTCATTTTAACGGCATCTCTCACCTGGATATGAGACATGATGTCATGTAGCAAAAAATCAGGAAAATTGCTTATCCTATCCTCTGAAGAGGTGTTGCTGTTACCTACTGACTTCATTGTTTTGGATGCTTGGAGGATCTGATCCAACATGTCAACTAGCAACTGCACAAGTTCAAAAAGATGAAATAGTATGTTGAATTTGACGGTATTGATCAGTCAAAGGAGTAAGAAATGAGAAGAAGAGAACAAGGATGAGGTGTGACTATCATTTCACTCTCATTTATAACAGAATTACAAGCTAAGTTTTTAATACATTTTTACAAAGAACACCTCATTAACCATTATAATTACATTTATGTATTACTAACTCATCATTTTCTATATCACAGTGAACAAAAAAATCATAAATTAACTACTTTTCTAACAAAATCCCAATACACAAATTTGTGGTTAGGTCAAAAATATGGTCACGGCCTCTATGTACCGAAGACATTGAGGCAATTACGAAAGCAAATTATGAAGAAAATCAAAAGCCTGGTAAATTTGGCCAAAATAACCGGATGACAGTTTCATCATGAAAACATTGTCCGTCTATGTCTATGTGATACAAATTATGTGATTAATTATATCTGTGTTCCAGATGCAGAGAGGAGAGAAGTGCAAGGAATGGGTATGGCCAACTCCCATGAATTTTGTTTAATGCTAGAAAAAAAAAAGACAGAAAAAGAACATCAAACCTGAAAATTAATTGGCATACCAGTGACTTCAAGTTTAGCAGCTACTATGTGAAAAGTAAAAAACCCTTCCTAAAATTTCGATGGCTATATATTTTGTTATGTCTCTATTTACTGAGCCCATGAAGGATGGCTCTTGAAGCCGGTAGCGAGGTCCATGAGGAATTTTATGAAAGATGAATATCAGAACATGCTAAAAATTAATTTCTAATTTTATATAGAAAATCTCAAGATAAAGTTAAGTTGTATATAGAAAATTGCTTAAATTACACTAGAAAGACTGAATTGTGCCAAATATACTAACACAACGCTCAATGGCTTCAACGGTTGCATCAATAGTGAAGCAAGTAGATGTAGTAGCGATGAAGCGGGTCAATATCAACTAATAAAATAAGTTTTATACTACATCTATAAAAAATAAAAACATGTAAATTATTTCTTAAAAGACAGCCAAGAATTGCAATCAGTCTTTTTTTTTTTTAATTTATCATAAATTTTGGGCTTTGGATAGCAACCGAAGACCTATTTCTTTCCCTCTAAAAACAAGGCTATTGACTATTGAGCTTATTTCATTAATTGAACCATACATACAACCACAATGCTCACAAACAAAATCTCGCAAGGACCCCCACAAATAGAACAACTAAGGCACAACTGATCAAACCAGCTGCTGGTAGCAATCGAAGACCTTAGCGGGTCTCTCTGGGATCAATCCGACCCAGCTTATTACAATACCTGTATATCTGAAACATAGCTGAAATCAAATGTAGAATTAACCCAAGATAACTGCAAGATTAAAGTAGATGAGTTTTGATTTAAAAACAAATCATTCTAGGACAAAATCAAATTGTACAGACCATAAAAATGAAATCGACCAGTACATAAATAGTTAATTAATTGGTCTGTCAATTTCATAACATTACTTGCTGAAATGAAAGCTAGTAAAATCAAGAGGTTGCAACTGGTGGAAGTCACAACCGAGAAAATTGTTTAGTCATAAGTCATAACCACAAAATGGTTTCAGAACTTGATTTGAAACAAACCCGATGTCTTTTTAGAGAAGCTAGGGGGGATACAACACGTTACTAAAAATCTAAAATTAGAAACAATAATTTGCATTAGTGGCCTATAAATTTGATCCTTGGAAGCACCAATACCTCAATCAAAATACTACTCACAATACATACAATTGTTTAATCGATTACATAGTAATTAATCATGGCAGTAACCACACCTGCAACCCTCTCCCTTTTCCTCATTGTTTCTCTTCTTTCACTCTCTACCACCAAGACAGCAGCCACCTTCGTCAATCCCCTCACCATCCCGTCATGCACCGGTCATCCCACAATGCTCAAGTGTGTTCATGACATTGAAGTTGCTTTTGTCGGTACTGGGTCTGCTCAAATTGGTGCAGGGGCTCACACAATTCCCCTACTGCTGGATTCGATCAGTGCCGCAAAAGCTAGCTATGTTAATGTTCTTCACTTCCTCTCAAGCAAACATATAAAGTCCAATATCAGTATGTCAATCCAGTTAGCTGTCAATATTGCACTGCAAGAGATCAACCAGGCATTGAAGGTATCTGTTAATTGAAACGTATTCATTCAAGTACTAATTAATTGTTAATGCAAATATACAAGAGCGAATCATTTTTATTTTCTATTTTTTTATTAAATTACGTTCATGTTGTGCAGATGTAGAATTCTATATTGGATTTGCTAATAGAAACTAATCAATACACAAACTAAAAGAAGATCAAAAAATTGCATCTCTTATGTTACAATTAATCTATGATTTATATGGGAGCTGTACGTATAAATGTTGGGTTTTAATATAATGTTAAAAATCAATGAAATTTCAAAAAAAAAAAATAACCTTGTTTTCATTTAATGGATATCAGGTTGTGCATGGTAAGAGAATGCTATCATCATCAGAGCTCCATTCAGTGGAGGGTTTTCTGAAAATTGCTAACCAAAAGTTGACAAAGTCGATTCCTTGTTTGAAGCTTCCGAACGGCAACATGAGCTTATCACTGCGTACCTCGATCGATCAGTCCATCAAGCTCACTGCACTCTCACTTCAGATTTTTGCACAATTGAGTGGCAAAGTCTCTGTGGGATTAACTCATTGACTAATTAATCAGTCCGTGATTATTTGGAATTGTTCTATGAGGAAATCATGGCCGGATATATAGTTTAAACAATACAATCCTTGTACTCCTATTTGTTTGTTATATCATTGTCTGAGATTTAATTAATGCATAATTCATTGCAATTTGTCTGTAGTTCATTTAATCATTTTTTTTTTTTTTTTGATCTGGTTGTAACATGAACAGATTGGTATGAAAATAACATAATTTATCCATTAACAATAAGTTAACAGCAGTTTGATCTAACAACAATTTACCAAAACAATTTCAATACTAAAGATCTAAAAATCTAAAAATCATATCATTCAGAAATTGAAACTGAGCCACCAAGAGCAGACCCCATATGACTAATGACAAACCCATAAATCTTTCTCTTCAACATCTCAATTTTCTCCTTTAACACCTCCTCTTCTGGTAATTTGCCGATCCCATCCAACCAATCATTGATTTTCTTGAATTCAGATAAAACCATGGTAACTTTCCCATTCTTACCAGTAATCCTATCCTTCTCCCCTATCAAAATAAAACCCACATCCAGAGCTTCATTGACGAATTTCAAGAACCAATTTTGCATCTCAGACCGCACAACTTGTGACAGTTCTAAGGTTTCATTCAAGCCGGAGTTGCTGTTCCAAGAGTTGGAACTAGGGGTTGGTGAACTCTTGGTATTTCCTTTGGTCGTGGTTGACATGGGCTGCCTCTTAGAAACACTTGTTCTTGGTTGATCTACACTAGGTGATTTGTCAGACTTGTCAGTAAACTTATTACGTTTTGAAATGGAATCAACTGCGGAGTGTACAAACGGGACAACTTCAAGATCAGTGGCAAGTGCAGCTTGAACCCAGAGAGACGACCTTTCAAGTAGTGAAATGTCTGCTTTGGCACCACATAGAGAATCAACGGTGTTTTGCCATTTTTGAAGGTCAGTGTAGATAGTAAGAAATTGATCTATGGTCGGAATAGGGTTGGTTGCCTTTGCTGAATTGCACAGATCAGAGAATTTGCTACAAAATTAGCAAAAAAATATAATGTTAGTGATGTTACGTAAACAATAATTATGGTTAAGCAACTCGCATTAGGCACTGATAAGAAAATCTCCACCCAATATATTGATCCACAATTGAGGTTGCTTAAACAGCACATAGAATAACATCAAATAAACCATGATTTTATACAAAAAAAAATCATCCTTAATACCTCAAATTCCTTATAATAGCCTCTGTGACTAAAGCTTCTTGCAAAGCCTCAGCTGCAACAGTCGACGCAACATCCCTTCTTTGAATAGCTTCTTTTCCGAGCTTTGCTAGACTATCTGACACACCACTCAAGGGGACACTGCCATCTGTCCACTTGCGATCATGGATGCTGATTTTGGGTCCATGCCCTGGTTTTGTCTTCTCTGATAATGCGGAACCACTCTTCTTAGAAGATTTCGTCTTTTCAGGTTCAGATTTGTCATCGGTGCTTGATTGGTCATTGCTGACATCACTCAGTCGGCGTGACATAGCAACCTGTATTACAAATATGGACATGATAGAATTAACCAGAAGCCATCACCTAACTGTTATTTTCCCAAATAAGTATATGTTCATGATATAATAATTTATACAAGAAAAACCTATTTGCATGGTTCGTTAAAACCAGCAATGTCACAGAGTTGCAAATATCTTGGTAGCAAAGAAATAGCTAGCAGTTGGATGAGACTATGGAGAAATGTTGCTTCAGTCACTTACAGAACCTCAATGCCTTGATTACTTACGGGAACATCCAATTTTACCAGAATAGACAATTAAAACACAGTCGATTTCAAGACAACTGCACATATATCTAACCGAGCCCAATTCTATATTGTTATGAATTTAGAGAACATATAAATCAGGGCAATTCTTCTAGTGATTCAGACTTTAAATAACACATGACAAAGAGCTGTAGGAAAAATGGTTACAAATCATGTTAATTTTAGTTATTAACCGGTTGTATATATTGTAAATAATCGAAGAACCTGCAAACCCTATACCTGAGTTTTCAAAATTGCCTCTCTGGTAACCTTGCTCTTGCCTCCCGCCTTCTCCTTCCCTTCTACAGAAATGACTGAGCCAATGGACGAGTCGTCCCAGCTCTTCCGAACCGACTTGGCTGAACCCAAGATTGCATCAGACACCTTGGGGATACCCGCCACCACCAATCCTACCCTTTTCTTGCCTACGCCATCACCCGCCGGTGCTGGCGACATCTTCATCACACCGGATAACCTGCTCAGAAGTTCCATTTCATTAATCCTTGTGTACATTATATGATCATGCTCCAATTTAAAATTTTTGGTGATCCTGACTGGGTAATTTTGATTCTTTTAGAAATTAATTAACCAAGATACAATCTTTGAATAGTACTGACCTTCTCCCGGGTGAAACAGAAGCACGCCGTACTGCCGGTGATGCTGCCCCTTTTCTGGATACCGGCGACGGTTGACGGTACCGAGACGGTACCACGATCGCCGGTTCTTTTGCGGTTCTTCTATTCTCCTCCTTGGCAGCAACCAGACTTGGTACCACACACTTTGAAGGAACCGGTGACACCGACCTGACAGCCGGTGAAGCCGCTCTTTTTGAACTGGCATTCGAATTACCCGAACTTGAATTTGAAGAAGGGAACTTGCCGGTCGCCGGTGAACTGGACCTTCTCCTTACAGGAGCCTTCGCCTTGTCAGCCCGCGGCGTAACCAGATTCTCCTTTTGTGCAGAAACCGTACGCTTTGAGTTAGAAGAAGGCAGCAAAGGTGGAGCTTGGCGAGTCGGCGAGGCGGGTTGGATTACAAATCCTTGCCCGGTGGGCGAAGAGTGAACAACCAACTGTTCTGGGGACCCAATAAACGGATGAGGTCTGGAAGAAGGAACAGGCCTCAGCCCCTCCGCTTTGGGCACCGGGGAGGAAGAAATCAACCGGTCCACATGCACCAGTTGGCCCAACTGAGCCCGGCTCGACAGAACCGAGTCGGCGTCGTGGCTCGACAGCGACACATAGGTGGAATGAACAGAATCCGACAACTGCAGATAGAACCCATGCGACGGCCAGAGATCGTCGGCCGTGGAGGCCGTCAAAGCCGGTACAATGCCGATCACTTGCAGCACCGCCGACCTATGCTCGCCAGTCACTTTCGTATCAGTGTCCATCGACTGGAGCAGCTTCAGGAGAACGCCCGGCGTGAGGGACGCCATTGGGGAGGATCAGACGGCAGAGAAATCGGAGAAAAAGGGAGTGCACTGGAAGTGTTCGATGAAATGCGAGTGGAAATTTCGAATTGGGGATAAAAATTGGGAGAGTATGTGGGGGGGAGTGTCACGTGAGGAGTAAATGCGATGTGGTTGGTCTCGGAGTACGAATGTTGGGAGTGAGTGGGGCCCGTTTGCAGTGGGGGTGTGGGGATTTGGATCTGTGGGTTGGGAGTAGGGAGGAGTTGAGGTATTGAAGGCGACCGTTTAGTGAGTGGGTGGGGACGAATTTGAATTTCAAATGCCGCTCGGGAAAGTAGGGGTGGTTGCTGATCCTCTCGTTGGAAAAGGAAATGGAGAGTTCCTGGATGGAATGAACGTTTAAATTTTGGTAAAGGAGATATCCGGTTTGTTTGTGTCTGGAGAGAAGATGCCGCGAAGGTGCTTGATCAAAGAGGAGGCGATCTTGGATCGCTTGATCCTGGCCGTCAAAATTAATGTGGGGCTTCTATTTAGATATCAAAACGTTAGTTCATATTTTCTAGCGAGCTCGCAAAAAAGCCCGTAGCTCATAATTCACTTGAGTTCGATGTGGTCTATGCTCGATTTGGTCTTAGCTCGATTTGATTTTTTATCAGTTCGAGTTCGATTTAGCTCGGCTCGATTTTTTCTTAATTCAATTCGGATTCAATTCATAATAGTTCGATATATAGTAATTTGCACATTTTTTGAACTATTTTGTTAAAATTGTTTGTAATAAAATATAATTTTTTTAATCATAATTTATTATAAAATTAGTAAAAATAGATATAATTTGTTTATATTATCAAAATTGGATAAAATAACATACTTATTTTAACTCGAATTATCTATAGTAATATGAAAAATAAATATTAAATTATAATAATTGAGCTCGTATGGAGTTTGGAGCTCGATTCGAGTTCGAGCTAGTTCGATTCGGTTTAACTCGGTTCGATTTTAGCTCAAGTTAAGTTTAACTTCAGCTCTATTCGATTCAAGTTCGATTTAGATCAAATTTGATTCGTTTACAGCCCTTAGCTGCAGTTAATATGTACTTTTTTAGTCTACCCACTACCGTAATGTTTTTTAACTTTATTATTCACGATGGTTTCTAAAACACAAAAAGAAAAAAAAAAAAAAAAAAATATATATATATATATTCTGTAGATATATCATTTTGTGGACCATAAATCGAACTGGTTTGACATAGGCAAGGATGTGATATACATATATCGTTATTAACAATGATTTCAGTTAGAGTTCTAAAATCGTGCCGTTCCGTGCCGTACTGTGTCTAGACACGCCGTGCTTTCGTGCCGTATCGTGCCGTGCCTTTTTTTTATTAATATTTTTACCGTGCCGTGCCAAAAATTACAAGGAGGAGGCACGGCACGGATAAGATACACCGTGTCTATCGTGCCGTGTCCAATCGGATACGTGACCTACCGTGTCGTATCCACGTATTTTAACCGTGCTAAACGTGCCCACTCGTTCTTAACATAAAAAATTGAAAAAAATCCAAAAAAATAAAAAGTTTTAATAAATTAAAATTTAACCCAAAAAATTATTAAATTATTTTTTTGTCCAAATTCATAATAAAAAATTTAGAAAACATATAAAAGTATTAAAAAGTAGCATATTAAATGAATATTGTCTTAATTAATAATTACATAATGTTTTATAAATTATCTCTCCTCCTTTTTCTGGGCTTTGGGACCTGCTATGTTTGAAACATAGACGTAGTTATACATGTTTTTTACCTGCAACCTATCCGTGCCTACCCGTGTCCTATCCGTGCCACCTATATTATTTTTGCCGTGTCTATCGTTTTCCGTGCCGTTACCGTGTCGTGTCTGACAACCGTTCCGTGCCGTGCCGTTTTTTCGTGCCGTTCCGTGCCGTTCCAAAATTGTCAAAACTCAGACACGGCACGGTTAATGACCCGTGCCGTATCCGTTCCCGTGCCTTACCCGTGACGTTTCCATCCGTACCCGTGTCGTGCCGTGCTGGAATTGGCCACGCCGTGCCTATTTTTAGAACTCTAATTTCAATATTTATGTTAACTGAATTGTGTTTGGAATAATATTTTTTTTCTTTTGAGATAAAGATGAGGGTCAAGTTACTCAAATTTAAAAGTCTATAAATAACTTCTCATCCAGATTTAGAACCCACGACCTCCCACAAAGAGAGCATTTGCCTTTAACCACTTGACCAAAGACCGGTTCTCCTAGAATAATATTTTTTATTTAATTTATTTGTACAAAACTTTATATTTTTATAGGTAACTAAGATAAGTTGTTATCATCAAGCAAAAGTATATATAGCAACCTTAAACGTCTCTAGAGCTCCTCCTTAGTATGGCTTAACACCTCTTTTTTAGTTCCTTCTTTTGCCCAACTTTCTTAAGCTGCCAATAAATTTAAGCTATGTATCACCATGGCTTAAGTGGCTTAAGGTTTTTGTCTATCTTAAACTTTCTTGAGCCTTTTTCTTTTACTGAACAAAAGCTCCTCAGCAGAGCTTAAAATTTAAGCCAACTTGTTGTGCCGAACAGCCTCCAAGGCTCAAAAATTGAAGAGGTACTGACCGCTCAAAAATTGAGTTACCGCAGAGGATACTCACTCTCTATAAGCCCACTGCCCCCAGTGCCGGGCAGTGGCCGGCCTGCCCGGCACAGTACACCACCAGCACCCGTAATGTACTAACTCAGTCGGAACTAAACAGTAAAGAATGCAGTACGTTGAAGGCTACCCGCATAGAAATGAGTTCATTGATTACAAATAGAATAACGACTTGTGTAACCAACTCCTATGAAATTATCAAAATTTTTAAGTTGGTGGAAACATTTGAGAACAATTTGTTCAAACAATTAACTGAAGAAACCAAGGAAAAATAAAAATCAATAGCAGTTTGCGAATTCTACATGGATCAACTCTTTTCATGAACTTAAAATTAAAATTAGACAATGTTGAGTAGTTGTAGGCCATAAATAAGTAATTTGGACCACATTTAAGAATAAAAGATAACAAAACAAACTATCTTCACGACACATGCCCATAAAATTTTAACAAGAATTTTGGTATGGTTCTTCATGAAGTAATCTTTTATGCCCAAAACACATATTGAGCTTATTTTTTACTCAACGAAACTTCCAAGAGAAAAAAAATATTGGAATGGGTTCACTTCTTCATTTCCACTAATCACAATCCATATTCTGATTAATTTTTAATGATGGTTATACTTCTAAATCACGCATCCTAAATTAGCAACGGTCCATTACCTTCACATTCACATCACATGGAGTCATGGACTCATCACTCATCCATTCCTTTCCTTTCTCCAATTTCAAAAAAATTCGACCGTTTAATTGACTCCGCTCCTCTCCACCGATATCCACCATCTTACTTTACCCTGTAACCTCAACTCTGTAACCCAATCTGTAGCAAACCACTGACAACCAAAACCCACTTCAAATGTAAACACAAACGGGTCGTAACTTCATCTCACCACACCATGGATATTTCATACAACCACAGACTTTATAATGATACTCGATTTTCTTTTCTTTTATTAGGCCCAATTAAAGAAAGAAATCGAGCCCAATTATGATACGAATACGAACTCCTTTATAATCAACCTTGCCTCCAATTCGACTCAACCCTAGAGAAAAGTAACAAACCCCATCACTCGATTGAGGAAGGAAGGATTGAGTGCATTGCAATGGAGAACTACGAGAAGCTGGAGAAGGTGGGGGAAGGAACCTACGGCAAGGTGTACAAGGCGCAGGACAAGACCACCGGCCAGATGGTGGCGCTCAAGAAGACCCGCCTCGAGATGGACGAGGAGGGCATCCCTCCCACCGCCCTCCGCGAGGTCTCCATCCTCCAGTTGCTCTCCCAGAGCATCTACATCGTCAGGTACTACTACTACCACTGCTGCTGCCAAATCAATCAATTGGCTTTCTTTCTTTTTGGTTCAGTTTTTGTTGATTTGGGGATGTTGGGTTTTTTGGGGGGTTTTGATTTGGGAATGGGAGATCAAGGGAATTGCTTGCAAAAGAAATTAAATGTTGGGTTCTTGTTTATAGGTTGGATTTTAGTTGGATCTGTACTGTACCTGTTTAAATCCCCAATTTGGGTACCCGTGTTCTTTTATTTTGTTATCTTTGTTTTCTTTCTTGAACAAACTGAAAAAATATTGGGAGGGAAAGGAATTCTGGCATTATAAGAAATGTAAAAATTTGTTGGGTTTTGTCAGAAAAATCTGTTCTTACTTTCCCTACAAATAGAAAACCCTGGTGTTTGTTTTGAGTACGCGTCTTTTGATCGCAGATTGCTCTGTGTGGAGCATGTGGAGAAGAAAGGAAGGCCGATTCTGTACCTTGTGTTCGAGTTTCTCGACACTGATTTGAAGAAGTTCATCGATTCACACAGAAGGGGACCCAGCCCCCGGCCTATACCTCCTAATGTGATCAAGGTATCTTCTATTTTTCTTTTAGTTTCTCTCTAACAATCAAATACTAATGCTGATCCTAATAGGCTCTTTCTGATTGTGTAAATGTGTAGAGCTTCATGTACCAGTTGTGTAAAGGAGTGGCCCACTGCCACGGCCATGGTGTGCTTCACAGGTTATATCTCAATTCTGTAATCCTTTGATATTATTTGCACCTGACATTAATTATCCGATCTCAAAATATTAACTTGTTTTGTCTTGATGATCTTAAATTAAATAGGGATCTCAAGCCACAAAACCTCTTAGTTGACAAAGAAAAAGGCATACTGAAAATTGCCGATCTAGGCCTTGGTCGCTCTTTCACCCTCCCGATCAAAAGTTATACTCATGAGGTGCGATAATGTTGCTTAATTTTCTATTTTAGAACCCTGGTAAACTGAAAGTACTGTATTGCACTACTTTTGTTCACTGATTTATTTGAGTTTGTTTTGGCATTTCAGATTGTTACATTGTGGTACAGAGCTCCTGAGGTACTGCTTGGTATAACCCACTACTCAACCGGGGTTGATATGTGGTCTGTCGGTTGTATTTTTGGTATGTTTTTCTACTCTCCTACTTGTTGAGATTTAGTCATTGAGAACTTGTATGTAATAAATATGAACGGTTTGTAAATTCCATTATAGAATTTGACCTACTGCTATGCCTAGAGACATAAACTTTGACATTATATTTGGATTCAGCCAGCAAAAGTAGTAATGGTTTCTTTACCAAGTCCATTGTTGTAAAATGGTGTCAATGACTGTGAATGTATGATGTGCAGCTGAAATGGCAAGAAGACAAGCTCTTTTCCCTGGAGACTCTGAGTTACAGCAATTGCTTCACATTTTCAGGTAGCTTTTCTTTTTCATATGCTGGTTAATGTTTCTCATATCACAAGTCCATTACCAGTAACCTTTCAGGGCCTAACTTTGTACCTGTTTTGAGAAATTATATTTACAACTTAGCTAACAACATGCCTTCTTGTCATATACGCATGTGTGCAGGTTGTTAGGAACACCATCAGAAAAGCAGTGGCCAGGAGTTAGCAAACTGAAAGACTGGCATGAGTACCCACAATGGAAGCCTCAGAATCTGGCACGTGCTGTACCAACACTAGACTCGGATGGCATTGACCTACTTTCTGTATGTGCCAGACTTTATATAACTTCCTTCATGCTCCATGAAATTAATTTACTGAAATTCTTATGTAGTTTCCGACTGAAATTTGCAGAGGATGCTTCAGTTCGACCCAGCTGAAAGGATCTCAGCAAAAGATGCTATGGATCATCCTTATTTTGACGGCCTCGACAAATCTCAGTTTTAACATCATCAAATAGCATATTGAAGTGCACGTCTTCTAGCACTTCGCTGGATGCCCCTTCAAAGATGGATTTGAAGGAGCGAGGCAGGCTTTTTCTTGTTGTATATCATTTATGCTTGGTTATATATCACTTGGTTTATGAATTTGATTATATTTGTAGTTAGACTGATTACTTTCACCGAATGTTGACGATCTAGTTATTTATTGCTATTAACTGGAAATAGCAATCTTTGTTTTCGTGGAAATGGTTCAAATTTTCTGTATTTTAATGCTGGGAATTTCATCAAATTTTCTGTATTTTTATGTTTTGATGCTATTCTTTGTGCAATGTTGTACCACATTTTACAAAGTTGTTTAATTGTTCAATGAACTTTAACATGCACATCTCACGAAATCATGACTGGAAATTATGTGCAATAATACCAGTGTAAGTGTTTAACTTTATTATGATATGGTTAAATTCTCTAAATGTGAAGCAAACAAATGGGAGATTACAAGAAGCAAATGAATCCCTGCTGGTCTGCTGCTTCATTAGCATACATCTTTGTCAGAAATCATTAATTTTTAATCTACCACTAATAAAAAAAATTAAAAATCAATCTCTGTTGCTCTTGTGGTACAAATGACACTTGCTACAGGAAAGTGAAAACACAGGCAAAAGATCAACATATAATTTGTGTTAATAAGGCTTCAGGTTGTACATAACACTATTCTGAAACAAATCTTAGAATCTAATTTATCTTATCAACAAAATGTATAACAACAATGAAGTAATTCGAGAATTATATTGAACATTCCTATGTATTTCAAACAAGGTAAAATTGTTCAGAGGTAGGAAGTCGTTTTCAATCATCCCCAAAATTGTTCTTATATGATGACCTTCAGTTTACGTGCTCTGGCCATTGGACAATGATAGTTTCCAGGGTACAATGGACCAAACAGTAAGAGTGTCAACACATTACCAATTTTCCCCTTATATTGATTTTATATTGCGGTTGATATGTCATGGACTCATGGAGATCACATCAGTCCAAGTCATAAACTCATTTACAATACAGAAACTTCATGCCTCCATTGATACACGGTTTAGGCCCATATAAAGTCTATTTGTTATACTATTTGTTACTTTTATGGACCGTTCATCAATGAACGGTAGGTCTTACTGTTTATACAATATACAATATAAAAGGTGGAATTAAAAAAGCAATTCCTTTTAAATATTATTTATATGTTTATTTTTCTTAATCTTGTGCTAATCCCCGAATTATGAAGAGTGACATGTGAACTGAGAAACATTCTTTGTTATTATTATTTTGTGGTCCTTCATAGTTTTTAACTTTTTACAATGTGTGCATTATGACAAGAGATGTTATTAGATACTAGTAAAGAGCTCGTAAAGAGCTCACACCTTGCTTTGGGCTAAATTAATTATTATATCTTATAATAAAGGGTCGAAAGCTCATCCTTTGTGAGAAAACTGATACGTGCCTTAAATTTTAATGGGCCGGACATTAATGTACGTCAACGGTGGTGATCAATCTAAGTAAACAATCAACGGCTGAGGTTTTTTCTTTGAGAAGATAGAACTTTCATATCAAAAAATTCAATCAAATAAAAGTAAGGATATAAACAGTCCAATACGAACAAGACCAAATTTAACTTGTAGATAATTTTTATATTGATTTTTTAGAAGGGCTCCAACTACCATTCATGCAATATTCTTATAGAACACCTACCACTATCAGTAAATCAAGATGGAACAAAAATAGGCTCACAGCTTCATGTCTTGAATCTTGATATTAATTTAGTATTAAGAATAAGTTCCAAAAAACAAAAAAAATTAGAATTCATTTGGGACAAAACCATCGTTGAGTTTGAAAATTAGAAATTCAAAATTGAGTAAATTTGCCGGCCACATCAAAAAAAAAAAAAAAAATTGAGTAAATGAGTCAAATGACACGTTTAGAATGCTTTTGTTTCCCCAAATTATATAACACCTCTGTGCTTGTTACTTTTCAAGGAATACTATACTTATGGATCGTCACCAAGTGCCTTATTTATGCGATATATGCTCAATATTCTAGTATACAGCTACCAACAAATCTAGATACATCTTATCAAAAAAAAAAAATCTAGATACATTAAATTGTTTCACATAATCAAGTCTAGATATTTATTTGGCATCAAGAATTGTTTGAAATGAAAACTTCCGAAGTATGAATTGCTTCACTCCGGTCCAAAAACATAACTTAGTTTCTCATTTGGGATAAATAGTTAAATACCATTGTTCGCTTAAAAACTTAAAATTCGAATATATAATTGAAAAGTATCACTTTTTGATATCTTTGTCCCGAAAGAACATAGTGTGTATTATATAATTAAAAAATATATTAATGGCTAGATGAAGAAGATATATTATAAATACACTTCATTGACTTCAATAACATATTTTAGTATTAAAGAATGCTAGAAAAAAAATGAATAAAACATTCAAACAATTTAACGTACATAAATTTGGGATTTTGCATTTTGCAACATTAAATTATTCATTAGGCAATAGCCGATTGGTTTAAATTTTATAAAATTTATAAGATAATAATAATTGTTTAGCAAGCAGTTATCCTTCCTTTTTTGTTACATGCCTGATAATGTAATCTAAATGGACCTGTCGATAAAATGTAGATGGTGAATTGATTAGGCTAACAAATAATTCTGTCCAGATATTCGGATACCACTAAGGATACCGTCGGGGATAACATGATCTTTGACCAATTCAAATAAACCTAAATATTCACCTTAACCTCCTAAATATTCAACTTAACACATTTTGTTTGACAACCAATAAAAACTCTACATAATAAAAACCTAATTGCAGCATTACACTTAACACATTTTGCTTTACAGCCAATAAAAACTACTCTTAATTTAACTTGCAGCATTACACTTCCTAACTATTCGACTTATCCTCCTAAATATTCACCTTAACTTCCTAAATATTTAACTTATCACATTTTTTATTGGCAATCAATGTTTAATGGTATCCCCGACAGTATCTTTTGTGGTATCCCCATAGCATTTTCCTTCTTGAAAATTATGTTATTTTCAAATCTCTAGATAAAAAAGTTATGCTTCCATCTCTAGACTCTAATGATAT
The DNA here is from genome assembly GCA_030179965.1 of Cyperus esculentus. Lineage (NCBI taxonomy): Eukaryota > Viridiplantae > Streptophyta > Magnoliopsida > Poales > Cyperaceae > Cyperus > Cyperus esculentus. The sequence goes on along the minus strand of JASGLE010000034.1, from coordinate 366,600 downwards.
ATACAACTATACAAAGCACTTTCCAATATAGTCCACAACATGTTCTGTTCTACTTTGGATAATAAGAATGATGATACTATTAATACTTGAGCTACATAATACATAACTTCAATACAGAAGTACGGTTCTTGCTGCGAGACTATTGAACAATTAAATAAGATAAATAAAAAATTATGATCTAAACATTTTCAAAATCGTTAAAAAAATATTATTTTCTAGTGATCCCTTGAAAGTTGAATATATCTGTGGAAAGTAGTAAAATTAACAGGATGATCCAAAGAAAAATAGAGAGAGTTGAAGCTCCAACCAAACCAGAAGTCGGCCAGACGGCCTGACCAAATACGGCACTTAGCTTTCTTCTTCTCGTCTCTTATGAGTTGCGAGTGTCATACACTCATACACTGCTCTATTTCTCCAAATTTTCTCACAGGCCAAAAATAAAATCCAGTGTGGGTAGCAGCAAGTCCTTACTCCTCAGGTGTGGACATATGACATAGAATTCACATCAGCTGTCATAGTTTTCTATGTCACACTCGTGCCATAGTTTTCAATGAGTCTATGCACATGGAACCCACAATAAAATAAAATCACTTATTTCTAAAATCTGGACCGATTAGATTGATCTAACGGTCCGTTTTAACCATGACACAATCTTGCTATAGTTTTTTTATGGCAGCAGATGGGAACCCATATGACATATATCTATGTCACTTCACTTCTGCTGTTGTTCCGAGACGTATGACTAATTGACTATGAGACATCATTATCGTCAAACTCCCCAATTTAATTTATTAGGGGCCTTTGTTTTGTTTGGGGCTGGGGCTGCGGTGGCATTAATTAACTGTTACCTCCCCAACCTCCCCTTCTCCATTATTTCATGATTTTCTGTGCTTAATTTCAGTTTATCCCTCCGTGTATATCAACTACAAGTCTTAGGGAGCAGATTTTTATTTGTTAGTGTATGTATCCAATTAATATATAAACATAAATATTGTCTATTTTTGTGTTGGACTTACAACTGATACATGGCCTTGCCTATTTTAGAATTTTTTTTCTTTAAATAAAATGATGCTAACTTAATTAGTAGTTTTATATTAATGTAAACATCATTGCAGTTGATTTGGAAATTCAAATCTATGTGAGATTTAATCAATTTTCTGTAACAAAAATACGTGTGTTTGTGTGATCGGATTTATTGAACATTCATTTGTAAATATTTGGTGACTACATAACTTGATGACATCATTTTCTTAAACATATAAAAAAAAAGTGATTTATGAATAAAATCATATCCAATTGTTGGTCTTAGCAACTAAACGTGTGACAAAACTTCCTACGAATAAACTATTGCAAACTTCAACCCATTTGTTAAACGCTAAAATATTTAAACAAAATTTTACTAATTTTCATATGGATAACATACATACCAAGAGTATATATCCCATTTGAAAAAAAAAAAAAATCCAATTTCTTATCTCAAAAAAAAAAAATTGAAAACCATGAATTATTATTGCATTTACCGATATTAAAAATTAGTTTTCACAATAAATTAATATTGATAAAAATATTATTACATAACAAAAACATTAGAAGAAGAACTTCACAATTATTCACTCCATCTTTAATTCTTTCTAGGATCCGTGGGTTCATGCATTATCTCCTCAATAAGACAATAATAATCCGCTTATTATCGTCCATCGCCAGTTTGCCACCAGAAACACAAGAATGGGCACATAATAAAGACGATCACATGATCACAGCAACTGAACTCCTGACTGGGCCGGCGTCACCGCGTAACATAAACTCCATCCCATGATCCCATCCCATACGGACGGAGGGACCGACCCATATGAATAACAATATGAATCATTGAATCATGAATCCGATCCGATCCCCTTCATTCACAAACACCGCCCCATCGCCTAGACTTAAGAGTGACAAAATCTGACCCGACCTTATCTGAGTTTCAGGAAAGTCAAACTGATCCGACCTGATCGACCCATATGAAAAACCTGTCCGACCTGATCTGAGTTTTAGGGAAATCCAAACTGATCCGAATCCCGACCCAAGCTTCAAAGAAAGTCAGAATGACCCGAATCCGACCCGACCTGTCCAACCCGTGTTTTAAGAAAAGTCAGACTGACTCGAATCCGAACCGAACCGAGCCGAACCGATGGACCCGAAACCCGAGATGACCCGGTCACCCGGGAATAGAGGTTCAAAATCTGACTGTACCCGAAAAACCCGCTCGACCTGAAAAAATGCCAGCAGATGTCAACCCAATAGCCAACCTGAACCTATCCCAAAAAATGACGGCAGTCGTCAACCCGATACCCGACCCGACCTGAAATCGACTTGACCTAAACTCGACCCGATTTGACCCGACATTTTCATTTAGTCAAACTAACCTGACCCAACTCGAACACGAACCCGACCCGACCCGACCTGACAATCTGCCGCCACTACCCTCGCCCCATCGGTCGGCTCACCCTCTACTGCGAAGCAACATGCTGTGCAGTGATCGGACGGATGTGGCTCACAAGGGGTTTCCAGGATTGATGAGCAAGCATCTCGATGCAGATCGAACGGTTCAGAAGCTGCGGTTGACAAGGATTCCTTCCGGCCCAAAGACCTCCCCGTCAACTTATCCCGTACAATAAATACAACCATACACACAAACAAGTAACATATATCCCTTTCTTTCTTTCTTTCATCTCCCCAAAAAATATCCCCCCACGCAGCCACCACGCACCTCTCTTCATAATAATAATTCCATAACCATTAACCACCCCTCCCCCCTCTGCCCTGCCCCTCTTTAATCAATTCAATCCAATCCAACCCCAAAACAAAACCCCGATAACCAATTACCCTCTCACCCAAATTCAGTTACCCCTCTGCTTCCTCTTTCTTTCTTTCCATTGCACCATGACATTAGAAACCGAGGCATCTGCAGGGCCCAAACCCGTCAAACCGACAAAACCCAACAACCGCCGGTGTTTATACGCCTGCCTCGGTTGCGGGCTGGTGCTCTTCTTGCTGGCTATAGTGTTTGTGATCCTGGCCTTTACGCTCTTCAAGGTCCGGGACCCCTCCATGTCGGTCACGTCAACACGACTCGCGGGCGTTGCGCCGCGCGTGTCGTTTCCCGCCATATCGATTCAGTTCAACATAACTTTGGATATAATCGCCACCGTGCATAACCCGAACCGGGCTTCGTTCACGTACGATTCCGGGCAGACCAATCTCACGTACCGGGGGACCCAAGTTGGCCAGGCGGTGCTCGAGCCCGGCCGGATTCCGAACCATGGCACGGGGCCGGTTAGGCTGTCGTTGACTGTTGATGCGACGAAATTTACAAACGATTTGACGGCATTGATCGGGGATGTGCTCAATGGGACGATCGTGTTCGGGACGTCCACGAGGATACCGGGCCGAGTCGCCATCCTCGGGTTCATCAAGCACCACGCCGTCGCGACCTCGACGTGCCGGGTCGAGATCGGCGTGTCGGATTTTAAGGTGCAGAGCCAGGAATGCGACAACAAAACATCTCTGTGATCTTACCGCCGCACCGGTACGGATTGGATTGGTACCTGGCTTGTAGTTCTATTTGATACTAGATTTTGGGAGTATTTCTTAGTACTTTTTTTTTTTTTTTTTTTTTTTTTTGCCTTGTACACATTATAGATATAAACTAATTAAATATATAATCATATAATTCCCTCTTATATTATTTTTTTTCCTCATTTTTTTTACAAACATGTTTGTGTCACCTTTGCGTGTTTATTCTGTCTCGTTAGATGTCTATTTTAGAAACTTTTTTTCCTAATTTTGAGCTTGTTACATAAATAAATAAATTAAGGTCTTTTTTACATTTGTAATTTGTTGCTAGATGCGGTACTGATACTTTTCTTAGCGCACTAATTTGCGTTAATTAGCCACTTGTTGTTAGTCTAGAATAGATATGCTTTTGTGGGTCACATGATCTGAAAAAGTATATATAGTGCACTCGTGAATATTACAGACAAATCATTGCATTTCAATAATCAAAATTTGCATCCATGTTTTTTTTTTGGGGGGGGGGGAGGGGGGGGGGGGGGGGGGGAGGGTGTTGGGCACCCTATAATTAAAGAAAAGAAAAAGAAAAAGGCATGTTGTAAATTTGTAATAGTTATCATAATACCACACGTCTTGATTTCTGCATTACAAGGAATTCAAAAACAAATTGTTTTACTTTACAATTAGCATAATTTACATGATAGAAATTAAAATTACTCGAATCATATGTCAACATATTGATACATATCCTTTTCAACAGTGGTAGCTTAATTGATATTTTTGAGCTTAATTACTCAATTATTAAATTGTGATTCACTTTACTTAAATCCCCATTAACAGCTTTTGTATCGTCATTATGTGTATCCTTAATTCAGTGGTTACCTGTCCAAGTTTTAAGACACTGATATTTCTCAAACAGTCGTAATCTTCTGTGGCAGGAACAAAGTGGCTCTTGCTCTGACTTCACACTGCCATGCCATCAACAAATTATACAATTATTTTCATTTTTTTTTAGAGTGAAACTATTATACTATTAATAGTATGGATTGCTCCGTACTATTGACTTATATCTCTAATTTCAAAATATTAATAGTCGATCCAAGCCGTTCATTTTGGTCTTCGTATACAATTTTACTTGTAAACCAAATTTTATATATTTTTTGGAACTTATTTAGTATTTGTTTAGATATTTTAAAATGTCACAGCTCATAATGTTTTAATCAAGTGACTTTTGAAAATATCTTAAAAATAATAAAAAGTTACTAAAAATTTTAAAATTTGGTTTACAAATTAAATTGGATATAAAGACCGTAATGAATGGTTCGGATCGATTATTAATATTTTGAATTTAGAGATACGGCCAATAGTGCGAGACAATTTGTACTATTAATAATACAATAGCCTCACTCTTTTTTTTATGGAGCTTTAATTCACTGTTATGAATTAATCCTGGATGTTTAACCATTTTGTTGTTAGCAAGGGTTCTTAACCGGCTACTAGTGACACACAAGATTGTCTTAAATATTAATTAATTTTGTAAGCATTTGTTTGAACTTTGAAATGTTTGCCAGCACAAAATTCTCCAAAAGTTGAAAAGGACTTTGCCGAATTAGGTAGGTGTGCACCTTCATCAGTTCTTATATGAGTTCTTATATAACGAATGGCTGAGATTTCTTTTCCTTAGAAAACAAATTCGATCTACCTGGCTTGTCCTGATTATATTTTTTTTTAAACATTTCCTTGATTTGATTTGATTGCAGTTCAATATTCAAATTGAAAAGTGAACAGCGAAGCAAAACAAAAATAATTTTTGTGTTTCTCGAATTGTTACTTTTAACAAATTTGAAATTTTTAACTTTTAACTTTTATGTTTTATTTTTTATTCTTTTTGGTTTTTTTTTTGTGAAAATTTACAGCCAATTTTTTTTTTTGAAAAGATTATTGTTAAAATCGTCAAAAGTACGATTCATTAAATGTTCAGTTCCCTAATAAATATGTATATTTCATAATTGCTTTTTTGAGGTACTTAACTTAAATTTTTGACATTTGGTGTCTACATGGAGGATTTAGTTTTGGGTTTATCATACTTAAATATGGTTAATATCATTTCAATTTTGTTGATACTGAATGGGTACTGCTATAGTGATACCATATAGTTTTGATCAAACGTCTTAATTGTTCAACTTAACGTACTAATTGTGTAACTTAACATACTAATTGTGTAACTTAATGTACGTAGTAATTGTGCAACTTAATATACATACTAATTGTGCAACTTAACGTGCTAATTGTGCAACTTAATGTACATACTAATTGTGTAACTTAACGTCCTAATTGTGCAACTTAATGTACATACTAATTGTGTAACTTAACGTACTAATTATGCAACTTAACGTGCTAATTGTGCCATTTAATGTACTAATTGTTCAACTCAATCTCAACTTATAGTTAGCATGTTGATATCAAGTTGAACAATTAGTATGTTAATTTAAACAATTAGTATGTTAAGTTGAATAATTAGTAAGTTGAACAATTATCATGTTAAATTGAACAATTAGTTCATTTGATCAAGTCAAACTATATGGTATCACCAATAATATCACCATATCCTTTTCCATACTGAATGACTGACACGTGTGACGTTTTACATACTTTTTGATATACAAAAAAAATGGCATGTCTATGCAAAAAAACAAGACCATTAAATTTTTTAACAGCTGAAGTAAAAAGCTAAAATCAGTTAATAAGTGCCATAACCCTATAAAAATTAGAAATTTCATAAGAACAATTCATAGTACTGGTGCTAATTTAAAACGACTGATATGCATGTGCCTAATTGAAAAACTTGGATGCATTGATTTAGTTTGTTAGACCATTTAACAATTTCCAGGCCCAGGTGGAGGTGGCCCAAGAGTCCAAGTTGATTTCATTGTTGTTGTATAAGAAATGAAGCGTGTAGCGAGCTTGTGATTTGTGAACTTTAAACACATGCTAATTACAGCCCAGTAGTCCCAGTTAAACAAACAGAAGCGCAAAACAAAAAAAACATACAGCCATAGGAGAAGCAGAAAGAAAGAACAAGTTCATAGATTTGAAGATGGACCAAACATTGTTCCAGTCTATTATGTGTTATGATGCTCTCAAATCTCAATATATCTTATCAGTAACAGATAGAAAATGTGGGTACTTGCCATATATAACATTGACCAAATAATTTATGAAATAATGCAACCTGTATCCATGTGCTGAAGTTGTATGATTCTGATGAAGTTCCCATTTACTTTTGTTGAATTAAACATATGAGTAAGAGTAACAGTTTTCTTAATCTCTAGAAATTTACCAGCAACACTGCAGGTAAGTAAAACATGCTGGCAACTCCTTGAAGCCACCCAGTATTCATCCGAATGTCAATCAAATGGTGTTTCCTTCTCCTTCTGGCAGATCGAACGAACCCAAAACAGTGCAAAGGAACTACGAAATTCGGATATTCCCGTCCGGGCACAATTAATGCTACCTGAAGAATTAACAGAATGTTACAGTACTAATTCAATGCACTTCATTGTGGCAACAAGTTATCAACCAACAAACCAATTTCCATCTCAATAAAACAAAATCCATATATAAGAGGATTTAAAAAACAATGAAAGAACTTCCACAAGGAGATTCAGCATCTGTGAATTTACAAGTTCACTACTATATATGCCAATTCCTTTATATGTAGCACATTTACAATGAGTACACACAAAAAATCTTCACTAATTAGACACCCTCTCATCCAGCCAGGATATGGTGTCTGCGAAAATTACGTCTACGTCCTCTTGTGCCTCGCCAGAAAGCACATGCCACATTCCGGGGTATATTTTGAGAGTTTTGTCAGAGCTTGAAGCCGATTCGTACAGCAGTTTGCTTACAGAAGGATTGGTCACGATGTCATCCCCTCCATGCAGAATCAGGAAAGGCATTGTTATCTGAAAAACTTCATAACATTAATAAAAGAAAGAATTGAGGCAATATATGCTTAAAATGTGAAATTTATGTATGTAGTAATTATACACCTGATGTAAGTTGTTTTCAATCTCTGAGGCAGCCACAAGAAGCTCATGACCGGTCTTCAATGGCATGTTCTCCATACAAATATATGGATTCGCTCGAACCTGGTTTTGCCAGTAAAATAAATTGAATTATATAAACTAATTTTCCTACTGTAGTAAAAAAAGTTGTAAATTTCTTTTGAGTTTTGACTACCTCCGCTCGAAGTTCTGGATCCTTAATAACTTTGTCAAGCATATCTTTAGCAGGGATCAATCTCCATGTCGGTACAACTCGACAAATCATTTCTAATGCACCAAGCAGGAAAGGACCTGGTTTCATTTCATCGGCAATCTGAGCCATATGAAAAGAATGATGAAATCATTACACTTGTACAAGCAATTAGGGTTTCACAACATAATTCAGGAGAAAAGTTGCTATTTAATATACCGTAACAGTTCCATGCCAGAATGATACAGTATAATATGCGATAATTTCTTTCAAATATGAAAGAAAAGAACAATTAACAGAAATTAAAGAAAAATTGTATCTACTGTAGTTGAGGGGGAAAAAATTGAAAACCTTGCACAGAGGAGCCATCAATATGGCACCATTCCAGTAACTTGGATCTTTTCTATGAATGTTGACAGCTACCGCGCCTCCCAGAGATATTCCATATAAGAACCTTTTCTTGTTCTTGTTCTCTACTTTCTCTGAATAAATTTTGTATTTTTGATCAAAATATGTTGATGTCAATTGGACAACAAAAGAGAAACACAGGCAAAAGGAAGTTTCAGAATTACCGCAAATACTCTTAAAATGATTACTGCAGTCTGAAGCGATGCGATCAAGGCTCGAAATGTAGCATCGCTTACCAGATGATCTCCCATGACCCTCATAATCTATCCCGTAAACTGCATAGCCAGCTTGTACCAGTCGAGTCGCCGTATCTAAATTCAGATTGAATTTAACAATTAACATGATGAAAGATAACTAATTTGTCAATATAATGCATGAAAATATTACCAGAAAAGTAGTACCTTTCAGAGATACACTGCACTCTGCCGCGAGTCCTGAATTTCGAAGCCAAGAAAAGGGTGGAATTAGAATCTTTTTTTTTTTTTATCCTATGAAACTAAGTACTCTGAAAAGATGGCAGAAGGAAACAAGCCGATAGTCAATATTACATACCGTGACAAATAAACAGAAGGGCTTTCGGTTCTGTCTTTACCGGAAGCCACTGGCATGTGAAGAGACGAACGCCACGGTAAGTTGTGATGAACTCCTGATTTAGTTATAAGGTATCAGGTAAGAGAGAGTTTACAAAATAGAAGCAACATGTAGTATGAAAAATGAAATAAGATCAGAAGCTATAAAAACTGGTCTCTAGCTAACCTCTTCATATATGACATCCCCTTCATTAGCCTACATATGCAGTGTATAACATCAAGTTAGAGTTAGAACTTGGAAGCAATCCAAGGCAGCATAATTTATTTTCTTCTAAAGAGAGAAGATCAGCTTCCAAATTAATTAACAACAAATGATAGATAAAGAGGAATTACCATGATGCTGTTGCTGTGTTGAGTGCTAGATTCCCAATTGCTTCTTCCACCAGTTAACATGTATATACATAACAAATTGCAACATGTATATATATATATATATAAGAAAATTCAATGCTTGATAAGGAGGTACTTCACAGAAGTTGCCTTCAGTTTCTGTGGATGACAAATTAAATTGATTGTATCCAGTGAGTTGAGGCATGAAACTGGATGCTCTTTTTTTTGACCTTTCAACGGTTTGAATGTATGATATATCCTCCCTTCTGACTTTTCACAGTTGGAAATTTTTCAGTCAAATGCCTTCAACACTAAGGGTTACATGCATAAACATTAGCATGATTTTGACGACTGATGAGATATTTGGACTGGAAAATTCACAACAAACATGACATTTTTAACAAGCAAAACAAAACCATGCACGCAAGCTAGTACGCAACCACTCCGTGTAAAATTCATCTTAGTGTAACTTTTGTTTTTTTTGTTTTAAAAAAAAGGGCAAGTTGCATTGAAACATTATTTAACACTTGTACACCAAGGTCAATACTTATTTTTTCTGTGAAGCATTTTTAACAAACAGCTCGATCGTGTGCACCCATTATCAAACTCAATTGATTAAACCCAAGCTCTTCAAAGAACATAAATTGTCGCCTTAATGATAAGAAATGTAATTTTTTTTCTTTTTTGTTTGTGAAGGTTGTCAAAACTAAAAAAGAATTGTAACAAGTTAAATCACAAAGTTAGGAGAAAACAAGGAAAAAAGAATTGACAAACATATATATTATTAGAATTAAACAAATTAATTAAGTAACTGAACATATGAGACATGAAACTTATTCCCCGCAGCATAATAAACATATTTTTCCTCGAATTGCTATAACTATTTTCTTCCATGATATCTAAATGGGTCAAATTATTATTAACTGTTATGATGTGGATTCAAATTTGTTATAATTCATTTGGTGCTGTTTTTTCCGGCTTCAAGGAATCAATGGACGCTTCAGTTTCTTCTTCCACTGGAGGGATCTCAATCTGTTGCCATCCGGTGGAGTGTTTCAAGAACTCTACGAGATCCGGTGTTGCGGGTTCGATAGAGCACGATTCGTAGTATTCTTCAACACTAAAAACTGATTGCTCATAGTTTGCTTCTGTGTTGTGAGGCTTTGCATCGTTTAGAAAGAGGTCGCCTTCTGATCTTACAGATCCACATGTGCCTACTTCTTTATCAGATGCCTGTATTCGAATTGATGAAATTTAATAATTTATTCATTATCAGCTATAACATATTATATAGAACTTAAAAGATGAGTATAAATAGTGTATTTGGTATTATTATGTATGATTAATATTATGCCTACCTAAATCATACTATGTTGATAACTGCTACAATTGGTGTCAACAAATTATTATGATATAAAGAGATATAAAAAGAAAAGAAAAATACCTGTTCAGTTAGATGCAGAAAAACCAGTTTCTTCTCTCCAGCATCATAAATGTTTCTCTGTGAAACTATCTATTATCCAACAAAAAAAAAAAAAAAAAAAACTATGATATGCATATGCACAATTCATCAATTCCATAATCACATTTCATAAACAAGTTTAGAATTTAAATTGTTCAAACTATAAAGACGATTAATGTGGTGATAAAAGGAATGCACCTGTGATTCCACACTAGCACAAACAGCATATATTCCCCAATCTCGAGTATAGTTGTTGTAAAGATGAACTTTCCCAAATCTGACTCTCGGATGTCTTTGGCGTGTGCCATCAAAGAAACAATGATGAATCGTTACACGAATGGATCTATCCATTATGTTACAAGAAGATGATCCAATGAGCATTGTCTTGTTGTGCTTGGAGAAATGACACCTTTAGAAAAACATTTCAAATTTAAATTTAAGTAAGAGTAATATTATTGAATTACATAATTTTTGTTACAATATAAGAAAATATGATTGAGTAACAGTTAATACCTAGCGTCCGTATAAACTATTTATAGTGTCTATAAGTTATATTTCATGATGTATTTGTTACATTTCGGAATGTATCTTTACATTCTGTACATCTCTATTGATGTACGATCAGTCTTTCAATGGACGCAAGATGTTTCTCAATATCATTTGCTAAGTCCACATAACAACACTAACAAAGAACAATAGATGTCATGATCTACCTTGAAATGGTTATATCAGTGCTTCCACGAGAAATATCAATTAGTCCATCATCAAAATCACTCAAACTGCAACGATCAACCCAAACATGTCTTGAATTTGGTTTGATTTGAATTGCATCCACATCATGTCCCCTGCCTTTTTCAATCACCAAATTGCACACAATGACATGCTCACACTCCCTCAATTGCAACCCATTGCCAGACAGCTTGATCCGCCGACCACGACCGTCTATGGTCTTGTAGGATGACACTCTCAAACCGGACTCGAGGTTTATCGTACCGGAGATGTCGAACACGATCCAGAGAGGCTCGGCTTTTCGACACCCGTTTCTTAGCGAACCGGGTCCGTCATCTGCATGCATTATATAATTATCATTTGAAATTAAATGTTTTGTATTTGTTTGTGACAAGAGGCTAAACAAAATATGAACTGATGTGGTTGATGATGATAAACAGAACAGTATTACCATCCAAGGTTGTGACATGATAAACATCTCCATGTAGGCCACCTATTGCTTGTCGACCGAACCCCTCGGCCTGACCGGCAAGTCCTCGCAAAGTCTGGTCTACACGGGCATACGACCTCGGCATTGCCATTGTAATTTCTTTTTTTTTTCAGAAAGAGAGGAGAGGAGTAGAAGTTGGAGATGGAAAGGAAAGCATTGGATGCCTACAGGGGATATACAACTACAAGAGTGTATTTAAAAAGAAGAAGATGATTGTTACTGCTGCTGGAAATTAATTGTTAGAGAGAGGTTATGAACTTGTGATAACAATTTTTCAGTACGTTTTTAGCCTTTAATTACAAATTAATTTCTTGGTTACTGTTATACTTATAGGGAGTTTGTGTGTGAAACTACGGGTTCTACAAAACCTGTTCCTCTCCAGTTGGGCATACCGGAGGCTTTCTTATCTTCCTGAGCATAATTTCTGCAATTGATTCTTAAACTCCAAAAAAGAAAAAAAAAAAAAAAAAAAACTAACTGGAGAAGCGACATTTCATTTTGCTAAATAGTTCTTAAACAAAAATACTTACTGGAGATAAGACTATTTTGGATTAGTTTTAATTATACATTTCTGAAGTATTAAGTTTTGAGTTATGCAAGTTTCCAAAAAGGAAAATCACAAAATAAACATAAAAAGAATAAATGCATTTATGCCCACATATTCAAATGCTACAGGCTTTATAATGCTGCAATTTTTGAAGGGAAAACGGATTAAAAGATGGATTTTATAATAACAAGCTTTACATTGCAAAAGAAATTGTCCTGAACATTCAGCAATACATGCTTGCCATTTGTTAATGTACAGTGTACTTATTTTGCAGATTGCAAAAGGCTCTTCAATGGAGGGTCTCTCAGATCTCAGCCTCTTATTTCTTTGTTGGGAAAAGACATGCAAATCAACATGTATCAAATAAAAACATGAGCATCATTATGGAGATGAGAAGTTTAACTGAATCCCTGTTTTCCCTCCGTCATTCTGGAATTGTTTTAGAATGTAGCAGTAGTTTATCTGACAAAAGTGAAAACAAAAACAGATTAAATCTATTGATACAGGAAAACAAATACCCTAAAGATACTTAAGACTTTAATAAACTAAGCCAGTTCGGCCTGTCAATAACAACATAAATAAGTGCACAAGTACATAAAACACAAACCTCAAGTCGAAATATCTTGGTCGGCAAAACAAACCCAACTCCAGTAGAACTTCTACAAGTATCAAAGAACCTCGCAAGAGAGAATTTCTTCCAATCTTTTTCCTTCAATCTAACAACATTTCCAGCATTAACAAATGCATGTCCATAAACCCCTTTATCTCTTAAATACTTTACAGGCAGATCAAATGACAAGTCAGCAAATGCTGTTACAGCTATGTCTCCTCCAGTAGCATCAGAACTAGATGTTTCCATCAGGGTCGAACCTTTGGGTTTCAACCCGAATAGTGAAAGACCACCTAAACGGGAAGTAGGTGAAGTGGTACTGAAGTGGAACTTATATGCCATATTTGGGGGTAAATCGGTAACTTCTTTTCCAAATGGCGTAATAAGACCAGCTGATACTCCTAAGTTGAGAGAAGATTTTAAATATTGTAAAGGAAAAGCAGCTCTTAGGTCAAATTCCTGTAAACAAAAAGTAGGTGTTAAGATAAAATTCTAATTTCAGTTATTTAATCCAATGATTATTTTAGGAACTTCTATTTTGTAATTTTAACAAGGTTGTACTAAACTGAACCATCTTCATCATAACACTGGTATAAAAAAATTCACTGGCACATACAAGAACCAGACCTAACATGAAAGGCCATTGTACCAGCAGCTGGATAACATTTTGGCATATACTATGTAGGATACTCTAAATGCAGAGATGAATTTTAATAGAAAACTTATGAAAATATATGAACAGACCTGGCGGAAAAACCATGATCTCCAGTTAGTTGGTGTGAATCCAATCTGAGAAGAAGAAAGGAAGGCATAGCCAGACGTCGGTCTAACAAGCGAATCTCTCATGTCAACATTATATGTGTATTTTATTGAATTGAGAACACCATTTGACAACCAATGTTGGATCAATTGTGGCTGTACACGTTTTGGGTCACTCAAGACACGCCAAGAAAGATCATAAGACAGGTTGTGATTCAATGTGGAGATAAGACCGAAAGAGAGACCCATCAGCCGGTCTTTGTATGATTGTGTATTGAATAGTTCTTGAGGGAACAGAGAAATTCTGGCAACAAATGGAGATGGAGTATGTTTAATTATAGGCAGAGTTAAGCCAGCACTCAGTTCAGGCACCTGATCCCACCCATAAGAGGTCGAAATGTCCCAAATGTCAGCATAGCCCAACAAGTTTTTGAGCTTTATGGAGCTGCCCAACAACCATGCATAATCCTGAATATTCAAATTTGCCAAAATATAAGTAAGGTCTCATACTCTTCAACCTTATCTTCCACACAATTTGCACAGGTACAGACTTGATACTGTGTGTCTCCTGACATAATTTACGATTTGTTTTTCCAAGTAAAATTATGTGCAATGATACAACAAGTATACAGAAGTTCAAGTTTTCAATAAAGGTTCACGAGCTCAGAAAATCAGATGTCTTCTTAATTATAAAAACTAAGGCCCCGTTCGGATGGCATAAATCCCATGGGTACAAGCGGGTTATTGAACCCATCCGATTAATTTACCCAGGAGGTGTTCGGCAGCTGTTTTTGATGTGCCAACTTTGAGTTGCATTTCCCAGCCTTTTACCCCATTTCAATGCAAATCAGTGGGAAATAATAAATCGAGTCTGACTCGATTTTATTTTTCCCAACCAATAGTCGCTTTGTGTTAACTGCAAATGTCTATACTTTGGTACTAATAATAATTGCCTTGATCTCTAATTCATACTATATGATACACAATATATTTCACGATAATTCACGGGTAAACAGTTTGTAATTAATTGTATACTTTACTAATAGAACGTAACATCTTTACGGAAATACAAATGTTAAAATTATTATTTAAAAGAGTTCACCATTTTTTTTTAAAACAAAACCATATAAGAATTCTGGAATAAAGACATGCTTTACAACAGATACCTTTCATTTGTTTTTTAAAAGCATGAACTTTCCTTTAAAGAATACTTTTTTAATTACATATACATCTTTACACAAATCTTATTTTCATTTAAATTGTGTTGACAAATTGTTAATAATATGATGACTATACATAATTTATTTAAAAGAAAATAAAATTTCCCACAATTTTTTCCCATGATACAACCGAATAGTCATTTTTGTAAACCCATTATTGTTCCCAGGAATGTGGGTTCCCACAAATCACACAGTGGGTTCCCGTACCCATGAAATCCCATCCCGCATAATCCCATGACAACCAAACACGCCCTAAGGTATGCAATGTTAAGACTGTTTAATTTAAAAGGAGAGACTGCTTTAGCGTTGCTCAGTATTAAACCCTTGGTTTAGCAATGGTAATTTGGTTTATCTGATCAAAACTGATATCATTGATTATTTTTGCAACATTCATATGCAAAATCAAAGGTTCGAAATTAATATGTCGGCTCCGAAATTAATATCACCTGTTCCAAGTAAAACCTTGCTTAATCAGTTCCTCAACTAAACAATTTTATAGGATATAGCTTTATTACTCTCATACACCAAATACCCCATTCATTGCACCTAAAAAACCCTCAGTTGTTCAATTCAAAACCACACCAGCTTACTTTCAAAGAGCAAACATGCTCCGATTTGATCAAAATGGCATCTTGACCAGTACCCAACCATTGGAAGGAACCCCATTACCTCAGTCTTGAAATCCACAAAGAAGTCCCCGGCAAAAGGATGCACGGCCTCGACAACATCAACCACCACCACAGAGGAGCCCGGCACATCGTCAGGCCCGGCATCAATGGTGATGCTGACCGAACGAAACACCCCCAGTCTCTTCAGCCTGGCATTGGCCAGCCCGGCCACATACACCAGCTCCTGAAAGGTAGTCGATTGCAGAATCGAGTTCAGATCCAGGACCGACTCGATCAGCTCGCGCTTGGTCCTGGAGCCGTTGTTGATCTGCACGGAGTGGACCTTGATCGGGACCGGCGAGGCTGCCAGGCGTCGCAGCAGGGACGAGATTGACTCACTGTCAGTGGGCCCCGCATCGTCCTCCTCTTCCTCTTCCTCGTCGGCCTCGTCCTCCTCGGAACCATGCTCGGGTTGTAGGGGAGGTGTAGACATGGTGGTGGCGTGCCTACAGCCGGTGTCAACTGTTTCAAGTAAGGATTGGGAATGCCTGCCAGCTGCTCGATGAAATGCCGGACTGAAAATGTGGAATTTTGATTCCGAGATGATGATCAACCGGTCTCTGTATTTCAATGCACGTGGTGCTCTATGACCCTTTAAGTGTTTAATTTCGTGTAGCGTGTTTCTGAGAAAGGTCGTCAGTCGTCACTTGTCAGAACTCAGAACAGATGGATCTAACTTCCCAAGTCCTAACCGTTCATCGAATTAGTTATCCACAGCTAGGGTTCTAAAAAATGACACGGCGTGCCCAATTTCGGCACGGAACGGCACGGGTACGGGTGGTAACGGCACGGGTAAGGCACGGGTACGGATACGGCATGGGTCATTAACCGTACCGTGTCTGAGTTTTGAAGATTTTGGAACGGCACGGAACGGCACGCATAGTGTTCCAGAAACGGTACGGAACGACACGAAAAAACGGCACGACACGGAACGGTTGTCAGACACGGCACGGTAACGGAACGGGACACGACAGACACGGTATAAATAACATAGGTGGCACGAGTAGGAAATGATAGGACATGGGTAGACACGGATAGGTTACGGGTAGGACACATGTAATAATTCTGCCTATATTTCAAACATAACCGGTCCCAAAGCCCGAAAAAAAGAGGAAGGGTAATTTATAAAACATTATGTTTATTAATTAAGACAATTTTCATAGTATATTGATACTTTTTAATATTTTTTTATGTATTTTAAATTTTGAAAAAAATAATTTAATGATTTTTTGGGGCAAATTTTAATTTTTAATTTTTTTAATGTTTTTTGGAATATTTAAAATTTTTATGTTCGAAACGAGTGGGCACGTTTAGCACGGTTAAGACACGTAGATACGACTAGAGGTGGCAAAACCCGACATGACCCGATTTTTTAGATAGTCAAACTTACCCGAACCCGACCCGGCTTGACCCGATACCCGACTTGAACGGCAGTTAGGCAACCCGAAACCCAATCCGACCCGACCCGAGACGACCCGAGACCCGACTTGAACGACAGTTAGGCAACCCGAAACCCGACCCGACCTGACCCGAGACGACCTGAGACCTGACTTGAACGGCAGTTAGGCAACCCGAAACCCGACCCGACCCGACCCGAGACAACCCGAAGACCCGATATTATTCTAGATTACAGACCCGAAACCCGATCCGGACCCGACCTAAACCCAAATTACTCGAGCCCTAGACAGCTCAAAATTGGATGACCCGAAACGGCGAAACGCAACTCGACCTGAAATAGTAGGGTCAACCCCATATAACACAATCCAAACAGTCTGCCCCGATGCGACCCGACTCGACCCGATCTGATATTAAGAGCATTCAAATTTGATTGAGATAGAATTGAAAATGACATGTATCAACTCATATCAATTCATATTATCAATGCGACTCTAATGATTCTCTTATTTTTATCTTTGATTTTAATTATTACTTACAACAAGCTAAATTTTATTTCACAATTAATTGTAAATAAATAAATTAATTAGTAAAACTAATCAATCATATTTTATATAGTGAAAAGAGCGTAGCAGTTAATACCCAAAATGCGGCCAACCCCCCTAGTGACTAGTGTACTTGGATAAACAACAGTAGTTAGAACCAGAGATGACTCGAGAGGTCAAGATTAGATCAGATGATCCGAAAGCTAACCCAAATCAAAACCCGACTTGACCCGACCCGACTTAACTCTTGACCCGGCAAAAGGCGACACTTGTCGACCCGAGACCCGACTCGACCGGACCCGAACCGACCCGTGACCCGTCAAAAGATGGTCTTGCTGACCCGAAAACCCGACCCGCCCCAACCCGACTTGACCCGTGACCCGATATATGGCGGCTACTGCTGACCCAAAACCCGACCCGCACTGACCCGACTCCACGCGTGACCCGATAAATGGCGGCTACTGCTGACGAAACCCGACCCGCGCCGACCCAACCCGACCCGTAACCCGAATTTTGCCTGGTCAAACTAACCCGAACCCGACCCGACTCGACCCGAACCCGCCCGACCTGACCCGATTGCCACCTCTAGATACGACACGGTAAGTCACGTATCCGATTGGACACGACACGAATAAGTCGCGGCACGATAGACATGGTGTATGTTATCCGTGCCGTGCCTCCTCCTTCCAATTTTTGGCACGGCACGGCACGGTACGAAAAAAATATTAATAAAAAAAAGACACGGCACGGCACGGCACGAAGGCACGGCGTTTCTGGACACGGAACGGCACGATTTTAGAACTCTATCTACAGCTTTCTTTATAGGCATTAGGCAATGTGCAGTCAAATACAATAGCCGTCAGATAGTATCATGATTCGTGCAAGCTCGGATTTTAAGAAAATCCAACGGTTCGCGTGCCTTAAGGCATGATCATTTGGCGCAAATCATCTCACTTCTTTCGCATAGCTGCCTTTGATGTGAGTGATAAACCATTTCACGCGAAGAGAAGAAGAAAGACTTCACTCCGCTGCTCCTTCGCTCGCATCCTCCTCTGCTCGTCTTGACGTCTTCTCGATGCTCTCAGGTCTGTCTTCCATTTTCCCCATAGCTTCTGTATTTTATTAGACTTAAAACAGTTAAACTAAATAAATAACAAGTCGAGGCTCGCAGGATTTAACTATGACTAAGTACTTAAAACAGTTAATCGATCGATCTATCTCAATTTAGTTTTCAGTTATATTGCAGAAATGATTGGAGAATTCTTGGCTGAGTAATGAATGGCAGAGCTCAATCTCAATTTGAATGCCTCACCGCCACCACGAGACAAGATCGTCTCACAGCTAGTAAGTTTAGGTTGTTTTTCCTATATATATATATATATATATGAGCAAATATACCGTGAGCTTAACCTCCAAAAATCTATCAAATCACCTCCAAATTTTGATTTATATGACTCAATAAATTCTTTATATCAAAACCTTACGGGATACAAAAATTTTCCATTTTTGAAAACTTTTAATTATTTGTTTAAGATTTTTTAAAAGTGATACATAAAACTTGATTATTTTATTACTATTGTATAGTCACTTTTAAAAAATCTCAAACAAATACTTAAAAATTTTCAAAAATGGAAAATTTTTGTATCACATAAGGTTTTGATATAAAGAATTTATTGAGCCATATAAATCGAAATCTGGAGGTGATTTGATAAGTTTTTGGAGGTTAAGCTCACGATATATTTGCTCATATATATATATTTATATATATATATATTAATATAGTATATGAACTATTAGGAGGGATTAACGGATAATGCTTAACATATGTACTATCTAATCATTAGATAGTTGCTGATGCCATTTTAAAGTCACCACAGAGCTTATCAAATCTCAGTCGGTGCCTTCAATCCAGTGAGTGAAAATGTTTTGGTGGAGCTAGGTTTTGATGGACCACAGAAACAAGGTACTTTATAATCCAAATTCCTATTATGTTAGATGGCTTTCTTGGTTGTCCGCCTAGCGAGTGTAAAAATCTTCTTTTATAAATGATTTCGCCTAATTAAAGTACCTGAATATGCCAGCATTTTGTTTAATGCTATGTATGCATCTTTTGGTTATATAAAGATTGTTACATTTTGTCTAATCTATATCCAGCTGGTAGAAGTATTTTGTGAATGAACTTAAATGCACTTGTATTATGATGATATATGTTACTTAAAACTCTCATATTCGAATTCGAGTAGAAGTATTTCTGTATACTGATAGTATTAACTCAGTTGCAATTGCTTAATAGAAGTAATAATTTACATCTGCAAGTATTAATTGAGGTACTAAATTCCAGTAAAAAGAAAATTAATACCTGTATACTGGTAATCTCTGAGGTGCCAAATACAAAAGGAAACAACATAGGAGAATAGCAATCTTTCAATTTTTTTTATACCGGTAGTCTTTCATTTGTCTATTTATACATATTTTTTGATCTTATAGATTGCATAACACCAGCTAGGACCTTTGATTTTCCAAATACGGTTGGTATTCAAAATATAAAATACAATAGAAGTCCAATGTAATATGAATTTAAATTTTCTATACAAAATATAAAATGCAATATGCCTTTGTATAGTACAAAAAATGTTATTTGACCATCATAGAGCATGTGTAGTTGTATTATATGAGGCCGGTATAGAACGGCCAATGTGAGATAGGGATCGGTACCCGCAACAAGCATACACACTGACTGCAAGTTCAAGCCACACATGCTCTCTGATGGCCAAATAATACCAGCCCGCACTATACCGACCTCATATAATACAACTACACATGCTCTATGATGGTCAAATAACATTTGTTGCACTATACAAACGCATATTGCATTTTATATTTTGTATAGAAAATTTAAATTCATATTACATTGGACTTCTATTGTATTTTATATTTTGAATACCAACCGTATTTGGAAAATCAAAGGTCCTAGATGGTGTTATGCAATCTATAAGATTAAAGAATTATATACGAATAGACAAATGAAAGATTACCAGTATAAAAAAAAAATTGAAAGATTGTTATTCTCCTATGTTGTTTCCTCTTGCATTTGGCATCTCAGAGATTACCAGTATACAAGTATTAATTTTCTTTTTACTGGGATTTGGTACCTTAATTAATACTTGCATATGTAAATTATTACTTCTATTAAGCAATTGCAACTGAGTTACAATTACCTATATAAGAAATACTTCTACTCGAATTCAAATATGAGAGTTTTAAGTAACATATATCATCATAATACAAGTGCATTTAAGTTCACTCACAAAATATACCTACCAGCTGGAGATAGACAAAATGTAACAATCTTCATATAACCAAAAGATGCATACATAGCATTAAACAAAATGCTGGCATATTCAGGTACTTTAATTAGGCGAAATCATTTGTAAAAGAAGATTTTTAAACTCGCTAGGCGGACAACCAAGAAAGCCATCTAACATAATAGGATTTTGGATTAAGAAGTGTATTGTTTCTGTGGTCCATCAAAACCTAGCTCCACCAAAACATTTCAAGAGTTCACTCATTGGATCGAAGGCACCGGCTGAGATTTGATAAGCTCTGTGGTGACTTTAAAATGGCATTAGCAACAACATGAAATGATTCTGATCAACATGAAATGATTCCTTCAGGACAGCAATTTCATCATCTTTTAACTCTTTTTTTTTTTTTTTTTGCTTTTTTGCGAGAATTCCCTACAAAATTAGTTCTCTTTTCTTAATTTTAGCAATGGAGAGGACACAAAAGTAGTAATAAATTTAACAATATATACCTTCATATTGTTTATTAACTAGTGGAGATTTTCCAACAAAGGATTGGTTGGACGCCTCCAATCTTATTTCATCATTTGAAATCATGTGATCAATTTCTTCAACTGTAATATTTCTATTGTTTTGTCTTAAATTCCGTTCTATTTCCCTCATTCCAGCAGTAGTTTCTACCTCTTCTCCAGTGGCACAACTAATACTATATATAAGTTTTAATTTGTCATAATTATATATAGGTTTGTTACTCCACAAAGCTGCATCTGGATGAGCCTATAAAAAAGCTGTGAGTAATACAAGAATATAGAAGTTGGTTTTGAGAAAGGAATACCAGAGATATCTTTGAAATGACAAACAACCCTAAGATGTGTGCACAATGGTTACTTGTATGAAGATAGGTACCGGTACCGATAACTATACAGTGAGATATGAGGTACTATTTTTGGGTTTGCTGGCTGCCATCCATATTGTATTAAGCGTGTAAACTATTTTATTTGTAAAGTAAGTATCACATTCTTATGATTAATCAAGATAAAATTTTTAGGCTTAGACACAACATTCAATTAAAAAGAAAAAAAAAAGAAGTTATGGGTAAATTGTGAGCCTGTTTTTTTAATATATCATAGCATGGTTCAAATCCTCTTTTTATGTACATATTTGATGCGATTTTTAATGCGCTCCTTGTCAAATTTTTTTTCAGGAAATCTTTCTAAAAGCTCCTTAACAAGAGAAAATCTCATAGTACCCCGTCTACAGTACCCCAATGCCGTCCCCCGCTCTGAGTCTGCAATTTAATTAAGGCTTTGACAGTTGGCCTACTTACTTCTTGTTTCTTCGACAAAATATAATTAAGTTGTTTTGGTTGCAATATCATATGTCGCCCTGACACTTCAAACATATATAACACCTACGAGTTACATAATAATGTTCCTTGTAAATTATGAATACCGGGATCAAATTTATAAACACTTAGATAGCAAAATATGAAAGCTTATTAATTTGAGAAATATAAACACATGAAAAAAAATATATATAAACACTTGCAAAGAAAATACTCGAGAAATATATAACCTAAGATAAAGATATAAACATCAAATTGAAAAAATATAAACACCTAAGATAAAGATATAAACACCGGATTGAAAAATATAAACACCTGAGATAAAGATATAAACACCGGATTGAAAAATATAAACACCTAACATAAAGATATAAACACCTGATTGAAAAATATAAACACTTGAGATAAATATATAAACACCGGACTGAAAAATATAAACACTAAACACCGGATTGAAAAATATAAACACCTGAGATAAAAATATAAACACCAAATTGAAAATATAAATACCTGAGATAAAGATATAAACACCGGATTGAAAAATATAAACACCTGTGATAAAGATATAAATACCCACCTATATATAAATACTGGATTAAAAATATAAACACCGAATGAAATTGTATAAACACTTCACGAAAAAATATAAACACATCAGGCAAAGTTATATAAACACATAATCTTAAAATTTGAGAGTTCGTGTCCAATTTTGTTTAACATTATTTAGAAACTTATTTTTGTGCGTGCTTAAAAGTATATCTAACAAAAACAAGTTAAATTATAATACCTAATGCACAAATATGTACCGAGTATAAAAGTGTAAACAGTTGTAATTATAAGCACATTTAATTAAAACTTTGATATGTGAATGGCATTAAATATAGTCATCGATATCATTGCAATATTGACACTTAAAACTTTGATATAATCATGTTTCTTTGAAATATAAGCACTCCAAAACTCTCTCTAATCGTTGGTTAAGAGGTTTTTAGGTGCTGGCTTGGGACCGGAGAGCACATTTCAAGCACGTGCATGGCCGATACGAGTCAAATTCTCTGTTTTAAGTAATTTGGCTCGGGGAACTTAGCCGGGGTACAGAACACAGGGTTCTGTTAGCAGAACTCCCTTAACAATGTTATCATAAGTAATGCTTGTGAAAGAGCCACCTACTTGATTTCCAATCTCATGCTGGTGAACAAGTGCATCAATCAAAAGGTTAAATAAGGACTTCTTCCTTGCAAGTTCCAGTAGATGTTGACGGATCCTTCCCTTTTCCCATGGCAAGGCTGAAAAATATAAATAAATTGAACTTCCAAGTTTGAAACAATACAACTGAAGTTCATTAATTATGCATAATAATCAAAACAACTTAATATGATGAACTTTGAAAAATTAATGTCTTAATTAGTAAATACAATCAAAATATATTCAATCCAAGGATGATGGTCTTACAATTTACATATCCGTACTAAAGTAACAAAAATAGGAAAACAAAAGAAAAGATAGAGATACAAATTAAATAGCTAGTTCTCCAACAGCACATGCTAATAAGATGGCTACACCTGTTTGTATAACACTGCATAATCTCTCCACATCCTCTGTGGTATTTGATCTCGCAGGATTTCTCCTCTTCTTGAATCTTGTACTTCATCTCGAGTAGTAAGTCGATCGGGTTGATCAAGGTTTTGATATACCATTTCCCTGTCAACTTCAGCAAGCATAGTATGCAGGGTCGAGGTCTTTATCTACTAGAAAATTATGCAATATGCAACAAGACAATATGATTTTCTTCAATGTGTAAGTAGAGTAATGTGGTTCAGTCCCGGTTTGTATGATAGGGAAGCGTTTCTTGAGGACACCAAATGCCCGTTCAATGGCATTCCGTAAGGAGGCATGCATGACGGATGTTGAATAATTCACAAGGGGTTTGAGGAGGATTACTATCATAAATCCAGCATCAGCCAAATAGTTTTCCTAAAATTTTTTTGGAATATTTGTTAGGAAAATTTATATTGTTTGATATAATATATTAAATAAATATTGTCTTAACTAATATTATTATTCAGGTATTGTGAGAGGCAACTTCCTAGTTAGTGCATTTTTCATAATTCTTGAGTCGGATGATGTCCCCTCCCAGCCCACTAAGACATATGTAAATTTGAGACTAAATGTACATGCAGCCAATACATCCATCGTTGGATTGTCTTTTGTACCATGATATGAAGGAGCTTTTTTTGAACCAAACTCTTGCTCTAATATGTGTACAATCGAAAGCCCCAACACAATCCTAAAATTATTTAATTTTTAGAATCATAAGTGTTCATGAAAAAGAGAATGACACACTGCACATTTTCTATATTCTTGGGGCTTTATAAATAGATTAGAAAGTTATCTTGAAGTATGGATAAAATTGCTCATCAGTAAGTACTTCCGGAGGAATACTTGAACCATCAGGTTGCTTAAAGAAATCTCCTTCTAACTCTATCAATGCCCCCATCAAGGGCGGACCCAATGTATAACAATTAACAGGCACCCTGCAAAATTTTTTTAAAAAAAAATATGCCCTTAGCCCACCCCTGAAATTTTTTTTTTTAAATATGCCCTTAAAACTTTACAAAAAATAACCTTTTTAATAAAAAAAAATTACAAAAATATGTTTATTTTATAAGAAATTTTACAAAGTTGGCCCTACCCTGAAAACTATTTACACAAATATACCTTTAAAATTTACAAAATTATACCTAACTTTCTTTAATAGTTACAAAACAATATTCCATCGAAAAAATTGGACCACCCCTGTATGGAGGGCTGGCTCCGCCCCTGGCCCCCATGACCCACTGTCCCCAATGCTCTTCATCATTGCCACTCAAATCCTACAAGACATGTTAGTCGACATCGCACAAACTGATCTCTTCTAGGTACCAGGAGCGAAAATGGAACTTCTACGGTTTGCGGATGACACGGTTATCTTCACTGTCGCACACCCCCATATCACGACTTATTGTAAAATAGTTACTGCTTGTAACTCTATCAGGTTGTAACTCTATCAATGCCCCCATGACTGTCGCACACCCCCATATGAAGAATAGGAATGTTTCAAATGTATGAATAAAGTTTCCATGGGTCGCCATGCCAAACTTATCACAAGAAATGCTTTTACAATTTTCTGGAATTCAGTAATATGTAGAAATCTTTAGGTTCTGGACCTTTCTGCCAAAATTCTTGTGTAGATATCTCACATGACATGAAAATAAACTAAACTGAACAATAAAACCATGGTTTTATTCATCAGACTCCTCAACTGGTATATATGGCTCTTTTTGTTTCAGCCCCCAATTTGACCTTTATTCAGTCAAAATAAATATAAAACTCTGTTGCTCAAATTTTTTTTTTTCAAAGTTTACAAACATGTGAATAATTTGTTAATGATATTTTAGGAGTATTGTTACCACTGTAATAATGTTCCTTTGAGTTTACGTGATTATTTTTAGTTCAGCCCATAATCTAGGCTGAAACTCAAAATTTGTTGAACTGAAAATACAAACTAAACTTGGTATTTCTATAAGATGGATATATATATATATATTTTATTTTATATTCTCAATATCAGTATTAAATGAGGCATATGATTGAAATTGCAAAGAAAAATACTCATTGTAGAGTCTCCAACTGAATTTTCTAAAAATTGACAGCTATTACCAGTTTTGCCCTTTGTATATACATTGAAGAAAACTACGTCGAACTGTGTTATATAACTCATGACAAAAGAAAACATGACGTGAAAAGTTCTAAAAATTTAACATCAATACAAATGCCATAGGACCTGTAGGGCTCCAATATAGCATAGTACAGAATACAGTATACTGTAAACTTACACATAAAGGGTGCGTTTGGATCGTGCAAAGATTAGTGTAAGAATAGAGGAATAGAGAATAGTAGATGAGATTAGTAAGAAATAGTGAGCTTTGGATTAGTTAAAGAATAGTAGAAATTTGGTGCTTTTCGGAATAGTAGAAATGTTGTTTGGATTGTATGTTTGGAATAGTGATTAATGGAAATGAATAAAGAAATGTTTATTTGTTTTCCGTAATAAATACTTTTTTCCCATTTTGCTGCCATACGTTTTATAATTCTAATTGCATACTTATTTTAATAACAAAAAAAAACACGAGTGACATAGTAAAAATTAAATAATATTATATATATTTATTTTGGGTAGTAAAGAAAAATTCAGTATATGCGCAAAAAAAAAAAAAAAAAAAATGATATCAATGGGTACATGAGCTTGGTCACTTGACATGAAATTCCTAAATCAAAGAAGATAATTTTTCGATGTTACCATTGTATTTAGACCCAAAATTGCAATTTTTTCTCAAGAACTTGCAACTGAATGCCGTCACCTGACTTTTATCCCTTTCTTCTATTCATGCCATCAACATCTGACTGGTACATAACTCATAATAAGGACTTAGTTTGAGATTGCGCCAATGAAATTAATTAGTGATTACAAGAAAAATTATTGAATTCATTGGAAAGGGTTTAGAGACCCACAAGGCCACAAACCAACATCAATATGGTGACAAGAGTTGTACCGGTGCCAAAAACCAAATCTGTACAAGAGGCAGAGGAGGGTCAAGGATGATTCAGAAGAAGAGAAAAAAGTAGCAGCAATTGGGGTGTCTAACGAATGGTGACGGGGAGGAGAGGTCGAAAATAGTGCTATCTCCAAGCTCCATTGACGAGAATTAGCGGAGGAACGACATTTCCTCTTCCGTCTTCTTTTTCTCTGTGCTCGCAAGGAAAAGAGAGGAGAAGGTAAGGAAATTAATTAAATATGGGGTTGTGCTACTTTTTTATGGTGCATTCTCTCTCCTGCTGCTGCTGTTCTTAGCTAATCCAACTTTTCTATGGAATAGCAGGATAGTCCTGTTCCGAACTGTTCCCAAAAATTAAATTTGCGTTTGGATTGAAACCGAGGAGAGAATAGCTCTACTATTCTGGGAACAGCCTATTCTTGATAATCCAAACATACCCAAAGAGAACAACAGTTCCATTATAGGAGCAGCATTTCCCTCACTTCCACGAGTTGAGTTACAACATCTTTGATCTTCATTCGTTCTCTCGGGCGTGTCTTTGCACAAGCAAAACCAGTTATGAGAATCAATTCTAGGCATTTATTTAACCTGTCACCCAGGTCACCGGTTTCTTTTGAAATTAGTGATGCCTCGACAATCTGAGAGGCCTGGGAACCATTTGACAGTTGATTCTCCACAAACTTCTGAAGAGTGAGGCCATCTTTGAACATGTTGTCAGTTGGTCGTTTCCCTGTGAACAATTCCAAAAGCAATACCCCGTAGCTGTATACATCACCTTGTGGCGAAACGTGGTTACCAACACCATATTCTGTTATTTTTTAGAAAAAAAATGTTGTTAATCAAGGTTATTAATACAGATAGATATATATTTGGGATTGAATAAACAATATGTATTATCAACAAATAAAAAAGGCAATTAAAAATCTAGCACCAAATCTTTATTAGTTTGCGTATTTCCTTATTTAGGTGAGGAAATCAAAGAGCAAAAGAGTTGAAAAGGGGCAAAAAGAAGAAGTGATGTTTACCTGGAGGAACATAGCCAATGGATCCCTTAACAGCAAATGATGTAGAGGGAGCTTTATAACCCTTCGCACTTATCTTTTGAAGGAACCTTGCTAGGCCGAAGTCTCCAACACAAGCAGTCATGTTTTCATCAAGAAGCACGTTACTCGGCTTCAAATCACAATGAGCTATTGGTGTTGGACAGTGATTGTGCAGGTAGTTGAGCGCAGATGCCACATCTACTGCGATGTTCACTCTTTCGGTAAGAGTTAGGCTTCGAGATCCAACTTTCTGATCCACTTTCGGATGCACCCACATATCAAGGTTTCCATTGGGCATAAACTCAAATACCAAAGCCTTGAATTCGCTCCCTGAACTGTCAACACTCGAGCATACTGTCAGGATCTTTAGAAGATTGCGGTGTCGGATGTTTCTCAGGGCCTCACACTCTGCCATGAAACTCTTATATGCTCCCTGTTGCTGGAGATCAAGCACCTTCACCGCTATAATCTGGTCGCCATCCAAAATGCCCCTGTAGACAGATCCAAAGGTCCCCTCGCCAATCAGATTTTCAAACGAGAAGTCATCAGTTGCTTTCACCAAATCTGAATATGAAAGATGCAAAAACTGGTTGTCTACAGGTGACTCAAATGAGTGCCTTTTACTAATCGACTTTCTCTTCGAGATCCATGCAAAGTACAAGCAAGGCACTAAGATAAGCAAGAGGATCAAACAAGCAATGGGAACTGCTATCTTTAATACCAAGTGCTTTTTCTTCTTTGGTGCTTCCTCAGAGC
This sequence comes from Cyperus esculentus, assembly GCA_030179965.1. Classification (NCBI taxonomy): domain Eukaryota; kingdom Viridiplantae; phylum Streptophyta; class Magnoliopsida; order Poales; family Cyperaceae; genus Cyperus; species Cyperus esculentus. The sequence goes on along the minus strand of JASGLE010000034.1, from coordinate 337,991 downwards.
AAGCAGGGAGATCCAAGCTCGGTATGCCTCCGCAAATTTGGCTGTTCCCGAGTACTGAAATGGCGGTGCGGTTTGCAAAGATACCAGTTGTTGGGACATTGCCAGTGAGGTCATTGAAAGAAAGGTCAACCTGTTGCAAGTTGGTAAAATTGGCAAGATAATCAGGAAAGTCACCGGACAGGCTATTGTGCGAAAGGTTAAGTTCCTTTAGACCTCGTAAGTTCTTGAAAGAGACGGGGATGGATCCGTTGAACAAGTTGTTGTTCAAAAAAAGGGTTTCAAGTAGTAGACACTGACCAAGGCCATCAGGTATACTACTTGAGAGGTTGTTGTTAGAGATATCGAGATAACCGAGGTTACTTAGGCGAGCCACTTCAGGCGGCAATGGCCCACTTAGGAAATTGTTAGATAGGCTGAGATAGTATGACAGAGAAGGGATGCTAAGGAGCTCCTTCGGGATGGATCCAGTCAAATGATTGTGAGAGAAGTCCAAAATATTCAAATTCTGGCAATTGCCGATGCTCCGTGGTATCTCGCCTTGCAATTGATTATTATTGAGGTAAAACTCGTTCAAGCGTGTAAGATTTCCAATGGAAGCCGGTATCTCTCCTGATAATTGATTGTCAAATAGAATTAAAGCTTCCAGGTTCGTAAGATTGCCGATAGAATCAGGTATTTTCCCGGTAAATCGGTTTCCCTTCAGGCCCAAAGTGGTCAGGCTGGTCAGATTTGAGATCTCAGAAGGAATTTCCCCGGTCAATTGATTATCCCACACGCTCAGCCACATCAGGTTAGTCGAGAGATTACCCACTGTGCCGGGTAAGCTTCCAGTGAAATTGTTGTCATCTAAGCTCAAATGCTCCAAGAGCCTGCAGTTGGTGAGAGATTGGAGGAAGTCCCAATCACTCGGTTTGCTGACTTGGAATTGGTTACTTTCCAGAGCCAGCCAGGTAAGGTTCGTTAGCGTTCCGAGATTCGCAGGAATTCTACCAGTGAGCTGATTAGACGACAGGTCGATCTCAAGAAGACCGGAGATATTTGCCAAAGTAGTTGGAACAGTGCCGGTAAGCTGGTTGTTATACATAAGAAGTTTTTCCAGATTAGGGAGCGAGGTCCCGATGCGGGACGGAATTTGGCCTGAGAACTGGTTATAATACACGGCGAGGTATTTCAAAGAGGTTAAGTTATAGACAGAAGGTGGAATAGAACCTGAGAGCATGTTGGTTGATACTTTGAAGAAGGTGATGTTAGTGAGGTTCCCGAGCTGAGGCGGGAGCTCACCGACAAGGTTGTTCTTACTGAGATCAAGAGTGGAGAGGCTTGACAGATTTCCTAGCGATGGTGGGATGGTACCGGTGAGCCCGTTGCCTGAGAGCTGCAGCTTGGTAAGAGAAGGAAGATTGCCGAGCTGTTCGGGTATTTTGCCGGTGAGATTGTTGTAGGTGAGGTCAAGAGAAGTGAGAAGGCTCAACGTACCGAGCGATGCGGGAATTGCACCGATGATGCTGTTCCGGGAGAGATTGAGGGAGGTGAGCTTGGCAGGAAGTGTAGCCGGAATCTCTCCAGTCAGCATGTTGCCGGCGAGTCGCAGCGTGGCGAGGCTCGTAAGGTTCGCCAGAGAAGGAGACAAGGTGCCTGCAAGATTCTTAGACTCCAAGACGAGGCCGGTCACGCGCTGCTGCGTACAATTGACCCCGGCCCACTGGCAGAGCGGCACGGTGGAGTTCCAGGAAGCCATGACACCATAAGGATCGCTGCTGATTGCGGCCTTGAACGCCAGAAGCGCCTCCCGGTCATCTGCAGCAGCAGTGAAGATTATGCAAAAGAGAAGTAGAACTGAGACAACTGCTGCCATGTTTGCCTGATTTCTGAGCACTGATATGATACCTCCTTGAATATTATTACTTTATTACTCTCTGAGTCTCTTCTTATACATATGTGCACAGCACAGTGCACATGGTTGTAGACTTGTTGACTTTGTACAGTTGTACTAAGGTTGTTGATCGAGTGAATGCACGCATGTGCATACCGTACCGATCACTGGTATTGCAGAGCTGCAGTGTGAAACTGTGAATACAGACATACAGTCAAACCTTATCGTGCAGTCAAAGTCAATTGTGGATAGTCAAAGTCTCCCATCTCGTCCGGTAGGCTTAATGCATTATAAGGACTAAGGAGAGACATCAATATCATGCATCACCTTAATAGTATAGTAATAGTAACAAAGCAAGTGTCAACATCATTCCTTCCCTTAAACAATTGACAAATCGATCGAGCTTGTGCTAAGTACCCTATCACAAGGCAGAACACGAGGACTGTTTCCCTAACAAGAGCCATTTATTAATTTGTGGTTAGTTAGCTAAATCATATGTTAACTAGTACTTACAAGCATCATCCAAGTTTTTTAAATATCCCCTGTTGTGGGATTAGAGCCTCATGCAGTCTCCAATATTTATTTTGATTTTTTATAAGACAAGTCAAAAGTGAAGTGTGAACGGTCATTGTAGGAAGGTGAAGGGATGGAATCATGGCAATTAAGAGACAAAAAGAAGTGATCAAGAAGACAACAAATACAATCAACATCCCATCCCATCCCGATCGACGACTCCTTGCTATTAGACTTTTCTCTTCTTTACTAAATGCTACTGATCGATGCCCCTGTTTGAGTTTGAGGAATTCTTGGTTTCGCGTGTGGTCTATTTCTTTTCCTTTATCTGACTATGGTCAAAATGTTAAGACGTAGTATAGTATTTTGTGTTGCTTGGGGCTGACTGACCTGACTTGAAATTAAGAAATATTTTTTTATTTCATTTTTTTTTAAAAAAAATAACATATTATGCATTACTGCGATCAAAGAGTACAAATATTGTACAACCACAAGCTGTAATAACTAATAACTCGAAGCGACGAAGCCCATAGCGGCCCTAAATATACAAAACAACATAAACCATTTGATGTGTCAATGTTACCTTGTTAACTTGATAGATTATAATGTCACCTGAGATAATAATATCAAGGTACAAAATAGGATCAGCATTTTGTCTAATTGCTAAGGTAATATTCTCTGTGTGAGAGGTCGTGGGTTCGAAACTTAGATAAAAGATCTTTTATAGACATTTAAATTTAAGTGGCTTGATCTTTATCTAAAAAATTATATATATCATGGTACAAAATGTGCAATATATAAAGCAGATCAAACAATACATTAATTAATCTGTGCGTAGACTTGATATAAGTCAAAGTGGGTTGCTCATCAGTCATCACAATATAACCGCGTCTATTAAAGAACCCTCTTTATACTGCACACAGCTGCAAGATTATATATGAACAAATATTCCTCATTTTTTATGTCTATTATTTTGAAATAAAATAAAAATCAAGCTACTCAAATTTCAATTATATAAAAAAATATTCTATCCGGTTTCGAACCCAAAAAAACCCAAATTTTTTTTGGTGCACGTACACAAACAAAAGTGGTTGTATATATTAAATTATTAATAAATGGACCCTGTGGTAGGCCGACTCCTCCGTCAGCCTTTTGGATGATGTGGGAGCAGAAGATGTAGAAGAAGTTTACTGACAACACCATTTGGTTAAAAACCTTAAATAGCTGGCAAAACTAGTTGTTGACTGACCAAAAAGAAACTATATTTTCGATCTTTTTAATATATTTTTTTTCTTGGTTAGTCGATAACTAGTTTTGCAAAATATATTAAAAAGATAAATTTTACTCCAATACTATAACAATCTATAAACTAGAAAGATAGGCTTGGAGAAAGATAGGTAACTCTCCAAACACCTCAACTATGTCACATCATCAATATTATTAACCATTGATTTTGTTTAAATCTCTTCATCTACTTTGATCCAATGGTTTATATGTACTTTTTCTCCTCATTTAATAAGATGGTATAATATGTCTAAGACAAAATGTAATTCTTAAAGTGGTCCAACACTTATGTGCTATTATTTATAAATAATACATTATCATCATCATTATTCACATCATAAATTTTAAAATTATGTTTAATTTTTTTAAATAAATATTTTTACTTTATAAGTTTTATTATTTTTTTGTGATCATATTTCGGGACGAAGCCCGAGTTACAGCTCTAGTATTAAAAAAGCTATGTGACTGATATCTTTTTTTATCCACTCAATATAATATTTATATCAAACATTTACTAGGAACCAAATTTTATAATTTTTAAAAATCTTTTTTATTTTTTATAATTATTGTAGACACTAGGTATGAACCTTTAACATTTTTGACAAAATAAATAGAAGATTTCTCTTCCATTCTCATCCATTCACTTCGGCAGGCAAAAGGGAGCTAAAAGTTTGCAGGTAGTAGCTCGCTCGTGTTCAGTTCCATCTGAGCTCGAGTTCGATTTAGCTCAAATCAATTTTTTGTCAGCTTGGATTTGATTTACATCGGCTCAATTTTTTCTTGATTTGATTCGGATTCGATTCGTAATAACTTGATATATAGTAATTTCCACATACTTTCAACTATTTTTGTCAAACCTGTTTATAATAATATACCTATTTTATTATTTAATTAACAAGTTATACTTTATTTTACTGTTGAATTAATAAAATACGAAATATTTTTTAACCATTTTTTATTATAAAAATAGTAAAAATATAGATAATTGATTTATATTATTGAAGAAGGAAACAATAATATATTTATCTTAGTTCCAATTATTTACGGCAATATAAAAAATAAATATAAAATTGTAATAATTGAGCTTTTCTAGAGCTTGGAGCTCGATTCAAGTTCGAGCTAGTTCGACTTTGTAACTCAAGTTCAATTTAGCACGAGTCTGGTTTGACTCAATTTTAATGCAATTCAAGTTTAATCTAAATCTTACAACTCCTACGAGAACCAGTCTTTAGTCTAATGGCAAATGGCAACACTCTTTGTGTGAAAGTTCGCGGGTTTGACATTGAAATAGAGAAGCTTTAAAGACATTTAAATTTGAGTGGACTGAGTCGCTTGACACTCATCTTTATTTAAAAAAATAATAATAATCTCACAACCCCTACGGTACACTTCTTAAAAAAAATAAAAAAGAAAGATTAGGAACATCTTCCCTCCCTCTCCATGGATCGGGATCATGTTTTTCTCGACCCGACGGTTGAAAAATATCGAAATACTTTAAAATCTGTGCGGCAAATACTGAATTATTTTGAGATTGGTACAACAATTCGATCAAAAAAGTACGCCTACTTTTTCTCTTGAAAAATAGCAGATTTTTACTCTCCACTCCACTCCACTTCCGCACAGCCCTACATGCGAGTGATGGACATGTTAAGATGGATTAAACGCGATTAATGCCCCCATTTGAGGTCCAGTCCTCTCTGGTTTCGTGGTTGGTTTGTTTGCTTGTGCGTTTGTGACGGTGATGACGGCGAAAGATGACGCAGTCCCTTACACTACTTTTTATATAGCTCTATCTATTAGCTAAAGTTTGTTGTTTGCGTGTGGCACTCTTCATTAGTGCGTCTGGTCGCTGTCGCCGTGGCTGTTGCTGACGAGGTTCGTTGGGTTTATGATTTTATCAATTGAACCAATTTCATCATAAAAAAACATTTAAATTTTATTAAACAATAATAGTAAGTCAATTATAAATAAATGAAATTAAAAAATAAGAAAGAAAAAAAAAAACAAGAAATAAATTACAAATTATTTAATTATTATTTCAGTAAGAAGGGGAAATGAGATGAGGGGAGATATTTTTCCTTGATGAAATTGCGATCCTCGTCTCGCTCTCCGCCATCCATTCTCATCCGATTTTTTATCCCTCCCTCAGTCCCTCCCTATTTCCCATCTCCGATTCCTTCCTTCCCTTCTCCTGCTGCCTCAGATTCACATTCATAGAAATCCTCAGAATTAATTAGGACTGCGAGATGGATTCTTGGAGAACAAGAAGAAGAAGAACTGCGGAGGAGGACGAAGAAGAAGAGACGGAGCAGCCGCAGACAGCGCGGGAGGATGAGGAGGAAGAGGAACAGGAGCGAGCTCCGTCCGTTCCCCTCTCGCTACAGGCGCTGGGGGCCTGCCGAGTGGACGAGCGCTCCCCTCTCTCCGTCCCCGTGCCCTCCATCCTCCTCCCTATCTTCGCCGGCCCTCCCGCGGCCTCCCGGGACCGCCTGCTCGCACACCTCACCCAGGTACTACCTACTCCCTTTTGTTATCTGCTGCTGATGATTTCAATAGTAATATTATAGGATTTTCTGATTGACTGACTGGTTGTGTTGTTTTGCAGCTGTTTGAACCTGCGGAGATTGCGCTGCTGGTCAGATGCCTCTGCGCGCCACTCGTCTCCGTCCGGGTCGGTATCATCAACAAGATCGGATCCCTTCTCTGCCCCATTCCTTCCAGGTGGATACTTCCTCTCCTCCCTTTTGATTTATTCTCTTTTTGTGCCTCATTCAACATAAATGAATTCATCTGGTTCATTCCTTATGCATCCATCCAAGCATCTGTAGTTATGTGTCAATTTAGTATATAATTATGCATCTGTTCATTTGCATTAAAGTTTGAATTCGAATCTCGTTGAACAAATTTAACCAACCCTATCCTTCATTGTGCCCTCTCGCACTGTTTAACAAGGGGATCTGTAACAGTTGCCATGATTTTTCTGTGCCAGCAACTTACTATGGTCAATAAACAATCAGATCTATTTGTCCGGTTCATATTTTAGATTGTAGGGAGCTATATATTGGTCCGATTCTTCATGAAACAAAAAAGTTATGCCAACTTGCTGCCATAGTATAACTAGGGCAGAATATGTGAATTCTATTACAAGGTATCTGTTATATCATTACCCGTTGCTTCAATCATCATTTATGCGCTACTTGATGCATACATATCTGCATCCTTGATCAGTTATTTAGGCTGAAGTTTCATTTAATTGGATAAATTCTATTATATATCTTCTATTGTTTCTTATATTGTAACTATTTGAGTACCAGAAAAAGGATATATCATAATGTTATATGAAAGGATGCAGAATTGTATGAAAAACAGTTAATTTTGATGGCGCTGTACAACCTACCAAATGAATGTATGTTTCCGTTTGTAGGTAAATATATGGGCGTTTCTCATACATAGTCTCTGATATTTGAGGAAAGGGATCAAGGTAGTTCTTTTGAGGCCCCTTTGTGTTACTTTCACTATGTATCATCAATCTTAGTGTCATCCATCTTAATTATTATTATTTTTTATCTTATACCCTTCATATTAGTGTTAGCAATTTTGATATCAAGTATCTTGGTTCTCCATGCATGTATTCTTGTGTGATGCTTGGTAGTCTAATTAAGCTACTGTCCAGCCTTGTTTAGTTTATTCCAGACACTGCATGTACCAGACTAGAATCATGATTTCCTTAATTTGTTATGTATATATTTATTCATTGATTTTTTTGTAACTTTCTGGTACTTATTCTTGTTTTTTTGGGGTACTTTTGTGCACCTTAACCTTTATTTTGCGGGTTTGTTTACCTGGCTGCAATTTTACATTTTTGTGTTGAGCTGGTCTTTATATTAAAAAAAATATATATATTTCTGCTTTGTGCTTTTGTATATATGTTCGATCATGTCCCCTCTTTTTGTTTAATTTGTTGAAAGTTTTTCTCTCTTCAGAGTATTATATTACATTTTACGGCATGTTGTTCCATAATAATTCTATGAAGGAATTTATTTTATTGGTATGGCAACTTTTAGCCATTTTTTTATAATTTTACTCGCCCATGTTAACAGCTGGCAACTAATTAGTAAAAGAGGGGAGAAAAAAGTTGTGGTATGACTCTCCGAGTCTCTGTTGATTTGTCGCAACCTCAAACAATCGCTTTGATGTACTATGGTGTTATTTTTTTTTAAGAAAATAATGTTTTGAAGGCTTATTCAATTGCTTCTCATTATGCAAACAGTTTGTTGGATGATGTATCTGAGTTTTGTTGTATTGTTATAACACCATTTTTTTTTTAAATCGGCAGAGGGCGGTTGAATTTGAATATGGCGCCAACATCTTGGTTGCAGATATCAGTTATCGGAGATGATGGCCGGACTGAGCAACTCTGTTCAATCAGCTGTAACTCATCTGAGGTTAACAATGTCATAATTGAAGAGATAGCAGCAGATGCATCTGGCCGCTCTTTTCTTGTGAAGGTCTCAGATTCTCAGGTGTTCTATTACTGGTTGTCTGAAAAATCCTTATCCCATGGTCTTGATCTACTTGACAAGGTATTCATTTGTTCCTTTCTTTACAGGCAATTCCAATTTATTTCTACTGATCTGAGAACTTTTTGGTATTTCCATTTTGTGAAAATGCTTATTACTGCAGTTTTTTTTTTTTATTATTATTATGTACATGTTTAGATGAAAGATATATTAAGAAAGAGACCCACATTGTCAGACCTGACGGGAATCTCAACATCGCGTCTCGACTCACTGGGCACTCATTTGCAAGCCTGCCTTGTCAGTCCAAACCTTGTTGATGCTCAATCAATCCACTCAGGAACCACTGCCTCCAGTGCGTCGTCTGCCTGTACATCTGCATGTGCGTCCACATCGGCGCCCACCTCGTCAGAAAATGCAAGGTCGCTCTGCCCTCATGACCACAGCGCTAGCACATCTGCCCATCTATCTGTGATGTCATCATCTAAAGGAGGTGCCAGTAGCTTCAAGGATAACTCTTCATCGTCTCCTTCAAATACCATTGGCGATATCCGAGATAGTAAACTCATGGGCCGTCACATAGGCCCGCTTGTTATCCCGTCACTGCCCTTCAATTATCCGCCAGCGGAACAATCACTGCCACAGTCAGGTGCTGTGCCTAGCCTCTCTGCTAGCCTGCCTCCTGAGTTTTCTCCATTCAATCCTCTAACATTTCAGTTCCCGCTGCCCCCTCCTGACCATGCTGCCTCCATGGATGATCAGCCCTGCTTCAAGCCCCAGTACTGCTGGTGCCCAATGGGATCTTCCCGCGTGTCATCTGCTCTGCCCTCTCTCCCCCCATTTGCCATTCCTCCGGTCGCTGCTTCCTCCTCGCTCTCTCTGGTCACCCCGGCCTCCTCTGACTGTACCAAAGTATTGCATGATCCTCTTGTCCACCTCCCTCTCCCGGTCTCGTCCCTTGTCATTCCACCTCTACCTGGCAGTTCCCAGTTCCCTGCCTTCTCAGGCCTCATGTCAGACCCCATTGTGCACTTGCCTGTAATGGACATCAGTTCAGCTGGCCAAGCATACCTGGTCAGTGCAGGACCTTCCATATCAACAGCAATTTGCCCTTTAGTGGTGAAACCTCTTGTGCCAGCCACAGAGTCAGTGGTGGAAAAGAATGCAAGGGAGACACTTATGCGGCTCCTGGAGTCTGCTCCCATGTCCAACCCAATCCATGGTGTCGCCTTTGGTGTTGATGCACTTTCAAATGCCATCTCTTCTCCTATGGAGGAGGATATGTCAAGCCAGACCTGCAATCAAGAGGAAAACGAAGAAAAGCAAGAAACTGAGGGTTGAGGAATGGGATGAGTGGGAGCATGAGAACCTATCTGATGTCGCTTGTCTGCTTCCAGGGTGAACATATTGGAAGTGGTAAGGAGTGAGATTAGTTCCTTTTTGTTAGTACAGTGTACATGGGGATCGATACTGGGTAGTTAAATTTTGATGTATGCTTGCTGGGCATCATTTCCTTTGTTCTTGGACTTAGCTGTCATTTCAGTCCTGATTGTTAGTTTTGGTGAAGATGCAATGGTTGTAAGTAATGTGGATGGACATTTTCAAGTAAATTTGAAAAGTTGATTTTGGTTGATCTTAAGTCATTTGTTGGAACAGCACTGATTAAAAACAATAGATAGGAGGTTCCTCAAATAAAAGGCCCATAAGAATATGTACAAAAACACAACAACAAGAGGAGTATCAGAAAAGCAAAAGCCCAATCAAATGCTGCACGCAACATTGAGAGAGGAAGCATCTCTTTCAATGCAGACTCTTTGGGAAAGATACATTCAACCAACACCATGTTTATCTCCATTTATCCCTTTCAAGTAACATAGTTCATTCATTTATCATTTATCAAATATCATCTGTCTATGATCGAAACCATCTAATTCTAATCTGGCATAAGTATAAAAAAAAAAACATGAATATTGCTGATTGCTGAATGGGTGGTTAATGAGAATGGTAGGAGATATGACTGAGATGACACGATGTAAGTATGGATGGATGATAGATTATCAACTTAATGTACTTGCGTTTAAGCTAAGGCTATGCGTCAACATCATACTTCGACTTAATTCTATATATATAATATCATTGTGGAAAATACTGCAAGTATTTATAATTGGGACTCTTCTTTCCTCGTTGCCTTTAATAAAGCATACATTACTAAATTACTAACAGTGCTGTTGTAGGTATATTTCATTTTCATTTTCATTTTCTTCCAACTTTCCATTTCAGAGTAGGTTGGCGACGGCGAACCATAGGCGGCCCAGATGAATTAGATATTTGGTAAAAGTGATGGATTTGGCTTCAAGAAAAAAATAAAAAAATAATAATAGTAAGAGGAAAACTAATTGTACCCCAATAAAAATCCCCCGTAAACGTACTCCAACCAATTATCGCGCACATAATCAGTATGAACACAAAACAGTAACAGTTTGGAACACCTTATTAATGTAACTGCGAACACCTTTTTTATACATAGGACGCGTGGACCAACTTCCGTTCCGGTGAATATCGAGTGCCCAACGCCCTAACTAATACCCTAGCGTCCATAGAAAAACCATCAATAGTATCCATAGGTCACATTTTGTAATTGTTATATTTCGGGATGTATCTGTTACATTTCGGGATGTATATGTTACATTTCGTACACGTCTATGAATGTATGGACGGTTTTTCAAGGACGCAAGATATTTCTCCCAACTTAATTAAGCACATGTTCAAATCAATTATGACACCTTATTAGTTTCAAGGTTCTATTATATTTACTCCTCTTTCTTCCTCTAATTGGTAATTTGTAACCTCATTAATGAATTTAAATTATGTGACATTCACAATTAATTCTGTTATTACAAGAAGAGGAAAAAAAAAAAAGCAAGCAAAAGAGAGCACCCCCATGTGATATAAACCCAATGTACCAAGAATTAATTAGGAAAAAAAAATGACAAAAAAAGAGTAAGATAAAAGCATCTCAAGTAACCAGAATTTATCTGATCACCCCCCCTTTTGCTTCCATTGGGGCCACTATACAGCTCTTCTTCAATGCTGTACCGGTAAACAGTATGATACATAATTGAAAAATCTTCTAATTGTGTTTTGTTCAGCACTTGGGCAGGTCTGCTGGGGGCGGTAGGATCGACTCGTCGGGGCCGTTGCCGTTATCGACGATGAACGCCATCTTGAGGCCCCATGTTGTGTGCACCTCAAAATGGCAGTGCAAAAACCACACACCTGCACTCATATTTGAGTTTGTAAATCAGAGATATTCAAAACCTACATATGAGTTTCTCAAATTTGAAATCAGGCAGTAGTTATATAAACATTGATATTAAGTGATATTATATATCTACCTGGATTGTCGGCTCTGAACCGTATAGCCGTCCATCCGCCAGTCGGTACGCCTATTGTGTTTCTCTCAACCGGGTCTACCAAATTGAAGTTTGCGGGGTCAGTGGCGGGGTTGTAGTTTCCGAGGCCCTTCCCGACCGCAAAGAAGTTGAAGCCGTGCAGATGGATAGGGTGGCTCTCTGGAGATATGACCCCGGTATCTTGCAGAACGATCTGTACTGAGGCGTTATAGGGCAACCGGTAGAGTCTTGTGCCGTTCGTGGTCTGCATGTTCTTGGGTCCGGGCCCGGAGAAGTTATATGAATAGAGCGGCGCTCCCGGGAAGTCAGCAGTGTAGACACCGCCGATGTTGTAGTAATGTGCCTGCAGTAGTGCCATAGTGGGCATGACGAAGCTGATGTTGTTTATGGAGCCCACGACACGGCTGTTGTTGACGCAGGAAGGGCATGCGTTGACGCCAACACCGATCGTGAAGAAGAGCGAGTGGTCGACAGACTGCGGGACGAGTGCCGGGTACTCCTTGGAGTTAAGGCTGCGGATTGAGTCAAGGAACGAGTTGGCGATGGCGGTGGCATTCTGTGGCGGCGGCTTGGTGGTGGTCAAGGCAGTGCTGAGGAGTGAATTGTTGTACTGGACAGTGGCTAAGGTGGTCCGGTTGTTGACCGGGATGGGAGCGTCCATGAAGGACGAGACGGTGATGAGGTAGCTGCCGCCTTTCTTGTCGGCGGTGAGCAGCACGTTGGTGGTCTGGCCAGGGGTGATCAGGATCGTGTCCGTCTTGAAGGGCTTGGTGTAGATGGCATCGACCTCGACCACCGTCAGCTTGTGTCCCGCCACCTTCACAAACAGATCCTCGTTGAGTGCAGCGTTGATTATGCGCAACAGGTACGTCTTTCCGCTCTCCACGTGCAATCTGTATCCGTCGGCACCTCCTAATTCATACATGTACCGTTACAATATCAGATAACTAATCCACATTTCATTTTCTTTAGTTAATTTGATCAGGAATTAATATATAATTAGTTATATATTAATTATATGTTAGCTATATATATATATGACCTTGTAAGGAAGGGCAGGATCTGAGGGCCCCCGTGTGACCATTGATGGTGTGCGAATCAGAGATATTCGGCGGTAGGCCAAGTTTCGTTGATTGGTCGACCATTGCCTCCACATCCGCCTTCCACCACTCTCCTGCGAGGTTTTTTCGAATCAAGAACAAACAATGATCAATAACATATAAAAGGGAATTTAACGGAAACTCGTTATAATCGCTTGATAGGATATCTCACCTAGGACGACGACCTCCTCCTTGTCGGGTTTCGGGAAGGGATAGGGAACGCCAAGCTTCGGTAAGATGACTATTGCACCGTGAACACTCACGCGCAGCCACAAGATGTGTGCGTGCCAGAAAAGTGTGCCGCGCTGCCTGGTCAATGTGAAGTTGTACACAAAGCTCTGTCGCGGCGGAATTGGGCACTGAGTGATGTACGCCGGACCGTCATTCCAGCCCGTCCTCAGCTGCCTCACTCCATGCCTACACAATCAGTGTCATTAAATACTAATTACTTAATTAATGAGTTTTTTAATAAAAGTTGTCACTGGTACATTACTAAATGTAACTGTTACTGTTTAATTAATTTATACGTTTATAGTTAATTGATATTGTTAGACTCTATAATCATAATTAGGTCGTGCGTTATTAGTTGATTAACCAACTAATAATAGGACGACTCAACTTACCAGTGGATGGTTACATTGTACTTAACATGGTTAACCACCTTGACAAGAACAGTATCCCCTTCCCTTGCATAGAGCGTAGGACCCGGGAACTGCCCATTCACCGTCACGATCGGCTTCGTCGAGCATAGCTTCGTCATGTTGGTTTCCACAATCTGCATGCATATGAATATATGATGACCATACAAATTAATCAGAACTATCCAATGTAGTAAACCAAACAAGGCAAGAACAAGCAAGGACAATTAAGTTCATCCAATTAAAGAGTCAATTCATGATAATTAGTTGCTCCCTTTTTTGCTATTTTTGTGTAATTAAACCATAATGATGTTTAAGGAAAGGTCAAAATGCAATTATATATATATCAGTTCAACATCAAGAAGAAAACATGTCATCATTTTGAACCTTAAACAGTTGCATTAACAATATGAATGGTACATGTTTAAAACCAAGTACATTTGGTCAGAAAATGGTAAGTACATTGTTAATTAGCAATATATAAAATGGAATCAATCAAAGTAGAAAATCAAGCAACCATTAGTTAACTCCTTACATTGAACTTGTAATGGCGAACCTCGGCACTGACCGGCGCCGGAACAATGCACAGCAGCAATACAGTGGCCTGCACAATCAGCCACAGTACTACACTGATCTGCACCATTTTTTTCTGATGCACAAGTTATATATCAGAATATCTATGTATGTATATAGTTGATACAATATGGCAGATATATATATGGGTATGTTAATGTTGGGCAGGGGATGGCATTATATATATATATGAAGGCATGAATGAATTATAGTATTATTATGTTGGAAGTGATGAACTGTGTTGGGGTTTTAGCTCCTGGGTCGTTGTAAGTTGTAGGTGGCCAAAGCCGTGAAATACAAGGTTTTCCTTTCCCATGGAATTCTGTTCACTAGTTAATTACTTACTTGCTAATCACAAATTGCAATTAAACTAAACTGCCCCCTGTTACTTGGATTTCACATAAAGTCCTCTCTCTATCTCTATCTCTCTCGTTGCATCTCATTGGTACAATAATAATAAATAATAATACAACTAATCCATTTATTTTATTTTATTGTTCATCTTCTGGAATTAATTAAAAACCAGCAGTTTAATTCTATATATGCAGGGATCGATGGATTCGTTTCAATTTTAAATCTACTGTCGCTTTCTGATTGTTAAATGGATTTGAACTGGCTGCCTACTACTCAGGGGATCTGCATGCTACCATTTCTTTCTTCTCTTTTCTTTTCTATTTACGTATCCTTTTTTTTGCTAAATAAAAATTAGAATTATGGACGGTTGATTGATGATTTTTGAACGTAAAATTCACTTTTATGCCACGTTAACTAGATCTTGTGGTACCTTTTTTTTTAATTTTAATTTATAAATTAAATCAGAAAAATAAAATTGCAAGTGATGTTCTAATTATTTGGAATTTGATTTGATTATTCGTTCGTCACAAAGCAAATTCCATCGTTATTTTTTTTATTAAATTGTTTGATAAAACAAATTTTATTTCAAATTGAGTCAAATCAATATGCGTGATATCCAAGTAATTAAATATATTAAAATTCTAATTATTTATGTAATTTGGATAATATTATTTGAAAAGATTCCATTTAAAAGTATAATTTACCATAAATTTCATTATATGCTAGAATTACTCAAATTTTATTTTACTCCGTTTCTATTATTTTTATTATTTTTATGAATTTCTTGCCTTGAGTACAAAGATCCAGGGTCTCTTCAACCTACTCAGGAAATAAATACGATTGCATAAAATGTATCTTAATTATATACGTATACATAATCATAATTTTGAAGAAGTAGAAAGAAAAATTATGAACAATTGTAGAAGTCTCCTTGTTTTGCAATGCAAGTAATACATCAAACTACTTTTAAATTAAAACGTACGTGTGGATGTATGTATGCCAAATAAATTAATGCCTCTAGCTAGTATATATATATTGCATGCAATCTATAATCTAAATTGCCTAATTTTGATCATGGTAGGATATATATATGGTATAAAACTATAAATCCAATATTAGTGTATAAAACTATAAAACCCCGCTTGAGGCAAATTAAGGTGGGGTGTATGGTTGTGTGCACGCCTATCGGCCTACGGGCTATAATAAAAAAATATATATATATTAGTGTTTAGATTGCCTTTTAAGCTCATGATGTCAATTTTTATAAATCAGTTGATACTTGATAATTAACCTGATGCATCTTCCCACCTAATTATATATTGTGCATACTTAATTAATTTGTTTTTTTTTTTCCTTTTGCAGATTATATGTCTTTCAGACATGAAATTAATTAAGTCATGGATATATATATATATAACATCGATGGATATATATATATCACTCTCTTGTAAGGTTATATTCATTTTCTTCAGTTTTGATTGCAAGTACTAGCTACTAGCTAGTGCATGGTGTCATGTTCATCGTTCTTTGGCATAAAGGCAAAAAGTTTCACTTTAAAAAAAAAAAGGCAATATTCATAGAGTTGCATTAATTAAGAAATATATATATATATCATATCAGAGGATTTAATTTATGTGAAAATCCTATATATGTAATAACACTATTAATGGCATTAGTACAAGAAGCATTTAGGACCAAGTTAGTTAGGGGCCTCATTAACTAATTAAGTTGACAATTAACCAAAGGGGAAATTAGTTAATTACTTGCCAGAGTACATAAATCTTGAAAATGAGAATATAAAATGCCATTTAAAAAAAAAGCTAAGTCTTATAAGTACAACAATAAGCTAGTCAATAAGTTTGAAATACAATGTTTATAAGCAAGTCCAAAAGTTAAAGTCTTATCACCTGACCACATTAGGTTTAACAACCTTAACAAACTATAACAATACGTTTGAAATCCAACTCTATAAGCAAGTCAATAAAAATGTATAATAATACTCTCTGCTAAATGAATTTTCATTTTATTAAAAAATCAATTATACATTTTTTACACTTCGAAAATGACAACAGTTAATTAATTCAGGCTGGATATATATTGCAAAGAGTAAAAGGGGGAGATTTAAAGATCATAAAATTCAGGGTAATCATTAAAAAGCAAAAAGAGGATATTTGAATAATTGAATAATTAATTTGGTGGGCCATGGAATTTAATATGGCCTTATTTATCCTAATTACATATGGACTCATGGCCTCACAAAATTAAGGCCACTCATGGGTGATTAGAAATTTATGCTTAAGTAGATATGGAGTTGGTTAATTACATATGGACTGATTTGAGGTTCTAGTAAAAGGGCCAAAGCCCAAAATTTATCTCCCATTAAATTCAATCCAATTCAACAATCCCCTGATCTTTCCAATACAGAAAAGCCCGAGATAATTAAAAGACTTAATACAAACAGGTAACAAATTCTAATGCATTTTAAAAAAAGAACATCTTAATAACTTGGCATTAATTAAGCATCAATCCCAAATTTTTTGGGAGTTGCAAATTCCATCAACCAATTTTTGTTATACTAACAACTTAACAGTATTTATAAGTTATGATAAACATGAGATTATATCCCTACTAATACTTTTTTCTACTAAAATTAAAGCCTGTAATCTGAAGAGTAATATATGTTGGTGCACTGTTTGTAAGATACGCATATATACCCCTGGTGTCTTTTTAGGCGAAACAATTCCTTGAAAGAAATATATAATAACAAAATGAAATCATGGGCATGAAACTATGAATGAGTGAATGGCAAAAGGTGTGCATGCATGCTCTCACTCTCACTCTCACTCTCACTCTCAGTTGTCTGTGTGTGTGTGTCTGTCTGTCTGTCACTTACAATTGGGATCTGTGTTGTGATTTATACGCATCAGACTGCAATCATTTCATTTCTTGGGTCTTGAATTGATACAAGAGCATGGATGCATGCACAAGCATATTATATACCAGATTATATATATTACTTAGCCCCTAACCTTACCTGAGTCTTTCTTTTTCTTTCTCAATTCTGATGATAAGAAGAGAAGAAGAAGAAGAAGAACAAAATTCTGATTGCAGATTTCTGATCAAAAGAAAAGAAAAGAGAGCTCTTTGGGACCGGGGACCCATAAAGAAAATGCGGCGAATCCCGAGGTTCTTTTGCAAATAAACAAATGACAACATGTCTGTCTAAATAAGGCTGCTATAGTAATAGTGCCATCAGATATTGAGTGAGATGAGCCTCTGCAAACAAATTTGAACATGTTTCCTTTTTGTCTTAGGGAAACGATAACATCAAAATCACTCAACATATATTATAAGTCGCTCAATATGTATTGAATGAATGAATGTGTGTAAGTGTTATATGTCTATTTTTAAAACTAGTAAGAAACCCATCCATATGAACGAGGTTTTTAAACAAAAATCAAAACAATAAACTTGGTTTAATATTTTGCAGTAGAAATAGAATGATGGAATTATAAATTGAATAAAGCGTTACGGACTCTCCATCTTAGGGAGTGAGGCCGAAACCTGTCGGGCAAGCACGCTGGACTAGGAGTAAAGTGTCACAGTTTCTTCATCTGAGGCAATAGATCAAAGATAAAAGCCATACCGAATTGTAAAGAAGAAAATTGAAAACTAAAAGCAATTTTTTTTCTTTCTTTCAATCACAATGAGAGAAAAATTGAAAATTAATCGAACTGGGAGAGACGACGGTGTGTTCAAAAGAAAAGGTGTTGGAAGTGGAAAGAAAGAAAAAATCGAAAAGCCATCGTTTCGATTTACAGGAGAATGGTGATATTTTTTTTCTTCATTTCAAAAATAGACTTGGAACAAACGGAGAGTTGTCCTTACATCTTTTTATAGGAGTATAGATATACAATATATCCAATAAAATAAAATTCCATTCAGCATTTATGTATTCCCTTTAACATATAATGAGCGACTTTTAACAAATATTGAGCGTCTTTAACGTTAAGACCCGCTGAACTTGAAGAGCCGGTGGACTCCTATCTCTGCTCTTTGTTTTATTTTTCCATGGAGAGGAGAGGATGCTGTGTTACTATTACTGTGCACTGATGATGGTGATCAGTAATAATGATTGATGATTAATGATTAACTTAGCAGCTTAGAAGAGGCACAGCTAAGCTGCAGAGAGGAGGGCATCTATCTATCTATCCATCTATCTGCGTTTGCTTTCACTTTTGTCTCTACATATGTGAGAGATAGATTTGTTTGCTTGTTTCTTTTATTTTCTTTTCTAAAATAATAGCTTTAGTAGTCCCTTTTGCTTTTATTTGAAACAAAAGAGTTGGGGGGTTTAAATTTAAAATTTAACTGGGGATTGAAATAAATATAATATTTTAGAGACATTATACATAGATACAAAAAAAAAAAATTACAAAATTTATATCGACTATGTTATTATTCATATTAAATGCGTACATATTAAATAACTTATCAAAATATATTGTTCAAAATAATTTATATATTAAAACTAATAATTTGAATACAAACATATTCAGTATGAATCCCATCTCTATAAAACATTTTTCAACGTTTCACAGCTAACCAAGCCAAGTAACTTTAAACGGCTGGAGGAATACATCAGTTATCACTAGCTAGTCTAACAGTCTAACTTGAGTGAGTGGGAAATAAAATAAAATTCATTATAAAATGAGAAAAGAAAAAGGCGGGGCCGGAATGTCAGGCAGAGAAAAAGAAACAGTGGGGGAGTTAAAGCAAGCAAGTAACAGCCCGGGACTAAAAAGTAAAGTAAAAACGGGCAACAGTAAGTAAGTAACTTACTAGTGAATAAAGAGCGCTTGACCCGGGCACTTACTCATACTAATCATCCCTCTTAGTAACTCCCTTCCCTTCCTTCTTTACTTCATAATCATCATAATAACAAATTAACAATACTTGGCACTTGGCAGTTAGCAGTTCCTCTCTCTCTCTCTCTCTCTCTCTCTCTTTGACCCAATTCCATTTCCCACTCACTGAGTCACTGTTTATCAAGTAATCTCATCATATCATCAGTATTAATCCCTCTATACTATACTATACTATATTACTATACTTGTGTGTGTCAGTGTGTGTATATAAATCCCTCAATCCCTTCCTCTACTACCTGGTACTCTCTACAGAAACACCACCACCACCACCACCACCAAATTCACTCTCATCATCACTCTCAATTCCTCATTCACTCACATTTGCATTGTGTTCTCAATTCTGATTGATTGCTTGATTGATCGGTTGATTGCTTGATTGGTTGGTTGTATCCATGGATCCACCCCGGCGCTCCGTGACGTGCTGCGAGCTGCACCCGGAGGAGCAGCCGTCCTTCGCGGGGGCCTCCTTCTGCCCTGCCTGCCTCCGCGACCGTCTGCAGGGCCTCGACGACTCCCTCAACTCCTCCCAGGCCCCCCGCCGCTCCACCTCCTCCCTCCGCGTCTCCTCCCTCTTTTCCTCTTCAAATAATTATCATAACAGTAGCAATCTGGTTCCCAATTTTACTTCCTCGGCTGCTGCGGCGGCGGTGGACAAGGCCGCGTACCTTCGCCGCTGCAACTCCTTCTCGGCGGCCTCTGTTGGAGCTGTTAGGCGGGGCAGGAGAGTCCCGATTGCAACGGATGTCCAGCAGGCAGAGGAGGGAGATGATGACGGCATTCGGCCGATGAAGATCCATTTAGATCTTCACTCCAAGAGGAATAGTTCTTCGCCGAGTTCCAATTTTATTGTCAGAAAGTGGCAGAAGTGGCGGTCGAAGAGCAAGCACCACCAGAACCCCAATGCAGGCAGTGGAAAGAGTAATCAGTACCAAATTGGGGCTGATCAGTGCTCGAATCCCCGGTCATCGGTCGACCGTTGCCCTCCCCGGTTCTCTCTTGATCAGTATCAGGAGCAGGATCAACCGCCGCGTGCTTCCTGGGACGCCTTCTCGTCGTACTCGTACTCGTCTGCCCGACCGCCCCTCGGTTCTTCCCGGTTCCACCCGGTGCTCTCAGCTGCAGCTGACTGCTCTCCCAGTGCTGCCTCAATTCCCCGCTACGACTATCAGATCCCGGTCGAAGACGAAGATTCGTCCAGCTCGGTACCCGGTTCTCAGGCCCAGACTAGGGATTACTACCTCGATTCCTCCAGTTCCAGTCGTCGCAGGAGGAGCTTTGAGAGGTCGGTTTCCATGCGCAAAGCGTCGTCCCAGCTTGAAATTGAATCTGAACATAGGTCTGTACCGGCTTTCAATTCCAAGGTTTCACCTGCTGGCGGTACCGAATTCTACCACCATGGGCTTCCAACCAGGGATGCCATGTCGGGGAGCTTCAATTCCGTCTTCGCTGACCCGTACAAGCCTCAGGTTGTTGCTGACAAAAAACCCAAAAAATGGGGCAAGGGATGGAATTTGTGGGGTCTGATAAATAAAAAGGGAAATGCGAAGGACCGGTCTGCAAATAGTAATTTGTCGAGCAACCATCCCGACCATTTTGTGAGATGCAATAGCAGTGTCAGTGCCAGGAGCTCCTTCAGCAGTTACAGTTACAATGCCGCCGCTGGCATGAGAAGAAACAGTGTCGACACGGTTAACATCAGCACTCACTCTAACACCCACAAGAGAAGGGACGAGTTTGTTTTGGAAAGAAACCGGAGTGCCCGCTTCTCGCCGGCTCATGCGGACAACGGCATGCTGCGCTTCTATCTGGCTCCTGTGAAAGGTACCCAGAGCGGCAGGAGAAATAGCGTCAGTACAGTCGGTTCGCAATCTATTTCTGCGAGATCTGTCCAGCGATTGTACTGAATAAGGAAGGATGCAGCGATGCAATTGCGACGCCGCGCTTCTTTCTTCATTAGTTCCTTGATGTACAATTAGCCATCCAGTAAAAAAAAATCCTGTTATATGTAAGTTGTAGCTTTTCAGCTTTGCTGTTTTGTTGAATTGAGGAGAATAGGGGTTTAAATTAATTGGTCGGATATATAATATAAATCAAATTAAAGGTCCTCATTTCTAGTTCAGATTCTGTTCATCCTGATTTGCTTGAATATGATCATGTTCATTTCCAAACTCTAACCAATTGTCCATTTGTTTGTGTGTGTATCTGTGATCATATTCATTTCCAAACTCTAACCAATTGTCCATTTGTTTGTGTGTGTATCTGTTATAAAATTAGATGAACCTGACTTGACTTTTAGTTCCTAAATTCAATTTATGTGGCAACAATTGAGAAGGGCTTTGTAATATGAACTGCACATTAGTGGTAATTATTATCAGTAAAATTAATTTGGAGGATAAAAGGCAATTGAGGCAGAGACATACTGATGATATTCTACAAATGGAAATGAATGGGGTATGGATGAACGTGACAATTAAAGGTCAACCTTTGCAACCAATTGCATAGTACCAAATTTGTCTGTCTGCTGAAATGTGGAGCCCATATCCATTCATTGTTTTTTGTTCTATTTTATTCATAGATTACTACTACATCAGGAACCGACATTCTTATTTTGTTTGCTGGTTTGCTTTGGACTTACTTCAGTGTACTATATTTCATGTTGCAATACCCCTTCCCCTTAATTAACTATACATCTGTATGTTACTACAAGTGTATATTGTAATGTTTTGGTGCTATATGAATTGTAGTTCTGTTATGAAATTTGGGGTTGTTTGGTTAATTTTGAGTTGAAATCTTGAAATATCCACCATTGCCAGTATACCAGTGTCTTGACTGTCCTTCCTGAAAACCAGAAAAAAAGATTGTTGGCACAGCTGGGTCCCCCCCTTCTCTTCTCATTTCTTCTCAAGGGATGTCAATTATTATTTTTGAGTCGTCATGTCCCTCTCTCATTCTGTCCAGAGAGGAAGAAAGAGGGGGAGGGAGAGTACAGTAGCAGTCTAGCAGAATAGAGACAGCCATGGGGATTATGGGGTCCAGCAATTGTGCCAGCAAGAGGTGCATAGAAACCTCTAATTATTAGCTGGGATTCTTCCTGCTTGGAATGGAGCCTGTAATCAAACAAAACACTCACACTTCAAGTCTTCAACCAACATACACTCCCTGATTAACTAATTTAAAATTTGAAACTAACAATTGAATTTGAATAAGGTTAAGTGCTTACTGCATGCTGCAAGCAGCTGCATTGCATGGCATGTTAATTAATTGGTTGGGCACTCAGACCTAGCTTCCTCTTTCACCTTTTGAGTTTAAAATAGGTGGTACCAACCTTCCTATGCACTGATCCCAGAACTGAGTTTCACTGTTGCACTTCCTTTTTTTTTTAATCCTTGGGACCCCAATTTGTACATTACCAGAATGAAGTAATGTATGATCAGTTGATCATGGACAATTTACCAGATACCCAGAAAAAAGGTTCCAACATGTTTATTCTTTGTTATTTACTTATTGTCCAACTGCAAATCATCTCAGCAAGCATGTCTAGACATGTATAAGTTCTTTAACAAGCAAATCAGACAAGTCATAAGTTACAAAAATCCCTTCATCCCATACTGATACTGTACTGATAAAATGCTTGAGCCTGTAAGGCTCAAAGTGTTGATGCCATGTTTTCACTCTTACTGAATGGCTGAAACTTACACTTGACACTGTGACTAACAAATAGGTTTATCCTGATGATTTGCGACGCCACCGTACGTAGCAGAGGGTCGCCTGATATTATCTATACACTTCACCCGGCCCGTGCGCCTAACCACCGTCTTCTTATAGACTTTATAGTTTGCCTGATCAGCCAATAACTCAATAATTAAGCACAAATTCAATTTTTTTGCCCTACAATTAATCATCCTGATGACAATAAACAACACGGATGCAGTAGAAACAGAAGAGGATATAAGATAACATAGTGTGTATAAACATTCTCCATTAATTATCATCTGTCCAGCCAAACTTTGTTCTCTCATTGGCATACAAGAAATATTCATAGCAATACACATTAAATTCAATTCAAAACACCATCAAAGCTCATGTTTCTTTCAGATGGATGAATTGAATTCAGAATTTCAGATAAGAAATAAAGAGACAGTACTGCAGCTGATAGGGGATGTGACAGTAATTGGGTCAGGTCAGAACCGGCATAAATTGGCAAAGATGGAGCCAAGGGGAGCACAGAGCACTGAGCAGCTAGCTGCTGTTGGGAAACACCCTGGCTGGTTCAAACAGTGAAAAAGAAAAGTTGGGCTGAGACTGAGAGTTAATCAATCAAGTGGGCCTGGTCAGGTTAACTCAGAAAATATGGGCCAGGACTCGTCAGTGGACCAGGTATGCTATTGTTAGCTGATTAGTGGGTCCACAATCAGAGAGCAGCAACTGAAAGTAAGGTGATGTTTTTCCTTTTCTTTTGAGTAATACCCAGTATACATAGAAAAAACGTCTATAGTGTTCATAAGTTATATTTGGGATTATATTTGTTATATTTTGGGATGTATCTGCTACATTCTGTATACATTTATGAATGTATGGACAGTTTTTCAATGGACACAAGATGTTTCTCTTTTTATTTTTTATTTTTTATGATTAGTGTAAGGCTTCCTCTTGGGTAATTGGAGATAGTAGTTTAATTTAGAGAGATATACTACGTCCATAGAGGTATAAATTTTATAATAATTATGTCAATTTTATAATTTTTACTCAAATTTGTAATCCATATACTTTATGAATGTTTATTTTTATCAATTTTGTAACTTTTGTTTTTTTCACCTCAAATTGACTAGCTCAGAATTGGATTCACAGAGGGAGGCATTGCTTGTCAGAGGAGCGACAGCTACTATCTACTACCTCGTCAATTAGTTTTACTTTACAAATTTACTGAGTTACCAACTTGCCACTGTGATTTGTTTATATATGTTATTGGACATTTCGAATATCCAGTTACTTTTATCTTTAATTATATTTCCCATTTATAATATGTTCTTCGATTATTCCGTTTGCCTGAGCTATATATGTTGCCTAATTCATTTACCATGCTGTGAATTCAAAGAAAAGCTAGATGACAATGGAGCATTTTATTTTACTATTTTATACTGAGAACTGAGGCACAATAACTGCCTTCACATAAAAATTATTTTTTGGGACATATCAAACACAAGAGAAATTAAGATGATTTTCTCTCTTTTTATGTTGACCCTGAGTTCTTTAATTAACTAGATAGCAGCCGCGCTTCATGGCAGGTAACCATATTTTAGCCCGATGTCTAAAAAAATTTATTTAGCGACTATCTTTTTAGAGAATATTGTTTATACAATATTTAAAGCTAGACTATTATGCAAACGTTAGCATTTCGATCCGAAATGCTAACGCCTCAAAATTAGTGTTATCATGTCCGAAATCATGATTTATGGTGCTCAATATATTCTTCGTATAAAAATATTGGGAAATGCAAAAAAATTCCATTTTTAGAGTTTTCTAAGTATTTGTTTTGAATTTAGAAAAGTACTCATAAATATTAATTAAAAATTGATGTTTTTACAAGCTATTTTCAAAAATACAAAAGAAATACTTACAAATTTTTAAAAATGAAAAATTTTTGTATTCCCCAATATTTTCATATGAAGAGTTTATTGAGCACTATAAATCATGATTTCGGACATGATTACGTTAATTTTGAGGCATTAACATTTCGGTCCGAAATGCTAACGTTTGCATAATAGTCTAGCTCCAATATTTATATGGCAGTATAAAATGAATCATCTTAATTACAAGAAATGTAATTAATAGAATATAATGGTCGTTGGTATACTTATTAAGTTATAATATATTATAGTAGTAACAATATGAACCATACTCATAACAATGCCTTTTGGCAATCAATGCACAAAAAGACAACAAAGCTAATGTACAATTTTTGTTGCATGACGTGAACCAACAGACAAACATACAAGCGTAGGATCAATATCGGATATCTCTAATAATATCTAAGTTTAGAATATATACTGAGTAAGTCGTACAGAAACCAATAACGTAAAAACACCCATACTATTATTCATATTTTAGACAAACAAAATATAACTACCATCATTATACAATGCACGCATTTAAAATATCAATAATAATAATAGAAAGAATCTTGAGTTTTTGTATGAGATATGGAGTGTTGGATCTACACATCCAACTGCTCTTAGCTCCAAACAAAGGAGAGAGCTTTATTATTGTTTCCCCCTTCAAAGGGGATATATTTTCTTCTCTTTTTTATGTTGACCCTGCAGAGTTCTTCAATATTAATTAGTAAACTGTGAATTCTAAGCAGTGGCGCCAACCGGCGTCTCGGCCTTGAGCCGGGAAGAGCCATAAAGGGTCTCCTCAAAGCGTATGATCTCGTTCTTGGAGCCGTATGCCACCTGCGTGCGCTCGTCGAGGGCGGTGATGGTCTTGCTGAGCACGGACTGCGTGCCGTCGCTGCTGTATCCCCCGGCCTTCTCGACCAAGAGCCCGAGCGGCGCCACCTCGAACAGGAGCCGCAACTTGGCCTTCGAGGTCGGGGATATCACGTTGGTGAATATTCCCTTCTC
Source organism: Cyperus esculentus (assembly GCA_030179965.1). Classification (NCBI taxonomy): domain Eukaryota; kingdom Viridiplantae; phylum Streptophyta; class Magnoliopsida; order Poales; family Cyperaceae; genus Cyperus; species Cyperus esculentus. Next base: position 312,175 of record JASGLE010000034.1, on the reverse strand, counting down.
CTTCACTATGATCTGCATGTGTAAATGAATTAATGATGCCACATTTTGTTTCATTAATTACATCCTTGATTTATTGTTCTTCGTATTATGATATACTATTGGCGATGCCATATAGTTAATCAATTTATAAGTATTATGATATACTATTGGCAATGCCATATAGTTAATCAATTTATAAGTTGAATAATTATTGATATAATTATTCAATTTATAAGTTGAATAATTATTGATATAATTATTCAATTTATATATGTTGTGGTTAAAATTGAAAAAAAAAAACAAATTATTCAATTCAACATACTAATTAATCAACTTAAAATGCTAATTGTTCAACATAACATTAGTTTATAGTTAGCATGTTGATGTTAAGTTGAATAATTAATATGTTAAGTTGAACAATTAGTAAGTTAAATAATTAGTATGTTAAGTTGAACAATTAATACGTTAAGTTGAATAATTAATTCATTTGCTCAAGTCAAACTATATGGTATCACCCAGTAACTATATGATTTTTGTATGTATATATTACTGGTTATTACCTGGTTGACATCAGGAACCATTCCTCCAGTGTACCGCAGTGTGTACTTCTCCTTTACATAATAATCGATCAACTGCATGCATTGTGGGCAAGAAGAAACTTTTAAAACACACATTATATAATTGTAATTACTTTGATAAATTCATGTTATTATTACTGTGGAATTAATATGCATGTTTTGTTAGCCAATTGATAAACTAATTAACTGCATACTGGTAATTAGAATACCTTGCTGTAATCAGGGTTGTCGAACGTAGCTCGGAGGTTGCCGGGGGAGAACATCTTCCCTTCCCCGATGGATGTCGTGTCTTTCACATGTTGCCACTTGCCTTCATCCAGCAGAAGGAACTCGTGGGTCCCCGGGCAATCCTTCAGGGCTATGACATACGTCGTGCGTGGCCCGTAAATGCCCATGGCGGCAGCTACCTGGTCCCCACCTGTGACACCGGTGAGCTTGTCGCCGGGCCAGACACCAAATATGGTTCCCACGGTGAAGTTAGTGTCGACGATGCTCGACCCGTCCAGAGGGTCGAACGCCACGCTGAATCCCCCTGTCAGACGAGCGAATCGATTTTTTAGATCATGCATACATTGGCACAAATATAAAATCAAGTTAATTTTACATTTTGAAATTTGAACGCTCGATTTTTAACGTAGCGAAGTAAGTACCGTCCACGGGGCCTCCCATGTCCTGCAGCTCTGGCACCTCCTCAGAGCAGGCATACTTGCAGACATGAGAGTACTTCAGTGCCTCGAAGAGGAGCTTGTCGGCGAGCACATCAACAGCCAGCTGCTCGTCGCCGAATGAGTTGATGCACGCGGTGCCACCGCAAGACGCTGTGCGCACCTTGAATGATATGGTACGCAACGCCTCGCCCATGCACATGAGCAGGCGGATGAGGTTCTTGTCCGGAGTTGCTTTTGTCAGGAACTCCTCCAGACTGTCCCCGATCTCGCACCTAGCAGCAAGCGCTGAGCTGCGGGGACGTCTCGATGATTTGGTTGAGGATGATCTGAGTGATTTCGCACGCAATGGCTCCCCGGAAAATGAGCTCCACTTACTTCCCTGATGAATTGCATCGATTCAGTAATGAAATCAGAATTCTCAGTACTTGATTAAGTAATTTAATTGGCATGTAGAGATCAAATGTGAGTGACCAACTAATTCTTACCAGTTAGTTTGTACTATGTTTGACATGATATACTATTACATTTTTATGAACAATATATATATATTAACTGCATATATAAAAAGCTTGTACAAAATTTAGGAGCTGAAGGATGAAGTGAGTGAGGTACCTGGTGTACAGCGGAGCACTGGACCACCGTGCGCGGCCGGGCAAACACATTGTTCGGAACGGCACTCCGGGTGTAAGTTGCCATACCAGCCTCCATGTTAATTATGTATGTTTATTGAAGAGAAGTGATATATATGTATGTTATGTACTAATTAAGTAAGATGCAATGAGAAGTGTTATCTGCTTCCCTTTTGATGAAGCAGCAGCAGCAGTTTGGGATCTCTGGCGGAAGAAGATAGAAAAACTAGAAATACACCAGAAGGATACAAAAAGAGATTTAAGAGAAACATCTCGCATCCATTGAAAAACCGTCCATACGTCTATAGACGTGTACGGAATGCAACAGATATGTTCCGAAATGCAACAATTAATACATTCTGGCATGTAAACTATGAACGCTATGGACGGTTCTTCTATGGACGCCAAGTATTACTGGAAAAGGGAACAGTGGCAGTGAGAGAGAAAGAGAGGCCAACTGGATAAGCAAGGGGAGTGACGTGGCAAATGAGCAAGTAACAACCAATGAGATGGGTGGAGATGGGGGTGAGGCAGTGCCCATCATCCATATCCATATTGGATTGTGTGGCTCATCAGCAATCATCAATTCATCATAAACTTTGAGAGAAAGCTAGCTCAAATTAAAGCATGTACTGATGTATGTTTCCAATAGTAATTCTATCACATATTTGCATTAGAGATATGCAAATGTGTAATCTTGTGCTGTCACTTGCTTCCTTCATTCTGTGGTTCTGGATTACGTTCTGCTGAGCCTGTCAGAATGATAATTCTCATTCATTTTAGTAACTAATTAATTTTTGCAAGTTTGGAATGGAGCATGATATGAAATGGGCTGTGAAGTATACTGAATCATTACATATATATTTACATGGGCTATACTTTCAGTCTGAAATTAATTGGAGTATATGAAATCAAAATGAGGCCCAATATTTATATGTTCAGTTTTCTTGATAGATAATGTTGAGGCAAATGATCTGCAATTGGATATGTCATGCCACGTGCAGTGCACCGCCTAATTCCTGCCAGGCTGCCACGTTGCTGTTTGTTGTGTGTGTGCTGGCAACTTGGCATTGAACTTGATCATATAATAGTAAGAAAAATATTCATATATATATGTACTAGTACTTGCAGGACATGTTGCATATATACTTGCATTGCATGTTTTATCAGTTCCAGTTTGCAGCTAGAAGTTGATAGTTATTCAAAAGAGGGATAGATAGATACAGGTATCAGAAATGGAAGCAAAAACAGCATCTGAATCAAAATCAAAATCAAGATCAAGATCAGCTGAGCCAGTTAAAAGAGGTACAAATGAGAAAGGGCTAGGGAACAAGAGCTCTGATGATGTGCAGATCCCTACTGACACCAGTCCTTATGTGCAGTACGCCGACCTCGAGGACTACAAGAACAAGGGCTACGGCGCCGCCGGCCACCTCCCGGTCGTCGACCGTCCTCACCATGGCGGTGGGACCAATGGCCCGACTCTGTCCGGCAGTGGCCTTCCCGAGCAGAAACAGCCTCAACCTCAGTGAATCACTTCATTGAGTACAAGTTTCAAATGTAGTGTCTTATAGTTGTTTATGTTATGGTCAATTGTTGTGTTTTGTGTTTCCTTAATTAGTCAGAGACCTTTGTTTGAAACTTTGGAATGAAATAAAAATTATATGTTATTTTACATTCTCTTGTTTATCAGCTTAATTAAAATAAACCATCTTGTATCTAATCAAAGACGGTTCGTTTGTTGGAAATTGATTGGGAGGATATGCATCCATCAAATTAAGTGTGATCTATCTGTCAATTCAAAAATAGAGCATCAGTCTGCACCTTAAATTAATTCTCACCCTCACTAATCCTGTCCTATATATATATATATAAACAAGCAAATTAACAAAATACCAGAAACATCTCCTCTCAATATCTCAACTCTCGTAAATTGGGATCCATTTGCATTGTCTCAACAATTTCTGATTACATATGGAAGAATCAAAAAAGAGCATTTCCGCACCGGCGCAGGTGCAATGCCAGCCCCAGGCAACGAAGGAAGCGGCAGCCGAAGAAGTGATAAAAGCAGCAAATGAAAGCAGCCCCTACATGCAGTACCAGGATGTCGAGGACTACAAGATGAAGGGTTACGGTTCCCATGGCCACCAACCCACTGTCGACAACCCTCGTGGTGCCGGCGCCACTGACGCCCCCACTCTGTCTGGTACTGCTGTCAGTGATCTCCGAAACAGCTAGCCTGTCTCTCAATTTGGCTCAATGTTATCAGTTACTGCTATTTGGTTTTTTTTTTTTTATTATCATGTATATGTCTTAATATACATGCATTTTCATTTACTTCTTAATTTTCAGATATCTCAATTTAATTTTGTCGAGGAATGGGCTTTTTTTCTGTAGATACTATCCCCAATTTTTCATGATTTAACACAAGTTTTATTTGATAAATCACGGCTGTTTGATTCTGTGAAGTTCGTTTCATATTACCTATGCTTTGTGATTGTTAACTATTTTGATTTTCCATCATGCATTACTGTTAATGGCTTAGTGTAACAATATATATAACTCCTAGAGTGGTATTCTTTTTTTCAGTTCAATCAAATTTACAATTTTGTTGAAATTTGGATATATGGACTCCAAATCAGCTGATCCTACGTACCCAAATTAAAATTTAGAGAATCAATATATTGATCACTCATACCATTAAGCACCCATTAATGATTACAGTTCGATATTGTTCATATAAATAACCAGTTATATCTACAACAAATGACACTTCCATTATGAGCCAGTTTGAACTAGTCAATGTATACTTTGTTCTGTATTATGCAACAAAATTGTGCATCTTCCACAATCAATTCAAAACGGTTGCAGCGCAAAACTCGAGTCAACCGCTCCAACAAAATTTTAGCTTCTACCCACCAAAATCTTTCTGCTAATACTAATAAAATTGTAATCACATAACAAAACTGCAGTTGAAAATCGAATTTTTATATACAAGCATCCTCCACTGTGAAACTATACAACCTCTTTTACAACAAGAAAAAAGCCAGGAAAACATCTGCAATCTTATTATGTTATGGCAAGAAACCCAAGATGAATCTAATATGCCTATACTGTATAAACATTTCACAATCAGGTGCGAAACAAATGCAATTCTCTAGTTTCTATGTTTGATCAGCAGCAGTACCTGAAATTCTTCTGAAAATGGTAGGGATGAGCAGAAAAACCTGGCTACTCAGCTTTGGATAATCGAGTTGCAGTAATCACCAAAAAGTAATTGGTCAGTCAATAATTTTTTCGCCGGTGGAGAACAGGTTCCACACCACGGTCCCAACAAGATAGAGTCCCACAGAAACTTTGAACACATCATCCCATGAGCCTGCAATTGAATTCAGCCATTGAGAAATCACTCTCAAGAACTTGTGAACAATACTTAATAGTACACGAAAATTACCTAATGGTTCCACTCAATTTACTCTATTTGAAAGATGAAGGTCAAAATGTATATCATTAACAACCGACTTTGACTGCTGTTATTTAGGCAATGTACAGGTGATTTAATTTCAATTAGAAGGAGAGATTATGGTTTCTACCATGCTGCAAAATGTAGCCAGTTGCGGCTGTTCCAAGAACACCGGCTAAAACACCGGCTGTATTTGATAGACCTAGCAGCACACCCTACATAACAACAGCACAGATGATGAAGATATTACATCATACTATCAGACTGCATGTCACTTGATAGTTGATGGAAGCAAGCTTCCATTTATTCAGTTAAAGAATTAAATAAAAAAAAAAAGTGGTTCACTTACAGCATATCGAGGACCAATGTCTTGATGATTCGAGTACAACCCAGATTGTGAGAATGCATCAGTTCCCTGTGGATTTCAACAAACAACAGGAAAGGTAACTTTGACTGACGTATGATCCAAATAAACAATACAAACAGGTTCATAAGAAAATCACACAAACCTGGCTGCAAGCCATGCACAAGACAGCCATTGCAGGAGAATCAACATGACTTAGTTGAGTTAGGAAGAAAGCAGGTCCCAGAAAACCAATCGATTGCATCACCTGCACAACCGCTATCATTTAGCTAATGATATAGCCAAGCCAAAGAAATTAAAAAAAAGGGCTAACAAGAGTGATTACTATACCTTACAAACAGTTGTTAGCTAATAGGCAATTCGCCCCTAATTTTGAAAAAAAGTAATTCAGAGATAGGGTGCATTAAACTGTGTTTACTGTACCTTACGAACAGTTGTGACGGACAGGCCTTTACTGATGAGAGTGTCAGCGATCCAACCACCCATATTCGCGGAGAATGCCATTGTTAACCATGGTAGCACACAGAACAATCCTGACTCTGTCAGATTAAACTTCAAGACCTGCATATTGACACGTACCCATTCAATTCAACCTCTGTTGATTCATCATTCATATAGTCGATCAAACTGATTAATCATACTATAAATATGTACGGCTACTAGTCTAATCAGATTACCTGGTTGTAGTAAGTAGGCATCCATGTAAGAAGGATGAACGTACCCCAGTTGTGGCAGAAGTGAGAAACAATTAGGGCCCAGACCGGAGGCTTTGAGAAGATCAATCTCCAAGGAATTGACGTGATCGGCTCTTTCATGGCAGTTTTTGTGGTTATGAGCTGCCTCTCCTCGGGACTGAGCCCTGGGTCTTCAAGAGGTGAACTGTATGCCTGCATTCATAGAATAAGAAATTTAACAAATTATTCAAAATGAGATATCCCACTCACAACAAATGGACAAAGGCTTGGTCATAAGTAGAGAAAACCAAGGAGTGACTGCACCGTGAAGAAAGACAAAAGCTGCGAATGCAGATGAAGTAGGTAACTCACCTTACTAGCCCATAGAGTAAACCAGACGGTGCCAAGAGAGCCAAAGGAGTAGAATACAGAAGGCCATCCATAGTTATGGATAAGCAAAGGGGAGAAAGCGAGGCCTGTAACTGACCCCAGGTACATGCCACTGTATACAAGAGCCAGGGATCTGCTCCTTTCATCTACTGGTATCCACTTTGACAAAATGTTGTTCATTGCTGGCATGGCCACCCCCTAATCAGTTAATTTGATTATAGATATAAATAAAAATTATAATAGATGAAAATCTATATACTATCTTCACTGATCCTTTAGGTAAAATGATAAGCAGATGGATGCTGGTTTTGCAGAAAGAAAAGCATGCAGACTGACCTCGCCGATGCCCATGAAAGCACGTGTTACGAGGAGAAAGGGCAGGCCTAGCTTGGCTGCAACTGGAGTAAGAGCTGTGGCAATGGACCACCAAATCACCCCAAAACCGAGCACAGTCTTTCCTCCTACGGTGTCAGCCCAGATTCCTCCTGCAATCTGGACATTGCAGCATGCCCATGCACTTATTACATCTCCTGTATTGTATTTGTATATATGAGATATAGCAAAATGAAGTGAACCTGAGTGAGGAGATAGCCCCAGAAGAATGAAGATTGGATGAGGCCAACGGTGGCAGGACTCCAGCTGAACTCAGCAGACATGGGAAGAATGGCAATGCTCATGTTCACACGGTCCATGTTGCAGAGCAGGAAGGCAGAGAAGCAGAGAATGACAATCTGCCAACGCTTTGGAAAGGTGTTACCGGTGATGCTGCTGCTACCTTTGCTGTAACCATGGACCTCCAACTTGAGGTCTGATTTGACAAGTTGCTTCTTCTTTTTTTGGTTTTCTAAATCAAAATCCGACTTGACATTGGCCCTACCATGCGCCCAACTCCTTACGGTGCTTCTCCGTCTTCTGTCTCCACTGAGATAATTATCACTACTACAGAAATCGGACGAGACAATGGAAGTAGAAAAACTAAATTTGGGTATGATCCTACTCCTTGCTCTGTTGTTGCTATCCCTATCTTTGTATCTATTTGTGGTATTATTTCTGTAGCTGCAGGAAGAAGAACAGATACAAGAAGGCGCCGAGAGAGGAAGGAGATATGCTCCCGCCCCTAGCATCACTATAGTTTCTCAACGTGTCGTCCGTTCTCCTACCAGCAAGTTTGTATACCACTGAACTATTCACCAAACAATCAATTAAGGAAGTCTGAATAGGGAACAGGGAGAGCCGGTAGCAGCTCAAAATTCACAGCGATCCGATGGAGCGAGAACATAAAGAGTTGGATGGGTGATGGGTTCATGAAGAGGGCAGCTGAGAAGAGGAGGAAAAGCAATTGAGTACACGGCAAAAACAACAAGGCACTCACCTGGGAAAGGAGAGTAACTAAAGAAAATGAGTGGCGCCAAGACCTCCGAAAGGAGAAGAAATGGTGCTTGATAACATAGGAAAAAAATAAACAAAACAAATATCTAGATATTCTGTCTCTTGGTAATTTCTTGTAGCCCAATTATAACTCCTAAAATGGGCCCAAAATAGGCCCATCGGTGCGTTTTGTTTTGTGGACCGTGTTCCCAACTGTACCAGGTTAGCTGCAAAAGTTACCTTTCATTATCATCAATCAATCATCATCAAATTATTTTACATAGCATGTCTCTATGTTGTCACTCAGCACTGCATCTTATCGATTAATCTTATTCGAATGAAATCATATCTTTTGCTGATTGTTCAGGCACTTCAAAAATGCATTCCATCAATCACAACCACCAATACCAAAAAAAAAAAAATAGTAAAAAAAAAGGAAAGATCTACAGTTCACTCCTGAAGATTTTTATCTATTATTTTATTTGACATCCGCTGCCTTTTTTTCAAAATAGGAAAACAATGACCACGTTCTTTCAAGGTGTATGTATATCAATGGTCAATGGTTCATTGGTTCTTAATCTTCTTCTAACACATTGTTGTCGGTTATGCAAACTCATCACTCAGGCTTCTTTGCAAAGACCTTTTGAACCTGAAAATTGTTTCAGTTTTTTTTTATTATAAAAATAAAGAAAAGCATTCAGGATCAATTTGCAAAGTAACAAGAATAGTAATATTGAATGATCAGGATAAAAAAGTCAGACCTGCTCCAAAGTCAAGAACATAATAACATTCCATGAACCAAGCCGAGCAAAGTTTGGAAGGAAGCCCTTGTAAAAAGCCAGAGGCCCCTGTAATTTACCATTTCAAGCAAGTTCTTTAGGTTGTTGGACTTGTAAGCTGATCAATAACACCACTGGTACAAAGTAACTAAACTGTGCAATTATATCTAGAGCGCAAACTATTGCAAGCAAATTCAACTATATTTTATATTTCAGAGGGTTAGAGTTAAACCAACATACATCATTCTTGAGTGTCTTAACAAAACAATCAATTGTGCTCTTATATGACGAGTCTCCCATCATTCTCGACTTGACCTGAAAATGAGAACAAAAAATTACACCAAAGGACAATAATAACCACTAAAAACAAGTAGGTGGCCTGGCAATAAAATAGTAAATAAATATAAATAGCCTCGAAGTTTAGAACATACAACATCAACAGGAGAACCAATACAAACAGCAAAAAATCCAGCACCGAGTCCAGACAACAGGTGTGTGAAGACGTCATCCTTGAACCCTGGTATTTTCAATATTGTCTACACCCAATAATATTAACAGACTTCAGAAGCTATCAATATAAGAGTATAAAAATATAGAACAATTTTCTTTAATTTGAATAACAGTGTACCTGCTTCACTTGATCGTAACTGGCTAATTCAGCAGCGTTGATGATTGCATTTCGCATAACATTAGGCCCAAGGCCTGTCCACAATGCCCTCACCCCTTCCTACTTTTTGGGAAAAAAACGAGAAATATCTAACAATTACTACCATTATAACTTCAATTATGTTTTAAGACAACGAATGATCAACCTGAAAGCAAGAGAAGCTTACCTGCTTGACAATTGTAGAGTAGGCATTGAGAGAACCGGAGTATCTCCTGGGAACGCCCGGTGGCAACTTCCCTTCTGACTGAAGCCTCACTTTAACAAGATCAGTGGGGTTCGCTATTGCTATCGCAATTGCACCTTCAATGGTTCAGATCAACAACATTAGAGCCAAACATATATAATAATAATCCAGTACGCAAACTTCCTTGATTTCTTCATTTCAATTTTTAAGTTTTTTCATTTTTTTAAGCTAAAATAAGAGTGGAATCTGAGTGAACAATCAAATAGTAGCTGATAATTTGGGAGCATTGGCATACCACTGGAGAGACCGGCAAGAATCTTGCTGTGGAGGGGAATATCTCCAACATGATCGGGACCGACAAGCATCGATTTAATCTGTCAACAATTTCACATAACCAAGCAACAAATATTAACTGATCAATTTTCCTCCAATTACAACAACAATAACTAGAAAGAAAACAAAGATACATAAGAGATGAGATTGTACAGGTTCATAGAGGCCGATGCGGAGGCCGCCGTAGATGCACTGGCGCTGCAGCCCAGGGACGATGCCCTTCCAGAGGGCGGCCGAGCCCTCCTCGCGCGCGATGGTGGCCACGGTGCCAAGCATCCCGCGGTACTTGGGGAGATCGGCCACGGCCGCGCCCGCGGCGTTCTTCTGCAGCTGGAGGCGGACCTTGGCGGTGTCCAGCGGGATTGTGCACACCTGCATTGTTATTGTTATTGTTACAAGATCGATCGGGAGAGTGAGTGATAATAATGATATAGTCCAAGTAGAATTAGAATTAGAAAAGGAATAAGAGAGTATAAAAGGGAGGAAAGAGAGGGACTTCGGCGAAGCAGGCGGCGATGGCGCTGCTGGCGAAGCGGCCGGCGAAGGAGATTTGGAGCTTCTTGTTGGGATCGTCCTTCATCTTCTTCGCTGAGGCGAGTCGAGGCGAGGCCACTCAGTGAACCTGAGAATTGTGATCGCTTGATATTGTTGTATTTTGATCGGCGTTTTGGTTGTTTCTTTCTTTCTTTCTTTTGCTCTTACTTGTTACTTTCTGACCCTCTTTCTTATTCTTATTCTCTTTCACTTGTTCTTTCTTTCCTTTTTTTTTTATTTTTTTTTTTAATTTTGTTCACTTTATTTTATTATTAGGACCAGATAGGTGCATACTTGGATAGATAGATAACACGACTGATATTAAAATTGATAAGGATTGTGTTAGTATTCACGTTATATAAAATTATATTTGTATTAACTTATTTACTATTGAAGTTATTTGTATTATATATATAACAAGAGGAATGATCAAATAACCACAACTTTTAGTGCCCGTAGATAACTACAAAATTAAATCTCAAATAAATATATTTTTAATGGTTAAATAACAAAACCAATTTATGGAATGTTTTGTATATAATATAAAATTTAATGTGTAGTAAAAAAATTATATCATTATTTACATGTGAATTAAGCATTACCAAAAATCAACGGTCAAATTTTATGATTTTTTCTTCTCTCTTGATGGCAATCGAAACAACGTTAAATTTTCATCATTTATATATATATGTTATTGAGATGATTTATAATACATCCAACGGTTTAGATTTATTAATTTATGTATAAATAATAATGTGGTCATCAAGGACACCAAATTTTATAGTTATTGGATCCCTTCTCATATAATAATTAGTATTAATGTTGTACATAATTATATCCGTATTAACTTTAATATTCAAGTTATTTGTATTATATATATCATCCGCTATATAAAATAAGTAGCATATTAAAGTCATTACTTTCAATAGTTTCTCATTATAAAATAAGTAGCATATTAAAGTCATTACTTTCAATAGTTTCTCAAATACTAATCTGGTCTGTATCAGTTTTTGGTATCTCTATAACGTTTTCTTTATTTATTTTGTTTACTTTTTTTTTTCCATTTATTTATTGTACATTGATGTATAGTCATTAGTCATATAGATAAGTTGATGAGTAGATTGAATGTAGATGCAGATAATAGTCAATAGATATCAAAAAAATTGGGAAGATAGCCAGCTCATCTATAAATGGAACACACATCCATTTCCCAATGTTCAAATGCAACGCGCTAATCGTTTTTCATGCATACATTACTAATTCTCAGCTCTCAATTCTCATACATATGCATAAATAAAATTTTTCTTGCACATTTCTTTTTTTTTTATATATATATATTTTTGAAATGAACTGATCTACTATAATTGGAACTCAAAATTTTTTCAATAAAAAGTAAACTTTTTCCCAATAAATAAATACAAAGGAGAAGACAATTTGGTGTTTGCTACGTACTCCAAGACTCCAATTGAATTTATTGATTTTTAGAATTTACTTATTATTTGTTATTTGGTTGTTAGTTGCTTTACTACATATAAATTGACTAAATGGGTTCCTCGTAGGCTTGCAACTCATCCACTTCCGACTATGTTAATGTTAATGGCTTCAATGAATCAATGCCAACTCTAATGTAATCCAAACATCCTCCACCCATTTCACCTTTCTCATTTGGGAATTTTGGAATTTTGGAACAACGTCATTTTGGTCTATTCCATTTATATTCTGTGTACTCTCATCTTACTATCTCATTTAATCATGTATCAAAATCAATTTACTACTTTACTACTGAATTATGGAACTTTAATCATATTGAATTTGAAGACCACTCCTAAAATTAAGAACCAAATAAACAACTCAATTCATTTATTAAATATTATTTCGCATACAGTACTCTTCCTGCATTTTAATCTCCCATTTCTTCTTCATCTGCAATCAATTCTTCCTTCCTGTACAATTTGGTAGTTTTTTCTATTGTCACAAGTCATAACGGCCTCCTTAATTTGAGCAATGCTTAGGTTGCAATTAATGAATCTCTTCTTCTGCCCATACATTACATCGTTGTTTTTTTTCTGTTTACAGTGAAAAGGCCTTGAGGCCGTTTCATTTGATTGAAACATCTAACATTACATCATCATCCAGACACCATTACATCCTAAGCAGAAAACAATAACCTTACAGTGAAGATATATACTACTTTCTGTTGATGCAACAAATAATGAAGATAATAATAAAATAGCCAACAAAATCACAGCAATTCTATCTTCCAAATGCAGGGCATTGGATGAATGACTGCATTGCGTTTGGATTGTGCAAAGATTAGTAAAAAAATAGTAGAATAGAAAATAGTAGATGAGATTAGTAAAAAATAGTGATTTTTGGATTAGCTAAAGAATAGTAGAAATATTGCACTATTCGAAATAATAAAAATGTTGTTTGGATTGTTTGTTTAGAATAGTGATGGATGCTTGAAAAAAATAGTAGCTAATCTATATTTTATATAGAATAACGGATTAGCAACTATTCTCACTAATCCGGATTAGTGGTTGTGTTTAGATCATGCAAAAGTTAGGAATAACTTGCTATTGCTAATCTGATTAAAGTGCTATTCTTTGTCAATCCAAATCCAAAACCACAGGTGACAACATTTCCGTCGATGGAATACAAGCTTGACATAGGTGCATAGGCATCCATGTATGAATTCACAAGTTCAAGCATCAGGCATCAATAATATAGAAACATTCCCATATATCAAGTTGCACAATTGTCATCCTTTTCCACCTCTTATATGCAATTCCCACTACAATCAGGACCACCTATTCAATTCAACTTTACTGGCAAAGGGCAACAGAATTCATAATCCAGCCCACCATCATTTCATTTTCTGGGAACAACCATCCAATAAGATTCATCATATGGTTCAATCATCCTAGAATGACATGATATGATGCCATCCAGAGCATACAAGTAACAAATAAAACACTTATGATTTGCAACTTCAGTATAAAGAGGAAACAACAGAAGATAAACTTACACGGGTTCATTGGCATTATTTAACAATACAAACTAGTATCTATCTAACACAAGTCCTAACATGCAACGACTGATACCAGTACTATGTCTAAGGCTGGTACCAGTCATCTCATCACTCGTCAGGGGCATCTAAAGTCCAAACACCCTTCTCAACTATAAGGTACCACTGTGATCTTGTTTAGTTACGAGCAGGGACAAATCACACTCTGACTGAAAATCAGAACTTCTAAATCACACTCTGACTGAAAATCAGAACTTCTTACAACAGATATCCTGAACCTCAAGTTGGAAATGATCATGCATATCCTTCTGGAAAGTTGCTGCTTTAAGAAAGCCATCTTGTGTCCATTGCCCAAAACCGCTACTTCGTGGTGGCTATATTTTGGATCACTTGGTTATTTTTTTTAGGGACTTGTGAGGAATGGCAACAATAGTTTTGAACTCAGGTCCAATAGAGATCTTGGCTTCTGCCGGAGTCCCAAAGATATGTGAGGAAATTTAGGGAAGCATAACAGAAGTACTAAAAGCCATCTCTAATTCATAAATAAATATAAAATTGGAAAACAAAATTGCAGGTTGAACGATCAGTACCCCTAGCATGATGAACAAACAGTAGGTAGAAGTACAAAGATACGTCTTTTGAGTGGAAACTGGAGATTTTGTGAAAAATTCCTCCACAAAAGCTGCAGTTTCCACTTGGTTAATAATTACAATTTCAGAAACAACACAATAAAAAAGGACCTACAAATTAAAACAATAAAATTACAAGAAAAAGAATCCAATATACATACAGGGGAAGACCAACCAAGCAACAGCAAAGCGATTACAGGCATCACTTGCTGTTTTGCACATTTTTATGCCCGACCAGCACGATCTTTTCGTAGACCACATTATCAGCAGGGTGCATGGGGTACTCAACGGGCGCAACTGGGCGGTGGGTGCAGAGGGAGAACCATATAAAGAGAGCAAAGAAGGTGACCATAGCCCCACATGCAGCTGCAAAGATTAGAGCCAGTACTAGGCCCCATGGATGAGGCAACCGTCCAATTACATGGTGGGATAGGTTGTTGGTAGGCTGAGTCAAGAATTTGTCAGGATCAAGAGGCTCAGAATGCATAAGATACGGGGAGCCGTGATGTGCCACAAAGCTCCATTGGTACAAGGTACAGTTTGGGGCAGCTGGTGGTACAAATTCGGTTGAGTTTTGAGCCTGACCCGAAGAAAAAAATGAAAAGCCGACCAGCATGGCATGTCTGGAGATTAAATCTGAAAAGCCATCAACTTGGTAGGAAAGAATGGGGTTCTGGGGCATAGCAGGGTTGATGGTGGAGAGCCAGACTCGGAGCTGGTGGCGGGAGGCATCGTAGTCGATCCATGAATGTAGAATGTTGGTGGTATTCTTGATGTTGAAATTGACAATTGAGGTATTGATATCATGATGATTAGGCAGCAGGCCGCCGACGCGAATGTCCAACAAAGAGTGAGAACTGTTACTGGTAAAGGTAGTAAAGGTGACTGAAATGATACCGGGTGGTGGCCCATCCAGTAAATCCAGTCTGATGCTGCTGAGAGTGAGGAAGAAACTGAAACTGGTATTGGTCTGTTGGGTCAAGGATGGATAGAAGGAAAAATAAGTAGAGAAGCCGGAATTGGGTCCGACAAACTTACACTTGAACGGTGTCCGGTGGATGACAAGACTGGATGGTACCAACTTTATCAAGCTGGAATTTGAATTGAAATTACTAATACTGGTGCTGTTGGAGGCTTCTGCCCCTTTGCCTTCCTGCTGCTGAATGAAGGCAAAGGGAAAGGTGGAGTTTTGGGCAGGAAATGGAAAGGAGAAGGAGAAAACAGCAGCAGCATTGTGAGTAGCAGTGAGGGTTTGGGTTTGAGAAAGTAAGAAGAAAATAAGAAAGGAAGTGTAGATATTGATGGCTGCCATTGATTAGGGTGGAGGTGAAGTTGTATATCAGACAATTACTTACTTACTTGGTTAATAGGAGGTTGCAATGTGCCTGCATGATGCATCTATCTCCATTGAAGGAATCAGGGTGGTAACTGGTAAACACTGAAGAGTGAGTGAGTGTGAGAGCATAATGGTAGCAAGCTCCAGATAGAACGAAAGAAAGAAAGAAAGGGAAAGTGAAAGGAAAAGGGGAAGGGATTATGGTAAAAAGTGCTTGCTTTCCTTCCTTCTTTCTTCTTTTATTTTGCTTTGGTTACAGTGGCGATGGGCAGTAAATTAAATTAAACTAAACTAAAGTAATTTATTTTTTTAGGATAGGTATAGGATAAGCCCTTAGGAAAACCACATTAAAGGCATTGGGAATGCATAAAATGTATAAACATTGCCGATATTAATAGATTAATTACAGGTACTATTAATTACTGTTACTGTCTTCATGAAATTGAGTTTTGTGAGGACAATGAACCTAATTAACATTAATAACTGATTAAGCAGAGCAGCACGCCAGCACGCCAGCCAGAGCCAGTATGCTGCCTAAAAAGATGGGATGGGATGAGAAAAAGGGTGAAAAAGGAAAAGGTATGGTAGTAGTGGTCCTTGCACTGCACTGTGTCTGTGTGCGCTACTTGCCCACATTTCTTCTCCTTTTTTTTTTGTGTGTTTCTGTGTGCGTCGTGTAGCTCACTATCCCTTGCACTTGCACTTGCTGACTTGCACAGAATTTGGTTTTTGAATTGCAAGCAAATTGCAGTTGAAATTAATTGAATTGAATAAATATATTAATATTAGACAACTAATAAACAAAACAAGCACTGTGAGTCTGTGATACTGTGGTCCTTTGGAGTCCGTGATATATAGATGAGATATATATGCTGGGCCTCCAATATAGATATGCATCTATGTATCATATTATTTATGGGCTTTGGCCTGTATGAAAAGTATATTGAAATGAGGCCCAGTTAAATTGAATAGCTTAATTACATGCTAACACAACAAACATTCTGGTGATTATTCTGCAACTGTTTTATTGACATTTTACAAACAAACAATCAACTCAATATGGTTAATTTTATTTTCATATATGATGTCCATGTCTGTTCCTAGCTTGTGTGTGCTCTAGCACTTGGGGAAATCAGGTGGAGGTGGTGGAAGAATGTCACTTGAAGTAGGTCCATTCAGCACCTCAAGAGCAGTTGCCAGTCCTAGGCGCAAGTGCGTGTCGATATGGCAATGCACAAACCAGATACCTGCATCCATACATAACATTCATCAAGTTCATGCTGCTAATCAGATTCTTACATTCAATAACATGTATATGCAGAATTACATGCATTTCTGATTGTTTTTGGAACAAGTAATTAGAGTACTGGTACCGAGTTATATACCTGGGTTTGTGGTGGTGAATCGGATGACTGCCCACCCACCGGTTGGTACAGGTACTGTGTTCCTCTTAAGCGGGTTTTTCAAGTTGAATTTTTTACCGGCTTCTTCCGCGTCATAGTTGCCAAACCCTTGTGCCAGTATGTAGAAGTCGTGTCCGTGGATATGCATCGGGTGGCTTTCTATCCCTATGATTGCCGTATTTTGGAGCACAATCTCCAATGTCGTATTGTACTTTACCCTTATCAATTTAGTACCTTTCGATGTTTTCTTTATGGGGATAACTGTCACGCCAGAGGTCAGTGAAATATTTGTGTAGTCGAAGACAAAAGGCGGCCTTTCAGGAAAATCTGTTGTGTAAACACCTTGCACAGACCTGAAGTGTGCTTCCAGAAGCGACAAGCTCGAAGGGAAAAGAAAAGAAGCATTGTTCATGCTAGCAGCAAGTGAAAATTGGCCTTGGCTTGCATTGCAAAGGGTCTGGCTTGGCAAACATTCGGCAAATCCTAACCCGACCGTGACAAATAGGCGCTTATCGACATATAGTGGCACTGTCGGGTCTCCAGGTCGGACAAGACCAGTTAAATTACTGAAGAAGCGATGTGCAGGAGGAGTATCAAAAAAGTCGGGTAAATCGGGCATTACTGGCAAAGCAGTTGATGTAGCAGACATGTACTCGACAACTGCTCGGGTGGTAGAATTGACAAAGATTGGTGCAGGAGGATTTGCGCTTTCGTAGGCAAGTGCGGCCATGTAGTACTGAGCTGGTGGCGCGTCAGCGACCATCAGGGCATCAACTGTCTGGCCAGGTGCGATGACAATCAAGTCTGTTTTGTAGGGGTCGGTGTAGCAAGCGTCGACAGCTACCACTGTGAAGGAATGATTGGCAATCTTAAAGAAGAGCTGATTATTGACTGCAGCGTTGATTATGCGCAAGAGGTATGTTTTGCCGGCCTCCACCTTAATTCTGTATGTGTCTGACACCACAATTAAATGCAAATGGTTCATTTTTTTCCTATATAATAATCGGAAGTTTGCATATCCTAGAAACTAATATCATCTTCATTCAGTTGTTTAATTACCTCTTTCGGAACAATTATAGAGGTTGCCAGGCTTCCCATTTATGGTAAATGCATCTGCATTCCTGGTGGGGCCTCCAGTGAGAAAAGCCCGCCTATCGACAGTCACAACGTCACCATTCCACCACTCTCCTAGTTAACAAATTCAAGTTCTTTTTGATGAAATAACAAATAAAAGTTCAAACGAAAACCTTTTTATATTCACTATGATTTTTATTTCTATTTAGTAATGTTAAGCAAGAGTGATTAGTTTTGAATAAGGAGAAGCTAGCTAGGTACCGAGTATGATAGGAAATTCTCTGTGGGGCTTCGGAAAGGGATAGCCTTTAACACCTTTTCTCGGCTTAATAATGAGAGCACCATGCACCGTCTCGCGCAGGAAGGAAAGGTGTGCATGCCACCAGAGGGTTCCCTCTTGGCCTGTCACATTGAACTTGTATGTGTATTTATTTCCTGGTAAAATTGGGCACTGTGTGATCATGTTTGCTCCATCTGACCAGCCACTGAGCCTTTGAAATATTCCATGCCTAGTTATTTTATATCAAACACTTAATTGTCATTTTGGATCAATTTCAGAAATCATATAACTGGAATTGCATATTAGTAGCTTAATTTCTTGTACCAGTGAAGGGTCATGTTGTAGGGGGAATCATTGATGGCTTCGATTATGAGTGTATCACCTTCACTGACCTCGATCATTGGCCCCGGAGTTTGCTTGTTCACAGCAATGACAGTTCTTGTGTGGCATAGCCTAGTTATGGTCAAGTTACCAACCTATGAATTAAAACAAAAAAAAGGGTACAAGTTTTTCATATACGCAATTGAACAATAAGTGATCATAAGCTGAATAAAACAACCACTAGCAATTGTAGATTAGTAGATATGATATAACAAATAGACAATACATGAAATGTATGCTTGACAATTGCAGCTTGTGCAAGAGGACAGATGAAAGCAAGAGCAAACACTAACAGTAACAGCCTATGCAAGTTCATTTTCTGATCAGAGAAAATAGTACAGGCAGGAATGGATTAATTATCATTGATGGGCAGCACGTAGATTTATATAAAGATAGAGTAAGATATCTAGTTGTACAATATGAAGGTTTTTATATATTAAATATATATAACCAGTGACATAAGAGTGTGACATTAATTGTACAATATGAAGTTTCTTAAATCTCAATCTCATCTCAATCTCAATATATATATATAAAGAATGACATAGAGTGAGAATGTGAGGTATTAACTTGTATAATATGAAGGATTTTCAATAAAAAGGTTTAAGAACGTTTGAATTTGTCAAAGAACACGGAAGTTGGGACATATATATCCATACATAGTTGATAGTTGACTTGCAAATGCGTTCATAATGATTGAATTGGAAGTTAGAACCTACAAATCAGTGCAATAAGAAAGTACTATGTTTGTTCATGTAAGTACTGACCACCTGATTAAAATATTGCCCACCTTATAACTCATAAACTTTTATACAGAATATTGGTGAACAACTCAACATTCAACAACCTTTCTTCTTTGCTATCTCAAATATAAGTTACAAAATATGATGTACAAATTACAAAATGGATAACCAAAATAAAAACAATTGACAATGTCCTTCTCTTTTTGCTATCTCAAATAAACTATTGTAAGCTACTCATGTAATCCTAATTATTGGGCCTGAGCCCATAAACAATGATCCATCAAATGCAACAACAAAGAACCATATTGGGCTTTCTGTAATGGGCCTTATATAATTGGGCCGGAATTGTGATCTATCTAATAAACTACCAAATGGGCTTTCATAGTCAGTTGAGATCGTCCCTTCCTTCTTCCTTCCGAAACCGAAACGAACTAAAACCCTAGACCTAGACCGACCGACCGACCGACCGAGAGAGACTCTCTCTGCACTCGCAAGGAATTAGAGATCGGAGATCCTTTCTAATTGGGGTTTCGGCAATGGCGGCTCCCTCGAACATGGAGAAAGAGCAGGTACTTCATTTCATTTTATTTCTTCTTTGGATGTGTGTGTGATTAGTTTCTTATGTATCAAATTTGAATTGCTGATTTGATAATGTTTGATGATGTTTTGCAATCAGATATTCGGGATGGCCGAGAAGGAGATGGAGTATCGGGTTGATCTCTTCAACAGGTGACCAAATTACTAATTACCAATTACTCATTCCTCATCTATTTATCATTTTATCTGTAGTTCTATATCATACTATTTATTTGCTTAATGCTAAGTTAAGCTAAGATAAGGTCCTTTGTTCAACTTAATTTGCTGCAGGCTAACCAAAACCTGCTTCGACAAATGCGTCGACAAAAAGTATGCAAGCCATCTTTCATTAGTTTCTTTGAGTATATATTTGTAATTTACTTGTAACTCAATTTAATACTTACAGAAGTAAAATTGAAAACTTGTCAGGTACAAGGATTCGGAACTTAATATGGGAGAAAACAGCTGCATTGATCGGTGTGTCGCCAAGTACTGGCAGGTACACTTTCTTTTCTGTTGAATACTTCCAACGCAAAAAGTGTTGTCCATTGCACTTTTATTTGGCAGAATAAACTCCATTTCTGGTCATTCACTTTGCTCAAAATCCATTTTGGGCTACCACACTTTGGTTTGTCAGAATTTTGTGGTGTGATGCTTGTGATGTGTCCAGATCTGGTCATTCAAAACCATTCCAGTTCAGTCCACAAACGAGCATGGCAATTCTATTACTCATTGCTTCTCTGTTTATCTACCTGGATACTCCATGTATTCTCATTTTAAGTCCATTCATATACCAACGGTTTAATTGCACAATGGAGAAAGGCCTTTATCTTTCTTTAGGTTGTTCACATTTTGGGCAAGAGATGCTTAAATGTGATCAAATTTGGACGAATTAAGTTCACAGATCAGTATTTACTAATAAAGATCTTCCTAAAATGCATTGTTTTATTGTTTAGCATTTCCTTCGATTGTTGCACATCAGAAACAAATGTTCTGTTGTATTGCAATCCTTTTACGGATAACATACTTACTGTTTTTTCGGATAGTATTCACCACTCCATTTTTAATTGTAAATCATGGGAAATATTGTCCTTATTTGTTAAATTGAAATAATGCAGGTGACCAATCTGGTAGGACAGTTGCTCGGTTCCAACAGGCCTCCAATGTAGAGGTGTTTTCTGTACTTTTCTCTTGTGACAGGAGATGGAGACAATAATGTATCAGCCACAGTTACTTGTTTCCATTTTTTTTTTTTCTTTTTGGGGGGAATTTTAATCCTATTTTTGGTAGGTAGTTGACTAAACTGCTTCATGGAATATGAGGATTTTGCTTTCTACATTTTTGTTAGTTGATATGATGTGATTTTATGGCAATATACGATTCTATTCAAAATAATCCTGTCCAGCTTTAATACTTGTGGCTTTAATTTAGATGACACTTTGTAATGGATTGGAAACAGCATAAAAGTTGTTAAATCCAGTGTTCTTTTGATTGCTAGACGTGCTGTTTGGGGGAATATTTTTGTGCGCATGCCTATCTTTGCATGGAGAATCTGTGTAAAATAATTACTTCTCCAGATCGAAAGCCATTATGTGAGGCCATTATATGCCTAGTTCTTTCTTGCTTGAGGCCTCTTTTTGATGAAATTTTAAGGGTTAATTTATTACGTACCCATCAAAAATTCTTAAATAGCCAATTTACCCATCAAATCACCACAATAGCCAATTTACCTATCTAAACTGAAATATGTTTCATTTATCCCCTTTCCTCAATTACATTTAGTATTAATATTATGCCAAAAACATATTGACCATTTTGTCCTTCTCTTCAAACTTGACAACAATCTAAAGTCAGCACTCTGGTTTCTTATGCACAATATTTCATTAGCTGTCGCCTAAAACACTGGAACACCGTCCTTCATTTTTTTCTTGGGACATTGCTTTTGTACAGATCATGAGATCAACAACCGTTCGAATACAAAATTTGTGCCTAAGGGAAATGGTTAAACGGAAATGAACAAAACGACTATTGCTTCTTTACCTGCTTTGTGCCCATGAAGAAATTCTCAGCTGTTGGAATTTCATAGCTCATTTCATTCTTTCTTTATGTGTTTGACGCATTGGAGCTTCATTTGGAGAGTAGATTTGATGGTTTAGTTGTATTGACGGAATGGCCATATCAATTAAAATAGAAGTTATATATAATCAAATTAGGCTCATCTTGTAACTAAATTATCTTCCGGCAAGAAGTATTTGCTCGAGCGTGCCGGTAATTTCACATTTAATATCACCCTACGTATCGAGCTAGGTGCTGGGAGCCTGGGACTGGGAGTGCATAAATTCAGTGTAAGCATATTGTCAAATTCATTCCGTTACTTCTCTCTGGTTTAACTATAAGTACGACATATAATTTCTGCAATGTCCACAAGTCCATTGAGGCAGTGGCCGAAATCTTTTTGTTAGTCAACACTACATATATCTCTTACATCTGTGGGCCTCCTAAATTTTGTTACTCCATACTTTCGTAATCTCTTGACAGTTGATTTCAAATTTTCGATTGTGAATTGCAAAATACAACAAAACTGAAAAAAGAAATCTAACTCTTCTTTTCTGACACCTTCGTATTTGTTGGAAGGGTAAAATCGTAAATTTAAAACTTCAAAACATATTAATTATGAATTTAATGATATAATGGGATAGAAGAAAAAAGAATAAGTTTTGATGGGGATATAAGCTATTAGGGGTGTTTGATGGGGATATTGGCTATTTGAAAAGTTTTGATGGGTATACCAAAAAATTTCCCAAATTTTAAATAATGTCCATGGTTGGATTCATTCAGTGCTTAGTTGTGAGTGCATTATTATTATTTTTTTTTCAGATTATAGTAGTTCAATAATAACAATAATAATATGAAAGCAGCATCTGGAATTTGCAACATCCAAGTAAGAAAATTAATATGAGACAATGCAAGAAAAAGAGTTGAACATGTATTAATAGCTGTCACAGTAAGAGTTCTAAACGCTGCAGCTGCTGCCTTGGTGGCAGTAACATCATGTCTTACAAAATACAAATCCAGGTTAGAGTTTTTAACTTTTAAACGCCTACTACATATTTGATTTTGAACACCTTTTGGACAGGACATAAACATGCTAGCAAAAACCATTTCCAACCCCCACCCAATCACCCAAATCTTAACAACCCCAAAAAAAGGAGGGATGAATATAAATAAATACAAATTAAAGCAACAACAATGCCAAGAGCGAGCTATCTACACATCTCGGATTTTCGCATTGCTTTTCAATTTGGCCTCCAGTGCTGCCCCATCTTTAAGTGATTCCTGCGCTTCACTCTCTCTACCGAGACTGAGCAATGCAGCTGCTTGGAGGTAATAGGATGTAGGCCAATCAGGCGACACCACCTGTGACTGCAAAGCATCTCCTAATGCTTCTTGTACCATGTTGCTCATTAGGTACGACAGGCACCGCCGTGCAAACACAGTTGGAGATATCATTGCTCCATTGTCGATGAACTGCACCACAAAATTGCCAACAAAAGAGTTCAGTTCTTTTGTTTGTGCTTTGTCAACTTTCCAGGAAAAAAAAAAAACCGAAAAAAGTTGATGCATCCCTGTGTGACAACCAAAAACTATAGTTCTTTCAAGTTTATAGGGAATTGACAATTAAGCATGCCATTCATATGTCAAATTATAGGTCTTTAAAATTTTCCATAACACTTTTGTTTTTGAATTGGTGTTAAACTACTGTAAGGGATGATGATAAAATAGATTTGGCTGAAAAAATAAATTTTGTTTGAGAGAGTGAGTTACATGTACCTGAGTGTAGTACTCGATAGCAGTAGCGAAATCCTTGGCATGAAATGCAGCGTCACCCTGCTTCTTGTATTCCAACATCTCCTCTATTTGATTCGTCCACAGCTGGAATGACAGCTGCATTTACATATTTCATCAGTTAATTAATTTACTCAACAAAACAAGATATGTTAAAAGCACGTGTACATTGGCACCAAGTGACAATGCGACTAACCTCATTTGCACTTCCCTCATCATCCTTGTATCCAGTACTCTCCAATATTTCATGGATGGCAGCAAGGTCTAATTTAGCACATGCCTCCCCTAGAGGACAGAGTTCAAGCTTTTGTTCTGACGAGGCAGGCTCACGAGATATCCCCATCAACTCATATGATGGCACCTGTGGATTTAATCAGAATCAGTGCAAATGCCAAAACAGATAGGTGCAATTGCAACTGTAATGATACTAAAAATAGAGGATTTAACAGTATAGAGAATAAGATTAATATAAAAGAGAGAACAGTAAGCAGGGAATCAAGTAAATGAAAAGTTCAAATAATGACATTGGAATCTCGCTGGAGAGAAGTGAGAGCGGAGAGCAGGGACTTGATGCTGGGCCTCTCGCGGGGCTCGTACTGGAGGCAGCGGGATGCCAAGCGCACTAACTCAGTGCCGTCTGAATTTGAGAAGTGCCCCTCCAGGCACGAATCTATCAGCACCTGAAAGTTCTTTGCTCTTATAAGGTCCAGCGCCTGCACCAACCAATCATTTAACTAAATGTCAGAGGAGATGATTAGATTTAATGAAAGTGATTAATAAAGAAGAACATAATTACAAGGCACTGACATGACTAGGGGGAATGTGCTTGCCGCTTAATAGATCAAGGAGAAGAGTTCCAAAGCTATAGACCACACTCTCCGGTATCACTCTCCCTACATAGCGTAGCACAGCATCATCATTTCATTTTCATAAGTAATTAACTCTTTTATCCATGCATATAAATACCCTCAGTAAAAAATTACCTGTTCTGAGGTACTCTGGAGGAGTGAAAGCGAGGTTGGTGCTGTAGCTCTTGCCATCTCTGCTATTCTTCATGAGCCCAAAGCACGACAGCCGCGGATTAGCATCCTGATCGAAGAGCACACGGTACGCGTTGAGGTCGTGGTAGAGTGCACGGCCGCGGGAGCTGCAGTAATCCAACGCCTGCCCCAAGAAAAGGGCAACTCGTATCCTCATTCCCCACTGCAGCGGCTGCGTATCCCCTGGTCCCCAATTACATCCAAACAATTTACAATTAGTTAATGACTTGAATGTATGAATAGTATGATATATATAGAAACTAGTTGATTCCTCTATAATGGAATTGTAAAGCAAGAAGAGAAGAATTTTAGAATTACATACAGTGGAAAAGATGCTTAGCGAGGGTTTCATGTGGCATGAACTCCGCAACAAGCAATCTCTCGCCGCCCTCGCAACAGCACCCGATCAGATTGGCGAGCCGCTCACTCCGGAGTTGACCTACCGCGCGAGCCTCCTCCTACAAGACAAATCACCTCATAATGATCAGAACTAGTTCCTCAACAAATGAATCATAAAAAAATATGAGTTTCAATTTTTTGTAGCAAAATGAGGTACGAGGAACTGGCGGGCATCGGGCCAGGCGGAGCGGCTGAAGCGCTTGACGGCGACGACGCGGCCGGAGTCAAAGAGGGTGGCGCGGTAGACGACATTGGGGGCCTTCTCGCCGTGCTCGGAGACGATGCGGTCGGGGGAGAAGCCGTCGGTGGCGGCCTTGAGGTCGTCGAGGCTGTACTCGCAGAAGTCGTCGTGCTGGGTGCCCTCACCTGCAGATCATACGATTCCATCAGTAGAAGTAGTAAGAAAAGAATGAAAGCATGACAAGAAAGGTAGTGATAAGAATGAGGACCGGTTAATGCGGAGGAGGATTTGGATTTGGATTTGGATTTGGATTTGAGGGGGGAGGGGAGAGAGGAGCGGGAGGGAGCGAAGCAGCAGCACAGCTTGGAGCAGCTCGCTCCCAGTCCCATTGCTTCTGGTAGTTGCTTGCTTGCTTAGCAAACGATCGATCACGGCTCACGGGGGGAGAAGAGAAGGGAAGAAGGGGAAGTGTAGATCCGAGAGCTCTCAGCTGAACTTGCTAGCTAGGTTCTCTACTACTAGCACCCTTTTTCCCCCTTTTCCATTTCTTTTCTAATTCTTCTTCTGTTTCGCTTTGCTTCCTCAATCCTCACTCCTCAGTTTCGGTTTTCTTTTCTTTACTGTTCTTTTGTTTTGTTTCGTTTTGTTTATAAAAATTAAAAATGCTGCTCCTTTCTCTCTCTCTTTTGAGTGAGTCTGTGAGTGAGTGAGGGTGTGTGTGTGCTGTTGAGTACTCGAGTGAGTCTCTTCTTCTGAGGATGCAAATGCAATGCAAAGGTGCCAAGAAAGGTAATAAATGCGGGGGAGCAATAGTAGCGCCCACTCTGCTTTGACTTTTGACTGCATTTAATTTAATCAAATGTTATATGCAAATACTATGCAAATATGCAAATATGCAATGCAATGATACTCGATTTATTTCTCTCTCTCTCCGGGTCCGGTTGATTCTTGGATCCCTGTTTTATTATTGTTATTTATCAGCTCGTTATCATATCATTCATTCATCAAACCAACATGTTACTACGTGACTATGTTATGTGTAGTGTAGTGTTCGTTATAATTGGTTTCTATCCGTTTCTTTGTTTGCTTGCTCCCATTCTCAGTCTCAAGTCTTTGACCATTGACTGACTCAACTCACACTCACCTCCTCCTCCTCCTCCTCTGTCTCTGTGGGCCCCCACCAGCCACCAACTATATAAATATAATGTATGTATCCATGTATATTATTATTATATACTTCAATAAAATAATCGTATATACAAAATTATATGATATATACCTGCATCTCGTTATTGAGTGTGATTTTATTCCCACTGGGCACTGGGCACTGCCTTCCCGAATTAAATCGACTATTTTATGTGTAAAGAGATCGGACGGCGCTGGATCTCTCTCAAAAGCTAGCATCCTAATACCAGTCAGTCACCATTCACCAACCACTGCCACTCTATATTCTATTATACTTCTACAGTTGTTCTACCGGTGTATTCATGCATGTATAGTTGTATTTGTATATCATTATCACTCTGGAAAGTGGAAAGCTATACTATACCCTCCCTTTACAATTGCCCAATATACCATATATACACAGACATCATACATGAGAAATGAGATGCATCATGCATGCGATGATGGCCTCTTCCTTCATTCTATCACTATCAATTGTTTTAATAATATTCAATTAATTAATTTGCATTTAGTTAAGTTGCAGCATCATGAGAAAGAGAATCTACTGATTTGTATTTTGGGCTTGAAATTGGGCCGTTGTACTTGCAAAATGTATATATTCACCTTAAGTCCAAATCTAATCCTACTTGGGCCGGACGTCCACTCTATTCCTTCATGCACCTGCCCTTAATATCATCAGCATCATTCATCATCTATGATGCCAACATGATCATTAATACCATTCCCATCACTACTTCAACTTTACTGATAAAGAATAGTTCTGTCATTTAAATTGGCATTGCTTTGTATTTTCACTCTTTACCACTTATACAAGTCATTGCCATCTTAATTTGGAAGTAATTTACCACTTCTTTTTCCAGGATAAAGCACTAATTAGCCATACTCCATAAAACCATTCTTGGGCGGTGGGTTGCTCTTAACTTCCAAGACACATATATACATAATTTATTAATTTAACAAGCAAGGTGCATGCATGTTCATATGATTGTTTATGGATTTATTAATTATAGAGTCTATATATATCCTCTTAAAATTATCTACAACGGTTTGAAGAAAATGTGAGTTCAATTCACACTCAACTTGCACAGGGCCATCCTTTATAATTATCTTAAAATTAGCTATATATATATAATGCAAGATTTGATATTCTGTTTAATTTAATCTAATACCGATATGTCCTTAATTTATATATATAGCTAGAAGATCGTACTTTATGTTCAGTTGATAATTTTTTTATCATTAATCAAAGTTGAAAGTGTTAACAAAATTACAAGTATAAAAAATTCAATATTACGCCATTAATGTCTTCTTCTTCTTTTTTTTTTTTTTTTTTCCAATCGTAATTAACTGCAAGTAGTCATTTTAATGGTATAATATATTCATATATTCATAGTCTTCAAACCCCATAATTTAATTTGGGAACATGTTAATTATTATATTGCCGCAATTCTAACGATAATGTCATTGTCATATATATACAAACACTCTCAATATATTTTATTCGCTGCACTACGTGCGGTGACATGACTAATAGTACTTTAAAAATCCCTTAAAAAGCTTTTCTAATGATTTTGTTGCCTAACGTTCCTCCACACCATGCCCCTTGTTTCGAAACATAAATCATAAAAAAAATGAAGATGATGTCGTATGTGTTATAACTTATATGTGAAATGGCGATATAATATATATGATTTAGAAAATGAAAAGTTATACATGTTACACGGATCGTGCCTTCCTGACAAATGCACAACATCGATTCCTTGTCCAGTGCTGTGGACCTTTCATCAACTATATGTACATATATTATATATATGCGCAATATAACTAATTAAGTAATTATTATTTTCCATCCAAATTAATTAAGTGCCCCTAATTGGCGATTAATGTTAACAACAGCTCAAAGTTTCAAGTAATGATTATGCATGGTATACATTTGGGCACATTCATACATACATTAATTGTATGTATTGATAGTTGATACATATATAGAGTTAAACTATTATACTAACGTTAGCATTTCGGACTGAAATGCTAACGCCTCAAATTTTATATTATCGTGTTTGAAATCATGATTTATGGTACTCAATAAATTATTTATATGAAAATATTGGAGAATACAAAATTTTTTTATTTTCAGAGTTTTCTAAATATTTATTTTGGATTTTTAGAAAAGAGCTCATAAATATCAATAAAATATTGATGTTTGACATGCTATTTTCAAAAATGCAAAACAAATACTTAGAAAACTCTAAAAATGGAAAATTTTTTGTATTCCCCAATATTTTCATACGAAGAATTTATTGAGCACCATAAATCGTAATTTCGGACACGAGAACATTAATTTTGAGGCGTTAGTATTTCGGTCCGAAATGCTAACGTTAGTATAATAGTCTAACTCTACATATATATTGATTTAATCTTTAACATTACACATAAATAAATAATAGTGATTCTATATATATTATGTATTTCCAAAAGCACTGTATTTATGGTATTATTTTAATTACAATTTTAAATGCCAAAAGTCTAATTTATATATTTGAAAGATCTATGTAAACAACATATTGAGATATAATATACTAGTAAAGAGTCCACGCCTTGCTTTGGGTTGAAATTGTTATTTCTTCTAATAATTTTTTAAGATAATATGTAATGGGCCTTATATTGAGAAAATTGATATGGGCCTTAAATATTAATGGGCTGAGACATTAACGTCAACGGGCATTAAAGTAAATCAATGGTTCTGATCTATCTAAGAAAACGATCAACGGCTTATGTGGGTGGATAGCCCTTTCATGTCATTTTTTCCAATATGCTTTTTATAGTAAAGATATATATATATATATATATATATATATATATATATATATATATATATATATATAAAGCAAATATACAGTGAGCTTAAACTCACGAAGTTCTTCTGTGAACTTAAACTCAAAATCATATCAAATCACTTTTAAATTATAGTTTATATAACTCATTATATTCTTTACGTCAAAATAGTGTGGGATGCAAAAAATTTTCATTTGTAGAAACTTATCTTTAAAAGTAACTATACACTATTTATAAAATATTCAATATTTTATGTACCACCATTACAAGATTCAAATAAATACTTAAAATTTTTCAAAAATTAAAAAATTTAGTATTCCACAATATATATATAAGTGTGGATGATATATTTTCCTAATAAATTCAGTCAATTGATATGAAATAGAACCTAAATAAAATTTGACATTACAAATGTGATCACTATATATAATTTAACGATATATAAAATAATGAAATTAGATTGCAAAACACACACAGAAACACACAGTTGCACACACATGCAAATTATTTATTTCTATATTGAATTTGAATTATTAATTCGAGGGAAAAAAATATGAATGATTGGCCGTCCATATGAGTAATTGACACGTAGCATGCGTTGATAATTTTTAAGGGATATGATTCCTTAATTAGACTAAATGGTCCACATTAATTACGCACAGTATAACATGCAGGGCAACTAACAGTATATATATATAGAATATATACATGCATATATGTTGTTATGTGTGTTAGTTAGTTATGTATGTATGTATATTTTGTTGTGTGTATATATCTAATAAATAAATTAAGCAATCGATCATGAATTAAGCTTAATTTGATCAATCACTGGCAGCTGGGCGCGAATATTTCCTGTGTATATACATATATAATATCATGAATGTATTAATCAATGTATATGGTAATTATTTACATGAGTATATAACATATAACATGCATATACATAGGACACGTATCAAGCTTGTTTTGTTCTCTTCCGCGCCGAATGCCAATTCGTTGTCTTATTATCCATTCTGCACATGTGCATGCATATATATATGCTCCACCAATGATACGATTCTTATACATACACTGATACACCCAACTGATCATTCATTCATTCATTCATCTGTTGCGATAACTACCTAACTATAAACAAACATATATGCAAAAAATAATACTAATAAATTGCAGTTGCCGATTCACCTCGTAGAGATCATCAGCTGCCTGCTAATTTCGACTTCGAAGAAGGAACCTATATAATTAATTAATTAAAGTATTAGTTCCAACTCCTACTTCATACTGAATTTATATACTTGCAGAAAAAAGAGAGACATGCACTATAGAGAAATTATTACTATCAGTGTAGACAGTATGTCAATTTTGAGCTTACTTAATTTGAGACTTTCCATAAGCTTAAGCTAAATAACATATAAAAATCAATTTCAATTTTTAGTTTGAATAATTCAAAATATTCTTTATATCAATAGCTTATGGTGTACAAAATTTTTTCATTTTTATTTTTCTATAAATTTCAACGTATCTGTTTTGAATTTATATTTACTCTATTATTTATATGTCAGTTATATATGTGCACCGCGTTGACAATTAATTTAAATATCGTCCTTTTTTAAAAAAAAAATAAAGGAAAAAGATTGGTGTGGCAAACTTATTTAAGTAAGGTATTCCTGAAGCAATGAAGATTGGAAGACAGTTCATAAGTCCTCATTTATCCATAAAAATTAAAGGCAAACCCCCTAGCCTTAACATACAAGAAATTTGTATATAGTATATCAATAAATATTTGTGGAAAAATTAAGCAATCTATGTCATGAACTTCTAATAAATTTTTATTCTTTTTTAATACTTTATCTAATATATTTATAAATTTATTCAAATTCAAAATGGCCACCGACTAACTCGATATTCCGATTAATTACCAAGTCAAGTCCATCATCGCTATTTGCTGCCTTCCTAATCAATCGATCAAGACATTACATATATATTACATACATCCATGCCATCCATTTCAGATCCAACGGCTGATAAGAAGTCATTCAATGAATTGAGATTGAGATTGAGATGGCGGGTACGTGCCATCACGACCAAACATAATTAATTATACATCTTAATATGAAATATCTAATTAATTAATTAATTAATTAATTATCCATCATGTAGGAATCAATGTCATGTACTCCCATCCATCACATTATATATACATGCATATGCAATGTGTCTATACACATAACATACCATCAGCTTAATTCTCTCATTCTCATTCTCATTAATTCTAACATTATTCCTACATTTATAACTTGCCATTAATCAACAACCTGTTAGTTGATTGATCGATATCAATTGACAACTTGATATTCATGAGGACACTGCGCCCGAATTCGGAACGCGAGGATGCGTTGGAGACGGTGCTCGAGGTCCCGCTGCCTGACGAAACCGGCAGCTTCCCCTTGTCGCCGTCGGCCACCGGTGCCCGCAACCGCAACGCCAAGCTGAAGAACGTAAAGTCGTGGATGCGCTCCCAATTGACCACGGACCGGCCCTCGACACCGTCCTCCCTGGGCCGCGGCGCCGAGCTGCAGCTCATGCTCGGAGTCATCGGCGCTCCTCTGGTGCCGCATGCCCTCACTTGCCACAGCTCCATCACCGGCAGCGCCATCAAGGACAACCCCATTGTAAGTGATCATTTGTTTCAATTAATTAAATTTGATTAAGATATATATGTAGTTAGAATTATGAATGCAATATATATAATTGACTTAATAATTGGTATGAAATGCAGGAAGCGTCGATGGCGAAGTACATAGTGCAGCAGTACGTCGCGGCGGCAGGCGGGGATGAGGCGCTGGGCAAGGTGCGCAACATGTACGCCATGGGGAAGCTGCACACAAAGATGAAGTCGAGTTCCAGATCGACCGCAGCGCGCGGCGGCGGGGAGATGGGCGGCTTCGTGATCTGGCAACAGCAGCCCAATCTCTGGTGCATCGAGCTACTCCTCTCCGGATGTAAGATCACCGCCGGCAGTGACGGGAAGGTTGCCTGGCGACAGACCCCATGGCAGCCGGCCCATGCTTCCGGCGGCCCGCCCCGACCCCTCCGCCGATGCATTCAGGTATATTAATTAATTATTAATAATTAATCATCCATATATAATTAAATTAAGGCCGTTTAAATGAATTTGATAAATCAATAATGAATAATTTGGTTGAAATTTGGAAAGGAATTATTGAATTTTGGTAGCAACGTGGGGGCATGTTCTTGAGAGAGAGATGCTCTCCTCCTCACATGTTATACGCATATGCAGGAATTAATTTGCAGCTTAATTAATCATGATATGTACCACAGTAATCCAAATCCAAATATACTCAATTGTTGATCAATATGATAATAAATTAATTAGTAAGTTATTAATTATAACGATGGTGATTATTAATTTGTTGTTATTATGATTGGTAATTAACAGGGTCTTGATCCGAGGTCAACGGCCGACCTCTTCTCCGATGCAGTCTGGGTCGGGGAGAAGACCGTCTCCGGCCATGACTGTTTCGTCCTGCGAGTCGACACCAATGCCGAATCGCTGCGTTCGCGGAGCAGCGGCAAGGCGGAGGTGGTGCAGCACACGATGTGGGGCTACTTCAGCCAGAAAACCGGTCTGCTCGTTCAGATCGAGGACTCCCAGCTGCTAAAGATCGAGGGCGAGGACGACAAGGAGGCCGTGTTATGGGAGACCAACATGGAATCAACCCTTGGCGACTATCGAACGATCGACGGCGTCAACATTGCGCACTCCGGTCGCACCTCTGCTGCGCTGTTGCGTTATGGCGGGGCGGATGGGGGCAGCGGACAGACAAAGTCGCTGATGGAGGAGACATGGGAGATTGAGGAGGTGGATTTCAACATTGTGGGGCTGTCGATGGAGTGCTTCCTTCCCCCGGCTGACCTTCATAAAGATCACCCGGCGTTGGACAAGAAGGCGGATAAGGATCAGCAGAAGACGGAGAAAAAGGGGAGCCGCGGCGTGTCGGGAAAAGGTAATACCGCACGTCTGCTCGCATTTGGCGGTGTCAAGGCGCAGACCGGCGCAAGCGCGTGGTTCGGGCCGGTCCGGGTGATGGCAATCGACAGCGAAGACCCGGCAGAATCAGCTCATGAGGATGGAGATCATGATCAGAGGCCTTGATGCATGCATTCCAGTATTATGTTTTCATGAATATATAATATATATGTGTGTGGATTTGACATATATTATATATACACATATATAAAGGTGTAAATAGAGAATAGGGGGAGAGATTTGATGTATGTAGGATTGAGATTGTTGTTTAATTTGCACCCAGGTTGGTTTGTGAACCTTTGAGGTGCTCATGTTTGTGAGGGCTTAGATGTTTTTTTGATAAAGCCTGAATTTTATTACATTAATAGAATTGAATTGAGTTTTGAGTAATGAATTTATTAATTATTATATCTTTGCTTTGTTCTTTATAATACCATTAATATTTGTTTTGCATCTATTTTTTAATTAAATTTCTATAAATTAAGTAATTAGAAAGATGAGGAAACCCAGAAAACTAGAATGGAAAGGCCCAAAAGGATTGCAACAACATCAAAGAAAGGGGGAAAAAATGAACAATTAGAAGGCCCAAAATGAAGAATGAAGCTTGTTGAGACGGCCCGGGAAAGATGAATGAAGTTTCATTTCAGCCTTGCCAAGTGGCTTTCATTGTTTCATTTTCATGATTTCCCCCTTCCTGTGTCAAAAGTTTCCAATTTAAAAGTCAAAATTAAATAGTAAAATCAAGATTAGAAAAGAACAGAAGTTCAAGAGCTTTCACAAGTCATATATATCAACCTTGACTGGCTGGCTGCTAAGGAGATTAAACCAATATCTCACCAGTGATAATTGGACCATTGAAATTTAGGGTCCACTGACTTTTTAATGGACTTCATAAACATGGACTGTGGCACTGCGATTTTGTCCTAAAAATATATGCAGTTAATAAACATGCATATATGGCAGCTACCTTTTGATTAATTCACAAATTTAACATGCTATTTTGCCGAAACTATATTGTAATTTTCATTAACATTTTTACTTATTATGTACTGGGTTGCTGTTAGGAAGAGTACCAAGAATGCCTGATCGAATATGACCCCTTCCTTTTGACTGGTTTGTAATGAAACTATCACATTTTTTTTAAGAAGATGCACCGGAAAAATGAGTAATTTAAAAGATCAAGTTATAAATCAATTGCAAATTGCTCTAATCATACTGTAATGTTTTCAAATAATGTAAGAAGAATGATCATTCATAAAAGTCAGCACCACATGATCAAACCCAATTTATAAAATTTAATATTTTCAATTACAATATTAATTATCTCTCTCTGTTTGTTTGGGTTATATTTTAATTAGCACAAAATCTTGCTCACATGTTGGCAGGTGACCCATTTCCGTGAACCCTGATATATTTTTAAGCAACTAATCTTCCTGATCATTTTCTTCATTGGTTGACATTGAATGCTTACTCTTAATTCATCATACGATGCACACCACATTTTCACAAATTGATGAACAAATTAGTTCAACAGTGGCGGCCAAAAAATGTCAACTAACTGAGAACAAGAACGAACAAGATATTTATGATGTAGCTTGTTCCTATCCAGTGAAACCCAAACAGATAGAGAAATTGTTTACCTATATATACGTATGCAAATCCAGGTAATTGGTGAATAGAAACTAATTAACCATACTGAATTAAACACATACACACATCTATACACAGTTGATCAATGGAAATCTCCTTGCTTTTTATCACATTGATCTCTTATATCATCTTCTCCTCCTCTCTGACGATTGCTCTTAGTTATAACAACATGAAGCCGGGCTGGTCTCTCTATGTGCAGGACTGGCAAAACCCTTTAGTCTCGCCGAGCGGCTCTTTCTCATGCGGTTTCTATCTTGTTGGCACCAATGCTTTTGTATTCTCAATTTGGTTCTCTATCGACAACACCGTTGCTTGGACAGCAAATCGAGATCGACCGGTGAATGGCAAGGGGTCGCGGATCAGCTTGAAAAAAAATGGCAATCTTGTCTTGTTTGATTTTGATGGCACCATTGTTTGGGCCTCAAATACAACAGGATCAGCTAATAAGATTGATCAAGCTCGGCTCCTCGACAACGGCAACCTAGTCATCACTGATCTTAGTGGCAAAACTATATGGCAAAGTTTTGATCATCCCACTGATACACTTCTTCCCGAGCAACCCATCACAAAGGATATTCAGTTGGTTTCCCGCATAACTAAAGGAGTGCTCTCCTCAGGCTATTACAAATTTTATTTTGATAGCAATAATATCCTACAACTTGTGTATGAAAGCCCGGAAATAAGCAGCATATATTGGCCTGATCCTATGAACATGTGGTGGAATAATAACCGCACCGCATGGACTAGTACGAGGATCGGTGTCCTCGATGAAATGGGCTATTTCGTATCAACCGATAATCTAAAGTTTTATGCTTTAGATTTTGGCAATCAAGTCATGAGAAGACTAACTCTAGACTATGATGGCAATCTTCGTCTTTATAGCCTCAACAAATCAGAAAAGACTTGGTATGTGTCCTGGATTGCTCTCCCACAGCTTTGTGAAGTGCATGGAATATGCGGCCCATACGGGTTGTGTGTGTACCAGCCAAAGCTTCAGTGCGTGTGTCGTCTTGGCTTCGAGATTCTAGATCCAAATGATTGGAGAAAGGGCTGCAAGCCAACATTTAATGTAACAAGTGCTTCTCCAAGACAAGTAAGATTTGTCCAACTACCTTATACTGATTATTGGGGTTTTGATTATAATTACACAAAAAGATTGTCATACAGAATTTGCAAGAAAATTTGTTTACAAGATCATACTTGCCAAGCTTTTGGATACAAACAAGGCACCGGTGAGTGCTATCCAAAACTTTTACTCGTCAATGGGAAGTCTTCTTCAAACACAATCCAAACCATCTATTGGAAAGTTCCCCGATCTTTTAAGGTCCCGAAAATGTCCACATATGAAAGGAACCTAGATGACTGTCCTGCCATTGTCAAGTTCATAAACTATTCCACTACTGAACTAAGGCAAAAGAATGGAATGCAAACTTGGATTTACCTTTATTCTTTTGCGTGCACTATATTTGTGGTGGAAGCCCTTTTTATCTTTGCAGGATGGTGGTTTATTTGGAGAGAGGGAAAACCACAGGAGCAAGGTTATGAAGGTGCACCTTGGTCCTTCAAAAGATTCACTTATAAGGAGTTGCAAAGAGCTACTAACTCCTTTAGAGATGAACTCGGTAAGGGTGGATCAGGAATTGTGTATAAGGGCAATGTGGAGGAGGAACTTGTAGCTGTGAAGAAGTTGCATGGTGCGAGTCAAGGGGGTGAAGAATTTTTTGCGGAGTTGAGTATCATCGGTCGGATCAACCACATAAATATCGTCAAGATGTTGGGATTTTGTTCAGAGGGTGCACATAGGCTCGTAGTTTACGAGTTTGTGGAGAGAAGTTCTCTTGATAAGGTCTTGTTTAATAACCAATTGAACCCTCCACATTTGCTCAGATGGAGCACGAGATGCAAAATCGCCGTGGGGGTTGCAAAGGGTCTTGCCTACCTCCACCATGAATGCCTGGAGTGGGTCATCCATTGTGACGTCAAACCAGAAAACATTCTTCTTGACAATGAATTTGAGCCCAAGATCACTGATTTTGGACTTGTCAAATTGTTGAACAGGAAATCACATGGCCGCGAGTTGTCACGAATTCAGGGAACGAGAGGGTACATTGCTCCAGAGTGGGCCTCCAATCTCCCGATTACAGGCAAGGCGGACGTCTACAGCTTCGGTGTCGTCCTTCTGGAGTTATTGAGTGGTGTAAGAATTTCAGATTGGGAATTTGATTTCGAAGAAGAGGCAGAAATGGTGTTCAAACAATCTGTTAGTATTATTAGAGACAATTTGAAGAGCAAGCAAGGATCATGGATTGAGGATTTCATAGATGTCAGATTGCACGGCGAGTTTGACCACTCCGAAGCTTTGATGATGGTGAAGGTTGCGCTTTGTTGCGTAGAGGAAGAGAGGAGCAAGAGACCTGACATGGTCGATGTGGTGCGCATGCTTGAGGCATCAAGTGCTAAATAAGGAAATCGATTAATAAATCTAAGTAAGCTCTATTGTGTTCATAATTAATTAACTGATTATTAAGATTTTCTTGTATTATTTATCATAATTAATCAATTGATTAAACTTGTTACACTACAAACAAGAGAACTAATTTTGTTGGAATTAATTTTCGATTAATTACAATATGGGCTTATATGTAGTATAAATATATATTGAATATGGACTGTTAATTTAGACCTGTTATGAAGTGATCAAATTAAGTATTGTTTAACGGTTTCAATATGTGTCATGAGGAGTGGGGCCTTTAATGTGTAGAATGCGTATTAATAACTTTATGATTTAGTGATGGTCTAAATTATATAAAGTTTTCAGAATAATACAAATGTGCTATTGGTCCCTAGAGAACACAATTAAACATGACAACATCATGTAAATAAGGAAACACCAAATTACAGGAAAGTTCTTGGTCTGTCAAGGATTCAATTTAGGCTAAAGATCAACTCTATTTAAGGGTGTGCCTAATTGCTGAAACCCTAGCAGCCTTTCTGCCTCTCCCTCTCCACTCTTTTCTCAAAAACAGAGATTAGTCTTGAGTAATCAGAGAAGGGCTTTACAGTGAAGAACTTGTGAATCGGGTGTTTCTCCTTGTGCAGAAAGATTGTCGCTGTCGCCTCTCTTGCTCGCTCCATCAGACTTGAGAGGGATTACTTGGAGATCTAAAGGCTTCCGGTGATCACTGACGATTGTGTCTCTCTGGAAGATCATGGCTCACAACCAAGGTATTTTAGAATAACAGATAGAGGGTCACTAGAGGATCATGGGCAATCTTGGAGTGGTGTTATGTTTGATCTGAACTGGTAAATTTAAACAAGTGGTATCAGAGCCCACTCTAGTAGAACCAGTAGGAATTTGTTTTTTGTTTTGGAGCTTTTGGTGGTGAAAGTATCACCCCGATCTAAGAAGTTCAGTTTTTTTTTTTTTTTTTTTTTTTTTTTTTTTTTTTAAGAAAAAATAAGATGGCCGATATCAATATCAAATTGTTACTGTTACTTACTGGGTGTGAATCAATCACGGATATTGATGTTCAAATATAATCTCATATACTGTATGAACCTTTTAGTTTGGTCTGTAACGCATCAACTCTGTCTAAACCTCCACATATTATTTGGTTAATAATAAAAAAAAAAAAATTTTCAGCACATTATTAACAGAATTATGGAACATCTGGGACAATATATGAGATTATACGTTGAACTAGGTCATATTTAGGAAAAGTTTTGTTTTCTGTTTCAAGATAATATGAGTCATTTTGAAGGTTTCGGATTGAGATATATTTTAGAACTAATTGATTAAGGTATCATCTTGCCAAAGCAAGCTCTCATACCGGCGTTGATTATTTCTAATCTGTACACGGTAGATATGCATGTGGTATTTAATTATTGGACTGGCCCAAAGGAAAGACAATATTTGAACATTGCATGTGTATATTGTGGTGATGAATGAGTAATAATTGTCATTAAGTTTTGGATGTGATTAGTTGATCGGCCCAAAGGAAGATTGACTAATTGATATCAAATGGACTATTACATTCAATTACTGCACCTATTTATCTTACAATAATGACTGACTCCAAAGAGCACTTATTATTTGAGGATACTTAGTAGATGGAATGTGCCTTATTTTGACTTAATATTATAATTTGGTTTCTTTTGTTCAATGTTCTGATTCGTTCTTTGTAAATTTTCAGCAAAAGTTACTGATATTACAGCTGGCATCAATAGCATTCCGATGCTTACGGGTTCTAATTTCAAGGATTGGAAAGATAATCTTGAGATTATCCTTGGCTGCCTTGACCTAGACGCAGCATTACAGGAGAAAAAACCTGAAGAACCTACTACTGAAAGTTCTGATAAGGTTCAAACTGCTCATGCACGGTGGGTTAGATCAAATCGCTTGTGTCTGCGGGTCATGCAGAAAACCATTCCTGAAAGTTTTAGGGGACCTGTTTCTGATTCCACTCTTGCTACAGACTATCTTAAGGAACTTGAGCAGAGGTTTGTTAAGAATGAAAAGGCTGAAATAGGCATTCTGTTAAACAAACTCTGCACCTTGAAGTACAATGGCAAGAGCAATGTTAGGGAGCACATTCTTGAAATGATGCATACTGCTTCTAAGTTGAAGGGACATAAGCTAGAGATATCTGATGATTTTCTAGTCCATTTGGCCCTCAACTCTCTCCCTTCCTCGTTTGGGCAGTTCAAAGTGAGTTACAACTGTCAGAAGGAATCATGGACAGTAAATGAACTCATTTCACACTGTGTTCAGGAGGAAGAGAGGTTGAAGTCAGACAAGAGTGAATTTGCAAACATTGCTTCCACCTCTAAGGGCAAAGGGAATAAGAAACGTAAGGTAAATTTAGATGCTGCATCTACAAGCTCACAGAAGAAACCCATTAAGGACATTAAGCCGGTTACCGGATCGGAGCCGAATAAAGAAAAGAAGGTGGGTTGTTTCTTCTGTGGATCTGAAGGGCATGTGAAGAAGAATTGTTCCAATTATCACGCATGGCGTGTCAAGAAAGGTATTAATTCTTCTTTTGTTTGTACAGAGGTTAATGCAGTTTCAGTTTCTAAAGACACATGGTGGCTAGATTCAGGTGCAACTACTCACATTTCTGTGTCTATGCAGGGTTGCCGAAGTTACCGGAAGCCAAGTGATGGTGAAAGATACATCTATGTGGGCGATGGGAACAAGGTGAAAGTAGAAGCAATAGGGCAGTTTAGATTACTTCTGAAAACTGGCTTGTATCTGGACTTGTTTGATACTTTTATTGTACCGTCTTTTAGACGGAATTTAATTTCTATTTCTGCATTGGACAAATTAGGCTTTGATTGTTCATTTGGAAGTGGAAAGTTTAGATTGTATCAAAACTCCATTTTGTTAGCTTCAGGTTTTCTATCTAATTTGGATAATCTTTATGTTTTGGATACTGTTGCTTTCTATAATGAGACTTTGCAGAATGAAACTCGAAACGTAAGACAAAAATTAATGCATCAAGATTCCGCTGCGCTTTGGCATAAACGTTTAGGTCATATTTCTCAACAGAGAATTACACGTCTTATTCAAAGTGACATTTTGCAGCCATTAGACATGTCGGATCTCGGTCCATGCGTTGCATGTGCTAAAGGCAAACAAACAAGCATGCGCAAATATACAGCCAAACGTATGACAGACGTCCTTGAGCTGATACATACGGACATATGTGGCCCATTCCCTACAGCTACAAGGAATGGACATGTATATTTTATCAGTTTCATTGACGATTATTCTAGATATGGCTATATATATTTAATTAAAGAAAAGGGTCAAGCTCTGGATATGTTTAAATCCTTTAAAGCTGAAGTTGAGTTGCAACTCAACAAAAGGATTAAAGGAGTTAGATCGGATCGTGGTGGTGAATACTACGGTCGGTATGATGGCTCAGGAGAACAACGTCCAGGTCCCTTTGCTAAATTTCTAGAGGAAAATGGGATTGTGCCACAGTATACAATGCCGGGATCTCCCGCAATGAATGGTGTGGCTGAAAGGCGCAATCGGACTATGATGGAGATGGTACGAAGTATGCTTTCTCATACCTCACTTCCATTGAACCTCTGGGGAGAAGCACTTAAGACAGCAGCATATATTCTAAATCGGGTACCAACTAAAGCAGCAAACAAAATTCCATATGAATTATGGACTGGCCGCAAGCCCAGTCTTAATCACTTCAGAATTTGGGGTTGTCCAGCTGAAGCTCGGGCTTATAAGCCACAAGAGAAAAAGCTGGATGAAAAGACCGTTAGCTGCTACTTTGTTGGATATTCAGAAAGGTCCCGGGGGTATAAGTTTTATGATCCCACAAACAGATTTATTTTCGAGACAAATACGGTGAAGTTCTTTGAGGATGTTATGGTTCGGGGGGGAAATACACATCAAATTGTCTTTGAAGAGGAGGTAACTCCTAATTCAGAAACACAAGAAGCTCCATTAATGGTGCCAATTGTGATAAGGTCGTTTGGAGACTCAATTGTAGAGGAGCGATCCGCTACTAGAGCTCCAGAAATACAGGAGCAACCAATTATAAATGCTCATTCAGAAGACAATAATAATGATGTTATTGAGGAACCTATACCACCTCCAGAACTTCAGGAACCTCAAGTTCAAGAACCTCAGGTTCAAGAACCACAAATTCAAGATCCTCAGGTTCAAGAACCACAAGTGCAAGTGCCTTTAAGGCGATCCACAAGAGAGAAGAAAAGTACAAACTTTAAAGATTATGTTGTATTTCTTCAAGAAAATGAATATGACATTGGCGTGTCGGAAGATGATCCAAATAATCTCCGTCAAGCTCTCGAAAGTGTCAATTCACAAAAGTGGATCGAAGCCATGAATGATGAGATTAAGTCAATGTATGATAACAATGTCTGGGACATTGTTCCTTTACCTGAAGGTGTGAAACCTGTCGGTTGCAAATGGATATTTAAGACCAAACGGGACTCACGAGGTAAAGTTGAACGGTATAAAGCAAGACTTGTTGCTAAAGGCTTTACGCAGAAGGAAGGCATTGACTTTACAGAAACTTTCTCACCTGTGTCAACGAAAGATTCTTTTAGAGTTATTATGGCTTTAGTGGCACATTTTGATCTTGAGTTACAACAGATGGATGTAAAGACTGCATTTCTTAATGGTGACATTGATGAATGCATATATATGGTGCAGCCACCACACTTTGAGTCTAATAATTCACAGAAAATGGTTTGCAAATTAAAGAAATCCATCTATGGACTCAAGCAAGCGTCTCGACAGTGGTATTTTAAATTTCATCAAGTAATTGTCTCATTCGGATTCGAGGCTAACTTGGTGGATGAATGCATATATCACAAGTTCAGTGGGAGTAAATTTGTGTTTTTGATACTATATGTCGATGACATATTGCTTGCTAGTAACGATATGGACATGTTGCATGAAACCAAAAGATTTCTTTTCAAATATTTTGATATGAAAGATCTTGGTGAAGCATCATATGTGTTAGGCCTGAAAATACAAAGAAATCGAGATAAGGGTATTTTGGGACTTTCACAACAAGCATATATCGATAAAGTTCTCAAGCGATATGGCATGGAACATTGTAAACCAGGAAATACCCCTGTTGCAAAAGGAGACAAATTCAGTCTCAATCAATGCCCAAAGACAGAACTCGAGAAAGCAGAAATGCACCAGATTCCATATGCTTCAGTAGTAGGGAGTCTGATGTATGCTCAGGTATGTACGCGTCCGGATATTGCGTACATTACAGGGATGCTAGGCCGGTATCTTAGTAATCCTGGTATGGATCACTGGAAAGCAGCCAAAAGGGTACTTCGGTACTTACAAAGAACGAAGGATCATATGCTGACATATCGGAGATCAGATAAGCTTGAGGTCATCGGATATTCTGATTCCGACTTTGCGGGCTGTGTGGATAGCATGAAGTCAACATCCGGTTACATTTTTATGTTAGCTGGAGGAGCTATTTCTTGGAGAAGTGCAAAACAGACTATGATTGCCTCTTCCACCATGGCAGCCGAATTCATTGCGTGTTTCGAGGCATCGAACCATGGGATATGGCTAAAAAATTTTGTCACTGGGCTGCGTATTGTGGACAATATCAAGTTTCCACTTAAGTTATATTGTGACAATAATTCAGCAGTGTTGTATTCCAACAATAACAGGAGCTCAACGAAATCCAAGCATATTGACATCAAGTTCCT
This sequence comes from Cyperus esculentus, assembly GCA_030179965.1. Classification (NCBI taxonomy): domain Eukaryota; kingdom Viridiplantae; phylum Streptophyta; class Magnoliopsida; order Poales; family Cyperaceae; genus Cyperus; species Cyperus esculentus. Next base: position 268,693 of record JASGLE010000034.1, on the reverse strand, counting down.
GGCTGTAAAGGAAAGAGTTCAGAGTGGACTTGTCAGTATTGAGCATATTGGTACAGCTTCCATGCTAGCAGATCCGCTGACTAAGGGATTGGTACCCAAACAGTTTCACGAGCATGTTACTCACATGGGTATTTTTACAGAGGATTGTCAGATTTAGTGGGAGTGTTTTATTTCATGTACCTTGTTTTGTGTCTTATATGATATGCTTTTACGGATATCATGCAGTTGTCTTTTATATGATATTCTGTTATTTGTATGAATCATGCAGTTCCTTTTAAACTTTAGTTATTCAGAATTCAGATATTCAGTTTCAGTTATTCAGTTTTTTTTTTTTTATGCACTCTGAATTTATGATTGGCCTCAAATTAAGATTAAGTGACCAAATTGGAGATAGACATGTAGATCACGTTGCATGTAATCTCCAAACCACACATCCCCTTCATGATTCATGTCATTCAGTTATGTTTACACAGTGATTTATGTTGGTTTAGTTTCGATATACATGAGACAAACACTGCTTAAGTTCTTGTGAATATGGTTGATGGACGGAATTGGTTGATGACACAAAAGGATATAACAGTATAGTATGAGTACTCACTTCGGTTTTATCAATATATTATTTGGATACACATATAGCCCAAGTGGGAGATTGTTGGAATTAATTTTCGATTAATTACAATATGGGCTTATATGTAGTATAAATATATATTGAATATGGACTGTTAATTTAGACCTGTTATGAAGTGATCAAATTAAGTATTGTTTAACGGTTTCAATATGTGTCATGAGGAGTGGGGCCTTTAATGTGTAGAATGCGTATTAATAACTTTATGATTTAGTGATGGTCTAAATTATATAAAGTTTTCAGAATAATACAAATGTGCTATTGGTCCCTAGAGAACACAATTAAACATGACAACATCATGTAAATAAGGAAACACCAAATTACAGGAAAGTTCTTGGTCTGTCAAGGATTCAATTTAGGCTAAAGATCAACTCTATTTAAGGGTGTGCCTAATTGCTGAAACCCTAGCAGCCTTTCTGCCTCTCCCTCTCCACTCTTTTCTCAAAAACAGAGATTAGTCTTGAGTAATCAGAGAAGGGCTTTACAGTGAAGAACTTGTGAATCGGGTGTTTCTCCTTGTGCAGAAAGATTGTCGCTGTCGCCTCTCTTGCTCGCTCCATCAGACTTGAGAGGGATTACTTGGAGATCTAAAGGCTTCCGGTGATCACTGACGATTGTGTCTCTCTGGAAGATCATGGCTCACAACCAAGGTATTTTAGAATAACAGATAGAGGGTCACTAGAGGATCATGGGCAATCTTGGAGTGGTGTTATGTTTGATCTGAACTGGTAAATTTAAACAAATTTATGATACGAGAAAAGTATTTCGCAATATCTTTTGTAACAGTTGAAGCATCTAACAGTAAATCAGCATAATTATGTGCAGTACATATTAAAAACACAGCACATTTACTGTACAAATATATTCACACAAGTAAAATTTCATCAGAACTCCCAAATTGAGAAATTTGGGATTCTAAGTTCCGATTGATTAAAACTTGTGATGCATCAAACACAATCTCACAACCATTTAGAGCAAAGGTCCCGTACCTTTCCATGATTTCCTCCTCTACTTGTTGTTTGATGATCTAACCCAATTTGGCACTGAACTCTCTACTTATTTCCCTCTCTCGGATATGATCAATATCGATTGCCATTTTGATCGCTCATGGTAAAAGCAAGGATGCATCTGGTTGGTCTGATTTTGTGCCATGATTAAATTTGAAGCTCCGGCCGTAGTGGCAGTGGTGTGGTCACTGGAAAGGAATGACTCTGCAGGTACCATATGTGATATCCTGGAAGAAAGTTTTACATTCATTTTCTGGATTAAATTTGTGCCATGATTTCATTCATTCTTTTTTTGAGGAAACAGGCCAAGCCTATTAATTTTCATTGATAAAAAAGGGTGTTACAAAAAGCAAAGAAAAGAAATAAAAATGAAAAGGTAAGCTGCCCTTATTCCTATACATAGTTTGGCTTTATTACTATCTAATTCCTGATTCCTTAGACATGTAAATGTATCTTCCATGCCCTAACTTCAGCTGCTATTTGCTCCTTGAGGATGTGCGTCGGTCTTGCTTTGCCCCGGAATATTATGAAATTATATTATGAAATTTCGTTCCTTCCAGACGTTCCACATTATCGAGGCACATGCAATATCCCACAGTGGTGCTAATGGAGGATGTGTAGCCAATCGGCCCTTCCACCAAAAGTCTACCGGTTCCTAATCGAAATCCCAATTCGTGATGCTGTTGGGGAGGAGCTGCATCCAAAGCTGGTTGGTATAGGAGCACTGTAAGAAGAGATGTTTCCCCGATTCCATTTGTTGTTGTCCACAGAGAATGCAACCCATTTGATGCGGCCACCCTTGCTTCTGCAAATTTTGGGCCGTTAGCAATCTATCTTTGTACTACAACCATAAGAAGATCTTAACCCTAAGCGGAATTCAAGCCCTCCAAAGTTTTGGTGCCACCCTGCATCGTACTCCTGGGTCAATGATAAATCCATAAGCTGATGCTGTACTGAAATTCCCGTTGGCTGTTCTCAGCCAACACTATGTCCCATCCGGAAGCGGTTCCGTGGATACTCTAAAAATATCCTATAGACGAAATATATCCTTTAGGAAGAATGATTTGAAGTTGAGGTCCCCCACATTCGATCCGGATGACTGTGCATTGGTGTAATGGCTGTGAAAGGATATAGAGAGTAGGGACTCATTTTCCATGAAGATTTTCCACAACCATTTAAGCAGCAGTGACTTATTTTGCGTTTCAAGATCTATTACCCCAAGACCCCCATTCTGTTTAGGCAGACAAACACCCTTCCAAGCAACTAGGCAATGCCCCCCAGAACAATTATCTGTTCCTTTCCAAAAGAATCATCGTTTGATTCTTTCTAGGTGTTTGATTACCCCAATCGATACGTGAAATGCTTGCATGAAATGTAATGCCAATGCATTAATGACCAACTTGATTAGGATGAGTCTTCCCACCTTTGAAAGTAATTTGCACTTCCAACCCTCGAGCCGTGCTAGTGCCTTCTCTACGATTGGCCAAAATTCTCTAAACTTGGGTCTCTTCACCGAAAGTGGAAGACCTAAGTATTGGATTGGCAATTGATGTTGCGGGCATCGCACAATTGTTGCTATCAGCCCATGGTAGTTCCGTGGGACTGCCACAGTTACGAAAGCGCTTTTGTCCAGATTAATTTGTAAACCTGTTATCCCTGCATATTCGTCAAGAGCGGCTGTTATACTCCGTCGAGTATCTGGGTGCGCATCCGCGATAATGAGGGTGTCATCCGCAAATTGATATATCTCATGCCTAGTTTGCGCCCCATTTGGAAGTGTTGTTTGAATTCATTGTTGAAGAAGTAGACGCAGGGAGTCTGCCACTAGGATGAACAGCAGGGGAGACAGAGGGTCTCCCTGGCGCAGCCCTCTTCGGTGGTAGAAAGTTTCCCCCTTTTGTGCATTAACCCTCACTGTGGAAGAGGACGATATTAGTATATTTTTAATCCATTTCACCCATAGGTCCCGGAACCCCTTCTCCTTAAGTGAGGTAAGAAATCCCATGCGACCGTATCAAATGACTTGCAGAAGTCCACCTTCAGCAGGATCGAAGGTCTTTTTTTGTTGATTCCTGTGTATTAATTCCTCCCTTGCAACCAGAATTCATAGTCCAGAGAGGAAGCAGGCAAGCATATTTCATTCATTCATTCATTTTCCTCCCTTGCAACCAGATTTCATTCATTCATTTTCTGGATTAAATTTGCAAGAAAGTTTTACAGCACAGACATCTATTGTGGTCACCAAAGTCCAGAGAGGAAGCAGACAAGTAGCTAGAATTCATACAAGATTGATCTCTTCATTAATTACCAAAGCCCACACAAATAAAAAGACACTATAGACGTACATGCATTACATACTATCAGCCCAATAAACCTGAATACAAAGACAACCCATTCAATCTCACCGCACTCTGCCGTCGTCTCATTGCGCCCGCCGTCGCGCCTCACCGCGCTCCGCCGTCTCCTCACCGCGCTTCGCCCGTGTCGCTTCGTCTCAGTTTCACTGTGCCTTACCGTCCTCTCACTGCCTCACATGTCGCTCCGACTTTGAGCTTTGGTTGCTTCACCATTTTCTTTCTTATATATATATATATATTTTTTTTTAATTTACATTTCCCTGTACCTTCCATTTGTGTTCTATTTTTTGTTTTAATGAAAATTTGAGTAGGTTTTTACATGCTCCTTCAAAAAAAATTATATAAAAAAGATAAGTTGGTGACATATATCTTATGAAACATCAGACTTGTACCATTGAACCCTCAGGCTTGACAATCTTGATAATAAGAATTTTGACAATTTTGAGAAAAATCATTAAGATTCTCAAAAATAGAAAAAAAATTGTAACGGAAGTATTGTTTTAACTAATAGATTGATTATGTTTCTAATTATATTCAATTTAAGTGACATCCGATAGCTTTTCAAAAATACGTTAAATTACAATAATTAAAAAATATATAAAATTTTGACAATTCATCAAACAATATATAAATTGATTGTAATTTAAACACTATCAACTAATAAATTAAATATCATCTATAAACTTTTTTTCATTTTTTGAATTTTTTTATTTTCAAAAATTCTATTGTTAAGCTTATCGAGATATAGAAGCATTGCCAATGATCCCGCATCCTTTTTTTTTTTTTTTTTTGAAAAGTAGTAGTCTCGTGGACTACCGATTCCATTAATCAAAATGAAACCAATTACAACAAGTTTAGATCAGCCCTCATCAAGCAAATAAAGCCCCCTAATACAAGTCTCTACTACAACTTCTTACAATCATCAAGAAAAGCAACAAAGCTTTTTAGAAATCCAAATACATCCAATACAAAAGAGTAAAGTAAATATAACAAAAGATAAGATCAAGAATGATCAACAAAAAGGCATAATAGTTCTGCATCCACCCAGCATCTTCAGGCCTCCTCCTCATATCTAGAGTGAAGGCGTGGAGCTCCTCCAGCACCACAGGGGCACCCACCCTGCCACCGTCGAAAGCACAAACAATGCCAAGGATTGAGCTATAAGAGAGTGATGTGACTTAGGGACTGCATTCTCATCAAAGCTCAATCTATTTCTTTCACCCCACACTACCCAGCAAACAACCCCTACCAAAGCAATCATTGTTCTAATTTCTACCCTGCCTCCCCTACTACAACAGTCCCACAAATAAGAAAAAAAACTAATATTAATTCCAGCTCAGGGAATAAAGATCTTGCCCAAGCCCACATTGGTTAAACATGAGGGCAAAGAAGGAATAGGTGAACTGCTGACTCTGGTGATTCTTGACAGAATGAGCAAGAGATGTCACCAGGCCAGCCTTTTTTTTTTTTTTTTTGCATAGCAAATGATCCCGCATCCTTAATATTGCTAATCCGCGGGGAGAGAACACTGTTGCGCTACAATAATTGTCACATCAGCTACATTTTTTTATTTTTAAAAAAATAAATTTTAAAATTTTTTTAATTTTGTATTTTTATTTTCCTTTTGGATTTATTATTTTTTTTGTAATTTCCCCCCCTTAATAATTGGTAATTATTTTTGGATTTATTTGTTTATTTTTTGGTAACTTTTTTCCCTTTTTGTATTTGGTAATTTTTTTTATTTAGTATTTTTTTGAATTTTTTAATCTTTAATTTTATTTTTTTAGTTTTTTTAATTGTTTTTTATTTAGTATTTTCTTTTACTTTTTTTTTAATTTAGTAATCCAAAAAGAACTACAGCTATAGTCAAATCAGCTGCAATCAATTTTTTTCCAATTTTTTATTTAGTAGTTCAAAAAAAAAAAAAAAACTCTTCTCGGTTGTGTCTGATTTTGTGTCCTGCTCATTTAAATTTGGTGGTCTTTATGTGATGAGCGTGGCGAAGCGCGCATAATGGCTAATCTTAGTTAATACCTTAATATGCATACTTGATCTATGGCGGGTTGTTCATGCACAGACCTAGGCCAGGTGTTGCGATGTAACTTGTAAGTCACTTAGTCAACATCAGCAGAAGTCAATGTACATAGATGAGCGATCAAACTAGCGTGACGCAAAATGTTTTACTTTGCACCTTCTCACTTCTCAGGTGTATATTTCTTCATATAAACAGTAGCTATAGTTCGTCTAGTCGTCGTCCTCTCTCCTTAACGAATTATTCAATATATATATATAATAATAATCTATTAATGTCAACAGCTAATTCATTTATAATTCAAAAATCACGATCAATTAGAAAGGTAACTGATTAAGATGAGAAAATGTGTTAAAACTTCAAGAGTTTTTGCAATGCAAGTGATTTCAACCCTGGCTGCTGGCTGCTAAGGAGATTAGAGAGACCAGTATCCATCTCTCGATCTGCAGTGACAAGTGACAACTGGACTCACTGAAAATTGAGGATCCATCTCTCGATCTTTCACCTATTTACCCTTCGTAATGAATTAATTGATTGGCAGCTAATGCTTCTCTTAAATCTTTAATTCTTAATTCATCATACGATATATGCGCCCCACAATTTCACTAATTAATCCACATATCTAATTAATTAATCATCCGTGATACAATTAATTAGTTGAATTCTGGCGGCCCAACTATGTCAACTATTGACCACGAAATATTTGTTGAATTGAGTCTGGAATTGACCCTACCCAATAGTAGTGACACCCGAAAAAATTGGCATTGTTTCATTACTTACTACACTAGTACACCTATTTATACGTACATCCCCCCGGTACAGATGGTGAACAAAAATTCAATCATACTGAATTAAACACATATACACACTTCCATACATAAACCATCAATGAAAATTCCTTTGCTTTCCATCACAATGATCTCTTATATCATACTCTACTTTTATCTGCCGGTTGCTCTTAGTTATAACAACATGAAGCCGGGCAGGTCCCTCTACGTGCAAGACTGGCAAAACCCTCTAGTCTCGCCTAGCAGCGATTTCTCATGCGGCTTCTATCTTGTTGGTACCAATGCTTTTGTATTCTCGATTTGGTTCTCTACCGACAACACTGTTGCTTGGACAGCAAATCGTGATCGACTGGTGAATGGCAAGGGGTCGCGGATTAGCTTGCAGCAAGATGGCAATCTTGTCTTGTTTGATTTTGATGGCACCATTGTTTGGGCCTCAAATACAACAGGATCAGCTAATAAGATTGATCAAGCTCGGCTCCTCGACAACGGCAACCTAGTCATCACTGATCTTAGTGGCAAAACTATATGGCAAAGTTTTGATCATCCCACTGATACACTTCTTCCTGAGCAACCCATCACAAAGGATATTCAGTTGGTTTCCCGCATGACTAAAGGGGTGCTCTCCTCAGGCTATTACAAATTTTATTATGATAGCGATAATATCTTAAAGCTTATGTATGAAAGCCCAGATATAAGCAGCATATACTGGCCTAATCCCGCTTACATGTGGTATGAAAATAACCGCACTTGGAATAGTACGGTGATTGGTGTGCTCGATGAAATGGGTTATTTTGTATCAACCGATAATCTGAAGTTCCATGCTTCAGATTTTGGCAATCAAGTCATGAGAAGACTAACTCTAGACTATGATGGTAATCTTCGTCTTTATAGCCTCAATGAGTTAGAAAAGACTTGGTACGTTTCCTGGGTTGCTCTCCCACAACTCTGTGAAGTGCATGGATTATGTGGCCCATACGGATTGTGCGTGTACCAGCCAAAACTTCAATGTGTTTGCCATCTTGGTTTCAAGATGTCAGATCTGAATGATTGGAAAAAAGGTTGCAAGCTAACATTTAATATAACTCATTTTTCTCCGAAACAAGTAAGATTTGTCCAACTGCCATATACTGACTATTGGGGTTATGATTACAATTATACTGACAAATTGTCGTATAGAAGTTGTAAGAATATCTGTTTACACGATCATACGTGTCAAGCTTTTGGGTACAAATCAGGAACCGGGGAGTGCTATCCAAAACTCTTCCTCACGAATGGGAAGTTTTCTCCAAATGCAATGCAAACCATTTACATGAAAGTTCCCCAATCTCTTAAGGTCCCAAAAAAGTTCACTTATGAAAGGAATCTTGATGGTTGTCCTGCCAGCACCAAGTTCGTAAACTATTCCACTTATCAACAAAGGCAAAAGAATGGAACGCAAACTTGGATTCACCTTTATTCTTTTGCGTGCTCTATATTTCTGGTGGAAGCTCTTTTTATCTTTGCAGGATGGTGGTATATTTGGAGAGAGCGAAGAACGAAATGAGCACGGTTATGAGGGTGCGCCCTGGTCCTTCAAAAGATTCACTTATAAGGAGTTGGAAAGAGCTACTAACTGTTTTAGAGATGAACTCGGTAATGGTGGATCAGGAATTGTGTATAAGGGCAATTTGGAGGAGGAAATTGTAGCTGTGAAGAAGTTGTACGGTGCGAGTCAAGGCGGTGAAGAATTTTTTGCGGAGTTGAGTATCATCGGCCGGATCAACCACATAAATATCATCAAGATGTTGGGATTTTGTTCAGAGGGTGCACATAGGCTCGTAGTTTACGAGTTTGTGGAGAGAGGTTCTCTTGATAAGGCCTTGTTTAATAACCAATTGAACCCTTCACACTTGCTCAGATGGAGCACGAGATGCAAAATCGCCGTGGGGGTTGCAAAGGGTCTTGCCTACCTCCACCATGAATGCCTTGAGTGGGTTATCCATTGTGACGTCAAACCAGAAAACATTCTTCTTGACAATGAATTTGAGCCCAAGATCACTGATTTTGGACTTGTCAAATTGTTGAACAGGAAATCACATGGCCGCGAGTTGTCACGAATTCAGGGAACGAGAGGGTACATTGCTCCAGAGTGGGCCTCCAATCTCCCGATTACAGGCAAGGCGGACGTCTACAGCTTCGGTGTCGTCCTTCTGGAGTTATTGAGTGGTGTAAGAATTTCAGATTGGGAATTGGATTTCAAAGAAGAGGCAGAAATGGTGTTCAAACGATCTGTTAGTTTTATTAGAGACAATTTGAACAGCAAGCAAGGATCATGGATTGAGGATTTCATAGATGTCAGATTGCACGGTGAGTTTGACCACTCCGAAGCTTTGATGATGGTGAAGGTTGCGCTTTGTTGCGTAGAGGAAGAGAGGAACAAGAGACCTGACATGGCCGGTGTGGTGCGCATGCTTGAGGCTTTTATTGCTAAATAATGAAATTGATTGATAACTCTGAGGAAGATCTGGTGCGTTCATTATTGATTAATCAATTAAGATTTGTATTTTTTTTTTCTTATGTTATTATATCATAATGTATCAATTGATTAATAACTCCCGGAAAATTTCTAATGCTATATATATATATATAGAGGAGGGATCCATTGACGATGCTTAAAATGATAATCTTGACAATAAAGATTTTAAAAAATTTGTAAAAATAGTTAAAAATTCTTAAAAATAGAAAAAAAGTTTATAGAGATATTGTTTAACTTATAGATTGATTATGTATCAAATTATCTTCAATTTAAGTAACGTTTGATTGCTCTTTAAAACTCGTTAAATTTCAACCGTTAAAAAATGTATAAAATTTTGATAAACTATCAAACGATGTTCAAATTGATTGAAATTTAAAACACTATTAATTTATAAGTTAAAGAATGCATCCATAAAAGTTTTTTCATTTTTAAGATTTTTTATGAATTATTACAAAATTTTCAAAATCTTGATTGTCTAGATTGTCATTATAAGCATTGTCAATAAAACCCTCCTCATATATATATATATATATACTAGTACAATGCCCGTGCGTTGCAACGGGTGATTTGTACAATAAATCATTCAATTCTAAACAAATTTGGGTAGGCTAAAAATGAAATCAACAGGAGGCATGAGAACCAAAATAATAAGAATTGCGGTAGCATTTATTGAACTCATATTTGAAGATAATTCAGTATTTCACATAACTTCTTTTTAGCTGTGCGTTGAGCTCGCATTGAAGGAATAAGAAAAGCAAGAAAACATGCTTACCACATACAATATACTAACACGTCCTTATCTTTCCATGAAATGTTCATAACTTCCCATTTCAGCCGCACTTACCAAATTGAAATGGGAAAATTGCAGCGGAAATACCAATGTAAATTAGACAAACTGAAGTAAATCAATCAGAAAAAGAAGTTGATGTGGTACAGTTCTGGAAGTAGTGATGATACTTTTAATATCATATATATTAATTTGCACAAATATTACCTCTGATCAGGAATCAGATTTCAAGTAAATACTATCAGTGGCATAAATAAGTTGGTTCCAATTAATGAAAATTTTAAATCCTATAGTTTGAATTATCAGCATGATATTCAAATTAAAATTTAATAGAAAAAATTGTCTTCCTCTAAAACCTTAAAATTGCCTTGATGATATGTCAAAGACAAAATTATAAACATTTTAAAAATTCTTCTCTAGAGGAGATTAGCTTGCACCAATCACCAACTCCTCCCATGAACAACATGATTGTCATCCTATAAAACTGTCAAACAAAAAGATTGTAATTTAAATAGAAAAATCTATGAAATGGATAGGTCAGTGGCCAAAACTCTCTCCCTCACTTTTTCTCCTTTCTGTTGTTTCCCCTTTTGTTTCATAAAACATCGACAGTGGCATAAGAGGGAGACATGAAGTCATACAGTGAACAGAGAAATCTGAGGTGAGGCCAAGAAAATGAAGAAGACTTAGAAAGTTGTTCTACATGAAGCAATGAACAAAATCAAAATTTCAAATTCCACATTGGATTGACACAATTTGGTGCAGGGGACAACATTCACAACAAGAAACATATAAACCAGTAATTATTAAACAAAACATGAAACTAATAACACTATGAATATGTCCAAGTATGTCTGACAAAGGTTCTTAATTATTAATACATGGTTCTCCAAGGTTCTTTTTTTTTTTTTTTTTTTTTTGAGACAAAGGTTCTTTTTTTATCTATCTCAATCTGCAAAAAGAAAAAAATGAAGCCAAAGGTTCTTTTTTATCTGCCACCAGTGCCGTAGAGCAGCTGGTTATGGCACAAGTCCTCCATGGGGGAGGCATGGGTTCGAACCCTGCTGGGGCGGGTTTGAGGGGTGTGTGCGTGTGGCCTACGGGCTTTGTTCAAAAAAAAAAAAAAAAAAAAAAGGTGCACTATCTTACCAAAAATGCATTATTGTATTCAGAGAGAGATTATTGCAACTGCGCAAGGGTTTCAAAATGAGATGATGACAATACAGAAGAGGCGTATGAAGGAGCGCTCTAGAGCATACAATCTCAGCCGTCGCAGGATCGGGACAAGACCATCCAACGATTCAAATCAGCTCCGAAAATTAATCAAACAATCTGGACCCTTCATTGACTGAGATGATAAATCTGAGCCGTTGCAGGATCAGGACGCTACACGCTCAGTAAAGGAGGAGGGATAGGGATTATCCATACAAATAATATAAAAAAAAATTAAGCTTGCTTCTAAACCAACATTCATTTTACCCAAATCTGTAGCCCCAAGATTTTAGCATAAAATGGAATTGCACTTGATCTCATTGGGATCAGATCGAAAAGTAATTCAAAATGAGAAATTAATTGACAATTTGACTTAAAAACTATATTTGTTAGTTGTTACCTCAAAAAATATCTCGATTCTTGCATTTGAGTGGATACCTCAATTTGACCTGTTAATCTTCAAGTCTAGAAAATACATACAACTTGATAAGAAGCAAGTGCCATCCGGAGAAGAAATAGGGAAACCGAGAAAAATTTAAGGTGGATGCGAGGTTGGAAGGAGCTTGACGCAAGTTCAGGATTGCAGCGGTTAACTTTTTTTTTTTTTATCGAAGGCAGAGAAGAGATTACGGAGGGCAAGGGGGCGAAGGGCAGGGTCAGAAGCAAGGAGCAGTCAGCGGCACACCTGTAGAGGGTTCGGTGAGGCGGAGGCAAAGAGCCAGGGGGAGGCGAGCTCGAAGAGGGTTTCAGTGGAAAAAAGGAAGGAAAGAAAGAGAGAGAGAGCGCGGCGTAGCGGCGAGGGTTTGGAAAGAGCCAAAGAGGTTAGGCTGTTAGCGCTTAGGGCTCCGAAGCGATCTCAGCCGTCATAGGATCGGGACAAAACAAATCAATGGATCAAATTAGCTCCGGAAAAATATTGGTACATCTAAGCCGTTGACAGGCCAAAATACTAAATCCTGACCGTTGCAGGATCAGGACACTGCATGCTTAGTAAAGGAGTAGGGATATATATATATATATATATATATTTAAGTGGTACACATATTCTCCTCTTCTTTTCATTTTTTTCATGCCCATCATTGAATTTTTGTAAATTTGTTTGGAATTCTGGCAACTTATAGATTACGGCCCAGTTGCATCGTTATGCCCAAATTATAACATGGCCTGTCATTGGGATTTTGGGAACAGTTTAATTAGAGGTTGGAACAGGCTATTACGGATCATTAATGATATTAATTAATTCCATTCTCTTCTTTCGTTGTTCAGTGTTCAATTTGGAAGGAGATTAAACCTCCAATCTAATTAATACACCTGTATGGCTGGTATGAATATAGATTGGGGTTCACACAGTTGTTAAATTCATTACAAAAAGAAGTATTTGATAATGTGTTTCAATGACTTTTATCGTATCATTGAGTTCCTAGCTCATAATTGGCTAGTATTCTTGTTCTGTTGTAGTACCACTACCAAATATAATCGGTACCAAAATAGTACCAACAACACAAAAGTTTTTGCTACTGGCGTTCACACAGCTCTTAATTATGTTCAAGTTAAACAAAAAAACACAAACATCCATACATTATAATTAATGCATTAATGCTTACAAGTATAGTGCTTATATAATTGATAGCTAACAAATTCGTACAAAACAAAGGGGGGGGGGGGGGGGGGGGGGGGGGGAATAACTCCTTACGTACATTGCAAACAGGTCAATTAATTTCACTATATATACCAACAAGAATTTCCCGTAATTCTGAATCATGCAACCCAAGGACCAGCATTGTGTGTAATACATTGGAACACAGCAATTTAATATACAAATTAACAAAACTAGAATTGCATTAAAACTTCTTAATTTGAGCTTACTCTACATATATTATATGTAATATGCACAATTGTCACATATTCCTATCTTGAGATGAACAAGGAATTGATTGCATTATCCACGAGCACGGGAGCTGGTACGGTTTGCAACCGGAGATACCTGTTGCCGGCCAGGAGCAGGGACCGAGGCAGCTATCGGCGATAAAGGAGAGGAGAACATTGCAGCGGTTGTGCGGAACCTGCCAGAATCCCCAGGAAGCATTTCGTAGTACGACGAAGGGGGGTCGCCATCTCGTTGCCTGTATTGGATTATCATCCGGTACACGAGCGGTATCAAACCTTCCATCTGTATCTGTGGATGAAGAATTGTTTGCACCTCTTTTCAATGTTCTTGCATTGAACAAGCAATCTTATGTGTAAAAACACCTACATATATATGGAACTGAGATAATTAAGGTAATTAGTGGAGGCTTAAAAAGAGCTTAATTAGAGGGCAAGGATTATATAGTTAGGACTTATATATAGCTGTACTGTATATATATGTCTAGCTAGCATGAAGTTGTCTTTCAAAAGATGCATCAATCTCACACCAAACCAAGTACATGCAGACCGGATTAGGGGCTCAAATTAAATAATTAAATAATTATATATATAAATTTTGGTGGCGTAATGAAGATGAAATCTGAGTCCAAGTAAGTAAGAATATATAGTTTATTTGTTATATATAAATTTATAATCACCATCTTTATTTGCAGCATGCACGTCACAGACTTGACAACTGAAACCAATATAATGGTGTTATTAATTGTTGGTGCCAAGTACCTGTCCCAAATATATAATTAAGCATATAGGAATAGGATATAGCCTCCATGCGGAGCACAACTAAAAGATGTGTTTGCTACCTTCTTTGAGAAAAAAATAATAATTTAATTATATTAGTAGCTAGCTGGGCCGACTAATACAAATATGATTAATGTATATCAACGATGAATATGATTAACATTAATAATTAATTGGGTAGTGCAAATATAATATTATGATGACCTCCACATTTATGATAAATTGATTTTTCTTTTCGGTTGAAAAATGTATGGTTCAACATGAGGGCTTATATATATATATATATATATTCTTGTTAATAGTTGATACTTGTTCATCAGTGCATTATTTGCATATACTAAGGACCTGCTACAATTATAGCTACACGCTCATTTCTGTACAAAATCAGGAGGAAAAAAAAGTTAAGAATGTAGAAGAAGATCAAACTCTGCCCGGAATTAATCGATTTGTTCGAAATGATAATGATATGCAGTGGCGGATCCAGAATTGATATGAAAGGGGGGCTAGGGACAATTCATGGTTCCAACTTTCTAAATATTGATCCAAAATGGGGTTTAGAGGAGTTACTTTATGGCTCAAAAGATTAAAAAAATAATTATTATGATATACAACTTTTATATATATTCAACAAAATATATATCAAATCAAAAGTTAATTGCATACTTAAGTAACAAAATATTTAACTAATTGATCATTGTCCATGTTTTGATGTCAAAAAAATGATTTTTAGCATCAAATTAACAAAAATAACATCAAATATGAACTTGAGTTAAACATAAAAACTGAGATTCAACAATTTCTACCGGACCAGGGGGGCAGGGGCGCCCCTGGCACCCCCTTAGATCCGGCCCTGATAATATAATATACTTTATGCCATTTTTAACATATTGTAGTTGTTGATAGAATTTTTAATTCAGCCAAGGTAGTCTTTCTTCGTCCCAAAGGTATGCGTTATGATCTTACGATGCACCATGCACAACCTACGGTATTATTTTTTCATGAACCTTTGAGTCAGATCGACAAGTACCCATTAACCTAATCGTTTTCGCTTTGATATATAAGCTAAATTTAGAGAATCCAAGTAACCTTTTCCTCAGTACAGCTTTTCTTAAAAAAATTGATTTTTTGTATTGCAAAATTTTTAAATATTTTCGACCAATCAAACGAAGAGAATGTATATATTATGGGAAAACAAAATATGTTAATTAATTTTGGCAATATTTTTAATTAATTGCAACCAATTAAACAAAGAGAATGCAATATTCCTTATTTTTCCCTGTTTATAAATCATGTCCCCCTTCTACATTATAATAAAATATTATCCATGTCATCAAAATTAACTCCAATCATTCATTTTTTTTTGGGGGTGTATTTTAGCTTCTCTCAAAATTTAAATATGAAAGTAAACTCGTTTTTGAGACGATCCCTGCATTAGGTCCATAAATAAATCTCCAATAGTTAATTAGTTTTACAAAATACATACACAAACAACAAAGTGTTATAAGCAGACAGATATACTAATATAGATTTATTAATCGTACGTGATCTTGAGGCAGCGGTGCATTAAAAATTTAATGAGAATAATTCAATTTATTGTTTTCTACTTGCTACTGGAAAATGTTACATTTTTTTTTTTTATTAAAGTGGATCAAACGTCCACCTTCTCCCATTTCTTTTAGGGAGAAAGGAAAATGTTACATATTAATTTGAACAATATTAATATCAAACTAATTTAATTTTCAAGGAGAGTAATTAAATAGCCTCATGAATTAGAATTTTTCATTGATTTGTACAATTATTTGTGTCTGCTCATCAGTCATCATCACTGATGTAATTTCAATATGTAAATATGAATAAAAAAAAAACATTCTATGAAACATCGAACTTCTACATTTGTACTTAACAATTGAATGGGAATTAGATAATTTAATTTGTGTATTTATTATTGACCTTCGCTATGGACATATTATTTTATTGAGTTTGAAATTAATATATAGATAAAAAGATAATCATAACAATCAATACTATTACTATATGCTATATATAGTTACAACTTACAATGAAACAATCAGAAGAGCTAGCAAGACAGGCACTTGGTTGACTTCTGCTTAGCCCAATAATTTCCTAGTTTTGCCAGCTGCTGAGCTTCAATTATTATTTGACTTTTCAGACCACAAAGTCCCCGAGCGAATCTCTAAATAATTATTATTTGATGGGTGTTATCTAAATACTTTTATTAGTTGCAGATGAATTTGATATTGCATAACAGGACTCATTAAAAAAGATCATTAAAGCAATGTTTTTGTTTAATTAGTCTTTACACGGGCAGCTTGTTGATTTCAATTCATTGCATATGGGCAGCCCATTAATTATCCCACTTCAGGCCCAAATAATTAATTTATCTGTCCATTAACGCAAAATGCCGTAAGATCACTACCTTATGAGTTATGGCCCAAAATATTACGAGAGGAAATTAAATGATTAATACCAAATTTATCAACCAGCGGAAAATTAAAATATACACTGAAAATATTAGATAATAGTCATTGCATGCGTAAGAAGTGATGAACCACTGCATCTTAATTAATATAATTTATTTACCAAGTAATTAAGCAAGCCATCAAATCAATGATTTCAATATAAACATACACTATTCTAGAGTTGAACTTCTTCTACCTTGTTCTCCTCTCCTGTCCTGTAGACTGATAAAGATAGAGAAAAAGAAAAAGAAAAAACCTAAACTGGAGATGGGATCATGCATCATGGGGCCAGCACTCAGCAGCGGGCAGAGCATCCTATCTAATCTTACTTGCCGTGTGTTTATTTTATTTTATGCAATAATGAATGCTGATAATAGTGATAAATGATATTATAATATTGTGCCCTGCCCCATCAGTCGCAAATTTCTTTTGAAGCTCTTGCGTTGTCGCCATCTTCACAACTTGCATTTTCCTTTTCCCAAATATATTTATGTGTGCATCGTCACGGTCACTGTTAGAGCAGGCACAAATGGTGTGCTGCTGCTGTGGTTTTCTTGATGCCTTTTAAATTTTTTAATAACAGTATCTTCGCTAAAAAACGGCCAATTATTTATGCTAATTTACTGTTTCTTTGGTTAACTTAATCCACCATGAAACTGCGATTATTCAGCCATCAGATGAGTTGAATTAAGTTCTTAGATTGTCCATCAATTATTCAATTGTTTATTATATAAATCATTATATTTTTTAATTCAAAGAACTTCAATTTTAGTGCTCGGTTTAAATATGATTTTTACTGTACGTCTTTGTGATCGGAAGCGGAGAAGGTGAGGTGCATGAATTTCTCGTTTTTAGGGAGGTTATTTTAAATAATTTCAACCGTTAGATATGGATTGGAGGGTCCTCTGATCCAATTGATCCAAATTGGATCGTAGCGGATTTCATTCCACATGGATACGGAGAAGGTTTAATTGATAAAACTTATCTTGACAACAGACTTCTAAAAAAAAATTTGATATAAATATTAAAAAAAAAACTGTAAGAATATGAAAAAACAATCTACCACGATTAGATAAGTACCCGTTTAACAGTACAATTTGGAAAGAACATAAGGGAATGACATCAATTGGTTAACTTAATTAAAACAGGGAATAATTTTCCAAATTTTCAAATTCAATGAAATTTGAAACAATATCACTCTATAATCTTAAAAAAAAATTGTCTACAAGTTTGAAACAATACCAGCAAAACTATCTAGACCCCATGCGATCAAGATCCAACAATCAATAACCAATGGATCATTCTTTAAAAAAAAAGAAGAAGTTACTGTTCATAAAGCATTGTTCATGGGCCTACTGGTACTATTCATGGGGGCCCACATATTACCAATTTAGGAACTATAATTTATTTGAATTTCAAATTCTCATAATTATCACAAGAGTCGTTGTCATTTGATCCATGTCCTGTAGATATATCTGTATTGATTTGGTGCATGTCCTATTGTCCTGTAGAAATCTGTATTGATGAGAACCTATAGATACTAGATATGTGATCGCGCTCCGCACGACTAATCAAATTCTTTACTTTAATTTTATGATCGCACATCAAAATAGATGCAAATATAATTGTTAATCACATATAATACTGTCAACAAATTAAATATTGACCGGCCTAAAAAACTATCCTAATATAGATAAAAAATATATAAAAAAAAATGCAAAGATTAATCAATAATGGAATCAATGATATATCTTTTTACAAAGATTAATTAATTAAGTGTGCATCCTTTTTACTATCACTTTTATAACTACAATCTCAAAACTATTATCTATTTTATTTTGTGCTACCCTATCAAACGCATTAGCACTACACGCCTCTCCAATACTCAAGTTTTGCAGAAATACACATTTGTACCCTCATGAAGTTTAACATAACAACACAAAAAATATATAATTACATTATATTGGACCTGTAATAGTTTATTTCTAATCAAGCAATTCTTTTTCACAAACCAAGTATCTTTTTTAGTTGTACCTAGATGGTATATCGAAAATACCCAATTCAAAAAAATGAACGGATCATATTTCTTCTAACACATACCGAAATCCACATACCTCCATATAAACTATAACCATATTAGATGATGTTACACAAACAAAAAAAAAGGCAGAAATGTGAGATAGTAATAAGGAATTTAACTCCCCTATTTTTAGTCTAACTCAGTTATATTTCTTATAATTATTATCCACACAGGAAAATTTGGAAAACCACGATACTTCTTATAGACAGTCTTCAAGCGGGCCAAGATGTAGCCTAAGAAATACTCCGCACCATATACTTTCACATAGGCAACCCAAAAAAAAAAAATTCCCAAAAAAAGGAAAAAAATATAAAAAAAAAAACACTGTTCCTTTGCACTGCGGAATCCACAGTGCAAAGGTTCTTCCGCTTTTATCTATGTAGTATAAGGAATTTAACTTCTCTATTTTTAGTTTAACTCAGTTATATTTTTTATAATCATTATCCCCACAGAAAAATCTGAAAAACCACGACACTCCTTATGGACAGTCTTCAAACGGGCCAAGATGGAGTCTAGGAAATACCCCGTACTATATACTTTCACCTGGGCAATAAAAAAAAAATCCCAAAAAAAAATTTACAAAAAAAAAAAAGAAGGCACTGTTAAAAACCACGACACTCCTTATGGATAGCCTTCAAACAGACCAAGATGCAGTTTAAGAAATACTCCACACCATATACTTGGGCAACCAAAAAAAAAAAATTCCCAAAAAAAAAAATCCCAAAAAACAGAAATCTGAAAAAAAAAAAAAACCCAAAAAAAAAATTCCCAAAAAAAAAACGAAAAAATGCATTGTTTTAGTTGTACCTAGAGGGTACATCGAAACTATCCAATTCAAAAAATTTAACAGATCATATTTCTTCTAATTGACAACGAAATCCACATGCCTTCATATAAACTATAACCATATTAGATGATGTTACACAAAAAAAAGGCAGAAATGCGAGATAGTAACTAATAAGGAATCTAACTCCTCTATTTTTAGTCTAACTCAGTTATATTTCTTATAATTATTACCCCACAGAAAAATCTGGAAAACCACGACACTCCTTGTGGACAGTCCTCAAACGGGCCAAGGTGTAGTCTAGGAAATACTCCGCACTATATACTTTCACTTGGGCAAAAAAAAAAAAAAAATCCCAAAAAAAAAAAACAGAAATCCCAAAAAAAAAATTTCCCAAAAAAAAAAAAAGCACTGTTCAAAACCATGACACTCCTCATGGACAGTCTTCGAACAGACCAAGATGCAGTCTAAGAAATATGAAATACTCCACACCATATACTTTCACTTGGGCAATAAAAAAAATCCCAAAAAAAAAATCCAAAAAACAGAAATCTCCACCAAAAAAAATATAATTTATTTCTTCTAATTCACAACAAAATCCGCATGCCTCCATATAAACTATAACCATATTAGATGATGTTACACAAAAAAAAGACAGAAATGTGAGATAGTAATTAAATAAGGAATTTAACTCCTCTATTTTTAGTCTAACTCAGTTACATTTCTCATAATTATTACCCCCACAGAAAAATCTGGAAAACCACGACACTCCTTATGGACAGTCTTCAAACGGGCCAAGATGCAGTCTAAGAAATATTCCACACTATATATTTTCACTTGGCAATAAAAAAGGAATCCCAAAAAAAAAAAAAAAGGAAATCCCAAAAAAAAAAATGCCAAAAAAAAAAGTTCCAAAAAAAAAAATTCCCAAAAAAAAAAGGCACTGTTCAAAACCACGACACTTCTTATGGACAGTCTTCGAACAAACCAATATGCAGTCTAAGAAATACGAAATACTTCGCACCATATACTTTCACTTGGGCAATAAAAAAAAAATCCAAAAAAAAAAAACCCAAAAAAAATATTTCCCAAAAAAAAAAAAAACCAGAAAACAGAAATATCACAAAAAAAAAATACTGTTCAAAACCACGACACTTCTTATGAACAGTAAAAAGTATGTTGAACCTTTATATATGTAGTATGAAGCTATGTTTGTTGATTTTTCAAACCATGACGAATGGATTCTTTTCATCAAAAAATATAGATACACAATAAATGGATTTTCCGGCTTGTTGCAAAAAAAGGGAATGATACTTTTTTTTGAACAGCCTATCAAACCATATATATCAAACCACCTCGAAATTTTGATTTGTATAGCTCAATAAATTTCTTACCTACAAATTTTTAAAAGTGTAAGATTGTTGTATCCCCTAAAATATTGATACAAGGAATCGATTAAGCCATATAAATTGAAACTTAAAAGTGGGTTGATATATTTTTTAGGGTGCGTTCACGAAATGACTACGCGAGTTGCTCATAGTAGCTTCTCGCAGACACAAAATGACTCTGCGAGCTGCTCACAGTACGTAGCTTTAGTGCTTTACTCACATACTTATATCAATGTGTATTACCAATCATATAGAACTCTATAATTATTCTCAGACTCTAAATTTGATTTATTCTTAAACTAGAATTCATTTTTATCACAAATATTTAGAAATTGCCTTATATATTGAATTTTAGAGGTGATTTGATATGTTTTCAGATGTGTGTTCTTCTCATATATATATATATATATGTTGAGAATCAACGCTGAGGCCCAAACCCATCAAGCCCAAGATCAAGAATTATCTAGAGTAATGTGGTGTTTAGATATTTATTAGGAATAATCTAGAACATTATGGATATAAGAAAAATATCTTAGGTCTAGAATTATCTATAGAAATATCTATGGAAAAATATCTAGGTTCTAGAATCCTCCCTAGAACTAGTATAAATAGGGGTATGGAGTTGGATGAAGCAAACCAAGCAAAGCAAGAGTTAGTAGCTTGGAGGTTAGGATTGTAGTAAGAAGCTAGGGGTATATAGAGGTATAGTATTTGAGTAGTAGTAGTTGTAACAATATTTTGAGATATAATAGAAAATATTGTTATAGCTAGTGCCTCCATACTCAACAATCTGGTATCAGAGCCGGAGTTTACGGAGCTTGTTCAGAGTCGGTGGTAGGTGTCAAGCATAGAGCCGGAATTCTGCCGGTGTTCCGCCAGTCAGTATAGTGGTATCGACAAGTTGTCGAAGGAGCCGCAACTTGACGACAGTCCGGGACTGCGAAGTGCGGTGGAGGAGAAATCTTCAAGAAGGCTTACTAGACGTCGGCCGTCCTAGTTGAAGCTATGGATTTCTCAGGTACGATTGGTGGAATGAAGAAATTGAATTCTAGTAATTATATATATTGGAAGGCATGCATAGAGTCCTACCTCCAAGGGCAGGACCTATGGGAGGTAGTAGGCGGGTCTGAGATGACCCCGCCGAAAGTTGATACCGTAGAAGAGACGGTATCGGAACAGGTTGCTGACCCCAAAACGAAAAAGAAGAAGGCTTCAGAGAAGCCAGCCAAAACTCTGTCCATGGAGAAGCAAGCCGAAACTCTGCGGAAATGGCGAATCAAGGCCGGGAAGGCGATGTTTGTACTCAGGACAGCCATTGAAGACGAGCTACTGGAGTACATCAGAGAAGCGCCCACGCCGAAGGTAGCCTGGGATAACCTAGCAACACTTTTCTCAAAGAAGAACGACGCATGCCTCCAACTACTTGAGAAGGAGCTCATGACAATCTCACAAGGTAACATGATAATTAACCAATACTTTACAAAGGTGAAATCTCTTTGTAGTGAGATTGCTCAAATAGATCCTGAAGAAAAGATCAGCGAGCAAAGGATGAGAATGATTCTCATCAATGGGCTAAGACCCGAGTACAGCGGGTTCATAGCAGCCGTCTAAGGTTGGCCAACGCAGCCAACACTATTGGAGCTGGAGAATATGCTCGCAGACCAGGAGGCTCTAGCGAAGCAAATGGCCGGAGTCTCGTTGAAGCAAGAAGAAGATGCCTTGTTCAGCAACCGAAAGACGGGTCGACCTGACCGAAAGTCAAGAGGTAGACCCGAAAGAAGGTCTAGCCAGCAACGAAGGCCTAAAGAGAAGACTAATTCTTCAGGGGGAGCTTGAGACTCATCCAATGACGATGAAGATGATGACGATCGGTGTTATAATTGTGGCAAAAGAGGGCATTATGCACGCGATTGCTGGCGTAAGAAGAAGAAAGGCCATGGCAATGTGGCAACCTCAAGAAGCCAAGACATAGTCCAAGAGAGCAGTGGTTGTGAAGAAGAGTGGGATGCAGAAGTAGCACTCACTGCTACAATCGCGGATGATGAAGAAAGCCTCGCGGTGACCACAGTGGAGATGGTGCCGGAGGAGGTCTCATATGAAGAAGATTGGGACGCGGTGGCAACTGTTGTAATACAGTCGGTAGTAGGCATAGAGGTTGCCGAGGTTGATGAGGTAGAGGAAGAGGAGTTCGACATGGAGTCGTGGCCGTTCAAAGATAAAGAAGATGCCATAGAAGATGAAGAAGAGATCGATATCGAGGCTTGGCCCATCAACAATATACAAGATGTAGAAATTGATGAACCTGGGGAAGATGACATTGAATCGCGGTCCTTCATCAATGGCATAGATGTCGAGGAGGCCAGTGATCTCGAGGAGGAAGAGATCAATTCCGAGTCATCGTTCTTCACGGAAGACACCGAAGATGTCAAACAGGAATTGGTCGATGAGGAGGCCAAAGTCGTGGAGAACACTAGAGTTGTAAATTGCGTCGTGGCTGATAAGGAGAAGCTACAGAAGAGCGTTGAGGAGGAAGTCGTCACCGAAAAGGAAGATGACGACGACAAAGGCAAGATGACACATATGAGTGTTGCTATTGCCAAAGGACGGGTGGTCATGCGAGGAGAAGCAACCCATCAGGTGATTCGTCGAGAAGTCGGAGCTCGACGAAGACTAGTGCCGGGACCACTAGTAGAGCGGGTTCAAGAAGTCCATCGGGAAGTTCGATCGCAAATAACTGAGGAGTGCCAAGCTCAACGAGCACAAAGGCGAGGTTGCAAGTATGATGATCCGGATGGACGTGGAGTACCAAAATCAGAATAGTACAAAGTCAGCGTTGAGGGGGAGTGTTGAGAATCAACGCTGAGGCCCAAGCCCATCAAGCCCAAGATCAAGAATTATCTAGAGTAATGTGGTGTTTAGATATTTATTAGGAATAATCTAGAACATTATGGATATAAGAAAAATATCTTAGGTCTAGAATTATCTATAGAAATATCTATGAAAAAATATCTAGGTTCTAGAATTCTCTATAGAACTAGTATAAATAGGGGTATGGAGTTGGATGAAGCAAACCAAG
Organism: Cyperus esculentus; assembly: GCA_030179965.1. Taxonomy (NCBI): domain Eukaryota; kingdom Viridiplantae; phylum Streptophyta; class Magnoliopsida; order Poales; family Cyperaceae; genus Cyperus; species Cyperus esculentus. The sequence continues at coordinate 244,895 of JASGLE010000034.1, read as the reverse complement.
CAAAGCAAGAGTTAGTAGCTTGGAGGTTAGGATTGTAGTAAGAAGCTAGGGGTATATGGAGGTATAGTATTTGAGTAGTAGTAGTTGTAACAATATTTTGAGATATAATAGAAAATATTGTTATAGCTAGTGCCTCCATACTCAATAATATATATAATTAAATATTAATACTAAATCATAGAATAAAAAATTCAACTAATTAACTATATAAATAATAATAACAATAATAATATAATAATGAGTGGTTTGGAAGTAGCTATCCTCTGCGCTGGTATTTTTGTAGACTGCCATGCCATGCCCATGCTCATGTTGTATACTTGTATACTTGTCTTCCTTACTGTTTCAGCTGCCCTTCTCTAGTACTGTTCATGTATTCGTTTATTTATTTATCAAATTAATAACAAAAATTCTTCTTGTCGCTACTAGATGTGGGTCCCTTCTCGCTCACATGCTGACTCTTTGTCATATCTTATGCAAAATATAAAATACTTACTAATACTTATATAATAGTTAATATGAATATATTATTAGCATTGCTCCTCGTCACGACGTTGTGTTATCTGGAGACTGCAATCGGACTGCCTTGGTCAAGCCATTTTGACTAGGAAGACATTGGCGTCATAGTCTCATACACCAATTTGATTATTTGAATCCATTTTCAAAAAGTCTGATCTTTCAGTCACCAACGTATAAATGGAAAAAAAAAAAAAAAACATTACAGTGCCATAACAACATTCAAAATTAAAGTACTATATAAATGAATGAAGAAATTGAAGAAACAACCTGCCATGGGCCTGGCTCGGCTGCGAGTGCAACAAATTGGCATTTGGCAATGACACGAGACGAGACGAGACATGTTGAGCTCATAAACAAAAATAAACAAATACAACAAAGGAAATAAAGTGAAAGATGCTCATGCCTACACGTGAGCAGGGTGTGACACACACAGACACACACTCACACTCACACTCGCTGCTGGGGCTTCTCCTTTTCCTTTTCATGTGGGGCCTCACTCCACCTGCCAAGATTCACTTCCAAACATTTCACTATTCCTCATTTAAATCACTATCTTAATTTAGAATTCTATAATTTCTATTGCAATCTTTAAATTTAATTTTATATGAGAATGGCAATGATAATATCTCTGAAATTTTAATGCATTTATTGAGCTTAACTGTTATATGATGTAAATATCTAACCATATATCACCTTAATTTCTGTTTTATTATTATTTTATTTTATTATTTTTTTGTTTTGTTTTTTCTGTCCCCATTCATTCATTCGTCCTTTTTTTAGCAAAAAATCCTCCGTTTGTGAGTAATATCTGGTTGCCACAGTTACTCATACCTCCCTGGCCACTCCAGCCATGCGCATTTAACCTCTTTCCCCAACAATAAATCATCACTATGCAGTATGCATCACCGTGTAGACAAACTTATTAATTTCAATTTCAATTTATTTTTGTCCATAGGGCATTGTAGTATAAACAATAACAATAGTATTTATTTGCATTCAATATTACTAATATTTTTACTAAATGATAAATTACATTACAATAACGTCAAGTTGTCAATAATAAAAGAGAACTAAAGGGCCAAAAAGAAAAGAGGGCGCTGCCTAAAACGAAATAAAAAATGCATTCATTTATATACGTCTCAATCGGCAGCAAGCCAGCTAGCACGCTCTCAGTGAGTCACCCAGCTTGCCAGCCAGTCGGAAGTCGGATCACACAAGACCTCACTCACTAATAATCACTATAACAAATTGGCGTTGCAACGTTGCGCTAGCTTTGCTGCCATCTTTTTTTATTCTTAGTTAATAAAAACTTAACAACAAATCCCAACTAAACTTACAAACAAACGGACAAACCCAAGACAAGAGATACAAATACAGACGAGACGCAGGTACCAGCTGCAGCACCCTCACAACACACAACACAAACAAAGAAAGAAAGAAAGAAAGAAAGAAAGAAAGAAGCGACGACGGCATCCATGGCGTCCCTCGTCGAATCTGCGTGGCAGGTCCATCCTCCTCTCCAGATCCTTCTTCCTCTTCTCTTCCCTCTCTCAATCCTTTAATTGTTGTGTTTTGTTACGCTTTCTTTAACAAGAAATAAAATAAGCTTACAGACAATGTGCAATGTGCAATGTTTATTCCGATCTGCCGCGCTCTTCTTCTTCTTAACCTGTCATTGATTGATTGATGTAAACTGTTTGTTGATGGATGTGGAACTGATGGATGGATGGATGGATGGATGAGCATCTGATCTGATTGAATGTCTGTTTCAAATGCTGTTCAGATCCATTTCGGATCAAATTTCTCTCAGGGGTTTAGAATTAGGAGTTTTAGGACCTACCACTGGTTGATCGGGTTGGTAATCGCTGCGCCGGTCAGTGTACTGGCATGATGCTGAATTTTACTGATGAATAAACTGGAATTGGTAGCAGGGATTGGATTGATCGACAAACTGAGAGAATGACTGACTGACTGATTGATTTTTTGTTTTGTGTGATGCAGTATCTGATAACGAATTTCAGTGAATTCCAATTGGCGACAGTCGGAACGTTCCTCCTCCATGAGAGTGTTTTCTTCCTGTCCGGTCTCCCCTCTCTCTACTTTGAGCGCTTCGGCCTCTTCAGCAAGTACAAAATCCAGGTTCGATTCCTTTTTCCTCCCTCTTTTTTCCTTCCTCTTTCTCTGTCTTTTTTATATTTTTACCCTCTTTTACTATATTGGTTTCCATTCTGCTTTTTCTGAGTAATCTGATGTTCTTGTAAGTTGCGACTGCATAAACAAATAGAGAATCACTGGTGCAAAGTACAAGTCTGAACTTAATTCAGTAAGGTGGTGAGCTATGATAGCATCCTATCTGTACAAAGAATTACTTCGTTATTTCAATTTCCAAATATTATAAATACAGCTTCCTGACCTACGTAATTTAAAAATTGAGAAGAAGACATTGGATGCTTAAGCCAATTGGACAATTTGGCAGCACTGGAAATCTGGAAAACCAATTTAGCTTTTGCAAGAGATGTTTAATGACCAAAAATCAATTTATTTAAAATTTTCGCAATTGTGAATTGATGGCTGCTTTATCCCTAAAACTGCTCCTTAAGACATTTCATTTCTTTAATCATTTTTGGAATCTACCTTCACTTCTAGCTTGCATGTTATATGAGGTGGAAAATAGATCTTTTTTATTTCCCTCTCTGATGTAGATTACCAATTGGCTTTAGCAGGCGCGCAAATATACCATAAGTTCATTATAGAAAGTTTCATGCCAAGATACTATTTTATTTGAGATCCATATTCCTGGGCATTCCTTTCCTCTCTCACTATTTAATATTTCCTGTGTATACCTCAAGTTGGCACTTGTGTTTGAGTTTCTCACAATATATACATTTCTAGCAAAGGTTCATGTCTATTAGTTTCACCACTGACAAACAATATCAGACTCATCTCTTCAGCATGAAGTAGTTCTTATTAGTTTAAAATAAAAATAAATTGCCTTTTGTCTTGCTAGCACAAGAAAAGATCAATATAGCTGGTGTACAAAATTTTTGTTTTTTCGCCTTTTCCTTAGAGGATTGAGGACTATTCATTCAATATTTCTGACAACTGTACTTTACTCTTGCATATCTTGTGGATGTTCAAACATAGCAGCTGGTGCTGATATTGACTGGTACGGCCCTAGAAACATTTTTTACAGTACTGATTAATGCAGGTATAGATGTAGTATTAAATAGTGGTCTAACTGGTGCACATCAGATGTTGCATTGAAGTTCATACCGGTACATGAAACTGGAAATACAATGATAATTGTAAAGGTTAGATGTAACAAAAGTGTAAGGGACAACTTAGTCTTTGACTTTCTTTCCATATTATATTACTGTGAATTTGAAGTTCTTAATTCTTTTTTTTTTTTTTACCTAACACAAATTTTCTTAACAAACAAACAAATACAATAATAATTGTAGAGGTTAGATCTAACAATAATGTAAGGGACAACTTAGTCTTTGACTTTCTTTCCATATTATAATACTGTGAATTTGATGTTTATAATTCTTTTCTTTTTACCAAACACAAATTTTCTTAACAAACAAACAAATACAGCAAAATCTTTTACTCAGAAACAAGTTGGGGTAGAATAGAAATGAAACCCAGCCATAGTGAAAAACAAGGTAGGTAGTAATTATAAAACAATAGTAATAGAACTGATATAAATAATACTAGTAATAACTAGTAACATAAAATATAAATCATAGAAGCCTAAAACTCCATGTTATAACTGTAACCCTGAATTAAAAAGACTTAGGACCTATACCCCCCGTTTGGCAAGTGTAGTAAGTTAAAGCGGAGTAAAATGTTAAATCACCTTAAATCAGTGGAGTTTGGTGGGAGTGAAGTAAATAAATGAAGTAAAGTTGATGTAATGTGTAAAAGATGTGAAATGTTGGTGATTTAGTTTACTACACCTATATAGCTGCGTTAACTTACTACACCTTAAATCACTTCCGTTTGGTGACTTAAAATTGATTTAGGAGGTTAATGTAGCGCTACTTCACTTACCAAACATTGGGATAGTATCTAATACATTATCCCTTAGACTTGATTTGCATGTCATGGTTTGGTATATGGATCATTAATTTGAATACTCTCTGTCTGAAGCCAACTCATTGGATATTTCCCATGTGTCAAGTCATTTTTTACTACCCATGTAGACTGACCTGTATCTTTCCTTGTCTCTCCTTTAATTTTGATAATGACATAAAATTCTACTACGTATCGGTGCCTCGAGGAGGTCTTCACTGGACGTGTTCAAATTAATTCAAGCAGTACAGGACGAGCTTGTCTTCAACAGTGCCCCTATCATCATGTATATTAATATTATCATTTATGTATTTGTCCCTTGTATGGAATATCATTGCAACATACATGTCTCGGCTCAAGTTATCTTCTGGACTTGTTGTCCTTAAGTTGCCCAATATTTTGCGCCATACAACATCGCAGGCTTGATTGGCATCCTGTAGATTTTGCTTTCTTTCCTAGCAGAGATTTTAAGTTTTAATTCTCCGCTTAATCCATGCATTTGAATGATCCTATTAGATTTTCTAAGTTGGTCTACCTACAAAATTAAGTATGATGAGATATTAAACATTTAAACTATGGAACTGTGCTAATCTGAGTTTTTACATGTTTCTTGTTTAATGTAGAAAAAGAGCAACACGTCATCGTATCAGGACAGATGCGTGTGGCGGTTGATAATGTACCATCTGTGTGTCAACCTGCCTGTCATGATTGTCTCCTATCCCACCTTCAGGTTCATGGGCTTGCGCAGCTCTCTTCCTTTGCCTCCCTGGTAATAAGTTACTCTTGCTATTTGTTTTTAACCTTTTTAAATGCCAAAAATAAAGAAAAAATACATGGTGCTGTTGTTCTCCTGACATGGTAGAGTGCTCACTCTGGCTTTGTAGGTCGGTGGTAGTATCTCAAGTCTTTTTCTACTTCATTTTGGAGGATTTTATCTTCTACTGGGGCCACCGTGCATTACACACCAAGTGGCTCTACAAGCATGTCCACAGTGTTCACCACGAGTGAGTATCTTTATATTTTTCTCCTCTCTTCCTGTTTTGTGCTTTTTTCAGTAGAATTGGCAACCAAGTCAAGTTAGTACAAAATTGGCCTGTATTAATTTTGTCTCTTGTATCAGCATTTCAAATGCTTAGTACTACTGAGCAGTGGCCGGTCTAAGTTTTCAATATTGATTTACAGGTATGCCACCCCATTTGGGCTGACATCGGAGTATGCACATCCTGCTGAGATTCTGTTTCTTGGGTTTGCAACAATATTGGGCCCTGCTCTGACGGGTCCACATTTGTTCACTCTGTGGGTCTGGATGGTGTTGAGGGTTCTAGAAACAGTTGAGTGCCACAGTGGCTACCACTTTCCATGGAGCCCTTCTAACTTCTTGCCTCTCTATGGCGGGTCTGTTTCGTCCTCCTCTACCCTCTTTTCTTTCCCTGACACTCATAACTGGTGGAATTTGTGGTCCATTGTGTGAAATATTTAAATCCAATTCCTAATTATTGGTTATTAGTATGATTAAATTTATCAGAGTTACTAGTATTCGTTACAAGCACAATGCATAGTGTTATGTAACTTCCAGAAAGCACCTGTTTATTAGTCAATTTTGTCTGTTCAACTGTAGCTCGTACATCGCACAAGAAAGAAAAGCTTGCTCCATATTGTTTGTAAACTTTGCCATAGTATTGCTATCACTTTAGTTTTGAGAAAAATACCACATCATGTGGACTGGGGTGTCAAATCTGTCATTTCCTCCACCCTATATGTTTTAATGATCACATAATTGCCTTTTTTTTTCCTTTCTGAATTTGTTATGTAGGTCTGATTTTCATGACTATCATCACCGGGTGCTGTACACCAAGTCTGGCAATTACTCTTCTACTTTTACTTACATGGACTGGTACATGCTCTCTTTCTCTCTCTGCCATTATTTTCCAGAAACCAAAATTGATGCACAAGGATCTAAGGCCATCTTGATCTGACTACATATATCCATTGATTGTTGTAATTAATTCATGAATTTATTATTATGGAGCAGGATCTTTGGCACAGACAAAGGTTACCGTAAGATGAAGGCACTAGAGGAGGTGGGAGATGAGGATGCCAAGAAATTGTAAATCGAGAGTGATCTCAAAGTCATCTCCAACCATTTTCAGCTCAGAAACCGTTCTACCTTTTAATGTGGAGTTAGATATCTGATATGCTTTCTTCTTTTTTCTTTTTCTTTTTTTTTTGGTTCCTAAATTGTGTTTGTTGGTTGAACTGACGTGGCAAGTTTATCGTTGGTCGGTTGCAGATAAGAATGTTCCTTGATTAACCTTTCGGTTGCCATTTTCATCATAATGGATGTGTAATCCTTTTTATAAGATGCAATATCATAATGGAGTATTAAGCTCTACCGAAGTTCCATCTCTCCCCCTCAGTTATATATTCCTTGTTTATGCTTACGTTCAGATGGATGAAATTGCTGAATATCATTATTCAGATTGGCTTTGATAGATTGCATGATGTTTGGTAATGTCTTCATAAGGAATGGTAAACGTAAGTTCATCGCTGCAGCCTAATTAAATGTTTAAATTTGTTGCCAGCATGATTAAACTTTAACCAAATTTGGGTTGTTCCAACCTGAAAGTTTCTGATACAACCCCCTATTTGCGATGGTGTGATTGTCCTCTGCTGCGCAGCAGCTCTTACGACGCACGGATGACCTTCGGATTTAAGGGGGGATTTTGAGATTGCGATTAGCACGAATCTTAAAGTAATCAAATGGTTCACCTGCTGTGCTGTAAGGTTGTAACTTTGTCATACCTGCGCCTGCTCCCGTGAAAAAAAAAGGTTGTAGGATTTGGGAGTTGAAATTTTCCTGCCTGGTTTTAATCCGGCCTTGTGTTCTTGTACTGGCATGTGGCTTCGTCTTGCCAGTTTCTTGAACCAGCAAGCGCAATACAAGTCGGATAACAGTACAAAGTATCTAATCGTGTTCTGTAACTTTTAAATATACCCAACAAGTTCATTCGATTATAGTTCTGTAAAGGCCCTGCCTGAAGAAGCATATATATTGTCCATGCCCTGAAATTGGTCAGATGCCACCACCGATTTTAGTTCTATAAACTTGTTGATTTAAGGCCCGTTACCTTCACCCACTTTTCTAGAAAACAATGATCTGTATATATAAAGGACTAGAAAACAATGGACTAGGATCTATTGAGTAGAATCACTAATCAGGAGTTCAAGATGGATGCTGTGTTTTTGTTGTACGATGAACAATGTTGGGCCAGGCATTACTAGCTTATAACTTGGATCAACAATAGCTAATTAATCATTTGAGAAAAAAATTTTATACCCATTGAAACTTAAGGTATTATATCAATCAATGACAACTTCAAATTTAGTCATACATGTACACCCACTGAATTAAAAATTTGTTACCGTTTCTTATAAATACTATATATATTTAATCCAGTTAAATCTTTCCTAATATTAACATTATCAGACAATAATACCCTTGCTGTCATAATTTATGCCAAAACTTCTCTTCCCCTATATATATATTCTCCAAACACCCCTTTTTATTGGCACATTTTCCATTCTACATCGAGAAAGATAATAGATACATCCTTCCAGAACTGAAGCTACTGCTATTTATTATATATATTGGTATTGATCAAAGTAATGTTGGCATGGAATATTTTTTGTGTGACCAACATATAATTGTACTGGAATTGATACATATATACTTTATAATTATTGCATTTGCAACCAATAATAAAAAATATTTATTATTCAGAAAACCAGAACAGCTGCCAGAATACAAATCAAATAACAGGTTTCAAATTAATTTTTTCTGAGAACCAAATTTTGGTGTTCATTGGTTTCATGAAACTTGTGAGTACATTGGTACCATACCAGTAACAGTCAATGTCAGAATTATTAAGCACTCCAAATAGCCGTTGAAATCCAAATTCCAAACACAAGCTAGCTGTATTACTTGTTGAAAAAGAATCTTTTTCTTTTCGGTTTATCAGTTTCTATACGTTTGTGATTGTCCTCTTTCATGTAAACAGAAGAGCTCAATGATTAGCTCTCAAATTTCCTCAAATACTTTTTAAACTTGTCAGACTTATTATTTAAACTAATTTTTATCTTTCTCCTCAATTTTAAACTTTCCATCATGCATTGCACTCACCATCAATTTTCAATAAATTAACAGAACTTCTACTGTATACTTAGACATTGAATCACAAGAAATTTTCATACAACTTGTTTTTAATATTAACAATTATTTATGTTTAATCATTTGCTATCTACATCACATATTTTCTATTATATATTCTCAGTTGAAAGTGCATCAGTGCAGAAAACTTAAAAACTAATGTTAGCATCTATATCTGCTATGTTTTGAGTTTTGACTGTCCCAAGTATCTACGAACAGTAGAGAGGTTATGTCTGGCTGCTGCCAGCTCGAGGAGCTTATTTGGTCAATATTCCAAATAATCAATAATAAATTATATATACTATATATGTAATTACGGGAACTGATATGTAGATACAAAAATTATTTTAAATCGATACAACTGTGTTAGTGTTTATATTAAAGACGTTAATATTCGAATTAACTCACTGTAGTATTCAACATATTTGTATAATTAATATGTCCAATCAGTGGCGGAGCTTCAATGGAAATTAGGGGGGGGCCAAAAGATTGATTGTTTACCAGCACTTGTGAATTTTTTGTTGTTGTCTTTCACACATGCACCCAATAAATCACTAAAAGGGTCAATTAAAATGATAAAACTAAATAAAAAAAGGGTAAAAGGGCTCGGAAGAAACGGTCCAAAAAAAGTTGTATACAATTCACTAAATAAAACTGTTGGGCCCATTCAAGATGCCTTTCCCTTCACTGGATTATATAATGTGATATCCAAACTATTAAGCGAGAAAGAGAAAAAATGAGCAAGAGGGGGCCAATTAGTAATCTCAACTAATTTAACCTTGAAATATATATGCTAGACTACTTGGAAATTCTTGAATCTTAAGGGGGGTCGGTGCCTGGTTGGCCTCTAAAAAGGTCTGCCCCTATGTCCAATATATCTTTAAGTACACTCTAAGAAATAAGTTGGACAGTGAAAATCATTAATTTGAATATATATCTATTTATATTCACTAACACGGTATCGATTTTGGTATCATGTTTTGTATCTCTAATCTCTGTAACATTTTTCTACAATTATTAATTAGTTATCACATCAAACAACATGATGGATTGCTTTCCAAAGTGGATAACCTCAAGTCCCTCAACAATTAATATCTAATAAGAAAATAAATCAATTGATAACGATATTTTGACTAGCGTTGAAGATTTAACCCGGTTGGGATGTACATGTCAACAGATACATGCATGCAACAATATTATAATTGGATACAATATACAATATGTATATTCTTGCTTGTGAGATTTAGTTACATCGTGTCTCCTTCGAAGAAGAAAAAAGTTGCATGAAGAAAAGAATTGGAATTATGGGCCCTTCCTTGCATTTGCTTATGTTGCTAAACGAGCCATATATATCCATGTGAATGCACAGACTTATTGTGCCATATATGGACTTATTAATTTTGCGTACGTGTAAATAATGTGACTTTTACGTCGAAGTGAAGATTAAAGTCGCGGAAGGATTCAAGTCTAACACCTGAAAGAGTAGCTAGTCGAGCATGCACGGGAGCATCCCCAAATGAGAAAGTTTCTCGATCGAAGGCAAATAAACCCCAAGGGATCGATCAGACAGTAACTTAACAGAGAGACGACGCTTCAAGGTTTGAAGGCCGCTAGCTAGCTGTTTCCAACTCCAAGGGGTCATGCTCATGCTCATGCATGCAAGATATATATATATATATATATATACATGATCAATCTGACACAGCTAGCTCGACGGGAGCAGAAAGATATTAAGATATTAAGAAAGAAATACTGAAAATGAAAATTATATATATGGAGGAGAAGAGCTAACCTTCTAGATCTATACAGTTAATTAGCTAGTCCAACATATATAAAATCATGAAAATTAAAATTAAGAAATTAATTAACTACTTGACGAATAATTGAGGCAGCTATATTTATATATATATATGTACGACTACGATAGCCCCCTCATTTTGTTTATAGTACAAAATACTGAAAAGACCAACAATTAATAAACTGTACTTAATTGATTAGCTAATTTGAGGTTATAATACAATACAAATAAAAGAACAATAATATGTATATATTCGCCTCGTGACAGATCAACCATCACCGATCCATATAACGTCGTACAGGTATGCATGAATGAATGAATGAATGAATGAATGAATGAATATATATATATATATATATATAGTATATACAATCTAAAATATGCACTGTACCCTTCTTCTCGATCGAACTAATTATTATATGTTGAGCTGTACTATTTAAATATACCGGACCATAGCGTCCGTATATGCTGAGATCCCGATCTGACAGTTCTTAGAGCCCGTATCTGCTGAGTCCGAATTTCGGGGTCCCTGAGAACCGTGGGATCGGAATCTCAGGGTCCTGAGATCCGATTTGGATCTCAGCCGATTTGAGCGCCTGGACCATATATGATATATATACGCGCTAGCTGCTACAGTATGACTGTGTGACGTTCTGAATATAACAAAAATTCCACTGATGAAAGATTCGACCGACACTTGGTGGGGCCTCACTGACACCATCTGCTTAATATGTTTGTAGGATTATATATATAACATCAATTCCTCTTCATTTCAACAAACACCATCCGTCATTTACATATATATAATTAATGAAGCATATATATATATATAATATAGAGAACTTCAATTTTACATTGAAATTTGATTGAAGTCATTTCGATGAAAATATATACGATGATGAGGTGCATGATCGAGCATGTGGGTGGGGGTTGCCATTTGTTCAGAGAACTTCAAATACTTTGGGGTTTTTAACACGCGCTTCGCGGCAGGGCAGTTATACTTAAAACTAGGGTGTCCACTGTAAAAGAGTAAATAACTAAACATACATACAATTTTATCAAATTTAAAAATTATAGTTAAATATTTCATCAATTAGTGGATTAACATTTAAATCCACAATGTATAGTAATATAACCAAAACCACACTATTGGATCACAAAACTGCTGATGTTTATAAATGTGAGAACCCAAGTGCTAGAATAAAAATAAAAAAGATATGGTATGTTAAGTTAATTCTTCTTTATTGAGAGCCTACATATATTGCTAATTTATTTAGAAACTTCTCCATCCCACACAATAGGAGAGAATATCATATGACATGTTCATGATTATGGGGTAAGCCGTATGATCATTTCCAAAGACTAACATCTGGACCCACTTGCAAGTTTTACAAGCAACATATATTATTTAAAATAAGACCAACCGTATCTAAAAAAAGAACATATTAAAAACATGACATTAATGTATGAGTACATATTAAATGCATGGCATTAATATGTGTGAGATTTTCTATTATAATCTTCTTACCGGTAAGTAGATAAGCATTTGATGTGTAATTTAGATCCAACGTCTAATAAAACATCCGCACAATGTATAGAAAATTATATAGTGAATTCTGACTCCATGCAAGCATTTCATTTTAGTCAAACGGAAACTCAGGATATTCAATATAGATTGTACAATCTTGCAATTTTATAATATGAAAACGGATAAGAAAAAAGATTAACATTTAAATATTAGAAAACGGATAAGAAAAGATCTATTTATGAAAAAGGGATAAATACAAAAAGATACTTTCAGAATGAAATCTGGAATGTTGAATCTATACATCCAACGGCTCGATCCACAAACCAAATGAACGAGGAGCCAAGAAATTTTGCTCTTTTAAGGGGTATATATTTTAATTTTGATGTGAATTTAAAGTAACTTACACATAACATTAGGTATCTTGTTAATTACATTATATATGCTACAGTTTTTTTTATCTGTCAAGAAGAGAGCCAGGTAGGAGATATCTAGAGATAGAGATGGAATGTGTTTGAGTGTCACATCTTCAAACAAACCAAAATCAACTCCGTGACTTGGTTCGTTTGTCTCCACTTAGATTAGATACCTCTCTAATCTAATGGGTTCCCCTTTCGTCCATTTCTTCTTTTTATACTGCTGAGACTGTGGCTTAATATCAGTTTGTTTTTTCCGTTGGAAATTAAAGCACACACCGATTGATTGATTAATTAAGGGCGCCGTACGTTGAGAGCCGGCGGCCGGCCGGTGAGAATATATCTATAAGCTCATTGTAAATGAATTCATATATACATATATATATATAGTTTAATTGCACATTCTAATCAACTTTCCTAATCACGCTATCAAAATATACTACAATATATTATATATATATATTTGTAGATCAAATAAATATATATTAATTCTGACCTACTGACCTTTTGACAAAAAATGCATATCATGTCTCCGATAAAAATAGATTGCACTTATGTAACCGAATCTAGTTAGCTTCTATTGAAGGAAATTAAACATGCGCTTTGAAAGTAACTACTTAAGAAAAGATTAGGCTCGACATAATTAATTAATTAAGGGAAACAGCATAGATATATGTAGAAATGTTCGTTTAGTTTATAATATAATGACCCGTATCATTGACCTAATTATCAAGCCTTGAGAAGATACTTTTCAAAGATTGTGCATTTATATATATAATTAAGTTGTATATATATATATAGGACTAGTATAATTAATTATACATATATATAGCACATCAATCACTCTCATATAGCATTTATATATATATATATATAGTACATCGATGGTCGTTAACGTTGAGTGTGCGTTTCATTTATACGTCCACGACCGTATTAATTCCCTTTTCAAGGAGTACGTACAAGGATCAACTACAATAATATATATATACCGTTTTTAAAAGTGTATCTTTATCTAATTTAGATAAGAGGAGGGATCCATTGACAACGATTATTTTGACAATCTTGACAATATAACATTTCAAAAATTTGTAATTAAGAATTCATAAAAAATCTTAAAAATGGAAAAAGATTTATGGATGCATTACTTAACTTGTAGATTAGTACTGTTTCAAATTTTAATCAATTTGAATATCGTTTGATAACTTATCAAAATTTTGTGTACATTTTAACGGTTGTAATTTAACGAACCTTTGAAAAGCTATCAAATATCACTTAAATTAAATATAATCGGAAACATAATCAATCTCTAAGTTAAGAAATACTTTCGTAAACTGTTTTCTATTTTTAAGAATTTATATGAATTTTTACAAATTTTTAAAATGTTATATTGTCAAGATTGTCAAAATAATCATTGTCAATGGATCCCTCCTCTTAAAATATATATAGATAATACTTAGTATTAATTATCACGCAGATTAATTAATTAATTATAGTAGCTATTTTAGGTCAATGGACCTTGATAATTTATTTTGAATGAATATTGTGATAATTAATCCTTGAAATATACTTTTAACAATTATTTAATCTATATATTGCATTTAATTATTTAATTCCTGTATACATTAATACATAGCATCTATAATTGTTTATCTTCGGTTCCTTGTTGTATGCATTCTAGTACTTAGACATGTATATATGCATCATGTGGAAATCAATGAAATATTGAGAATTTCGGGTTGATTGATGAGAACTTAATTTTGAAGCATTTATATTAACGCGCATCGAATGATGAGTCTGTGATCGTGTGGACTGTGCAAATGCAAGTATTAATTTTAATATTATATATATACACGTACAAATGAGTCACCATTCCTCACGGGTATGTGTCCCATTACAAGTTTACAACATGCATATATAAATAATAAAGGGGAAGAAAGGAAAGGAAAACATGCTTTGTAGTCCATATTTATTGTTTTCCAAACCTTTTTTTTTTTATTAAAGTTTTCCAAACCTTTCACCTATATATATATCTTTCTAACAAACTCATGCACACACATGTATTTGGTACCGCTCTGTATATATGTTAAATGGAAACATAACATATCTCTCAACTCAAAAATGATTTTTATTAATCAGAAAGATATATCTATCAACCGAGAAACAATATCTATTAACTAAAAAAAAAAAAATCCAGTATTGTGTTAATTTAATTTATTGGAAGGTTAAATTAATTAATTATTAATATATCTAAAATCAGACGAATGGATGGAGATTAATTTGTGAAGTATGTGTTTGTATGTGTCTGTGTGTACGCATATATGTTCAATTTATTTATTGTGAAGAGAAAGATATGTGCATCCAAAAATAGTATAAATATATATATTTTTTTTGAGAAAAGTAGGCTCAATGTCCTACCGATTCTATTAGAATCTTAATTTACATGTTACAATACTCTTAATGCATCTAAACTAGAAAGAAAAATCAATGATATACCCTCCCCAACTGAATCACAAGACGAAACCACCACCGAGTTTCTAAGAATTGACAATCCTATACTTCTTATACAAAGCCTATACAAAGT
Organism: Cyperus esculentus; assembly: GCA_030179965.1. NCBI lineage: Eukaryota > Viridiplantae > Streptophyta > Magnoliopsida > Poales > Cyperaceae > Cyperus > Cyperus esculentus. The sequence continues at coordinate 229,778 of JASGLE010000034.1, read as the reverse complement.
ATACTCTATAAAAAGAAAACAAAAATGCAATTTGAGAAGGTCTTCTAGTTCCTGTTTTCCGACCACATCCTGCACCAGTATCCAGATCAAATTCCCGAGCTAGTCCACACCCACAGCTAGCTTGACCAATATTTCCTACTGAGGCACCTCATTCTTTATCAATCAGCTGGGCACACTCGCCACCCATTCTGATGATCATACCAAAAATTACTGCTACCTTACACTCAAAAGACCAAGTCAAAAAATCAAGGGGTAACACTCACAATTCCTCCATACTGCTCTGTATGTACACACCTCTTTGCATAGAGCCACATCAGCAATATTCCTCCAGATCCCCCAATTTGTAAGTAACTATTGCTACCAGTATATCCCTACTACTTGTTCTTTTCATATTCAGACAAAAAAAATCAGAACTTTGATTTCTATATATGCCCCCAGACCCCCACTAAGTAAACCTTCTGAATATTTATTTCATTCAATTGTTTATACCCCTTTGGGGCCTTTTGCATTCCATAAACTAACCAAGATTCATTGAGAAAAGGTTAACTCCCCATCAACAAATTGAGCAAACCACGGTTTGCAACCTCGTGAGTTCTCCGAGTTCAGCAACGATAAGAAACGGTCTACCACCCTAGATACAGCAGCCTTGTCCAAAGTCTGTATCCTTTTGAGAGTTTGTAACCGTGTATTCTCTGAAATGCCCAAGCTAATTCCCAACTTGGCAAAGAGAGAGTAAACCTCTTTCTCAGTTTTTGATGTAAATGGGAAAAGTGATAAGAGTTCAGCACCCGATTTGTAGGCAGCTTTGTTGACTCTCTCCCGAACACGTGTACTACGTCTCGCCATAATCACAGTGGGTACCTCCTGTTATGGAGCTTCTGTTGTTGAGATGCGTCAACAACACTATCAGCCATGTTTCCACTATAGTATGCCTCCTGCATTTTCTTCTGATGCCTCCTGGTAGGACAACATATTTCACTCTCTTCCACTACCACCTGATACTCAGCTTGCTGTTGTTGTGTCGCTAGCAGCTCACTAGCTCCAGAATCCTCCTGAGCTGATTGGATCTCCCCATCTATCAGAGTTTCAGAGATGTATCCTTCATCATACATCTCTTTATTCATTTTAGAATGAATTTTGACACTCCTTTTCGAGTTGCAGTATCGTGCGCAACAGTAGTACTTGTCTCTGTCTTTTTGTCAAAAGTCCGCAGTGAAGAACCATCCCCAGTTTCCTGTAATGGCATAGTTATGACTGACAAAATCTTATCAGAAACCTTCTCCAACACCTGGGGCATCTCTGACTGATCAGATCGCCTCTCACCAGAACTATTGTCATCGGTTTCCAGAAGCACTTCCTTTAGAGAGAAAGACTCACTTTCTGTCTTGGTAGGATTGACTGGAGAATTCTGAATCTCAAACTGAGTTGGTACAACTTTTTAGCAACCCACTGTAAATGGCTATTGGTGGTATCCTTCACCATTTTCTCCCTCTGTTGTTCTAGTACAAACTCAATTTTGGAGAATCTCCCCCTTCTTGTATTCTTTCCAAAATACACTATCTTGGAGACTGGTATCAGTGATTCATCTGCCAATGCTAATTTCACTCTGACACATCGTAAATCAAGAAAATGACGATTATCCCAATCAATTTCTATCAGTTCAGCGAATTGCTAAACCAATTGGCTCACCTTTGATCTATCATGATATGCAATTGGGAGGTTCTTGATACGCACCCAACAATGCTTGAGAGGCTTACTCGAATCAATGTCATCTCCCTGAGCTTGTTTGAACTCCCAAATACAACCGCTCACTTTCCAAGATTTGCCAATCCACTGCTTCTTAAACCCTTGTCGCACTTTCACCAAAAACCGATGTGTGCGTAATCGTCGAACTCTCCAAGACCAATTCGGATGTCCCTTACTCAAATGCCTTTCCATTGCCGAAACTGTAATTGCTTCAGAAGTTTCAATTACCACACAATTCTGAAGCCAACTCACAATCCCTCTAGTTTCTTGAGTCGAGTTAAGAAGATTCCCCCCCCCCCCCCCCCCCGACTTGCCTTATTACAATCAGAAACGTGATGCCCCGGCTTTTTACAAGAAATACACACCGCTTCTTTCCGGCAAGCAGCCGCAAGATGACCCCTCTTCCCACATCTATAGCATTTTTGTGTTCTGGAAAAGCGAGTCTGGTATGTATCTTGACAAGACTTGGTACTACTCTGTTTGAGACCGTTGGACTTTACAAGATCTGACACTTGCTGGTATTTTGGTAATACCTGAGTAAGACATGGACTGGTAGGAATAGCAGTGTTATGTTGTTCTTGCTCCTTTCTGTCATTTGGGATGTGGCCCCCCTGAATTTGACCTGAAGAAAATCCTTGCAAGAATTTTGCAAATATGTCCAAGATCTGGGGAATTGTAACAGACACGCCAGTGGGATAAGGTAAAGGATTGGGCGCTGACGCCAATTCGACATGATGAGGATGCTGAGGAAGGCACTAAGGAGAAGAAGAAAAGAAGAATGGAGAGAAAGGAGGATGAAGAGGCTGGAGCAAAGAAGGGGGGAAAAGAGGAGGAGGAGGCTGCGACTGCGGAGTTAGAGGATGGAGGGGGAGAGGAAGAGGAGGAGCGGCGGAGCCGACGAAGTTGACGTCGGCCGCGGGGTCGGCGAGGTGCGTGGTGACGTTGTCCCCGGTGGCGATGGCATCAATGAGCCTTTGCGATGCGTCGAGGTTGTACTCGACCGGCGGCCACACCTGCGCCGCCGTGGCGCCCTGGAGAGTGGAGTTGGAGCTGGAAGGAGGAGGACCCATCTCCCATCCACCTTGTTATTGATCTCCTCCCAAAAACAGTATATATAATTAAGACTAATAAGAATAATAAGTAGCGACCACCCTTTTATTTGTCCACTGATCCACCGTATTTGTAATGAACATATATTATTTTTTAGTAAACATTTATATCTTTCCGATCAACATATATCATTTTCTAATAAACATATACACTACGGTTTTCAATAAACATTTATGCAACTATGAAAAGCACATGGACACATGTGGGTGTGTCAGATTGTGAGAGAGAGGTAGATGGGTGACATATTTTATAGGTGGACTGTGTATGTTTTCCTATATATAATGCACATCTACTGTCCAACTTAATTGTCACCCTTCCCAAAATCCAACATGCCATCCTTATGACAACGATGTATAGCTACTGCTGTCTTGACATTACACATTATTGTGACATTACACATAAACTAGGTTTAAATAGGATTCTACATATATATATATATTTTCTTCTTTTCAAATCAATTATTAATAACTCAAAGGAAGAGACTAAGACTAGTAGAAGCAAATGAAGACCCCACCCCACCCCACCCCACCCCGGACCAACCAAACAAAAAGCAATACAAGATCAACACTCATGAAATTGAGAAATTCCTATTCCAAATCCCGGGCCTAGCTAGCTATGCAATGATTAACTCCGGTCTTCAAATCATGGATCTCATCCCCAATTTCTTCCTTTGAACATCAGTCTCCAAGCATAATTAAGTGCATAACAACATATCATGTATAGCAAGGGGGATCATCCAACGAGTAAGTACTCGATGTGGCCGAGTCGACGCAGATCGTGGATCGACCAGCTGCAGGGATCACAATCCTACCCTTCTTTTCGCTCTGCGGGGTTGAATTATGCGGCTCATCAAGAGGTGTCATGGGAAGAACAAGCCTTTGCTGAAGACACACTGATGCATGTGTGGCCTCCCCGATCGTACTCCTGCACCTTCTGCCGGAGAGAGTTCCGTTCCGCGCAGGCACTAGGCGGTCACATGAACGTGCACCGCAGAGACCGTGCCAGGCTCCGACAGGAAGAGCAATCGGGTTCTGGTCCCGACTCCCCTGCCCCTGCAGATGAACAACAAAGCAATCCGAACACTCTTCCGTCGGACAATCATGAAGTTCACAACCCCCCTCCTCCCGATAATCACAAATTCTCTCCTTCATCTGTTTCTGTTGTGAATTATCCGAAACCAAACGATCCCAATCAATTAGCCGCTGCCCAAACGGTGTACAATATCGAAGCAGATGAGGTTTTAAGTGTGCAAAAGGATTTGTCCCAGCCGGCAATATTGGTCGTAGGAAATCTGAAACGCAAGGATTCTCACCAGGTTGATGATAAGCTTGAAAATTACGCCGCCATCAGCACGAAGAGGAGGTGCATCGTTCCGGCTGAATTCCCTTTTCTTTCGAGGCCTACTTTGCCGATTCAACTGCAAAAGGAAGTACCGATGAAGAGCACTACAGGATCCCCCATTGAAGAGTTAGATCTTGAGCTTAGGCTTGGCAATTGTCGACCCACAGTTACATAATTACTAGGTATCTTCTGTGTCAACTTTTAGATTTATATTTGCAAGTATCATGTTAATTATATATATATGTTTTAATTTCTTTTCTTTTCACTTTTTTTTTTTGTTTCAATTGTCAATCCTTTTGTTTTTTTTCTTCTGATTTGTTTGGCCGAAGGCCCTTTCCCAGAAAGGATTTTGAGAGTTCATTTTAATTAATTAATTATGATGCATCTTGGTACATAATTTTTATATATGAAATGGTGCCATCTTATATATATATATATATATATAATATGTATGCTTCTTTTTATCCTTTATCCCCCATTAATATTGTTCCTTCTTTAAGAACTCACTGGAGAGAAATTCATTGAAAGGTAATTAAGCTATTATCAATTCTTATATATTAAATTGTTATGAAAGGATAGCTTCTACCAAAATTCCACTATAAAATTTAATTTCAGATTGTGAACTTAATTTTGTGAATCAAGAAGCGACAAAGCTAATATGTTATGTCTGGTCATAGGAGACTCACATGAGAACCAGATAGTTTTTTCATGTATATGTTTCTCATGTGACATTTTGATGATTTATGATGACATAAATCAATCTGTTTTTCATATAGAAACATGTAATATTGATTACTGAAGTTACTCCAACTCTGGAAATCCTCTTTATATAATGATGGCTTAATTGATCTCTGTATAATTAAAGATATTGAAGTCTACCATGGAAAATGGTATATATGAATTAATAAGTTGGTTAAGTGTGTGAGAAATACGATATATATAAAGGTGAAGGTGAATATATATAATAGTAGTATAAAACCTCTAGTAAATTGGCATAAACATGATGTGTTTCATGAAATGATCTTGACGAGATTGAAAAACATATATACACAACTAGTGCATACCAGGTATTGCATAATTTCCTACAAGATTATTATATGTAATTAATTGTGTATAATTTTTCAAGGTTAATTGGTGATCATTTAAGTCGATAACATTAATGAAGAAAATAAAGGTGTAGCAAACAATTAATTATATACATTTATGATCGATTGGTTGTTTTCCTAGCATGCATGATGGAAGCATGCACATCTAGTTCAAAATGATAAATCCCAATTTTATATGCATCGTCATGCCGCCATAAATTGTTATATATTTAATTACTACATTTTGGCATTTCCTAAATTGCAATTAATTCTTTTAATTTATTAGCTAGCCTGGAAATATTTTGAAGGAATAATAAAATATTAGTATGGTGTTTACTGCTTAATAAGGAAGATATAAGTAATGACATGCATATATAGGCACACCTTAATTAATTAAATAGGGATTGCACAATTAACCTTGTTTATTTATAAATGAATCATATGGATAAATTAAGCTAAAAGCATACATATATATAATATTTTAATTGTCTGTTTCCATTTGCTCAGAGCTGATCTATCTTTATTTATATCTTAGCTAGAGAGATGAGAAATTAATTAAGGGATGGAACGAGGGATCGAGAGGCTCAATTAGTTATGTTGATATGTATGGAATGCTATGGATTGAATCACTGAAGTGCATCTATTATGAGGCTGTAAATTTGTTGGTATGTAAGTGTATGCAGACTAGTGTACACTACCTGGGACCTCCCCTCCCTAGCTGATCTCTGATACATTAATTCCCTGCATATTGCATTGGTATCCCTCCTCGTGCATCAGAATATATATATAAATATATATATATATTCTTCTACTCCCCTCACTTGCTACTGTGTGTTTGCTTCTCATGGACTCATGCCTCATACTTTCATTCCCATCCTCTAGCATAGTTGGCATATCTATATATCTATCTTCAAAATATCTCTGTTAATTAATTACTTAATTATAATGTCTGTGCATTTCGGATGTTTAGCATGACAAGATAAAGAAAGTTTAGCTAAGATGTTCTGATCCATATATATATAACAAGCTCTTCACACACACATATATATATACACAGAGTGAGGCTATTGCGCTTTGCAAAGTGCAGAAAGGTAGTGCGCTTCAGCCCGTTATCTCAAAACCGTATGGTCAACATATATTACAACTTACAAGTTCACAACCAACATATATTTATATCGTAGTGCGCTGCATAGTGTCCACTCTGTGGAACATATTTGGAAGGAGAGGAACCGCCGTATTTTCCAGCAATTATCTAAGCAACCGGACACCCTTCTACAGATCATTGTGGGAGAGGTCGGGCTCTGGAACCTCTCTCTTGGAAGGCGACGACCGACAACGCTGCAACAGACGGACCACTCTACTTAGGAGCATTTCTTAAATTTTCGCCTTTCTTTCCATTCTTTTCTTTTTAGACAGGACTCTCCTATAACTCAGACCCCCTTCCTCTTTGTACAGTCTGCTTTCTATCCTTTAATTATGTAATAATCCTATGTAAATATGCTTTTGTTTCTTAATAAAATGAAAATCTCGGCTGGGCTGATTGCCTGCCGCATCAAAAATAATTACAAGTTTACAAATAAGATTAATGATGACAGGCTCACTTCAGAAATTCACGATATTTGTCTTATTTTGAAAGGCCCTCCCATCTTTTTTCATGTTAAAATTTTTTGTAACTTGACAATTCAAATGCCCCTTAACACTACTAATTGAAAAGAAAGAAATTCAAGCAGTAAATAATTTTATTCCCGGATCCGTGACTGACACATCCCTGGTGCAGAGGGAGAGCATGTGAATATTTGAAACTGATCTGCTAATAGACATGGATGCCCTTTTCAAATTCTGGCATCATTCTGTACCTCTTCAATTTATTTGCATCTGTTAACTCATTTCTCTACTACCCAAAAGGCCAAAACACAGCTAGCTACGTGCCAGCAGAATCTTTGCCATTACAGAATTCATAAACTATAACTTTCATATTTATCCTTAATTAGTTGATTTACTGAATTACACCGTGCGAGGGGAATTAATATAACTCATTAAATTATAGTCAGGGGAATAAACCAATTCCCTGATATCACATGCATGCATGCATGTAATGTACGGCCTTATTTTACTACTCCACATCATGTCAGAGATATTGACATACTAGTAATATATTAGCTAGTAGGTTTGTCAAGTAAAGACATATTGCTGATGTCCATACTCATCAAATCACAAGCAAGAATTAATTAAATATGTTTTTTGGAATTATTCCCGGTCCCGAGAGAAATTCTTACTCCATTTATGTACCAAAAGTAGTAATTGCTTGGCTTCCGTAATTAAGAAGGGTTTTAACCCTTGAGATATATTATAGGTCATAATCGAATCGATGAACACATTACACATGAAGGTTTATATATACATGGTACATTATAGGAGCCGGAATCCTAATCTAGCTAATCAAGTAATTAACAACCATCTCAAAGTAATTAATACAATCAGCCGCGCAATTATAATTATTTGTGTGTTTTTAGTTTTATTATCTAATGCACGCATACCGAAGGACAATAAAAGCATTAATTCAGCGTCATGGATACCTCCTCAACAGGAACAGGATGCCATTAATTTTGTAGTACCTAAGCTATGAAATGATAGTAAATATATATATAGTCATAGTCATACATATATAGATGAGATATGTTGCATCACGAATGTCAACTCGGATTTATTAAGAGAGAGACAGGGAGATATTCATTTCAGACAAGGAACAAACAACTGAGCTAGCTTGCTAGTCTATCCAGAAATAAAAAGCATGCAGAGCAGAGTTTCAATTGATACAATTACAATGAACAAGCAAACAAAAAGTTGCATGTTAGATCTCATTCTCATGTTTCAAAACAAGGAGAAAAATCAATAGATATGCATATATTATATAGGAAAACATATATGTAGAGTCCACCCCTATAAATAGGCTATCTATCTGCTCTTCTCATAGTCTGACACAAGCACGTGCACCTGTGTGTTTATTTACTCAAAAATGATATTTGTTTATTGAAAAGTAAAAAGGGTTGACACTACCTATTACTCTATGATATATTGCTAGTTGTATCTGTATCTGTGTATGCATGAATGCAAGGTCAGTGAACAAATAAATGTACTACCAGATGACGTCGAGATCATTTGATTGCATGCACTGATGTATACTAAATTCAAATTTGACTAAAATGGAAAAGGAAAGGAAAGAAAAGAGACAGAATTTAATTTCTTGGTCCAAAGAATAAATAGTTGTACTTGGGTCTTGGGGGGGTTATATAAGACTTAAGAATCGATCATGCATTTATGAAACTTTCACAAAAAGGAGGATCACGTATATATTGAAGAGAAGTGACAAGTGCTGCCTCTCTGTGTTTAATTAATTGTTGGTCTTATTCGCATTAATTGCCAACGTAGAAAACGTACGTAGTCTAGCAAGCTAGCTAGCCAACCAACCATACTACAAGTAAAACAAAAATATAACAATACAAAGTTTACGTCTAGAAATTCATCACCAAATGCTAATAGTGGTTAGCAATTAATTAATTATCAAAATGATATTAATTTCAAGAGAATGTATTTCAACCATTAATTGCAATATAGATCTATATATATATATATGCCTAGCTGGAATTTTCTACCATCAAGCTAGCTAGCAGAAGTACTTAATTGTTTCAAAATTTTACGCATCTTATACCAGCGGCACATGCAATTAATTAATATGTATCGTATAGTTAATTATCTTAGCAGTACCAACCTTGACCAAGTTACAACTTAGCTATAAGTCACTAGACAGTAATTCATGAGTTTCATACCTAGCGTCCATACAATATGTGTATGTTCATAGTATCTATATGTTACAAATTTGAGATACATATCACAAAAATTCTACATCTATATATATGGACGTAAACTTTATAGATTAACCATATTTGCATGTACAACCATATATTTATTTTTAATCGACCGGTTCAAATTTTATAGATCAAGTATCTCCATTTACTTGTGCCCAAAAAATATCATGAGACCATCCGATTTGAGAAAATGAAATGTTCATATTACATCCGATCCATAACAAAAGTCACTTGAAATTGTAGGGCAATTAGGACTCAATTTTTATTTATGTGGTTTATGAATTTATGAATTTAATTATTGTTATCATTAAATGGCATGCATCAAACAAGTTGTAGTGCTGGATTGGAACTTTAATAAGCTGAAACAATTTTATGCAGAATATCTAATATATTAAAAGTAATATGATCATTTGAATTCTTTTTGGAGTTGGAACCGTGTTGCGTTGGGCCTGGCCTTCTTATCCATAGCCGACTTGTTACTTGTTAGTCCATGTACTAGTATATATATAGTTTTGTACCGACGTACATCTCTTAACTGTCAGACCGGCCCATATATATATAAATGTGGCTACTTGAGTTTCAGCCCAACCAGATATATATGTATGTTTGTATGGATCCTAAGGCCGGATTTAGGGGATCCAATCCAAATACGTTACGTTCGGATTAGGGGATTTAGAAGAAGAATATATATGAGGATTAATATTAGTACCCACATAGATCTGCTCAATTTAATTGAGTAGTACAAATATGAATATGAATATGAACATAAATATATATTGGTATAAGTATATATAAATATTCCAACTGATAACATGAGCTAAATAATTAAAGATAATACGTACATATATAATTTGATCAGCTTAATTATTAGAAACAGACAAGAAAAAACAAATTAATTAATTATAAAAATGTCAATAGTGCAAATGTGCAAGCATGATAGAGTTAGTTATTTATTTCGAAACTAAAAAAAAAAAAGATGGTGGTTCAACTTTAATCCATATATATTCCATAATTTTACCAAAAAATAAAAAATAAAAGAAAAATTAATAATGCCTTGCCTATAGATGTCCCTTTTGAGTTGTGAGATTGATGGATGCATGTGTAACAACTTCTTAATTTGTTGCTATCTTTTAGGAAAACGTGCTAGAAGCAACCTGTTCGTCATCCTTTTTTATTTATGAAATACATAAAATATATATGGTGTAGAAGCAACCTTATTTTGTTCAAATTAATAATTGCCACAATAATATAAATGAAAAATAAAAAATAAAAGAGCAGAGTAGAGGAAGAAGCAACGAGAAACGTCTGAACTGCGTATTATTAAACAGAGGATAGAAGAGAGGGAGATGGCAACAAAATTGAATTTTGTGTGGCCAGGATGTGGCGGAGGGGGATGCATGCAAAAGGACCCAAAACACAAACTAGAAACTGGTGGCCGAGGGAAGCCATGCACTGGCAGCCAATAACAAATAAGTTAAACAAAAATGGACAAATTATATAATTAAGTTACACCAACACAACGACAAATTAAAACTGCAGTAGATATCGAGGGTTTACTACTTCGCTGCACAAAGTTTTGGCAGGTAGCAAAAGACCATGCTGTGCAGGACGGTATACGAACCGTAGATCTTTAGGGGGGGTAGGATTTTGAGATGTGTGTGCACATATCATGACACAAATGCAACCTTTCATCTATTAATTAAGCAATAAAATACTGCGCAACAGACGATATGAAATGAAATCGTAGCAAAAAAGGGAGTGGGAATTGGCAGGATAGAAGAGTGCGACGTGTGGGAGAGGCCAATCTGCTCAAAATCTCTAGTGTGTGGAGATGGTATGATCTCCCAGCCTCATCCACACACTTCCTTTTGGAAGGCATAGCAGCCTCATATCTTTCGTTTTTGCTTTTCAATTCGATCTGCCCAATTCATTCATCAGTGATCAAATTCAGAGCCGATATATCAAGTCAAATTATTAATTCCTCATCCATTCCACACTCCAGAGCTACCACTCCCACGCTTACTCACACAGACACGATGGCCGCTTCCGTCTCCACCATCGGAGCCGTCAACAGAGTCCCCGTATATATGCCTCCATCCATCCATCCATCATATAGCTAGATCATTTATATCTTCTATTCATCGATTAATGTTTACATTTGTATCATCTCATGTATGTATGTATATATGTATGTATGCAGTTGACAGGACCGGCTGGACCAAGCACCTCCTTCTTGGGAGCCAAGCCCAAGAGAGTGAGCTTCGGCATGAAAAGAATGAACGTGAGGGTGGCCGCAGAGTCCGAGGAGAAGAACTCCGACAAGTGGAAAGGGCTTGCCTACGACGACTCGGACGACCAGCAGGATATCACACGTGGAAAGGGGCTTGTCGACTCTCTCTTCCAGGCTCCCATGGGTGATGGTACCCACGTCGCCGTCCTCAGTTCCTACGAATACATCAGCCAGGGTATGCGCAAGTATGTGCTCCGTTCCATCTCATTCATATATACATCTATTATATTATGATTCTATATGTATGTATCGATGATCGTCGTTGATTGATTGATCGATTGTGTGCATATATTAATTGCAGCTACGCCTTCGACAACACCAAGGACGGTTACTACATCGCCCCGGCCTTCATGGAGAAGTTGATGGTCCACATCGCCAAGAACTTCATGGACTTGCCTAACATCAAGGTGTATATATATATATACCTAGCTAGCCTCCTTAATTACTAATCAGTTAATCCTTAATTGTGCTTGTGCACATATATATAATTAGTCCATATTGAGTACTTAATTAATTTACTAATTACCAGTTAATCATGTATATATAGGTTCCTCTAATTTTGGGTATCTGGGGAGGAAAAGGTCAGGGTAAATCCTTCCAATGTGAGCTTGTCTTCGCCAAGATGGGAATCAAGTATGTTTTTCGTATTCTCTGCTCATTTTTTATGTCATTAATAAATTGTTAGCCCGCTTGTACATGAATCAATTACCATTAGTTAATGCCTTAATGGCAATGAAATTAATTAAGTGTCCATTCATGCTATGCCCATATCGTATAACCAATGATCCTATCCACACGCACATATATGTGTGACCTTATCATCTTATCCAATCCAACCATATATCCTTGTGTATGCATATACATAGACCTACCAATAACGGTTTCTTGGATATAGAATGCTGCTAGAAGCAACCCAAAAAGGAACGAGAAAACAAAAATAATTAATTAACCTGTTACAATTATTCTACAAGAAACCGCAATTTATCCGATAACATAATTTTAAAATATTTTTGTTAACAAAATATGTGTATTGATTGCATGTGTTGAATTAATTGGTGCACTACAGCCCCATCATGATGAGTGCCGGAGAGCTGGAGAGTGGAAACGCTGGTGAGCCTGCTAAGCTCATCAGACAAAGGTACCGTGAGGCCGCCGACATGATCAAGAAGGGTAAGATGTGCTGCCTCTTCATCAACGATCTCGATGCCGGTGCTGGTCGTATGGGCGGAACCACCCAGTACACAGTCAACAACCAGATGGTTAACGCAACCCTCATGAACATCGCCGACAACCCCACCAACGTGCAGCTGCCCGGCATGTACAACAAGCAGGAGAACCCGCGTGTGCCTATCATCGTCACAGGAAACGACTTCTCCACCCTCTACGCTCCCCTCATCCGTGACGGTCGTATGGAGAAGTTCTACTGGGCCCCCACCCGTGAGGACCGTATCGGTGTCTGCCAAGGTATCTTCAGGACCGACGGCGTGCCAAAGGAGGACATCGTCAAGCTCGTAGACTCCTTCCCTGGCCAATCGATCGGTAAGTAATAAATAATTGATCAAGTATATATCTACCTATATTAATATTATTTTGTGATTTAGTATTAACTAAATCGAAATGTATATATATGTATGTAGATTTCTTCGGTGCTCTGAGGGCTAGAGTATACGATGACGAGGTGAGGAAGTGGATTGCGGAGACGGGCGTGGAGAACATCGGGAAGAAGCTGGTGAACTCGATCGAGGGCCCGCCCAAGTTCCAGCAGCCACCGATGACAATCGAGAAGCTGCTAGAGTACGGTCAAATGTTGGTGAAGGAGCAGGATAATGTGAAGCGTGTGCAGCTGGCCGACAAGTACCTGGCGGAGGCCGCCCTTGGTGAAGCCAATGAGGACGCCATGAAGACTGGCACTTTCTACGAATAGATGCCTGCCTAGCCCGGCCTGACGGGAGAGTGTGTGTGTGCGTATTTAACTTGTTTCAGTCAATGTGCCATATGCATTTTCATTATATTAGGGGATCGATGCTATATATATATGTTGGTAGCTGCTACCAAATTAATATTGGAAAAAATTATATTAGGGGATGCATAAAATTTTGTTACATATATTTATAGACACATCTATTCATCCCAAGGTCCAACAATTGTATACAATACAATTATTATGATTTATATGTCTGAATTTTCTTGTGGGTGAGGGATCATTCCCATGGCCATACCAGTAAATGTAATGAAGGAAGATATTGGTTTTCTTTTCTTTTCTTTTTATTTACGTACTCTGCCTTCTCCTTTTTCTCAATTTCTTCATTTCCCCCTAGCTTGTAACTATATATTGTTTCTTGACATTGATTTGGAAAGGAAAATGCAAAGAAAACAAGCCCAAATTGTTGAAAATGACAACTCCAGGAAATCGGGCCGAAATCCTTTAATTGAAGATAAAATTACACTATAAGATAAGACAAAAAAAAAAAAAAAAAAACAGAACTAGTGCCACTTTGACAGCCCACACGGCACTCATTACGTTAAACTGGGACTGGCAACTGGCAAGTATGAAATAAAAGATTCAGGTTCAGGATGCCAAGTCTCAATTCAGTCAAATATATATGAACTTAACTGGCACGGTACTTCAACTTGTTGGGTTACAATTACATCTGTTTCTGTTTGTGCGCGTTAGTGGATGTGTGGACGAGTGTGTATTGCTCACAATGAAAGAAAGATGGTTTCTCTCAAAAACAAACAGCTAGATAAGCACATATATGGAATGGAAGTCCAATTGTTTGACAAATTGCTTCTCACAGGGCCCCCTCCGTTGATTTTCTTTCTTTCTTTCTTTTCTTTCTCCGTTTGGTTGGTGTGCTTTCACAATAAATAATATTATTGATTTAGAGATTAATATCCAAATTGATATAAAATCAATGCAGATTTATTATGTGTGCTTTGATTTATTAATTAGTCAGTCATAAGACCAAGCTGTTTCCAAAAGATGCATCTGGCTTTCAGCATATATATGATGGACATAGTTTTGTCCATTTTATCAACAACAAAATAAATAAAATAAAAACAGCTTTCAGCATATGTACAACCAATAAAGGATAAAAAAAATAAAAAAAATACGAAATGAGAATATTATATAAAATAAATAACTGTCTACTTCTTTTTTTGATAAAATAGACAAAAATATGTCCATCACTTCACTTCCCATTTCTTTTAAGGAAGCATAAATAATTGTCTACTAGCATTACAATTATCGTTGCCTCTTATCTTCAGCTTTTCAATCCCCAAAAATATATATATATATATATATATCGCAGATGGTGAAGACAAATCGAACAAAGAAAAATACAAAGAAGACGGACTTTAATATTATTCCGTCTTACCCCCCATCTTTCCTATCAAAAAAAATATTATTCGGTCTCCAAAATTCTCAAGGCTGATGATATTGACACCTAATTGTACAATGCTGCATCAAACAAAACACTTGTCCTTGTGGATATATATGAGGAGATGGTCCTGTTAATATCATCCAAATCCAAACAAGAAAATAGCTACTTCTTTCTGGAAGCAATATCAATCCCTGGTCAAAAGAAATGAAACCAACTGATATATATTGTTTATTCAAATAATCCATTGCATCACTATCAATTTTCTTAACTACTCTAAATTTGTATCTATATGTCAAGTGAACATTCTTTTGCTGTAAATTTCGCTATATAAGCAGAGACTAGTAAACAATTAAGAAAAAAAAATGTTTGATTCATTGTAATTTATCTGAGGTATAATATATATATAGTTCTTCTAGAGTTTTAGTTTGTACTTTTTGTGAAGATAATTAACGACCAGTCATGAAAGCAATATCGCATAGGATATGGCCATCACCTTCTTGATTAGTAAGTTTCTATTATCTAGCTAGTTTTTCTTCACTTCTTTGTTAAAGACCTTTTTTAAATTCAAATTAATTCGTATATTAATTTGATGCTAACATGTCTTGTAATTCGATGGAGTGATAATAGCAGCTGGATATGCAATGTAAAGAATTAATATTTTCTCTATAATTAACATATATTTAAAAAATGAACTTAAACTATTTATTCTAAATTGTTTGTATCTAACGTTGGGTGCAAATAATTGTCCTATTTACAAAAAAATAAATAAATAAATAAGCCTAAATAATAACAGATAGATAACTAGAGCAAGAATAATTTATCAATTCTTAATAAATAGCAAATGACCTAGTAGCTCAAGTGGTAGCTAACTAGGATGACTTCTAAGAGGTTATGGGTTCAATCATCCATAGGCACAAATAAAAAGTTTCAATATAACTGATGAAGTATTCCACTATCTCCAAAAAATAAAATTCTTATAATAAATAAATAGATCAGATTTTGCTTTTACCGCTAGAAAAAGGAAGATCATTAAAAGTAAAACCTACCGCAAATAAGAACAGACATTTTAGTCTATTGGAAAAGGCAATACTCTCCTGTAAGAGATTAATTGCAAGTTGGAAATTCAGATATGACCCTTTATGATCATTTAAGAATTGAATAGTATAAAATTTCAAACTTATCTCCAAAAGAAAAAAAAAAAAAAAAAAAAGAACCAAAGATATTGAGTATGTGAAATTTCGGATAGGCGCTAGAAGTACTTTAATTCATATCAATGATCTTATTTTGTGTTATGTTTTTTTACATTTTAGTTTAGATATTCCTCTTGTGAAAAACAATAACTTATTAAAACTTAATTATAACAATAATTAAAATGGTGTGTATTCATAGAATGATACTGTAACAATATGAGAAATAATTTGTATCTCCCTTATCTACACCTCTTATTTACACCCTACCATTATTCTTCATTTCTCTCTCTTTTCTTCATATTTCCTTCATTGATTTGTTTCCCACCACCACACCACCTCAGCCCCCCTCCAGCTGCGCCTCCACCCCCTTCAACCACACCTCCGCCTCCTCTAGCCACATCTTTACACAATTATTCTTTCTTTCATCCTTCCACTATTGATGTCTATCCCAGCACCATGCCAACACCATCCACACCTCCGCCCCGCCTCTACCCCTCCGGCCACACCTCCTCCATCTCCGGTCACACACTCGCACCTCCACCATCTCCGGTCGCACCTCTATACCTATTGCCCTGCCTCTTCGAAACATATTTAGTTATTTGTATAAACAATGGTAGTTATTAATATAAATATTTTTCTGTGTTAGTATAATCACTTTTGCTATTATTATATGGAAAATATAAAATTATATGGGGCGCGGTTAAGGGAGTTTTTTAAGTGTTGCAGTTATCAACTCCCTAACAATATTAAAAGTTAATGATAACAATGTTGTGTATTTGTATTTATCGATTTTGATACATATGTATGAGCTGTTTCTAATGATCGTTTTGAAATGGGTGCGTGTTATAATATTTGCTTGACTCCGGTGCTTGTGTCAGTTGAGTTGATCTCCACCCGGCCTAACCCAACTATGAATCGATTTAGTATCCTGATGATACATTGACGATTCAATATTCAACTCTCTACACGGCCGAAATTACAAAATTTATTCCAATTTTATACCCTCATTCTTGAACCGATAAATAGAATAACTTGAGTATGTAACAATGTATGTTAGGTGTAAGGTGTAGCGTTCAAATCTGCTGTTATATATCCACGATAACAGACCCTGTTATCCAAATCTGAACCGTTGGATCAAAATCTCTATATATGAGATTAATTATAAAAACTCCTATAATTTTTATTAGACTGATCGGACCCGCTCATTTTGATCCAATAGTCCATATTGGACAAATAAGATGTTGTTATTCTCAAAGAATAACAACATATTCGGACTCGTAAGATGTATATACCACTTTGTTGTTTGCACAAAATCTTTGTTATACTTCAATGAGTCTGTATCAGTTGCGATTCAAATAGGATCTTAGGACCCTACAATCGCACTCCGACACATATAACTTTTAGGAGAGATTTTTTTGAAATAATCTCAGCTGTTAAAATGTGGAACTCAGGGTCCTACAATCCAAATTGGATCGGAGCTGATTTCAAAGCATACTTCAATCGTAAGAGATCCAAAATGTAATTAGCTAATCAAGCGGCCCGCCAAGTACAACACCTTGTCATTTTATTATATCTAATCTAAATTTTAAATTCATTTTAGAGGTACTTGTCAATGAGCATCTTACTTCTTTAATAATTTTCTTTTTTGATAATGTTGACAATAATTTAATGAGAAAAGTTTGATTTTGGTCTTTAAACTATTGTATTTAGTTCAAGTTGGTTTTTGAACTATTTTTTTTTTAAATTGGTCCCTAAGCTAATATGTTCAGTTCAAATTGGTCCCTCCTGAACTCGGTCGGCATCTGCTAAGATCCTAAGGGATCTCAAGACCCAGCAATTCTTCAATGAGCTCCGTTGGATAAAGACGACGCTCTAGATGATTTCATATAAAATTTTCGCTGCCCATCTTCGTTTACATAGGAATTGTTCTTCTACCCAAATGTTGCATCTCTGCCCGGTATTTATCACCCTTTTTTTTTAACTGAAAAATAAATAACGATTAGACATGTATCAATTAGAGGTGGCAGATTATTGGGTCGGTTCGGATTCAGGTTCGAGTTTGGGTTGGGTCGGGTCGGGTCAGTTTGATCAAATGGAAAATAGCGGGTCGGGTATCGGGTTGACGGCTGTCGGCATTTTTTGGGGTTGGGTCGGGTTTGGGTCGGGTCAGGTCGGGTCGGTTCGGATTCGAGTCAGTCTGACTTTCCCCGAAAGACGGGTCAGGTCGGATTCAGGTCAGTCTCACTTTTCCTGGAACACGGGTCGAGTCGGGTTCAGGTCGGGTCAGTTTGACTTTCCCTGAAACTCAGGTCAGACGGGTTTTTCGGGTCGGATCAAAATTTGCCACCTCCAGTATCAATCATGTTTCACCTCCAACTAATTACTCCAAATTGAGATTAAATAAGGATTAGAGATTCATTGCAATATAAGGTTACTAATTAAGGAGGGTCCTAGACATTTGTTATTTTGACAATTTTGACAATCAGAATGCAAATAAATTCAAAATAATTTTTTTAAATAGAAAAAAAAAGATTATAGATGTATTCTTGAACTTATAGATTAAGAGTTGTTTATATTTCGAATAATTTGAATATCGTATGATGTAGCTCATTCAAAATTTATACAAATTTTAACAGTTCAAAATTTTGTCGGTTTTTATAGACAAACATACTTAAATTGCTTCAAATTTAAAAATATATTAAATTCATAAGCTCCACAATATTTTTGTAAAAGTTCAAACTATTTTCTACCAATTTTTAAAAATATGAATAGATTACTTAAGAAAGGTCTTTTGTGTAATTTTTATATTTAACGACGGCACTTTATGTAAAGCCTCTAGCAACATTTTATAATTCATATGTAATATACGTAATGTTATTTCGAGTGGGTGACATATAAGTATGTAACAAGAGTTAGACTATCATACTAACGTTAGCATTTCGGACCGAAATATTAACGCTTCAAAATTAACGTTATTGGTTTTGAAATCACGATTTATGGTGCTCAGTAAATTCTTTATATGAAAATATTGGGGAATACAAAAATTTTTCATTTTTAGAGCTTCTAAGTATTTGTTTTGAATTTTAGAAAAGAGCTCATAAATATTAATAAAATATTGATGTTTGTACATGTTATTTTCAAATATGCAAAACATATACTTAGAAAACTCTAAAAATGATAAACAATTTTATTCCCAAATATTTTTAAATAAAGAATTTATTAAGCACCATAAATTGCAATTTCGGATATGATAACATTAATTTTGAGACGTTAGCATTTCGGTCCGAAATGTTAACGTTAGTATAATAGTCTAACTCATATAACAGTTGCAAAGCTTAGGTAATGAAGCTTACAACATTAATATAGGAAAATATTTACATGTCTCTGCGTTGAGACATAAATGTGCTGTCTATTGAGTATTGAAGCTGCGTGAATGGGCAAAGCAACGGGCAGCGAATTAACTTGCAAATCGAATAAAGTGATCTTGCACGTTGATTTTTATTCAACGGAGCTGATTGAAGAATTTCAGGGTCCTGAGATCCCTTGCGATCTCAGCAGATGCGAACGCCTCCTGAACTATAGCAGTTGTTTCAAATTAGTCCCTAAATTATTTTTTCGTTCAATTTGGTCTCTAAACTAAATGGCTTGGTTCATATTACTTCTCATTTTACTTATATTTATGCTAACCGATGTAGTTTAAGAACTGACTTTGGTCTCACTTAGTATAACAAAAGTTCTTCGGAAGGGTTATATGAACCAAACCAAGGATCAATTTGAATCAAATAAAATAGCTCAAGACTAAAATCATACTTTCCTCTTATTTTAAATGACATATATTGCCAAGGACATTGACAATAAATTTCCCATTTTACATCCGACGTTGAAGTTAAATCTTTTATATTTATTTATCAAGAATGTTAAAATATATATTCCATTGTCAAATGATCTAGCAGAAAAAAAAAAAAAAAAAAAAAAGTTATTCCACTTCCATGTGTCGTCAACGGAGACTTCCAAGTCCACAACGCGCGGTCTTCCTCTAAAATCGAAATAGCAACCACTATCTATTTAGCTTTTTTTGTAAGTATATCTAGCCTACAATAATTAGTCGATAAATTAACTGATTAGTTACATTATCCAAATATATTCCCTTTTAATTTGTTTATGAACTCATCTAATCACACATTGTTTACATTAAAAAAATAAAACTGTCATCGAATACTAAAGTACATTATCTTGAGGATTAAAAAAAAAAAAAAAAGATGGAGACCCATCTCTGAAATAAAATAGTAATTGCTGATGCAGCAAGCAAGTTGTAGCAAAGCATGCTTAGTTCAAATCAAATCAGTATTACTCCTAATTCAAAATCAATTAGTAGGTGTCAAGATACTTGGTCAACAAGCTCTAATTAATCAAATCAGCCGTTCAAACCCATCAAATTAAGATATACACTGTACGCGCTTGCTTGAGTTCGGCTTCTCTGTAGTACATACTACAAAGTATGTATGTATGTAATTCTGTTTGCTGAGCACAAACTGAAGCCAAGTTTACTGGTACTGGAATACTGGTAGCTAGCTAGCTAGCTAGTGGTGCTGCTGCCTCTCTTTACGACTTTGTGTGCTCAGCATTCAGCAATATCCATTAATTAATTACCAAATTGGACTTTGTTGGTGACTAGCTACAAAATTGTAATCAGGGCACAAATGAAAATGGAATCATATCTGGAGCTGGAGGTCAGGAGGTATGATATCAATCAATCAGGGGACATGGAAATTGTAGCATGAAATACATATTGAAATGCCAATAGAATGTGAGAATTGCCCATTTGCCCTCCAAGTTGAGTGCTTTTCAGTTTTCACTGCTTTTTGACCGTTTCAATGTTTCCTATTTCAAACCTCCTTTTTATCCCACCGAACTACCACTACTAGTATAGTACTCTTTAACTCTTGCTTGATCAATGATCATTCCCAATTTCTGTATGCTTCAATCCAAATCCAATCAACTCCAATGTCTTTGTTGCTAGCTACACTGCTCTTCCTCTTCCCCTCTTTCTCCTATCAACAACAAGTATCTTTCCCCTCCGGCTTCGCTGTATCCGCCGATCACAACCTCTCTCTCGGGGGTGTGTCCCGTGTCGAACAATCCGGCATCCTTCGGCTAACAAACGAAACCAGCCGCCTCATTGGTCATGCCTTCTACCCGGACCCCTTTCGATTCAAGAACTCCTCTACTGGCTCTGTGTCATCCTTCTCCACAGCTTTTGCATTCGCCATCGTTCCCGAGTACCTGAAGCTCGGTGGCCACGGTCTCTCCTTTGTCATCTCTTCTTCTAAAGACCTCCCCGGGGCTTTGCCCAGCCAATATCTCGGGCTGCTGAATGCCTCTGATTTAGGCAACCTTACAAACCATTTGTTGGCCATTGAATTTGACACGGTGCAAGATTTTGAATTTGGAGATATAAATGACAACCATGTCGGCGTCGATATAAATAGCCTGGTTTCGAATAGCTCCGCTCCGGCATCCTACTATGATGGAATACAATCCGTCAATGTTAGTTTAAAGAGCGGCAACACGATCCAAGCTTGGGTCGATTATGATGGCGCCAACAATATTTTGAATGTGACCATCTCTCCATATTCAACAAAACCCCAAATCCCCTTGATATCATACACAGTGGATCTCTCGCCAATTTTAAAAGAAACCATGTATGTCGGATTCTCCGCTTCCACCGGGTTGTTGGCAAGTTCTCACTATTTGATGGGTTGGAATTTTAAAATGAACGGAGCCGTTCAATCTCTTGATATGTCCTCCCTACCTTCTTTGCCCCAAGCAAGGAAAAAGAACACCACTTTAATCCTTGCCACGGCATTCTCGACCTTTGTGGTGTTCGTCCTGATGGTGGCCATAGCTGGTTACATGTTCCACAAGATTAGAAATGCCGATGTGATTGAAGCTTGGGAGACAGTGTGCGGTCCACACCGATTCTCCTACTCTGACTTGAAACGAGCCACCAAGGGGTTCAGGGACAGGGAATTGCTAGGTTCCGGTGGGTTTGGAAAGGTGTACAGAGGGGTTCTTCCCAGGTCAGGCGGCGAGGTCGCGGTCAAACGTGTCTCAAATGAGTCCAGACAGGGTTTGCGGGAGTTTGTGGCTGAGATTGCCAGCATTGGCAGACTTCGACATCGCAACTTGGTACAGTTACTGGTACGAATCGCTTTGATGACTCACCTAATGTCAGTAATATTCTTTTGTCAGAAAACTTAAGAGCTGCCAATGTCAGTATATTAGGCTTTAAATTTAGAGCTGATTAATTTAGAGATATTTATGCGAATGCGCTTATGTGATATCAGTATATAACTATCTTTTCGTTCTTTGAATAGCAAGGGGTTTAGTATAATCAGGTAAATTGGTTAAGACACAGAAAATTTTGTGCTTATGTGTGCAATTTGATCCTCTCCTCATTCCAGAATTTGATTGAGCTCCCTGTGAAAATAATTCAACCAACAACTGTTCAATAAATGAGTGGCATCTAAGTCCCTTATAATTCATTATCTCATAATAATTTAAAGTATCATGCATGTCACCAAATACAATATTATGATGCAATTGCTTACTTACTACGTTAATCTTGGATTCCTTGATATGATAGGGCTGGTGCCGGCGACACAGCGATCTGATTTTGGTGTATGAATACATGTCAAATGGCAGTTTGGACAAGTATTTATATGCTCCAGAGGCTTCAGTTAGACAAACCGCCACTCAACAGCTTGTTCTGTCATGGCCGCAGAGGATTCGGATCCTGCGTGGTGTTGCGTCGGCTCTCCTCTACCTCCACGAAGAATGGGACCATATTGTGTTGCACCGTGACATAAAAGCCAGCAATGTGTTACTGGACTCTGAATTCAACGGAAGATTGGGAGACTTTGGCCTTGCGAAATTGTACGAGCATGGGGCCAACCCGAGCACGACACGTGTAGTTGGGACACTCGGCTACCTTGCGCCTGAGCTGACACGCACGGGACGGGCAACGACAGGGTGTGATGTGTTTGCGTTCGGTGCATTGATTCTGGAGGTGGTATGCGGGAGGAGGCCGATCGAGATGAAGGCAATGCCGGAAGAGATGGTGCTGGTGGATTGGGTGTGGGAGAGATGGGCACAGGGCAGGTGGACAGATGTGGTCGATTTCAGGCTGGAGGGAGAATTCGACAGAGAGGAGGCTCAGATTGCGGTGCAGGTGGGGTTGATGTGCTCTCATCCAGTGGCTGCTTCACGACCAACAACACGGGAGGTTGTAAGGTAGGTGTCAGATCAAACATTCTCAAATCCGGTTCATCATTCGGTATGAAAACTGAAGATTCGGTTAGGTACATAAATGTGATTAAACATATCAAATATGATTTTATTTTTATCTTAAATACTTGTATACATATATATACATGCAGGTACCTAGAGGAAGGTGTTTTGTCAGATTTACCAGAGCTGGAAGGTCCACCTACGGGCAAGTATGAAGAGCAAGCAGGATTTGATGATTTCTTGCATTCGTACCCATCGTCTTCCTTCGAGAAGCCACCAAGTGCGCATCTGACAGTGTGCTCCGATGTAGGGCCCTTGTTCCCATGCTCACCCTTGTCAGCTCTCTGAAAAAATGTTGTATTCAATATGTAAAATCAGTCGAGAGAAATCAGTTACTGACTCATAATTCACAAGGTTCGGTTGGATCAGTACTGCCAAGCGCATTTGCACACATGTTTTGTACCAGTTGATGGGGCGGCTAACTTGATTGCGTAATTTGCGTAAATTGTGAATCACCACTGGCACTTAAATGCTTAGTACCAGTTTTGCACGTATGGCTTGTGTTACTAGACTTGACTTCACAGTTCCAATTGGTACCAGAGTACCAGTACCAGTACCAGTAACAGGCCCTTAGGGAAATTGGAAAAGAAATATACTGGAGAAGGGAAAATAATTAACACAGTAAATATGAGGAGGGTAAGGTAATTCTATGTAGCTTACACACATTTGGTGCTAAGCTGAGAACAATACAGGTTATTCTGGTAAATTTGAGGAGGGAGAGACCTACCTTTTTGATCAATTTTCTCAATAACAATAAGAACATCAATGCTCTTGCCTCCACTTGACTTCCAATCCTCTTCAAATGTCACCATCTAAACAAGCAAAACCTTGAGTGAAATAACTAACTGTGATTGTTGAGTAAGGAGGCACTAGCTATAACAATATTTTCTATTATATCTCAAAATATTGTTACAACTACTACTACTCAAATACTACACCTCCATATACCCCTAACTTATTACTACAACCTAACCTCCAAGCTACTACTAACTCTTACAATGGAGTGTGTTGCTCTAACCTTACTTTGCTTGGTTGCTTCCTACATCCAACTCCGCACCCCCTATTTATACTAGTTCTATGGAGAGTTCTAGACCCTAGATATTTTGCATACAAAACATTCTAGAATTTACTCAATTATTACAAAACTATCTAGCACAAGATATGAGCTAGATATATCTTGTCAATTCTAGAAACTTCTTTAGATTGGGCTTAGGCTTAGACTTATGTCAGCGTTGCATATCTCAACACTCCCCCTCAACACTGACTTGGTGCTATTCCGATTTCAGGACTCCGCGCCCGTCCGGATCGTCACACTTGCAACTTTTCCTTTGTGCTCGTAGTGCTTGACACTCCTCAGTCATTTCACCTTTGTCATCATCATCTTCTTTTTCCGTGACGACTTCCTCCTCAATGCTCTCTTGTGACTTGTCCTTATCAGTCACGATACAATTCATAGCTCTAGTATCCTCCACGACTTTGGCCTCCTTATCGACCAATTCTTTAATTGGTTCTTTAAAAAACAATGACTCAAAGTCAGTTCTATTTTCATACTTACTTACCTCTTTGACATCTTTGATGTCTTCCATGAAGAACGATGACTCGGAATTGATCTCTTCGTCCTCGAGATCACTGGCCTCCTCGACATCATTTACGTCGTTGATGAAGCACCGCGATTCGATGTCATCTTCCTCAGGCTCATCAATTTCTACAACATCTTGTATATTGTCGATGGGCCAAGCCTCGATGTCGATCTTTTCTTCATCAACTTCTATGGCATCTTCTTCATCTTTGATCGGCCACGACTCCATGTCGAACTCCTCTTCCTCTACCTCACCAACCTCGGCAACCTCTATGCCAACTACCAACTGTATTCCAACAGTCGCCACCGCGTCCCAATCATCTTCATATGGGACCTCCTCCGGCACCATCTCCATTGTGGCCACCACGAGGCTTTCTTCATCATCCACGATTGCAGTCGTGAGTGCTACTTCTGCATCCCATTCTTCTTCACAACTTCTGCTCTCATGGACTATGTCTTGGCTTCTTGAGGTCGCCACATTACCATAGTTTTTTTTTCTTCTTCTACCAGCAATCTCGTGCATAATGCCCTCTTTTGCCACAGTTATAACATCGATCGTCATCGTCTTCATCGTCATCGGATGAGTCTCGAGCTCCCCCTGAAGAATTAGTCTTCTCTTTAGGCCTTCGTTACTGGCTAGACCTTCCTTCGGGTCTACCTCTTGACTTTCGGTCAGGTCGACCCTTCTTCCGGCTGCTGAACAAGGCCTCTTCTTCTTGCTTCAACGAGACTCCGGCCATTTGCTTCGCTAGAGCCTCCTGGTTGTCGAGCATATTCTCCAGCTCCAATAGTGTTGGTTGCGTTGGCCAACCTCGGATGGCTGCTATGAACCTGATGCACCGCATTCATATATGCATTTTACCAGACTTGTACTTCACTTTTGACCTAAAATTCCCAAGTTTAGTTGCATCTTAGTGTTATGATGTTTTGATTCCAATTACTTGTTCAATTTTGTCTATGTTTCAGGTAAATCTGGCTTTCAGAGTCACTAGGACGCGATTTGGAGCCTTGGAGAACAAGTCTGCACTGGAACCTACCTCATGCGGGCCGCAAGACCCCTGCTTGCGGGCCGCAAGCGCGCGGCAGCGTTTCTTCCTTTTCTGTCGCCTTTCTGTCTGATTTAAACCGTCCTTCCAGACGGTTTTGGCATCTTACTTCTGTCCTTTCTCACCCTAGCCGCCAGGAGACTCGAGGGAGACGTTCTTGGGGTTGATCTTCACCATTTTTCGAGGAGATTTCACAAGGATTCCTTGGAGAAGTAGAAGATTGAAGCCATACTTGTTCTTCTTCGGCTCTTTTGTATCATGAACTTCTTCTTTGTTTTGTTTTCTTTGTTTTCCCTCGCCATGAGCGAGTAGATCTGTTGTTCTTAGGGTAGATGATGACGTTTGTGTTGATGGATTGACTTATGTCGTTAGATTTACGTTGTTTTCATGTTTACTTGCGATTTTCATGATGATGTGTTCTTGACTTGACTTGTTTGTATGGTAGACCTGTAGATTACGCTCAAATCTAGTTGGTTAATAGAGTATCATATTTGCAAAAATTGTTATTTACACTATTTGGATTGATAACTTGTTGTCCAAGAGTAACCGAAAGGTTAAATTGCGGTTTTTACGAAAGTTGAACTAAATCCTAGATATAAAAGTAACTTGAACGTAGGTTTAGAAATAGACATACGAATTTCTATCAAACTAGAACTGTTAAAAGGACCAAAATACGAAGGTTGAGGAACTTGTACCATTACTGGCTTGAATAGGAATTGATAACGTGAGTCAAACACCGAACCAGAACATAATTGCTATCTGTCAGTTACCTGCAGACCGCAAGACACAATCCTGCGGCCCGCAAGCTACTGTAGAAAGTGTAAGACAGAGTTACAAAACTGTTTGCAAATCACAGGAGAAATTCTGTGGGTGGCAGACAGTTTTGGAATCTCTAACCAACCCCCCGCAAGAGACCTTCCTGAGGGCCGCAAGTAGTTAATCCAGAGACCAAACTGATTCTGAAAACCCTGGGAACGCTGTTTTAATATCAGTTTTCGAGTATTTTCCTATTGTTGTGTTACTGTTCACCTGTTTTACTATTCTTACGACCAACTTGACAAACCCCCCATTTTATGCGAAAAGACCAAAAATACTTCTGTTAGGACTTGAATTGCATTTAGGTTAAGTCTGGTTTTGATACCGTCCCTGTGGTTCGACCCCGACCGTACTACACGAAGATCGTACGCTTGCGATCGAGTGTTTGCCTTGGGTTATAATTAAAAGCCTATACTCTTTTGAGCCATCAGAACCCGCTATATTCGGGTCTCAACCCATTGATGAGAATCCTTCTCATTCTTTGCTCGCTAATCTTCTCTTCAGGGTCTATCTAAGCAATCTCACTACAGAGAGATTTAACCTTTGTAAAGTATTGGTTAATCATCATGTTACCTTGTGAGATTGTCATGAGCTCCTTCTCAAGTAGTTGGAGGCGCGCTTCGTTCTTCTTTGAAAAGAGTGTTGCTAGGGTATCCCAGGCTACCTTCGGCGTGGACGCTTTGTTCACTCGAAAGTGCACTACTTTTAAATCCCAACAAAACATCAAATCAGTCGCAAGCGTACGACTAAATTGTAGCGTAGTATGGGGTCGAATCCACAGGAGCAGCTGGCAAAACCGGACTAGACTTGGTTTATTTCCTAAGCAAGGATTGTTTCTGTAAAAAGGGGTATTTTTCTAATTTTCCTAAATAATAATCAAAACAGTAAAAGACAAATACACTAATTAAAATGGTGTTTCTAGGATGTTGGATCAGTTGATACTTGGCCTCGGGTCACGCTAATTGTACTTGTCACGTACAATCCACACAACCAACTGAACCGCGCTCTCGCATCTGTCAGATAGCAGTGTACCAGCCGTCGCTCTCGCGTACGACTGGTCCGCAACACAAGTAAACTGGTATTATGGGTTCTTTTGGTATTAACTCGCTTAGTTCTGGTTTAAACAATATCAAGGACCAAACCGCAGCTCTCGCTTGTAGGCCTAATTCCTAATACAGTTCAAACCAACAGAGGTACAGACCGCAGCTCTCGCTAAGCCCAACCTAAGTTCTGGTGTTGGTGCCCCAAAGTGTACCTCCCTCTCGGGTAGCGTAAGACTCAGCTCTCGTATTTTGTCTGGTTGCCCTCTTGGATCTCTAACCCACTTTGAATACAAACTAGACCTAATCACATGCGTACTAAGGCTTAAAACCTATGGTACCGGCCGATACCTACTGGTTACCTGTTCAAGCACACAATACAGGCATAGATGCAATTTCAATTCATACACAACACACAGAAAACCAAGATAAAAGATAACTAAGAATCACA
The DNA here is from genome assembly GCA_030179965.1 of Cyperus esculentus. NCBI lineage: Eukaryota > Viridiplantae > Streptophyta > Magnoliopsida > Poales > Cyperaceae > Cyperus > Cyperus esculentus. Next base: position 201,485 of record JASGLE010000034.1, on the reverse strand, counting down.
TAAAAACCAGAAACCAAGTTCACAACATAATCCTAATCCTAGAAACTACGAGTTTAGCCGAACATGGCTACAAAAATCACAAACAAGCAAGTACAACAACAAGAACAAGTCATCATGCAATACAAGAAACACGAATCAATCACAACAACAAGTAAGAGAGATAGAACATATGTGAAGTTCGGCTCCGGGTGTTGCATGCGCGCATCCTCGCTCGTCGGCTCGCTTGCTTGATCTCGTCGCGTCCCGAAATCTCGCCAAAATCGCCTCCAAACTCGGCTTGGCGTCCTCTCCAAGAAACCCTCTCGAAACCTCTCAATAGGTGGATGAAATCATGGTAGAATGCCTCAAAACGGCGGCCAAAGTTGAGTATATAAGCACCCAAACCGACCTAGAAACCCTCAGCCAAATCTGCCAATTCTGCACAACTTTCCAGTTCTGGACCTTACGGTCCGTACAGGTAATTTCGGCACTACGCACTAAACAGTAATTTCAACTTTTCGGCCAATCCGGGTAGAGTTTTTCGTCGTTCTTGAGCTCGTTCTCTTCGTCTTTCCGAGACAGATCACATCCAAGTATCCCCATCTTCATAAAAGGCCTGCAATAAAGAGAAAATAGCAGAAGAAGAGAGATATCCAAAAACTACGAGAGAAATGGCCAAAGATGTAAAACTTTCGATGAATGGATGCAAAACTACAATTAAATAGTATGCAATGCTCATTATTTGGATTAGCTTTGAAGGTATTTCCCTGGGTAAAAGTGTATATATTTGGGTGCGATCACGCTTCTCTGATGTACTCCAGTAGCTCGTCTTCAACGGCTGTCCAGAGTACAAACATCGCCTTCCCGACCTTGATTCGCCATTTCCGCAGAGCTTCGGCTTGCTTCTCCACGGACAGAGTTTCGGCTGGCTTCTCTAAAGCCTTCTTCTTTTTTGTTTTGGGGTCTGCAAACTGTTCCAATACCGTCTCTTCTATGGTATCAAATTCCGGTGGGGTCGTCTCAGACCCGCATACTACCTCCCATAGGTCCTACCCTTGGAGGTAGGACTCTATACATGCCTTCCAATATATATAATTACTAGTATTCAATTTCTTAATTCCACCAATCATACCCGAGAAATCCATAGCTTCAACTAGGACGGCCGACGTCTAGTAAGCCTTCTTAAAGATTTCTTCTCCACCGCACTTCACAGTCTCGGACTGTCGTCAAGCTGTGACTCCTTCGACAAATTGTTGATACCACTATATTGACTGGCGGAACACCGGCAGAATTCTGGCTCTATGCTTGACCCCTACCACCGACTCTGAACAAGCTCCGACAACTCCAGCTCTGATACCAGATTGTTGAGTATGGAGGCACTAGCTATAACAACATTTTCTATTATATCTCAAAATATTGTTACAACTACTACTACTCAAATACTACACCTCCATATACCTAGAGATGAAAACGGATCGGATACCGACGGATAGTAGTCAAAATTGTATCCGTATCCGCTTTAGTTTTTCGGATACGAATACGAATACGGATAGTTCCGAATACGAATACGGATCGGATATCAAACGAATACAAATACGGATCGGATATTTAACGAATACGAATGCGAATACGGATATACTTCAGATATTAGACTTATTATTAAAAATATATATTGTAAATCACTAACTAAAATAATTGAATTACTATAAAAATTAATCACTGATCATAAATATGTTATTAGTTCGTCGCTGATCATTATTATCAAACATAATCACATATTAGTTAAGAAAAATCCATAATTATTATTATAATATTAATTAAAAGTATCAAAAATTAGAAAAAGATAAAGTGTAAAGCCTAATTAGATATAAACTTCATTAAATTTGGAATCTACATCAAAAATCCAATTGAAAAACATATAATAAGCCTTTAAAACGGATATCCGAATTACCAAAATATCCGGATCCGGATAATTATTTGTATCCGTATCCATTTCCATATCGGAAACCGTATCCGTATCTGTATCCGCATAAACTTTATCCGTATCCGCAAATATCCGTATCCGCAAAAAATTCGAATACGAATCTGGATACGGACGGATAATATCCAATCCGTTTTCACCCCTACATATACCCCTAGCTTCTTACTACAACCTAACCTCCAAGCTACTACTAACTCTTACAATGGAGTGTGTTGCTCTAACCTTACTTTGCTTGGTTGCTTCCTACATCCAACTCTACACCCCCTATTTATACTAGTTCTATGGAGAGTTCTAGACCCTAGATATTTTGCATACAACATTCTAAAATTTACTCAATTATTACAAAACTATCTAGCACAAGATATGAGCTAGATATATCTTGTCAATTCTAGAAACTTCTTTAGATTGGGCTTGGACTTGAACTTATGTCAGCATTGCATATTTCAACATGCTCAAATAAAATATTTTATTTTGAAGTTACTAAAGCCTTATCTGTTGAAGTGACAAAATATATAATATATATATATATAAAAAAAAAAATTGTTAACTAAAGTGAGGCCAAATGCTACTACTGTTCAAAATTAACCTTATAGATGAAAGTAATTAGTACATCCAGATAAGTCATCCCTATTCCCTAATTGTTCAATCAGTAAATTTATTTTATATCATGTTGCAATACAGAAAAATGTTAAGAGCGCTTATCTACTCTTGATGTGCGGCATATATCCTTACTTCCTTACTAATAATAAAAGGAGGAGTTGATTTGGAGACTCAAATAACTATATGTCCAAATCAATTTTCAGCCATCAGATACATCAATCTATTTTAACCGGGGCCAGTGATTATCTAAATTGTTGATTCAATTTCACTCCTGCAACATCAAATGCCCTTTTCTCGGAAAAAGGGAAAAAAAACGCGTATCAATTATGGAGTATATCATTTATTAGATCATACAAGATACAACTAGAGTTCTAAAATCGTGCCGTACCATGTCCAGACACGCCGTGCTTTCGTACCATGTCGTGCCGTACCTTTTTTTTATTAATATTTTTTCCATGCCGTGCCAAAAATTACAAAGAGGAGGCACGGCACGGATAAGATACACCGTGTCTATCGTGCCGTGACTTATTCGTGCCGTGCTCTATCCGTGCCATGTCCAATCGGATACGTGACCTACCGTGTCGTATCCACGTGTTTTAACCGTGCTAAACGTGCCTACTCGTTCTTAACATAAAAAATTGAAAAAAATCCAAAAAAATAAAAAGTTTTAATAAATTAAAATTTAACCCAAAAAATTATTAAATTATTTTTTTGTCCAAATTCATAATAAAAAATTTAGAAAACATATAAAAGTATTAAAAAGTACCATAGTAAATGAATATTGTCTTAATTAATAATTACATAATGTTTTATAAATTATCTCTCCTCCTTTTTTTGGGCTTTGGGACCTGCTATGTTTGAAACATAGACGTAGTTATATATGTTTTTTACCCGCAACCTATCCGTGCCTACCCGTGTCCTATCCGTTCCTATCCGTGCCACCTATATTATTTTTGCCGTGTCTATCGTTTTCCGTGCCGTTACCGTGTCGTGTCTGACAACCGTTCCGTGCCGTGCCGTTCCGTGCCGTTCCAAAATTGTCAAAACTCAGACACGGCACGATTAATGACCCGTGCCGTATCCGTTCCCGTGCCTTACCCGTGCCGTTTCCATCCTTACCCGTGTCGTGCCGTGCCGAAATTGGCCACGCCGTGCCAATTTTTAGAACTCTAGATACAACTCATTAATGATGGAATAGCCAGAACAAGAGGATCCTACGCTTCAAGAAATAGTGGGAAACCCATTTTTTTTATTGAGGGATCCATTGCAGTGGTGATTTTGACAATATTGACAATATTATCTTTTAAAAATTTATAAAAAATCTTAAAAATAGAAAAAAGTTTATGGAAGTAATAGTTAACTTATAGATTGATTATGTTTCTGATTATATTCAATTTGAACGATATTTCATAGCTCTCTAAAGATCAATTAAATTACAACCGTTAAAAGATACCCAAAATTTTGATAACGCATCAAACGATGTTCAAATTAATTGAAATTTGAAACACTGTCAATCTACAAGTTAACTAATGCATCCATAACATTTTTAAAATTTTTTATAAATTTTTATAATTTTTTTAAAATAGTCATTATCAAGATTGTCAATATAAACATTGTCAATGGATCCCTCCTCTTTTTTATTTTATTTCCTCTTGTACTCACCTTTTCCCTAGGAGAGAGAAAAAGAAGAGAAAGTAATGGAGAAAGGGGTCATTCATTTTTCCTTTGCAGATTTCCGTTCAGGGAGCTGAAAATTTTAAGTCGCTGATGCTATCTTCGACCTCTCCTCGCCACAAAGATTCCATAGATATCCCAATCGGAGGCCCTTGCTCTCCTCCGCAGCTGTTCGATCTTTACCAGCTGCCACCGAAGCTCTTACTATGACAATTTGTAGTTCATTGATTAAGTTGATTCGAACTCTGGCATGATTTATGGGATCGGATTGAACATTGTGTTGTGTTGTTGATGGCATTGGAAACAAGAACTTGATCTCAAACAACGTTTACTTGTACTGGTTAGGCACAGGACCTGGTTTGATATTGAAAGCTGAAAGGGATCAAGTATCTATCTGGTGGCGATGTCAAATCGGAAATTGGCACTGAGTTGTTGATTTGCTGCCTGGTGTTTAAAAACAAAAACATGCACTAATTGGGAACCATCTGAAGCCGATCAATATCTAGACATAATGCAGTTGTGTTGTGCACTAACAAATATTTGTATATGGCGAATTTGAAATTAGCCAATATTTTTCTTTTTAATTTACTTCTAATAATCATCTATATTATCTGAAATTACATATTTAATATATTAATTAATTTTTTTAAATATTTCAATGAAGCATAAATTTAGTTTCTGGTCAAGAGTTTTATAGCAAACAATCAAATTGAATAAAGATGACCATTATTTTATTAATTATCTCTATCTCTACTCTAACCATACAATCCAAACAATATTTTTACTATTCCGAATAGCATCATCTTTTTACTATTCTCAAGCTAATCCAAAATTCACTTTTTCTTCTCTATTCTTACTAACTAATTTCAATTCTACTAATCTTGCACTATTCTTTGCACAATCCAAATGCACCCTATTGGTCTAAAAGTTCAATATTTCATTCCTTTTTAAGATTTGAGAGCATGAGATGGGTTGTTTATTTGGTTATATCATTTATTATTATTGTTGTTGATTTGTTTTTGTCAAACATTATTAAAAATTTAGTTGTTGGATATTGCTCTTTTTATCTAATATTTTGTATTTTTTAGTACTTGATTATATTATTATGATATAGTACGAAATTGGATGCTATTATAATTTTTAAATTCAATAATAAAAATATTAATACCCCAGTGCAACGCGTGAGTACTATACTAGTATAATATATATATATATATGGAGGCAGCAGAACATTGAAGAGCAGATTCGGCCTATAATCCTCACGGCCCATAACCTCATGGCCCATCTACACTACACCTCTACCTCAAAATTTTATAATACTAATTAATCATATTCATATCTCAACAGTAATATAATTTGATGATACTCTATCCACGACCTCAAGTTCATACGGTAATTAGAACGGTCTAAATTATACTTAATTTGAATGAAATTTGAAACACAATCGATCTATAAGTAAATAAATATGTAGGTAAAAGATTTTCTATTTTTAAGATTTTTGTAAATTTATATGTTTTAGTATAATAGTAAACACAATCTATGTTTTAGTACAAGTAAACACAATCGATATATAATGCATGCAATTCGGAAAAACAATGTAAAAATATTCTTGCTAAAACATTATTACGCCGGCCTAATTCTATTATCACTTTCTTTGCAATGGCGGCGAATCAGGGATATTTTGTTCAACACACAAAGTATCGAATTTCCTTCATGCATTCTTTCCTCTCCTCGATCGGGCATCTTATCCAAATCCAAGTTCATGTGCTTGATTAATTAGCTAACCACTTCCAGTTATCATTTCACACCTTGCTTTTCTATCTTTTACTTTCACTTCATGTTTTCTTTTTAACTTTGCTCAATATATGTTTATTAGAGGCAAACCCCCTAACAAAGCAAGGTATATAATGATGCAAAAAGGCAAAAACTATATGATCAAAAGCTTGCCATTCTCCCATTCAAAGATGGAAAAAATTTAAAAAAATACAGAAAAAGAAGCAATCAGGTGAAAGGAAAAAGAAAAAGGAAAATCAGAAACATAGTTAAATAAAAAGGATAAGTGCTAACACCTCAATTGGTTGCTTGTACATGCAGCTATAAATTGAATTTGAAACCAAGCCACGCATATATAAATCAACTTTTATCTGTCAGAATTCAGATTTGCATCTTGGCCATGACCTCTACATGTTGCAAGTACCAGTTCCTGTTTCTGTGCTGTTTACTCGCTCTAACGCTCTCAGGTATCAAATTTCCTGATTCAATCTCTGTATCACAAGCATATATATATGTGTTTTGCTAATTAATTTCGAATATGTAATCGATGCAGAGGGGATCCAACTGATAGTAGTGAACAACTGTGCACAGAGCGTGTGGCCCGGTGTGCAAGGCAGTGGGGGTCATGCCACACCTAGCCTTGGCGGCTTCCATCTGGCCCCCGCTGAGGAGGTCTACTTTGACGTTCCCCTAGGATGGTCCGGCCGCATCTGGGGCCGCCAGGGCTGCTCCTTTGATGCGAATGGCAAGGGAGCGTGTCAGACAGGCGACTGTGAGGGCCAGCTCCACTGCAACGGCATCGGAGCATCACCGCCTGCTACAATGGTATCAGTATCTGTACATTAATTAATTGTCAGTTTGTCACATTTTTTTTTTCGCTTTATGTTTCGCTTGAGTACTAATTAGTTATACACTAGGTGGAGATGACACTTGGTACCCCAAGTTCACCCCTGCATTTCTACGACGCGAGCCTTGTCGATGGATTCAACATTCCTGTCACAATGTCGCCGGTAGGTGGCGGGGTCGGGTGCGGTGTTGCCGGTTGTGAAGTTGACCTGAATGTCTGCTGCCCCTCAAAATTTGAAGTCAAGTCAGGAGACGGCACCGTGGTAGGATGCAAGAGTGCGTGCACGGCTCTGCAGACTGACAGCTACTGCTGTACCGGCCAATACGCATCGCCCAACACATGCAAGCCGACCATTTACTCACAGCTGTTCAAGTCGATTTGCCCCCGGGCCTACAGCTTTGCGTACGACGATTCGACCAGCCTCAACATGTGCAAGGCTACTAGATACTTGATTACATTTTGCCCACCCAGGAGGTGACTGTTGCATTTTGTTAGATTTAATTAGTTCATGAATTGTACTTAGTGAATTGGATTTAGAGGTGGTGCGCGCATTGATGAGTGAAATATTCATTACAGATGAGACACATCAACAATCGGGATAAAAAAAGTTGGAGGTTTAATTCTTCACACAGTGTAGTATATATAGATAGAGATCATACCATTATATATATATATAGCCTCAAAAGGGCGAAAAAAATTGCTCCTCAACCGTTTTGATTGGTAATTAAAGATAATCCAAACTTCTCTTCCACTTAATTTTGTCTATGTAATGGAAAATCAAAAACAATTATGATTAAAAATAAATGGTGCATGCACTTATTAAAAGCTAACTAAATAGGGTGCTTTGGATTAAAAAAGGTACAGTATGCTAGCTGTTATTTCAAATTGTTCCAACAAGGAATATCGTAATCCCCAATTTTTAAAAGGAAAATGCTACGGGGATACCGCAAATGATACCGTCAGGGATATCATTGAATATTGACTGCCAATAAAAAATGTGATAAGTTGAATATTTAGGAGGTTAAGGTGAATATTTAGGAGGATAAGTTGAATAGTTAGGAAGTGTAATGCTGCAAATTAAATTAAGAGTAGTTTTTATTGGCTGTAAAGCAAAATATGTTAATGTGAATATTTAGTATGTTAAGGTGAATATTTAGGAGGATAAGTTGAATAGTTAGGAAGTGTAATGCTGCAATTAGGTGCTTATATTATGTAGAGTTTTTATTGATTGTCAAGCAAAATGTGTTAAGTTGAATATTTAGGAGGTTAAGGTGAATATTTAGGTTAAGTTGAATTGGTCAAAGATCATAGTATCCCCGACAGTATCCCTAGTGATATCCGAATATCTGGATTGTTTTTAAAACACTCATACTTAAAATTGTACTGGTGACTGGTGAGAAAAGAGGAAAAAGAGAAGGCAATGGAATCTTTTGAAGAAAAAAAAAGGCAACGAATTAAGGCCTGCATTTATCAGGATTCAGGCATCAGTTATATAGCTTATAGCAACAAGCTAAATTGAGCTGAATATTCAATAATAGTTAATATCAAAGTTGCATACTTACTACATTAATCACACATCCACTTAAAGTACATTTTAATTTGATTGCAGAAGGAAAATAAAAATAAAAGAAACAGGATTATGAAGAGAAACCAGTTCACAGGTTCAGAGATGAAAGTATGGAACTCAGATGGATCTCCGAGGAGAACAATTCAACCACAAACAAAACATCTCTCTAAAAATTATCAGTATATATATTTGATTATCATCATGTTGCATCATAGCATTTCCAAAGAGATGCCAGACCACTCTCCATGCCACCCTGTCCAAAACAGAGAAAATTCTGATAATTGATCCCAATTAACTCCCCTCAATGTATATTTTATTGTTAATTCAAGCAATACAAACTAATATATATTATAGAGTTATACTATTAGACTATTAATATAATACCAGCAATTTTTTTTATTTTTTTTGAAGTAGATCAAGATTTATATTTAGAAAAAAGGAAATAAATAGAAGTATCACTAACCAAACTTTAATTAAGGATCTCTATATAGTAGCAGTATCAGAATGGTAGTCTCTTAGTCTCGACGTCAGCCTCACAAATTGGTTGCCACTGCAAACCATCACTACCCTTCGGAACACCTCTTTCGCATGCTCATGGTTCATCATTGTCTGTACATGCATCAAGTATGGAGATCGATTACATTAACTAACTTAACAAATTAGTTAATACATTTTGCTGATGTAGTTAGTTTTAATCCATGTAAACAACCCAATTAACCGAGATTGATACCAGGCAAATTAAGAGACATATAGGAGGAATTTCAAACCTGTAGAACATCATCAGTCTCAATAATTGTCATAATCTCACTCACAAGAAGCCGTCTTTCCTCACGGTGACAAGTGCACAAGCTCATCTGAACCACAGTGGAAGCGAATCGATCTTTGCTCATCTGCAGTAGGTTGCCGGACATCCTCTGAATGATAGCAGTACGCTCATGCGGTCTGGCCTTATCCAGGAGTTGCTACATATAAAAAAACAAAAGCACCAATTAATGTTAAATTAATTACCAAGAATACTGCAAGTATATAGCTTCATTGTTTGAACAATACAGTATACTTGTTTACGCATACAGGAAAGTCCTGCTTATTATCAAGTATAGGTTACAACTGATACCTTGACAATGTAGTGACCATACTCATCATAACATAAGAGATGCATGGCATCTAATATGTTGCTTATCATCATCACCCTCTCCTCTGATTCTGAAGCAGCCACCTCCAGTACTTTCTGCATTCGCGATTCATAGATATTTACTTTTGAATTAGTAATCATGTCAAGTTGAAACTGATCGATTAGCAAATTGAAAAGAGAAGGCAGAGCATCAGAGTGAGCTAAGACCTCGATGACACGGTATGCTACTGGATGAGTAGAGAGGTACACGATGTCAGCTGCCAGAGCTGAGAAGAAGGATTCAATCAACTCCTGAGGCACACAATTGATGATATTGCAAATGAGAAAGCAGCCAGATTGGCTACACGCACAGTGTACCACATTGGGCTCCAATTCTCTGGCAATACTGACTCTATCATCCAATTCCAGCACACCAAATGCCTACATATATATATGCAGTGATCGCATAATTGTTATTCATAAAATGATACACATATGTCGATCAACACCAATTTTCAGCAAGAAGAAAGCTTCAAAACTTGACAAAGAAGGTTCATAAACATATACTATGAGAATCACATGATGACCGTGCATGTGAGTTGCGAGCCTGTCGACATCTTTGAGGAGCGTATCAATGAGTTCGCTTCTTTGCACCTCACTCCCATAATGAAATAACTACATATCAAAGAATTGAATCACATTTTTAAGGGGATCATATCTTCACATAAAATGTACCACACAATATTTGTTTCTTCCATATATACTAGTCATGTAATTCTACGGGTGATTAATAACAATGGACCCTTTAGAGAGTTAGTATACGGATAAACAAGATGGAACTGCAAATGTCGTACATCAACTCAATGTTTCCGCAAAAATTGATTGCGGAAAACTTTTTCTAAAATATAAAAAAAAAATTACCATTTGAACCACACGGTTTCCAAAGCCGTCGGTAGCAAGGTAGAAGGCAAAATTTTTTATCTCCTTAAAAACGATGTCCTTCTCTGCATCCGTTGCGTTTGTGAGTTTTTTCTTGAGAAAATTACTTCCTGCTTCATCGATGCTGCAACTCAAATGAAACAGAAGTAAAAATATGGAGCTGATCAGTTAACTAATATCGATCTCGGATGTATCTATGTGCAACTAATTATGCATACAAACATTGAAACAAATGAGTAATTGATGACTGTGTTTGATCTTAATTTATGATACTGGAATTCAAACTCAAGAAATAAATAAAATTATTACCAGAGCTCATAGACATGGCCAACGATTTCATCAAGTTGGAGAGATGTATCACCACTCTTACACCTATCCAGAGGTGATAGCACAGTCTCGCACTGCGTCTGAATGTCCATGAGATACGCTAGCTAGTGCTTGAAACTGAGATACGCTTACTGACGGATGCCGCCTTCTTATACCTAAATATTATATATTGCAGCTTGTCTAGTTAGCCAAGTAAGAAGCTCTTGATGATATCCTTCTAGTGATACAGGGTGCAAAAGATCATCATCACTATATATACTCAATTAATTGCTACATGAGGGTGTCTGGTAATGTCGTTGTATGTTTTTGTCTCATCGATCTCTCATGGCAACTTGAGTAACTGAGGCAATGATCGGTTAGCTAGACATATATATCGGAGAGCCATGCATCCTTTCGATATTTGGATCACAAATTTTGCCTGTATTTGCTGGATGCAGGAAGGAAGCAAACATAATCTAATGAACTTTGAGAGCATAGGCTACACTAGATATCAATGGGTATGTTTGATCTTTTATATATTTCCTTCTGTTTCTCTTGAGACATATATATACTGGTACATGCTTGAATGCACTGACATGAAGAATTATTTTTTGTTAATTTTCAACATAAACTATTGGCAGATTTTGTGTGTTGTGTTGTGTGTTAGTTAGGGAGAGACGTTTGTTTCCTGCCAAAATTATTGGATTTTTTTATGGATAAATATGGGGATGCAGAGGAAAAACATTTGTTTCCTGTAGTGTCATAACTCATAAGGGCAAGCTAGTTGATATTCGAAATTAATTTGGACTTTTGGAGTAATTAAGTTGAGGCAACCAGATGGGGAATATCTTAATAAGCCAAATTTGATGGGTGTATTAAGCTAATTCCGCCTATTGTTTAAATATAATGGTGCTTATTCACTTAATCAAAAACTGTCTCATTAATTCCTTTCTATGTTTTTTTTTTTTTTTTTTTTTTGGATCTCTATACTTAGTCCTACACAAAACTTTTCTCTAAATTATTAGTTCCTTTAATTTACGAAAATTAGTAATTAATAATCGCAAACTAATATATTCTGAAAAAAAATTGTTTAATAAGCAAATATGGAAGAGGATTTGATGTCACTGAGTTTTTAATGTCACTAATTAAGTTCAAGAACGGCATCAATCTCGGTTCGTAGTACTAATCCAAAATTGAATCTAAAGAGGAAAGAATTTTGTTGATTTCAAGTAAACATGGTAAAATTGGGAAATCAAATTATGCAAATTTGAAACAATTAATAGGGGAAAATTTTCTAAAATAAAGCAAAATACTCGTCTCTACCCAAATTAGTTGTGTGCAGCAAAAGAAACAAATTATGATTGTAGCAATATATATATACACGTACGAAACAATCTCTATATACAGAGAGAGGACGATATTAAATAAAGAGATAATCTCTTTGTCCCCCATCATTTATCCCCCTTAAACGTCCTCCATCCGTTTCTGCTGGAACCGGTATGAATACCAGTTGGCAAGTGGTATGAACATCATGATACATTTAGTATGAACACCCTCTGAGAGCTCTATGAACAATGCAAATTGGGAGAAAATTTTTTTTGGCATATTTTCCATGTGCAAAAATAAATTAAGCACGTGCTTAATTCAATTTCAGCACGTGATGAAAATCGGAGCGCGCGCGGGTGTTCATACTGCTTATTCGCGGGTGTACATATCAAATGGTCTTTGGTGTTCATAGTTGACATGGACGGGAGTTGGTATATTTTCCACGTGGAAAAATAAATTAAGCACGTGCTTAATTCAATTTCAGCATGTGATGAAAATCGGAGCGCAATCGGATGTTCATACTGCTTATTGGTGGATGTTCATATCCAATGGTCTTCGGTGTTCATAGTTGACGTGGACGAGAGTATGCGCACGGGGGACATTTAAGGGGGATTTTTTGTGGGGGACAGTTAGCATCCCTCTTAAATAAAAGAGATAATCTCTTTGTCCCCCATCATTTGTCCCCCTTAAACGTCCCCCATCCATTTCTGCTGGAACCGGTATGAATACCAGTTGGCAAGTGGTATGAACACCACGATACATTCAGTATGAACACCCTCTGAGAGCTCTATGAACAATGCAAATTGGGAGAAAATTTTTTTTGACATATTTTCCATGTGCAAAAATAAATTAAGCACGTGCTTAATTCAATTTCAGCACGTGATGAAAATCGGAGCGCTCGCGGGTGTTCATACTGCTTATCCGCGGGTGTACATATCAAATGGTCTTGGGTGTTCATAGTTGACATGGACGGGAGTTGGCAGATTTTCCACGTGCAAAAATAAATTAAGCACGTGCTTAATTCAATTTCAGCACGTGATGAAAATCGGAGCACGCTCGGATGTTCATACTGCTTATTGGCGGGTGTTCATATCCAATGGTCTTCGGTGTTCATAGTTGATGTGGACGAGAGTATGCGCGCGGGGGACATTTAAGGGGGATTTTTTGTGGGGGACAGTTAGCATCCCTCTAAATAAAATACGTACCTTTGAAAGAAGAATATGACGGCCGAAAAATTGATATCTATTATCTAGGGTTTATGAAACTATTGGAAATTGGGAATGAAAATACATTTGGCCTCTCTCTGGCTCTCTCAAATACAATGTATTATTATATAGAATTCTCAATTAATAAAGAAGAAGGAAAAATTAGGAAAGGAATAAAGTAAAAAGAAAAAACGAAACTGAAAGTGAGCAAATAGACAAAAAAGAACCACTAGCTAGCACGAGAGAATCACTGAATTCTGATAACCGTTTGATTTGTGTTTTATGGCTTGGATCGAATTCTCATCAACGGTCTTTCTAAATTATTTTCATATTGTGAACCATGTTCATTCTTCAGTTAATATTTTCACGGGAATACATATATTTTTTATATAATAAGTTAATAACCAAAAGTTCTTCTCCTTGAGTCGAAAGTGGGATCTAGTGACAATATAACAAGTTAATAACATAAAGAAGAATATGAGACGTGAGCTTAACACAAAAACATACCAAATTATATTCAAATTTTGATTTATATGGTTCAATAAATTATTAATATCAAAATCATGTTACATGCACAAATTTTTTATTTTTAGAAATTCTAAAGTATTTATTTCAGATTTTGTAAAAGTTACATATTAAACATTACATTGATTATTTTATTAATATTGTATAGTTGCTATTGAAAATTCCGAAATAAATACTTATAAATCTCAAAAAATGAAAAATTTTTGCATGCTATAAAATTTTGATATAAAGAATTTATAAGCCATATAAATCAAAATTTGGGTATGATTTGATATGTTTTCGGTGTTAAGCTCACGAAAAGTCTCTATGAGCTTAAGAACACCGTAGTTTTACTCCATATATGTTCATAAAATAAATCTTCCAACAAAAACTTATTGACACAAATAGATACTTTTTTGTTGAGTTCTTTCTTTTTTGGCTTTTGTACATGCAAATATCCATTTCTTGAGTTAGAACATCGTTCTAACGTTAGTATTTCGGACCGAAATACTAACATCTCAAAATATATGTTATTATATCTAAAACCATGATTTATGGTGCTCAATAAATTCTTTATATAAAAATATTGAGAGATTAAAAAAATTATTTTTTAAAGTTTTCTATGTATTTGTTTTGTATTTTTGAAAGTAGCATATATTAACATCAATATTATTTTTATTTATATATGAGATCTTTTTTTCTTTTTTTTTGTTATGAAGTGCCCGTAGGCTTGCATTAGCCATAAAAGAGATTTGTACATGAGAGTCTAGTAGACTAATTATATTACATCAGATGAAACTCAGATTAAAAGTAGGAAGAGTATATCCAACATAGTCCAAACTATCTATCCTAGCCAAATTTGTGAGATTATGGGCCTCTGTATTCTCTTCCCGTGGTATGTGAACCACCTGGTATATGAGATCTTTTGAAAAATTCAAAACAAATATTTAGAAAACTTCAAATTTTAAAAGTTATGTATCCCCTAATATTTTTATGTGAAGGACTTACTGAGCATCATGATATCACACAAAGAGTGCCATATATTTTTGAAGTATTAGTACTTCGAATCAAAATGGTAAGCGTAATATATAGTCTAACTCTATGTGGTATATATGTTGGTAGAATTAATGTATCGGAGATGCAGAGACAGCATAACCAATTAAAATAGGCCGAAATCAAAGCCACAGGCCATCGACTACTGGGGCCTGGGCCTGAGCCTGAGCCTGACTCTATATATTTGGGCTAAACATCGATCCTATCCTTTTTATTGTATATACTAATCTTGGACGGGATTCTACAGTATAATGAACAGTAGAATCTATTTTTTTTTTTTTGACATTGGTGCACAACGGGCCAAAAGCATGGAAGTAGAGTTGACAGATTGGCTGGTCGGATCGGGTCAGTTTGACCGAATAGAAATGTCGGGTCGGATTCGGGTTCGGGTCGGGTATCGGGTTGACAGCTGCCGGCATTTTTTTTTTTTTTTTGTGTCGAGTTCAGGTCGGGTCGGGCGGTTTTTTCAGCTATGGTAAGCTTTTGCACCTTTATTATCGGGTCATATCGGGTTTCGGGTTTCAGGTCGTTCGGGTTTGAGTCAGTCTGACTTTCCCTGATACACGTGTCGGCTTCGGGTCATTTTGACTTTCCCTGAAACCATGTTGGGTTGGGTACTGGTCGGGTTGGGTCTGGCGGATTTTTCGGGTCGGGTCAGATTTTGCCACCTCTTCATGGAGGTAAACATGAGACAAGTAAATAGTTTGCACTATTTGCACATTGCTATTCACCCTTTTTTTCTTCCTTTTTTATATTGAATCTTTCCTTTCTTTATTAATTATTTCATTTTTGATGATTTATAGTTTAATTTTAGGTGTTCATATGACTCTAAAGATATTGATTTTTATTTTTAAGTGTTCAAAAGGCTGATCATAAAGAATATAGATATATCAACAATGATTGATTTTATAATTAAATTTAATTTGCAATGAATTTAAAAGTATAATAGTTTATAGAAATATTGACTTCATTTAAATTTTATGTAGAGACTATTTAATTTAATATTAACACATCACAACAAACTAAATTATATAAATATTATTTTATTAAGCAATACAAAGAGTGGGTTTTCTTAAGAAATTTTATTTTAACAATTAATCTTACAAACATTTTTTTTTTACATTAATTAAATTTCAAATTTCATTTAAATTTGATAGTCTTTAATGAAAACACAAATTGTTTTTTTTTTTTTTATTTCACTAGAAACTCAAATTGCTTAAAAAAAATAAATGATATTGCTCAACTTTTTCTGTCGAAGCAAAGCGAGGCGCTCTTCTAGTGATTCCTATTCCTACATGATCAGGGACGGAAATATGTTCATAGCATAGGTCCTTTTGTTTTTGCTTTCTTATTTTTTGGGAAGACCAATGTTCGTTCGTTCGTTCGTTCACTATTCCGTCCGTATTAATGGCGATGGGGAGGATGTACAATTGTATGTACAATGTAAATGTATGAGAAATTGAGAATCATATTATCATATGATATGATATAGTAGTGTGCCTGAATCTGAATGTGCACGCATGTACATCATGTACATATATGTACTATATATGTCATTGGAAAAGAAAAGCAGCTGCAGTCATTCCATATCTGCCAACAGTCTCAGTCAAATCAGTTGAGGGGAAAGTTACTACTGTCTCTTTCCTTTAATAGTCCCTTACCCTACCACACACTTCAACTTATACAACTTCATTAATTCATTTATTTCTTCCAAATAAAAAATAATTCATTCATTCCTGCCCATTATATCATATCGAATTCATTATTAAATCGATCAAAATGATAATGATAATAATAATAATAATTAATATATAGGTTGTGATAGAATCAATTAACATATACACGCATATATACAAATAAGAAGTAAGCATTGTTCAAAGCAAATTAAGTTGCACCCAAAACGGGGAGCAAGGACAATTTACATACATATATACGTTTGAAACTTTGAATTATTCACAGGAAACCCCACTTATAATTTGTATTAAAATGGTGTAATAACAATAAATTAAAAATAATAATAATAATAATAATAATAATAATAATATGTGGTACGTCCTGATATGAGGGAACAACGGTCAACAGATGATGAACAACAATACATCACGAGTAGAGAACTAGAGATAAGAGTACCTCGTGGTCATGGAGACCCACAGCAAACACAGCACAGTGAGATAAAATATTATCAACAGTGCAAAGATAAGTTTCTTTGCTTTGCTTTGCTTTTGGTAATTGGTACAACAAGTTGAAGCCAGCAAGGATATTACAACATCCGGCTCTACCATTTACACTTACTGCTCAACCTTTTATGTTTTATTTTCTTTAATTAAATTTAATTGGAATAATTACCAAAACCCTAAAATTAGTGACCTCTCAAACAGTAATTAATTATTTAATTAATTAATTAAATTAATAGATAAATTTATAATAAGTAAATTTAACGTATTAGGAGTAGAAACTAAGTACACATAATTAATCAGATCAATCATGACTAGCTGAATGAACCAAGTAGCTCCAATTCCAACATCATTTTTTTTTTTCTTTTGACAAGTGAATTTTATATCACCTGGCCTCTCCCATTTCTTCCTAGGACAGAATTCACCATCCTATATAATTTATTAATCCCGGAATGACCTTGATTTTACTTTGAAGTGATAATATAGAGCTATAGAAAATATTTGGAAAAAATTAAAAACAATATATCACTTTGAACTGATATATAAGCAGATCAACTAATTAATCTCAACACAGACTCAAAACCATTTAATTCTGAGCACAATTAGCTAGCATATACACCTAAAAATCAGCAAAACATAACAGAAACGAGAGAAAAGATGTAGCAGGAGATAAAAAACCTAATTAATTGAGTTAATTAAACCTAATCCATGCTTAATTTTCAGCTCTTCAAAATAATTGGAATTAATTAAGTTGAATTAATTGCATATATATGCATGCAGGCAGGCAGGCATGCCTATTCTCTCCAGCAGACGAGCATGGTGATGCAGCGGCGCATGATGTAGAAGCGAGCCCGCTGTTCTCTGGCCAAGACGGCACACCGTCTTGATACCGAGCGGGCCATCTTTCGCACCTTTCTGCTCCCTTTCTTTGAGAGCTGCTCCTTCTCATCCATGTACTCCTCCATCAACCTGTTTATTATCAACTTGGTTGTCTTCTATATCAGAAATTAAGGAAATTAAGGAGCCAAGGAAGTGTAAAGTGTTGATCTTTGAATGTTTGGTTTTGTGGGTGTGTAGTGTAGTGTAGTAGTAGCAGACTAGTAGTGGAAAGTAGAAACTGGTCTGTGACTTGTCAGTTGGAGAAAGGCAAGCATGCCAATAAATATAAAGATATGGATTTCCTCAAAAAAAAATATATAAAGATATGGAGACAAAAATAATATTGGCCCAATTAATAAAGTATAGTAATAGCATTGACATTTTTACCATTGTAGGCTCGTAGCCCAAATCTATTTCGAATGCATCCTTTTTCTTTGAAGTATAAATAAATAAAGAGGAGGGATCCATTTACAATGCTTGTAATGACAATTTTGACAATAGGGATTTTGAAAAATTTATAATAATTCATAAAAAATCATAAAAAATGGAAAAACTTTTATGGATGCATTCTTTAACTTAGTGATTAATAGTGTTTTAAATTTCAATCAATTTGAATATCGTTTGATAGTTTATCAAAATTTTATACATTTTTTAATGGTTAAAATTTAACGAGATTTAATGAGCTACCAAACGTCACTAAAATTGAATATAATTTGAAACATAATCAATCTATTAGTTAATAATATCTTTATAAACTTTTTTCTATTTTTTAGAATTTTTAACTATTTTTACAAATTTTTCAAAATCTTCATTGTCAAAAACTTGATTATTTTATTAATATTGTATAGTCATTTTTTTAAAAAATCTCAAACAAATACTTAAAAATTTTTAAAAATGGAAAATTTTTGTATCCCATAAGGTTTTGATATAAAGAATTTATTGAGCCATATAAATCGAAATTTGGAGGTGATTTGATAGGTGTTTTGGGGTTAAGCTCACGATATATTTGCTCTATAAGTAATATTCATCTGAATCATCCTTTTAATGATTTCCATAATGAATTTTTAAATTTGATAGACGTAGGTAAATTAGGTGCATTTTAAATTTTTTTTTTAAAAAAAAAAGTGGACTATTTTGCCCACCACTTCCCATTTCATTTAAGGAAGCCAAAAGTCAATTACATCCTACAAATACTAGATATACATAATCCAATTAAGGAAACTGTAAGCAACCTACCAAAATATTATAGAACTAAGCTAAACTGGTAATACTGAAAACACAAAATAGTCTTCATGCTTCAGTTTCTTCTGCCAGAGTTTGTTCATCTCTAAGCAAAGTGGACATTTCACTCTCTTTACCTGTCCAATGTTCAAACAAAGTCAGAATCTTAAATACAATCGAATTATAACTAGGTAATGATTTATTTTCAAAGATTGCTTTATTTTTATAATCCCAAAAAACCCAGAAAGCAGTACAAATCAAGCTTTGAACATATGGTCTGTTATTTGTAGAGATGGCAAATCGGACGGGCGGGTCAGGTCAGTTTGACCTTCTAGAATATCTCAGGTCAGGTTGGGTCGGGTGATGGGCGGGTCGGGTCGGGTCAATTTTAATATCTACTTTTTTTGTATCGTATGTTGATTTGAGTTGGATTGGATGCTATTTGATCTCAGGTCGGGTCGGGTTCGGATCAGATCGGGTCCAGTCGGGTCAGTTTGACTACCTGAAAAATTCCGGGTCGGGTCGGGCGGGTTTCTCGGGTCGGGTCAGGTTCTGCCACCTCTAGTTATTTGAATCTAAATGTAATGCACTATTCCACAAAGCTTGAACTGATGATAAATCCAATCTTATTCCCCTATTATTCCTATCATTAAAAGTTTCCCAAAATTGAAGCATTAAAGGGCAATGAATAAATAAATGATCAATATCTTCAATATTCCCACAAAATTGAAGCATTTTAAATTACTATTAAAAAGCTCACACCTTGCTTTGGACTGAAATTATTATATCTTATAATAAAGGGCCGAAAGCTCATCTCCTGTGAAAAAAACTAATATGGACGTTAAATTTTAATGAGCCAGGACATTAATGTATATTAACGGTGGTGGTCAATCTAAGTAAACAATCAATGACTGAGATTTCTTCTTTAAAGAAGATAGAACTTTTATGTCAAAAACTCCAATCTCCTTTTATCATGAATAAGGATAAGAATGTATAACTTAAAAGTCTGAGTAAGGGCTGACAAGTAAGCTCTGTGATGTAAGATTATTTTTCTGATGACAAAATAAAGCAACTACATAAAGAAATAAGTAATAAATCGACTAAAACTTGTTTACTGTAGTCCTTTTTATTACCTTGATACTTTCTAATAAATTTGAACCATTTATTTGTAATGGTAAAACTACCAAGATCTCAAATAAGCTAGCTATGCCCTTATCCATGTTACTTTTTTTTTAGGGTAAATTTTCCTGAGTTTAAGAATAATACTCAACTATAGTATTTTCTCAAAAAAAAAAAAAATACTCAACTATAGTAATTTAACATACGATATGTTAAAACCAAATCGAATTTTGAGGTAAACCAAACTCCAACTAAGTCATCTTTATCTCAAAAGAATAACTATATATCGACCTACTATATATCCCAATCAAATCAAGGCAAACAAAACTAAATCCAAGTCGAGCCGACAAAAGAAAATGAGTTCCGAAACTAACTTAAATTGACCGTCGGATTAGTCAGAAGATTCGTGCAGATCAATCAGATCTCCAATCAGGCAACGAGGGCCCAATAAAATAATCCCCGCAATTCCCCGCCGCCAAATACGGATTTACCGCCGCGCCTCCTCTCCCCTCTGCTCTCTTTTCTTCTCCGATCACCGAAACAACGATCCAGTCGCCGAAACTGAATCGGAGAAGATGGAGAAAGGAGGCGACGATCTCAAACCCACTCCCTCCATCCGCAAGGTGACGACATCTTTCCACCCAGTTCTTCCTCTACATGCTTCCTTGCTTACCATCTAATCAATCAATCAAATGGCTAATGGTATTTTTTGTTGGTTCTTTGAATGTTTGTTTCTTTCTTTCTTGCAGATGAAATTCGCGCCCAAAAGACCCACCCAGAAGAAGCCCCAGCCCCCAAAACTGTATTTCACCCAAAACCCACAAATTGTTCCTTCTTTTTACTTCATCTACTTCCATTTCTCCATTCATTCATAATTCATACATTTGTGTTTTTTATCTACTCATGTGTTTGATTGTTTCAGAGAAGAGACAAGCCGCATCAAGGAGGAACCGGTGGACACTGACTTGCTTCTCCAAATGAAAACTGCCAAGGTTGCTTCTTCCCTCTTTCCTTTCTCATCACCACCAAATCCTTTATCTGATAACAAATAAGTAAATAACTAACACATTTGGGGGCTTGAATTTCTCTTGCAGAACAATGCTGCTTTCGGTAGCAGGAGGATGCCAACTCCCACTGACGAAAAGGTCAAAGGTAACAATTGCTATCTACCCAATATTAGTGCTCTTAAGTCCAAAGTTGGAGTCTTTTCAACACAGCCAAATTTGAGAAATATGTTGCATATGGTCATAATTTAGTAATATTTGTAAAATATATGCCTACATTGTCCTATGTATACTGATATCTAACTGGTGATACAACTTTTGCAATATTCAGCTAATCCAGACCTCATTGCATTTGGAGCAACTACTTCTTCATATAAAATTTTTGGTGCTTCTGCTTCTGGTAAGTGCACCTAAATACATGCTTCTCCTTGATGCCTTCTTAGATATGATGCCTCTTATAATTAGCATGTACCTCAAATTAAGTTATCATCATTCACTTAGTATGCAATCTGCTTACTAGATTGTTCATTTTTTTGTTCTTTATGTTCGTCATCCAGGTTTATCTTCTAAAGCAGAGAAAAGTGAAAAAGAATATGTCTTCCCTTGGGTGAGTAGATATTACAACACATTAAGCAATAATTTCCTCTACAGATTTAGCGATTAGTTATCTGATTTCAAATTGTCAGTTCCACCAGTGTATTTGATATTTATGTCTTATTGATTTCGTTCCTCCCAATTGATATGTTTGTGGAGACATTATAAAATTGTCTATTACAATTCGAGCTGGCTATTGTGTATTCTGACAATACCGTTTATTTTCTTCTCTGTGCAGGATGAAGCGATAAACTATCCTATCACACTTCCTTTAAGAGACGACAGAAGAGATCCAAGTATTTCACCTGTTTTTTTTTCCCCTTTTCATAGTGTATATTTTAGGTTTTTACTTCATATATCACTTCAATTTTTCTCCTTGCAGAAATTCTTAATGAGGAGGAATTTAGTGGTTCGGCTGTTAGTTCCTTTGCAAAAGGAACTGAGTTAGATTCAGCCTCCAAACTTGGCTTGAACGTACGTCTCTTTTCCTTTTCAATTGCATGAAGTTTCATGTGCTATTTCTGCAAACTGCCTGATATTGTGTGCATTACAGGAATCTTAGATGTATCTGTATGTATATTACAAAACTATGAAGTATCATACCAATATACTACTTTTCATTTCATTTAACAAAGATTGGCCCAAGTTATCCCTACATCTCTCATTAGTTTTATATGAACAATGTTACAGAAATATTATTAACATAATTGTGAAAAGGCAATAAATATGTGTGGGAATACTTTGTACTCATTTTTTTTCTGTTATACTAATTAAAATGGCCCAGCTATGAGTTCTCTTTTTTAATTAAATGACTTGCTATTGCAGATAAAGAGTGACATACCGCAAATGATGTTCTTTCAGCTGCCAGCAGTTTTACCTCTGTCCAAGCCTGATATGGAGGCCAGTGGTTCGAAGGATGCAAAGAAGGGGGGGTGTAAGCTGAGGGATTTGTCAGCAGGCTATATGGGGAAATTACTGGTGTACAAAAGTGGCAAAGTAAAGATGAAATTTGGAGACAATCTGTTTGATGTGAGTGTTACTTACCGTGCAAACGCAAACAATATCAAGCATTGAACTTTGAATTAAGTGGTTTTATTTTATTTTTCACAATTGCTTCTTGCTTATTGCAGTACTATGAAGAACAAATTACCTGGGCCATATAGTTGTTGCCATTTCTCATCTTTGTAACATTTTTTTTTCTTCTAAAATTTGTAGGTTTTTCCAGGGTCCGATTGCATATTCAGCCAAGACGTTGCAGCGGTTAATTTGAAAGACAAGCAGTGTTGTGTGATTGGACAGCTTGGGAAAGAGCGGGCAATTGTAACCCCAGATGTTCATTCCATGTTGGATTCTTGAATGGAGACCCAAATAAATTTTGATTCCAGTAGGGATTTAGTTAGCACTTGATAAATACATAGAAAAGAAAAAGGTTTCTTTTATTTGTTTATTATAATTCGCGTATGTGTTTTGGATTCAGGTTGGCTTAATTTGCATTAATGGCCAGTTTGCAAATTGCAGTAAGGAATTTGATTTCATATGTCATGAATGTGGTCTTAATTCTTTTATGAATGTGATATACAAGAAAAAGGATATCAGTTACAGATGATACTTTATGATAATGATATTGTGATAGTATGGATGATGGGTTTTAGTTTGAAAAACATGTATAATCCGTCTATAAAATCTGGTCATTCTCTTTGAAAAACATGTATAATCTGGTCATTCTCTTTTGTTTGACATACCTACATGTATTTATGTGCTTGTCATAGCATATAACTATCAACTTTACTCAGTTGATATATCAGTTAATTGGAATATAATATCTATTAGTCGGAAATAACTATCAATTAAGTATAGCTATATATTAGTTAATTGGAATATAATATCTATTAGTCGGAAATAACTATCAATTAAGTATAGCTGTATATTAGTTAATTGGAAAATAATATCTATTAGTCGGAAAGATATATGTGTTAATTGAAGAACAATATCTATTTGTTGATTTAAATACGGTAGATGATGGATGTACATCACTAAAAATGGATTCTATCTATTCTTTTTTAGATTTAGCTTATAATAAACGAGTTAGAAGTGTAAAATGAAATGAAGGTAAAAGAAAATTGAGCCCATATGATAATATCATTTTGGGTTTTCCTTTGCAATAAAAAAGCTCAAAGAAAAGAAGAGAAAAATGGGCCTTGAGAAAAGCCCAACACAGAAATTGTTATCTTTTTTTCTTTGTGATACAACCAACACGCCACTCCTCTCCTCTGCTCCGGGCCTCCGGCGACGGCGACTGCCATGGCGACGGCGTCTGTCTGCACAGTTGGGAATCCGTTTGCTCCTCCTGGACACCACCTACGCTGTTCTTGTTCCACCTCAGGACCCTCTCTTTTTCTGGTATCATCCTTCTCCTCCTCAGTGTCAGTATCAGCATCAGCATCAGCATCAGCATCAGCAATGAGAAGAAAAGGACATGCAGTATTTGTTAGGCGCTGTGATGGGTCTTCATCACAATCTTCATCTGAGGAGGAGGAGGAGGAAGTGAAGGATGTCGGCGTCAGAGTTGCCCTCTCGCTGCTTGTCTTCTACAAGAGTCAGCCACTCACTCACTCACTCTTCAAATTCCTACTTGAAAATAAGAACCAACCTTTGGTCTAGTGGCTAAAGGTAACGCTCTCCGTGTGGGAGGTCGCGGGTTCGAAACCCGGATGTGGGGTCTTTTATAGACATTTAAATTTGAGTGGCTTGACCCTCATTTTATCTCAAAAAAAAAAAATTCCTACTTGAAAATTGAAACCCATCATTAATTATCATGATGTGTAGAATGTAACTGAGCCATATCGGTACTGGTTTCTTTCAGCTCAGATATCTCCCTTTCTCCCCAGAAGCTGCCGGTACGTGCCCACGTGTAGCGAATACTCTATGCAGGCCTACAAGAAGTATGGTTTTCTCAAGGGCTCTGTGCTCACTGCTTGGCGCATCTGCCGCTGCAATCCCTTTGGTACCTAATTCCTACCCTTATTTTATCATTTATATATCCAATTATAAAATTACGAATACATATATGTTTATTGTAAATTTGATCCTACTATGGATTGCTACTGGACTTCTGGTACAGTTTCTTAGAGATCCAGGGCAGCTGAAATTTAGTAGGTTAAGTTTGACTAGGAGGCTCTTCAACAAATGTGCTTGTATGATATTATTATAGATCTTGTGTGTGTGTTTTTGTGGGTTGGTTTGTTGGGGGAGGATAATAAAAGTTCAGGAAATAGGAGTTGATGTCATCCCGATGACAGTCTAGATGAGATCATGAGAAGCTCTTTGCATATTTTTTATTTGTGCAAAGGAAAGTAAATTATAGTGTCCTGTAGGACAGCGTGTGCACTTATTCTTCGTAATGGCATCGATGATATGTTAAGTTAGCTGGTCAAATTTTGCTCCGGTTCCGTTTGTTATTTCTTTCGTAGGCTTGTTTAGCAAGACGTATACTTGTATAGCCACTATTATGATATTGTCATGTCGCTGGCATTATGTGGGGGGCTTAGAAAGAGTAATGAAAGAGACCACCATGCAATAAGCCGGAAGCCAAGAATGAATTTAGCTTTTTTTATATGTTGCCTGCTCTTTTTATAAAATTTAGTAATGAATGAATAATGAAAGATAATGCCATGTAGTATCTGTTGCGAAGGTCTCTTGCTTGACCTGTCAGTGGCATCCTTTGTCTAATCCAATATGAGTATGTATCTTTGTCCATGACCGGTACCAGAGATACCAGCTAAGGGGCATAAATATAGTTGATTTAGATGTGAACTTAACCACTCCCGCCTTTCTTTCTATCTCAGGAGTCTGCATTAGTGATTTCATTTTTATGAAGATAACCTGCTTCTATCATTAACCGGGCAGTTAGTATAATAAATATAATAATTAATAAGTTATTTCATTTTATTATTTCAGGTGGATATGGGTTTGATCCACCACGATGGTTTGGTGAAGGAAGAGAAGAACCTCCATCTGATCTATGACCTCCAATTTTTGTACCAGCACCAGTTGAATGTATATAAGAAGCATTGTTTTTCTTCAATGCTTCTTTCTGTGGGCTGGACCACAGTATAAGCTAATTGTCAGTACACTAAACTTTTTTTTTTAGATAAAGATGAGGGTCAAGCCACTCAGATTTAAATGTCTATAAAACACCCCTATCCGGGTTTCGAACCCGCAACCTCCCATACGGAGAGCGTTTCCCTTAACTACTAGACCAAAGGTTGGTTCTTGTCAATACACTAAACTATAACTGCATAATAGATCTTAGTAAGGTGCACGTGGCATGTACCATTTCACATCCTCCGCAGTACTGCAAATTGCAGTTAATTACATGGGTTGTTAGATTGTTTCAAGATTCGATATCCGAGCCTGCACGAATCTCAAGAAGATCCAACGGTCCACGTGATTAACTGCAAGTTGCAGTACTGCAGGGGATAAGCACTCGGCATGTACATGCACATATATGCAGTATCTGTATCAAAATAGATAAATAGAATGAGAAGTGACAAGGGCCTCTGCTCGTTTAATGTGCCTTGCGATTCTTATGCCGATTTTGTAGGCTTTTAAGCTCTTAATTATTGCCACTATATGCAGAGCTAATAATAAAATTATCAGAGTTGGTAGTACCACCCATGAAAGTATTGCATGATTGGTTGGTTCCACTGGTGGGGATGGAATGATGACTTTTGATGTTGCATTTTGTTCTCTCTTTTATAATCTTCAATTGATAATTGATAATTTTATAATTACAACTTGATTTCTCTGATCTGATTGGGAACCAAGCTCTTTTCAGCCAGAATATTCTCTCCCTAATTAAACAATTAAAGACATAACAGTTGTTATATATGATTCAAACTACCAGTACAGTCGCCGCAACACTCTAGTTTCAAGATGGTATTACTATTATATAATGAACAAGAAATGGATTTATTAATAAGCAACAAAGAACTTGAGAACAGGCCACAACTTGATTAAGAAAACACCTGATCCTGATGGGTGCATGCAATGTACAGCATCTAAATCACACGAAAACCACCCACAATTTCAGTACACATACTTCCTCTAACTATAGTTAACATAAGCAACCCTGTTCAGAGCTACAACAGGCTTCTCACAGTCATACCTCATGCCTATTCTACAAGCATCATACTACCAAGAGAACATGAAACAAAAAGAGCTAAACATAAATTTTGCCATGTACACCCTTTCCTCCATCGCTAACCTCATCTCCTTATTCTACAACCTAAACCAAAAACATCTGGAATTAGTAGCTATTAAGCAAGAAAACAACAATGCATTTAAACATTGAACTGAGGTGGCACTATATAGAAATATATTACTACCCACCTGATCTGCTGGTCATCTTCCATCTTGGCAGAACTTCAATACACTCCATAGGACCATACACAGCAAAATATAACATTCATGTAATAATAAATATTAAGTTCTTGTAGCTAGATTACATAAACAAAGGGCTGCATGTGTAAACTCCGAGAGATAGACGACAAGTCTACTCCAAGTCATTAGCTCTCCAAGTACACAAACCATACACAATCCGCCCCTTCCATCCCTGAAGTAACCATCCATGATCCACATCCACCACAAAATCCTTGTGATAACATGATTTCACCTTATCTCTCACCTTCGTTACTATATCATTGTTCAAAGGAAGCTGCTTGAACCCCGCCCGCATATCCCTCACTTGCCATTGTTTATAGGTTTCAGGTCTTTCTACTCGTTCCAACCCTTCACAGGCAATCACATTCAGTGCAGTTCGGCCAAACAAGTCCCTCTCCATCAAGAGTCGCTGCTCATTCTCCCTGGGTACATTTGCATCAAGCATGTCAAATAGTGCTGAGTAATGGAACAGTGCCTCTCGGAAACGGGTCACAAAAAATGGGGCACTGTATGACCCATTAACTATCCCATGAATAAATACACAGGGGTTTATCTTCCTTATAAGTTTCAGCACCATATCTCTGGGGCTATCAGTGGTTACGGTCTCGTCTGGTAAGCTTTTCAGCTGGAAGAGACAATTCACCACAGTAACCTCATTCGGGTCGATGTCAATTTCCTCCACCTTGATCGTCTCCCATTTGGCGGCAATTGCTTTGTATTCAAATGGTACATTAAAATGTGCCGCATAATCAGTCAGACGCCTCCCGGTCTCATTTAGCCGCTCAGCAGGTCGAAAACCAGGTTGTGGATGATCTATGCCAGTTATCTTCAGATGGGGGGGTCCACCAGGACGGGTTGACAGGCGTTGCAATAAGCAAGGCCACTGGAACCCATAACTTAATCCGAAATCAATGATATGCAGCCTGTCAGAACCCATAGACACATCCAAGATAGTCTGGTTAGCGAAGAAGAAAGAGACTTTCTTGAACGGGCACGCAGCCATGTAAAGCTGGTATGCCTTGAGAAGCTCAGCAGCAGAGGTTCGTTTTGCAACGAGAGACTGGTACAGGTTGATGCCATTCCCTGCCAAGCGGGCCTGGAGTCCCTCAGCAAAACATTGAGCCAATCGCTGAGTTGCATCACCAGTGGCTGAGGCATGCTGCCGCACCTGCCTTAGAAGCTCATTAGCACTTCGTCTGTCATCGGTGGCAACAGCCTGATACATTTTACATAAAAAGGAATTAACCACAGCAAATGAAAAGCAAAACACTATTTCCAGAAAGAGAAATTGGGAAAAGAATGTAGGATAAAATCAAGTTGACTGTAGTGAAGTTGTAAACCTGAGCGCAGTGGATAAGAATAGTGCGCAAATCAACAACCTCACGAGATGCCTTCCTCCTGCCACGGCCCTTGGGGTTGGCAGCAGCGGCGGTGGCCTGGGCTGCAGCAGCGATTCGAACCTCCTCCCTGTGCTTTGCCTCCCGCAGGGCCGCAATGTCCATGCCACATTTGTCAGCGCTGCCCAGAAATACTTTATCAAACATTTCTCTTATGGACTCCTCTTCAGTGTACGCAGCTTGCTTGTTGTTCCTGCCATCTTCCTCTTCCACTTCATCTCTGTCCCGGTATGGGTTTTTCCTCCCTCTCTGCTGGCTTTCTGGAGAGGTGTCGTTGTTACTGTTACTGCTATTCTCTTCCTCCTTTACTTCCACAGCAAGGGCAGGTTGGTTTTTGCTTTCAGGGGTAGGTTCGGACCACGTCACATTAAAGTCGGTTGATTCAACATTGACAATTAGTTGCCTGGCTTTAGGAAGAAACTTCTCAGCTTCCTCTTGGCCTCTACGAAACATAGATTCCTCCAACCCCATAATCACCATCTTATTAGTACCGGTACTTGCTGTAGTGTTGGAATCCGTAGTAGCCACGCTGGTTATTTTAGCTGAAGAAATGTTATTTTGGTTCTCACTCCCTGAGCTATCCGAATTGGTGGTATTGGTGGTGTTGGTGGTGTTGGTGGTGTTACTGGTGGTAGGGGAGAGAGATGAGATGGAAGAGAACGAACCGGTACTGTTTGCAAACAGAAGTTGGCTACTGAGTTGATTCAAATCGACCTGGTCATTCGGCCACCCGTTAAACCCACCAAAATTGGCGTGACTGTTTGTATCACCATAAAAGAGGCTATGATCATTAGAGGTGATATCGTATGGGATGTTGTCGTCCCCCTTGTTATATGCTGAATCGGAGGGCCACTCTATGCCAGTCTGAAATGGTTCCAAAGCAGCTGGTTGAGCCGGAGCAAACTGAGCGAGGGGCAGCTCGTCAGTGGGGCCCCCACCAAGGATCGCTGAGAATTGTTGCTCGGTGGCCAACATGTCAGCAGGGTGGTACTGGCCGTCAAAGCGCTCCTCCTCCATGAGCAATCTGTCGATGTACGAGAACACAAAATCCGAGAAAATCACAGAATCATCAGAGGAGTCCTGTTCAGGGACCGATAAAGACGGGCTCAGAGTGGTATCAGAATTGATGGAACTGGAATTGTTGTTGGAAGATGAGAGACCAAAGGAGGAATTGGAAGACATGGCCGGGTCTTCATTCGGAGACGGCATGAACTCACCGTCAATTAGGAATGCTTCCGGCTGCAGAAGCTCGTCGACAGTGAAACCATCTAGCTCATGGATTTGAGACCCCATTTTCAGTATTCTCTTCCCCTTTCTGCTATCCCTGTGAAAATCCAACCAAAAGATTGTTCACGACAGGAGCAATAACCAAGCAAGAAAAAAGATTGATTGTGTGTAAGATTTATTCTACCTATTGAATTGGAAGTGATCAGTATGATGATCAGATGAAATTGGATCTGAAGGAAAGTTGGTACCAACTAATAACCAAGACCTCAACAATTAAGAAACAATTAAGAAGCAATTATTACAATTAAGAAGCAATTATTGAAAGCAGACAAGATTTAGGTTGGCATGAAAGAAAGAAATGAAATGAACCAACTGGAAATAGCAGAAAGTTATTGGCTTTCCACAACTAATAGAACAGAATCATTCAGCAAAAAAAAGAAAGAAAGAAAAAAAGGCAGCAGTAAGCAGTAAAAACAAATAAAGGGCATACCCAATTGCAGTATTATTTTTCCCTGGGAGGTATGAGGAATGAAATTGAGCAGGGGAGGGGAGGGGAGGGGAACGGAAGGGAAAGGAAGGCAAAACACAGACGCAAACCAACCGTATAAACAAATATATAATAATAATGCAATGGAGATGGTTTATTTATGATGATGTGTTTCTTAGTTTTGAGTTCAGAGTTTTGACCCAAGAAAGAAAGAATAATAAAGGCATGTGGGTGTGGAGATATTTGTTTGTTAAAGTATAAGTATGATAAAAGACAAAATGAAGAGGGATGAGATTTCATTTCAGATAAGAGACATATGATATTTGTATTGTATTTGTATGTAAATGTACCTCTCTCTCCTTTTCTCTTTGCCCGAGTCGACAATATAATGTGAGAGAGACAGAGGAGACTTGAGGAGGGGATCATTTAAGTACCCATTTATGCGTTAGCATGGACCTGGTCTATTTAACAGCAATCATGCTAGAGACTAGAGAGTTGTTGCATTCCTCTATATTTATTTATATCCGGATCCGATAAGAGCTTCTCATTACTTATGCAAAGGTTATGCAAACTTGTTTATTCCAAATTTATGAACAAACAAACAAACAAGCAATATTTTATAATTTATTTTAGAGTCATTATTTATAATCCGAAGCAAACACTTCAAATACTCTTAAGAAATAAAAATTTCTGTATCACCTAATATTTTTGTATGAAAATTTTATGAAGTCGGAGCCGTGGAGGCTATCAACTACTCTTTTCTAAACCAAGAATAATTGACCAGGTTCGGTTTTCCACAAAAAATGTAATGTGTGACTAACCTCATAAGATTTATATTTGTAAATTTCAACTCAAGCCAGTCATACAAATTAGGTCAATTGAAGGCTATCCTGTACAGTAAAATTGAATGGGTGAAAACTGAAAGGTGAAAAGGCAGGTAATGAGATGGGAGGATCACTTTCAATCTTACTCTCGATGAAGTTTTAGAAGTTAGGGGATGGTATGTGTTGAAAATGGGAAATTACCCTGTTCATTTAACAACATTTACACCCTCAAATCTGGAATGTACAACATGTAATCTCCTCCTCCCATTTTATTTCCCTTCATAATTATTTTCATCTAAACTGAGAAATATAATAGAAAGCTCTCCTCCTATCCTTCTAAGTTAGGAATCAACAAAAAAGAAATGAGGTATACCCTCTTAAATGTTTCCCATCTGTATACCCTCTTGTACATAAGGTATGAGTACCTCAATATAATAGATATGAACACTTGACAATACATTGTATGAACACTCAAGTAAAAACGGATGGTCATTCACCAGAACGTGGAATCTTGGACAAAATCACATCCTGTGGAATTAATACCCCACCAGCAAGGGTCAGAATCTGTCCCCTAAAAAGTTTTATGCGCGGATCTCAAAGCTGCCCATAAAATAATTTTACATTCAAAAGCTGACCACTCCAGCTACTTTGTGGACTGACCATTCTAGAGGATACACACTCATCTTGGACTAGTCCTAACAGAATCATTTACCAAAACATGGAATCTTGGATGGTCCAAGTATGAACACCAAGTACATCGATTATGAACACCTCATCATGGGAGGTATGAACACCCCGAATAATAAGTATAAACACTAGATTTGCGTAAACAGTTATTTACTATAAAACTATGATATAACAAATTTGACTATTAAGTGGTGGGACTCGACTTTTAGAGTCAAAACAAATGTGTAATTAGTGAGAATTTGAATCTTAAACTAGAATCTTTGATGGAATCTTGTGGAGGACATTTAAGGGGACAAGAAAATTTTCTAAAAAAAAAAAAAAAAAAAAAACTAGAAAGAATAGAGTTCAACAATTATACCAACCCAAAATAAAAGTCTACAATTTTTTTTGTCTTAAAAGAAAAACATATAACACACCCATACACTTATATTGATCTCCCTTCATTTCTTAAAATAGATTTTTGAAAAAAAAAAAAGATAAAATTAATTCTTCCATTTTTTTTTTCCTTAACCCTCCTTCCCAACTTCTTCTCAAGAACACATCGAGAGGGACTGAGATATGTTGTTTTCTTTTTGGAAAAGGCAAGGTATATATTTTGAGAATCTTGACAGTGGACTTCTAAAAATACTGAAAATAAATATTCACGATTTGTTAAAAAAAATAATATTTAATAAAATATTGTAAAACTTGTGAATTGATTATTTTGTTTTAAAATCTCAAGCATTCTAAGTAATTTCAATTGTCCAAAGATTTTTAAAATTATAATTATTGAAAATTGCATGAACTCTTGGTGAATTTTCAAATGATGTCCAAATTGAATGAAATTTGAAACACTAATGATTTACAAGTTAAACATACACAATATTGTCATTTTAAAGGTTTTATTAATTGATTAAAATTCTAAATTGCCGTTGTCAATACTCAATGATGTCAAATTAGCAATGTATAATAGTGCCACCATGTACTGAATGATTGTTAATAAGTTGAATGAAGGCCTACGGGCAGTTAAAGAAAAAGAAAAAAGAAATAATATTGTGAAGTTGAACATTGCCAATTGATCTCTTGTACAAATAATAAAGTTGTATTACGGAACTGTTAATTATTAAAAATAAATGAAAGGTGAAACTGGAATAGAACGTGAAATTTCACGGAAGTTGCGCCTAGGCCTAGCTTCTAGAACACTGGAGAGATCAGAGTGGAGAGCATAGTCCATTGGGAAATTTTTTTTTGGGGTAATGCCCTTGGAGCCCCCAATTTTTTCTCAAGTGACAAACACCCTCCCAATCTTTTTTTATAGACAAACACCCCTCTAAACTCTTGATTTGTGACAAACCACCACCCCACCTTATTTTCCATCCAACAACTAAACATCTGTTATCTTGAAAAGTTGTTTTGATATTTTATATTTTTTTTTTATTAATCATTTATAGAATGAGTTATAATTAAATTAAAAAAAATATAATTGTACCATGATAATTATTTATGTGATATTGTTTTATATATTTGGACTTTTTCACTTCAAAACATGGTTTACATGTTAACAAATAAAGTACAAAATTACATTTCGGTAGTAAAAAAAAGTGAGCATTAATAAAGCAAAACAAATTCATTTAATAAAAAAATCACTAATATCCATTTCTTAATTATATGAATAGAATTATATATGAAGCTCTTTTATTACTAATATATATATAGAGTAAATCTACGGTTCTCTTAGAAGTTTATGGTGTCCAATAGATTTTTTATATCAAAATCTCCTAAGATACAATTTTTTTGTTTTTTTTTTTTAGTTTTTGAAGTATTTGTTTTAAATTTTATAAAATGACAGCTTGTATATAAATATTGATTATTTTATTAATTATTATTTTGAGACCATCTTAAAACAACTAAAACTAATTAAAAAAACTTAGGAGAACGGAAGTCTTCCGATTTAATTGATAATGTACATTAATATAAATCAAAATTATTTAGATGAATTTTTGCCAACCCACTAAATATTTTAAGCGAAATATATTTTTTTAATTATATTTCAATTAATTGATTAGAATATAAATCTTGAAACAAATTAAAATAATTAGATTATTAATTTTCTAAGGTATAAACGGTTTTGTTGGATGGAAAACCATATTTGTTGGATGGAAAACAAGGTGGAGTAGTGGTTTGTCACAAATCAAGAGTTTGGGGGGTGTTTGTCTAGAAAAAGAAGATTGGGGGTGTATGTCACTTGAGAAAAGATTGGGGGCTCCAAAGGCATTACCCCTTTTTTTTCTAGATGAAGTCCATTGGGAAATGGAATGCCTACTGAATCATAGATTATATAGCTAGATAGCTTAAGCTTAGATTAATAAATCTAGCATCAATATATATAATATAAAGGCATCATATTATTGGTCTGCTCTGCTCTGCTCTGCTCTGCTCTTCTTTATAACACTAACAGATCAATAAATAAATAAATAAAACAATGTGGCCGGGCCCCCACCAACAATTATCCAGGAATCAGGAATCAGGAATCAGGAGTGCCTTGAGAAAGAAGACATTATTATTTCCAAAGGCTTTTTAACTAAAAAGAAAAAGAAAATGAAAAAAAAAAAAAGAAGCACAAGAAAACAATACAAGTGGAAAACGCTAAATTGTGGGCCTCCTTTGACGCTGGTCACTGGGTCCCACCAAAAGGAAATCGTCCATATGTGTGTATATATATATACGGCCATCAGTTTTGACTTGACTAAATGGTACTGGTATCATATGCACTAATCTATGCAGTGATAGTGAAACTGTTGTGAACTCTGACCGCTCCAAAGTCCAAACAAAGAGAACAATATTTTGGATATGGCGCATAATTCCATCATTATTGTAGTGCCATTGTCAATGTTAAGGTGTAACCGTGTAAGTGTAACCAAAATCAATTCGATCGGATTCTATTCGTTATGGACATGCATCTATATATATGAATATAAATGCTCAGTATTTGTTTTCTACGTTTTCTGGTCCTATATTTATGTAAAAATGGAGTAAAACTACCGTGTTCTTAAACTCACGGAAGGATTTTGTGAGCTTAACACAAAAAATATATCAAATCACATCTAAATCTTGATTTATATGGTTCGATAAATTCTTTATATCAAAATCTTATAGCATGTAAAAATTTTTCCTTTTTAGAGATTTTTAAGTATTTATTTTTAAAAATCCGAAATAAATACTTACAATCTCTAAAAAAAATAAAATTTTGCATGCTATACGATTTTGATATATAGAATTTATTGAGCCATTTAAATCATAATTTGGATATGATTTGATATATTTTTTGTGTTAAGCTCACGAAAGGAACACAGTAGTTTTACTCGTAAAAATAATATATATGAGTATGAGTTATTTATTTGTAAGAAATATCCTAGTATTATTTAATAGTAGATTTGTACTTTTGTTGAAAAAAAATATTAGAGGAGGATTGTAAATAAATTATTCCACACTGATTTATCAAAATAAAAGATATAGATGCTAAATATGTGACTATAAAATAATTATACTGATAACTGCACCTTTTATTTACGTAAGGTCTAATTTAATTTTTTAATATATGTTTCCAAATTGATGTTATAGAATAGTGACGAGGAAGTTATACTTAACATCCGGTGCAAATAGGCTATATATATGTAATTTCGGGGTGTTAATAATTTATTTCATATTATACACAACTTTGACTTATCGATGAAGTATCAAATGATATCTATATGTGTTTTCAAATTTTGATGATTTTTGATGAAGTATCAAATGATACTCAAATTAAAAAAAATTTGAAGCACAATGAATGTATAAGTAATTACTTACGTGTCTGTAAAATATTACCAATTCTTGAATTTATTTAAAACTAGATAAGTGCATGCCTCGCGTTACTTCGGCAGTATATTAATATTTTTTAGAAAAAAAAATTGAAATGTAATCTTAAATCTTAAAAAGAGATAAAAACTAAAAAAGCATGAACTCTGAAGAAATAAGATATAAATTATGAAGAAATTTTTATATTATATAAGTTGCTATTTTTAGAGTTTTTACTATCTTTTTTATAGCGTACTTTGCTTATATTTTTAGAATTGATAGGGAACTGAAGTCATACACATCTCTTTACTAAAAAGAATACAAATAATAAAAAAAATAGAGAAGATCATAATAAATATAATTTCTAGAATTTTTTCACACAATTGTATTGTATATCTGAAAGGTGAGTATTTTAAAGACATAGTTGGTTTGTTATAGATTTTTTTTTGTTTATTAATTTAAAATTTTAAATACCTCCAATTTTTTTTGTTACTGGATTTATATTTTTTTATAAAATCTCATTGTATATAATTTTTTTTACCATTTAAAATTTTGTAAGTATTTCTTTTCAATCTTCTAAAATAACTGCAAATAATAATTTTAGAAGACATATGGTTCGAAGCCCATTAAATTTTCATGGTATGTATTTGTATCTTGAATTGGAATCTTCTTTCATTTTAATCTTTTGATGAACTCCACAAACTTACACTTTTAATTTTTCTTGTCCAAGATGTTGAATCTTGTAGTTATTTTTCTAAAACGTAAATATCACTTATTTAGACATTTCTACCTTCGGCAAAATATTATGGTGTAAAGATAAAAGTTGTTTACAACACATTTAATATTTTTGAATACAATTATTGAAGAAGTATACAGAAGGAAGTTTTAAGTAATAGTTGTAGAGAAGATCAGTTGATAATGGTTATGTTGACAAATTTGACAATGAAGTTTGCAAGAAGTTTTAAAGTATTGTTTAAAATTCTTAAAAATGAAAAAAAAATTATACATGTACTTTTAACCTTGTAGGTTGGCTATAATTTCAATTATATTTAATCTTAAGTGTTATTTAATAGTCTATTGATAATTCATTAATTTGCAACATTTTAAAAGTATGCAAAATCAATTTTGATAAGCTATCAAAGAGTAGTTTATTGAAATTTGAGATACTATCAATTGTCAACCAATTTCTCTCATAGTTTAAAACTTCTAATTGATATTGTAGCTTATATTTTGTATATTGTTTATCTACATTTTCAATGTCAACAATTATATATTCTAGATTATTCTCTTAAACGATTATTGAAGGATCCTTAAAAAAAAAAAAAAAAAATACTGTTCTTTTTACTGTTTATTTCACTGAAGCAATCCATCCCAAATTAATATACTATAATAGGGATTAGTCAATAGTCACGACAGTTTGTCAAGTAAAATACAGTTACTATATATATGCGGTACTACCCTAAAAAACTTGATCCATTCCTGCATGAGTTTGCATAGGAAAGATACAAATTAGGCGTACAGCGTACTAGCTAAGATGATTAGAGCAATTGGCAGCAAATATAATAAATAAATAAATATATAATGGCAGGGCTGGGCTTCAATGCTTCATAGAGATTGGACTTTGGCCAGTAATGTTCTAGTAGTACTAGTACTGCAAGTAGATTATATTCGTCCCCATCTATGATCTATATATCAATCAAGTTCGTTCCGACTTCCGACCTTGAGGAAATATGAAGTAAATGTAATAAATAAATAAAGTAGGTAATTAGGTATTATAAATCATGTGGTTGTTTGCTATATAATTGCTTGGGACTTGGGAGGGAAATAAATAAGGAAGGGGATCGTCAAAAAAGCTGATGAAAATGACAGTACTCAGTACTCGGTACTCGGTAGTGATTAGTGAAGGACTGAAAGCAGTCCAGTCCAGTCCAGTCCAGTCCAGTCCAGTCCAGATTGGCGTACCGAAACATTATCAATCAGTGAACCCAGTCAAGGAGTCCAGCACATCCCACAGATAATCATGTACCAAATAACAAGAGATTAATGATCAGACGACTATTATAAATAACTAGATATTACATCAGCACAGACACGCATACAATGATGAATGAATGAATGAATGATACAAGATTACATTTATTTTGTTTCTTTTTTCAAAAATATGATGTTAAATTCATATATGAGTCATGCCTAGCGTAGATTATATGTCTATAGCTTCCATACATTGCAAATTTGATATATATATATTATAAAATCAGATATATTCGTTATATTTTTTATATGTTTGTGGATGTGAACGCATGGATGACTTTTCAATAGACACAAGATGTTTCTCCAAAACATATTGTCAATTTTCGTAGCTTTCTCATAAACAAAAACAATACAAATATACAAAATAAAAAAATGCAATTTATTATGTTTTTCTTTTATTGATCATCTGATGAACATTTTCTTCATCTCAAGATATAAAGTAAAAAAAAAAAAAAAATGCAATTTGTTCACAGGAATTAATTAAATAGCTACAGTATGTCAGTATCACTAACTGAAGTCTTTAAGTTGCCTCCATCTCCAAGGCATAAAATAGTTTCATAAAAAAATTGTCTGCCCTTGTCAAAGGCACCTTTTCAAACGCCATCGTTGTCATTTTATTAATGTTTACCGTTGCTTCGTGCGTACCTTCCTTCCTTCAACGTCTCCATCTAATCAGAAATTAGGTGCATGAACTTGCTTTAAGGTTTTTGTTTTTTTTCAAAAGAATAATACTCAATTATTGTCTTTCTTGGAGAATAATCCAGAACCAGAAATGTTAAACATGATCGTAAATGTTTCTGTTGATCAAGTCAACAAAATGTCAAAACCATTGAAATCCAATCTCCTGATTCATAATAATTCAGGAAAATTTTGACAGGAAACATAGTTTGGTTACACTTTTTGGTTACACTTTTTGTTTCGAATAGAGATTAGGAGTAGAGAAAAGGAGAGTAATCAACGCAAAAAGGTTCTAATAATATTATTTAATATTTATTATTACCATGTGTTTAGTTGAAAATTGAAAATGAGGTGAGGGTTAATGGGGGCTATTTTTATGAACCCTTTGACCTCTTTTTTTTTTTTTTTTTTTAAGAGGGAATCATTGAGGATGCTTATTTTCACAATCATGACATGGTCCTTTAAAAAAAATTGTAAAAAAATGGTTAGAAATTCTCAAAAATAGAAAAATATTATAAAAGTATAGTATAATTTATAGATTAATTATTTTTTCCATTATATTCAATTTAAATGGAGTTTGGTGGCTCTTCGAAGACTCTTCAAATTACAAACGTTCAAAAATATATAATATTTTGAGAAGTAGCAAGCAATGTTTAAACTGATTGAACTTCAAAAACTATTGATCTAAAAGTTAAATAACATATCCATAAATGTTTTCTTATTTTTGAAAATTTTTAACGATTTTTTATAAATCCGTAGTCCTAATAAAAGGAGATTGAATTTTTTAACATAAAAGTTCTATCCTCCCCAAAGAATAAATCTCAGTCGTTGATTGTTTATTTAGATTGATCACCACTGTTGACGTACATTAATGTCTTAACCCATTAAAACTTAAGGCCCATATAAATTTTCTCAATTGAAGGTCCATTATATATTATCTTAAAAACTAATTATAAGAAATAACAATTTCAGCCCAAAGCAAGCTCGGGCTCTTTACTAGTTTTTTAAAATGACCATGGTCAGTGATTCCTTTTTTTAAAAAAAAATTGCCGTCACTCTTTATTTTAGAAGTTATGCCTGATACTCGATTCATTTCAGGTGCCAGTATAATCCCAGCACTCTCCGGGATTTAAACTTAACAAATAACAATATCAGCATCGTCACTGGTTATCAGCCTTGGACACCATGTTCACCCCTTTTAAGTTTTAACCTCTTAAGATTTGTATTTTTGTTATTCTCTAAATTAGAGTACTGTAACTGAGGCTTGCAGGACAAACCAAACAAAGTCTGGAATATAGTCACTACTACTTTTACTGATTTTCTTTCCATCTACTCTTTAATTTCATTTACCTTCACTTTGCACTACCTAAACTGGGTGTAATAGGCCAAAAAAGTTTCTTAATTTAAATTTTAACCACCAGAAATTCTTAAGAAATAATAAAAAAAACAAAGAAAGCTGAGATGAAAAAAATATACCCATGCCAGCACATCATATTCCACTTCATTGCACAAAAAATCTCCTAATTCCATACAATGGAGAAGCTATCACATCTAAAACTGCATCCCTCTATATGACCTTCACTCAATTAGTGATATATGATTATACGTTCCTCCAAGGATGCAAGAGTTTTGGTTAAATTACATAGAGATAACTAGAATAATGATGATAATGCTCGAGTAAGGTAAAATCACAAAACTATGCAGATGGAGGCTGAAGCTTTCTGGTAAAAATGTCCATATAAAAGCTGCCCCGCATTACAAAAAATTACAGACTTTTCTTTAAAAGAATGGGCGGGGTGCCTGATGAAGTATAGCCATTAATCGCACATTTGAGATGCATGTGCCCTTGTCTCTATCAGTCCATGCACTTTCTGCAAAGAAACAATATTGGAGCAAATGCCCTTTAATGCCTACATTTTCACAATGTTCAACAAGCTTCCCTTCTGTGTAATCCTCAGACATTGATTTTGAGATATATCAATATTACAATCAAGTTATACAGCATTTATTACAACAATGTATTCTCCAAAAGAACTCCAGTTACGTGATATTTGGAATTAAACGCAAGGACTGGTGTCCAGTCCTTTGCTATTAACAGAAAACCAGAAAAGCTGGTTCTTGAACACAACCACAGAAACTTGTATAATGTACTAATGCCAACAACAAAAGGAGGCCAACTTTCTTGTGTGCCTCTGACAAGTGTCGAGACAAAGTGCTCTCACTCCTTATTTTCGGTACAAAGAAAATGACCAGAGACTTTTTTGGATTTTTTCTAAATAACTCAAAAGAGCAGACTTGTAGAATTCACTGCAGCATTACTTGAGGAACACAGGTGAAAGATTATCATTTTATAACTAATAACGATATTGAACAATATTTGAGCAGGTTGCACAATTCTAACATGCTTGCCAGTGATGTCATATGGGCACATATTAATTTATTCACAGTTGAAATGGAAACTGAGGAAATACAGCATAGGCAACTAGCCAATACATATGCATAGAGCAGGCGGAGAAAAGAAAAATTACCTTGAGAGAACCCTCAACTTCATCAAGCTTCTGCAATATCAAATCGGCTGATGGAAGCACCTTAAAACATATTATTTATCTCTCAGACGTGCATTTAATTTAGTTTAAACTTGCAGAACAAAACTTCATTCTATACAAAATTCGGTAGCAAAGGATAATGATATACTCAGAAATTGCACATATCTAAGATCAGATAGATAAAAATTTAGACCAAGTACCATCTAATGTTGATCCCTTATGATTGTTTATCTTTTGAATTAAAAGGACAAGATTGTTCAGAATTAAAATCTGGAAAGCAAACAATATTGTTCTTCACATACCGAAGAAGTAGAAGTGGATGCCAGTTTGCCTAATTGCTCATTTCTGATACTCGAAATCTGTGTCAAAACTGCCTATCACAAAATCAAAACAAATAGAAACAAAAAAAATTATACAATATTGGTTTAGAAATAATACTGGTAAAAGGTCAGAAAATAGAAATGAACAAAATTTACCTTCTGAAAATCAGAGGGAAGTGCGAGCCCTTGAATGGTGACATCATCACCAGCCGGTCTCCGCACACCCTTATGTTCTATACGAATCGAATACACTCCAAAGTACGATTGTATATACCCTACCAGTAACAGTACCAGTACCAGTACCATCAATGTCAGACATTTGGGTGGTAAACTTTATCCACAATCATACCAAATTACAGCATACAAAAAAGGTTCCTCACCTTGTTCAACGACGACATCGGCGACGGAAGGCAGCAGCACATGCTTCTGCAGCTTGAGGTGACCAAAGCAGGGCATGGGCACAGGTGCAGAGGCCTTGTAGACAACGGCATCTGGAGTGAGGTAGAGTTTCTTCGACCGGATATGTTTTCGGGCAATGCGAATGCGGAAGGGTATGTAGAGGAGCATGAAGATACCGATGCCCCATGCGGGGATGAGGAGGAGGGAGTAGAGCACCCACAAAGCAGTCTCATAGTGGATGACCTTCTCTTCCATGCCCTCAAAAGAGGCTGCATACAGCACCTCCTCATCCTCATCTTGGTCTTCTGGGTCTGATTCTGCAGAGCCAAGCAGGGGACTTTCCACTGCATCGATGGGTATTGCAACTGATGAACCCTCATTTGATCCCATTGGGGAATTGGGTTGTTCCTAAATTGAGAATTGAGGATGATTGAATTGAATGGAAGAGCAGCTGGAGGAGTGGAGGAGACTTGAAGAAGAGCAGTGCTAGTTCTTTGTTGGGCTTTGAATGGTAGGTAGACAAGTACTTTTGTGTAATAATTTGGGCTGGGCCTTTAGTAACAATTTTGTTAGTTTGTATTACCAAATTTAGCCCACAAAAAATTTGCAAATTTTGCAAAATTTAGTAACGATTTTGTTATTTTGTATCACTTAACACCTCTGAATTGAACAAAATTTATACATTGCAAGATATATACACATATTATCTGAAAGATCAAAATTATACAACAGAAAAGTTCATATTTCGATTGCTTCACTAATCAATAAATCTCAGCAAAATGTGTATATATGTTCTTCATATATATGTACTTATGAAGCTACAACAAAATCAATCAATAAATCTCAATCTATTATATTAACTGTATATCATAATTAACAATTTAACATCATCATCACTGATTGCCACCTCCTTTCAGTCTATTCACTCTCCAAATCACTCCATCAACAGCCACATCAAATGCATCTCTAACACTCTCCAATTCGTACCTCGGGTCCTTGTACACGATCATCGATATCATGCTTACCACCGTCTCCCTCATCTCCCTCACTTGATCGCTGCTGTACTTCGACAATACCTCCTCTATGCTCACTTTTCCTTCCCTCACCTCATCTTCTAAAATGAACACTGAATACTTTGTGTGATTCTTCGGAAAGTGCCAGATGTATTGAGTGTAAGCTGAGCTGGGGAGAAAGAATACCGGTATGCAACCGGATAAAATCGAATCAAACGTTGAGCGCCTCGTGAAAGAATCCCCTGCCGGTTGCAAGCAGAACTTGGAATGCTTGAACAGTTTTATTATTCGGGTTGGCGACTCACAGGTATTGTTGCCGTATCCGCACTGTACAAGTCTGCATTCATCAGACCGTGAACACTGATTTATTAGGTGGTCCCGAATTGACGAGGTTTGCTTAGGCTGTCTCGCTCCGGCAAAGGCAAACAGCCAAGGCCTATCCATGGCCCGTACCATCTCCTGCCATGATGCCACTTGGGTCGCACTTGACGAGTGGAAGTATGTCGGGTAAAGTATCGCCACCTCGTTTGTTGTACCAGTCGCAGACTCGATTGCGAGCAGCGTAAAGTTTTTAGTCTCGGGTAAGAGCATCAGCTTGTTACCCCAGCTCTTATCTTCTTCGGTTGGCCGCCTGTAGTTATAGGTTATCCTCCCCGATACGAAAAAGTGATCGCTTCCACCATGATGCCACCACTCGGGCCTCGACCTAGTTTTCGCTGCGCGCCTGGTGTTTAAAAATCTTATCTCACACTAGCCATCGCACAAGATCTAGGGACAGGGAATCACGCACCGACATGTTATATCCCCACAAGTGTCACCCGATGTCCAGACCAGCATAGAACGGCACGTATACTGCCGCTGCAATTGAGGAGTTGGTAGTGCGGCACCGGTACTACTTCATGCGGTTATGGAATATGATCTCGAGAGTAAATTGGTTCGTTGCATACCAGCCGGCCTCGGGAAGCACTCTGCTCGAGTCATTGAGAGGGGGGCCCAGGCCCGAGTTGACTATGAACGGACACATGTCAGTCCGCACGCAGAGTGTCTTGCAGTCGCGTAATAAGTCGGAGTTGAAACGTGCTGGGAGGTCGTAAACGTATATGTAACGACCTGAACAGGGGTCGATCGGCACCGAATTAGTCTTGGAGAAGAGAGAAAAGCCCGATTGGGGAAATCGTATGCCGGCGGATTGGGGGTCTCAGAGCGAAAGAAGAAAAGGAAAAGGAGGGGGGCCGTGGGAATGGCTACTTAAGGAGATGGAGATGATGTACTGTAACTGTTTGGTGATGACAAAACCATGAAAATGCTCCATCATAAGGACTATGGAGTGAGTTGATCATGTGATAGATGGAGATTTAGTCCAGGATAACACAACATGCATGCAGATCATGGAGTTAATTAGTGATAGCTAGAGAGATTCATGCTAAAAATTAAGATAAGTTAGAAAGTGTGCTTAATTATTAATTTGCGGATGCACATATGTGCATGTGCCAGTATATATATTTGTACATGTATGTATATATAACTGTATAATAATAAGTGTACATGTATATGGCGATATGCATTGTGTTCAATTCATGTCATGTCAATGGTTTATGCTTGATACTTAATTATTTCTTTCCTTTGCGATAGATTTCTCAGAGTATATATTTTGTGATATGAGTGAATCAGAGATATATAGTTGTAATTAAGAGAGCGCGGGAGAAATTAAGGAGATCCAGATTCCAGACTGTCCATTGTTTTCGTTTCTTAATTACTATTTACTATTTAGTTTTTACTGATGGAAGCGACGAGAGTGATTTGGTTATTAAAATGATTATACAGAATTACTAGAATATTATTTATCTATTTA
The DNA here is from genome assembly GCA_030179965.1 of Cyperus esculentus. Taxonomy (NCBI): domain Eukaryota; kingdom Viridiplantae; phylum Streptophyta; class Magnoliopsida; order Poales; family Cyperaceae; genus Cyperus; species Cyperus esculentus. The sequence goes on along the minus strand of JASGLE010000034.1, from coordinate 156,910 downwards.
AGAAAATAATGATAATGATTGACAACTATAAAATATGAAGTGTAAAATTTTGACAGGGCTTATCTTAATTAGCTTGCCGGTTCTAACAATCACAATAAATAATATCTAAACTAAAATATTGTTCCAAACTTATTGTCATGAGTGGTGATATTTATATCACATTTTGTCATTTTGATGCAAAAGCAATAAAGTACATGAAATTGACGTGAGAGGACATTTTGGTATTCAACATCAAAAATGATTTTGTTGTTTAATTTACCATTCAACACTTAATGACTTTCTATGTGAATCAAATTACGTAATCAACATAAATTTACTCAATAGTCTATTAATGAGCTTATAATTTGAGCTCGATATAAAAGTTATACGAAGTTGGTTTTAAATTGCAAAACCATTGGAAAAAATAATAGGAACAAATAAAGTCGGGTAGAACTACTGTGAAAACGTTTGCATCTCACTCTAAAATATTAACAATCCAATTTATACTTTCCCACGTTCGAAATTTCGATTTATAGTTCCCATCAAATTCATTATATAAAAATACTTTGGGAGAACAAAATTTTTAATTTTTGGAAGCTTTTATGTACTTGTTTTGAATTTTTCAAAATGACTCAAAAATGTTAATAAAATAGTGCTTGTTTGTACATGGATTTTAAAAACTTTGAAATAAATAATTAAAAAACTTCTAAAATAGATAATTTTTGTTTCCCTCTATATGATGAATTTAATGGAAACCATAAATTGAAATTTCGGATATGACAAAATACAATTTAAGTACCATTAGCATTTCGGAGTGAAGTGCGAACTATTTTCTACTCAACAAAGTCTTACGAGTAATGAGGACATCAGAAAACAGTTTTAGAAGTTCCGTAGTTTAAACTTTATTCTCTGGTTTTGTCTGACTTGCTGAGTGCTGTGAGATGAAGAACAGAATTAATCTATGATCAAGGGGCAATATACATATACAAATTAAATAACTTTGAATAGAGAAAAAACGAACAAATCGATAGATATTAGATACTGCCATACTGGGTTCGAGGTGACGAGCTAGGCGTGTACAGTTTGACCGGAATTAAACAAATGATACCTTGCTTAACGAATCAAAATATACTTAACGTTATTAAATTCAGGTTTTGTCCGGAAAAAGAAAAACTATTTCGTTCTGCATGCATCCCGATTTTGGATCCACGGATCTTTCTCCGAGGATTGCATCGATCAACCCAACTTTAATTGTTTAATTAATTTGGTCACATAAATATAATAGTTTTACGAATATAGTGCTCACATGATTTATGCGTATTTCACGTCGTTGGCCTAACTGAAATGAGGCACCAAATTAATAAGATAGTCTCCTTTGAAAAATTAGCTTATATATAATCAATATATTAAGGAGCACATTAATTAAGTGTCTGACTTAATTAACCCGAGTACATATTATTTGATTATATTATAATTTCTGTTATTTAATTTCCATTAATTCCAGCGACCAATTAAGGGAGCACTGCATTGATCATCATGTACTTGACAAAAAATGCAAATAAAGAAGAGGATTAATTTGAGGGGATGCCTCTTAGTCTAGTCTGAATAGTTCATTCCATATACATAAAATTAATTAAAACTGACACCAGTATTAATTAATTAAGTATGTAAATGTATATACAAATACAATGGTACTTGCGATCGAATTTGATCAGATTCATATTTTTTTATTTTTAATTGGTTATAGAATAGTTACGACTTACGACCCTCGATCGCATGCATTTCGGTGCCATAATCAAGTCAAAGAAAAACAGAATCTGGTTTCTTTCCTTCCTTTCCTTGCTTCTAGCTAGCTACTACGTACTACTTATCAAATGAAGAAGCTATCAGCAACTCGATCAGCACACAAGAAATTCAATTTATTTTGTGATAATTAAGAGAATTAATTTGTGATCGAGTTTTGTATTTAAATGGAAGTTATAATCGTACTACCATGCACGGTACCACTGCCCCCATTTTTATATATGTTTGGACTTTGGACTGATCGAGAATTAATTTCCTCCAAAAAAACAGAGAAAATTAAGATCAAACAGTGAGAGAATTAAGTGGCATCAGTTATGAGTCGTCAGCTAGCTGTCAGCATGACAACCACCAAATGCTTCTTTGTAGTTGTCGGCTTTAATTTTGAGTTATCAGCTACTAGCTATATGCATGTTAACTACTTCCAGGGATTCGACGGAGCCAGTACTGCATTATAATGTATAATAGCAATATATATATAGCAGGGTGTTCATATATATTAAGTTAATATGAAATGTAAAACGAAAATATATCGATCTATAATTACATTACAGTAACCAAAAGTACTTAATTAAGAACATGCATGCCCCTAGCCTATACTAACAATTGAATTAGTGTGATTATCTGATCATCTCTGTCAAATATATATATGCAAATTATATATATACCATTAATTATATTCTCAGTCAGTATATATACCTAAACTAAGCTCCTTGAACCATATATGCATGCCAATATCCTGTGTCATATATCATATCAGTACAACTGTAGTTGTTCTTCAACAAGTCACTCTCCAGATGATCAAATTTAATTGTTACAAATTATAATTGATCATTTCTAGTTAGACAAACTAAATAAAAAGTTACTGATCAATTCTATAATGTGAACAGTTCTTGTGTCAATGTCATCTCCTAATTATAATTAAATGGACTAATCAATCAAAACTGATAATAAAAAAGATAATATTTCAAATTTTATGTTTAATACAGCCATTATTCATAAATTAATTTTCACGGCCCATGCATGTAATTAATATTATTAAGAGGAAACGTTAATTATAATTTCTGTTGCACCATATATATGCTTGGATCGTGACTTTCAAACCCTAATTAATAGAAAGATTAGAGCCTTTTTCCTTTGTGAAGAACTCATGAAGGTTATTAATTTGGGATCAAAATTAATTAAGCTGACATTAATTAATGGATCGGGAAGAGTCGTTTTAATGAGAAAAAAAAGAATAAATTAAATGTGAAATTAAGTCCGAGAGATATAAAATACCCCTTTAAAATTATTTTACATTTATACTTTAATCACAACTAGCTAGCTAATTAATTAACTAATATCACTCACTGAAGTAGTTTCTCTCATCTTCCGGACAACTCCTTCGACGGCGACGTCGAATGCATCCCTGAAACTATCCGACGTGTCCCGGTGATCCCTGTAGACGAGTGTCGGTATCATCCTTACCACCTCCTCCCTCATCGCTCTCACCTCGTCGTCTGTATACCGCAGCAGCACCTCCTCCGGCCGCACCCGCCCCTCCCTCACATCATCTTCCCATATGTACACCGAGAAGCTCTCGAACTTGCTTGGAAAATGCCACTTGTACTGAATGTGTGCCGACTCATTGTGGAAGAACACCGGCACGCACCCGGCCAGCATCGAGTCGAATATGGACCGCCTCGCCTTTGTATCGCCCGGCGGCTGGAGGCAGAACTTGGACTGCATGAACAGTCCCATCAGACTGCTTGCCGAGTTGCACCCCAGCCCTCCCGTCTTGCACTCGTGCATCTTGCACCGGCTCGACTCTGCACACTGATCGATCAAGTAGTTACGTACCATGCTGGGTTGGTCCGGCCTTCGACCGCCTGCGAAAGAGAAGAGCCAAGGCCGATCAGCTGACCGCACCTTCTCTTGCCATGCTGCCACTTGGCTCATTCCTGAAGGATGAAAGTAGGTCGGATACGGTATGGCGAACTCCTTCTCGCCCCACGGTCGTCTCTCCACAGTGAGCACCGTGATGTTCTGCGCCTCCGGAATCCAAAGAAATTTGCTGCCCCAATCGTAGGACTCGTCAAAACCACGCTGCAAGTTCCATGTGGAGCGACCCGACACAAGGAAATGGTCCTGGCCACCCCGGGCAGCCCACTCGGGCCTCTGCTTGAGCCAGTCGATCAGCTCGAGCCCCAGTTTGTCCCGCCTTCCTATGTCGGGACTCCAAAGGAACCGGGTGATGTCCAGACCGGCATAGAACGGGACAAAGACGGCAGAAGCCAAGGAATAGTCCTTGGTGAGGCAGTCGTATTGCTTCATGCGATCATGGAAGAGGATATCAAGCACCCACTGATCGGTGAGGTACCATCCGGTGTCTTGCAGCACGCCGACTGCATCACTGTCAGTATCAGTACTGTCGTTAAGCTGGGGGCCGAAGCCGGAGTTAACGAGGAAGGGGCACATGTCGGTCCAGAGGGAGAGGCTATGGCAGTCGCGCAGTATGTCCTGGTTGAACGTCTCTGGCAGATCATCGTACATGTAAATATACCGACCAGCGCAGGGGTCAACGGTCAATGCAGAATGGGGCTGGATCAGCGACGATGACCGGAGAGATAGGGACGGGGTCGATGCGACGGCGGTGGAAGGGATGTCGGTGACAATGTCAGTTACCGACAGGGAGTTGTATGCACTTGTAGTTGTGGTGGTGGTGGTGGTGGTGCGGGTGGAGCGGGGGAGGTTGGGGGAGCGGGAGACGAGGAGGATGGTGGAGACGACCATGCAGAGGCGGATGAGGAAGAGGCAGTAGTTGATGTTGCCGAGATGCGACGCCGGAGGAGGCGCCTTCATCTTTGCTAATTCTTTCTCCCTTGCAAAAACCTTCATAGAATCAGGCGGATCAGTCTCTAAATCTAAATTTAATTATATATATAATGCTGCATGAAGATTAAGTATCTATGTGTTCAACTTGTTCAACAATATATACACAGGGAGAACATTACACAGGCCCTCTAGCTAAGCTACGTGGTGGTCATCCAGTTAATATATTATAAACATTGCTTGTCTTCCTTTTCTAATTAATTTCTAACATTATTTATTTTTTTGGAAAACTAAAAACGCCATGCATTTTGTCCCCCAAAATCTCCAATGACTTGAGCGGCAGGAGGTCCACCGTGTAGGGTAGGGGTAGATCCAAGGGGTGCCAGCCATGGGCCCGGCCCTGTCGCCCGGTAAAATTATTATCGACTCCTAATTTTTTTTTGTTTAATTCAAATTCATATCTGGTGTTACTTTTTACCAATTTGATGATAAGATTATTTTCTTGACATCAAAATATAGACCATGAGTTTCTATTTAATTATTTTGTTAATTAAATATGCAATTAACTCTTGATTTGAAATATATTTTATTGAAACTATTCATCTCTAAAAGTTGTATATCTGGACAATTCTTTTAACTTTTATCTAAATGTATAAAAAATAATATCGAAATTGATACCAACTGTATTAGTATTCATATGAAATGAGATACTATATTCAAACTAATGGCTTTACTATGTCACACTCATTTCTATACAGCGTTGACGAATATCTTGAGTACTAAATAAATTAATATGAATATTAATCCTTTTAACTTAAAAACCAACACAATGGGTATCGATTTGTTATTAATTATGGTATATATAAGTTCCCTTAATAATATCTATACTATATTAGAAAGTACGTATGTATTGGACGTCTTCATTTTTTTTCTTCTTCTTCTTCAAATTTCTTTAATTCCCATTCTACCCCTTAATCAACGGTACATATTAAAATACATTGATTTCAAAGGTATTGATGTTCTCCAATTAAACAACTTCCTCTCCATTTTAGTTTTTACAAAAATGGAAAGATATCAATCTTGGTATGGAAGACATCAATGTTGATTTAGTGTAAAGATGAAATTTAAATGGCAAATAATTAGCCAAAAACTGAAAGATCAGAATTTAAAATGCCTGCATAACGGGTGGGTTTCTTGCTAGTTAGGGATAGTGACCCATGAGCCTCCCGAACTTTCGGGTTTTGACTACTTGCCCCGAACTTTTAATTGTGACAAACACCCCTCTAAACAAGGGAATTTGTGATCAAATGCCCCCCCAGCTGCAATTTTGCTTCTTAATCTTCATTATAAATCATTAAATGACCAAAATACTCTTCAAAACATATATGATATTATTGTTGTCATGCTTATATTTATTTGAATATTAAAAATAAAATATTTATAATAATATAAAATTATAAACTAAGCGTACATCATATAACTGATAGATTTTTATGTTATTCTAATATGATTTTACACTTCATATTAACAATTATAAAAAAATAATCACGTAATATTGTTGAAATAAGCACTTCATATATTATTATTGTTATTATTATCACAACGTAAAAAAAATAAATTCTTCTAAGAATCAACTAAAGCTTATGACTAAAGTAAATGTAAGATGACAAATACATTATATATCAAATTTTATTTCATTACAAACCAATATTTCTAATTATTGATTTATTTTAAAATAAAATCTACAAAATATAAGCATGACAACAATAATATCATATCTTGAAGGGTATTTTAGTCATTTAATGATTTATACTGAAGATTAAGAAGCAAAATTGCAGTCAGGGGGCATTTTGTCACAAATTCCCTTGTTTGGGGGTGTTTGTCACAATAAAAAGTTCGGGGGGAAGTAGTCAAAACCCGAAAGTTCAGGAGCTCATGGGTCATTACACCATAATATTATATATGAACATATGTTACTGTGCTTGCTTGCTTGCGTTTGATGCTAATTAATTAATTATGTATTTAACTATCTATTTGATTTCTTCGGTGACAATCAAATTTAATTAATTAACGCATATCTATAAACTAGAAAGAGGGGTAACTCTCCAAGCACCCCAGCTATGCCACATCATCAATGTTATGAACCATTGATTTTGTTTAAATCTCTTCATCTACTTTGATCTAATGGTTTATATTTATTCTCTGTCCTCATTTAATAAGATGATATGATATGTTTAAGACAAAATTTAATCTTTAAAGTGGTCTAACATTTATGTGCTATTATTTATAAATTATACATCATCATCATTATTCACATAAAAAATTTTAAAATTATTTTTAGTTTTTCAAAAATAAATATTTTTTACTTTTATAAGTTTTATTATTTTTTTGTTATCATATTTCGGGGCGAAGCCGAGTTACAGCTCTAGTATAATAGATGTTGTTAATTATTCCTAAATATATGCATCCCTTTCGGCAGAGGAAGTACAATGACCGGTACATGTAGATTGACTATCGAAGTGCGGACTCGGCCAACCTCATTATTATTAACAATGAGGAAGGGATTAATTTACAACTATAAACTTGTCAGTATATTAACAAATAACAATTAACAATAACTTTTCAAATAGAAAAAAAGTTTAAATAGAAATAATTTTATATTCATTATTAAGATCTTATAAATTAATTAGTCGAGTACCAAAATTTATGCAATTTCAATATTATTTTACTCCTCACAACTTATTAATTTAGAATATTGTTGCAAATTAACATGTCGTACTTTTAATTGTATTTCATGCCGAGTATCAAATGACACCCACAAATTACATGATTTTTAAAAGACAATTAAATTTTTTTTATTTCATTAAATTTAGTTTTGAAAATTATAAATTGTAAGGAATCATCTCCTGTTATATATATTGACACGCCAACAGTGAACTACATCACTTCTCTCATTAATTATGTTTCTAACGTAATAAACTGAATCCAATTTTAGTTATCCATTCAATAATTAATGGATGTACATAATAATAATGTTCAAGATTTTTCCTAAGACGTAGGATACCCAGGCAAGGGAAGGTAAAGTACTAGATGTAGCTACAATTATCTACTCTAATTAATTAAATCACATAAAATGCATCCGAGGGTATCGAAATTACTAAATTCAATATGTCTAAATGTTTAATAAATTAATATATAGCTTTATAAACACTCGGATTGTTGATTTTCTTTAATTCATTTTAATTGTTTCTATATTTGTAGAGCTTATATATTTTGAAAGCTCTGATCAAACTAACAATTTAGTTAATAGACTAGCTAATTAGTCACTTTTGAAATGAACTGCTTGTTAAATAAAAAAAAAATGAACTGTTTGTAAAAAAAAAATGAAGTACGCTGAAAACGGTGTGAAGAGACAGCTAATTAACAACACACGAGGGATCGTGAGACGATGCATTTTTATAAAAATTTTCGTGTGTTTAGGTCCGTTTGACTGTTAATTAATTAATTGATCACGTACGATCAAATCTCGCTAAACTTGAAGTTTACTCGATCTATAAAATCGTAATAAATAATGTTATCATATGAGATCGTTGGATTCCGGAAAATTTATGAACCTTGTCCTCCATTCCATGGTTTGACTTAGTTTTTCCTAGAAATATTAAGGCCATTGGAAATATAATTTCAATAAAAGGTGACACGTGAAAACTAAGCAATTAACCCAATGATTTTGTCATTCGATGAAATTAATTGATGGAGGTTCAATATATACAGTGTTCGGCTAGTCACAACTAAACAATATTTTTATGGGATCCATCGACAAATGACAATGCTTATCTTGAGATTTTTCAAAATGTTGCAAAAAAAAATTATTAAAAATTATTAAAAATAGAAAAAGTTTATAAAAGTTATTGCTTAACTTATAAATTAATTATGTTTTCAATAATATTCAATAGTAAAGCCTGATAGTTTTTTAAGGAGTCATTAAATGACAACCATTAAAAAGTGTACAAAATTCTTCATAAGCTATCATATGATGATCAAATTGATTGCAATTTGAAACATTATCAATCTACAGGTTAATAATGCATTCATAAACCTTTTATAAATTTTGTCAAGATAGGCATTATCAATTGACACCTCCTCTATTTTTATTTTATATCTGTTCTTTTAATTTATTAAAAATCTTAATGTGAAACTTATGAATTTATATTATCAAACCAAAAACTGATGATGCATGGATTTTGGATAGAATTTATATTATCAAACCAAAAACTGATGATGCATGGATTTTGGATAAATTCAAGGAGGAAAGAAAATTTTTGCATAATGGTTGAAAGCCATTTAATTTTATTTCTTGATTTAATCTGGTTTTATATCTAATTTAAGCTTATATTATATATTTATGGCTAATTCTGCTATGGATCGGATGAAATATGGACCGTTCATTTTTTAAAATCGGATGGTCATGATATGTCTTTTAGATACAATTAAAGAAAAATGTTTGATAATAACTGTTCGATTCAAAATGAGAAGTTACTTAGCCGATCCACATAATTCTTTATTTATATTTTATTTATATATGCTTCTGTGCCTGTTGAGGCCGCAGTTTACATAGTAGAAAGGTCAGCGATTTGCTGATTTTTTGGCACATTTTAGCGACCCTTATTAAATTAGTGCCTTAAATTGATAATAAGATAGCAAGGCCCCAATTAAACTAATAGTGTTCAGTTTCCTTTATTTTGCTAAAAAAGCCCGTAAGCTTAAAGGCCCATTAAATATTTAGCAGATGAAAACAGTCCTGAAGGCCCATTGGATTACCCATCCTTGTGGCCTCAAGTATGTATGATCAATTAATTTGTTACCATACCACTAATTATACTCAGGCAGGGGCAGGCCGAAGATTCTCAATTCACTAAACTAACAGTAACAGTAACAGTGCTGTAAGTCAAAGTTAAATGGACAATCACGTTAGAAACAACACGGTGCGATAACAAGATACCAGATCAGATACTCTTAATTGTAAATTAGTCAATTGACAATAGTCAATAACTATAGGTAAACTATAATTTATTAATGGAGCTCAGATCGATTTCAATTCAAATTAAATAACATGAGACTAGATCATTTAAGTAATTCATTATGCAAAATTTCAAAATCAATACACAAATTGAAGTTTAATTTCAAACGCAACGCTAATTAATGCTTAATTTCATTGTGATGTAATTTTCCTCTGACTTTTTTTTTTGGTGTGTGTGTGTGTGGGAATTAAAAAAAGAATTTCTGATATAGAACTGATCATTTTAATTACTACAAATATCATTCTACAATTGCTACAAAAATTAAGGAATTTCCAATCCGGCAAAATTTAAACTACAAGGCAGTGGTACCACTGCGGATCCTCTCAAGTACACCATCCACGGCGACGTCAAACGCATCCCGGAAGTTGTCGGATTCAGCCGTAGGATCCTTGTACACGAGCGTCGGTATCATTGAGATGACCTGCTCTCTCATGTCGTGTACCTGCTCGTCGCTGTAACCGAGCAGCACGTCCTCTATCCTCACTGTCCCTTCTCTGACAGCCTTCTCCGGGATGTACACCGAGAATTTGTTGAAGTTGCTCGGTAAGTACCATCGGTACTGCGAATATGCCGACGAAGGGTGAAAGAACACCGGTATGCAGCCTGCCAACATGGAGTCGAATGCCGATTTCCTCGTGAAACTGTCTCCAGGTGGCTGCAGACAGAAGCTCGAACTCATGAACAGCCTCAATATGTTGCTCGGCAAAGAACAGTCGTTAGCGCCGGTCCCGCACTCCTGCAACTTGCACAATGTCGCATTGGCACACTGATCGATGATCAAATCCCGCGTTGTGGGGATCGCGTTGGGGCGCCTCGCGCCGGCAAACGAGAAGAGGTGCGGTCTCTTCTCGGACCTGACCTTCTGTTGCCATGTGACTACTTGGCTTTCTTTCGACGGGTGGAAGTATGTCGGGTACGGGACTCCGAACTCATTCTCTCGCCAAGTGGAGGTCTCAATAATCAGCAGCGTCATGATTTTGGCCTCAGGGAGAGTCAAGAGCTTGCTGCCCCATTGCGTGTCATCATTGGACGAGCGCTGAAGATCCCACGATATGCGACCGATGGCCATGAAGTGGTCCCGGCCCCCACGGGCTGACCACTCGGGGCGAGCAGTGAGCCAGGGCATGAGCTCATCCGTGAGAGCATCGCGTATGGACACATTGTAGCCCCATAGGTAGCGCATGACGTCAAGCCCGTGGTAGTAGGGAATGTAGACTGCGGCCGACTTAGAGTAGTCGGTGGTGAGGCACTCGTACTGCTTCATGCGGCTGTGGAAGATGTAATCAAGAAGGAACTGCTCGGTGTTATACCAATTATTTTCAGGCAGCGTCGAGCTATTATCAACGATCTTGGGGCCAATGCCGGAATTGACAACGCTCTTGCACAAGTCGAACCATAGGGAAAGTTTAGCACAATCTCGGATAATATCAGCATTGTAGCGGTGGGGCAGGTCGTAGACATAAATGTAGCGGCCAGCGCAGGGGTCGTGATCATCATGATGATATCGTGCGTCATGGAGCTGGAGGGAGCGGTGGGTGGGATGGAAGCAGTACTGCTGGGAGTGGCGGTAGGCGGAGAGAAGGAAGAAGCAGAAGAAGAAGGCGGCCACAGGAAAGACATAGGAGGAATAGGAGAAGAGAGAGCTCTTGATTTTGGTTTTGGAGCAAGATTTCACTGCTGCCATTGCACTCCAATGCGCAATGCGCAATGCCCAATGGGGTTTGTCTTGCTGCTCCTGCATCTACCATGCGTTTAATAATAAATCAATGAATCTCACTGTCTTTGTATATTTCATTTACTTTGTTTTTCTTTTCTTTTCTTTTTTATAAGTTTTATACATGTAGTTGTGCAAGATCAGAGTTGACTCCAAATTAAAATAAGTTCTTTTATAGTTTGTGGCCAAACATTTGTCCCCAAATGTCATATTTGTATTGACAAGGGGGCCTTAAAATGAAGAAATATGGTGGAAATTAATGTGAATATGTAGGGGGTATTGTCTCATTGTACATTTGGTTTACGCTTTACAATATCAACTAATTAATTTCTGGAATCTGTCCTTCATTCTTGCTTTAATTTTATGGGGAGGGATCTTTCATAAGTATTTTGTTTAAAAATCTTCACAATAGATTTCAAAATTAATTCATAATAAATCTTAAAAAATAGAAAGCAATATATACAAATATATTATTTAATTAATTTATAGATTTGATTGATTGTGTTTCATTTAATCAAGTTTTGTCAAATTTAACTGTTACTATTTGATAGTTGATATTTCTTAAAAGTCATCAAAATTACATTCCAATTCTAACGGACAAAATTTAATAAAATTTAATGAGATATGATATGAAATTTAGAACGCTATCAGTTATAGATTATGTTTGTAAATGGTCATGAACTTCCATCGATCATCCAATTTTGTAATATAAAGGAAGTTTCTATTCGGCATCTCTGTGGACAATAATGTGCAGAGTGGACTAGTGGAGCCTGTAGAATCTTTATTTTTTTTTTCATATAAAAAATAAAAAATACTGGAGCCTGTACTGTAGTGCTGTAGTCTGTAGGCTGTAGGCTGTAGTCGAGAACAATTCGCTCTTTTCGAAACATTTTCATTTGTGATCTGCCTTCCAAATTTCGAATGGAATGGAATCTGCTAGCTAGACTGCTACTGTCCAGCACCAGCAGGCAGCAGAGGATTTTCCTGCCAATTCAGGAATTTCCTTATCAGCGAAGTATGAATATCGAATATTAAATAATGAACTGATTCCTCAAAAAAAAAAAAACAAAAGAAGTCCTAGCCATTCCAATAATAAATCCTCCGATGGGGAGAGGCACACCGCCTCTCCCCAGCCACATCTCTTCTATTTTGCTTATTTTTTATTGATTTCTTTTAAGCTTTGTTGGTTCGTCAATGCTTTGTCAGTTTCTTCGTCCGTCTTTTCGTCGCCCTTTTTGTTTTAAGAAGGGTCTTTCGTTGTTCTTCATTTAGGAGAATTATGTCATGAATCACTCGAGAATAGATCTTACTCTTGCTTCAACAAACATATAATGGTGTTTCAAGAAATGAAGATTTGTGGAATGCTTAGCAAGTTTTTCAATCCTTCCAAAAATGATGAATTCATCATAACCAATACGGTAACTTCACAATGAATCATGCGCTTCTTCAAAATTTGTCTCTCTATGTTAGTTAATCGGGACAAAATTAATTATTATAGAAGGTTTTGGTTGATATTTAGTGTCTTTTGGATTTAGATTGAGAAACAATTTTATTTTATTTTCTCGTGGATGTAACATTTTAAGTGAATGAAATTAGTTGCCTACGGGCCTTGAATGTTAAAAAAAATAATAATAATAAAAAATAATGAACTGACATTTTTTTTAAAAAAAAGTAGAATTTTAATACCACCACTTCCTATTTCTTTTCAGGAAGCCATAACAAGTCTATTACAGAAATAAAATAACTAACTAAAATAGCATAACACAGAATCCATTGGAAATGGAAACTGTGATCTAACCTAATCCAATACCAAAGTCTTTCAAACCATACTGACAGCCATAACACTGACAGAAACAAAATATCCAGTAAACAGTTTAACATGGACACAACCACAGATGAAGCAAAGAAAAGGAAGAGACTAAGAATTAATCAGCAAGAATAATTGCTTGTCCCTCTTCCCCCTGGTTCCCTTGAGGTTGCTGAGCCATGAAATTAATTCCTCTTGAAGTCCCTGTCTATGAATCATATAATGAGAAAACTTGAGTTAGTAGAGAAATTAAGGTCTGAGAACCTATTTGTTCAAAAGTGAACTTATTCCTAAAATTTCACCAAACCCAAAAAGATATACTAATGATACATTGCACAAAATCCCTATTTTCTTTGGATAACTACAGTGTACAATCCCAAAGAGCAGTTATAGATGTACAGTCTAAATGAATATGAAAGTATTCCTGAAAATTAATCCAAAAATCCCTCATTAACTGACAGTGTAAAAATAAATCATCAGCATCTTCCAAATTATCACAAAAAGAGCAGTTAAGAGGACCATTCCAACCTTTATAAAACAACTTAACTCTGGTATTAATCTTATCTTTCAAGACCAGCCACATAAATACTTTAACTTTTAAAGGCAAAGATAGTTTCCATACAGAACCTATCAATGGAACTGAAACACCTCTGAAATTTAGAAATGTGTAACAAGATTTGACAGAGAATTTCCCAGATGATTCTAAAGGCCAGAACACAGTCTGACCCCATCAAAAGAAAGCATATGTAAAATATGAATGAGATGTTGTTTCTCTTCTCTGAGTGCCAAACTGGCACCTCTTACTAAGGGAATCTTGATGTGCCCATGATTCCAAACCTGTGCTAAAGTTAAAGTAGCAACATTTTTTTGCCTTAACATACAAATGTGGAAATTGCAAGCTAAGATGATAGTTTCCATACCAGATATCAGACCAGAACAATATAGAGTTTCCCTCACCAGCTATTCTCTGAAACAAAAATCTTATTCTAGGCACAAATTTTATCACAGAACTCCAGAAATGGGAGAACTGACCCTGATTTTTGTATTTGTATTTATGAATAATTAGGGTTTTCCACAAACTATTGTAATCAGAATATATGAATTTCCAATACCATTTGATCATGAATGCCATATTCATTTGGAATAAATCAAGAACCCCCATCCCTCCATGTTCTTTCTTTAGACAGACTGCTGTCCATTTAATTAATGCCCCTTTCTGGATTCCATCCCCTATATGACCAAACCACAGGAATCTTCTCCTTATTTGATCTATTCTATTTACTATCCACACTGGCATCACAAAGAAAGACATATAATATAAAGGTATGGAAGCTAGCACTAAATTGATTAGAATTAACCTACCCCCTCTGGAAAGGAACTTATCTTTCCATGGAGCCAATTTTCTTTGTGCAAATTGAATAATTTCTAACCAAGTTACTTTATCTGGTTTTTTCCAATGCAATTGAATAATGAACTAACATTAATTTATTTAAATATAAATATATAAAAAAACAATTAATTGATATGGAGTAGAACTATTGTCAAAACATTTGCATTTTGTTCAAACGCTAAATTATATTTTGTCATATCTAAATTTTTGATTTATAGTTTTCAATAAGTTCATTATATGAAAATACTAGAGATAAAATAAATTCTCATTTTCTAAGGCTTTTAAGTAATTGTTTTGGAATTTTAAAATTCACATACAAACAAACAAACTATTTTATTATTATTATTATTATTATTATTATTATTATTATTATATAATCATTTTAAAATATTCAAAACAAATACTTAGAAACTCTAGAAATAAAAAAAAAATTTTGTATCCCCTAATGTATTTATATGGTGAATTTATTGCTAATCATAAATCAAAATTTCGGATATAATTCGAGTCATTGCATTTTAGAAATAAATGCAAACGTTTTCAGTATTTTTTTATACAAGAGAAGTGCTCACCGATTGTTCGATAATCAATAGTTCAATACTGATGTTATTAGGGTGTGGAAAAAAAATTATGGAACTATTTTATGATTTTATATGCCTAGGATGTTTTCAAAACTTGGTATATCTGATGCATCGCATTTATATTTACATATTTTTAGGGTTGTACCTTTATTTTTACTTAAAATTCTTAGGTTTAGTTGCATTAGTTAGATAGATGTTTAAAATTGAGTAAATCGAGTTTTTGGGGAGCCAATTTGGAGAAGATCGAAAATAGGCGAAAGAGCACACAGAAGACCACAAAGTGCGGACCGCAATCTCGAGTGTACGGTCCGCACTCAGATCAAAACTGGAGCATCTAAATCTGGGCTAAGCACAACCGCCGAAAATCCACTTTTTGAGGAACCGACTCCCTAGAAAAGGGAGTGCGATCCGCACCGATTGAAGCCAAGGCCGCAAGAAGAACAAAACCGACTGGATCTCTATTTTCTAGAGTAGTTTCAATTGAAGATATCTATTTCTATTCTTCGTTCCAGAAATTAGAGGTCGGTTCCAGAGGAAAGAAGCTTATTTCTGGGAGCATCCAATGCCTATAAAAACATCGTCTCTTGAGAGGTTCAAGTATCGAGTGTCGTAGTATCGTGTCTTAGTATCTTGTTTTAGTTTTTTAGAGTTAGTTTTAGTTGAGTTGAGAGTCTTTAATTTTGATTTTAGAGTTAGTTTAGTTGAGAGTTGATAAGAAGAGGGAGATTACTCGGAGAAGAAGGTCATAGTGCCGTTAAGCTTCATCTACTCGATCATAATCGGTGCTATCTTCTTTATGTTATTTACCTTTTCTTTAATTATGATTTCTTTAGTTATGTCTGAGTAATTGTCTTTGTTCTTAGGGTTTAAGATGGTGTTTGTTTGTATGGATTAATTGAATATTTGTTTTAATTGTTTAAGACTTAAAGTTATTTTCAATTTGCTTTGCGCTTAATAATAATTGTACTTGAATTGTTTGTTGTTCGTTTGGTAAGAACCTGTAGATTAGAGTCCAATCTAGTTGGTTAATAAAACGTCATCCGATCAAGAATTGATACTTGTGCTAATTGGGTAGATAACTTGTTGTCCAAAAGTAACCGAAAGGTGAAATTGCGGTTGTAACGAGAATTAAACCAGACCTTAGAACAAAAGTGAATTGAATTTAGGTTAGAAATAATTCTAAAGATTTCTAATTGATCTAAAAGTGTTAAGAGTGCCAACAAACGAGAGTTGAGGGATTTGTAATTGCTTTGGTTTAGTTAGGAGTCAGTAACTTTAGTCAACTTATCAGATCTGAACCCAAACTGGTCTTTGTCAGCTACTTGCGGACCGCAAAGTGACAGGTTGCGGACCGCAAAAGCAAGTAGCCGACAGAAAATCTATCTCTCGGACAGTTATCTGCGAACCGCAGTTAACCCCTACGGATCATTAAGCTGGTAACCGAAAAAGAGGCGAATTTTGTATACCCTGCGGACCGTGGGATAACCCTTGCGGCCCGCAAGCAATTGATCCAGACAGCAAACTGATTCTGAAAACCCTACGAACGCTTGTTTAGCAATTGTTTTAAGTCTTTAATTTACTGTCATTTACTTTTACCTGTTGTTAATAAGGAAACCAATCTCAAACAACCCCCCCACTTTTATACAAAAATACCAAAAATATTCTCATTAGGATTAGGATAGAGTCTAAAGTCTGGTTTAGAAGTAATTTCCGTCCCTGTGGATTCGATCCCGAATATACTGCATTAGATCGTTTATACGCTTGCGATCAAGAGCATTATTTAGGATATTAAAAGCCTATACACTTCGCAGAGGTCAATATCTTGTGTAATTGATTTCTAGTAGACATTTTCTATACACATCGTATTAAGTTAATATGGTTTTGGGTTGCTAAATTTATCTTTTAGCATTTCAAGCTGTCACAATACTATTTTTGCATGTCTTCACTTACATTTAATTGAGTGGATAAGATGTTGGTGTTTACTATGTTGCAGTTTAGATAAGAGCGCGCCACTTAACATATATATAAATACTACTATATATGTCTTGATTAATTAGCTTGGACCTTGGGTATTTCATCTAATTAATATTTTTTTTCTTGCAAAAATTGATGCATCAATTAAAACTGAATCGATTCATCGATGAGTCAAGTAGGCTAGAGTCAACTTAGATAGTAATTAATATTAATTTGATGTGAGAACAGGACCAACGTGTAACAGGCATGCTTGATATAATGACATGGTTAATTAGCTAAATCATACCCTAGGAAATTAAGAGAGTGTTTACTTTTCATTTCTTAATCGTTTGTTTCATTATCTTATATATATCTAATTAGGTGTTGCTTATAGCTTGGCGAGACTGTATATATTTATAGAGGAGGGATCCATTGACAATGCTTAATTTGACAATCTTGACAATGGGAATTTTTAAAAACTTGTAAAAATTCACAAAAACTCTTAAAATGAAAAATAGTTTATAGATGCATTATTTAACTTATAGATTGATTATGTTTCCAATTATATTCAATTTAAGCGAAATTTGATAGCCCTTCAAAGATCTATTAATTGCAACCGTTGAAAAGTGTATATAATTTTGATAAGCCATTAAACAATGTTCATATTGATTGAAATTTGAAACACAGTCAATCTATAAGTTAAATAATACATCCATAAATCATTTTCATTTTTAAAAGTTTTTGTGAATTTTTACAAATTTTTGAAAATTCTCATTGTTATGATTGTCAAATTAAGCATGGTCAATGAATCCCTACTCTTTATGGCCAAAATTTATATATAAAAAATAAAAAAAATCTTATTTTTAATTCTCGAAAATAAAACAACTTATTTTGAAAAATAGTAAATCCGGATTCCCAGAACCCGGCCTTACTGTTGGTAGGCCGGTTTTTGGGAAAACGGCCTACTTTTATGAGGCCGTTTTCCCAGAAACTGGCCTACTGTTGGCAGGCCGGTTCCTGGGAATCCGACCTATCAGTTTTTTTTTTTTTGATATTTTTTTCAGATAGATCTCGTTGTTAGCTTTCCGTAGCCGCGAAGTTTGCTCCGATCGGAGTTTCCTATCAAAAGTTATGCCCGTTTGAATGTTGAGTGCCCGAAATATAGGATAAGATTTTGTGTAAAATTCAGAACGGAATTCAGAAATGTTTCCATGAATAATATTATAAATAAAAATTAAGTATCACAAATAATATTAGAAAAAATATATAAAGAAATAATTTAAATTTATTGTATGATAATTATGGCCGTTTGAATGTTGAGTACCCAAAATTTAAGATACGACTCAATATAAAATTCAGTACGAAATTTAATACATGACTGTTATTTACACAATAAATTTATAATAAATCCTAGAACTTTTTGCTCATTTCAAATAAATGACCGTTTGCTCATTTAGTACATGACTGCTATCGTGAATGTTGAGTGCCCGATATATAGGATAAGATTCAATATAAAATTCAGAACGGAATTCAGAAATGTTTCCAATGAATAATATTATAAATAAATATTAAGTATCACAAATGATATTAGAAAAATGATATAAAGAAATAATTTTATTTTATTTGAAATGAGCAAAAAGTTTTAGGATTTATTAAAAATTTATTGTGTAAATAACAGTCATGTACTAAATTTTGTACTGAATTTTATACTGAGTCGTATATTAAATTTTGGGTACTCAACATTCAAACTGGCATAATTATCATGCAATAAATTTAAATTATTTCTTTATATCTTTTTTCTAATATTATTTGTGATACTTAATTTTTATTTATAATATTATTCATTGGAAACATTTCTGAATTCCATTCTGAATTTTACACAGAATCTTATCCTATATTTCGGGTACTCAACATTCAAACGGGCATAACTTTTGATAGGAAACTCCGATCGGAGCAAACTTCGCGGCTACGGAAAGCTAACAACGAGATCTATCTGAAAAAAATATCAAAAAAAAAAATGGTAGGCCGGGTTCCCAGGAACCGGCCTGCCAACAGTAGGCCGGTTTTTGGGAAAACGGCCTCATAAAAGTAGGCCGTTTTCCCAGAAACCGGCCTACCAACAGTAAGGCCGGGTTCTGGGAACCCGGATTTACTATTTTTCAAAATAAGTTGTTTTATTTTCGAAAATAAAAGAAAGATTTTTTTTATTTTTTATATATAAAAATTGTCCACTCTTTATAGTGAACTTAATTATTAATATTCATCTGATTGCTAGTTGCATATGTAATTGTTAATTGTCTTCTTTATATGAATTTACATTTACATGCTCGCATAAATTAATTAAAAAAAGGAATTAATAAATAAATTAAATGAAGATTTATTCACATCGTAGTTTTGACCCGTTGATTATGGATCTCATTAATATATGTAGCAGTCTGACTGATTCCTGACACGTCTGACTTAAAACCTTGAATTATATAAATATATGTACATATATATATATTAAGAAGTGTTGATTAATTGCGCGTTGGAACCAGATTCCAGAACTAATCAACGTCATACTTGTACAGGAAATTTTCTCCAAATCAGAGGTCTTCTCTTCTCTGTCCCAAATGGCGATGCATGCAGCATGCATAATATATATATGGACTGGAGTCAATTATATATATAATCAATTATGTGTTCACCATTTAATCAAGACAAGATGGTATGGACTCGTTAAAATATGGGAAGAGTTATTTAGACCAAAAACTGTTATACGGAGTCGCACACTAAATTAACATATATTTTTTTAAAAATATATATATATATTATACTTCTTCTAATTAGTCGACCTATTCCTATCCGCATCAAATATACTATATATTGGCAAATATCGATAATACTATTTCCAAAATACTATGTTACTTTCTGATGCCAAAAAAATTAAATTAAATTAAATAATTAAAAGATCCGGCAAATTTAACATTTTTAGCCAACAAAAGATGATGGATCAGGATCACACTTATAAGGAATTTGAAGCCGAATAAATTAAATAAAAATTGAATTCTAAGAAGTTAACAACATGTGCTTAATTATTTTCAATTGCAAATCTATCTAGTTAATTTCACCCTAATAAGTGAAAATCGATTAATTAATGCATGCATATATCAAAGAGAGAAACTAAAACTACAGAATCTTGGATTTGTCAGTAGCTAGGAGAATTTAGTTCTGCCTACTTAATTAATTAACTACTTAATTAGTCTATTCATGATCACGTCGGGTCAATGGGTCATAAACTCATAATCATTTTATTAAGTTTTAAACGGATCTAACCCCGTTCATCACAGTCAAGACTGATCATATTATATGATAATTATATATGTTTGATCTATTACTTAATTTTACAAGGAAAAGAAGTGGGGTACGTGGTGGTTTTGCTTGTCTCTCAGACCTTCACATTCTTTTTGAGGAAGTAGGCACTCAGACCTTCACATTCAAAACATTAGTTCGAATCACAGATTATTATTTTTTTTTCTTTTTAACTTTTTTTTAAACATTAGCGAGAAACTCGCACGTTGTGCGGGCGTTTTAAATTATGATCTCATACCGTGTAATACATACAGCGTTATTTTAGTTTTTGACTAATTATTTATCATTTAAATTTCATCTTTACACTAAATTAATTAAATATTAGAATATAAAACATTAATTCCTTATTAATGTAAATTCTCATCAACATTGATGTCTTCTATATATACCAAGATTAATATCTTTCCATTTTTGAAAAACCAAAATGGAGAGGAAGTTGTTTAATTGGAGAACATCAACACCTTTGAAATCAATGTATTTTGATCTGTACCATTGATTAAGGGGTAGATTGGGAATTAAAGAAATTTAAAGGAGTATGAAAAAAATGAAGACGTCCAATACTTACGTACTTTTTAATATAGTATAGATATAGATAGATATATAGATTAAACAATCAGGTTTGCAATTGAACGCGAGTGACGATATATATCCAGGCAGGATGCACATGCATGCAACCAATTAAGTGATCGCATCAATAACAATATGAGAAATTAATTATCTTTTCATATATAATGAATACAAAATTCAACACTCTCCGTTGAATTCATTAATTTTGTAATGCAACGTACCCTGGCTGACAATATTGTAACAAACCCGTTATTTCTCTTAAAAGTAGTAAACATATATCTCATGATATATATCAACGAGCGGCGGTGTAAAATCATCATGTGCTTCAGCCGCATGCGTTCAGCCAGCCCATCTAAATTAAGCCCAAATACGACAAAGTCAAGAAGTTCCTTGCTTGCAGTTGCAGTTGCAGTTGCAGTTGCAGCCTTGCTGATTTATATCATTATACGATCGTTTCGTTTGCTATAGCCCTTAATTAATTTGGGCCAATAGTCAAAGGAGAGGCCCTTTACTTACATATCAATCAAATTATACATGCAATCTTATTCTACTTCTAATCTAATAAACTAATAATTCCTTACAAAGAATATGATACAAACAAAAAGATCGATGTTCATGTAGAGAACGTTTCATTTCCGTACAATCTATGTTTACAAACAAAATGGAAAATTAAGAATTATAAATTTAATCATTCATGTTTAATTAATTTCTTATATAATTAATGAGCTCATTAATTAATTAATCAATTTAACTCTCTAGCTAGAGCTTAATTGCAATGATCTCTGAATCACACGGTCAACTGCAATGTCAAAGGCATCCCTCACACCTTGTACCTTGTACCTGGGATCATTATACACCAGGGATGGTACCATCTTTATCACCTCCTCTCGCATCGCTTCGATCTGCTTCACGCTGTACCCGAGCAGCACGTCCTGTATCCTCACTGCTCCGCTGCGTATGTCTTCCTCGGGGATGTATACTGAGTACTTCTCATACTCCCTTGGCAGATGCCATCTGTACTGTTGGTATGCGGAACCCGGGTGGAAGAACACCGGTATGCACCCAGCGACCATCGAGTCGAACAGTGACTTGCGTGTGAGCGAGTCGCCTTGCGGCTGCACGCAAAACATCGAGCTCATGAACAGGCCCATTAATTTGCTTGCGGAGTGACACTTCCCCTTATTACAGTCTAGAAACTTACACCCGGGCGACTCCACACACTGCTCAACGACTTGGTCTCTTATCGCTGTTGCCACCTGGTTTTGTCTCTTGGCACCGGCAAAAGAGAACAGGTACGGCCTCGTCACATGCCGTACTTTGTCTTGCCACGCAATTACGTCGGCCTCCTTTGAAGGATGGAAGTGTGTCGGGTACGGTATAGCAAACTCGCTGCTGTGCCATTTGTTAGACTCTATATCTAACACAGTCATGTTTCGGGTCTCCGGCAGGAGCATGAAATTGCTACCCCAATCTGTGTGTCTGTCCGATTTACGCCGCATGTCCCACGTGGTACGGCCCTGTATGATGAAATGGTCGCGTCCGCCTCTTGCTGCCCACTCCGGGGTACTTCTCAGCCAATTCATAGCATCGATCATGAGAGCATCACGCACTGCCACCGGAAGTTTACCCCAGAGGTGCCGGCCAATGTCAAGACCGACATAGTAGGGAACAAAAAACGCAGCGGCTTCTGAGGAGTCGTCTGTGAGGCAATCATACTGTTTCATGCGGTTATGAAATACAACTTCCAGCATGAATTGATTGGTGTTGTACCTGTTATGATTTCCAGTAGCAAAAAATTTGAATTACTTGATTGGTAAATTGACTGGAATTCAATATATATAGCTGTACAAATCTAATCAAGTTGAAGTTATTTTTTGGTTAATTAGAGAATCAGTAGCAATTAAAGTTAAAGGGTTGTAAACTGCATGTCTTCATAGAATAGAAAATTGAAATGAATCAGATTTTATGATATTATATATTTTAAAATTAAATCTGGCAGGTGCTTTTCAAATTAGAAATTACCTATAAACACATTTAAAAAAAAAAAAAAGAAGAAGAAGAAGAAGAAGTTGATGAGCAAGTACCATGCAGAGGGTGGAATCAATGTGTCATTGTCAGTATCGTTGAGTAGTGCTCCAATGCCGGAGTTGGAGACACACGGGCACATATCTTGCCATATCGAAAGATTATGGCACTGACGGAGCAGAAGCGTGTTGAAGCGCTCTGGCAATTTGTGGATGTAGACGTACCGACCGGTGCACGACTGCTGGGCGGTAGTCAAATGAGGTAACGCAATGATTTGAGCAGAGGGCAGCAGAGTCTGGAGCAGGAGGAGGTCGTTGGATGACCGGAGATGGAAGAGGACGAGGCCGAGGAGGAGGGAGAGGGGGAGAACAAAGGAGAAGGAGATCTTCATTGTGTGCACCATGCTGCTGCTGCTGCTGCCATTCTTGCCCATCCTTGCTGTGTTCTGAGTAATTCTCTGAGTCTGAGGAATTAAGCAACAGCAACTTGCATTTGTATGCTGAGAACTGAGATCTGTTGCTGCTGTTGGAACTTAATTGGGAAGGATTCAGATTTCAGAGTTCAGACTTGAGATTTCACATTTCAGACATGAAACTTGGATTGGATCCAATGCTGTAACATTTTTTATGCTCACTAAAAATCATGATGCATGCAATGGATGGATGACTTTGAGTGTAGGGTGTTAGAATCCCAATTAATAATATAATTTGCATTAACTAAACTAATTAATTAATTGCAGGGTTTACTTCTGATTCACTGTCAGTGCCAAATTCCATGCAGCCAACTGTGTCTGCACTGTCAGTACATTCATAAACCTCCAATATTAGTGTGAAAATATGCAAATGAAAAGACAAGAAACAACAATTAATATGTAACAGATATAATTAATTTATGATGGATTATGTCTTCTCATCATCTCATGTAAAAGTTGAGTAGTTTATTCTTCAACAGCATGGTTTGTTGTATCATAAATTTCACAGAAGATTTTAGCTGTAATTAATAGTATTTGGGAATGGAGCTTACCTAGCTAGATTGCCGATACATAGTCAAATTACCTTCTTCAAAAAGAACTATTATTTTTCTCAGATTCAGGAAGTACTCTATGCACACTTTGTTAAATGTTTTACTAGAAGTCTAACTATGAATATTAATTAGTAAACAAAGATCTTCTTTATTTTATTCTCCAAATTTCAGTTAGTTTTGTTTCTTAGTTAACATATATATAAATATAGGAAATTTTATTGTATAATGATTATTCTTTATATAATTTGTTTTTATTATTGTACAAGATCCACATTCTCTATCTTAAATATACAAACCCATAATTTGAAGTCAAAGTTGATTAATTGCAGTCTGTATTTTCTGTAGATGTTTTCCACACAAGTATCTCCTATGAAACAACAAGATCAAGATACAAAATCCATTTTCTCTCTAAGTTCTCTCCTCTCCATAGCTCCTGACCGGTTCTTGCCACAATATCTATATCAATATAATTTATGATAGTATAATAGGACAATTTAAGATTAACTTAATTTTATCAGCTGAATTACATGAACACAAATCCAGTTGAGTCTACTAGTAATAGAGCTCAGAGTTTATGAAGCTACTTGAGTAAAGGAGTCGGTAAATAACCAGAGGTTTTGTTCAAGTATAATTTTGATTGCTTAAAGAGCACGGCCTAATTAAATTGCTGCAATAATTATGGACCTAATCTTGACCACCATATTTTGAGCTAAAGAAAAGTATTTTATAATGGGCCAAAGCCGAACTATATATAAAATGTGGTGTGGGTATACATCAATAAACTTGTAAGAAGAACATTTTGATTATTTAAGGCCTTCAAAAGTAAAATGAATATGGAAGGGTTTGGCCATCTCATTTATTTTAGTCATTTCCCCACTAAAAAGCAACAGATAGAGTTACTATCAGTAAATTTCTATAGAATTAATTATAATTTTAATACCATAATCAGAATTTGGAGTGTTTTATTGAGTAATTATCACATTTCATGCTTTCAATCTTTCAAAAATGCCACTAGTTTTAATTAAACAGAACATAAGAGTGAATTGTACTCTTCTGTCTTTCTTTGTATTTTTTTCTACAATACTTGCAAATACATGAAGAAAAAATGATTTACTATTGTTTGCCAACTAAACTCTTCACCCTCTGAAGTACACCATCAATGGCGACATCGAAAGCATCTCTAACATTGCCCACCTTGTGACTCGGGTCCTTGTATATCAATGCCGGTATCATGCTTATTACCTTGCGTCTCATCCCTCTGATCTGATATGCACTGTACTTTACCAGAACCTCTTCGATCCTAATTCTGCCTTCTCGCACATAATCCTCCGGTATATAAACTGAATACTCTGTATAGTTAGCTGGTAAGTACCATTTGTACTGTGTGTAGGCTGAGTGCGGGTTGAAAAACACCGGAATGCACCCTGCCAACATTGCATCAAATACTGAGCGTCTCGTTGGTGAGTCACCAGGCGGCTCTAAGCAGAAATCGGAGCTTTGAAATAAACTCATTGTTGTAACAGGTGAGTTACAATCGATCTCTCGTGATGCACAATCCAGAAGTTTGCACCTTGTCGAATTCAAGCACTGGTCCGCAACCTGGTCTCTGATGGAACGAGCTTGCTCAGGCCGTCTAGCGCCAGCAAAGGAAAAAAGCCACGGCCGTGTTGCTGTCCTTACTTTCTTTTGCCATTTATGCAGTTGACTCTCCTTGGACGGGTGGAAGTTTGTCGGATATGGTATTGCGAATTCATTTTCACTCCCCCATGGACATGACTCAATCAGCAGTACTGTCATATTTTTCACTTCTGGTAATGTCAGTAGCTTCCCGCCCCAAAGGTGGCCGTCATTGCCTTGTCGCCGGAAGTCCCAGGTGGTACGTCCGGACAGTATGAAATGATCTCTTCCCCCTTTTGCTGACCATTCTGGTCTCGACTTCAACAGATCAAATAGTTCCAACAACAGCGAGTCTCGTACAGTCACATTGTGGTTCCACAGATGACGACCGGTATCCAGGCCAGCATAATAAGGTACAAAAACAGCATCAGCTTGTGAAGAATTAGTAGTCAAGCACTCATATTGTTTCATTCGATTATGAAAAATAAAATCTAAAACCCATTGGTTTGTTATATGCCATCCAGTTTTAGTCAGCACGGAGCCGGTGTTAGTGGCATGCGGTCCAAGGCCCATGTTTGAAACAAAAGGGCACATGTGATGCCATGGCAAGAGGTTCTGGCAGTCACGTATGATGTCGGAATTGAATTTATCAGGAAGGTCATACACATAAATGTACCTGCCAGCGCATTTCGCTTTGGTATCTGCCAGAATCGACAGTGACAAGGAGGAATGGTGGAGAATCTGGAGATGAATGTTGTAAGATGATTTGGAGAGGAAAAGGAGAAGAAAGAAAAGAAGCAACAGAAGCAAAGACAGAAGAGGAACAAAATGTTTGTCTGTCCTTGTCAGTTGACATGTTCTCAGCATCCATTTTCCCATTGATTGACTATTATGTAGAAATATATCATTTAATTCGGGCAATTGTCCGGATTAATGATCAATGCAGTTCTTTTCTGGGGTTATATAAGCATAGATAAATGCACTTGTGAGCTGCCAGATGTTGCAGAGTTGAGTTGAAGTATGACTCCTACACGAGAAGCATCAGATCAAATTAACTGCATCTACAACTTCCAGGCAGCAACATTTCCTACATATTAACATACACAAGTAAATTTGTTGATTAAATTTAGCATTTTACTTATGTTCTTTGAGAAATTTCTCCATAACTGAAAATTTCCAATAATCCTGAAAAATAAGAATGAAATTCACATCTCAAGGAAACCCTGATTCGATCTGAAATACGAAAGAAAAAATAAAAGATGTTACTGATTAAAGGTTTTCCTCTGAGGGCTTCTATGCAGTTCTTGGAAAGAAACAGGAGCTGATTGTTCGATTAACAATTGTGTAAGGATCCCTATTACCTTCATGCCCACTGTCTTTCTCTCCTATGAATAAAATCAATTCCAGTGCTTCGATATTGTGAAGTAATTCATGAGAAGGGAAGAGTGATGCAATGTGCCGAGTCGAGATGAAATCAACTAATGATGCTATCAAGCAACATAGAGAATAAACAAGAAGAGGTTACCAGTTGTGTGGTACTGTGATCGGATGGATTGCTTACGGTTAATATCGCAAGGTGGTAGAGAGAAGTATGCACAAATTGCAGTTCTGTGTCAGGGGAAGGAAAAAAAAAATGTGTAACAAGATGAAGTTGTAATCTTATGATGGATTATTTTAGGTAGCTAGGATTGGTAAATTGATGTAACTTCGAATCAACAGAACACTATTTTTCTTTTTTTAGACCACAATTTGAAAATAATCCACCAGTATCCCCTCAAGCCGATGTTTCTATTTTAGGAATTATCTCCTAATGAAATCTATGAATTAACTTCTTGAAGATCTTATTGCTGATTTCTGGTTTGTGGAAACTGTACTGCTCTTCTGCTCCAGCCACTTTTCTATTTGAGCCCAGAAATCAAATCTATGCAGATAGCACTGGTATATACTTTCTGGTACTCCAGGAGGCAGGAGCTATTACTGAAATCTTTTTTCTTCTAAACATTTGATTTTGGTTGGCGTAATTTCCATATGTGCTGCTATTTTTAATGTATTTGTGTCGAATAATTGCATTGGATGTAGATTTTATGATCTAGCTAGCTAGATGGTGAGGATTACATTGAATGAAGATTTTCTTCTGAAATATCAGAGAATTTGTTACCTTTTTCTAATAGTTTGATATCCTTTTCTGATTCTTTTATTCAGCTTCCTATAAATTTATGTTTGGTTGGTAGGTACAAATAGAATAACGGGCATAAATACACAAGATAGTTGTTATATTCTCAGCCCAAAAGACCCATATTCTGAGCCCAAAATAACCCTTATCCTAAGCCCAAAATGCTCATATTCTGAGCATAAATAAATTCTCTGAAATAAAACCATGACTTTTATGAATGGATTCCATTGGTTTCAGACTTTCAGCAATCAGGAAATCAAACGCGTGCAAAAGAAGGAACATTTGGAGTAGAAAATCCGGTCAAGCAACCGAAATAGACTCTTCATGAAGAACAATGACAACCAAAGAAATTTAATTGCCTTAATACAATAGGAGAAAAAAAAATCAAATTTGACCAATTATATATATGCTCTTTCTTGCGGTTTATGATCTGGAGTCCACATCGTTAATTTTTTTTATATTTCTCAATGATAGCTAACTGGTAACCACCAGTTAATAAATTATCAGCATGAACGTATTTGTATAAGAGTATTTTAATAAACTTTTTGAGCAAAAATATATATGAAGAAAATTGAGTAAGCAAAGGCTCTTTCTTTATTATTTCTCTTATAAATAGCAAGGATTGGCACATTAATCTGCCCCATTTATGATAAGTAAAAGAATAAAATTCAATCTAAAAACCTTCAACTAATGTACATGTATATGTGTATAGTAATTACCTACAAACTACCAAATAATGAATTGAATAAGAAACAAGAAGCCAATCAAAAGCACCGGTTGGTGACTGTGTGTAGAGACAAATTAACCCAGCAAATCAGCAATTAATTTATCAATTAATCATGTGTTCTTAACCCTCTGAAGCACGCCATCAATGGCCAGATCAAAAGCATCCCTTACACTATCTACCTTGTACCTCGGGTCCTTGTAAATCAGCCCCGGTATCATGCCGACCACCTTCGCTTTCATGTCTGCAATTTGCTTCTCGCTGTACCTCGACAACACCTCTTCTATACTCACCTTTCCGTCCCGCACCTCTTCTTCGGGTATATAAACCGAGTACTGTGTATAGTTTGCTGGTAAGTACCATTTATACTGTGTATAAGCCGAATGCGAGCTAAAGAACACCGGGATGCACCCGGCCAGCATGGAATCAAACGCAGATCGCCTGGTTGGTGTGTCGCCTGGCGGTTGCAGACAAAAGTTAGAACTCTGAAACATGCTCATTGTGGTAAAAGGCGAATTACAGTCGTTTTCTGGCAATGCACAATCCAAGAGCTTGCACCAGGTCGATTTCAGACACTGATCCGATACTTGGTCTCTGATTGAACCAACCTGGCCCGGTCGCCTGGCACCAACAAAGGAAAAGAGCCACGGTCGATTTGCCGACTTAACCTTCTCTTGCCATGCAGCAACCTGACTCTCATTGGAGGGGTGGAAGTTTGTAGGATACGGTATCGCAAACTCATTTTCACTTTCCCAAGGACACGCCTCGATAAGTAGCACCGTCATGTTTTTGACCTCCGGCAAAGTTAACAATTTACCGCCCCATTGGCCGTCATCATCTGTCTGACGCCGTAAATCCCATGTGGCCCGTCCAGATAATATGAAATGATCTCTTCCCCCTTTGACCGACCATTCGGGCCTCGACTTCAACAGCTGAAAGAGCTCAATCAGCAATGAGTCCCGCACCGACATGTTGCTAGTCCACAGATTCCGACCGGTGTCAAGACCGACATAATAAGGAACGAAAAGGGCGTCAGCTTGCGATGAATTTGTAGTCAAGCACTCATACTGCCTCATGCGATTATGAAAGATCACTTCGAGAACCCATTGGTTGGTGACGTGCCACCCAGACTCTGTGAGCACAGAGCCGGAGCCAATGAGTGGGGGACCAAGACCCATATTTGAAACAAAGGGGCACATGTTGATCCATGGCAAGATAGTATGACAATCGCGCAATATATCAGAATTGAACCTGTCGGGTAATTCGTACATGTAAACATACCTACCGGCACAAGGGTCCGCATTTACAGGTGCGACGGTGAAAGAGGAGGAGGGTGCAAGGATGTCGTCGGAGGATGGGGATTGCGAGAGGAACAGAAGGCGGTAGACAGCGAAGAAGACGGAGAGAAAGAGGAGGAGAGGGAAGAGGTGTTTGGTTAATGACAGAGGAGGCATTTTCAGCAATGATTTTTCCATTGTGGCGTCTGGCCAAGAAGACAAGTAGCTTTGAGCCTGAAACTGATATGAAATGTCACTATTGCCAATATATCTTTCTTATCATATATATATGGGAGTATAATTGTATTATAGTATTCTGGTGGCTTTAAATTAGACGGAAGTTTGAATTGATGATCAATTATATGTGATCATACAGTGGAGCCATTTGTACAGAGAGTCATTTACAAAGAATTCATGAGGATTGATAAATGATAATTGATCATACATAAGGGCAGCAGTGCGTTGTATTGTAGATAGATCACATAAAATCAGAAGGTTGTTGTTGGTGAGTCCGTGTTGAAGGAAGTTGTGATGTTAAGAGAAGAGCCAATTGTTTTAGCAGTCGCTCTCTCCTCAAATAATACTGATTAGTTTTTCCTTCTGATCAGCACATGTATTTGTTCTTCATATAATTTTTTATTTATCACTTTATTAATAATTTAAGCAATCGTTTACTTCTAAAAGTGAAGAACTGGAACTCAGAAAAGGCCATGACAATGACCCAGCTTGTAGATGGAATCTGCTTGTATTATCCCTTAATTGTGCCGTGTGCTACTTGTATTTGTAAATGAACTAGGAGCGGTGTGTATTTTAACTGTAAATTTTATTTAGCTAGAAGTAGTTGAGTTGTATATTATTTATTCACAATCAAGATAAAATATATAGAGTTTTAAAACTTTATGACAATATGGAAAGTAAATAATTGATAAAACAAATGAGATTGGAAACGAAATAATTGGAAGCATATAATATATTACGAAAAATATGCAAATGTGCAAGACTAACCAGACCAATAGAGAAATAGATAAATCAGAAGGGTTAGGCAAAAAATAAATTCGATTTTTCTTTAAGAAATGTAAATTTACGATTTATAGAATATGTCCATATTTTCACTTTTTTCTGATTATTTAAAACATTTTAAGCTTATCCGAAAAATAATCCTATAAACATATTTTATTCAAAAAAATACTATGATGAAGTTAATTTTCTCACTTCAATTAAAATAAAAGTTGAGAACATGATCATTAACCTATTTTGAGAAAATCACCAAAGTAAAAAAAATGGTCCCAAAATAATGTAAGAGCAAATTAAAAAAAAAAAAATTTGAGCTTATTTATAAAAATAATACATTTATAAACAATGTTCATCAGAAAGAATCACAATCTTGATGAGAAATCAATGGTAACAAATACAAAACTAACATTTCCAACGTTTCTGCATTTGAATAACATATGGAGGGAGCTGAAAGTTATGATGGCTGTCGGATGACAAGATCGGACAGATATGAAGCTCAAATCAAGGAGAGAGCTCCATCTTTCCCCCTTTTAAAGGATATATATATTGTTTGCCATCAATCATATATTGATTATATTTAATAAGCATGTGGCAATAGAATGTTGGAAGATAGATAGATACTGCCAATAAACAGCAATTGCCAATTGGAGTCTGGAGGCAGCTGCAAGTCTTCAAAATATATTAATTGCATGATATGGCAGAATAATTTCTTCAAAAATAATAAACAAATTCAAATAGATACCTTGCGGTGTATATCATGTGATTTAATTTTTTTTCTTTGATGGTATTTGAAAAAAAAAAAAAGATTAAAAGACGTTAATAATTAATAATTATATTCCCAACTAACTGGCATCTTCATTTTACAGAAACAAACTACTCCGAAATAATGGACACGAAAACATATCGCAACATCACAAAATATAGCAGCAAATAAAATAAAAGTGAGGATTATTACATGTTTGGTGCACTGAACTGAACACAGTCAAAAAGCCACTACTCTATATCTCAAGGGTTTCAACTTTCAACATAACCGGTAAAGAACTCAATAGAACACTAATGTCACTTAGCATTTAAAACTAATGAGTCAGCTAAAGCAGTAACTGTACCTGCCCTACCATGCGGCATGCACCGCCGAGAATGTCAAGCTTACTCAAAATCAAGTTCTTTTATGGTCTTTATAAGTGCACATAACATCCTCTCCACCTCAAAAGTTATTTTAGCGGTCTTCTCAGGGCATGTAATCTTAACTGTCTCAAGGTAATCACGCTGGAAAACAACAGTTTCCGGTAGAACTTCTTTTGAAATATCTTCATGCTGCAGAGTAGGTAGAGATTAAACATTTAGAATGACACTACTCGTCAGTCGTCACAAATATGAAAGTGCACTACTTAGTCTATGCTGGAATTGCATTTGGTTGAGGCCATAGTTTTCTGTGGACTTTTTAGAGCCTTAAACTAGTCTAAGTCCCAGTGAACAAGGTCACAACCTTGCAAAAATGAGAGTCGGACCAAAAAATTGGCTTGAAGGGATAATTAATTCAGTACCAGAAAAGGGCAGTCCTGGACTAAACCATGCAGGTACTTGAATCCCAAATATATTTGCAAACTGTACCATCATAATTACACATAAACTGTCCTCCAATGTTAATTTTATTAATTATAAACCATCCATCATACCAGTTATTGCCACTTGCCTGCGAGAATCCTATATTTGTTTTGTTCAGACACTGATGTGATGTGATTGGTTTGATTGCAGATAACAAATCATTTTGAGAGCTGCTCTTTATCCAAATTTTGTTTTAAAAGAAGGAAAAAAAAGACACTAAAAGAGTGAGAGAGAGAATGCTTCAACACAGAACATAGAGAGTTTCTTTAAATGGGGTGAATGCTGGAGGAAACAAGCTACTAAATCCCAGTGATAATTGGCATCCAATAGCCCAAGATCCAAGTCCTTTAGGTTCTTGAATGTTTGACAGTTCGGAATATCAGCCACTAGTAAATCCTGCTATCAAGAGAAACAGATAAGTATAATTATTTGAGTACATGTCTTGATTCTTGAACTAAGTGAAAGGTCTAAATGAAAAACAACAATTATCCTGTACCACATTTAAAAATTGAAACCCTTTTTCACATCACAGTAGTCTCCCAGATTTGCCAACATATGGCAAGTACAAACAAAACCAGCCAACCCAACTGTTTTGCGGTTAGTCTATATATGTTTCCAAGAATGAAAGTTAGTTGCATACTTGTACAAACTACAAGAGTTCAGAATGAATACCAGAACTTTAGGACAAGAAGTAGTAATCCTTAGGGTTGTAACATTTGAAAGGCCACCAAGAAGCTCCAGATCATGATCGGCAAAGATCTGAAACATATCCACATCATCAAAATATATCTCTGCTTGGACTAGAGATGACATGTTCTTCAATATAATCCCTCCCGCATTATGTGAATAAATTTGCAAATAAACAGCAGCGGGGCATGAAATCTGTATTGCAGTTTCCTGGTAGAAGTTGGTTAGCCTCAACTTCTTGAGAACGGGAGATGAGATCTCATTGGCATACATATGGCAGTAAAACAAAATCAATTCTTCCAGAGCAGGGCTCCCTGACAGCAGCTTTGTCATAAAATTCTCATTGATCGCCACATGCCTTGCAAGCTCTAGTTTCTTAAGAGAAGGGAGGTTTATTGATTTGGGTTTCATGCAGTATTCACCAAGTTTATGTAATTGAATCTTCAGTGTCATCTCCTCTATTGACGCACATGTGAAAATGGAATCAGGCAACTTGAAAAATTTATGTGAAGTGATATGAATAAACAGCACCCGAGGAGTGAAACTAGCCGCACGGCGAAGAAGTTTAGCAACAGGAGTAGAGCTGTGCTTCCCCCAGAATGTCAGCTTGAATGTATCGAGGGGTAAGGTCTCCCGATAATTCAAAACATTTGTAACAAATGTAATAAACTTGGCACTGGCTTCTTTTATCTCTTCGTCAGACATTTGCCACGTTAGACCATTACAAAAGTCCAAAACAGGCACAGAAGCCCATACACGTGTCCATCGTCTGGACAATACGCACGTGCGCACAACCTCTTTGGCAGGCAACAAAGAGAGGACACGGGTCAGAAGCTGGTCGGGCAGATCGCTTATTCTGTCACGGGTAAAACTCGTGGCTCCCATCTTCACAGTTGTCAGAGGCATTTGCTCAAACACCTTACCTGCACAATTTCTGTGCCAAAACAAAAGGGAAATCGTAGCAGTGCAAAGAAAGAAAGAAGCATGCATACATTATTTAAGATGACATAGGAAAAGCAAGCAAAAGAAAACATAGAGTAGAATGTAGAAGTTTGGTCCAAAGGGTAAGTGGCTTAATTACTAGCATCAATCAAGATCAAGGGTTGTTTGGAAGGAAGAAAGAAAGAGGATTAGATTATTACCACTGACTCTGACTCTGAGGATCAAAGAATAGAGAGAAAGAAAGAGAGAGTGATTTGGTGGTGGTTTTCGCTTCCCTTTTCACGTCAGCGCCACTGCCATTGACGGAGCGCGCTCTGTTGGAGCTCCCAAAGTCCAAAACTTCGGAGGAGGGAAACGAAAACCAAAGGCTTTGGTTTTCACTTTCCAAATATTTGAAAATCTAAGACATTTCCTCTGTATGAAACCCACTATATATTATCTTAAATATTTATTATAAGAAATAACAATCTCAGTCTAAAACAATGCGTGGGCTCTTTACTAGTATTATATTAAAAATATTAGTAAGTTTAATAATATTTTCGTAATTTTTTTTATTTTTCAGATTTTTTAATTTAAATATATTAAAAAATTTATTATCATCATTGACAACAGATTTTTTTTACTTTTAACTGGAGTTTAGGAGTTATATAACCATTTAAAATTACTTAGATATTCTAAATATCTTATGGTTATTAGTTATTCAGTTTATCACCACATATGCAGAGAGAAAAGCCCATTTGATTGATATTCATAGCTTTATAGTTTATATTAATTAAAGATTTTAAGATTCACAAACAGAAATATGAAGAGAAAGCCCATTTATAGGCTTATTGTCAGGGCGGTCAAATAATTAAGCTGTTACAACACAACTTTTGTTATGTGAGGCCCAACCCAAAAGGATTTTTTTAAGGGCGGAACTAAACTAAACGAGTTAATTGAAATCATTAGAAGAGAGTATATATAAGCCACAGGAGCTACTTTGGACACCCACAAAATTGCTTGTAATTATATCAAATTTAAAATAATTTAGTAGCTCTAATTGAAATATTTTGTAAAAGTAATATTTATAACTTTGATTTTGAAAAATATTGAAAAACATTTCATAAAAATGCAAACATATATAATTTAAATAGGGATAAACTTGTCCAAAAGATACCAAAATGGGGTGTTCAAGTAAATACATAGCTGTATCCTGTTATTCCTGTATGTATTTTATTTCTTTTTGTATCCTTTTTATATGACTTATGAGTTTGGCATTTTGGTTGCTTTCACCCTCTATATTGGGTTATCTTCCACTTCCATGTATATATGTGTGTATATTTCCAGTGTACTCAGATTCCAAGTTATTCCAATACGAAGGAGGAACAGTAAAGGCTTGCAATCTAATCAATCCATTCTTAATTCTTAATTTACCATGAAAGGCAAAGAATATTGTATTACATGTAATGTAATACGCCATATCAAAATACATGGTGCCACTTGTTTTGCCCCCCATCCCCTACCCGGATATTTTGTGCAAGCAGAAGCAGCTGCCCGGATATATTTGATGCAACTGGTGGAAATGGCCGGTTTTGCAATTACTGGAAAATATCGTGTAAGAGATGAAAAAATATTAATTGTGAGCGTGTTTGTGTGCAATAGGCGAAAATATATTGAACACGTGGTTGTGTAAATTGGTGGAAAATCTCTTATATTAATTAGTGAAAAATTAATTGTTGTAAGTGTTTTTGTGTGCAATAGGTGGAAATTTTTCATTGATCAGCGCACTATAAAATTGTTAGTGGAATTGCAACACATCAAGACCTGGAAGAAGCTCTAAACACACGTCTTTAAATCACAACCATTTTTAATCAACTTCCAACGAGAGGCGTTCAGCTGTTGCCTATTGGGGGTGGTTGAGATGTCATTTGTAACTGCCGTAAATAACTCAACTGGGGACGTGGATAAATTAATTAAACCATTAATTTAATTTAATTTAATGAGGATAGCACAAGCAAGAAGTAAGCAAAAACAAGACACGGATATATATCATATTTATTCTTAGTGGAAAATGAGTAGAGAATGAATGGATTGGGTGCCAAACTGCCAGTGTCCCATTACAATAGACTTGATCCAATTGGGGAAAGAATGTGAATGTGATGCATACGGGACATATATATGTTTCATTTATGGGATTTTTTTATTAATAAAAAAATAAAAAATAAAAAATACAAAAGTGGAAAATAGTTTTGAAAAATTGCAGAAATAGAAAAACCGCGACCTCAGGCCGCGGCTCATGAACAGTGCTAAGCCGCTATCTGAAATCGCGGCTTAGTCTCTGTATTCTGCTGCGGATTTATGAAGACATTTGAAGGGGCAAACGTTGGTTGTTTTTTATAAATGACCTACCGTTTTAAAGGTCTTAAAGTCTACTTTCTAATGGTTCAACTTCCAAGGCGTTTGGAGTTCTCACCAGAGAGTTATTGCAGTTTTAGTGGAGAGGGGTCTGTTTTCTGTATTCTCTCTTTAATTACGAATTTTTAGAGTTTTATGTTGGTTGTTTTTTACAAATGACCTACCATTTTAAAGGTCTTGAAGTCTACTTTTCAATGGTTTAACTTCCAAGGCGTTTGGAGTTCTCTCCAGAGAGTTATTGCAGTTTTAGTGGAGAGGGGTCAGTTTTCTGTATTCTCTCTTTAATTACGAATTTCTAGAGTTTTCTTTTGGTTGTTTTTTACAAATGACCTACCGTGTTAAAGGTCTTGAAGTCTAATTTCCAATGGTTCAACTTCCTAGGCGTTTGGAGTTCTCTCCAGAGAGTTATTGGAGTTTTAGTGGAGAGGGGTCAGTTTTTTGTATTATCTCTTTAATTACGAATTTTTAGTGTTTTCTGCAAGTAAGACTGCTGGGAGAGGAAAGCATGGATTTGAACACATCTGTTATTTTCTTTTCAGTGTCATTGAGATCAATAGCAACACCGATCACTTTCAATTCTTTTGCTACTCATTGTCATTGTTGTTGCCAGGGAAATGAATTGCTATTTGATAAAAGTGTAGCAAAGCTCTGTACCCAAGGTCACACCTATCTGTTTGAGTGCATCACCATAAGACGAGATCTTTCCACCATAGTATTGCTCATCAATTATAGAAAATCCAAGTAAAGATTGTGCCATTTCAAAGACGAGAGGGCACTTTCTCCTGTCGTCATAAAGCAATTTTCAGGCTTGTCAAAACCTGAAATGGTCTTCAACCACCTACCACAATGCACACTACTTGCAAATCTACTTGACAAACTACTGTAATTCCTCGTCAAGTGATTGACCCAATTGAGTAGTAAAAAGGTCTTCTCACATGTCAATTCGGCATTTAAAACGGCCAAATCAATATCAGGAGGCTGCAATAATGGGAGGTCAAGAGCATTTGTATACTTGATAAGAAATTTTAAAACAATATCTTTAGGAACAATATGCATGTTTACTTCTCAATAGAAATTCTAACACACTATCAAAATCTTCAGCTCGCCTAGCTCCTAGAAATTCCAACACACTATCAAAATCTTCAGAATCAAGGCAAGTGTGCAGGATGGACCACCCATCAATAGAAGCACTTTCTATAGACAAATCTTCTTAGGTTGCCTTATTTAAAATTTTCTGGAAAGCTGGTAGAAACTTTACTGCATCAAGACCTTTAACACGGTAGGTCATTTATAAAAAACAACCAACAGAAAACTCTAGAAATTCGTAATTAAAGAGAGAATAGAGAAAACTGACCCCTCTCCACTAAAACTCCAATAACTCTCTAGAGAGAATTCCAAACGCCTTGAAAGTTGAACCATTGGAAAGTAGACTTCAAGGCCTTTAACACGGTAGGTCATTTGTAAAAAACAACCAAAAGAAAACTCTAGAAATTCGTAATTAAAGAGAGAATACAGAAAACTGACCCCTCTCCACTAAAACTGCAATAACTCTCTGGAGAGAACTCCAAACGCCTTGGAAGTTAAACCATTGAAAAGTAGACTTCAAGACCTTTAAAATGGTAGGTCATTTGTAAAAAACAACCAACATAAAACTCTAGAAATTTGTAATTAAAGAGAGAATACAGAAAACTGACCCCTATCCACTAAAACTGCAATAACTCTCTGGAGAGAACTCCAAACGCCTTGGAAGTTAAACCATTGAAAAGTAGACTTCAAGACCTTTAAAATGATAGGTCATTTGTAAAAAACAACCAACATAAAACTCTAGAAATTCGTAATTAAAGAGAGAATACAGAAAACTGACCCCTCTCCACTAAAACTGCAATAACTCTCTGGTGAGAACTTCAAACGCCTTGGAAGTTGAACCATTAGAAAGTAGACTTCAAGACCTTTAAAACGGTAGGTCATTTATAAAAAACAACCAACGTTTGCCCCTTCAAATGTCTTCATAAATCCGCAGCAGAATACAGAGACTAAGCCGCGATTTCAGATAGCGGCTTAGCACTGTTCATGAGCCGCGGCCTGAGGTAGCGGCTTAGTCTGGGACTAGGCCGCGACCTCAGGTCGCGGTTTTTCTATTTCTGCAATTTTTCAAAACTATTTTCCACTTTTGTATTTTTGATTTTTTATTTTTTTATTAATAAAAAAATCCCTTCATTTATAGATGGATGATATTAATTAATGTAATTAAAAGTAATTAAGGAGTCTTAGTTTGATCATTTCCACATATATATAATTAAAAGTAAGGAGTGTTAATTAATATGAGATACTACTTTCTTGGACTTAATTTTTGGCATGGAGCCGCTCGCCTACTCCCCATCTCCCCACGCTCACTAAACTTATATATGTTTGATTACCTACTACATCTACATGTTGTCATGTTTCATGTCATCGTTTATCATTTCAAGCAGCTCCTTCCCTTCCCTTCCCATATCAATATATCTATATTCTTTCCAGTTCTCCTTCTCCATTTAATTCTAGTCAAAATCAGATCAATTCTACATTTTGGTTTGCTGGGTCTGGGTCAGAGAGCACGCGCAAATCAAAAGTCTCTAACTTATAAAAAAATATTCATGGAAAATAATAATAATCAATTAAATTAAATATAATTTTGCTTACTTCCTCTTAGTTGCAAAGAAACGTTGACAGTGTATCAAATCCTCTTTTTAGTTTTGACTTTGCAATAGTATGGAACAACATCAACATGATGTAATTAATCAATTAATAAAATGAAACAGAAGACGTAATGAGACTGAATAAAGAAATAAAATAAAATAAAAGAAAGGAAAACAATATTAATATGTGAAATGTGAAATCAGGCCATACACCTCAAGACTTCAACAGCAAATAAATTAATGTGAATGATTGATTGATTTAATAATAACAATTCATTATTAGTATAGTACATGTTATTCCGGGTAACCTTCATTTCACACCCCCACCCGGTACACAAAAGCACCCAGTGGTGCAGTAGGCAAATGAAATTCTGATTAGCGTGTGGGTCCTTACTAATTTTTTTTAATGCGATCGTAATCACTGGGTCCTTACTAATTAGTCCTTGTGAATAAGAAACAATTATTAATTAATTAAGAACTGATACACATATACAAAAATAATACCAAAATTAACACTACTGTATTAGTATTTTAGTATTCATATTAAATACACCCATGTTCAATTTAATTCATTAATGTATTCAAATGATTTTATACAATATTTCTCAGTATACAAAATAAGTTGCATACAGAAACCATTAATTTGATTTTATAATTGTAGTATCATTTTAGGTATCTCTACGACATTTTTTCTAATTAATTAGTGAAGTAATACTAATAGCCAAGATTAATAAGAGGAGAAACGAAAAGAAAAAAATAATAATAAATAAAGTGTTATAAAATAATAATAGTAGATTTTTTATCTACTCCATCCATCTACTTTCTCCTACATTAATCTCCACTTTCTTATGTATTAACTTTGTGATCAAGCTTTTAAAAAATTTAGTTTTAACTTCGTTTAAACTGTTAAACCGTTTTTTGGACCCACTTACGTTAAGTATTTGTAAAAAAACCGTTATTTGTGGAATAACCGTTTTAACAAAGTTAAAACCGTTAAAATCCGTGTTATAGAGGCGTTTAAACGCTGTTAAAATATGTTTGCACATTATTGACGGTCTAGAAGTTCACAATAATGTTTATCCTATGCATATTAACAATTAAAAATTTTAAACTCTTTATTACTATTTTCGTAAATTTTTACAATATAATTTTTTAATGTTATAATTTCCGTTTCATGAGATTTATAACTTTTTTAATTAGTTTTGTAATTGTTATTTGTACTTAATTATTTATTATAATTGTATGAGAGTGTATTGTGTAGCCTTTTTAAATATAAAAAAATATAGAAAATGAGGACCCGTTTTTTAATTTAAAGGCCGTGTAATTCCGTTTTAACATAACCGTTAAATAGTCACCTCACCGTTAAGAGCCGTAAACCTTTTTTAGAAGCTTGTTTGTGATTAATTAAATGACTTTTATTTATATTCTCTAGCCTATAAATAGAGCTCTTGTAACATGTTGATTGCCACTCTCATTTGGAGATATAATAAGAAATAAGATTTTATTTCTTGAGTTAGACTAATACGAAAACGTTTGCATTTTGTTCTGAAATGCTAACGGTCCAAATTATATTTTGTCACGTCCGCAATTTTGATTTATGGGTCCCATTAAATTCATCATATCAAAATACTATGGGATACCAAAATTTTTTATTTTTAGAGTTTTTTAAGTTTTTGTTTTTGATTTTTCAAAATGACTCTGAAATATTAATAAAATAATACTTGTTTGTACATGGATTTTAAAAAATCTGTAATAAATACTTAAAAAGCTTTAAAAATGAAAAAATTTTGTGTACCCTAGTATTTTAATATGATAAATTTAATGGGAAGTTGGGAACCATAAATCAAAATTTCAGACGTAATAAAATATAATTTGTACCGTTAGCATTTCGTTCTGAAAAACATTAGTTTTCATAATAGTTCTACTCTCGTATCATTGTTTCATATTTATTTTATAATAATAATAAAAAACAAGTAAAGAAAAAAAATAAAAAAAAAATAGTGAAGTAAGGTGTGGAAGCAGCCAAGCTTCCTCCAATCCGAATCCCTCCCTCTTCCTCCTTCCTCGTTCCTTCTTCTTCTCCCCTTACAAGCAAATTAAATCCAGTTGCTGCTGTTCCTTCATCCCTTCCCATTCCCATTCCCATTCCCATTCCCAAACCCACCACCCAGCTGTTGTTCTTGCTCCTTGCTCTCTCCCCACAACCCCAATTCCTCAAGACCCACAAAGCCAATCAAGAAAACCAACAACAAAGAAAATGAGAAAACAAAGCCCCACCAACAACACCACTACTTCCTCTTACGGCAGGGGAGCCACCGGAGAGGTCCAAATCACTGTGCCCACGCCACCTCCACCTCCACCTCCCGGGCGCTCTCCTGGAG
Source organism: Cyperus esculentus (assembly GCA_030179965.1). NCBI lineage: Eukaryota > Viridiplantae > Streptophyta > Magnoliopsida > Poales > Cyperaceae > Cyperus > Cyperus esculentus. The sequence continues at coordinate 115,345 of JASGLE010000034.1, read as the reverse complement.
CAACTCCAAGTCCGAGAGCCAAGCCGCCGTGGGCGTACAAGAACAAGAGCCACTCTCCCTGGCTTGTACCTCTAATGACAGCAGCCAACATTATACTCTTTATTATTACTATGTCTGTTAATAACTGCCCCGAGCATTCCTCTTCTTGCGTGGCCTCCTTCCTCGGCCGGTTCTCCTTCCAGCCCACCAAGGAGAACCCCCTCCTCGGCCCCTCCTCCTCCACGTAACTCTCTCTACTTGAATTCAATTTGATTGCTCAATTCGAATTGATTGGTGATTGACTGATTGGATTCAATTGAATTTGGTGTGCAGATTGGAGAAGATGGGCGCGCTCGACGTCGACAAGGTGGTGCATCACCACCAGGGATGGCGACTCATTTCGTGTATTTGGCTACATGCCGGAGTCGTACATATCCTCGCCAACATGCTCTGCCTTCTTTTCATCGGCATCCGTCTCGAGCAAGAATTTGGTTTCTGTACGGCCCTTTCTTTCCTTTTTCCTTTCCCCTTTAATTTCACTTGTTATTTACAAGTTGTTTTTTATTACGTACATGTTATCTGTCAATAAATAAATAAGAAATATGTCAAATTAAGATTGTGTTCGGTTGGTTCTCTGATACAGTCAAGATCGGGCTGGTTTATATCATATCGGGATTGGGAGGCAGTGTTCTGTCGGCACTGTTTATTCAAACAAACATCTCTGTGGGTGCGTCCGGGGCTCTATTCGGCTTACTTGGTGCCATGCTTTCTGAGCTTCTCACAAATTGGACTATCTATGCCAACAAGGTCTCTCTTCTTCTCCCTCAATATTGCTAAATTTTTCTTTCATATTTGCCCTGCCCCTACAAATTGGATTATTTTTACGCAATTTTAGTGACCATAATTAGTGTATTACTTTCCACCCCTCAGAACAAATTTCTTCAGATATCACCTATTAGCTATTACCATAGTTTTTGTTCTTAACCTTAGCCAGATAAATTGCATGGAATGGTATAATCTGAGCATACTGAGAGTAAAACTGTGATAGAGGAGTGTGTTTCATGATCTTTCATTGGGGCATGAACACTTCGTCCTCTTTGCTTTGCAACTTTGCAAGGATATTGATTTTATGAGACTGTGATTTCATTTTCATTTGCAGTGTGCAGCACTTACAACCCTAATCTTTGTGATTGTATTGAACTTGGCAATTGGGATATTACCGCATGTCGACAATTTTGCCCATTTGGGAGGTTTCATATCTGGCTTCCTCCTAGGGTTTGTTGTATTGATCCGACCTCAATTCGGCTGGGTGAGCCAAAGATATCAATACACACGACCTGGTTCTCTGCCTGCATCAGCGGCACCCAAATCAAAGCATACTCCTTGTCAGTACATTACGTGGGTTGTTGCCGCTGTCCTCCTCGTTATTGGGCAAGTTAACTTTGCTTTACCTTGTAATTATATGTAGATTGTTATACAGATATTTCCTGGAACTGAAGTACAAATTGTTCTTTGTTTGTGCGAAATATTAACAATGCCAGTAAAGGCAAACTAACAATAAGACTAATGATTGCAGTTTTGTGGTAGCGATGGTGATGCTATTCAGAGGGGTAAATGGAAATGATCATTGCTCATGGTGCCACTATCTCAGTTGTGTACCTACTTCCAAATGGAGTTGCAACAGTAGCCCAGTTTATTGCCAGGTATTATTCCTAGATAATTCCCTTTGTTGTAATTGGCCCAATAACCATAAATATCATGATGGTATCATCGTTGCAATACAGTCTGAACTTGGTTCGACAGACTAAAGAATTTGGCTTATTATCAGAATTCAGAAGAGAGAATATTAATTCCATATGCTCTTACAAACCATAATACCATAATCAATAGAATCGTGCATTATGAAGTAAAAAATTTCTGTAATTAAATGCATTCTTGACTTTGTATGTATTTCTGTGTGCAGTCATCCCAAGATGGCAACATACTGAGCTTGATGTGTCAAGGAAATGGTAGAGCCCAGAATTATACAATGCCTAATCCCACAGATTCTCAGATTAGAGACCTCTGCACGCAGCTATGCACTTAGTTTTTTTTTTTTTTTTTTTTTTTTTTTTTGAATACCCTCTTTACGTTTTAATTTTGTGTAAATGAAAAGCTTAGTTAGTCTATATACTTTAGATTGATGTGAGATGATTGGTAGCTTCGGCCATTGTTGATCATTTATTGTAAATAAATGGTACACAGACACAGTTCAGTTACACAGTTTAAGTATTCACATTCACAGATTTTACCAGATCTTTGTTCATGTTCTTTGAACCACCTTCAAGTTACAGCAATTGTATGCTGTAAATCCTTATTTGAATTGTTCTTTTCGTACACTATAAGAAAATTAATAGTCCAAAAGGAATTGCTTCATATTGAGAAAAAAGAAAAGAACAAGAAACTCTTGGTGCAAATGTCCTGCAGTGGAATCCATCCGTGATTCGTATCTGCTGTTATTCTTACAGAAAAACAGGCAGCAGATATGAATCCGTGGAGGTTGGCATTACAGTCTTAGCACTTATCAGGAAGCAGAATGAAAATTGAGAATGAAGGGAAACTTAAACTTTTTGCTCTAACCATGTCTGTGACTGTGCATGGGCTTCTTCTGTGTCAATGTGGATATATATAGTTGATGCATATACAAGGAGGAAGGGCCTCCTTTATTAGCCCATAAAAAATGATAGCCCATTACTAAATTGTAACCACAGCCCACAAGTTTATATGTATCTTAACGGACTTGTCCAAATTAAAACCTAGAGGAAAACAAATTGATTGATGATCCAAGATGGGCTCAAATGCTCAAGCTTGTGATGTAATGATCATTCATTTCATGTACAAATGGAATGGTATCCTTGAAGCTCACTCATATATATGACACTCTTTTTTATTTTCCTTTGTGGATTTGGTTGCAATCCCAGATGTGAGGAACAATATAATATACATGTTGCCACGGAAATGGAAAAAAAAAAGTTCGATTATAAGCAAAAGTTTGAGTATGTTTTGGGCGTTGCATGCACGAATGTGCAATAAGTAAACTTTTTACCCTGCAAGTAACCAACCAACAGAAATGTGCAAACCATATATCATATGGATCATAATTATTATGTTGGGAAGTGTGAGGGACATGATGAGGTGAGTTTTAAGTTTTTTACTTTATTTTTTAGACTCATCAAAAACCATGCTCAACTTAATGCTCGTGGAGATGGAGTCATGCATGCATGCATTGTGCGGTGGCTTCAAGTCGAATATATGGTTGTATATGCCTCTCATCTCACCATTCATTAGCAAGCACAAATTTGCAGGCTATGTTAAGGAGGAAGATATTCGTATTAATTACATAGGATATTTTAAACTGAATTTATTAATGTCATGATTTGTTTTAGAGATTTCATTTATATTAGTAATTATAGACCATTTATATATATATATATAAGAGCAAATATACCGTGAGCTTAACCTCCAAAAACCTATCAAATCACCTCTAAATTTTGATTTATATGGCTCAATAAATTCGTAACCTTATGGGATACAAAAATTTTCCATTTTTGAAAATTTTTAAGTATTTGTTTAAGATTTTTTAAAAATGACTATACAATATTAATAAAATAATCAAGTTTTATGTATCACTTTTAAAAAATCTTAAACAAATACTTAAAAATTTTCAAAAATGGAAATTTTTTTTATCCCATAAGGTTTTGATATAAAGAATTTATTGAGCCATATAAATCGAAATTTGGAGGTGATTTGATAGGTTTTTGGAGGTTAAGCTCACGGTATATTTACTCATATAAATATCAAATCAAGTAGTACAATTAATTAATTAAGCTTTCTCATAAAATCCTGTCTTTTGTTTGTCTCTTTAATTTAGTTTTCATATATATTTCTCCCACAATTCCTAACATATATACATATATGGCTTTAAGATTACACAACCATGATCCATGAACCATGCATGCTATATGATGATTACGAATGTACGATGATGTATTGATGATGATTAATTATGATATAACTGTCGCCGGTACTGGGCTAGCTTTTAATTTACTTTGCTTGAGCATGTCGTGACCATAAATATATAATTAATTAACTCAAATGCTGCCCCATGCATGGCAAATTGGCAATATTCATATTTTACAACATATATATATATATAGCGCGCATAAGCAAGCACAAATCATGTATGTAATGTACGTATGTCTACCAATTAAGGCACGCAACATCCATCATCATCATATATTCATATCCCTTAATTAGTCTGTGAGTCTGTGAGTCTGACCAGCTGGGTCCTGGGTGGGATCCATGCATTCATTAATATTTATTTGCTCAAGCCTGACCTAATTAATTAATTAATATCCCATTCTATTATCATTAATCATCATCATCATACACTCCGCTCGCATGCAAAAAGAATTAAGATAATGCATGCTTATGCTTATGCTTATAAACTATATATATATGTAATTAAGTTTTAATTTCGTTGGGATCCGATCGAACGAATTATGAATCTGAAAGGGAGAAACGGAGAGTCAGCAATGGCTGTGTCTGTGTGATCGCATCGATCGCATTCTATATATATATATTATCCTTGAAAGTAGTATATATCCAAATCCAATTGTCCATTGATTCAACTATACAATTATGTCTCTCTAAACTAGTACTCGATCTCGAGGTGCGTGTTTTGGATATACAACAAAAGTGGACCAGAGAAGAGAATCAAATTGAAGTACAAACATACAAACAAATTCAACATACATATATAATTATAAGCAAGTTAATCGAAAAATAACAGACGACAAAGCGAAAGGATAGGATTAGGAATTGTCTAAAAAGCAAAGCAGCATATGCATATATATATGATGTCCAGTACGTTCCCGTCCCTGGCGATTCATCTGCTCTGCTCTGCTCTGCTCCGGCCAATATGCAAACACACTTCATTTATTTGTCTTTTTGGGCATTTCATTTGTACTGTACACAAAACAAATTCATATTCATATTCATATATGAGGTATGTTTATTTATAATTTTACATGGCTCTGACATTTGTTATGTAGCCCTACTCGTTGCATATATAAATCTTGTAGGTGAGAGAGACACCACATATAATCCTCGGCTGTAGCTGTAGGGTGTAAGGACAGACTCATGTTCATATATATGTGTTTTGCACTTTTGGACCTCCTCTTCCTCTTCCTCTTCCTCTTTCTCTTTGTAAAACTAAAACTCGATTGGTTCCGGGAAACACAACTTTACTTCAGTTACAAACCAGGTATATTATACCAGCAATTAATCCATTTTTTTTGTCATACACCAGACACCACCAATGGAGAGTGAGAGTGCTTATCCTCTGAAATATAAATCTTAATTTGTAGGGCGGAAAGAAAAGAAAAGGAGAAAAGACAAGAACATAAAGCATCGGCATTAACGGATTTGTTTATAATAAAGCTAGATGTAGTGGTTTTGTAGTCAATGCTATTACTTTTATTGAACTAATTAACTCGAAAAATTCCCCTATATATCATATATCCGTATAATATAGAGATGTCCATTGAGCAACTCTGTTACCAATCATTACATTAATATATATTACCATGATGACGTACTGTTACTGTGGGAATGAAACACATTAATTATGAGTTAAATTTTTATATATAATTGAAAATCTAAAAATGAAAGGTAACTATACAAAATTATAAATTGTACAGCGAGCAGATAATGAGATACAATCGGTGGACGGTGGACGGTGGTGGATTGAGGATCTGACAAGTCAAATTAAAGGATAGTGGCCGGCAGATAATGAGATACATCATACATGTAAGTATGTAACATGTTGTAATGTAGTCAATGTCCTTTGCTGGAGTGGTTCAGCTTCAGCACAGACCCCCCCTGGCCCCTGGCCTGCTGCCTCCAATTAAATTCCTCTCTCATTATTTCATTGGTGAAGACTCAAGATTGAAGACAGCATATATCTCTGGTCTTTGTTATATATACCTGCCTGCCAAGTATTTTTGCCTTTGATCAGAACTCAGAACTCAATCTGGTAAGTGTTGAAAAGGTAATTAAAAGATTTTCTTTTTACCCTGTCAGGGCTCACGCAGTCAACTCCTACGTACTACTTCCAAAATATATAATATATAGCGCAGCGCCATGTATAATTTACTTGCTGGCATGGAATTCCTTCCCAACTACTAAGTTGACTGTCTTCATAACAGATTTTAATCAATAAATAATCCCAAAAAATCTTAAGAGAACAGTATTCTCAGAAAATATCATTTCAGTTCGTTTAAGATTTTTCAATTAATTTGGGGACTTACAAACTTAATTTTTTTTTTTATCGTAGAATATCAAATAATACATATAAAATTTGAACTAGTCATTTAACTATTCTCGACTTTCATATTGCGACCATTTTTGAACAATATCATTATGAGTGAGATAAGTTACTTATATTAATAATAAAGATTGCTCGATACTGCAATTCGTTATAATCTTCTTTAAAATTTAATTAGTCAATTTGAATTGTATAACGTGATCCCAATACAAGTATTCTTATAGTCCAAATTTTTATTTATTTATTTTTAACGACTTTTTAACATATATAAAGGTCCACATTTTAAATGATTCATAATGTTCACATCAACATATTTCTTAATTATCTCAAAAGAAAACAAAAAAAAATTACCAAAAATTATAAAATTAAATTTGATGTACAATGACATTTATATATGAACATCGTGTTTAGCAGTACAGATGACCATTTAAACTTTGAAAACAATAATATAGAGTCGTAGCATCGATTAGTCTGTATAATTAATAGTACCTAGGCTCACTCTATAATAATCTGAAATATGATATCCACTTATATCCTGTTTGCGAAGGGGAAAAGAAAATATATGTTCTATTGTACATTATATGACTTTAAACTTTAAAGAGAAAACTGTTTCTTCCCCATACCTCAATCCCCTAAAATATCCCCCGACTCATCCAAATGCTCGTCGCATCTCTTTCTTCCGCCTTTTCTCCCCCAAGTCCCCAACTCTACTACCCAATCTAAATTTAGAAAAATAAATGCACTCATCATCGCATCTTTCAATCAGAGAACTGCACTACGCATCACCTCTAGTAGGAGTAGGGCTGACAAATGTTGAAAACGCAACACGAAATTGAGTTGTTTCGTTAATCGTTTCGTTTCTTTTAACGAAAGAACAAAAATAATTGTTTGACAGTAGCATTTTATAGTTAAAATTGATAACGAAATAGAATTGATCGTTTTGTTTCGTTTTCGTTCCGTTTAGGACGAAACGAAATAACGAAAAACGGTGTTCCGTTGGCAGCCCTAAGTAGGAGCAACACAAAGTTATGATTCGATCTCTCTAAGATCGATGGCTTCATGTACGAGGCAACGAGGTCAACTTATAAAAATGGTGGATTTGTGTCTTCTCTCCGGCAATCTATTTCATCTCTCCGACGTTCTCTACGATGATATGTCTTGTCTCTTTCATCACCTCCGATGCTCCACCCCTCTGCCTTATCCTCCACTTCCGCCCCTCCCGCTCCTTTGCCCCTACTCCTTCGTCCTCTCCGTCCCCTCACTTGCTCCTCTCCGACAATCGCTATCTTCCGATGATATGTTTTGTCTCACAGATGATATGATTTTTTTCTATAAAAATCTGTCTCGTCTTTACGAATATCTTACCCAGCAACACTTATAATTCTTATTTAAATATTTTTATGGGAGACCTAAACATTTTAGCAAGTAATATAAAATACTTATATTTCTCATATAAGTACTTTTGCACGAAACATAAACACTTTTATAAATAATATAAACACTTATTGGTTATTATTCTTATCAAAACACTTTTAAATGAACCTAGACACTTATATATATACTAAACATATTTGTCTAAACTTCTGTACGGCACCTATATGAACACCATGACATTTATCAAAATATTTAAGTCACCTATCTAAACATTTGTATCATCTATCTAAATATTTTTGTAACCTATCTAAACATTTATGACTCAAAAATCAAGTTGTTGGGGTGTTTTGAATGAAGCACGCGGGGAATAAGCAGATTTGCAAAAAGTCACGAATCACATTCGACTTTTAAATATCAGCTATCCAAAATTATATATATATATATATATATTTTTTTGTTTTCCGGAAAATTGATCTCTACGTAATCAATGATGATCATAATGATACGCTATCAGATAAATGGTTATGAAGATCTTATATATGATTCTTGTTGCCATGATTTTGTTGTAATAACTTTTGTAATGTTCATGAAAACCAGTACAAAATATTTGATAATTTTGTATTTTTTTATTTATGAAATACATTGATTTTCTAGTGTAAAATTAGAAAAGTTTGCGAAAGGATTATTGTCAATTTATACATTGTCTTAAAAGACCATTAGAATATACATTAATTTTGTACGAGTTTTCCAAGGTGAAAAGTTACTATATATTAATCTAAATATTATATATTTTATGAAAGTTTACTAAGGACTTGAGCCTTAGCAATAAAATAATAATAATAATTAATTAATAAAACTTTAAGGTATAAACAACTATATGTGGTAGGTGTCTAAGAAAATAGAAATTGTCAATTTGTCACTGAGTGTTGCAATGTAGATTGTGTTGAATAAAATATGTATATTAATTATAAAATTAATTTTTGTGAGAAGTTAATTGCGAGGCTGCCGCCAAATTAATTGATCCATCCATCCATATTCTCTTTAATTATCATCAGAGATAATATTCTATAAACATTTAAGTACCACAACTATAACTATAATAATAATTATAATGAGAGAATAGAATAGTATAATGCAGATAGGACCAAGCAGTAAAATGCTAATTGAGAAAGTTACAGAAGGAACAGACGGCTAGCCGTCGTGTGGGAAAGGCAGACTGTGAGTAACCTAGCTAGCTAATTAGAATTAGTTGATTCCTCGAAAAGAGAAGTTACCAGTCCAGTCCCTTTGGAAATTACCAAATTCATCCAGTCAATTCCTCATGTCGACTAATTACTACTTAATTAATTAATTTGGCCTCTAGGCTCTACTTGTGTGCAAACCGTAAGATGGCGTAGTAATGCCTACGGCCAATAATGGATCGATATATATACATAATCGAATAATATTGTTATTGTACCGTCTGTACCTCTTTGTTGTTTTCGTCGAAACGCATTTGAGTAATAAACGCCAACGGTACCAAATTCGAAAGAGGACATACACTAGCTAGGTACTCAAGGTTTTTCTAATTAATCTATCTATGTTTTGTTCTTCGAGCTAATATAATTGTATGTACATCAATGAAGTTGCCCTTCGCCCCTTCCATTGGTTGGATATATATTAATATGCTTGAAGACTTGTTGACTTGAAGCTAATGTAATGTACGTTTGTCTGGGGACTATGCTAGTTATAGCTTAATTTACCAAACTGAAGCATTAAGCTAGCTAGCGTCCATAGAATAATAATTAACAGTCTGTATGTCAAATAGACCTACAAATTTATTTATATTGACATACAAATTTGTTCATACGTTTATAGATATCATATATTTATACTTTGTAATTGTAATTAATAGTTACTTCCATCAATTTTATAACTTTTAATTACCTCACATTTTGAATATATAGATTACTCTATAGACGTCCTTTCGATCTGTGGATGCTAAGTAACACACTCCCAATGTGTCATATATAACATATTGTTATGTATCAAAAATTACCATCCATAGTCCATACTAATACGTGATGTCAACAGCTGCCAATTAAGGAATTAGGTGAGTGAAGATAAGTCAAAAGTGATAAGTGGGTCATCCCTTAATTTACTTACTCACATCACATGTGAATATATATATATGTGATGATCTATCTATCTATAATCTATCTATCTAAATATATCCTACAATTCTAAATCCAGTGCTGAATTCTCATCTAATTGCATCTTGCATCTAATTGAACGGAGATTGATGCATCCATGTATATTATTAATATACATGCAAATAGAAATAGGTATGCATACAGAGACAGACAGAGTCAGTGCATAACATATATATAAATGGTCAATCAGATGAGATCAGAGCTTGGGTTGGGGTCCATGTTCTGTTGTCCCAAATTTTCAAACACCTCACATGCCTTCCTTCGCTTCACAACACAACACAACACATTTAAGTTACAGACATTCAACACATGCATAGCATAGGTCTTAATTTGTATCAATATCATGTGTATATATATATATGATTCATTTCCATCGGTCATCCATCTTCATTTCTTTTTACTTATCTCCTGTCTTAACACTTCCACAGAAGAGACAACAGCAGCAACAAAAATTAATTCAATATGAAAATTATATATATTTTACAAAATTTCATACATTTCTTTTCTCTGTTGCTTAAAGGCCGGCCTATTTATTTTAATATTTCAGGTGTGAGGGTCGTAAATTTGTTTTCAGATGTATATTTATTTCTAACAAGGAAGCATGGAAAACTGTTCTGGCTCAATTGTGTGTGTGTATATATATATATATATATATATATCAAATATAACAAATCAAGGACGTTATTACAAAGGGAAAAAAAATGTAAATCGTTGAGCTAGGAACTTTTCTGTTGAAAAATAACATTTATTTGTTGAATTTCAAATTCTGAAATTGAAAATAAGCCTTTTAAATTATGTACATTAATTGTGTATATGATAAAGTGGAGATATATTAATTTGTAAAATCAGTGGTGCATGCCCAGCTAGCTCGTCTGAACAGAACCAATTTTACATTAGATTAGCTGCCCTTGTATATATGATTTTCCATAACTCCATTAATTGGAACCAAAATAAATGTGATTTTCCCTTTAATTATGGGATGTCATTCATCCCTGATACGTACGTAATTGGCAATTGCTACTGCATATATGTTCGGTACCGATCGGAACTTGATTTGGTATCCAATTAATCCTTTAATTTTGGAGATAAAATATGCCTACACTCTACATGTGTGAGAATTGAAATGCCATTAGTTCATGCCGACGGTGTGACTTCATTGGACTTTAATTTTGGCAACGAACTAATTTTTATTTAAGAGAAAGGTGCGTACCACATGCTTCTATACGTTTTTCAATTGTCAACTAACACTTCTTTTGTCATAGCAGGGGTCACACTACTTGTACGTTATCTTTAAGGTCCAGTTTCATGGTTTTGTGTTTGCTTCAAAAAGCTATTTGAACTACTAGGTTAAGTCCCCACGCTTTGCAGTGGGGCAGTGTGTATTTGTAAGTGCTTTACAATTTAGTTGTAAATTTTATTTAGTTGGAAATAGTGAATTGTATATTGATTAGATGATATTTGTTGCACAATCAAGTCTGAATATATATTTTAAAATTACATGACAATATGGAAAGTAAACAATAGATATAACTGGTCAAACATGGTGGCACCTGCATGTTCCCTTGAAAAATAAAATCTTTATGTGGTTGTTGCAAAGGAAGAGGATTCAAACAAGGGATATGTTAGCTATGAAAGGGTGGCCAGGGGATTTAACATGTAGTTTTTGCAATTTACCAGAAACTTTGGATCATTTATTTGTTCATCGTCAATTTGCACAAAAAATCTGGTTCTCGATGAAACAATGGAGAAATATGTTACAAAAAACAAGCAGATTAATTGTGCAAGACAAATTAGACCAATGGAGAAATAAATAAATGAAAGGTGTCAGCCTGTCAGGCAAAAAATAGATCCATTTTTTTTACCTTTTGAAGAAATATGAACCTACGATTTATAAGTAAGCATCCATAATTTTTTTCATTTACTCTTTTCTGATTGTTTTTATGAATTTTAAGTTCATCCAAAAAATAATTTTATAAAAATAATTTATCTAGGAAAATATAATGATCTAGTCATTTTTTCTACTTAATTAACATAAAAGCTGAGAATAAGATGTCCAATTGATTTTGGGATAAACATCATAATAAAAAAGTTGGTGCCAAAATAATCTAAAAACAAATTAAAATTTTTAGTCTATTTATAAAAAGAATCACTTGTAAACAATGCTCATAAGAAAAATCACAATCTTGATGAGAAATCAATTGTAACAAAAAATAAATAAATAAATAACCTCTCAACACCTCTCCATTTGAAAACGAAATAGAGAGAGCTAAAACTTATAATGACCGTCGGATGATGAGATCGGACGGCTGTGAAGCTCAAATGAATGAGAGAGCTCCATTTCCCCCTCTTTAAAGGGGTATATATTGTATTTTATACAAATTGATCTGTTTACAATTTTTTTGGTTCAAATTTAGACTCTGGACTATATGATTTGGTTAGTATCACTTTCCACTTTACCCCCATTCCCCACTTTACCTTTAATTATGCTAACTTATATAGTTTAGGAACTGATTTTTGTAGTATTTAGTATAAGTGAAAGTATTTTGGGGAGTAATATGAACCAAACTTAACAATTTAGAGATCAATTTGAATAAAAAAATAAGTCAAAGACCAATTTAAACTAAATATAATAATTCAGTGACTAATTTGAAAAAAAATAATTTAAGATCAATTCGAATCAAATAGAATAGTGCAGGACTAAAATTGAAGTTTCCTCTATTTTATATATGAACTCTATGCGGTCAATCATATTATTTCACTCATTTACTCGATTTCTTATATAAAACAGGTACACATCACATGGATAACATTTTTTTATGTTGCAAAGTTGGAAGCAGATAAAGATATGGTTAGAAAATATTGTTATCTCATTATATTTTTCCTAATAATATCATTGTTGCATTGTCACTATAACTAAAGAACTGATTATATATATTTTATTATAAGTCCATCTTAGAACTAAACCGCATTTTGCAAAAATATGTTCTGCCACCAGGACCCCAAATTTTAACAGAAGGCCAGCAACATTTATCAATCAACTGCCTAATTTCAGTGGCAGCAGCCAGGGGGAAACAAAAATCACTCTACAATATATTATATTGTAACAATATTTTTGTTAGATACTACTTCCTATGTCCACAAAAGAATAAATTTGTAGCAAAAGTCAAAGGAAATAGTGGAAGAGTAAATTACTTTTATGCCCTCAATTAGTAGAAAAGTGAACATTTTTGGAAGGAGACGAGGGGCATTTTGGGAATTTCGTAATATCTTTTATTTTTTTTTAGGAAGAAAGTGGATTCAAACAAAGGGTATAAATTGATTTATTAAGGGACAAAGTTTAAGGAGGATAAATCCATTTATTAAGGGACGAGGAAGTAGATAGCAAGTATTTAGGATTCTTAAGAAAATAATTATTTTTCAATTACTTTTAGGAGGGATCCATTGACAATGCCTATCTTAACAATCAAGACAAAGTTCCTTTTAAAAAAAATTGTAAAAATTAATTAAAAATAGAAAAAAAATTTATATAAATATTGTTTAACTTATATATTGATTATGCTTTCAATTACATTCAATTTAAGTGACATTTGATAGCTCTTCAAGAATTGTTAAATTACAACCTTTAAAAAATATATAAAATTTTGATAAGCCATCAAAAGATGTTCAAATCAATCGAAATTTGAAACACTATTAATCTACAAGTTAAATAATGTATCCATAAAAGTTTTTTCATTTTTTAGTTTTTTATGAATTTTTACAAATTTTTTAAAATCTCTACTGTCAAGATAAGCATTGTCAATGGATCCCTCCTCTTACTTATAATTAGGTGTGTCAAACGGATGAAACGATTACGCAAATAGACTCTTGCGTCTTCCGTTGCGTTTAACAGACGCAAATAAAATTCCTTGCGCGTTGCGTTGCGTTAACTAAACGAAAATAAAATTTCTTGCGTCTTCTATTGCGTTATATTAAACGAAACGAAACGCAATTGCGTTCAAAGACGCAAATTTTTGTACAATTTTTTTTAGAGGCAAACTTGCATATTATTGTATGAAAAATGGAAATAAATACATAAAAATCATAATAACAGTCGAATTGCACTAAATTTTCAAACCTGAATATATTTTTCACACTATATAACATAATATAACACGAATCAAATAGCTAACTAGTCAAGTTACAACTTATCTTAAATGTTTCAAGTTTACAACACTATCTCTAACACAAAATTACATAGCCAATAACTTAACATAGCATGAAAAAATCACAAAAATCACATGTTCACAAGTCATAACTAATTTCATGCTTAATATATAGCCAACAGGCCAACAACACAAATAAATAACAAATAACAACTTATCTAAGTGTCAACCTAGTTAATCAAAACCCCCCAATGCTCCTCTGCAATCTGCTATATAGCATATATATAGAATTTGCACGAAATACGCAATATAAACGAAACGACACTGACTAATTGCATCTTCCATTGCGTTTAACAGACGCAAATAAAATTCCTTGCGTCTTCCGTTGCGTTGATCAAACGGTATCATAAATCTTTGCGTTTTGCGATTCGTGCAAACGAAATGCAAATTTGTGTTCGTTTGACACCCTATTTATAATCCTCTATTGTCAAGTTATTAAAATGTCCATTGCAGATTGATCCCTCTCCTTTTGAATGTGTGCCCCTTTCAAGTTAATTAAACTCTCGAAAAGTTCTTTCAAGGCACTTTCTTTCTTGTTGTTTTCTTTTTAAATGTAGTCGATAATAATAGATTTTGACCGGTCACTGACACGACAAAAACTTCACCTGACCTGACCCAGTTCCAACCTTGTGCACTTAGAAATACAATAAATTAATGCATTTTTTTCTAAAAAAAAGAGCTGACAGAAAGTCAGAAACAATATGCAAAATAAAGCCCATGAAACGGTGCAGACAAAAATAAATTAATAAAGGTAATACCTAGCGTTTATAGAAAAATTAATCATCATAGAGTCCATATGTTACGTTTCAGATACATTTCGAGATACATATATTCCATTTCGTGAACGTTTATAGATGTACAAACTGTTTTTCAATGAACGGCAACATGTTTCTCCATAAATAATAATAATAATAATAATTGTTATTAATTATCTCATGAACCTTATATTTGTTGGGTAATTAATTTGGGCACTTGTGCATTCAGTACGCCTAGCTGTGGCTTTCTATGTGGCCAGGCACAGGCTAGATGAAGGTGATGAACAGAACAGGTGATGTGGGAAACTGGGAATATAGCTGCCTGCCTGCCTGCCTGCCTGCCTGCAACGATGAAAAAATATATACAAATGAATGAAAAGAAAAGAATACAAAATACAAAGACATAAAACACACAAAGGGGAAGTCATATCGAGGCTGCAGGCTGCAGCTGGTACGGCCCTACGCCTACGGAATATCGTAATTTTATTAGTATTAGTATACAGGGCTATTGGCACATTAGCACTGCTGAGTGCGGAGAGATTAAAATGAATTTTATTACCAGAGCTAAATTATTAGCTGTTTAGCTTATTGGAAATGGCATGTCACCATACAATATATATCCTTCTTTTTTTTTTTCTTGTTCGTTTTATATATACTAGTGAGTTGAGCTATGATACTATTAACAGTACAAATTGCGTTATATAATTGACTTGTATCTTTAATTTTAAAATATTAATAGTTATTCCAAACCGCTCAGTATGATTTTCATATACAATTTTACTTGTAAACCAAATTTTATATTTTTTATAATTTTTTACTATTTTTTAAGATATTTTGAAATGTCACTTGCTTAAAACATTGTGAGCCATCTATATAAGTGACATTTCAAAATACCTTACAAAATAGTAAAAAAAATTCTAAAAAATATAAAATTTGGTTTACAAGTAAATTATATATGAAGGTCATAATGAGTGGTTTGGATCGACTATTAATATTTTTCAAATTAAAGATACGAGCAAATAGTACGGCACAAGTTTGTACTATTAATTGTATCATAGCTCAACTCTATACTAGTAAAAAGCTCACGCTTTGCTTTTGGCTGAAATTATTATTTCTTAGAGTGAGGCTATAGTACTATTAATAGTACAAAATGGCTTGTATTACGGCTTCAAATTATGATTTTTAAAGTTCAATTGATCGATTTAAACCGCTCAATGTTATCTTCATATGTTCATGTAGTTCTATACCAAATTCTATATTTTTTAGAATTTTTTAACTATATATTTTGATATATATAAAAAACCACATTTTTTAACGGTCGATAATGTGTACATTATCTAAAAAAATAGTAAAAAAAAAACAAAAATTATAAATTTTGGTCTACAATGACATTTATATATGGAGATCATATTGAGTGGTTTGGATTGGTTAATTAAACTTTAAAAATGATAATATAAAGCCGTAGTACGGTTCACTTTGTACTATTAATAGTATCATAGCCTCATCTATTTCTTATAACTAGTATAGTGCCCAAGCATTGCAGTGGTTATTAATATTTTTTATTGTATTTATTTCTATAATTCTGAAAAAAAAAATAGGAAGCGGTGGTTTTATCCACTTTTATCAAAAATAAAATATTTCTATAATTGAATTTAAAAATTAGAATATTATTGAGGTATATGCATTCATGTCCTTATTTGTTTTAATATAACGGTTATATACCGGTTTTCAATAAACTGATCATGAGCATCAAATTTAAGATAAGAATTGAATTAAGCAATATATTTATTATTTTGTTAGCAATTTCAAACTTTTCAAATCTGAAAAAGTAACACAAAATCATTTTATAATTAATGTTCATTCCAATATATTACACTTTCTCTTTATAATAATCAATACACTTATTCCTGTACAAATTAAAGCAAGATCTACAAATTTTTTTTTTTTAAGAATTTCAATAATAATTTTTTATGTATAAATTAATAGAAAATAAATTTTAGTTATATTGTTATGAAATGGCATTTAATATGAGCCAATTGATAAAAAATAAAAAAATAAAATGGAGAGCTATTGAACTCTATGGTTGTATGATTTTATTAATTTCTTATGTTTCAAATAATCACATATATATACTGAGGGAAAATTTTCATATTAATAATAATTGGCTCACTTTAGATATATTAAGAAGTAAATACAAACTATTTGTGCTATTTGTTTTTATAATATTAAAATTACACCCTATGTTCATTTTAAATTGTATATATTTATTACATGTGATGTATATTTTTTCAAGTATGATGGCTGGCTTCTTCATATAAAAGAATGTAGAGGGCACGGAAGCATAATACATAACATAGTTCGATGAAATTATATATTTGTGGGGCCCAGTAAAATCACGGTTTTGGTTGATAGGTGATAGCATAGAGATATATCATATAGTTAGCTTTTGTAAACTTGAAAGAAATAAAGGGCATTAAATAGCTTGCATCGTGCATCGGATGGTTCAAATTTTGAATACACAGTCAAATAGTGCACTCGTGGGTGCACCCACCCCGTTCCCGAGACGACTGGGTGAATTGGTTGAATAAGCATTAAATTTTTCTTTTCCAAGAAAGAATACGCGTTGGGCTTTTGGATACCGTGGAAATGGAATCATCAGAATAAAATGATCAACGGCCCTGGTTAAAATAGATTGATATATCTGACGGCTGAAAATTGATTTGGACATATAACCATTTCAATCTCCAAATCAACTCCTCCTTTTAGGCGTCCGTATCTGCTGAGATCCGATTTGGATCTCAGCCGATTTCAGCGCCTCCTTTTATTATTAGTAAGGATATTTTTTTTACGATAATATGTAACAGAAATAAAGATGTCAAGCTTATTCAAAAATAGTAGAGTTGATTATTGGTTAAAAAAATATATCGGGACTAAAAAAGAAAATGTTTAGTTACTAATGTACTGCGCATGGTAATGGATCAAGAGCTCATCCCTTATGAGGAAATTGATATGGGCCTTAAATTTTGATGGGTTGAGACATTAACTTACATCAATGGTGGTGATTAATCTAAGTAAACAATCAACGGCTGTGATTTATTTCTTGGGGAAGATAGAACTTTCATGTCAAAAAATTTAATCTCCTTTTATTAGGAGTAAGGATTTCTATGTCAAATTGTCAATTAAGTTGTAATTTTTGTTGTTCTGATTACTCAATCTCTGTTACCTTTCTTTTAACAATATAATTAGTTTTTTTTCAGGAAGAACAATATTTTCACAATACATGACATTGAAGATCTCAAAAGCACCTTTATTTAATTACAGTTCAAAAATCAGAAAATTGATGGTAATTATGAATTGTTGGCAAATATATATAATTTTAATATTTCACAAATAAAATT
Organism: Cyperus esculentus; assembly: GCA_030179965.1. NCBI lineage: Eukaryota > Viridiplantae > Streptophyta > Magnoliopsida > Poales > Cyperaceae > Cyperus > Cyperus esculentus. The sequence goes on along the minus strand of JASGLE010000034.1, from coordinate 97,078 downwards.
TTATACAAGAAATTCGTGAAAATGATTTGGGTAACCGAAAGAAGTGCGGAATTAAGTGCGGAAAGGAAGGGATTTGGCTATGAGTCTTGACCACATTTGACTTGATGTTGATCAAGCAATCAGTTCCATTACGTAATATTGTTAGAGGGGTGCTATGGCACTATTAATAGGAATAAAATTATCGTGTTCTTAAACTCACGGGGACCTTTCGTGAACTTAACACCAAAAACATATTATACCATATCCAAATTTTTATTTATATAGCTCAATAAATTCTTTATATCAAAATCATGTGGCATGCAAAAATTTTTCATTTTTAGAGATTTTTAAGTATTTATTTCGGATTTTTTTAAAGTTACATATAAAAAATTGACTATTTTGTTAATATTGTATAGTTGCTATTGAAAAATCCAAAATAAATACTTAAAAATCTCCAAAAATGAAAAACTTTTGCATGCTATAAGATTTTGATATAAATAATTTATTGAGCCATATAAATCAAAATTTGGATGTAACTTGATATATTTTTGGTGTTAAGCTCACGAAGGCCTTCCGTGAGCTTATGAACACAGTAGTTTTACTCCTATATTAATAGTACAAGATGGTCCGCACTATGGCTCCATATTATGATTTTTTAGTTTAATCGATCGATCCAAACTGCTCAATATGATAATCCATATGTTAATGTAGTTCTAGACCAAATTTTATATTTTTTAGAATTTTTTAACTATATATTTTGATATATAAAAAAAATCACATTTTTTAATGGTCTAGAATGTTTACAAGTAGTCGTTTTCTAATTATCTAAAAAAATAGTAAAAAAGCACAAAAATTATAAATTTATGTCTATAGTGACATTTATATATGGAGATTATATTGTGCAGTTTGGATCGGCTAATTGAACTTTAAAAATGATAATAGGAAATCGTAGTACAGATCAGTTTGTACGATTAATTGTACCGTAGCCTCACTCATATTGTTATATAACTATATTAAGTACAATTACATTATAATATTTTCATCAAAAAATGTCATCTATACTATATTATAACTGCACCCGAATATATTTTTAGTTAAAAATTCTTTTTCAAATACAATAAATTACTTTTACCAATTGCAATTCACATCCTCAATCGAACAAAACACTTATATATATACAATAGAAAGATCAAGAATTAAAAAAAATCACTCAAAATTTATGAGAATATGAGAAAGAAAGAGAAAATATTACCAATTTAGTTTGGGGAATGGATAAGAAATGTAGTTAAGGAAGCAAAGATAATTTATCTATTATAAAGCACGTCTCCATTTTTTTTTCTCCTTCTTCAAAATTCTTTAATTCCCATTTTACTCTTAATCATCGGTACATATCGAAATACATTGATTTCAAATGTGTTGATGTTCTCCAATTTAACAACTTCATCTCCATTTTGGTTTTTACAAAAATGGAAATATATCAATATAGATATGGAATACATCAATGTTGATTAGAATTTACATTAATAAGGAATCAATGATTCATATTCTAATATTCAATGGGTTAATTTAGTGTAAAGATGAAAATTAAGTGGTAAATAATTAGTCAAAAACCAAAAGCACGTTATATACATTACACGGTACGATATTAGAATTTAAAACGCCAGCACAACGGGCGAGTTTCTTACTAGGATTATAAATATAGTATGGTGGAGCTAAGATGCAGATGGAATGGATTGATGATATAGTTGATGATGATAAGATAGATGGTGGTGGCGCGATCGGTGGAGCGATGAATGCGGACGGACGGATTATTGCTGTTGCTGTTGGGTCCCTCTCGCCTCTCGCCTCTCCCTCCCATCCGATTTAATGATTCATGCATTGTTGTTTGTTGTTGTGCATCGTGCATGTTATATTATTGTTTTGTACATCTCACGTATAACGGGGTACATACCGTACGTACTCAGATTTGTATTTGGTTTGGTTGCTGTTCACACTTAATTCACACTTGCATGTACAAAAGGTATATCCATCTAGTGTTTGAGATAAGAGTATTCAAATTTTATTTATGTGTAGACACATGGATAAGTTAAAATGAGGACACTAAAAGTTTCTATAAAAAACTAAAAGAACTGTTAAATAAGGTCTCCCATTTCCATTTCCATTTCCATGCAGCAAAGAGGAAAGATGGATTATATATGCATGCCTTTAATTAAGTATAGTAAGTACCAACAAGTAGCTAGCTAGTGAGTAGTGAGTAGTGAGATGGAGTGAATCCGAACCGTCGGTGGAACTGGAATCACTGTGCTGTTGCTGTTGCTGTGCTGTTGCTGTGTGGTGTGGGGCACAACTTGCAATGGAAGCAAAGCATGTTTTTTTTTCGTGGATCGAAAGACGGTTCAGGTGTTAAGACTTAAAAGACAGGTTAATTAATTCGTTAATTAATAATCAACCATGCCCATGCCATTTTTCAGATTAGCGCCTACGTTCCGTTTGAATTTAATTCCGGGTTTTCCTCTTTCTTGCTTCCCATTCCATTTTTCAGTCCTCAAAGACAAAAGACAGAGAATGTAATGGAACCCTTTTCCTTTCCCACTTGGAACATTAATTTCAAGGTTTATCTTCACAGAGAGAGAAACATTCTGCGTTCATTCAATAACCCCCCGTTAATACATCCATACTATCGATGCTATGCTAGGTATTACTCATCTTCATAGATTCCCGGCCCATCGAATGTCACGATGACTGAAATCCGGTATCTCATGCATATACTTTGATTGACCCTTGGCAAACTGTTGATTAATGTGAACGAGAACACATAAATGTAGCTGGGTTGATTTAATGTTGTACGTATGTGAGCGTAGAGCGTGTACTGTAGACTGTAGACTGTGCAATGTAAACTGTAACCTCTTAGTCTTAGCTGCCCAATAGTCACTAGTCAGCACCGAAAAAATGTAAGAAAAAACAGAGAGATAGAAAGAAGAGAAATAATTAATCAAGAGGACCTAGGAGAGAGGGTTCACATCACACTTTACACTTCGCACCAATCAGAAACTTAGTATTTATTTTATTTATAAAGTGAGAATATGAAATTAAAATGGGGGCCAGCTTGGAAATTAACAAATAAAATAATAAAGAATTGGGGGGGTGGGGTTTCCCTCCACGTCGCCGAAAATGGAGCGCAATAAATATCACTCACTCACTCTTTCCATCCATCCTTATTCCTCACTCACTCACTCACTCACTCACTCACTCTCCCTCTGTTTACCTTCACTCTTCACTCTTCACTCTTCAGTGAGAACACAACACAACACAACACAACAATGTCTCTTCTCCTTGCTCTCCTTGCCCTCACATTCTATGGCGTCCAGGCCCGTATCCCCGGCGTCTACTCTGGCGGTGCATGGCAGACTGCCCACGCCACTTTCTACGGCGGCAGCGACGCCTCCGGCACTATGGGTACCCTACCTCTCAATTCCTTACCTCTCATACCATTTCCATACATTCATTCATTCATTCTTACACTCTTTTTTACAGGAGGGGCTTGTGGGTACGGCAATTTGTACAGCCAAGGCTACGGTGTCGAGACGGCCGCGCTCAGCACTGCATTGTTCAACGATGGCTTCAGCTGCGGTGCCTGCTTCGAGATCAAGTGCGTCAACCAGCCCGGCTGGTCCTACTGCCATGCCGGCAGCCCCTCCATCCTCATAACTGCCACCAACTTCTGCCCTCCCAACTACGCCCTGCCCTCCGACAACGGGGGCTGGTGCAACCCTCCCCGCCCCCATTTCGACCTCTCCATGCCCATGTTCTTGAAGATCGCCGAGTACCGCGCCGGCATCGTACCGGTTTCGTACCGCAGGTATGCCTTTTTTTTTTGTTTAAATTTCTGTTATTGATTTTATTTACTGTTAATTTGTTGTGCATCTGTGCTTGAGTCAATAAATTTTTCTTGTTAATGTATAGTTATAGTTAGTTAGTTAGTTAGTAATATATATTAGTTTAAAGTCTTATTATCCCAAAAAAAAAAGTCTTATAATGTATTGTACCTTTTTGCTTTTGGGCTATAATTTGGGGGTGTAGCCAAATTAAAATGCCACCCTTTTTTGCATCATGTTTTGAAGCATTTCATTGATTCTAAAAGAAAGAAATAAAATAAAATAAAATAAAGAAAGCATTTCATTGTGATGGAAATAATAATAATAATAATTATAATGAGAGAACATAACATGTGAGTGACTGTACGAGTGAAAAATTAGAAGCCCCACTTTCTGAGTGGTCACCACCTAGTAAGTAGTAATTCTACTTTTACTGCCCGAGCTGTAATTTTGCATAGTAAAATGATCATTGTGCTTCCTTCCTCTATCTTCCTGTCTTTCTTCTACTTTTTATTAAATAAAATAAAATAAAATAATACAGACTGATTTTTTGTAGTGGAGATTTCATCAGTTACAAACGGATACAAGCAAAAATCCATTAAACTTTATCTTTGGCTTTTTCCACCGTTTAGGGGGGAAGTGAAATTGTGTTCCCAAATGGCACCACCTTATTTTGTGGCGCATTTTTGGTGAACTTTTGTGCAGGATTTGATTTGATGAGGGAGGAAGGGAGGGAGCGAGTTAGGTATGGAAAATTGAGCTGGGTCATGAAATGTGGGATTTTGTTTGTTTTGTTGTACGAGAAATCAATCATCAAATAATAAAAGAGTTGGTTAGAAGACTCGGAAATAAATGAAATAACACGTACGTACATACATACATACATACATACAATACATACGTAATAGTGTATCTGATAATATCTTCTCTTTTCTTCTGGTACCCACCCCATGAACCCAACTACAATGAATCGCGTCAGACACCAATTTTCCTTTTCAATCATTGCACAAAATACTCCTCCATGCAGCTATTGATGTTGCTATAAAATATCAATTCATGAATTCATTTAAGCAAACCCGTGAACCTATTCATAGGTATTCTATTCTATGATATGATATGATATGAATGAATGTTTTCTCAAAAAAAAAAAATATGATATGAATGATAATGAAACCGCGTCTCCCACAGTCACAGACTGACAGTCACAGTGAGAGAGGGGTGTGGAATGACCGACGTGCCCTCCCTGGGGCAGAATTCAACGCCTGGGGATTGGGTGGTCTGAAGGCAGCAGGGTCATTTGGTTGGGACTGACCGGCTGAGGCTGAGACTGAGACTGAGACTGAGACTGAGACTGAGTGGAGCAGAAAAGAAAAGCAAAGCAAAGCAAAGCACATGGATCCACGCGCGGCGCCTCTGTCCGTGTCCGTCCTTTATTCGCTCGCGCTCAGTCTCAATTCTCAAATCTCCAAACCAATTCTCTTCAATCAATCCGACATTTATACCTAGCTTAGCTATAACTCACTCACACTATATTATTATTATCATTAATCATCATCATTATTATTAGTAGTTTACAATAATTTTTTATAGTAAATTTGATTAATTAATAAGAGTCATTCAGTATTTAGTATTTTCATAAGAAAATGGTTGGACCAGTTTCAGATCACAAGTAATGGCAAGGCACATGCCATTCTTGTCCTTGCGTTTCTGTGCCGCGTGCATTTATTTGTACGCCTCCCTCCCTCCCAAGTCACATTACACATACCTCTTACCCGGATCGGGACTTCTTTTCTTGATCCAACGGTTAAGAAACACCAAAATACTTTGAGATCCGTGCAGACAACAGTGAAGTTGGTGAATTACTTTGAGATCGGTGCGACAACCGATCCCGACCATCCGATCGGAAAAGCAACCCCTGCTTTTCTCATAGAAAAGCAGCAGATTTTTATCCGTTTCCCACCGAATTCCTCCTCTATTTAATGTTCTCATTCCTGCGGGTGTTTTAAAAAAAAAAAAAAATGTTCTCATTTTATTTTTGTTTCCTTTCCTTTCCTTTCCTATATATGATAAATGATAAAATTAATTAGTTAATTCAAAAATAAAGAAAGGAATAAATACAATAAATGCATTATTAATTAATTTTGTAAAATCATATCTCTTATTGTGGGGCGTGGGCTGCCAGCTGCCTGCATTACTAATTTACTATCAATGAATATGAATATATGCAGAGTGCCATGCCGTAGAGCCGGAGGAATCCGCTTCACCATCAACGGCTTCCGCTACTTCAACCTCATCCTCATCACCAACGTGGCCGGTGCCGGTGACCTTGTTCGTGCCAGTGTGAAGGGCACACACACCAACTGGATGCCAATGTCGCGCAACTGGGGCCAGAACTGGCAGTCCAACTCCGTGTTGGTCGGTCAGGCCCTCTCCTTCCGCGTTGGCGCTAGCGACCGCCGTAGCTCCACCTCTTGGAACATTGCTTCTGCCGGGTGGCAATTCGGGCAGACCTTCGCTGGCAAAAACTTCCGGGTTTAATTAAATTAAATTAAATTAAAAGCAATGATGATGAGAAAAATGAAGTGAAACTTTTAATTAATTTATATATAAAGTAAGTAAGAGTGAAATTAAGGAGTGTGAGAATACTACTAGTATAGGTGATGAGAAAGGGCGGGAGGTTTCAAAGGACATCACCCGCCATTTTGTGTTTAGGAAAGTCAAGTTAAGTCAAGTCAAGTCATCTTCCTTCTTCTTCTCTTTTCTGTTTTTGTCCATTTTGTTTTTAAATTATGTTTATATAGTTGCAGTTTGGCATGTAGATCCAATTGCAAGTGTAAGAAAGAACAAGTGTGGAATGTTACTCACTCACTTTTTGGGGGCTGTGAAAGGAAAAGGAGGATGCAGGAAGAAGGGAAAAAAGTGCAGCTCTGGGGTGGCTGCTGCTTTTTTTTTACCTTTTTGACTAGGGTTTGCAATGCACTGTAATGTAATGTGATTGTTTATTGCTTGCTGTCTGTTGATTGGAGGGGGTAGTGCTGTGCAGTAGCCTAGTAATTGTAGTAGGGGTAAGAACATGTTGGTTGGTTGGTTGGTTAAAAGAAAGTGGGGCTGAGGAGGCTGCAGGAAAACCCTTTTTCTTCTGTTTTTTTTGGCGAATTTAAAAATGAAAGGAGTGTATGTAGCCCGCAGCTCAACTCAACTGCGTCTCTGTCTGTCTGTCTGTCTGAGTGATTGTTGTCTCATTTGCTGCTTATTTTCAAGTCAAATGCTGATACTCTCATATATATTAATTAATGATATACTGCTGTCTACTGTCTACACTTATTTGTTGATTGCCATTACTTATATTTTTATAATGCATCTTCCTTTCTTCTTCGATCTTCATTTTGGTATGATTTTCTTAGTCCAGTAATTCACACTACTGAGCGTCCCTAAAACAAGGTTAAAGCTATTTCATCTTTTTCTTTTCCTCAAAAGAAGCAAGCAACCATGAGCCATGAAGGACGGTTGCTTTGGAAGCGCTGTGCGTGAAAAAAGGAACTAGCAATCTAGCATAGATGGATGCAATTGATTGCTAATTCTAAACCCACCAACCTTCATTATGTTTTCAAGGAAAAAGGAAACACAACATGCTCATATTTAAATGAGAAATTTCTTGTGTCCATCCGATGGACATTCATTATAAACACAAAGTGTTACATGGTGGGTTCTACTTGTTACACTCTGTGTCTATGAACATCTATCCGATGGACGGTAGGTGTTACTCTATTTAAATTGAATTTACTATATGTTATTGTATGGGTTATGAACTTCTACTTTTGGGTATTTAAAAAAATCACATTCTATTTTGTTATCCTTACTATATATAAAAAAGCATATTGGAAAAAAATAACATCAAAGTTTTATTTTTCCCAAATAAGAAACCAAGCATATTAGAAAAAATAATATGAAAGGGCTATCTTCCCAAATAAGAAACCTGAGTCGTTGATCAATTTCTTGGATAGATCAGATTCGTTGATTTACGTTAATGTCTCAGCCCATTAAAATTTAAGGTCCGTATCAATTTTCCCATATAAGGCTTATTACATATTATCTTAAAAATTTATTATAAGAAATAATAATTTCAGCCTAAAAGAAGGCTTGACTCTTTAGTAGTTTTGTTCAAAGGGTTAACAATAATTTATGAATTTTTTTCTTCACGGCCTTGGTTATTTAATAATTACTTTGGGATAAATGTGTCCACACCCCCTCCAATTTTTTCTCCTATGTACTCTATTTGGAAGTGCGAAAAGACAAAAATGCCCCTATGTATATGTTATAATATTTAGATAATCTGGAGATTCGAGCCAGCACAGATCCTGAGATGATCTAACGGTTGGCATCCTGCGCTACACATTGCATTGCAGCGCTACAGAAGATATGAAATATTGAAATCTATATTATTACCCATGAAAAGCCCGGAAATGAGGCGAGAGGAAAAGAGTGAAACTAGAAGCCAACTTGAGAGTTGAGAGCCCAAGTATAATGGAAATCTTTATGGGCTGGGCCCAAATTGGATGACCGACACTGTCAATCCGGCAACGCGTTAGTTAATAACTAATCTGTGACTTCATTCATATCAATCGTGAATCGTGAATCCCCAATCCTATTCCTCTTTATTACTACTATTATCTAATCGGATCTCGTTCCTTCTCGAACAAACGAACCAACGATCAAACCCTAACCCTAACCCTAGTCTGATTCCCTCCTCCGATCTTACCGGCAGGATCCCACCAACGACAACATGCCGGCCACGGCGGGACGGGTGCGCATGCCCGCCAACAACCGGGTCCACAGCAGCGCCGCCCTCCAGACGCACGGCATCTGGCAGAGCGCCATCGGCTACGATCCCTACGCCCCCTCCAACCAGCCGGCATCTGGCAAGGACTCCTCCTCCGCCAAAGACCCCGCCGCCGTTGCGGATGCCGCCGCCAAGGAGAAGGACGGCAAGGACAATGCCTACTCGTCCTTCCAGGGTCTGCTGGCGCTCGCCAGGATCACCAACACCTCCTCTGCGGATGACACCAGGGGGGCGTGCAGGAAGTGTGGGAGGGTCGGGCATCTGACGTTCCAGTGCAGGAATTTTCTCAGTGCCGGGAAGGATAAGGAGCCGGAGGATATCGATGCGGCTATACGGGCTGCAGATGAGGCCGTGAGGAAGATCAAGAAGGCTGCGGCGGGGAAGGTGGATTTGGATGAGAGTGATGAAGATGAGGATGATGACAAGAGTGAGAGTTCCGATTCAGATGTTGATCCGGAGATTGAGAGGATTTTAGCTGAGAGAGCCAGGAAGAAGAGTAAAAGCAGTAAGGAGAAATCAAAGAGGGGGAGGTCTAAATCCAGGTTGAAGCATAAGAAGAGTTCCAAAAGGCACGTCAGAAGCGATGACGAGGATGATGATGATGATGGTGAAGAGGAGATAGCGAGGGGGGAGAGTAGAAAGAGGAAGAACAGGGAGAGCAGGAAGGAGAAGAAGCGCCGCAGGAGTTATCACAAAAGAGACGATTCCGATTCTGAGAGAGACCGAGCGAGGAGGAAGCACAAGAGGAGGCATAGGAGGGACAGTTCGGATTCTGAGAGTGGAACTGAGTCGTCGGAGGAGGAGAGGAAGAGGGCAAAGAGGAGGCACCGTGAGCATAGGAGGAAGAGGCATGATGAGTCGGAGAGCGGCTCAGAGAGTGACAGGTCGGATCGGGAGAGGGGGCGTAAGGAGAGGAAGAGGTCTCACAGGGAGTAATTAATGGCGACGCTGAATCTTCGGTAATTGACTTCTCTCCTCTATGCTGATTATGAATTCAAGACTGGGGTTGGTTCTAGTATCTATTGATATTTTGTATAATGGATGTTGGTAACTAATATTATGGCCTCTTTGTAATTGAACCAAGTGTTTGTTAATTTTATATTGAATTGAAAACAAATTGGCTTATTATATTATGATCTATCCATTCCTCTTTATTATTTATCCAAGCTTATTGTCATCTTACCTGTTCCTGTTTTATGTGTTTGAAATAGAAAAGTTAGAATGACATTGCACTTGCTATCTTTTGACGTTTAGATTAGAGCCTCTGCAATTGCATTAGCTTCTGCTAAAATGTTTTATAAGCCTCTACTATGTTGAGAATGTGACTGCACCGTACTTTTTGCGGGAATAATTTGTATTTTATACGGCTAAGATATATCTTTTCTATGTGAAAAAGACACGGGCTATCAATAGGTATGCTAATGCACTATTAACATACACATCAGGCTGGACTCAGTTTGTTGTGTTATAGTACACTGTACATTGTGATGATAATTACATGAAATTTAATTGTCTTTTTTAAGTAGAGCATAATTGAGAGCGGGGAACTTTAAATGGTTATTTATTACCAGAATAATAGATTGATTACTATTAAACTATTAGATTGCTTACTAAATGTTTCTTACAAGTTGGCTAGTTTGTTGGTTTGCTCATTTCATTTTGGTGTCAAACAGGAGGGACTGTGCATTGTGATACTAGAACTGCAGTGATAGTTTATGAAAAGGTGTTAAAATAAGTAGCGAAGTGCTAATGTGATGTGATTGGATATAATGAGCAGATTGGGTGTAACCCAAATTATTTCTTACTAAAGGCTTACTATTAGATTTGGACCAAGCCATACATAGTTTCGCACAATCAACTACTTCCTTATATATGATTTTTGTCTCACTTTTTGTCAATTAATCTGGTACCAACATAGCAACAGTTTTATCTTTCTTCATTGTAAAAGATTATGCCATCTTGAAATCAGTTTGTTGTTGGGTTTGATGCTAGATATCATTAGTTTTGACATATGTTGTTTTGAATAATTGTTCTTTGAATATAAAGTCTATACTAGTATTGGATCAAATACATTATTAGTAGTGATTCATGGTGAACCACATTATGAGAATAATTTACTGAATCTTTGTGCCAGATATCTTTTCATGAATTTTTATTTCTGAGAATTGATATCTGAAACAGGAAGTCCTATCAGCTCTTGAGTACCAAATTCATTAGGACAAGGTGAGTGGCATGGCACACATGTTGAATTTTGTTCAGGAGAAGGCTGTGTAAATACAATTTACAGCATGGTATCTCTTCTTAAAACCAAGCTGATAGATGCAAAAAAAAGCAGTAGCATAATAGCAAGAAAGTATGAGGGCTTTATTAATGAGGATTCGAACTGTAAAATGGCATATGATATGCTGCTAAGACCTTGTTAATCTGGTATCTGACTGGACATAGACAGAATCCTGGTCTGTACTCTTTGTTTGTGGAAAATGAGAGCAAGTTATCCCATTGTTTCAGAACGTGTTCAATTTTCATACTGCTGATTGATTACTTGGCCTGATGATCAACATGAGTTGCATTCCATCTTCTGGCTTTTCTTTTCCACTGGAATTTAGATGGAGTATTAACTATGGAATTCTGGTACGAGGTGTTAGAAACTTTTTAGCTTTTTTTTCTTTTCTTTGGTTTTGCTTTTGAAAAGTAACGGTAGTTAAGAGAAGAGAACTATATTTTCTTTTTCTTTGATTGATCTTTTTGAAAAAGATTTTATTCTCCTTGTATGGCATTTTTTTTTTTTGGAAATCATCAAATGTGTTCAGTACTATACTGTTAAGAGCTAATTGGATTGTGTGCTGCTGTCTGCTGAGGCTTCATTCGGTCAATGAGGCGAGATGATGTAATGCAGAGGTGTGACAAAATTGAACGTCTTACCACAAACTAAATCTATTGGGCATGTTCGGTAATCCCTTCTTAGAGTTCTTTAGACTTTTTTTAGCTTTCTTAGCGTCTTAATCCTTATAAATGTAAACTCCTTAGCACGAATTAAAAGTTTCTCCTTAAGTCTCATTTTGATTGGGGCTTAAGCCTTGTCTGGATTCTTAAGGAAGTCATACATATGACTTAAGGTTTAAACTTTCTTAAGCCCTTTTTTCTTTTCCGAAGTGTGGCTTAGCAATGCTTATATTTTTTTACCAATAGCACCGCTCTGGTGATAATATATGAATTAGTTTGTTGCAAATATGCATTTCGTTCAATTTCCAGTGTAATAATATATATCTATACTTCTATACTATATTATAAAGTACATAACTATCACACACTCCATTTGTTTTTTCAGTGTTTTCAAACTTTTTTAATTCCCATCTTACCCTTTTTATTGATCCGAAGGCTAAAATTGTGTCCAGTTATACCGTTTCCTCTCCATTACAATCGCTTAATATCTTGCCTAATATTAAATCATAAATTTGTAACATGATTAGTACTTTCTTCTTTTGGTATTAAAAAAAATTATGATTTGAAATATCGGAATTGTAGATAGATTGAAGGTGCTACCGTAATTAGAATAAGATGAATTGGAGGAAATTATTATAGGCCCATATCTTGCTTGCTATTTGCTAAATCATAAATTTATGAGCACAATTAAATATTTGTTTCTTTTTTAATATCTGGTACAATAATTAGATTTATGATTACAAATAAAAAAATTATAGCTAGATTTTTTTTTTTTTTTGCTTGCGGCCATCAAAGTTAAAATGTTATGCCCAATAGACGGATCTCTCACTAGTAAGAACAATGCATGTGTGTGTCTGTTTGGTACCTTTTGCTTTCATTCATATATAAGAGGTAGAAGACAAAGAAGAGTAGAAAACGAAAGAGAGAAATGGGAATCAAATATTAGAGAGAACATGTAGCATAAAATGATTGAAGGATAATTAGAGAAATCTGGACCGTATTCTTATAATTTTATTATTGAATGTTGTACATGCTTGCTTCTGGTAAGGTCGGAAAAAGTGGGGATGGATTGGTATGGTTGCCAGTTGCCAAACCCGCATGGCTCATGTTTTCTTTTTCTCAAATTTCTCACGTCTCATTTGTCATTTCTAGCGACCTTCCTCTTCATCTTGTTCTTTATGTTTTCCTCCCTTTTCTTTCTTTCTTTGTTTTTTTTTTCACCTTTTAATGGCCGCGTACAAATGTGTTTTTTTGGTACACCAATTTTTTTTTTCATTTTAAATTCATTTATTATAATTGTTAATGTTGTTGTTGTTGTTGTTGTTGTTGTTGTTGTTGTTGTTGTTGTTGTTGTTGTTGTTGTTATTATTATTATTGTAATGATGATGGTTATAATTATCATTTATCGCAATAGAATAGTGAGCTCTCATTTAATATTGCACTACACAATTATTAAGTTCGTCCCAGATGCCAACGGTCAAAAACTTCAATATAAAATGTTATATAGGATAGGATAAATATATGAGTGAGGCTATGGTACTTATTAATAGTACAAATTAGCTGTACTACGGCTCTTATATTATAGTTATATTATAGTTTTTAGGGGAATTTGCATTTCAAACTTGAAAATTGCAAATTTGTCACTACAAACTTGAGAACATTGCATTTTTTGCGACTAAAATTTTAAAGAGGGATCCATTGACAATTCCTATATTGACAATCTTGACAATTTGATATTTAAAAAATTTGTAAAAAATCATATAAATTCTAAAAGTTAGAAAAAAGTTTACGGAAGTAGTTCTTAACTTATAGATTGATTATGTTTCTAATTCTTTTTAATTTATGTTATATTTGATAGCACTTCAAAGATCCGTTAAATTACAACCATTAAAAAATACACAAAATTTTGATAAGCCATCAAACGATATTCAGATTGATCGAAATTTTAAACATTATCAATCTACAAGTTAAGGAATGCATCCATAAATCTTTTTTCATTTTTAAGATTTCCTATAAATTTTTATAAATTTTTGAAATGTTCTATTGTTAAGATTGTCAAAATAAGCATTGTCAATGGATCCCTCCTCAATTTTAAAATGACCAAATTGCCCACAATGCCCACCCCCTCGGCAGCCCCCGCAGCCCCCCGGCAGCCTCCGGGTGCGAATTGGTAGCAAATCAATACTTTAAGGACTAAATTGGTAACTTTTAAACTTTAAGGACCAAAACAATATGTTAGTCAAACTTTAAGGACCAAAATGGTACATCTCAAACTTTAGGGACTAAATTGGTAGCAAATTAATACTTTAAAGACTAAATTGGTAATTTTTAAATTTTAAGGACCAATTTGATAAAAGCTGATACTTTAGAGACCATTTACGTAATTTACTCTATATAATTTTTTATATGTTTTCCTCCTTTTTCTTTTTGTGCTTTTTAATGACCGCGTACAAATGTGTTTTTTGGTACACCAATTTCATCCTCCTTTTCATTTTAAATTCATTTATAATAATAATAATAATTATTATTATAATTATAATGATGATAATGGGTATAATAATTGTAATTAACGCAATAGAGTAGTGAGCTCTCATTTAATATCGCATTATTAGACAATTTATACGTTCGTCCCAAATCCCAACGGTCAAAAACGTCAATATAAAATGTATATAAATATATTTTCCTTGAGAATATTCATTCATTCCGTATCAAATGGGAAGGCATGTTATGTTATTTGCATTTTGCTCCATTCTCGAGGGAGCCTCAAACTTGTTTTCTAATTCCTATTATTTTATTTTTATGCCGACATGAAAAAAATGCACACAAGCAGTTAATAGCCATAGCCCATAGCCATAGCCGTAGCCATAGCCTGCAACGCATAGATTTGACTCAATTAGCACTTTTAGCGTCAGATTTAGATTGGATGAGGAGGCTTTGCTTTGCTTTGCTTTGCTGAATGAAGCGTGAAATTGATACATGACATTATTTGTCTCAAAAAAAAAAATACATGACATTATCTGTCCCACGCCACAACGTGGCCATGTTGTCGCCCCCACGCGTCCAATTCAATTCATCTCAATTTTTTTTTTTTGAGGAAAAACCCGTAGGTAATTCATCTCAATTCAAACCTGATACTGATGCTGATGCTGATGCTGATGCTGATAGGCTCTCATGAGTCATGATCATCGATGGATAATATTTTATTTCGTCATTTTTTCCTTAATTATTAACAGAATCCATCCTTCTATCCCTGATAAGTGAAGTGATAAACAAGTAAAGAACGCATGGGCATGGCTCTCTCTCTATGACTCTATGGGCCAATGCAGGGGCCAATGCAGGGGCCAATCTTGCTATGACTCATGGCCATGAGTGACCCATGAGCCTTTTCAATTTTGAACGTCACTTCTCTTCTCTTCTCTTCTCTTCTCCGCGTAAATCATGGACGCACAATAACAATGGGAAAAGAAAGTTAAATGAAAATTAAAAACATTAAACAATTAAAAGTTTCTATAGAGATGTACCCTTGCGTTTGAAATTTTGAAAGCAAGGAAAAGAAAAGAAATTCCATGATTTGAAGTAGCACATAAACTTTTGAACAGCAAAAGCCCTTAGAAACTTTTGAAGCTTGATCAAACGCAAGGGTACATCTCTATAGAAACTTTTGAAAGCAAGGAAAATTGTTTAATGGGTATGTACCAAATTTTGCCAATAAATAAATAAAGGGAAATAAGGGAGTTTTTTTTTTTTTTAACAGCAAAAGCCCTTAGGCAAGGAAATAAGGGAGTTATAGAGTGTACAAATATTTATTAATTAACCACCTGATTAGCGTGAGAGTGAGAAAAAGAGTCAAAACAGGGAAGGGAAGGGAAGGGAGCCTCATAATTAATTCATAAATAAACAAAGAAAGATGGAACGTTGTCTGTCCGCTGATCCGCTCCTTATTCCCTCCTTCTTTTATTTACTAATAATAATAAAATCATGGCTTAATTTCATACACAAAAGCCATCAGATACTCTCTGCCCCCCTCCCCCTCTAAGACTGACTAGTCTCTAGATCTCTCCTCTCTCCTTGCAGTTGCAGATCCTTCACTGAATTGAATTCACCATCGCCAACGGCAACGGCAACTTATTCAACAATGGCACCGCCATTCCAATTACAACTACTACTATTACTCTTCATGCTCATATCCACTTTAACAGCAGCAACCATGACCATTGGTGTCAATTACGGCGCCACCGCCGACAACCTCCCCCCGCCCACCCAAGTGGCCGCATTCCTCAGCGACCAAACCTACATCACCCGCGTCAAGCTCTTCGACTCCAACCCCGACTTCATCCGCGCCTTTGCCAACTACACCCACATCTCCCTCGCCATCACCACTCCCAACTCCGCCATCCCTTCCCTCTCCACTCCCTCTGGCGCCTCCTCCTGGCTTTCCCAGAACCTCCTCCCCTTCCTCCCTGCCACTAATATCTCCATCGTGCTCGTTGGGAATGAAGTCCTCGCCTCCCTCGACCGCTCCCTCATCGCCCGACTTGTCCCCGCTATGCGCTGTGTTTACCAGGCCCTTGTCGATGCCGGCTACCCCCATATAAGGGTCTCCACTCCACATTCGCTTGGTATATTGTCTGCGTCTGAGCCCCCGTCAACCGGCCGCTTCCGCCGCGGGTATGACCGTGCGATCTTCGCTCCCATGCTCGATTTCCACCGCAAGACGAAGACGCCATTTATGGTCAACCCGTACCCCTACTTCGGGTACAACGGCCGCACGCTCAACTACGCGCTCTTCCGGCCCAACCCCGGCGTCTTCGACCCCGCAACGGGGATCAACTACACCAACATGTTCGAGGCGCAGCTGGACGCCGTGTACTCGGCAATGCAGAAGCTGAACTACAGCGACGTGGAGATTGCGGTGGGGGAGACGGGGTGGCCGACGCAGGCAGAGGCGGGGCAGATCGGAGTGAGCGTGGCGGACGCGGAGGCGTTCAACGGGAACCTGATCCGGATGGTGAATTCGGGGCTGGGCACGCCGCTGATGCCGAAACGGAGATTCGAGACGTACATCTTTGCGCTGTTCAATGAGAACCAGAAACCGGGGCCGATCGCGGAGCGCAACTTCGGGCTCTTCAATGCGGATCTGACGCCGGTGTACGACGTGGGGTTGCTCCGCTCCTCCGACGCAGGCAGTCCGGTGAGTAATTAATTAATTCACTATTATTATTATTATATAATTTATCCTTATTTACTTAATAATAATTACGAGATTACCAAAATGAGCCACCCAGCCCTTAGTTAGTGCCCTACAGACTACAGACTGAGGTTAAAGTTAAACTGTTAACCTTAACTTTATAAATTAATCAGCAACCTAGTATAGTTGTATTGTATTCTAGTGTATCTAGCAAGTAGACGTAGTGGGGGACAGCTGAGCCTGAGCCTGAGCCTGAGCTGAGCTGAGATGAGCTGGTCCACTGCAGGTTGCAGCAGCGTGGCGTGGCGTGGCGTGGCGTGTTTAATTTTGATTTGATTTGTTGTTACCAAATTCATATTCTCCGAGTCCGAGTCCCAGGGCCAGGCGATAATTCCGGCCTGCCTGTTTGTGTGGGTGTAGTTACTAGTGTAGTGTAGTGGGACCTGGGACCTGGGACCTGGCAACTGGGAACTGGGAAGTGGAAACCTCCCTGAATTGAAATTTTTGTGTCCATAAAATCAACAAGGGTATGTGAACACCAGGAAGGAAATTACGCAAAGTGGGTGAATCTGAATGCTGGACTCACACACTTCACTTCACTGTAATTGTAATGCTGTTACTGCTTCTTACTAGTGGTATTGTACTCTAATTGGGTTTTTGTAAGAGCAGGCCCATAATTTATTTGGTTATTTGGTCCAATTCAAGGTGTACTCTCTAAATGGATTTTTGTAAATCTGTAATGCTGTTACTACTTGTTACTAGTATTAGACAGACAGACTAATGCTAGATTCTCTCTTTTGTTCTCTACACACTGCTGCCAGTTTGTGGATTGTACCAGTACCAATTTAAAAAACAGTACATGACATGTTTCTGCACATCCAAAGCACCACCACTTTCCTCCTTTTACTTTAATTATTCTTTTCTTTGTAATCACTAAGCCTCATTTATTTACTTACTTGCATTAACAACTTTAAGCTAATAATGTTAATTGTTTGTATGTACAGACTGCACAGCCAACACCGGGACCGACTTCGAGCGGGCCGGGCACCGGGGGCAAGAAATGGTGCGTGCCCAAGACCAATGCTAATGATTCTGCATTGCAAAATAACATAAATTATGCTTGTCAATATGTTGATTGTAAGCCTATTCAATCCGGGGGGGCTTGCTTCCAACCTAACACACTGCAAGCGCATGCCGCATATGCCATGAATGCATACTATCAGTCCATGGGTCGACATGATTATGACTGTGATTTCTCTGGCTCTGGTGTCATCAGTACAACTGATCCAAGTATGCTTACTACTCTCTTTTGCCTGCATCTTGTTTTCAGAATATCTGTATTTTGAGATTTTGACCACCCAAAAAAAAAAAAAAAACTGATCCAAGTGTTTACCCATTTTTATGTCCTTTTCCACAGTATGATTATTTAGCAAGCCTTTTTTAAAACAAAAATGGTTACCCTTTTTAATTTGGAATATGATTTCCAAGCAAATTAGATAGCAATTGCGTGAGAACCTGCAACCTTGAATCTAATTATTATGTGGAAGCACTATGATAGACAAGATCAGATGATCATGCATGTTTGTGACCAGTTGATCATGCTATTCTAATTATTGTTCTCTAAAAAACTTTGTAGTTTCACTAACTGATAAATATACGAGTTATTGATATATTATGTAATTAGTATCTGTTAACAAGTAAACAGAAACATGTGCTTATTTGCCGCAGGCTACGGCAGCTGCAAGTTTAGGTCCTGAGAGCAGCTTGGCGCACGCCCCTGCTGCTGTAAGTTCAACTCCTGAAACCAGCCGGAGGCATGGGACAATCGGATGCTTGCTCTTCATATTTTTTTCCTTCTTTTGTAACTTTTGATTCAGCCTTTAACAAAAGAGAAAAGCAAAAGAGGAAGGAACTTTCTGTACTAAATAAAAGAGGTTTATTCTATTCTAATGTTATTAATTAGAGTAGATTAGCTAGTTAGGATTAGATCAGGAGGTTGTTAAAAGCCTTTCTATTTTTTGATGCCCATTAAAGTATCCTTTTTGTTAAATTAATTTGTATTGTAATTGTAATGTTTAATATAAGACGAAGTTTCTTAGTGTAAAATATACTTTTCTTTTTCTCTTCAGCCTCCCTATATTCCCCTCCCCACGTGTGATGCTTTCCCTTTATTCTTCTTTAGGTCAGGACCCTTTTGAGAACTTGGGTCTTGGATCTGGATTTAGCTCTAATCTGGTTTGAAAGCACTGCAGGCTGTAGCAGTTCTTACTTCATTTTCTTCTGGTGTTTGTGTCAATATATCAAAACCATACACTCATCTTAAAAAAAAATAAAAATAATATACATGTAAACAGACAGGGACAAAGATAATTGCATCACTCTGTAGTAATTGCACATGCCAACTAATGGATAATAGAAGCATTTTATTTCATTGTCACTCGAGCATGACTGTCATCGCCCATCATCACAGGATTTGTGTATCAATAAAATGAGTTAGTTAATTTCTCATTACGAGAATATCCTAAGATATCTTTTTTATTTTATTACATCAAAATTAAATTAAAATGTTTTATCTCTAAATTTTTTAGAGTCAAGAGTTGAAAACAATCACAATCCTTTTTAGTCTCTTTTCAGTCAGATTGCAAAGAAATTAATCATTTTGTCTAATTTAATTTGTCATTGTACTGTCTAATTAATATCCTTATCCTTACTCCTTATAAAAGGAAGAGCTGATTTTACACATTAAAAAAACTATTTGTTCATAACAAATTTCAGTCATTGGATATTAATTGATTTGGCTCAATCATATCCGTTCACATATGGATTATGTACTTCCGATTTTCAACCCAATGGGATGGGTATCCTTAATTGCTCCTTATGTGCCGCCCAATGCCCAATGCCAATTAGTTGCTCCTTTATCCTTAATTGTTCATTTATCTTTAATTGCTCATTTAAATCCACAACAAATAATGGCCCGCACTTCAGAGCGGGTATTATACTAGTAACAAAGAAATTTCCTAGTGCAAATGTACTTCTTTCCTTTAAGGTAGCCCACCAGTTAGTTTTGCTTTCCTTTATTCTATTCCGACCACCTTTTTTTTTTCATCTTTTTTGTTCTTCTTTTAGTTTTAGGTCTGGAACCCTGTTCTTTGTTCTCATCTGATTCTCTTTTTAAGGACCGAGGTCAGAAGTTGTGATCATCAATGCAGTTCTCCATTCATTTCATAATATCATGTCTGTATTTTTGTTTATTTTGATGGAAAGATGAGCTCAAATTTCATTTCATTTTGAAAAACATGTGAAGTCCACCCATAAAGTAGGTCACCCATCCACTTCTCTCTCACAATCTTGACACATCCACATGTATCCATATGTTTGTCATAGTTGCATAAATGTCCACTAGAAATTGTAATGTATATGTTTTCTAGAAAATAATATATGTTGATCGAAAGTTATAAAGGTTCACTAAAAATTGATATATATTTGTTACAAATACGGTGGACCGGTAGAAGATAAAAGATGTGGTAGCTAACTATTACTCTTTCGTCTTTGATTTGCTCACTTCAATTATTCAATGTGAAAATAACACACGCAAACAGAAAAGGCAGACACTTGTACAATCGTACCTATTGGAAATGTATTTTGAGACACTTGTACAATCGTACCTATTGGAAATGTATTTTGACATGCCAACAGAAAATGGACTGAAACCATAAATTGTTGGCTATAGACCCATCACATGACTCTTATAATCAACAAAAGTTACAAAATGAATATATTTCATTTGCTAAGAACAATATTAAATTATAATCTTCTCACTTCATATGCGGAAGAACCAGATTTCGACAATGCAAAGTCTTATACATTACTCTTCTTCTCGGACAAGAAGAAAAAGAATCCAAAAATTCAAATCAAACATCAATTCCAAATCGAAAGTTACAACATAAACATTAATGAATAAACATCGAACATATGTATGCTTGGATGAATCAAACGTGTTTCCAAATGCATGTTAAATTAAACCTGTCTGTCTGGGTCTGAAATTGAAGATATACTGTGAAGGGCATTCTTTTTTATACCGCTATCCTCTATCATTTTTTTTTTTTTGAAATGAAAATGCAATTGGCGAGGATGTTTATATCCCAAACCAGTAAATTTCTAATCAACCAATTCACAATTGTCCTAAATTTTTTTTTATCATAACTCTCAAATAGAAGGGGGGAAATTGGCCATGAATTGCAACATCAACTTGTTTATTTTCACAGTAAAGCAAGTGATGCAAGCATCAAACAATAAAACAAACTCCAGTGTTGCTTCCATGGTCACACCCAGACAATTTTATCGGATGAATGTCATAACAATATTCAACAAACTATAAATATCACTGATTAAATGTGCTGTGATCAAATGCAAAACCTTATTGCAAGTAAATTCCGTAATACCATCCAATCAATCCATCCATTCATTACCAGAAAAGGAGAAGAAGAACATGAATACCAAAAACAAAAGAAGTTGAATTGGAAACTTTCAGTCAGCGGTGGGGGCGCCCTGGTTGAGCTCGGCGAAGCGCATGCCGACGCGCATGGAGTGCTTGAGGAACTTCTCGGCGCAGCGCTTGA
This sequence comes from Cyperus esculentus, assembly GCA_030179965.1. NCBI lineage: Eukaryota > Viridiplantae > Streptophyta > Magnoliopsida > Poales > Cyperaceae > Cyperus > Cyperus esculentus. The sequence continues at coordinate 75,634 of JASGLE010000034.1, read as the reverse complement.
CACAGGTCTCCTCCTGCTTGTCCAGCGTCTTGCGCCGGAACGTGTCCACGCACTCCGTGAAGCACCGCTCCACCAGCGAGTTGTACATGCGCAGACTGTCAGATCAGATCAATTTAGAAGTGGTATGGTATGGTATGGGAATCAATTATGAATAGGAGAAAAGAAAGGGAGGAAGTGACTAGTGAGTACTCACCTGTCGCGGAGCTGGAGCTGATCGATCATCTGCGTCATCCGGAGCTTATCTTCCTCCGGCATGCCGTCGAGGTCGGTCAGCATGCTCTTGTCCATTATTATTGCCTAGCCGCCGCCGCCGATCGGATCTGGTCTGACTGTCTGAGGGATGGAAGGAAGCTGCTACAGCTAGAGCTAGGGTTTTAGAATTGAGAATTGACAAGTGAGAGAACTTGGAGCTCGCAAGGAAGGAAGGAAGTTCGCTGCAGAGTTGTGTATCCAATTTGGGCCCAATTTCTTTTGGGCTTTAATCATTGGGCCTTCATTTCAAGTCTTCCCCCCTGATCAACACACGTTTTTGCTATGCAGCCTATGCCCTATGCTACTGTGTGGATATTGTTTATGAGAAATGATAATTGTGTTTTTACCCTTATTTTTTTTTTCCAATCTCTAATAGAAGATATATTTTATTTTTTGAAAATATATATCTTTAATATTAGTTTCAAAAAACATTATTTTGAAAAAAAAAATCATGTTTCTTATTAGGTGAAAATAAGAAAGGCAGAAATCAGGGGTGAAAGTTTTTTTTTTTTTTTTTTGTTTTGTTTTTTTCCCCTTTTGTCAGCAGAGAAAAAGTCTAAGATACCTCAACCACAACTGCCATGTATTAATTTTTCTAGTTGCGTCCAATTCTCAACGAACTCTTTTGAAAATACGGTATTCTAATTTGATGAGCAACATGCTTACGTTATATCTTGCATAATATGTGGCAATCAGCAGACAACGCTTTCTCTTCCCATCCCTTGAAAAAACTGCCACGGGCCACGGCCTCGTCAATGTAAATATATATCTTTCTGGTATCCGCCACATGCATTGATATATAATATTATATGCAATTCGTGTTATTGTAAGTATTTAGATATTGAGAGAGAGATAGTAAAGAGAGTGCTCAAGACAACAGCTTGTTATAACACATCCATCCATTCATTCATAATCACACGGCACAATTACATGTACAAACAAACAAACATATAGCTTGCTTGGTAGCAACCATACATAACATAGGAAATAATTAGGCTAACTAATAAGATCACCTTCTCCAATACAACATGCCAGTATCAGTATGTATGCATACATGGTAGCAACCATACATGATACATGCCTCTCCCTAGTCAAATCCCCATCCATCTTAATTAATTAGCCCCATCATCTTCTTAATTAATTATTTTTTCAGTACACGCCTAATTACCACACTTGAATCATCATCACACCCACACAAATCTCCATTACAGATACAAGCTTCAATATATTTCAATTAATTTCACATAATTGAAAACATACAAGCTTAATTAATTATTTCAAGTGATGACAATATCAACAACTGCAGTTGGTGCAGCTGCAGTTGGAGCCACACTTGCACCCGTTCTCAGTTGCGGTCTCGCCGACCATCTCGAAGCCTCCAAATTCACTGCAATCCATTTAATTGTTTTCAGTGGTCATTGTTATTTCTTATAACAAAATTAAATTTAGTATTATGCCTTCACAAATTAATTAAGGTGTTATTTGTTTTGTAATGAAATGAAAAGAGAAATTGAATTGAATTATAATTAGAATAAATTAAAATTATATATATATATATATATATATATTAATTACCTCTTGGCAGGAGCGAAACCGATGATGGTGGTTTGGGTGGTGGTGATCTTCTCGTCCAAGTCGGGGTAGTTCTTGCCGCACTTGCAGTTGGAGCCGCAGGAGCAGTTGCTTCCACAGTTGCAAGACATCTTAATTTCTTAGCTGATTAATTTGAATTGAGAAGAGAAGAGAAGTTGCTTGCTTTATGGAATTAATTGTTTGCTTTGGTTTGGATACAATTGCAGGGAAACTATGCCTCTATTTATAGTCACAAGGTCAATGGAAGACAAGGGCAGGTGGCACATCACCGTCCACGTGTCTCTATCATGCGTACGTAGAGTTAACCGGACGGAAAAGAAATTAAAGGAAAATGTTGAGAACATATCAAATATATAGATACAGATTTAAATATCATACATAAATTAAGTTAGTCTCATAAATCATCGATGCCATCGATCAAAATGAAAAATTATATAGTTAATTTAGAAACATGGTGATGATGAGATTAAAATGAAATGCAAATAATATCAGTTTCTCTTTTACTTTTCGTTTCTTTTTCTTTTTCTTTTGTCCTCACATGTTCTTTATGCAAGTTTAACGTAACGTTTATGTGATTTAATAGTAACTTGTAACACTTATGTGATTTATTAGTAATTGCAGTAGATGGCTTAATTTTAATTTTATAGTTTGTGTTATTTAACTTAATTAATTCTATAGTATTTCAAATTAATTTGTTAATGTTTTAAGATAACATTAGTATAGTTCGGTTGTATTTTTTTTTTTTTTTTTTTTACATTATCACTGTAGTATCTATTTTGCTATCTCCTTTAATTAAAGTATTTATTGAGTACCATAAATCATGATTTCGGACACGATAACATAAAATTTGAGGCGTTAGCATTTTTCATTCGGTCAAAATGATCCGACCCGACCCGAACCCGACCCCGATCCCGACCCGAATAACAAAAAAATAATAAAGCTTTATAAATTAAAAATATTTATTTAAAAAAAATAAACATAATTTAAAAATTTTTGATGTGAATAATGATGATGATGATGTATAATATATAAATAATAGCACATAAATGTTGGACTACTTTAAGAATTAAATTTTGTTTTAGACATATCATATCATCTTATTAAATAGGAAGAGAGAATAAATATAAACCATTAGATCAAAGTAGATGAAGAGATTTAAACAAAATCAATGGTTAATAATATTGATAATGTGGTATAGTTGAGGTGCTTGGAGAGTTACCCCTCTTTTTAGTTTATAGATTAAAGGGGTAAAAGAAACGATCTTTCGGTGCAATAAAATAAATAAAAAATATAACGATGTCTCACTTTATTCAGGTTTAATTAATTGATTACTGATTGGTAACATACAACGATGAAAAAAACAGTGCCATAGTAAAGTTTATTGAGGGTCTAGACGTCTAGTTGATTTCATTTATTTCCAAATTGTTCAACTTCCGTTGGCAAGATGACTTCATTCTATCTAGTTTATTTGAGAACTTTTTTGTTTTTATTGTTTCCAAAATTTTGGTGGCACCTGCCAAATGACGTGTATGGTTTTCATTTTTTTTTTTATTTTTTTTCAAAACAAAGATGAGAATCAAGTAACTCAAGTTATAAACATTATAAGAGATTTCAAACCATATGAACCTGTACCTCCCATATGAAGAGTTTTTCAGAAGTTTCTGGGTTAATTTATCTTAATGGTTTTGCTTTGCAATTTGGTATTCAGAGACAACTATAAATTTATAGTTAAATAAAAAAGGCCCGTATTCATACATAGCCAGCTCTTCTGTGTGTTTTATTTTTATGTTGAAGTCCAATTAATAATTAATTTGTCCCCATCTAAAACATTTTACTTTTGTAATTAATTTAACAATCGAAATTTTTATTGCATAAACTTTACTTTTATTGCATAAACTTTACTTTTATTGCATATCAGTTAGTAGTCGGTACCCATATTAAATTTTACTTTGTGCCTGCAATATTCACGCCTGAATTAATTTCGTACGTTTGCTTAACTAACTAATAATTATCGAATATTATATATATATATTTTTTTTGGTGCGTCAGGAATGAGAGCATAGAACTATGCAAGACAGAGTCCTTGTCAAATAAAATAATACATTATTTTAATTTGTAGTCCATCTATATATTTATCTTGGATAATATAATATATGGGATAATACACATCAACATATCCAATTAAATTTGTCAAGTTGTATATCTCTGACTAATTGACAAGTACTTCCCCAATAAAAAACCTTATCGTAAACGTCATTAATTTCAAATTCAAAACGACGATCTATTCATCTGTCGTTGTTATTTGGTTTATGTGATGCACGAAAAAGTACTAAGAATATTAGAAAATTCATCCCCATTTCCTATTAATTCACGCGTCTTGAGTCATATATATAGATTTTGCAATTTGCAATTTAAACTCAAGCCTGCGCAACCACAAGATATCTTTCTGACCAAATTATATATAATCCCCTTCTATACGTTTCTTACCGTAGAGGAGAAAAACACAAAACAAACAAAAAAAATACATATTTTCGTATGGTTTAACTAGTCCATATTATTTTTTGAAACTTGCGAATTTTAATTTACAATTGTTCAAACTCAAATATTTTAAGTATAATCTATGGAACTACAAACAGTCGAAGAAATTATATATAATTTCCGTGGGGCCCACTAATGCAGCTGGGCTTGAGCGTATATGCCTCGTATACGTATACGTATACGTACGTACTACATAAGAGGAAGGGCGTCCGTATCTGCTGAGATCCAAATCGGATCTCAGGATCCTGAGATCCCGATCCGACGGTTTTCAGGACCCGTATCTGCTGAGTCCGGATCTCGGAATCTCTGAGAACCGTCGGATCGGGATTTTAGGGTCCTGAGATCCGATTTGGATCTCAGCCGATTTCAGCGCAAGGGGAGGGCTAACTTAACAATCTTGATAATGATTTTCTTTTATTTTTTTTTCAAAAAGTTTGAAAAAATCTTTAAAAATTGTAAAAATTGAATCATAGAAATGTTGTGAAATTTATGCATTGATTATTTTTTTAAAGAGGAGGGATCCATTGACAATAGAAAACCTGACAATACAACTTTTTAAAAATTTATAAAAAATCATAAAAAATATTAAAAATAGAAAAAAGTTTACGGAAGTATTGCTTAACTAATAGATTGATTATGTATTCAATTTTATTCAATTTAAACGACGTTTGATAGCTTTTTAATGATCCGTTAAACTATAACCGTTAAAAAGTGCACAAAAATTTGATAAGTCATTAAACGATGTTCAAATTGATTTAAATTTGAAACACTATCAATCTATAAGTCAAGTAATACATCCATAGATCATTTTTTATTTTTAAGATTTTTTATGCTTTTATATAAATTTTTGAAAAGATGTATTGTCAAGATTGTCAAGATTGTCAAGTTATCCATTGTCAATGGATCCCTCCTCTTTTTTAAAATCTGAAGTAATTTAAATATATTTCATATTCCATTAAAGAATGGTAAAATTTGAAGTATTATTAAATATGGTACAAATTTTGGATGAACTATTAAATGATATTCAATTTTTTTTTCAAAATTTAAATATTCTCAATCTATAAGTTCAAGAATCCATCTTTTTTTATATTTATTTGAATTTCGATTGTCAATGTATCGCAATAACAATTGTCAGGATCCCCTCCGTTGTATAATCTCTATACATAAGAAGGAAACAACACTTGACAATCCTTATCAAAGTAAACCGTACATTTTAAATTTATGCCAATCAGAAAAAAAAAAATATATTTTATATAATTTGTTGGCATATTAAAAAGAAGAGAAATTATCTTTGCTCTCTAACTATCCCCTTATCCATCCCAAACTAAATTAGTAATATTTTCTCTTTCTTTCTCATACGTACTCTCATAAATTTTGAGTGGATTTTTTTTTTATTCTTGATATTTCTATTGTACATATATAAATGTTTTGTTCGATTGAGGATGTGAATTGCAATCGGTAAAAGTGATTTGTTGTATTTAAAATTTTTTTTAACTAAAAATGTATTAGAGTGCGGTTAAGGAGGTTTTTTAGGGGTGCAGTTATCAACTCCCTAAAAAGAATAGGCTTAATTTCTTGTATACCCATCAACTATCTTTCATTTTCTTATTTATCCCTCTACTCTTTGATATTACTTGTATGCCACTCAACTCTCACAATTGTTTCTTATTTGGCCTTTGATTAAAATTATAAACTCAATTACAATTTTTCTCTAAGAAATTGATGACTTGGTCTTGATTAAATCAATATGGACGAAAATGGCCTCTCAATGTAAATAACTTCCTCGATCCCTCCGGTTATTTCTTCTATTTTTAATTTTTCAATTTTCATCGATCTCCATCTAGTACATTATTGGTTCTCCAGATCAGTTTGTGGACGCCTAAATATTCTCTATTTCTCTCGCGTACGTGTTGCATACATGATCTTGTAAAGCTATCTACTCATACACATACACATTTGGGTAAATGGGTTCACATAGCTAATTAATTAATTAGTTCCTTAATTGTGATCTGCCTGCAATATTAAAGTACATCCAAGCCAATAAAAACAATGATGCATCGCATCTATATCTATTTAGTTTAGGTTTTTGTACCTTTATTTTTCTTAGGATTTTTAGATTTAGTAGCATTTAGTTAGTTAGATGTCTAAAATTGAGTCCATTAAGTTTTTGGGATCCAATTTAGAGAAGATGAACAAAAATAGGTGAAGAAGCACGCAGAAGACACGGAGTGCGGACCGCAATCTCGAGTGTGCGGTTCGCACTCAGATCAAAACTGGGGCATCTAAATCTGCACCGAGCACAACCGCCGACAATCCGCTTTTAGAGCAGCCGACTCCCTATTTCCTGGGGAGTACGGTTCGCACCGACCTAAGTCTAGAACGCAAGAAGGCCAAAAACCGACTGGACCTCTATTTTTTGGAGCAGTTTCAATTGAAGGTATCTAATTCTGTTCTTTGCTCCAAGAATTAAAGGTCGGTTCCAGAGGAAAGAAGCCTAATTCTGGGAGCTTCCAATGCCTATATTATCATCGTCTTTGAAGAGGTTCAGTTGTCATTGCTTAGTCTGAGTCTTAGTTGTTGTCTTAATCTTAGTTTTAATTGAGAGCTGAGTCTTAGCTTTTGAGAGTCAGTTTGAGTTAAGAGTCTTTTATTTTGAGAGTTTAGTTTAGTTTAGAGAGTTGATAAGAAGAGGGAGATTACTCGGAGAAGAAGATCATTGCGCCGTCGAAGTTTCAACGTCATCATCAATAATCGGTGCTTTCTTCTTTATGTTATTTACCTTTCTTTAATCATGTTTTCTTTTATTATGTCTAAGTAGTTGTCTTTGTTCTTAGGGTTTAAGATGATGTTTGTTTGTACGGATTAATTGAATACTCGTTTATCATATTTATGAATTAAAGTTATTTTCAATTTGCTTTGTGCTTAATAATAATTGTGCTTGAATTGTTTCTTGATTGTTTGGTAAGAGCCTGTAGATTGTGGCCAGATCTAGTTGGTTAATATAACGTCAATTGATCAAGAGTCGATACTTGTAATAATTGGGTAGTTGTCCAAAAGTAACTGAAAAGTGAAATTGCGGTTTTAACGAGAGTTAAACCGGACCCTAGAACGAAAGTAAATTGAATTTAGGTTAGAAATAATCCTAAAGGTTTCTAATTAATCTAAAAGTGTTAAAAGTGCCAACAAACGACAGTTGAGGGACTTGTAATTGCTTAGGATCAGTTATGAGTCGGTAACTTTAGTCAACCTATTTGACCTGAACCAAAACTGTTCTCTGTCTGTTCCTTGCGGACCGCAGTGTGACAGACTGCGGATCGCAATCCCAAGTAACTGACAGAAAATCTATCTCTCGGATAGTTATCTGCGAACCGCAGTTAACCACTGCGGACAATTAAGCGGGTAACCGAAAGAGAGGCAAAATTGTATACCCTGCGGACCGTAGGACAACCCTTGCGGATCGCAGGCAATTGATCCAGACAGCAACTGATTCTGAAAACCCTAGGAACGCTTGTTTAGCATAAGTTTAAGAGTTTTAATTACTGCTATTAACTTTATTGCATCTGTTAATTAGGAAACCAATCTTGAAACAAACCCCCCCAACTTTTATACAAAAACACCAAAAATATTCTCATTAGGATTATGATAGAGTCTAAAGTTTGTTTTAGAATTAATTTCCATCCCTGTGAATTCGATCCCGACTATATTGCAATAGATCGTACGCTTGCAATTGAGAGTATTATTTAGGGTATTAAAAGTCTATACACTTTACATAGGTCAAACAACATATCGCAGTGCCATTTCTAGTTTAGTTCGACATTGTATTTGGGCTTCTTTAATTTTGTTGGAACCAGAAAAGCTAATTAAATTGCATATTTTTATTCAATTAATTCTTAGTAATAAACTTACTGGCATAGGCATAGTGGCATGGTCTATCTATCTATCTAGTACCTGCACCATGTATCAATAAAACAAATAAAATTAAACTAAATTATTCTAGATTTTCTCTTAATTAGGCCCATACTTTGCCAATTGCGAACATCTATATAGAAATAAATATATATAGAATTATAGATCCAAGTCTCTGCATTGACTCACATTTATAGTATAATTAGAAAGATATGACTGTGATGCAATACAAGACGAAAAGCATGAGATCGAGGCAGGGAATGAAATTACAGAATGAGCTTGCTAGGCGATACACTCGTTCAAGTTCAAGAGGGCATTTTCATCCGTATTAATATTTTTTTGAAAAAAAAAATGTAATTGAATTTATCATTTTGATCCAAATGGCAAATAAGAAACAATGATAAGAGTTAAGTGGTATATATATATATATATATATATAGAACTAGACTATTATACAAACGTTAGCATTTCAGACTGAAATACTAATGCCTCAAAATTAATGCTATCACATCCTAAATTATAATTTATGGTGCTCAATAAATTCTTCATATATAAATGTTAGGGACTACAAAAATTTTCCATTTTTAGAATTTTTTAAGTATTGTTTGAATTTTTGAAAATAGCTTGTACAAACATCAATTTTTATTTAATATTTATGAGTACGTTTCTAAAATTCAAAACAAATACTTAGAAAACTCTAAAAATAGAAAATTTTTGTATTTCCCAATATTTTCATATGAAGAATTTATTGAGCACCATAAATTGTGATTTCGGACATAATAACACTAATTTTGAGACATTAGCATTTCGGATCCGAAATGCTAACGTTTGCATAATAGTCTAGCTCTATATATATATATATATATATATATATATATATATTATAAGAGATATTAAAGAGTAGAGGGAGAAATAAGAAAATGAAAGAGAGTTGAGGGGTAGGGTATACAAGAAATTAAGCATATTGAGGGAGTTAGAGAATCAATCAAGTATGAACACGAAATTATTTCAGAGATACTTATCTTTTTTGTCATTAATTTTGGAGTGTAAGAATATATAAAAGGATGATGACAATCTTAATTAGATGGTTAATTATAATCAATACATATGTATGTATACAAAATTAATTAAACATAGTCAACACATCATGCATCTTAATTCCAAACAATCCCAACGGATGGGTACTCCATACGTTATTATTATTAAATGCAGCGTTTACATAATCAATGCAAAAGTGCAATACATAAAAGGAACTCAAAGCTTATATATATATATAAAAACATAAAATAAGAAAAGATTAATGCTTGATGAATTTAAACATGATCAGAGCAATTCCAAGGCATGCAACCCCAATGCTGAGAAGGCATGTGAAGTGCGACTTGCAACAACCAGCTGCTTTCTCATTCTTGTTGCTGCAGCAACCTTTCTTCTCAGTTGAAGATGCATTCTTCTTACACTTGCATTCCCTGACAAAATTAAGAATATATAATTCATCAAACAAATTAAACAAATGTGCAAGAAAATTCTTTAATTCTAAGAATATTGTAAACAAACTGCAAAGAAAATCTTTATTTTAATTTATTTAATTTACTTGTAAGAAAAATGTTGAGAGTTATATATATTTTACCCTTCACAGCAGCTGTTGCAGTTGGTTTTGCAATCACTTCCTTCGCAGCAATCCATCTCTTTCTTCTTCTTCTTCTTCTTCTTCTTCTTTTCTTCTTCAAATTGCGTTCATCAAGAAGCCAGAGCCAAATTTATATATAGCCGGCAGAATATTGTAATCATTTTTTCTGGCTTATTTTGTAGATTATCTGCAAACTGTTTTGGTCTTTTGGCAAAATATATATATATATGAGCTGGTTTGACAGATAATAAGGTTAGAAAACTCTAATAAAATAAAAGGCTTTATCATATTTGGTTCATATAATATATCAGAAATTGTGATCTAAAATATATTTCTAATAAAAAGCCAAGTCCAACTTCCTCTAATCCAGAAAACAACTGTATGTGTCCGATATTTCATATCCAAAATTTGTTAGGTCAAAATATGACAAAACGGGTATCATGTTGGAATTTATTTGATAACAAAAGCAACAATTGATGGGGGAAAAATAATTTACTTATCCAGAGTTCTTTCCTTGATAAGAAGCACAGAAATGGAGAGAAATCAATCCATTGAATTTAAGGGTGTGTTTGGTACTACCATTTTCTTCCGGAATAAGGTGGAAGAAGAGATCTTCCGGAGTAAAATTACCAAACACAAGTAGAAGAAAGTGAAGATGAACAAAAAAAGTGGAAGATTTTTCTTCCATCTATTAGATGGAAGAAGAGCTCTTCCACTATTTAGCCAACTTTCTTCCACTTCATAATATTAAAACTATCATTCTTAATTAACTTTATTATTGATACAAATATTATTTGTTATCAATAATAATATTTAATATAAAATAATAGTAATTTAAAAATATAATAACATTATTAATAATATTAAATTTTCTATTATAATTTTACTCATAGTCATTATTATAATAATTAAATTTAATTATTATAAGTAATAGGATTATAATACGCTTAATTATTTTATTCATAATACAATAACAATGAGTGCATTATTGTTATAATAATTAATTTATACATAAGAATTTACATAATTATTTTAACATGAATATTATAATATTTTTATATTGTTGTCATTTAATTATATTTAGTATGAAAATTAATATATATCATAAAAATAATTATTATTTCAATTATTAATAAATAAAAAATAATATAATAATAATAAAAATAGTCATATTTTTGCTGAATTAGTTTATTTTAATAATATTACAATAATACTAATTCAGTATTTAAAATAGTAATCATATTATGGTTAATTTATAATACTAATTTTTATTTCTTCAATATAATTAAAGAATCATGAATCCCTTCTTCTAAAGTTGAGATGCCAAACACCATCTCCAAATTTTGGAATAGAGTGGAAGAAGAGTTCTTTCGGAAGATCACTTCCACTTTATTCCGGAAGAAAATGAGAGTACCAAACAGGCCCTAAAGGAACAAAAAAAGGAACAGGAACAGCAACAGAGAAAATAAAAAAGACGCCCACCGTGGGGCTCGAACCCACGACCACAAGGTTAAGAGCCTTGCGCTCTACCGACTGAGCTAGACGGGCTTGTTGATTTATTTATTGATTTTAAACAATACCAGTTTTTAATTTAATCAAGTTTCAACATCTTAATTATGAATATGTGCCTTATTAATCCTACGGGAACGGGACTATACATATAGTTAACCAAAATAAACATATGTTCATTCGTATGATGAAACATCATCTCTGTACAAAAAAGAAAAAGAAAAGAAAAGAAAAAACATCATCTCTGTAGTCTGTACACACAACAAAACCTGATAAATTAATTAAAGAGTAGAATTACATCACAAATACGGATTGAATTGGGATCCACATCCACCAACCTCCAGAACAATTTCATCTACCATGTCCTCAATTATCCAATCCTCCAAATCTAACCCTACTAATTCTGAATCAAAATTCAAAGCCATCCATCCGTCCTTCTTCTTGCGGAAATCGGTTGCCACAACGTCCTCAGTTGCTACCTCCACAAAGGAATTCAGCTGCCTTTTCAGTCTACCCCACACCTCTACTATCATACATTGGCCTAGCTGCAACGATTGTCGGCTCACCAATCCGTACTTAGGGACCCAAGTGCCGGAGAGCAGTGAGGCTTCATATGCATCTACCAAAGCCTCATTTATCAAATCAAATAAAAGGAGTTGCTCCGGATCCAAGTCCGTCTCCAGCTCCAAGTATACCGGGTCTAAAGTTGGTTGTTTTGATGAATTCCACTCGCTGCTACTTGTTAAACCGGATTTTTCCAACATGTCTTTCATGAAATGGAAATATGCCTCGTCATTCTCATCTACTTCTATGTCGCGGTGACTGACAACCTCGGTTTTGTTTAAGTCTTCCTGCAACCTTGGTTCACTTGAATCTATGTTATCAGATTTCAAACTAGAGCCTGAGATAATTTGACCAAGATATAATTAGACAAGGACATGAAAATGTAGATATTTGTTCGTAAATGTTTCAAACAACATACATATTCAAATTCAAGGTAATCGGAGGCTCATAAAATCAAGTTTTTGAAAATTCATAAAGAGATAATAATAATAAGGAAAATATTTGGTTTTCTTAGTGAATAAAGATACTTCAGAATGTCACCTGAAAGAGATTGCTTCAGGTAGATGGCACTCGTATCCTCATTAGAAATTGAACTGCCATCGATCTTGTTTTCTCTGATATCCGGCTGTATGCCTTCATGGTCATCTGACTCAGGATCAAGTTTCTCAACTTGATTGGTACACAATTGGGGATCTAACAGCTGGGCTTCTTCATCGGTACATAATGGCAGATCTATTGGCTTGACTTCGTGTCTATCTAACGAAGTACCTAAAGGCTTGGACTCGGCAGAAAAGTTCACAGTTTTAATATCAGGGGATGATCTTGTAACCAAAGGTGGTACAAACACAGAGCAAGGTATAATTTCAGGTGAAGAGTGTATTCTTTTAAAGACTAAATCTGATGTCTTCTCAGACAATCCTTTCATGCTTTCCACTGGTTTCGTTTCCTCTTTCGATATGGACTCGAAAAGATTTGAATATTTGTCAAGTGAATCGATGAGAGAAGAAGACCTCCTCATTTTGGTTTCGCGCCTTTCTTTCCAATAATTCTGTTTAGGCCCCTCCCTATCTTTTTGTCCATATGGTAATTTGTGAAGAAAACCATCATTGGCTATGTGAATGACCTCCTTTTTATTATCCTTCATTGCTTTTTTGATATCAGACCTTATAGATTTTGAATCCTTTGGGACCGGAGAAGGAACCTGCGGCTGTAAGTTCTTGGGCATACCAGGCCTAGGAAATGTCTCGGACTTATTTAACCCGATTCCTTCATCGGAGGATGCCTGTTTTTCAAGTGGTTCTTTAGCCAATATAATTTGAGGGTTACGGGCGATGCTCATCAGCAAATTCTTGTTCTCATTGAAAAACTGAAGGAAGTCCAATAGATCCTTTGATTGGTGGATTTGGTCTTCCATGTGTAAACCAGACACACTTCCACAATGTTGGCAAGTTTTGTGGTGCTCACTTTGCACAATGTTAGTAGGAGTGAGTGAACGCTGTGAAAAGCTTCTGTTATTTGCCGTCATTTGATTATCAGAGGACCCAATAGGCAGATTATAGTTACAATCATTTTTATGATGCATTGACACAGTGCGAACAAGCCGAGGTGCCATGGGAGGAGGCAGAGAAGTGATGCATCTTCTGTGGCCCTTCTCAGTTGATTTCTTCTTTAATTTGAGAGGTTTAAATAGATCCTTTCGGGGACTTTTAGTTGGAGACTTTTTTTGGGATTTAGTTGGAGACTGCAATTTACACTGTTCAACCTAATTAAGAAAAAGAAAATTCGATTGACATTAACATGAAGGTATTTCAATATATTGTTAAACTTCAAGATTAGATACATGATATTGAACTGACTTGTAAGTCGGAACCCTCCTTGATGAAGCAATGTTGCACCTTCGGCACTTTGATTTCTGGAGAACAAACATTTGAAATTTCAAAATTAGGACTCAGTTCTACATACAATAACAGGACATTCAATACCGATTAATAGCAAAAATTCTGAAATAGAATGTCTATATTTTACTCTTTGATCTGCTGAACATTTAGTACTTAATACTGGTACATTTCAAAGAGAAAAGCATAATATCTCACTGGGAGGTCGAGGTATATCAGTATGTCTTTTATAAGCAATCATCTTTTTTAGGTGGAGGCGTTGTTGCCAGCTGCCCTGAAAGATGGCAAACTGAAGAAGGCTCTCGATACATCCAGGATGGTGCCACGGGAAACCAAACTTGGACCTCTTTGACCCAGATTTCTGCGCCATCTGTGAAAAAACTAGCTACTATAAAAATCACTTTTTTTGCTATGCAATAAGCATCAAATATTCGTCAGGTTAGCAGTCTGAAATTTTCTTGTTCTAGTGTCTTTTGGGTACAATGCCATGACAGTGTCAAATATCAGGAAACATAGCAAAATGTAGACTCTAAATGTCCTCTGATACTTAGTTATATAAAACAGTTATGCTACATAGATGACAAATTAATTATTGAACAATCTATCCTAAAGTACTGCACACATTTAACAAGAAACATATTTGTTTTGCTTTAATTTCATTTCACCTCCTTCAGTTGGATGAGAGAGATTAGGAATGTGGAAGCCTCAATACCACAGACTACACAATTGCACAGATGAAATTCAGAATTTGAGGCTTTAGAATCAAATTCAGCATAAGGAACGAACAAATTAACCGCTTAATTATATGAAAAGACAATCCATGCGGTGGATGCACCGGATCATGAATGTTCGTTTCATGTTCATCTAACAAGAAACCAAGGTTAGAAAACTCGATTCAAATAGAAGAAATTACATCATATTGAAATCATACCAGTAGCTTCACCTCTGTGCATGGCAGGGAGAACAAATAAAAAGGAAGGTTAGGAAGACAGATCCAAGAATAGAATAGAACAAGAGAGATATACGGTAACTCCTTTCTTGCATGTTGTAACCCCCATCTCCTTCCCAATCCCCATTAATTCAAATATGATCTCCTTTTGTGACAACAAACTAAATGAAAGAGTGTGTAGCAGATCATAAAACATATCTTCAGTTCTTCACCAACTAATTTGCTATTTTTATAAAGATGCTTTGTCCCTAAATGGGCCAATTACCGGGAACTTGTATTATGTACACGAAATTATTATTACCAAACTCATCCATGTTAAAAAGCTGTTACGGTTATGTTATTGTTATGTAACAACTTCCTAATTTTAGTAGGTAACTTCTTGTTACCATCTCCATTATTTCCGGCCTATTGAGTGGCACAAATTGGGTTAAATATATCCACTGGTGATTTTATGCTAGCGCACCTTTTGAAACCGTGCAAGAAAAGCAGCCATTCACGGAGCCAGGGGGGGTTTGGGGGGACATGACCCCCCTTGATCTACCCCAAACATTATAGATGCATCATTTATAATTTTTTTGGTCTTTCAAATTTCAAATTTCATGTTTAGTTTTGATCAATTCACAAACATTAGAGTTCATAAGTGGTAATTTATATTAAATCTTTTGATTTTATTCAATTTACCATATATAATTAAAAAAATAATAAACCATGAGATTGTATAAAATTAACTATACTATGCATGTATATAGTCATTGTTAAGAATACATTTAAATGTAAATTAAGTTTCATAATAGAATATACTTATCTATTAAATGAATGTAACCGTAAAATTTTTCCCTCCATTGATTGTCTCCTGCCCTCGTCACTTTAAGCAGCGAGATATATGCTCATAGTGAACTTATATACGGGTACTCTAATCAGTATTCATGTTGATTACTTCATTATCCAGTCCATTCATTTATAAGTTCGTTATTCACATTAATTTAGTTATTATTTAACTTATGATGTATCTAAATTAAGTATTGAAATACATTATGATTGAAGTCGGATAACAAAATCACTCTCATGACTACTTACTCCTTTACTTAAATAAACAACAGAGACATTTCATTGAATTTTCTAACATGCCCGGACGACCCGTCCGAACTGCCCGAACCCTCCTGGGCAACCTGCCCGCACTGCCCGAACCCTCCTCGACGACCAGCCCGAACCTACTCGGCGACCCGCCAGAACCTGCCCGGGCGATCCGCCCGAACTGCCCCAACATGCCCAGGTGACCCGCCCGAACCCTCTCAGGCAACCCGCCCGAATTGCCCGAACCTGCCTAGGAGACCCGCCGAACTGCCCGAACATGCCCGGGCGACCCGCCCGAACTGCCCCAACATGCCCGGGCGACCCGCCCGAACTGCTTGAACCCTCCCGGGCGACCCATCGGAACTGCCCGAACCCCCCCGGGCGACCCGCGCGAACTGCCCGAACCCACTCGGGAGACTCGCTCGAACTGCCTAAACCATCTCGGGCGACCGTGCGACCCGCCCGACCTGCCCGAACCATCCTAGGCGACCCGCCCGAACTTCCTGAACAAGCGCGTGCGACCTGCCCGAACATGCCCGGCGACCCACCCAAACTGCCCGAACCTTCCCTGGAGACCTGCCTGGCGACCCACCCAAACTGCCCGAACCTTCCCTGGAGACCTGCCCGAACCTTCCCGGGAGACCCCTCCGAACTGCATGAACATGCTTGGGTGACTGCCCGACGTGCCCGAACATGACAGGGCAACCCGCCCGAACTGCCCGAACATGACAGGGTGACCTGCTCGAACTGCCCGAACCTTCCCGGGCGACCCGCCCGAACATGCCCGGGGGACCCGCCCGAATTGCCCGAACATGCCCGGGCGGTCCACCCGAACTGCCAGAACATTACCTAGCGGTTCACCCGAACTGCCCTAACATTCCCAGGCGATCCGCCTGAACTGCCCGCCCGAACTGCTCGAACATTCCCGGGTGACCCGCTCGAACTACCTGAACATGCCCAGGCAGTCCGCCCGAACTGCCCGAACATCCCCGAGGGACCCGCCCGAACATGCCCGCCCGAACTGCCCGAACAAGCCCGAAAATGCCCGGGGGACCCGCCCGTACTGCCCGAACTAGCCCAGGGGATCCACCTGACCTGCCCGAATGTGCCTGGGCGATCCGCCCGACATGCCCGCACATTCGCGGGCGGTCCGCCCGAACTGACCGAACATGCCCTGACGGGCTGCCGGAACAGCCCGAACATTACTGGGCGACTCGCCGGAACTGCCCGAACATGCCCGGAGGACCCGCCCGAACTGCTCGAACATGCTCGGGCGGTCCGCCCGATATGCCCGAATCCGCCGGTGGGACACACCGAACAGCCCGAACATGCCCGGGCAGTTCGCATTAATTGCCCGAACATTCTCGGGCGACCTGCCCCAACTGCCTGAACATGCCCGGGCTACCCGCCCGACCTGCCTGAACATTCCCGGGCAACCCTCCCGAACTGCCCAAACATGCCCGAACGGTCCGCCCGAACTGCCCACATGCCGGGGCGGTCCTCCGGAATTGCCCGAGTATCCCCGGGGGACCCGCCCGAACGACCCGAACATGCCCGGGCGGTCCGTCCGAACTGCCCGAACATTCCCGGGCGACCCGACCGAACTGCCTGAACATTCCCAGGCGGTCTGCCCTAACTCCTTGAACATGCCCGGAGACCCGAAATGCCTTAACATGCCCGGGGGACCCGTCCGAACTGCCTGAACATGCCCAGGGGACACGCCCGAACAGCCCGAACATGCCCGGGCGAGCCGCCCGACCTGCCCGAACATTCCCGGGCGGTCCGCCCGAAATGCCCGAACATTCCTGGGCGACCCATGCGAACAGCCCGAACATGCCCGGGGGACCCACCCGACATGCCCGAACATGCCCAGGGACGCGTCCGAATTGCCCGAACATGCATGGGGGCCCGCCCGAACGGCCCGAACATGCCCGGGGGACATGCCTGACTTGCTCGAACATGCCCGAACAAGCAGAATGGCAACGGATGGCGGCCAAAGCAGAACGGCGTCGGCTAGCAGCACAAGCGTATGATCTTCGTGTAGTACGGTCGAGGTCGAACCACAGGGACGGTATCAAAACCAGACTTAACCTAATTGCAATTCAAGTTCTAACAGCAGTATTTTTGGTCTTTTCGCATAAAATGGGGGGTTTGTCAAGTTGGTTGTAAGAACAATTAAAACAAGCAAACAGTAACAGCAACAATTAAAACTCGAAAACAGGTAGTAAAAAAGCGTTCTCAGGGTTTTCAAAATCGGTTTGGTCTCTGGATTAACTGCTTGCGGCCCGTAGGAAGGTCTCTTGCGGATCGCAGGAGGGTGGTTAGAGGTTCCAAAACTGTCTGCTGCCCACATGATGTCTCCTGCAAATTGCAAACAGTTTTGTAACTTCTGTCTTGCACTTTCTGCAGATGCAGGCAACTGACAGATAGCAGCTCAATTCTGGTTCAGTGTTTGACTCACGTTATCAATTCCTATTCAAACCAGTAATGGTACAAGTCCCTCAACTTTCGTATTTTGGTCCTTCTATTTCTAAACCTACATTCAAGATACTTTTATACTAGGGTTCGGTTCTACTTTCGTAAAAACCACAATTTAATCTTTCGGTTAATCTTGGACAACAAGTAATCAACCCAAATAGCGTAAACAACAATTCTTGCAAATATGATACTCTATTAACCAACTAGAATTGCGCGTATTCTATAGGTCTACCATACAAACAAGTCAAGTCATAAACACATAATGATAAAAGCACAAGTAATCATGAAAATAACATGAGTCTAACAACATAGAGTCAATCCATCAACACAAACGTCATCATCTACCCTAAGAACAAGAGATCTACTCGCTCATGGCGAGAGAGAACAAAGAAAACAAGAAAACAAAAGAGTTCATGATAAGAAAAACCAAAGAAGACACTAGAGTGGACTCGATCTTCATCTTTTAGGAAGAATCCTCGCGAATCCTCCTCGAAATCGATGCACAAAGTCTCCTCTCCTTCTCTTATGGTGGCTAGGGTGAAGAAAGAAGATGTAAGATATATGAGAAGAGATGGCAGTGGTGCGATACTGTAGCGCTGGTACTGTAGCACTCGGGTTTGGTGGCTAGGGTTTTGAGAGAGATGGTAAGATGCCAAAAACGTCCCAAGGAAAGTGTTTAAATAGCCTAGGGCGGCCAAAACAGAATTTGCTCCGCACCGTCCTGCGGCCCGCAGGGCCTTGTCTGCTGCCAGCAGACAGTGCGTTCCAGTGCCAAATCACGTCCAAACGGCTCCAAAAGCCCAATTTACCTGAAATTTGGACAAAAGTAAAGAAGTAATTGGAATCCAAACATCCTAACACTAAAATGCACATGAACTTAGGAATTTTAGGCCAAAAACAAGGTACAAGTCTCGTAAAATGCAGATATGAATGCTGTGCATCAGACGCTGAGGCAGCAGCTTAGCAGTTCAGGCCGCGTACTCTCCGGGACTACCACATCCCCCGAGTTGATGATGCACAGGGACCGATCGTGCTCCCAGAGGTGCAAGGAGATCCTCCCAACTCCGGCTCGGGTGTCGTCAGTCTCATCCAGCAGAACTGCTTCCACGGTCTGGAATCCTTGAACCCGCACGAGCATCTGAACAACTTTCTCCAGTGCTGCCGGACCGTGAAGAACATAATGACGAGCCCGGACTACATCAGACTTGCTTTGTTTCCCTTCTCACTCCGAGACAAAGCGAAATTCTGGTTCAATTCTCTTCCCAAAGGCTCAATTGGTACCTGGGCCGAGTTATCTTCTCAGTTTTTAGAAAAATACTATCCTGTTAGGAGAACCGCTAGGGTTCGGTCTCAAATCTCTTCATTCAAACAAGGGTATGATGAAACATTGAATGATGCATGGGATAGATTCAACCACCTGTGTCTGTCTTGTCCCCACCACAACTTTTCTGATTGGATGTTGGTGGATGCGTTTTATGATGGACTAACTGCGCGGAGTCGCGTTTTGGTTGACTATGGTGCAGGTGGATCAATTGTCGACTTGGAGCCGCATGAGATTCTAGATCTTTTCGAGAGGCTGGCACAACAACAGCAGTGGTCCAGCCGCGAGTCCAGCAGAGGCTCAAAAGGGCGGTACGAGGTGGATCAACTCGCCCTCATGCAAGCCAAGATAGATGCCCTGCAGCTGCAGGTGGACAAGCAGAAGGCTACCTCCAAGGTGGTGCAAGTTCAAGCTTGCGCCCTTTGTGGAGACGAATCTCATGCATATGACAGATGCCCCTTGCGTCAACCCAAGGAGGAGGAAGGGCACGTGAACTCTATCAACAACGAGCCTCCGTTCTCGCAGCCGTACAACAACAACCCTCCTCAGAGGTATCAGCACCCAGGGCCCCAGTACCAGCAAGGGCAGGGAAGTGGCAGCCGTAACCTCTACAACAACGCCCACTTCCAAAACCAGAACCAAGGGGCCCCGCCGAACAACGCCTACTGCCCACCATACGTGCCTCTGCACCAGGAGCTGAAGCCAGCAGTGGTCAACAACTTCACGCTCGAGCAAGGAAAGATGAATCAGATGATCTTCGAGCATATGCAAGCCATCAACGAGAAGTTGGCGAGGCTTGCGGGAGGTGACGCAGGCGCGAGATCGAGCTCGGGCAACGCGATGAAGCTACCGAGCCAGCCGACGAATCCCAATGGCGAGGTGAAGTCCATCCATACCCTGAGGAGTGGCACACGGTACTCTAGCCCTCCAATGCCAGAGGAAACAGACCTGGAGCAGACAGAACCAGCAAAAGCCGAATTAGCTGAGAAAGCGGGGAAAATTGCATCTGGCGCAGCATCTTGCGACGCGCAACCACAATCTCGCGGTCCGCAAGGAGTACAGCAGGGTGACTCAGAACCCCTTGCGACCCCGCAGACACCGGGAGCAGGCGCATGCAGGCCAATCCAACATAGCTTGCGGCCCGCAAGAAGTGGTGACAGAGGGGCATACTGACCAGAATGCCGCGCCAGCCAAGGACAAGGGCAAGACGATAGCGACCCCGCCGCCCTACAGACCACCTGTTCCGTTCCCACAGAGGCTCGCCAAACACCGATTGGATGAGCAATTTTTAAAGTTCATGGAGGTACTGAAACAACTCATTGTCTCAATTCCATTCACTGACGCTCTCATGCAGATGCCATCCTACGCCAAATTCTTGAAGGACATCCTGTCCAACAAGCGGAGCTTAAAAGATTGTAGGAGTGTGCAACTCAACCACGAGTGCAGCGCAGTGGTAAGCCGAGACCTTCCTCCGAAGCTTGGGGACCCAGGAAAGTTCACCATCCCGTGTACCATCGGCAAAGCCGTCATCAAGAAGGCATTGTGCGACTTGGGTGCGAGTGTGAGCCTCATGCCTCACATCGTCTTTCAGAGGATAGGCGTGGGCGATCTTAAGCCCACACGTATGACGATCCAGCTTGCGGATACCTCTACACGCAAGCCACTAGGGATAGTGGAGGATGTGCCCGTACGAGTGGGCAAGTTCTTTGTGCCAGCAGACTTCGTGGTGATAGACATGATGGAGGACAAGGATGTACCGATCATCCTAGGACGTCCCTTCCCGAGGACAGCCCAGACCGTGTTCGACACATATGAGGGGACTCTCACGATGAACGTTGATGCCATGCATTCATATATATATTTTACCGGACTTGCATTAGTATTTAGGCCTGAAAATCCCGAGTTTGCATGCATTTAGTTAAGAATATGTCTTGACTCCAGTTACTTGTCTACTTGTGTCCATATTTCAGGTTTATCAGGCTTTTGGAGCCAATTAGACGCGATTTGGAGCTTTAGATGGCAAGGCAGGACTGGATTCGGCTTCTTGCTGACCGCAAGTCACTTCCTGCGGCCAGCAGACGTCGGTTAGAGCATGTTCAACCATCCAAAGGGCGCCAGAAACTTCCAGAGCAGCAAAAACCGCCATTTCCCTTCGTCCTGCGGACCGCAACACCGTTCTTGCGGACCGCAGGGAGTTATGCCAGGCTGCTATTTAAAGGGACCAGCGCCTTGGACGGTTTCATCCACGTTTTGACTCATTTTCATTCTCACACCCCTTCGGTTCAGAGTGTCCAGAGGCAGAGAAGGAAGAGGTTTTGGCCGATTCATCGCCCGTCGAAGGAGATTCGAGAGAACGCCTTCTCACGCGACGATCGTGTCAACCCGGACATCCTCTTCGGTTTCTTTACACAATGAATTCTTCTTCTTTCTTTTGCTTTTCTGTTTGTGCGATGAGTGAGTAGATCTATATGTTCTTAGGGTTTGAATGATGATGATTGTGTCGACAGATTGACTGTATGTTTGGATTTATGTCGTTTTCATGATCACTTGAGATTTGCTTTTTAACGTGTTTGCATTCTGTTTGATTCGATTGATAAACCTGTAGGTTGTGGCCAGACCTAGTTGGTTAATGTAGTATCTTTTGACCAGATTTGATTGCTTGCACAGCCTTGGTTGATATTGTATCCGAAAGTACCCGTTAGGCGAAACTGCGGTTTGATTAACCTTAAACCGGACTATAGAACTATAGTGACATGATCGTAGTTTATATCGTATTCTACGGATTTTGATTCAGTTTAGAACTGTTATTAGGACCAACAGTGAGAATTGTTGTAATTGTACCAGAACTGAATTGATAGGAATCGACGACATCGGTCGAAACACAACCAGAACCAAAACTGCTCTCGGTTCTTCTTCTTGCGGTCCGCAAGAGTCATCTTGCGGTCCGCAGTTAGTTACCAAGAGTGTAAGACAGTAGTTGTGGACCGCCTGATGGTTACAAGGACACTTGTGATCCGCAGACAGTTCTATAACTGCTAAATAACCACATCCTGCGGTCCGCAAGAGATATCTTGCGGAACGCAGGCAGTCAATCCGAGACCAATCTGATTCTGCCAACCCTGAGAACGCCTTTTAATTAATTGTCTTTCAGTTATTTACTTATTTTAGTCCTGTTTTACTTGTTTGTCAACCAACCCTGTTAAAACCCCCCAACAATTCCCTCTTTAATCCAAATTCTCTTAGGGTTTAGAGGTAGAGTAAAGTAAAATCTGGTGTTAACTCCGTCCCTGAGGATTCGACCCTCAAATACTCAACGAGATTGTACACTTGCGATCAAGTCATTTATAGAGGTTCAAAAGCCTATACCCGTTCGCGCGGTCAAGCTTTTTGGCGCCGTTGCCGGGGACGGCGATATTAACCCTAGATTTTGCTTTTCTTTAGTTCTAAGTTCTAACTTCTCTTCTTCTTTTCTCTCTTTATCTGTTTCAGGAGAACGACGCTGGACGGATTCCCTCCTCCTATTGGCGACTACTTTTTGAGGAGCGGACCCCGAAGTCCGATATTCAGATCTCCGCGCGCAGGGATTAGCGCCGTCCTCGCTGATTCAGACTCGTCGTCTGACATGGCAGACGACGCGGAGCGCGAGCAGCTCCGGATTCGGGCCGAGGAGCTCGACGAACAACGGCGGCTAGCCGAAGAAGCTCGGCAACTGCTGCAAGAGGAAGTCCGACAGCTGAGGCAGCAAGTCGCAAGAGAAGCCCTCGAGTCGCGGACCTTCAAGGAATTCCACAGCCCACGGGTTGCTGACGCACAAGTGCCCATCATACTTCCAGATGTGCCAGGAGGTCCTCCGAGTCTCGGAACTGGAGCCGTGAGCCTAATCCAGCAGAACTGCTTCCACGGCTTGGAGAACGAAAACCCGCACGATCACTTGGATAACTTCCTTGGGTGTTGCCGGGCCGTGAAGAATGCAGACGCGAACCCCGACTACGTTCGCCTTGCTTTGTTCCATTTCTCTCTTCGGGACAAGGCTAAATTCTGGTTCAACTCTCTCCCAAAAGGCTCAATTGGTACCTGGGCCGAACTTTCATCTCAGTTTCTCGAGAAATTCTTCCCAATTAGGAGAACTGCCAAGGTTAGGTCTCAGATTGCCACATTCAAGCAGGGATATGACGAGTCGCTGGGAGATGCATGGGATCGGTTCAACCACCTCTGCTTGTCTTGCTCCCACCACAACTTCTCCAACATGATGCTAGCAGATGCCTTCTATGATGGACTGACTCAGCAGAACCGCGTCATGGTTGACGCATGCGCAGGTGGGTCCATCGTTGACCTAGAGGCGTAAGACATCCTGGACATCTTTGACAAGCTCGCCAAGCAGCAGCAGTGGTCGAGCCGCGAGTCCAGCAGGGGCACGAAAGGGCGCTACGAAGTCGATCAGCTCGCCCTCGTCCAGGCCAAGCTAGAGGCACTGCAGCTGCAGCTGCGGATGAACAAGCAGCTGGACCAGCAGAAGGCAACCTCGAAGGCTGTGCAGGCTCAGCCCTGCATGCTCTGCGGTGAGGACTCTCATGTCTATGAGAGTTGTCCGCTACGGCAGCCCGAGGAGGAGGAGGAGCAGGTCAACTCTCTCAACAATGCTCCATTTGCGCAGGGGTATGCCAACCCAGCAGACCGGCAAAGCTGGAGAGACCGTCCCAACTACGGGACCAACAACTACAACCCTCCTCAGCGATTCCAGAATCAGGGCAAGCAGGTGGGAACCGCAACTTCTTCAGCAACTCCCATTTTCAGAACCAGAACAGACCTGCCCAGCAGAATGCCTTCCGCCCGCCGTATGTACCTCCGCATCAAGAGCTCAAGCCTGCCGTTGTGAACAACTTCATGACTGAGCAGAACAAGATGAACCAGATGATATTCGAGCAGATGCAAGCCCTCAACGAGAAGTTTGCCAGGATCGCAGGAGGAGACGTAGGCGCGCCATCGAGTTCGGGCACCAAGTTCCCGAGCCAGCCGACGAACCCGAATGGCGAGGTGAAGGCGATCCACACTCTGAGGAGTGGGACACAGTATTCTGGCCCTCCCATGCCAGAGGACGAGGATCCGGCGGTGATCAAACCCGCGAGTGCCAAATCAGACCCGCCGACAGCAGACAATACATCAGGCGCCACATCCTGCGGTCCACAGGATCGGTCTGGCGGTCTGCAGGACACTAAGCCGGGCGCCCAATCAGACCAGGCAGCTTCCCAGCTGCCTCTCTGCGTTCCGCACGACATGGCTCGCGGTCCGCAGGACGCGGTGGCAGACGGACAGACTGCGCCAATCTCCGAACCCGTCGGGCAGTCCAAGCCGAACAGCGACAAGGGGAAGGCGCCAGCAGAGCAACAGGTCTACCGACCGCGGGTACCATTCCCGCAAAGGCTCGCCAACCACCGGTTAGACGAGCAGTTCTCCAAATTCATGGACGTCCTCAAGCAGCTGACGATCTCTATCCCATTCACCGACGCGCTGACTCAGATGCCGACTTACGCAAAATTCTTGAAGGACATTCTGTCCAACAAGCGGGGCTTAAAGGACTGTAAGAGCGTGCAACTGAATCTTGAATGCAGCGCGGTGGTGAGTCGCGAGCTTCCTCCGAAGCTCGGAGATCCCGGGAAGTTCACCATCCCATGCAAGATCGGCAAGGCGGACATTAAGAAGGTGCTGTGTGACTTAGGAGCCAGCGTAAGCCTTGTGCCACACGCCGTCTTCCAGAGGATCGGGGTTGGTGAGTTGAAGCCCACGCGCATGACCCTGCAGCTAGCAGACACCTCCGTCCGCTTGCCGCTGGGTATTGTTGAGGATGTGCCAGTTCAAGTCGGCAAGTTTTTCGTGCCCGGAGACTTCGTTGTTATGGATATGAAGGAGGACAAGGATGTGCCGATCATCCTAGGCCGACCGTTTCTCCGGACAGCCCGGACAGTCTTCGACACGTATGAGGGCACGCTCACGATGAACGTCGGGGCGAGAAGGTGCAGTTTCAAGTGGCCAAAGCCATGAAGTACCCCGAATTCTACGAGGACTGCAACCGGGTGGATGTGATTGATCTGTTGGTTCAGGAAGTTCAAGAAGACCTGCTGGAGCAGACGCCCGATCTGACCAGCGATGAAGACGTATCAGATACCATTCTCTACGAGCCGCAAGAAATCTCTTGCGGAGCCGCACTCAGCAATGAAGACAGCGGGTACCCAGACGGCCCCCTGCTCCAGCCAGTATTTTCAGCATCCTGCGGTCCGCTGGACGACTCCTGCGGTCCGCAGGAGGAAGCATCCGAGGGCAGAACTGACAAGGCACCACCGCTCGACGCTCCGAGCAAGGTAGACCTGAAACCACTGCCCGACAACCTCAGGTATGAGTTCCTGGATTCTGAGAAGACTTCTCCTGTCATCGTTGGCGCTCAATTGAGCTTTGAAGAGACTTCCAAACTTTTGGAGAAGTTGCGCATTCACAAGGGTGCCCTCGGGTACTCAATCAAGGACATCAAGGGACTCAACCCGTCCATCTGTGCTCACCGGATCCACCTCGAGGAGGACCACAGGCCTTCCGTGCAACACCAGCGGAGGCTCAACCCAGTCCTGCAAGAGGTAGTGAAAAAGGAGATCCTTAAACTGCTTGATGCTAACATCATTTATCCGATTCCAGACAGCAAGTGGGTGAGCCCGGTGCATGTGGTTCCGAAAAAGGGTGGCTACACTGTCGTTGAGAACGACAAGGGCGAGAAGGTCCAGATGCGCCCCACGACTGGGTGGCGGATGTGCATAGACTACCGCAAGCTGAATGCGGCCACGCGCAAGGACCACTTCCTGCTGCCATTCGTGGACCAGATGTTGGAGCGCCTCGCCAAACACTCTCACTTCTGCTACCATGACGGGTACTCCGGCTTCTTTCAGGTACCCATCCTCCCCCAGGACATGGAGAAGACGACATTCACATGTCCCTACGGTACCTTCGCCTACCGGCGGATGCCGTTCGGCTTGTGCAATGCGCCTGCTACATTCTAGCGGGCGATGATGGCCATTTTCTCTCCTTACATTGAGAAAGAGGTCGAGATTTTCATGGATGACTTTTTTGTGGTAGGCACTTCATTTGATGAGTGCTTAGCGAATTTGTGTAAGATCTTGCAGAGGTGCGAGGAGACCAACTTGGTCCTCAACTGGGAGAAGTGCCATTTCATGGTGCAAGAGGGCATTGTGCTTGGTCACCGCGTCACAAGCAGGGGCATCGAGGTTGACAAGGCGAAGATCGAGGTGATCGAGCAGATGTGCACGCCTACCACCGTCAAGGACGTGCGCAGTTTCCTCGGTCACTGTGGTTTCTACCGCAGATTCATCAAGGACTTCGCCCAGATCACCAAGCCTCTGACCAACCTGCTAGTAAAAGACTCTGATTTCAATTTTACTGATGAGTGTGTTCAGTCTTTTAACAGGTTGAAGGAGGCCCTCATCTCAGCACCGATCCTGCAGCCCCCCGACTGGTCTCAGACTTTCGAGATCATGTGCGATGCCAGTGACTATGCCGTGGGGGCGGTTCTCGGACAGCGGAAGGACAATAAACCCATGGCCATCTGCTATGCAAGCAAGGTCCTTGACTCCGCGCAGATCAACTATACCACGACAGAGAAAGAGCTGCTAGCCGTGGTGTACGCGTTGGAGAAGTTCCGCTCTTACCTGGTCGGCTCTCGGATCATTATCTACACCCAATGTTCTAAATAGCGCGCTATAGCGTCGCTATAGCGCGCTATAGCGTTTTCTGGACCCAAAACGCGATGCTATTGGCCAACACTGCGCAAGTTGCGCTATTTCCGCTATAGCGTAAATAGCGTGCGCTATAGCGCATAGCGTGATAGCGTCAAAATAGCGCGCTATGCTACATAACATATTTTTTCAGAAGATGAGGATAATGAGCCGCCAGTTAAGTCTGATACTGAGCCAACAGATAATGAAGTGTCTGAAGAATCTATAGAATAATATATAGTTTGACTTGAAATTAGAGTAAAACCTGATATATATGATATTTTGTATAGGGTTGATAATATGATTAGTGACCTTTTGTGCAGGAAATGACTCTTTTGCACAGAAATGCAGGAAATGACATTTTTTTGTGCAGAAAATGACACAACTTGTAACAATTTAGATCATTTTGTATAGAAAACAATCTTATATCAGATATTTTGAATAGCAACTCGGACTTTGTACTAGTTTAATGCAAAAACATTAGTTTGTTAATTATTTTGTTTTGATTATTTGCTCTACAGAATTCTTAGTAATGTTGAAATTTAATACAAAAATAAAATATAATTCATAAAATTAATGGACACGCTACGTACGATAGCTTTCGCTATAGCACGCTATAGCGGCGATAGCTTTTTCGAAGACCCGCCGCGATGACGCTATAATCGCGATTTAGAACCTTGTCTACACCAACCATGCAGCGATCCGGTATCTGCTCAACAAGAAAGATGCCAAGCCCCGTCTCCTCCGCTGGATTCTGCTCCTGCAAGAGTTTGATGTCGAGATCCGAGACAAGAAAGGATCCGAGAACTCTGTAGCAGACCATTTGTCCCGCCTGCATTGGAAGGGAGAGGAGCGGAACATCATTCCGATCGATGATTCGATCCCGGGGGAGCAGCTCTATTCCCTTGGCTCACGCTCGTACAGCTGCCCCCAGCCCACGCAGAACAGCATCCTGGCAGCATCCTGCGGTCCGCAGGGACATCCCTTGCGGTCCGCAGGACGCTCATCCGAGCTGCCATGGTACGCAGACTTCGTCAACTTTCTTGCCGCGGGTGTTCTTCCTGCTGACATGACCTTCCAGCAGAAGAAGAAATTCAGGGCTGATGTCAAGTACTACTATTGGGAGGAGCCCTTTCTCTTCAAGGTAGGTATTGACGGTATTTACCGGCGTTGCGTGCCGTATGAGGAGGTACATTCTATACTTTCTCATTGTCATTCTTCTGCTTACGGAGGCCATGCCTCCTCATCTAAGACCGCTGCCAAGATTTTTCAAGCAGGTTTCTATTGGCCAACCATCTTCAAAGTCGCACATGCTCTTGTGCAGTCGTGCGATCAGTGCCAAAGGACCGGCAACATCTCGCGGAGGAGTGAGATGCCCCAGCAGCCCATTCAAGAAGTCGAGATCTTTGACGTTTGGGGCATCAATTTTATGGGACCGTTCCCTTCTTCGAAGGGGTATGAGTATATTTTGGTGGCAGTGGACTACGTGTCCAAATGGGTGGAGGCGCTAGCTTGCGCCAAGGCGGATGCTAATTCCGTCAAGCGCCTCTTCAATGATGTGATCTTCCCTCGTTTTGGCATTCCTCGTGCCGTGATCAGTGATGGAGGCAAGCACTTCATCAACCGTCAGTTTGAGTTATTCCTGAGCAGACATGGTGTGCACCACAAAGTATCAACCGCTTACCACCCTCAGACCAACGGGCAAGCAGAGGTTTCCAACAGGGAGATCAAGGCCATTCTGGAGAAAACCGTGGCGAGATCGAGGAATGATTGGGCTTTCAAGCTCAATGACGCGCTCTGGGCCTACCGCACGGCCTTCAAGACTCCGATCGGCATGAGCCCATTTAAGTTGATCTATGGCAAGCCATGCCATCTGCCAGTCGAACTCGAGCACAAGGCGTATTGGGCCACGCGCATCCTCAACCTCGACCTGCAAGCAGCAGGTGAGAAGCGCATCCTCGACTTGCATGAGTTAGAGGAGATTCGGCTCCACGCCTACGACAATGCCCGGATTTACAAGGAGCGCACCAGGAGGGTGCATGACAACCGGATCATGCGACGCGACTTCAAGGAGGGCGACCTTGTCCTTCTCTTCAACTCGCGTCTGCGTCTCTTCCCGGGCAAGCTCAAGTCACAGTGGTTCGGCCCTTTCGAGGTCAAGAAGGTCTACCCATTTGGAGCGGTGGACATTGCAGGCAAGGACGGCGTCGCTTTCAAGGTGAATGGTCAGCGTCTCAAGGTGTACGTGGCTGACCAGTACAAGGAGGATCGCCTCGCCTTGCATCTGTCCCACCTACCACCAGCAGTGATTTAGATGCTAGTATGGTCAAGCTCGCGACCTAAAACAAGCGCTTCTTGAGAGGCAACCCAAGGTTTTAGGTTTATGTTTTCTTTTCTTTTGTCAGATCTACTTTCTCTTTGGCATAATTTCTTTTAGCATTTTAGTTCATTCTCATGTTGCGTTAGGTGTTCTTAGTTTTGTTTGTACAGTGCTAAGGAGCAGACTCGAAAGAACGGCGATCATTGGGGCACGAAACCATGGAGAAACGAGGTTCTGTCAGCATCCTACGGTCGGCAGAGTCGACACTGCGGTCCGCAGGAAGTTTAAACGAGCAGGAAATCTGTGCGCGGGCAGGACAGGGAAGTTATAGCATACTGCGGTCCGCAGGGTCGTGCCTGCGGTCCGCAGGGAGTTGCTATTTTTGGGCAGATTGAGGAGCAAATTTAGAACTACCGATTTAGGGGTTTAAGTCGGTTTTGAAGCCGACTCCAACCGCCTAAAACTCTATAAAACAGACTAGAACTCCTTCTCTTCTATCTTCTTCTTCACCCATTAAGCAACCAACTCATCCAATCTTCCCCTCCTCTCCTCACGCTGCCCCTTCGCGCCATAGCCGCTTCGTGTCATCGCTTAGAATGTCTTAACCAATGAAAAAAAAAATAAAACAAGGTCGCGGTCAGTTCGGACGAGTGCACCATTTATTTTTTTCATCCGACTGATTCGGGCCTTGGATAAAAAAATATATAAAAATAAAAATAAAAATAAAAATAATAAAATAAAGAGGCATTTTAGGATCGCGATCAGGTAGGACGAGTGTACCTTTATTTTTTCCATCCGACCGACTCGGGCCTAGAATGTCTCAATAATAAAAAAGGGGTGAAAAGTCGCGGATCGGAAGGACGAGTGTACCCTTTTATTTTTTCCATCCGACTGATTCGGGCTTCATCCCCTCACCATTCATTGGTTCACTGTGGGGTTAACACAACTGGGATACCAACTTTGTAGTTTGATTGAAAGATCTAGGTTTCGAAAAAGTACAGTGGTCCTACTTGCAATTCAGGTTGCGTTCCATGGAACAAGAGTCGCTCGTCTTGATTTTCTGTGCCATAGCCCACGTTATGTGAAATTATCATGCATAATTATTTACAATTCAAAATTCAAACTTGCCCATGAATTCTTGGTTTAGCATTCTCCCAAAGTTTTTCTTTGCATTTAGGTCTACTTGGGAATCTAGGTCTAGGTACGGTTTGTCTCTTAGGTTCTAGAGTTTTGCTTGAGGACGAGCAAGACTTTAAGCTTGGGGAGGTTTGATGCACCGCATTCATATCTGCATTTTTACCAGACTTGCACCTTTATTTTGACCTAAAATTCCTAAGTTCATATGCATTTAGGTAGTAAGATGTCTAGATTCCAGTTCCTTGCTTTTGTCCAATTTTCAGGTATATTAAGTTTTTGGAGCTATTTGGACGTGATTCAGAGCATGGAACAACAAGATGGTGCTGAAACGCACCGTTTGCTGGCCGCAAGCAGTTTGAAACTGCAGTTTCTGCATCCGGCTGGCGCTGGCAACCTCCTGCAGGGCAACACGTGCCATTTCCTTCTTCTTGCGGGCCGCAAGGCCGACCTTGCATCCCGCAAGGAAGTTTCTGCACAGACTGTTTCTTATTTTTGGCGACCCTAAGGCAGTCTCTTGGGATGTTTTTTGGCATCCTTTCACCCTCTCATTCTGCACAGCCGCCAGGGGACAAAAGGAGACTAGGGTTTGCTTGTTTTCATCATCTTGTCAAGGAGATTCGAGAGGACGATCGCAAGAAGTTGAAGATCGAGACGATTCTAGTTCTTCTTCGGTTCTTTTGCATCATGAACTTCTTCTTTACTTTATTTGCTTTGTTTTCTTTTGTCATGAGTGAGTTGATTCTTAGTTCTTAGGATTGATGATGACATTTGTGTTTATGGATTGATTGTATGTTGTTAGACTTACGTTGTTTTCAGTTTATTTGCGATTTTCATTATAACGTGCTTGTGACTTTGCTTGTTCGTATGGTAAACCTGTAGATTATGCGTAAATCTAGTTGGTTCATAAAATATCATCTGACCAAGAACTGTTATTTGGACAATTTTGGTTGATAGATTTCTGTCCAAAAGTATCCGAGAGAAGAAACTGCGGTTTTGACGAGAGTCGAACCGAAAAAAGTGAACTGAACGTAGTTTAGAACTAATTCTACGAATTCCCATTGACTTAGAAGTGTTAGAAGGACCAAAATGTGACAACTGAGGGACTTGTACCAACTCTGAATTGAATAGGAATTGATAACGTGAGTCGAAACACCCAACCAGAACAGAAACTGCTCTCTGTCAGTTGCCTGCGGACCTCAAGAGACATCCTGCTACCCGCAAGCACCTGTAGAAAGTGTAAGACAGAGGTTACGACATTGTTTGTGACCCGCAGGAGACATTCTGCGCCCAGCAGGCAGTGTTGAAATCTCAAACCAACCCTCTGCGACCCGCACGAGACATCCTGCGGGCCGCAAGCAATTGATCCAGAAACCAAACTGATTCTGAAAACCCTGCGGAACGCCCGTTTATTATCTGCGCGCCAGCAGGATACCGAACTGATTCTAAATGCATATGAACGTAGGAAATTTAGGTCAAAATAAAGGTGCAAGTCTAGTAAAAATGCAGATATAAATGCGGTGCATCACTCAGCCCGAACTGCCCGAACTGCCCGAACATGCCCGGCCGGTCCGCCCGAACTGCCCGAACATGCCCGGCCGACCCGCCCGACCTGCCCGGCCGACCCGCCCGACCTGCCCGGCCGACCCGCCCGACCTGCCCGGGCGATCTGCTCGAACTACCTGAACATTCCTGGGCGACCCGCCCGAACTGCCCGAACATGCCCGGGCGGGCCGCCCGAACTGCCCGAACATTCTCGGGCGGCCCGCCCGCACTACTAGAACATGCCCGGGCGGCCCGCCTGAACTGCCTGAACATGCCCGGGGGACACGCCCGAACAACCCGAACATGCCCGAACATTCCCGGGCAGTCCGCCCGACCTACCCAAACATTACCGGGTGACCCGCCCAAATTGCCCGAACATGCCCAGGCGGGACGTCGGAACTGTCCGAACATTCTCGGGCGACCCGCCGGAACTGCCCCAACATGCCCAGGGCACCTGCCCGAACTGCCCGAACATGCCCGTGCGGTCTGCCCGAACCTTCCTGGGCGACCCACCCAAACTGCCCAAACATGCCCGGGTGACCAGCTCGACGTGCCCGAACATGACCGGGCGGCCCACCCGAACTAACCGAACCTTCCCGGGCGAACCCTACGAACCGCCCGAACATGCCAGGGCGAACCCCACGAACCGCCCGAACATGCCCGGGCGACCTGCCCGACCTACATGAACATGCTCGGGCGATCCTCCCGAACGACCCAAACCTTCCCGGACGACCCGCCCGAACTGCACGAACATGCCCGGGGGACCCGCCCGAACTGCCCGAACATGCCCGTGGTACACGACCGAACTGCCCGAACATGCCCGAGCAGTCCGCATGAACTGCCTGAACATTCCCGGGAGACTCGCCCAAACTGCCCGAACATGCCCAGGCTACCCGCCCGAACTGCCCGAACATGCCCGGGCGGTCCGCCCGAGCTGCCCGAACATGCCCGGGCGGTCCGCCCGAGCTGCCCGAACATGCCCGGGCGGTCCGCCCGAGCTGCCCGAACATGCCCGGGCGGTCCGCTAGGGAGCTGGCCTAGGCTGGGTTCCTAGAACCCGAAAGTTTTGAACACAAGTTATTTTTATTTTTACTTATTTTTAATTAAGATTTTTTATTTTTTAATTTTAAAAAATAGGCCGTGTATTGGGATTGATATCACCTACTGGGGGCTTTGATCCCTTTGATTGCTTTGAGATCCCCACAAATTCAAATCTTAACACCCCCTAGAAATCTACCGAAGTGCGCAGTAAATTGTCCTGCGCAACAGAGGACGCGGATGCGTGTATCGGATATAGCGTAAGATTGAAAGCAAGTGCTCTATTAAGGGTACTTTTATTTCACAAAATAAAAAGGAAACTTGTATTAATTAAAGAGGAGGGATCCATTGACAATAAGTATTTTGACAATCTTGACAATTGAACATTTGAAAAATTCCTAAAAATTCATAAAAAATCTTAAAAATGAAAAAAGATTTATGAATGCATTACTTAACTTGTAGATTGATAGTGTTTCAAATTTCAATCAATTTGAATATCGTTTGTTAACTTATCAAAATTTTGTGTACATTTTAACGGTTGTAATTTAACGGATCTTATGAAAGCTATCAAATATCACTTAAATTGAATATATTCGGAAACATAATCGATCTCTAAGTTAAGAAATACTTCCGTGAACTTTTTTCTATTTTTGAGAATTTATATGAATTTTTACAAATTTTTAAAATACTATATTGTCAAGATTGTCAAACTACTCATTGTCAATGGATCCTTCCTCTTAATTAAATTGTTAATGACGGAAAATATATGCAACGTTTGTAGTAATATTCTTTTTTTTTTTACGGGTTTAACTAATTTTATTTCTTTCCGACAAAAAGTTTGTAACAATAACAAGCAACTTATTATTCCCATTCTCTCAAAAAATAAAAAAAATTATTATTCCCATCATCTCACGACTCCATGAACCCGATTAATATAAGATGCTCATAAATAAGAAATAACAACATAAGAATATCAAGATGGAAAACACCAATGGAGTAGGCTATAATTGTATGGATTCCAATTAATATCACTCGGGCAAATGAGCACTCACTTACTCAATGGCAATGCAGATATATATTGAAGGCCCTCCTCAAAATAACTTGCAAAGATCTCGCTTTCATGTTGTGTAAAGCAAAACCCCATCTCTGTCCAGCCTTCATCTCTATTTTGCGCCACAGCCATAGCACCCGAGTATGAGATTGATACAATATCAACCTTTCCCGGTTTCCCCCATCCGAAATCGACATTGTAAACCTTAAACCCGAGTGAACCCGAAGTTCCAAACGGTTTCTTACTTGCAGTCTCCAAAATAATCTTCACCCAATCTTTTGCGTCTTTGATCCCAATTCGTTTTACTTCGTCGAAGGTCTTGCCAATTGCCTGGCATGCTTTAAGAAATCTGTCTGGTCCAACAAGATCCTTAACTTTGGCCCGCACAACACCCGGTCCGATACAATTTCCAAAATAGCTGTCTGGAATCGTGGTTGAAACCATTGGCGATGATCGATAGCAAAGATGCAATACACATCTTCAGTATTCTGGTAGATACTTAATTTGGCTTTTACATACCCGACCCACGCAAAGGCATATGTGACGACCGCTGTAGAACAGCGAACCGTCATGTTTCTCTTCTCTGCTTCATGTTGCAGTACTTGTTTGAGCAATTGTATGTGCTCTTGTTTTAGTTTAAAGGAGGCAAGAAACATTTCATGACCAGGTTGCATAATTTTCATATTAAAATCACTTGTACCTGATAAATCATTCAACATAGTTGTATATACTGAACTCTCTGGATCAGGGATAAATGACCGATCCAGGTCGACTCTGACCAGGGGTGATGCTGCGGTCAAATTGGAATTGCTTGTGCTATGACATATTGTGGCCCATGTGCACATGAAACTTACAGATCCACTGCCATCGCATGCCGAGTGCTGTACCGTCATTCCAATTACCAGCCCACGGGATGGAAACAAGGTCACCTGGATTGCAAGAACCGGTGTTGACCCATTGGACTCAATCTTGCTCAAACGAGGCACCAACGCCTTGAGTTTACACATCTCCCTTGGATGGTCACCGAAAAGCTCGTCGTAGCAATCAGACTCAGCCACGGTAAGCACGACCGAATCACCGTCAGCATAATAGATCTCATACTTGTCAGTTGTTTCTGGTGCCAAGCGGATGTTGCCGGCTAGAGGGAAAAAGGATTGGAGCGTGAGGGATAGAGAGGATTTCAGAGGAGGAAGATAAGAGGACATGAAAGATGCGGTAGACTGTTCAAAAGGGTAGAAGAAGAGGCGCTCCACCGGTGCAAATTTCAGCCACAACACGTCAAAAAAGGTTAACGGGATGGATGTCTCTGGCAGCGATCCGGATCCGGCCGGGGGAGAGACTTGGGAGGTTTCTATGATCCTAGTAATTGAAGGGGCCATTGCTTTAACTGGCTCTCTATGGTGTGTTGTGTATGAATAAGAGCTCTGACTTACCTACACAGACAGTCCGTCAGTCCCCTTTAACTGTAATGTCTTATGTCTTTGCCGGTAGCCTGCTACTTGTGCTAATTTATTGACCTGACTAGCGATTAGTTACATATTATATTATAAATATTACGTATATATAAAAAAAGAAATAAAAAAAATGTTGAGATGAGGAACCCCAATCCCAAAAGGTTCCATGATTCCATCCAGCTACGCATGGGACAATAAAAGCTGCTCTAAACAAATTGTTTTCTGCTGTTATGGGCATTTCAACGGATTCATTTCCTTTTGGTGATTGGGCATCGGGATATATACCCTGTTCCCTGTGCTTCACATCGAAACAATCAATTATTGAAATCTCTAGTTAAATAATGAAAGCGAGATACGATAGTTATGATAAAGCATTTTTTATTCTGAAATTCCAAAGGGAGCTGGTGATAATATATATCCCTTGATAAATTAGTCTATGATGATAAAATTTGCCACAACTAGTTATAATATTTAATGGTGGATCAGAGTCAAAGTTGGCATACACAACCGCACTGGTCACTATCAGAGACGATTAGCTAGTCGATCACCAATCAGGCAATCACCATAAGTACAGATGTACTACTCTCTCTTGCCCAGTAGTGTGCTTATTACAGCCTACTGTTTTGAGGTAAGGCCACACGGCTGATAATTGTGTAGGTAGGATAAATGTTTCTTAAGACTGAGATATAGTTTGCTGAATTGTTTGATTGGAGATTGTGGTGCGTTCTCTTCTGTATTAATGGTAATATAATGACAATATTGATGAATGGGGTACAAGTAAATTAAAGGTTTTCATGTATTTTAGTTGTGCCTGACAGATGTTCGATGAAAATTCCATATGATATTAATTGATGGGTCTACTGATGATTTAAGAAAGTTCTGGTACTCTGGTTTGGGTTCAGATAGAATGTGTTTGATTATTTGATTTTATATACAACTGAGAAGAAAAAGTAAGTTTGTGTTTCTCGAATACCAGTTTATCAGATAAGGAACAAAAAAATTTTCTTACGGTTATCTCTAGTTTAATAATACAAAACGAATGAATATTTACATCAAAGACAATTCTGAGATTAATTTTCTATTTTCTAAATATTTGTGAGCATGGCACATTCTTTACAGTATAAGACCTTTCAACCTCGATTGTCAAAACCCAACAGCTCTTCTTTTGAGTCCACCAGCAGAATTTTGAAGTGATTAATAATGTAATCCAATTAATTCTCTGAATATAGGTCTCTCACTCTGGTACTGATCTACAATATTTGTTAAAAACTTTCGGAATGGAAAACTTTGTTAGGTCCACATTAGCAAGCAAAATAGAATCAGCTTCAGCTGATTATAATACCAGGAAAGAAACAGAAACAAGTCAAACAACAACAACAACAGAAATCGGTATCAGCTGAGTGCAGTAGCAGCTAAACAGTACCAGAAATTCAGAAACAGTACCCCTGTACCAGTCCCTATACCAGCAACAGTATTATGCCAGCCCTGTACCATCAGCTAAGTGTCGTACCAGCCCCTATACCAGCAACAGTATTATACGAGCCCTATACCAGCAGCTTGTTAATTAAACTCAAATATAAGTGTGAAAAGGAAATGTCTAAATTAAAAAATGGTGGATGCTAAAGTTGAAATTGAATTCTTATCATGATAGTTAGAAGCAAATTTGAAATTGAATTCTTAGTTGTACTTAAGGTTGTATTTTAGTTGTATTTTGCTTAGTTGTATTTGAGTTATATTTTGATAGATATGACGGTTTTTGCTTTGAACCGACTTTGTAGCCTATAAATAGGAATGTTGTGCCATGTATCAAACATATATTGAAATATGTTATGAAAAGGAAATATAAGAACATAGTTCTATAGTCTCTCTTTCTCTCTTCCTATTTTGAAATCCTTATTTGAAATTTTACTTGAGTGCCAACAAATTGGTATCAGAGCGAGGTTAACAATGGCCACCAAAAATCCTATTATCTCCTTCCAATATCCAGTTCTAACCAAAACCAATTATGATAAATGGTCGCTGCGGATGAAGGCTATCATTGCGCTTATGGCTTTTGGGACGTTGTCGAGAACGGCTTCGAAGATACCGAAGATGACGCGGGGCTTACGCTAGCTCAATTGGGTGCCTTGCAGAAGAAGAGAAAAGGTACGACATGTTCGAGAAGGTCGCCAATGAGACGCGAGCGAAGGATGCATGGGAAATTCTTTGCAACTCGGTGGTTGGAGCTGAAAAGGTGAAAAAGGTACGACTACAAACTCTAAGGGGTGAGTTTGAATCGATTGTAATGAAGGAGAGTGAGTCCATAGGAGACTATTTTACTCGAGTGTTGGTAGTAGTGAATCAAATGAAGAGACTTGGCGAAAAGATGCAAGATGTAAGAGTTGTAGAGAAGATATTGCGTTCTCTCAATTTTAAATTCAATCACGTGGTGGTAGCAATTGAAGAATCAAAAGACACGGAGTCCATGACGATCGATGAGTTGAATGGATCATTGCTAGCGCATGAAGAGAGAATGAAGAGAAGCCAACAAGAACCAG
This sequence comes from Cyperus esculentus, assembly GCA_030179965.1. NCBI lineage: Eukaryota > Viridiplantae > Streptophyta > Magnoliopsida > Poales > Cyperaceae > Cyperus > Cyperus esculentus. The sequence continues at coordinate 37,077 of JASGLE010000034.1, read as the reverse complement.
TAGAGCAAGCTTTGCAAACAAAAGTTTCCTTTAATGATAAAGGAGGAAGAGTATAAGGTCGAGGACGAGGCCGTGGCAGCTATGGAGGTCATGGATATGGTCGCGGTAGAGGACGCGGCCATGAACAAGAAGAAAAACAAAATAAAGAAGAGATAAGTCAATATAATTGGCGTGGTAGAGAACGCGGTCACAGAGGGGGCGACCGTGCATACCGTCCAAATGTCGAATGTTACAATTGCGGCAAATATGGACACTATGCAAAGAACTGTAGATCTCCGAAGAAGGTAGAAGAGAGCACGAATCTCGTGACTGAAGAGCCAAGAGATGACGATGTCCTCTTGATGGCGTATGATGGTACCACTCCCGGAAGCGACACAGTGTGGTATCTCGACACCGGTGCCAGCAACCATATGTGCGGGCGCAAACATCTATTTGCGGAGATGCAAGAAATTAAAGATGGACACGTGTCATTCAGTGATGTGTCAAAGATCGGTGTAAAAGGACTAGGTAAAATTTGTTTCTTCCTGTTGACCCCTGATAAGGCTCATCATATAAGCAGCAGAACTAGAATGTTTCTGAAAGGCTGATGACAGAGAGGTTCAACTGGAAAGATTTCGACTATTAGTCGTTTACTTGTTATTATAAGAGAAAAAAAATTGATTCTCTTACAATTTCAAGAAATCTAATTATTTTAGTATATTGAGATTCTCTTCTAAGTTCTGAGAATTTCGATATATTATTTATAAAAAATCTGTGATCCGGTGCTCAAAAATATTCGAGAACAGTCAGAATCCAATCAGAGTCAGACACGTGGCAGTCAATGGTGTCATGGGGTGAATCCAACTGACAGCATGGGTCCCATGCGTCATAGAAGTAAGGAAAGAAGGGAAGAATTCCTATATGCACCTAACCCTTGTACACCATGCCGCTGCCAAAGACTCATCCTAGTTATGACTCACAAGAAACAAGTGCACGGACCAAGCAGAACATAACATGAATATGCTCCCTTCGCTGATTGAGTGATTTCCTCAATAAAAAGAGCAGCTACACCCATCCTTTGTACACCTACTCGCTGCCATGTTCCCCTTCCCCCTTTGTGGTTCACACTACCAGGAGCACGCACCAATCAAGACATGAGAGAGGGGTTGAACTCTTCGTCAAATTAAACAGGGAGATCCGACGGTGCAAGTAAAGAAATGCCCAGATCCAACGGCCGATATTAAGCCCGCCTGTTAATTCAAATTCCCCAATCAAATTAAACTGCAACAGGGCCCCACCTGGCAGGTTCTTCTCTCCCAACAAGAGCAACCCGAGTTCTCTCTTCCTCTCCCACTGCCTCATCTTCTCCGGCCAAATTCTCCCCACTCCGAACACCGATTTTTGTGTTCTTGGGCTCGTTGGAATCGTCTCATCACTCTCTACATAGCGGTGGGGTTTATTGGATTTATTGAGTAAATAATCAAAGAAGAAAAATAAGGGAAAAGAGGACAGTGTTTATTGGATTTGGGAGTGAATTCCTCCAATTGAATGCTCCTATAGCATCTACATGATTATGAGAACATGGTTTGAGTGTTAATTGGATTAATTAGGCACTGAGTATCTTAGTTTCACCACCCCCAATTTCGGCCCCAAAACTTGGTTGGTTGAATTGACTATTCAAGGTCATAATTGATGAGATAATTGTGATTAAACATCAATAGCGAGTCATTAAAAGGTGCAGGGACTGTTAATTGCAAGAATTAATCCCAATTAGACACACCAAACGTTACAAGGCTTGTTGCACATGAAACCGAGTGTGGGGATCATGCTTGGGATGCTTTGTTCCAGGGACCATTCTAATTGACACTGAAGGATTCATGCATCTGGTGCATGCTCTTAGAATGATAGTAGGGATTCAATTTGTGAACCATTAGCAATTTTACATAAAAGACCAAGTGCTGCCAAGGATTATTTCTTGGAAACACCAAAGTCTGCTCCCTGAAAACCCCTCCTTGGCTGAAACTGGTGCAAGCACCCTCAAGTATTGATTAAATTCGTTTGAAGCAGTGATGAACTGAACCAAGTGCAGTCATTATACCTAGCAACAAGCATCTTCAAGGCGCCAAGAGATCTTCAAAGAGACTAGCTGATACCAATTGATCTGAAGGCTGAAATTAAACACAAACGCACAAATCCAAGGGCTGACATTGAATTGAAGAGGCATGATCCGTGGGACATGGTCCTGGCCAATCAGAGGAGGTTCATTCTCCCCGAAGCATCTTCAATTGAGCCCTATAAATACCCCTTTAAACTGAAGACAAACAACAACAACTCCCCCAAGCTGAAAGCCACCTGAAATTCTGCCAAAATCAGAACTCCACCAAAACTCTGAAAAAACTAAAGCTACACCCAAATTACTCCTCTCTCTACTCAATCCCTTGATAGGATAGCCTCAAAACATTGTAATCAAGTAGAAGAAACTGTAATTCAAAGAAGAAGGTGAGAAATTGATGTAATTGGAGTGATAAAATGAAAAGAAAAGGGACAGCAGTTTCAATTGCTGTTTCCTTGATTATTTTGAGCAAATCTTGTGATTCTTTTGACTGATTATGCTGTTTAACGTGATAAATTGCATATATCTGAAGCTTACTAAGCTTGATCTTTGTATACAGATTTGAGCTATATTTTTCTTGCTATTGTGAGATCTATGCCTTGTGTTGCATTTTCTGGTTTGAGATGCATTTGAATTAGAATTTCCTTTTCCTTCCTTCTTTTTTTCCTTTTGTCTCCGGTAGTATAACAAAATTAAATACAACAACATGAGATTACACACATCTCATGACCTCTTGTCGAGTTTACTCCAAGAGTGACCTAATTTACCATGTGAGCATGCTCCATGGACCCCTCTGGCTTTGTCCAGGGGGTGACTCTCTTAGCAGGAGCAAGAGAGAGAGAGTTGAGCTCAACAAAAGTTGTTGCCCTCTCAATTTTTTGAAAAATGAGTTCATAACTCATTTGGAAGTGAATTTAGACATCAAATCCTCATTTTCATGGGGATATGCTGCCAAAATTCACTCTAAATAAGATATGAACTCTAAGGGAGTGATTTGACACACATTTCAACTATAGTTTATAGGGGAAATGCTGCCAAATTATTTCCAGACTCAGAAAAGGATTCATAGATCAGTTGGAAGTGAATTTTGACATCAAATTCCCATTTTCATGGGGATATGCTGCCAAAATTCACTCTAAATGAAGTATGAATCCTAAGGAATGATTTGACAAACAACAGCTATTGCTGATTTCAACCTTCTCTTGTGCATTTCATGTACATAATGCATTTTTATTATATTTTTCCTGCATTCTACATAAAATTCTAAGGAACTTTCATATAAAAAGTTTTACAAAATTCCTTGTGTAAAAATTCATCTAAAAACAATAAGTGCTGCTATACATAAATGTCAAATTCTAACAGTATTTTGAAAAATGGATGAAACATGAGTATTTCTAAACTAAATATATCAAAATTAGTTATGAGAATGTTCACAACAACATAAACTAACTCCCTGTAAAGTTTATTTATACACTTATGTTCAAATATTTAACTTAAAAATTCAAATACCAGAAAAATTGCTGTCTGCAGCAGATTTTTGACAGTCTGAGTTTCAAATAATTAAGTATAATTCAAAATCAGCTTTCATGACATATATTTTAAATATTTTATATGAACAGAGAATGATTTCCTGAATAAATTACATGTAAAATTTTTAATCTAATTCATTGTATAAAAATTCTCATAAAAATAACAAAATGATAACTGCATCAGTACATTTTCTGCTCTCTTGTCTGGAAATTTTGATAACAAAAGTTGCGTCCAGTCTTCTCTTCATAATGCATATTTTTCTTATTTTCTATGCATTCTTGGTGTAATTCTAAGCATCTTTCATATTTTGTACTTACTCAAATTCATTGTAGAAAAATTCATATAAAAATGGGAAATCTCTGACAGGTTCATTGACAGATTTACAGAATCACCCCTGGTCTGAAAATTAATTAACACACTATGAAGGACATAAAATAAGAACATTTGATGAATATCAAAGTTGTTTGTAACTTTATAATACACATTTCTGTCTAAAAACATTGAGCATTTATATTCAAGATATTGCAATAGTGATCCCATTAACAATACTGACAATAAGTTCTTTTCTCTGACTGACATACTGTTAAAGATTTTCTTAACACTTTAATTCTGTTCAACAGTGATTTGAGAGTAAAGTAATGTGTATTATTCTTAAACTTCACATTTAGACTTAAAATAAAGTTATCCCCAGTGGTTTGGCAAGAACTCGGTACACAGTCAACCGCATCACTGTTCTTCTCTTTAATGACAACTCTCAAATTAAAACATGAACTGTTATCTCTCATCACTTCGCGAAGCAAGTGATATAAACACACTGTATATTCCTAAATTAAAAGTGCAGGTGTGATTGAAATAAATTTTAAGCAAGCTAATTACAAGCATCAGTCACTCAACATTCAAAACTGATTAATGGGTACAATGTTTCCATATATCATACAGTCAAAATTGGTCTAAAATAAACTTAAAATTGTATTAAACATGTCAAGACGATCATGTTGAAATCAAAGTTTACAAGAAATGATGCACAATTTGAAGGGAAATCGAATAAAAAGCTCTCAGTCAGATGTTCAGTCAGACCCAGTGTTGTAAAAAGCGGTTTGCGCTCGTCGGACGGTCAGCCTACCGCTAAGCGATTAATCGTTATACGGACGATTAATCAGATTTTGTCGGACCATTATACGTTTTTATAAAAATATGTATAAATATTTATTTTTAATTAAAATTAATTATTTATCTATGTTTATGAATAAAAAAAGAAACTATCATTTGGCAAAGTATTAAGATAATGTTGGAAACAATAAAAAAATTTTGAAAACACTTTATTTTATAATTGAAACGAGTTCATTACTGTAGAAAAATACACACTGCAAGATTCAAAATGGATATTTTTGTGCAATGCTCTTTATATTTTAGCAAGTATATATCAATAAAATATTTTATAATGGAGCTCGGCCCAAAATCATGATAACTAGCAGCTCAATACCCTTATCACGTATATTCCGTGAAATGGTGTCCCGTTTTATGTATTCGGAACGGTTTATGGTCCGCTTCCGATTAATCGTCCGCGTATTCGGCCGACTCAAACGTATTTCAAAACACTGGTCAGACCAATTGAACTGAGAGAATGCGAGTGTATTTCGTCCCTCCTCCGGCCAATCCAACACCATAGATGCAATCCTCTCACTCCCACGATTCCAACGCAACTGACTGATCGTCAATCGGAGTTCCGAGCGCTGAGATCCATCACCTGCCACCTCCGACGCCCATGATGAAATAAAGAAAGAAAAGAAAGTGCGGATCTTAATGCAATATCTAATCTGGGACGTCCAGTAAAGTGAAAGGGAAACGGGCCAGATTGGGCCCAATTCAATTAAAGTCTGATATTTTAATCAAAGCCCAAAAATTATTTGAATTTGGCCCAAGTTATAAATAAGTTTATTTATTCCGGATTTTCAAATAAAAAAATTCTAAAAATGGTTCCCGAACTCCAAAAATTACAAAATCAATTTTAAAATTCATTTTACAAATTTTACGATTTTTCTATATAAAAAAAACATTTCAAATTTTAAAAATTCGAATTTTCAAATTCAAAAAGGACAAACACAAATTTTCAAAATAAAAGGTGAATAAATAAACGTCCAAGTAGCGAAGCACTCGGACTACGACGTTCTATGCATTTGTCGTTTTCTTGTTAATAATTTCTCATCAAAAACATATTTGGGAGTTTTGTTATCATATTAATACATTTTAAATGATATGCTTGCACACACATTTTAGCATTTTCCTATTCTTAATCAGAGGTGCATGGAGTTAACAGCTTCAGGGTAATTAACAATGAGGGCTTGCACTCATTGGAATCTAAGACCCCACAATCAGTTGAAAATAATAAAACCTTTGTATGTGAGTGTCTGAGAGTGAGCGTCTCACAACGTCTACTAACACATGCATGCGTAAAGGGGTGACCGTGTCCTTTTCCCTACTGAAAACGTTTTAAAGCGCCTCTTCGGGCGGCGAAAAGGGTGGCACACTTCCATAATGGGAAAGAAAGTACAATAGAAAATGTGTACTATGTGCCGGACATGAAAAACAACATCCTAAGTATTGGGCAACTTATGGAGAAGGGCTATTTGGTTTTTATGAAAGACTGGTCGATGCAATTGAAGGATAAAAGAGGCTGCTTAATTGCTCGTATTGAAATGACCAAGAATCGCATGTACAAATTCAATTTGAGGAACATGTGAGAGAAATGTTTGAAGATCGATACGATGGACAAAGCCTCGTTGTGGCATTTACGGTTCGAGCACCTGAACCAAGACGACATAAGAGAACTAGCTAAGAAAGGCATGGTCCACGGGCTACCCGACATGGACTATTCGAGATCATTTTGTGAAGGATGTGTACTCGGCAAACAAGCAAGGAATTCATTTCCTAGAAGAACAGAATATCGTGCAAATAATATTCTCGAGTTGATTCATACAGACATATGTGGCCCGATCACACCTAAATCATTTGGAGAAAAGAGATACTTCATCACTTTCATTGATGACTACACAAGAAAGACATGGGTGTACTTCCTTAAAGAGAAATCTGAAGCACTCGAAACTTTCAAGAAGTTCAAGGTGATGGTTGAAAAAAGGACGGGCTATTGTATTAAGGCGTTGCGATCGGATAGAGGTGGTGAATACATGTCAACTGCCTTCACAAATTTTTGTGAAGAACAAGGAATTAAGAGATATTTGACTGCACCCTACTCACCTCAACAAAATGGTGTAGTAGAAAGGAAGAATCGGACCATTCTCGACATGGTTTGGTCAATGTTGAAAAGCAAGAATATGCCGAAAGAATTCTGGGCGGAAGCAGTACAATGCACCGTATATGTACAAAATCAATGTCCACATGCAAAATTGACGAATATAACACCACAAAAAGCCTGGAGTGGGATCAAACCAACTGTGTCACATCTCAAGATATTTGGTAGTGTGGCCTACGTGCACGTACCAGATCAAAGAAGAACAAAGCTAGATGATAAAAGTAAAAGATATGTGTTCATAGGATATGATGAGAAGTGATACGCGTGGAGTGTATAGGCTTTTACCCTAAATAATACAATCAATCGCAAGCGTACGATATTATGCAATATAGTCGGGATCGTATCCACAGGGACGGTACTAAATTTAGACAGATCTTTGTTCACAATTCTAATCCTAAAAGTAACCGATTCGTAACCAATTTGGGGGGGGTTTGTTTGAAGTTGGTTGGTTCCTAAATTATTAAAAAGCAGTAAAAGACTCTAAAACAATTATGAGACAAACGTTCCTAGGGTTTTCAGAATCAGTTTGATGTTTGGACTAACTGCCTGCGTTCCGCACCCGAGAGGGTGCGAACCGCAAGATGTACAAATTTGTGGTTCTCTGTCTGTTCCTTGCTTGGTATGGTTCGCACCTGTCACCAATGCGATCCGCAGGGAACAGATCAGAGTCAGTTCAAGCTCAGTTTCTATTGTTGATCAAAGTTACCGATCCCCAACTAACCCAAAGCAATTACAAGTCCCTCAACTCTCGTTTGTTGGCACTTTTAAATACTTTTAGATCAATTCGAAATCTTTAGATTATCTCTAACCTAAACCCAATTTGCTTTCGATCACAGGTACGGTTTAACTCACGTTATAACCACAACTTCTCCTCTCGGATACAATTGGACAACAAGTTATCTACCCAAATAGTGCAAGTATTCAATCTCTATCAATTGACGTTAAGTTTTCCAACTAGACTATGCCCAATCCACAGGTCTATCAAAATAGGGTGAACTACTACAAGTGCACTCTCATGCAATTAGCAATTCTGGCCTAAGAAGATATAAATCTACCAACTAGATACGAACATACATCCACAGGATCATATCAAAGAACAAGAAAACAATTCAAGCACAATTATGAATAAGCTCAAAGCAAATATGAAAATAACTTCAATGCATAAACGTTAAAAGCAAGTATTCAATTAATCCATACATACAAACATCATCCTAAACCCCAAGAACAAAGGCGACTACTCACGCCTTGACATGACTAAACAACAAAATAAAATAAGGGAAAAGAAAGAACCGATCGAGCTTAGGAATAGGCGAGTAACCAACTCCTTCACCTTGGCGGCGATGAACTCCTCCCTTGACAAAACTAGACTCTCAACTAAACAATGACTATTGACTAAACTAATCTCAACACATGAGACCTACACAAGACAATGAGAAAGTACCCCTAGGGGTCCCTTTTATACTAGAAGATGCCTTCAGTTTTAGTCGTTCCACTTCTGGATCCTTGGGACGCAAGTATGGAAAAATAGATTGCCGGAAGTTAACGTGCAATAGAAATAGCGATTCTGCTCAGTTTTAGATGTCCTGCGTTTCGCACTAAATATAGTGCGGTCCGCAGTTGGAAGTTCAGAAATAGCAGTCCGCAAAAATAGGAGTGCAATCCTGTTTTTAGACTTCTTGCGTTCAGCAGAAATGGGAGCGCGGATCGTGCTATCTTTGGATATGGCGGTTGTGAGTCGGCACGTCTAAATGGGCTGCGTTTTGGGCTCATTGCGTTCCGCACCTGATGGAGTACGGTCCGCAGGCCTACTGGGCTGGGCTCCGGTGGTTGTGCTCATTGCTCCTTTGCTCTAAATCTGGCCCGTTTTAGCTCCAAAAACTCTGTTTCTCTGTAAATTGGGCCAAAAACACAGAAGTAACTAATTTCTAGGCAATCTTCTAATAAATGCTAATGAACTTAGGATTTTGGTACAAAAACTAGGTGCAAGTCTGGTTAAAATGCAGATATGAAATAGGTGCATCAAGAAGACGAAGGCTTTCAGGTTATTCGACCCGATTGAAAAGAAAGTGACTGTGGGCAGAGATGTGCATGTGATTGAAGAAAGCACGTGGAACTGGGAGTCGATGGAAGAGATGCCTCAAGAAAAGGTGAAGGAAGCTCCAACAATTATAACTATTTCACCGCCAATTACTCAAGCTGATGCACTTTCATCCGATGATGAAGAACGAAGAGAATCAATAATGAAAAGTTTGCAAGACCTATACGAATCAACAAGTGAGGTGCACTTGGTGTGTCTACTAGCAGATGCTGAGAACATCACATTTGAGCAAGCTATTAGAGATAAGAAGTGGCAAGCTGCGATGGATGAAGAGATCGCTGCTATTGAAAAGAATAGCACTTGGGAGCTAGTAGAGTTGCCGGAAGGTCATCAACCCATAGGAGTTAAATGGGTATACAAAAATAAGGTAAATGCCCAAGGAAAAATAGAGAGGTACAGGGCAAGACTCGTTGCAAAAGGGTATCGACAAAAGGCCGGTATCGACTATGATGAAGTCTTTGCTCCGGTTGCAAGAATGGAGACAATTCGACTTCTCATATCGCAAGCAGCTCAATTTAATTGGCCAATATGTCAAATGGATGTGAAATCAGCATTTTTGAACGGCGTGCTTGAAGAAGAAGTATATGTTGAGCAACCACCCGGGTACATGAAGGCCAGTAAGGAGACGAAAGTACTGATATTAAAGAAGGCTCTCTATGGCCTGAAGCAAGCCCCTCGAGCATGGAATACCCGAATTGACTCATATCTTAAGAAGAACGGGTTCGTGCAGTGTCCATACGAACATGCACTATATGTGAAGGAAAAGGAAGGTAATTTGTTATATGTTGCTTTGTATGTTGATGATCTCATATTCACGGGGAATGATGAGAATATGATAAAAGAATTCAAAAAGGTGATGACTCAAGAATTTGAGATGACAGATTTGGGGTTAATGAAGTATTTTCTTAGACTACAAGTTGGACAAAGATAAAACAGGAATATTTGTGTTGTAAGAAGCGTATGCGAAGGATATCCTGAAGAAAAGCAAGATGGATGAATGCAACCCCGTGTCAACACCGATGGAGCTCGGTGCAAAACTCTCTAAGTTTGAGGGAGGAGATCGAGTAGATGCAAGCAAATACCGGAGCTTAGTTGGAAGCTTGCGGTATCTGACATGCACAAGACCGGATATCTCATATAGCGTTGGCGTGGTGAGCCGATTCATGGAGGAGCCAAAATATTCGCATTGGAAGGCAATTAAGAGAATACTCCGATATATCAAAGGAACATAGTCATTCAGATTATTTTATTCAAAGTCGAATGAATACAAATTGATGGGCTACTCGGACAGTGATTGGTGTGGAGATGTAGATGATCGGAAGAGCACATCGGGCTATGTGTTCTATATGGGGGAGACTGCATTCACATGGATCTCCAAGAAGCAGCCGATAGTAACATTGTCAACTTGTGAAGCAGAGTACGTAGCAGCATCATGGTGTGTTGGACACACAATTTGGTTAAGGAATCTACTACACGAGCTGAAACTCCCGCAACATGAGGCAACCGAGATTCGAATCGATAATAAATTAGCAATTGAATTAGCAAAGAATCCGGTGCATCACGAGAGAAGCAAACACATAGATGTTCGTTTCCATTTTATTTGGGAACATATTAAGAATGAAGATGTGCAAATAAATCATGTGGCAAGTCGTGATCAAGCGGCCAATATTTTCACGAAGGCGCTACCAACGATGCTATTCAATTACTATAAGAATTCTTATCATGATAGTTAGAAGCAAATTTGAAATTGAATTCTTAGTTGTACTTGAGTTGTATCTTAGTTGTATTTTGCTTAGTTGTATTTGAGTTGTATTTTTATAGATATGACGGTTTTTGCTTTGAACCGACTTTGTAGCCTATAAATAGGAATGTTGTGCCATGTATCAAACATATATTGAAATATGTTATGAAAAGGAAATATAAAAACATAGTTCTATATTCTCTCTTTTTCTCTTCCTATTTTGAAATCCTTATTTGAAATTTTACTTGCCAACACAGCTAACTGTTGTACCAGAAAAATAAAATCAGAACTGAGACAACTTCAGTTCGATTTCAGACAAATTAAAAAACAGAAAACAGCAAACTGAGACACAAATTTTCTCCTCTCACTTCTCTTTTCCTCTCTCTGCGCGGAGCAACCAGAGGCCAAAGGTCCAACAGCTGGTTATTTATTTTCTCTGTACCTTATTCAACTTGGTCCCTGCAAATATAATGTCAGCTTTGATGCCCTTTCTCTCATCTCCTCAGTTAAATAGACCGAAACTGGCAAGGCCCAGTGGGCTGAGCATGAGGAGGGAACCCGACAAACTTTACATTGCTGTATGCATCTTTTTGTACGTCTTTTGATCTTGGGTGCCTGACAGCCTGAGCCTTCAACATTTTCTTATGCATATTAGACATTATATTCACAGTAGAGTCAATTCTTGAATTATTGGTCATACAGATGTTTCTTCGGATACAGTCGGGGGTAAATCCGTGGACTCACTATTCCATGTCCATGCTTGGATTTTTGAAGCGACTGAGCCGAAAAACTTCCTTAAGATGGGCCGTCCACTCTCATAGTGTGCTTCAAGGATATGAGAAAGAGGTTTGAGATAAGAGTCACTGTTGAGTTTGTCGACAGCACATTCAATAATCCTCTGGAAAAGATCAGATACCTCATCATCACTATTGAGTTGGTGCACGATGATACCTCTCTTGGTGAGCAATGTGACATCGGCTGGCATGTTAATTAAGCTGGACATGAATTTTATGTATGCTGTGAAGTAACTGCCGAGCTGGGGACAGCTATGCTCTAGGGCTAGTAAGTTGCAAAAGAGAGTTTCTGTATTCGGGTCAATTGTCAAACAAGGGATCTCTATGGTTCCATTACAAAATTCAATGTCAAGGAGGGAATGAGGATTGTCAGAGTAGTATTCTCGTTTCTTGAATTCAATCCCTGCTGCATGGTATTCTGTTGCTCGATGCTATGAACTTGCTTGTTGTATTGCATTGAGACCTTCAAGAATTGAATTTTGCTTGAATTCAAGAACATTATGAAATACTTCTGGTTCAACTTTTCCTTCAAAGCTTACTATTTCTGGCAGGTTCGGTCTGAAGTACATGTGGCATAAATGAAGCAGATGATGAAATTCTTTTGGCCTGTTGGATTCTGAATATGGTTTTGGATAGCAACAGAGTACATCCTCCACCAACTTGACAATATTTTCAATTAATATCGAAAACGTACTGGTACCACCTACAGCGAGTTCATGTATCTTCATCAGAACAAAGAAAGGTATTTGATTTCCAAGTAGTAGTAAGTCGTGCCAAAGATTTTGACTGCGAAGTTGGTCAATGGGATCAGCAACTTCTTGGTCTTCTTTATGCACTGCTGCACTTCGGTTGGTTTGTAAGTTTTCATCATGTTGAGTTGATTCTGAATTGCTAATGTAACTAGTTCCTTCCTGATCAGCATCCTGCCTTAACGTAGACCCTTCTAACCCGTGAAGGGTTACCAACAGGAAGCATCCATCAAGCAATAGCAATTTCAGAAAATCAATCCTACCCAATATCAATCTCATCAGCATAACAACACTTCACTTCTTTCTCCAGGTCCTTCATTGCTGTCAAGTAATCTGCCAAGTTCTTTTCGTGGTCCAGCTTCAGAATGTAATCGAGAAACTCGTACTTTGTAATTTGCATGGCTTGCAAACTTGAAATTCCATGGTAGTATGGTCCAATGGAGAGTATCGTTGGCTCATACGCATTTTTATGTTTGGCTAAGAAATCTAGCTTGATTCTAAAAATTACCAGTCCCTCGATCTGATCATGTTCAACCATTTTGCCCCTTGACCAAAAATTACGCTCACTTGTCAACGAAACGACCAATTGATCAATGTCTATGAACATGTGCTCCAGCCATATCTTGTTTTCTCTGATGAAAGAAATTATAACATTAACTGTCAATTGAATCAAAATAAAATGAAATCTGTTAGAATTTTGTGTGTGGCTGTGAGTATCATGGAGACTCCCATAAATATGAACCTTCTATTGTTCAGTATATAAATTTTTTAATAGAACATTTTGAGGAACAGAAAACCTTTTTAGTTCTTATGCAATTTGCTGCCTACTATGATTTTCATTAAAAATTAAAAAGAGTTGCAAGATAAGGGGGGGTATAAGTTAGTTACAAATAGATAAAGGATAAACAGATAGATAGATAAGATAAATATTTGGAGCATTATCTCACTTGAAGTAATTTTGTAGACTCATTCATAGAACTGAACGCAAACCTTTTATTAATTGCAGATGAAGCTTGGGAACAGGGTGCAAGAAGAAAACATAACGAGAAAAGAAGTCACGTGATTGTCTTGTGGTTGCAACCCAAGAAATCCATGAGTATCGATCGATCCAAGCATTCACTATCTTAATTGGAATGCAGTTTGTTATGTATGGTACTACTATTCTCTTTTTATAGTGTAAAGAATGTGGTACAGCAAGGAGAGCAGAGAGAAAATTGCTAAGCCATTCATTTTTATGCCAATCAATCTTGCATACCATCTGAGCATGTAGATAAGCACTTTTTTTTTTCTTTAAGTTTGGATTGAACGTTATCCAATAATAATTTGATTTCACAAATCTTTCTAATTAATAGATTCAGATGTTAAACATGTATGATTGACCAAAAATCGGCATTGTTGTATAGATATTTTAAATTTTAATACAAACATAAGAAATTCATACAAGTACAATGACATTTTTATAACTTAAAGTCTCTTGAAACAAGGCAAAATATATATGAGACATGTAGGAGGGTAGGACAGTGTCAATAATCCCTGCATCTGTTCATGGTTTTCAAATTACACTCTCTTGGAAATTCCGGCATCTATGGCGGCAGTGGTGGAAACAATTTCGGGAGTACCAGTGTCCTAGGCAAAGCAACGTATAGCTTCTCTTCTTGATCACCACCAATACCAGTACCCCCTATGTTGCTACATGAAATTAGTAAAAACGATCGACCATTTATATAATGAAAAGAATAAAGTATATTCATGAATCAAGTCATTAGTTCTCAGTTTAATTACCAGTGGTTGTCAATTTTGGCAGCTCATGTAACATGGTTTCATGTAAACCAGCTGGTTGTGTTTCAGATATCACATCTTCTGCTTGTGTTTGACGAATTACTTTCCCAGCAACGGAGAGAATTGTTAACAGCACAAGCAATTTTGAAATTGTTTCAGCACCCATTTTGACTTCTTAGTACTCAATATGGGCACCAGTATTGCAGTGCTCTCTGTATTATATCAAAAAATAAACATATATACCAGTTAGGTTAGCGTCAGTTTCACTCAAAAGATATTAAATATCGCACAGATAGTGTCTAAGAAGGCAAATATCTTGTAGGGCCACAATATCATAGCTTCGGATGAAAAATAAAACAACAGACAAAATTGCTACCCGAAATCATAAAACAGGCCTCGGATCACAATTTGGGAGGTAGTGCACCTGATACTTTCTACTACCCATTTTTGCAATGTGCTTCCTTAAGGGAAGTGCTCAGCTAAAAGCCACAATTAGATCATGAGTCCGAACAGGATCTGGTCGGGTCTTGGGTCGGAGTTTCGATATCTATTTTATTTTGATCATTGGGTCAATTTAGATCAAGTAATTGTAGTTTGAATGTTTTATCTTAGGTCAGGTTTGTAAGATTTTCCAATAGTCGGATCGTGTTGCACTCCGACAAGTCGGGCAGATTTTTGTTGGGTCGGTTAGGTTTTGCCAGCTCCCGCTGAGTTGCATTACGTCTTCAAAATGTAATGTACAAAATTGTAAAACTGCATCAAAATGGTAAAAATGCAGAAATAAAGCGATAACGACCGAGAGCCCTTGGACCATCAGTCGAAACCGTCTAAAGTAAATCCATAATGGTGTTACTCTTCTTTCAGCCTGACCCGGTCTCGGTGTTCCCTTTCCCACCCTCGCCTCCAGCTCTCCTGCAGCAGAATGGGGAGTTCTAAATATCTTAGGCGCGACCACATAGCATTAATGCGATGCAACACAAATAGTGCGCCTACTGTTGTGCGGTTAGGCCATATGGCTGGTATATAATTGTGATTGAATTAGATTTCTCATGAAACTGATATATGGAGGTTTGATTGAGAAATATGGTGCATTCTCTTCTATGTTAACGGTAACAGTAATTTAATTGCAAAGCTGGTGAATGGACCACAGATAATGGAAGTCTCACGTATTTCAGTTGTGCCTGACAGATGTTTGACAAAATTCCATGGGATACAAATTAGTTGGTTTAGAGATGAATAGATGATGATGTAACAATGGTCTGGCTAGGTTCAGAAGAGAAGTGTTTGCTGGTATGATTTTAACTACAATCGAGAAGAAAAGGCAAGTTTGTCTATTTGCTAGATTACTAGTTTATCAGATAAGTAACAAAATTTTACCTATCAGTATCTCTACAATTATGACACCAACAACAACAAAAAAAAAAAAGAATGAATAGTATGTTACAACGAAGGCAATTTTGAGACTAATGTCCTACATTCTGCTCTCTCCAGCCCAATGAAATATTTGTGAACCTTGCACCTTCTACAGTGTAAAACATTGCATCCACAATTCTCAGACAGATGCTTCTGTGGGCATCGACACAGGTATCTCTGACAACTCATTTTTATGTGTCCATCTGCTGAGCTTTGAAGTGATTGATCCAATCAATTCCCTTAAAACCGGTCGCTCACGCTGATAGTGCTCTTCAAGTCTAACACAGAGAGATTTGAGGTAAGAGTCATTGTCGAAGTCATAGACAATGCATTCCCTAATCCCTTTGTGCCTGTTCGGCAGCGTTCCTTTAGCCTCCTTACAGCTCTAAGTTTCACTAAGCTTCCCGAACATGACTTCCTTAGCAGAGCTTAGGGAGTTCCTTAGCACCAATTTCTTAAGCTACCCTCACCCCTTCCTTAACATGCAGACCTCCTTAGACACCTCCTTAGAGTCATTTTTTATTTTTTTGGGGTTTTTTAATCATGGGCCAGGTACATGCCTCGAGGAAGTTCCATCACTTTATCATTTTTATAATTCTTTTGTTCTCTTCTCTTGACACACTTTTCTAAGCACACAAAAGGAAATTTTCTCTTTTCTTAACACTAAATTGCATATTACTCAAAAGAAATCACAAATGTAATACCATGAACAGCTTCGTCTTGAAATCCTCTTTCCATTGACATCCATATTGCTAGTATATATTTCTCTTTTTAATAGATTTTTTTTTTTCAGTTTTCTCGTGATGAAAATTGGAAAAGAAAAAAGAAGCAATATAATATGATGGTTGTCTTGTCTTTTGCATTACAAGATATAATATTTTATTCATACAAAGTCCTCATTCTTAAGCTTATTGCTTGCCGAACAGCTCTTCCTTAATGAAGATTAAAAATTTAAGCTTGGACCTCTTAAGCCTGTCTGCCAAACAGGCCCTTTGAAAATGTCAGAGACCTCAGCATCACTATTTAAGTGGTGCACAATTATACCTCTCTCAGTAAGTAACGAGACATCTTCTGGCATGCTAATTAATCGGGATAAAAACTTAAATGTATGCTGTAACAAAACTGCCAAACTGTGGACAGGTTTGCTCAAATGCGATCAGGTTGCAGAACAAACTGTAAGTGTTAGGTTCAACAGTCAAACAGGGAATCTCAATCACACCATTACAAAATTCAACGTCAAGAAGGGAATGTGGATGCTCAGAAGAATATGCTTTTTTTCTTAAAATTAATTCCTGCAAGGTGGTATTCTGTATGATATTGAATTGATTGATTCTATCTAAGAATCTGGTTTTCAATTGATGTAAATTACGAAACACCGGTGGATGCAAGTGGTTTCTACTCATCTCAATTTCTGCCCAGCATGGTCTGAAGTACATGTGACACAAGTGAAGCAAATGGTGGAAGTTTTTCGGCCTATTGGACTTACGGAATGCTTTTGGATAGCATTCAAGTGCGCACCTTCTACGGACTCAACAACATTTTCAACTAGTCTGGAAGTTGTCTCCCCGCCCCCTGCTACGAGTCCACTTATTGTCTGGATTACAAAGAAGGGAATCTGGTTCTCTAAAAGTAGCATATCATGCCAACAACATTCGTTATATAAAAGTTCAGATGGTGAGAAATACTCTTTCTTCCAGTTCCTGTTTAGCGTCAGATGGAGTATCCTGTGACTTCACTTCATCTTGAATTTCTTCATTTGTAACTGCTGTTCTTGCATCGTTCATATCCCAGGTGAGATCAGTTTTTCTGATTGACTCATTTGAGTTCTCAAGCGCTTTTACGGATGCTTCAGTGCCCTTAAGACAGACAAAAATAAAGCACCCATCGAGTAGCAACATTTTATAAAAATCATTGTCACTCATACTAATCTCGCCTCCGGATCCATAGCAACTCTTTACTTTCTTTTCCAGTTGCTTCATTGCCTCCAGGAAATCTGACAACCTTTTTTCGCAATTCAAATTCACAATATGGTTAAGAAACCTGTACTTTGTCTTTTGCAAAGCATGTGTAGCCTGAGCACCGTAATTATATGGTCCAATGGAAAGAATGTAAGGGAGGAGCGCATTATCTGGTTTATCACGGTGCTGCGGGATTATTCAATGAATGAGGATCCTCCTGTTATCTTCTTCACCACTTTTACCATTCGCCAAAGATGCATCATTACCTTCTATCAGAGAAATGACCAAATCATTTATGTTTATAACATGTTCTTCAACCGTTTCCCTCATCTAACAAGAAAATTGTTACATCAGAATCTCATCAGGTTGCATCATTTTGAAAAATGTAAAGCCTGACAACAATCAAATAGACAAGCTAAACCTTTATATCAGGAATAAGAAGAGGAAAACTGTCGACCTGTTACATGAGCATCAAGTTTTCTGATGATGCGTTGAAAGACGAGCAATTATCTGTCATGCGAGTTCGATTGTTTTGGGGAGGCTTTACTGTGACCTTCTACCGTAATTGAGATATGACTAATTTCTACTATTTTGGAAAGACAGCCTTATGCACTAAATTAGATACAGGCAGACCGTTAATGAAGGATGGACCATTCATTTTATATTTCCATCTTCTAGACCGGATTAGTTTTAGTGTCAAAAGCTGACGGCATATTGCCGGAGTGAATTCAAATTACCATGACCCTGAAACATATCAGGGACATTATACGATGCGTCACTGCTAATTAATGAGGACATGGCAAGTTCTGGATTGTCCTGCATTTGTACTTTGGTTGTTGTTTTTTTGGGTATTCTTCTTCTTCTTTCCTACTAGTAATGTTGCTCTTACATACTAGTTAGTAGTTACAAAATTTAAAGAGGAGGGATCCCTTGACAATCTCTATTTTGACAATGGTGACAATCTCATCTGAACCCTTGGATCAAATACTTGATGTGCACTCCAGATTTCATACGAAAGTGTGTCAAAAAGTCAAGTCACATGGGAATCTTTTTGCTGTCATCTGCTTTTTCCTTCTCCAGTTGGATTGTTAATTTGTCCATCTTCTCTCTTTGTACTCTCCCCCAAATCAACGAGAGTGGAGAACAAAATCTCGTCGCCATTTGAGAACGGCTCCTTCCTCAAGCCCTTTGATCTACCTATTTGTTACCAAATTGGTGAGATTGAGCCAGTTTCATTGCAGCGGAGACACGGGTAGCAGAGACACTCGACCCCATGATTTCAGTGAGGTAAGTGATTCTTTCCTCTCTACCATTCGACCCTATCCATGGCTGCAGAGGGAGATGGGAGTAGTTCTCTACCATTCTATACCAAACGTACAGATTAATGCTCTTTCCTCTTCCTGTATTTCTCAAGTTTGGTTTGTGAAAAAATAAAAAAAGTCAAACCCTAGATATATGTCTCAAATCTGCGAGGGTACCCAAAATTTAAGTGGGATGTGTTGATATTAATTAGCTCCAATCCAGTTCAAATTCTAAATTCCAATTTATAATGGACAGTACTTAGATAGTACTTATGGGGTACTTTGCTATATATCAAAGTTATCAAATATTGCTTAAATTGATCTAACAGGTTTCTAAAGAGCTATCAAATATTACTTAAATTGAATATAATCGAAAAAATATTCAATCTATCTATAAGTTAAGTAATACTTCCGTAAACTTTTTTCCAATTTTTAAGATTTTTTATAAATTTTTGAAAAATACCATTGTCAAGATTAACAAAATAACCATTGTCAATGGATCCCTCCTCATTCTTAATTGCATGCTTCAATTATTCTTTTACCATTTTAGAATTTATTAATACTAATTTGCTTTTATCGTTTGATGCATACAGAGTTTCACTAAACAAAGCAAGTTGACAACATGCGTTTTATTAATGGTGTTGTTGTTGGGGACAGGAATGTCTTCTAAGTACCTTTACTACTTCATTTTTTTTTTAATTTAAAAATTGAATGGACCTGCAGTGCTTGCCTTGATCAAGAGTTTAAATAATTCTACTTTAAACATATTGTTAAAGCCTTTGTTTTGTTGATTGGATTTAGGTTGCTGCTGAATCCATGTAAGGAACACTCGTATGTATCTGTTAGCTTAGCACGGCAATAACTTGGGCAGTTCAAAGGATGTCAATGGAAACCCAACTCAACTTTTTCGTCGGGCAAGTCAAGGTTCATCCTATGGGGCTGGTATTAAGTTGGGATTGGTTAGGGCTTAGTATGCAGTTGATCACAATACTGTAATTGTTGTATTTTTTCTGCTTTGGAGAGGTTTTGAAGGATGGTATTGGGTGGTTCTATTCCTAAATTCAGAGTTGGTTCTTATTTAGTGTAGAAAGGCTCATATCGGTTACTTCTTGTAAAAGAGATTGTCTAGTCTAGATGCAGCATCTTTTTTGTACAAATAGAATGTAAGAAAATGCAGCTTATGAAAATGTATTGTGTACTCTTTTGAAGAACAAATGTTCACGGGTGTTTATCACACCATTTTTGTACATGTGCTTCATTTTTTGTCAGATCACTTATTAATGTAGGGTGTGAGAAAAACTGTGCAGTAATCATTCATCACATACTTGAGGCACAAAATTCTGTGTAACAGACATACCGACCATAATAGAAAATTTGTGTATTGTTAATTCAGCTTATTTTTTCATCTATCATTTGATTACTAATGCGATAATTATATCCAACCAAATCATATGATAACCTTTATACTCAAGTTGAAATATCATAATAATTATATTGACTGTAGAAGTTCACACGTTTTTCCATCCCAAATTTTCTATGACTTTCTTGACATATACTATCAACAAAATATAAACTGACACTATAGCTTAGTACCATCAAAAAGGGACACTATAGCTCTGAGTAAGAAAGCTATACAAAAAGTTGTTTCTAAGCTACACCGAATATAAATTTTTCTGTGCGGCTCAAGTTCATCAAGTCACGTATGAACAAAAGGAGCTACTGTCTTCACCAGGAGACTAACAAAATGAGACCGAATCCAGGAAACCTTGTCTTCACCACATCCTTTACTCCTACATGCCAACAAAAGAAAAGTTAAACTATATTATTTATGTGCTTGAGAGAAAACATTATAATGTAAATAAATTAAATTAACCTTGTCATTTATGGCAGGAGCAATCAATTTCAGTTGAAGGCAATTACGCTTGTCATGACCCTCTTGTTTGCAAATGGCACATTTGCGATTCTTTGTAACGCGTCCAGTGGCAACCTCTATGCCTCTCATGAAACGTCCATTCTTCGATACAGCTGGTGCTTTTGGCCGACCTTTTGTTTGGCAAACAAGAGGATCTTGGAGGATCTTTTCTGGCATAGACGGGGCTGCTTCAGTTGGCTCCGCTGATTGGTTATTTGCACCTCCCTGTTGCTGAACTTTACCATCAACATCTATACTCATTGATGCAATTTCCTTCCACAAAGGCAGCAAGGTATCCATAATCCTATGATACACTTGTTCGGATGCAGCTGCTGCACTGGAGAGATAGTTTAGGCATCTAGAGACATGCATATTACGAACTGCTCTAGAAATATTGGTCTCATTGTGATAATTCACAGGATATCGGATGCCACTGGTTGCGTCTTTCCTCCATCGATAAAGAATGTAACGATCTGGAATTTCACGAACCCCTTTAGAATGTAACACAGCTAGCATATGCCGACACAAGATACCCTTGTTCTCAAATAAGTGACACTGACACTCACCATCGAGTGTCTCCAAATTGAGCGACACAAGAAAGATTTCTCCCTGATTTGTGCAATTTGACACTTCATATCTCACAACATTGCCATCTTTACCTAACTTCTTCTTAATAAAATTATCTTTTCTGGCAAGCTCATCCCAAAACCAATTAAAGACAGCCCTAGTGTACACAGTGGCTGCTTGTTTCTCCATAACTGAATGCAACCTCATGATAGGAAAAAAGGTGTCTTGAGGCATAATCTTCTCTTCTTTCATGCTCGTGCCGACTATCAATGACTCGGTCATACTTGGCAACAAACTCTTTTAAATTAGTATTCTTGTTAAAATAGGCATCAAAAAAGGAATTCATGCTCTCGGTGCGTTGAGTGGTGTTCATTCCAGCTGAAAATACATCTCTGTTGTACACCGGTACCCATGACTTCCTTATCTCAAACAGCCCATTGAACCAATCATTGTCTCCTAAATTATATTTCTCTTTTATCGCTTCCCACCTCATCTTGAATTCTTTTTTACTCACCGACTTCCAAATACAGTGTCTCATTTCTTTTCCAAAATTGTTTTCTTCTGAATACAACTTCAATTTAGTAGGAAACTTGCTGGTGATGTGCCAGATACAAAGTCTATGTCGGGTATTTGGAAAAACTTCTGCAATTGCAAGCGCCATTGCCTGGTCTTGGTCAGTGAGAATAGTCTTCGGGGGCTTTCCTGACATTGCCTCTAACCAAGTCTCAAACAACCATGTGAATGTATACTCACTCTCATCTTGCAACAGTGCACATCCAAGAACAATTGACTGTCCATGATGGTTGACTCCTATGAATAGTGCAAATGGCATATTATACTTGTTGGTTTTGTATGTCGTGTCAAAGCTTATTACATCACCAAAATATTCATAATATTGTCGAGCCTTTGCATCTATCCAAAGAAAGTTTACCATTCGATCATCTTTATCAGGTCGGATTGAATAGAAAAAATTAGGATTTTCAGCTTGCTTTCTTTTACAATAGCGAAGGACTGCCTCCGCATCACCCATATCTAGGTTCTTCCACCTCAGATCCCTCAAGTGATTCCAACAATCCCTTTCAGTGAGGTGTGCATCCGGGCCACCAAACATACCGGCAACCAAACCTGTAGGAACTCTACACTCATCAAATGTTTCAATTAAGCACTTCACAGCTGAGGTCACTTTCCTATGGCATCTAATCAACCCAACACCTTTTGGACTAACCATATCATGATTGTGCTCATCAGAAAAAGACACCACGACCCACTTGTTCTTGTTCTCTTGAAATGTTGCTGTTAGCCCGGCATGACAACCATGTGCACATGTCAAACGAGCTCTCTTCTGTTTCTTCTCAAGAACAGGCAATTGTTCCTCAATTGCAGCATTTTTTTTTTGAGAAAAGTAGGATCAAGCCCTACCAATTCCATTACAGACTCTTAATTTACAATGTCTGTTTGGCAAAACCAAACCAGTAAACTGCAGAAACTAAACCAAAATCAGAAAGGGAATACATCCCTACAACCTCCTTTCTGATTATCAGAAAAAGTAAAAAGGAGCAGAACTACCAATTTTATAAAAGAAGTGTTGCCTAATACAATCTGCAAAAAATAAAAAAATCGAAAGTGACTAGATACTCAATCTTGAAACTATCAGTTGTCTTCCATCAGAATCTCCTCTCCTTTGAACCTATAGTGAAGTATCAATCCGAACCATCCCTCCTGCTGCACCTTGAGCTGGCAACTCGTGCTCAAGGATTCCAATAATCTGGTAGAAAAAATCCGACTTTTTGGTCTATGTATTCCAATTATGTGAATCTTCTCTACTCTCAAAAATTTATGCAATTTCCATCTCTTCTGGGACCCACCCAAAATCCTGACATTTCTCGGACAGAAAATTCATTGAGAGATGATAAGGGCACCCTCACTTACATGAGCCACCCAAGGTTTAAACGATCCATTGTTGTCAGAGTTCAATTGCTCCAAAAATTTAGTAACTACCCCAGTTACTTTCTCTTTCTCCAGGATTTTCAACTGTTGCAAAGTATGAGATCTAGCTTCAGCTTTCACTCCCAAACTGACTCCTAACTTCGCAAACAAAGAAAAAACTTCCTTGTCAGTCTTATTAGAGAACGGAAAGAGAGAGAATTTCACTACCAGACTGATAAGCTTCTTTGTTAACACGTTGGTGTACACGGGAGCTTCTTCTGACAGTGGTCTCGGGTGGTGCCTTGTCTGACAGAGCAATAGCTGTACAGACCCCAGATAACTCTTTTTCTTGTTCCTTAGTCTCCAATATCTGTTGAACAAAATCCTCTCCTGTTGATTGAGAAACAAATGTCTGTAGCTCAGGCCGAGTTTCCTCTTTCCCCTTATCAGAGCAACTCATGTTCTGAGTAATGTTACCAGACTCCAATTGTGAATCCAATTGTTGACTTATGAAATCTGGATCCTCCGTTTCACTCACCCCTGTATCTGTAGCAACCCATACTTTCGATATCAAGGAATCTTGAGAAGTAAAACTGTTATCACCATGTTCCAATTCAAAGCTAATGACAGAAGCCCTGCTCTTTCTATTTTTTCCAAAATACACAGTTCTTGGAGAAGGTAACAGGGACTTATCTGCAATCGCCAATTTGACTTTAAACCACCGTAAATCCAATCCCCTTGAAGAGTACCAGTCTATCTGGATGACATCCGCGAAATTCTTTACTAGTTTCTGAACCTGGTGTCTGCTTCGGTAAGCTACTGGTAATCCGAAGATACGGACCCAATAATGCTTTAATTTCTTGCTTGGATCAATATCGTCCCCTTGAACTGGACAAAATGTCCAAGAATCATCATCAACCTGCCATGTTTTACCCAACCATTGACGTCGCCACTTTCCAGGAAGGTGAATCAAGAAACGTCTTGAATTCAATCTTCGCACTAGCACTTTGCAGCATTTAACTGTCCTTTTACCTCCTCTACCGGGGTTTTCAGTGGTGGCAAGCCAGCACGATGGCATACCTATGTACAACTAGCCTTCTCCTTACTTCCTTTCTCTTTTGATCTAGTAGTTCGTTTTCTGATACCAAATCCTCTCTGTTTAGCAAAAGACTTGTAATGATTTTCCACATCATCCATGGATTCAAATTCCATATCCTTGTGTATTAAAATGGTGGGCACCTCTACTTCGTCTGCAGGACTCAAATCTTCTTGCTCAAAATCATTGGTTGGCTTTTCCATCTAATTGAGTCAAAAGAAAGACATTTTAATTATTTTTTAATCAAACAATTGCTTAGGTTTCAATTTGGTCTATGAGGGAAAAAAATTCTAACAACATTTAAATATCAAATGAAGATGGTTATTTGTACCTTGAACCTATACTCTGATTCACGAGATTAATACTGGTACCAACATGCAAAGAATTTGTTTAGTATTGGTAGAGGTGGCAAAACCCGACCTGTGACCCGATAAATGGCGGCTACTGCTCACCCGAAATCCGACCCGACCCGTAACCCGAATTTTGCTTGGTCAAACTAATCCGAACTCGACCCGAACCCGCCCGACCCGACCCGATTGCCACCTCTAAGTGTTGGTACCACCACCTAACATACAACCACTGATGTCTAAAACTAATCAACCCATAAAACCATTAAGAAAGAATCAAGTGTGATCCAATACGCTCTACATCCTCTCATTGATTAACAGGATCAGGAACTTTTGAAATTACAGTACTACATTTTATTGAAAGTTTTATTGCCTTTTAGTTAAAAAGAAACCTGGAGTGGTAAAATATCATCGAATGGGACTTCCATCGTTCCATCTAGCACAGTAGGGAAGTCTTGCAGTTCGAGAGCATACTCTAGTTCACGAGCCGGCGAACGATCGTTGGTAGCAGTCATCGATGAAGTTGGCAGTGCTTGACACTGAGGCCCAAAAGAGGGATACTAGTAACCGTGAAAGAAAATCAAAATGGCAACAAGAATAGACGATGGGGATAGTAAGCATTAGAATGGAAATAGCCTTGACTCAAGGATACGAAGGATCGAGAGCTCTATTATGGATTCTCCCATTTCTCTTTGGTGGTACTGCGGTAGAGAAGAAAAGAAAATAAGAACCGGAGATGAAGAACAGTAATGTAAAATGGATGGGATTAAAGAAAAGGTAAAGTGATTCACGTGGGAGGGAAAGTGAAAAGCGAGCACCAAAATTTTTCGATCCAGAGCGCACATCAAGTATTTGATCCAAGGGTTCAAATGAGATTGTCACCATTGTCAAAATAGAGATTGTCAAGGGATCCCTCCTCAAATTTAAAATCCATTAACCGGACAAAAAAGTTCACATAAATAAATAAAATTTATTGAAAACTTTTAATTGGATAACTTTGATAATGATTTCTTCTTTCAAGAACTTTTAAAAAAAATAGAAATAGTTTTCAACATATAGATTTATTGTAGGTTTTCTAATTTGAGTCTACAAAGAAAGATTGTTTATATTGCATAAATTGTACAGTGATTCAGATTAATGATCTTCAATTGAATATCGAGTAATATATATTAATTGCAGTAGATATGTTCTTATGTTTTTAGTTGTACCTAAAGAAATATTATCACAATTCTGAAAATTAATTTGTTAGTACAATGAATTTTCACAACTATTAATTAATCGCAAATTTTCATAAGATTATTAACCTATCTTACAATAGTAAAATTTTATTAAATGGCATCTTTGCAATTTCCTTATTACAATCGTGACTCTTGCCAAACAGACACACAAAAGAAAGCACAGAGTAAACATGGTCAGGCTACTTTGGATGTTCTAGACCTGAGATGGCCATGGCAAGGGAGGAAGATCGCGCGGGATCACCAACAGCCTTCGCCGAACAATATGTAGCTTTGTTTCCTCATCTCCGCCGATACCAACTTCTGCATATATTCCATGAAATTACTTCAGCAATATAAATTTATAACATAATTAACTGAGCAAAAAAAAGTTTGATCACCAGAAATTGCAATTTAATCTCACCTGTTATTGTCGGCTCTGTTTTTTCGTCTACTCTGGTCTCTTGTAAATTCATGGTTTGAGAAGTATAGATGGATTTCATATTAGATGGTGCAATTTGTGCACTTACAGAAGGAAAGGTCTCACTAAGAATATAAGACAGAATTGTTAACAGAAAAATTCCCTTGCTGAGCACCTTTGCGCCCATCTTCTTACTTTTTCATGTATACTCAACTCAGTCTGAAATATTAGTACGGGTGTTCATGATATATATATATATATATATATATATTACCAAAATTGGGGATAACCTACATGCTACATCCAAAGATTGTGTAAATCTCATAGGCTTGCTGTGCCTAAGAATTCAGATATCTCATAGGATTGCTAGCTATTTAGTACTGGTGTTCACAATTTCTCAGAGTACCAGTACCCCTCTTAGTAAATAATTTCTTCCCCAAATTCATGCATCCTCTTGAAATTTGATTACAGCTTTGCAACTTTTCACTCTTCTATTTTGTTTTTATTTCTCCATTATATAAAGATGAGGGATCCATTGACAATGCTTATCTTGACAATCTTGACAATGAGGATTTTGAAAAATTTGTAAAAATAGTTAAAAATTCTGAAAAATAGAAAAAAGTTTATAGAGATATTATTTAACTTATAGATTGATTATGTTTCAAATTATATTTAATTAAAGTGATGTTTGATAGCTCTTTAAAGCTTGTTAAATTTTAACTATTAAAAAATATATAAAATTTTGATTAACCACTGATCGCACCCAAAAATATATACTTTTACATAGGAAATGCTTACAGAATTAATCCAAATCATTGGCATATGCATTTGATTACATGCACTTTCTTTCCTTTTCCCGTTACTGCTTTATATTTGGTGTTTCAGGTCAAAAGAGGCAAGAAATCAAAGATTATGGAGCTGATTGAGCAGAATCCGATCTGAACCCGACCTTACGGTCCGTAAGGGTCACATACGGCAGCAGTGCAGAAGAAGGAAAGAAATCTGGATTTGATAGCTATTTAAGCACCTGCTAGGGCAACGTTTGAGGAGTTCTTCCTTCCACTTTTCCAGCAGCCTTTGAGAGGAGAGTTAGAGAGTTTTCTTGGGAAGAAAGCAAGAGGAAGCCAGAAGAAATCAAGCGAAGCAAGAGGCAAGAAGACAACGAGTCGGCAAGACGACGAGCGAGTACACGCGCGTGCAATCATCAGATCCGATCTTCACACCTGTTCCTTTTCTTACTCTTTCTTGTGATTGATCGTGTATTGTTTGATTGCATGATGACTTGTATTACTTGTTGTACTTGTTTGCTTTTTGTTGTTAAGGCCATGTTTGGCTAAATCTTCAGTTTCTAGGATTAGGATGATGTATTAACTTGGTTTTTGGTTCTTATGAAGTTTTCTTGATTATCTTTTATTTTAGTTCCTTGGTATTGTGTATGAATTGTTGATTGCTTGCTAAGTTTCAGTTACGTGTCCAAACCGGTAACCAATAAGTGTTGGCCACACTCTAGGTTTTATGCCTTAGTACACACGTGATTGGATTTAGTTAGTACGCGAGGTGGGTTAGAGATCCGAAAGGGCAATCAGGCAACACGTGAGAGCGGGGCCTTACACTACCCGAGAGGGAGGTACACCTTGGGGCACCAATACCGGGACATAGGTTGGGTTTACAAGCGAGAGCTGCGATCTGTACCTGTGGTGGTTAGAACTGTGTTAGGAATTAAGCCAACAAGCGAGAGTTGAGATTTGGTGCTTGATATTGTTTTAACCAGAACTAAACGTTTTAATATCAATAATTCATAATTACCAATTTACTTGAATTGCGCACCGGCTGTATGCGAGAGTGACGGCCGGTATACCTCTTTCCGACAGACGCGAGAGCGCGGTTTGGTTAGTTGTGTTGATTGTACGTGACATGTATGGTTAGCGTAATTCGAGGCTAAGTGATGACTAATCCGACGTCCTAGAAACGCCTTTTATATTATTGCACTTCGTCTTTTATTAATTGTTGTTTTATTTAGGAACTTAATTGAAACCCCAAAATTGTGATTTTTACATAGTTTAAGGGACAAACAAAGTCTAGTCCGGTTTTGCCAGTTGTCTCTGTGGATTCGACCCCACACTATACCACAACCAAGTCGTACGCTTTGTGACCAAACTGTAGTCTAGTTGGGATTTAAAAGTAGTAAATTTTCGAGTGAACAACCACCAAACAATGTTCAAATTGATTAAAATTAAAAAAAAACTATTAATCTATAAGTTAAAGAATGCATCCATAAAAGTTTTTTCATTTTTAAGATTTTTTTATGAATTATTATAAATTTTTCAAAATCCCCATTGTCAAAGTTGTCATTATAAGCATTGTCAATGAATCCCTCCTCTTATATAAATGCCTATATATTTAGAGTAGTGCTAATAGTACCCTAACTCTTGTACCCCGCTCTTGTACCCCAAACAATTAATGCTAATTTGTACAATGAAAAGAGCGATTTTGAAGACTAAAAAATTAGAAAGAAAAGTCAGCACTCTCCTTCACGCACTAGGTTCACCTTCTTTCATGCACCAAGAGCGTTAAATCTTTTATGTCAAGAAGAAGAGGCACATTCCAAGAAATATAAACACCGCTTTAAATAATATAAACACTATGTTAAAAAGAATAAGCACCATTAAGTATAAATATTAAATACTAAAATACTAGATTTGTTGTATAAATACTATTAATTATCATAAACTGTTGTTTTGGATTTATTAGCACCGTTTTTATATTTATAAAACCGGTGTTTATATTTTTATAACCGGTGTTTATACCTTTACACCAGGTGTTTATATTTTTATAACCGGTGTTTATACGTTTGCACTAGGTATTTATATTTTTATAACCGGTGTTTATACCTTTGCACTAGGTATTTATATTTCTATGACTGGTGTTTATTTTTGTAGCACTAAGAGTCTATATTTTATGACCGTTGTTTATTTTTGTAGCACTAGGTGTTTATATTTTTATGACCGGTGTTTATTTTTTAGCACTAGGTGTTTATATTTTTTCTTTTAAATTATGAGGCATTATATTTTACTTAACGGGTTCACATGTTTATATTTTGATATATTGAAATCCTTAGAATACATAATTTTTTTTGGTATGAACATGCATTGATCCATACAATTTTATACGACCAGGGACCATTTCTACATAATAACCAATTAGTCTTTTTTTTTAATTGAACTAAAAAGGAAAAATAAATAATCATAAAAAATTCAATATATGCTTGAAAATACTAACCATTTCATTTATTTATTATGTACATCTCCCACGTGGACACAAGTTTCAAGTTAATTAATAAATTCATTTTACGAAAGCAAGCTTGTCTACTAATACAAGTTGAACTCGGTGGACTATAGCAATCAATAAACACATATCTTTGTTGTTATTTTCTGGACAAAAATCAAGGTATAAATGGCCAGTGTGTGGTTAAAACCAAAAGATGAGAGCGGAATGCCGGGGGGACGATTACGGGGTACCGGACAGCCGGACGATCAGAAAATTCATCTATCTATGATAAAACTCAAATCGAGAAATTGGTCAATCACGCCCAATTCGCTTGATAGAAAAAAGAAGTAAACCCACACATAGTTTCGAGTAAGACGGGTGCAGCACATGCTAGAAATCCTTCATATATTTATCAGACTAAGTATTCATTATTAAATAATATGTAAGGGCTTGACCCTTATTCATACTAAAAAGAGGGGCCAGGCTGATCATAGCCATACACATTAATCTACAATTAAAATCAAGGTTCTCTATTTTTTCCTTTTTTTTTTTCATATCAAGAAACATTATGTTTATGATTCATCATTAATCACCAAACGTGTGAGACCGACCAAAAAAAAAAAAATGTATGAACAAGTGTCTGAATAATTTTCTGAAATAAGATCCTCAAATTAAAATATTGATGGATCGTGGAGATCTACATTTTGTGTGATTTAATTTGTTAGTATTATCAATTTAATAATCATATATGATAAAATCAGAGAAAGTATTTAGGTGTAAAAGGAAAATGCTCTGGGGATACCGCAAAAGATACCGCTGGAGATACCATTAAACATTGACTGCCAATAAAAAATATGATAAGTTAAATATTTAGAAGGTTAAGGTGAATATTTAGGAGGATATATAAGCTGAATAGTTAGGAAGTGCAATGCTGCAAGTTAAATTAAGAGTAGTTTTTATTGGCTGTAAAGCAAAATGTGTTAAGTGTAATGCTGCAATTAGGTTTTTATTATGTGAAGTTTTTATTGGTTGTCAAGCAAAATGTGTTAAGTTGAATATTTAGGAGGTTAAGGTGAATATTTAGGAGGTTAAAGTGAATATTTAGGTTTAGTTGAATTGGTCAAAGATCATGGTATCTCGACGGTATTCTTAGTGGTATTCGAATATCTGGACTGGCTGGGTATAAAAACCAGAAGATGGAAAAAGTTTTCACACAATTTTCTCGTTCAAGTTCCATTACAGCGGTGTCTTATATGCAGGTAATAGAAAAAAAGGAAACAACTGTATATACCAACAAATAAATCACAAAAGGAAAAATATTAATAAAAGGTAACAGCTCTATTCTAGAAATATAAAAGAAGAAATAAAATTAAAACGAGGAGACAGCTAATAATATATCACCTCAAATGCATGACCCTTCTCCCGCATGATCACAAAATGGTATGCACAAATTTCAGTTCGGTCACATAAATTGTGTTTCTATTCAATATTATATACCTCACAAGAATGACATCGCATCTTGCATTATTATGTCCAATATGTTCAGAAATGGTCTCCTTAATTAATAAATTCTAAAAGGACAAGGAAAAAAAAATGTTACTGGGTGAAATTAAAAGCCTTCTTTATATGTTGCGAATTACGATATTAGAAGAAAAAGTAAGAAATTTAAGAGTAATTCACAAGTAAAGTTCTCTTTTGTTGTGAATCTTAAGAGTCTTTTTTAGGATGGTAGTATGGTAACAATAATAATTCACAAACTCTAATATTTACTCTCATGTCAATAGTCAGCATATATGCATATGGAACTTGGCCCCAAACATTCTTCTCATTCGAGAGCACGAAAATTTCGCAAGAATCTGAATCTCGTGTGGTTTGAGAGCGCTATATACCTTATGTATGGCTCGGCTTGTTTGGATTCTTATGTTATTAAGTTTATATTTTCAATAAGTTTGTCATGCTTGTTGGAGACAATCAAGACTGAAATAGTCTGTTTTGCCTTCATTTGCAAAAGCGTAGCATTGTCAATATTAGTGGCACATATTTTATTTTTTAGCTGTAAAGTTCTGAATATAATTGTTAAATACTTGAATATAATTATTACATATGGCCCGAATTGTATTTTGGTCCTACGGGCCTTGTATGTGTGTTGCTCTTTATATTTGTATCACGTAATATGAGAACTAAGAGAGAGAAATAGAATTTTCTAGAATTGTGTCTCTTCCCCTCTTGCTCTCCTCTTGCAAAAACCTAAATCGGCTGCATTCTCACTGATCTGCTCTAAAAGCCTTGTATCAGAGCCGGCAGATCCATCGGTGGTTATTGACATCTCCCTCTCGTAGTTGCTCGTTGTTGTTGAGACTCCGCTTCACTTCAATTTTTTTCTCCTGTGAGAAATGATGCGACAATGATCTTGCTCGTGCGCGATTTCTCTACTGAAATTTAGACTTTGCTATGGGGTGCACACACCACTTGATCTTCATTCGGCCTTCTCTGATTTGGTAAGGCATGCATGGTAACTATTTAACTCAAAATCATCGTGCCTGTCTAAGCCCCTGGGCCTGCCTTGCCTGCTCATACCCGTCATGCCCAACCCTGTATGTGTCCTAACTTTTATACACACAGAAAAAAAAAATTCAGCACAAAGTGGCAACTTTGCAACACATACCATATCAAAATCTTCCAATATTCGAATCAAGCACAAAATTACTAAAGAAAAGAACAAAAAAAATAGCAAATTTCAGTACAGAAACAACAAAAAACTAAAACTAAATACAAAGAATTTTCAGGCAGAAAAAGACTCAAGGGTGAAGAGGAGGTGCTTATTGGTTGTACTCTAATAAAAAGCCAATAATCTTAGAGCAAATCATGCCAAAGATCTTGAATGTATATTTCATCAGTAGGACTCGAAGTTTCTTGATAATCTTCATTCTTCACATAATGTTGGTTAGTTTTTGGATTTGTCTTCTAGAGTTACTTCATCATTCACAAAACGACTATGTTTTCTTCTAGAGCTACCCTACTGAAATACAGTGATTTCTTGTTTTCATTTCATTTGAAACTAAATAACAAATAAACACACATACGTGTACATAATTGCATATGAGATGTTATATACTTACATGATTGAGCTCACAAAATATTTCAACAACACAGAATAAATTCATGATAAAAGCTGATTGCAGGCATGGTATTTTCAATTTTTCTCGTAACGGAGGTCGCGGGTCTTTATCTCCAAAAAAAAAAAAAAAAAAAGTTTCTTGTAACATTTCTCGATCTGAAACTCAGGTAAACTTGCTTGTAATGATTTCTGCTCCCCAAATGTTTTAGATGGGACTTTCTCTTGATGTCACCGGTAAATCCGAGGACTTGCTTATTTGGATCCAACGATGAATACTTGAAGTCATTGTTCCAAGCAAATCCCTTATCACAGGTCTTTGAGTCTGGTACTGGTAGTATGCTTCAATCTCATTACAAAGAGGCTTGAGGTAATTGTCGCTGTCGATGTCGATGTAATGGACGACACATTCACTAATCACTCTAATTAGGTTGGATACTTCATCTTCATTATTAAGTTGGTGCACAATGATACCTTTTTCGGTGAGCAGCAAGACATCTTCAGGCATGATAATTAAACTGGACAAAAACACAACATATGATGTAAAATAACATCCAAATTGGGCACATGTTTGTTCAAAGGCAATTAAGTTGCAAAACAGAGCTTCGGTATTTGGGTGGATCATCAAACATGGAATCTCTAACACGCCATCATGAAATGCAATGTCAAGAAGAGAGTGTGGATTTTCTGAACAGAAGTCTCTTTTCTTGAAAATGATGCCTGCTCGATGATATTCTGCGGCTCGACGCCATGGACTTGGTTCTATCCCTGCTACTAGATTTCTAGTAGTTAAGCTTGGCATGTAACTGCTGCTAACTACATTTCTGCCTAAAGGACGGAAACCGTGGATTGGACTCTGTACATGGTTTTCGCAGACTTCAACTTCTGTCGAGCATGGTCGAAAGTACATGTGACACAAGTGAAGTAAATGGTAAAATTCTTTTGGCTGGTTTGATCTTGAAATTGATCCTGGATAGCAGCCAAGCACATTTTCCACCATCTCAATTATGTGCTCAACCAGCTCACAAGTCCTTGCATTGCTTCCACCTAGAATGAGGTCATGTATCTTAATAATGACAAAAAATGGAATTTGGTTCTCAAGAAGTAGAATATCGTGCCAGAGATCTTGACGGTAAAGTTCGTCAATTAAAAAAGAATTTTCCTGATGGTCTTCATCTGTAGCACACCTTCGGCTTGTTTGTAAAATTGTTTCATCTGGGACTTGCTCTTCATTAGTGACTGAATGTTGGTTAGGCATGCTCATAGCACATCTCGGCTTGTCTCAGCATATTCGTGTAGCATTGGCATTAACCCTTCATGCCGGCCACAAAGAGTCACTAGCACAAAACATCCATCAAGCAATAACAATTTTAGAAAATCAATCCTATCCATATTAATCTCGTCCTGGTAACAGATTCTGACTTGTTTCTCAATCTCCTTCATTCCATCCAAATAATCTACTAAGCTCTTCTCATGGTTCAAATTTAGAACATAATCGAGCAACTCATACTTGGTTGTTTGCAGGGCATGTGTAGCTGGAAGATGATAGTTATAAGGTCCAATTGAGAGCATCATTGGCTCATGGGCATGCTTGTTTCTGTCACGGGTTTGTGCATTGATTCTATGAATTAGCGGTTTGCAAGTCTCATCTTTGGCACTTTTTTCACCTAACTGGTCACAATTCCATTTTGTTGTCAATGAGATAGCCAATTTCTCTATCTCAATTACATGTTCGTCGGCCATATATATCTTCTCTTGATCTCTGGTAAAAAAAGTAGCAGAGAATGTTGTCAAGTTCAATGCTATTTAAAATCAGAATAGTAAATTATTTTCAGCTCTTTTGTGTTGATCTTTGATTAAACTTTATCTGGATTGACAAATACAAAACATTATTGATATGTGATAAGTGCAAAGATATAAACGACGAGAATGTTATAATTTGTGAGATTTAGTCATCTGATATATAATATGTGTTTTTTTAAGAGTGGTTCATGAACTTTTATGATTGTTCGGTGTACCATAAATTTTTGGTGTAAATAATTGAAAATTTACACAAAATCTGAGAAAGAGTTGATTACATCATGGTGTGTGATTGAGGAACAATGGCCCAAGTACACAAATTCCAGATATCATATATATATAACATGTAGGTATTTCATATGCTGCATATTGTGGGGGAAAATAGATGGTGTTAAGGCCTCAAATTCATCAAATTAGCATTTAAACCAAACTGTAAGCAGAATAATACAATAAAATTACCTTTGTTTCAAGATGAAGCTCCAACCATGGAGAAAGAAGGACGATATGAACAAGGCTTGTGATGGACTGATTGTCTAATGGTGGTAAACGAAAGGGTCAAATGATTCGGAACTTTTCACCTTCCATTTGATTGGAAAAATAAACAAATTAATATGGTGCCTGCTATTTTTATATAATTTGCAATTAGGCATTCTCTATCTTAATTGTGCCAGAAGTTGCGACAGCACTTCTATTGGAGGAGATCACATATGTAAAATGAATACAGCGAAGATAGCTAGCGGGATGCAATACACAAAGACGCTTTGAATTGACACCGTGAATTTACAATTATGTCTTCACCATTCATTTCAATTACCAATTCCTTTTTCATGGGTTCTCTCTGTATATATATAGGGATGCCTGGATTAAAATTTTAAATTTGGCTCATCAAAGATTAAGGGCTTGACACTTTTGTCATCTCAAAAGAAATTTCAAATTTGGCTAATTATATTTGTGAATTCATAAATGCCAAAAAAAATTAAAAAGAGAACCTGTAGCAAAGACTCTCTAGTTTCTAAAGGCAAATGATGACTTTTATTCATAAAACTAAAATAACAAACCACAACTCTCTTGTAGCATGATAACTTGTCAAGACAAATGTTCACAGATAACTGAGATTCGCTTTCACTTTCAGGGGATCCAGTTAGACTCTCTGAAAATTATCCACCTGTGGGCCTGGTCCAAGATGGTAGACGAGATGGGATGTAAATTGTCCTTCCGGGCCACATAATATATAACTTCTCATCCTGATCTTTATTGTCTGAAAATTAATAGTTACAACTTATAATTGATGATTAATTAACTGAAAAAAAATTGACAAATTCATGGAAAAAAGGGAGACATTGCAAGCTTACCAGTAGTTGCTGTTTTTTTGTTGTT
Source organism: Cyperus esculentus (assembly GCA_030179965.1). NCBI lineage: Eukaryota > Viridiplantae > Streptophyta > Magnoliopsida > Poales > Cyperaceae > Cyperus > Cyperus esculentus. Next base: position 1,270 of record JASGLE010000034.1, on the reverse strand, counting down.
GTGTAGTGGTCTTGGTTTGATACCGGTTCCTTCATTAGGCGAGGCATCCTCAGCTTTTACTGGGAAAATAGTTTTGCTGACAATGAGAACCAGGATTGTTAATATCACGAGTCTGTTCCCAATTAGAATTCCTTTCATTTTTATCTTAACTTAATTGGGACAATTCTCAGTGCAGTGGATCTTAAATATTGTTCCTTACACCAGTATCTGTCACACAAGTACTGTATAGTAATACTTGTATTCCTGTTATTATGAATATCTCATAGGTAATGCATGCCTATAGAAGCAATATCTTATAGGATATATAATAGCCTGTGAGATGCGTTGTTCTTTGACACATATTGGGCCAAAAATGGCCTTATATCCTGAACACAAGTAAACATTTCTTCCTTTTACAATTGCGGATGCAGATTAAACATACATTGTAAAACAAATTGATCTGAGAAACTGAGTTCAGGGCTAGGAGAATGGAATAAGGACAGACAACTAATAGGCATATCCTCAAATACAAGAATATGTGGTTAGGTAATTTTAAGACTATGAGTTCCTGAAATTTCTTTACTAATAGGCATGTCTTAAATTTAATGAAAGCATCATTTCAGATAATGAACACAATGTTATGAAGTTTTGACCTCCAATTATTATTCAAATGCTTCAAATTACAATACACATCTCCACGTACAAGGGCAAAAACAAACTCATGCATGCATCCTCATCAATTGAAGGCTTAACATCTAAAAAACAGCCAGCCCAATTTCCCCAAATTGGTATTTATTACACAACATAAGCTAGATGGTACCATCTCAAAGATAAATACTTAAACCAGCACTTGGATGTTCCATATTCTCTCACACTTGCAATCACATTCTGGATTTTGCAACAACAACAGTGGAATCACCATTCATTCCCTCTGCACCTGACCTGGTCCATGTCTCCTTGAACTGTTCTTCAGTCACACCTGCACAACACACAAGTGTTTACCATTCAATATCACAGATATATATAAGACCAATTAATATATAATAAATTCTTTTTGTGAATCCGTTTTTTAGAAGTAGGATCCTATTGTAAATCTTTTTTGGATATATAACAGGCTATTGGAACATTATGTGCTTTGTGTGCATATGCAATGCAATTATGACAGAAAGAAGAGGAACCATATATACCTTTGCCCATGGCAGCAGTTGAGGAGATACCACCTTGAACAGTCTTCAAGTACCTATCATAGTAATTAGCACCAGACCATTTCTGGTGTGCCAAAGTGTCGACT